>OZ020305.1:95000-2495000 GCA_963971305.1 Arcuatula senhousia
CTTTTTACCTAGTAACCCTAACCCTAACCCTAATTTTATCACGTAAAAATCCTATTACCTAGTAACTTTAACCCTAACCCTAATTTCGCCACGCACACCCTAATTTTACCTAGTAACCCTAACCCTAACCCTAATTTTATCACGTAAAAACCCTTTTACCTAGTAACTTTAGCCCTTACCCTAATCTTACCACGCAAACCCCTTTTTACCTAGTAACCCTAACCCTAACCCTAATTTTATCACGTAAAAATCCTATTACCTAGTAACTTTAACCCTAACCCTAATTTCGCCACGCAAACCCTAATTTTACCTAGTAACCCTAACCCTAACCCTAATTTTATCACGTAAAAATCCTATTACCTAGTAACTTTAACCCTAACCCTAATTTCGCCACGCAAACCCTAATTTTACCTAGTAACCCTAACCCTAACCCTAATTTTATCACGAAAAAAACCTTTTACCTAGTAACTTTAGCCCTAACCCTAATCTTACCACGCAAACCCCTTTTTACCTAGTAACCCTAACCCTAACCCTAATTTTATCACGTAAAAATCCTATTACCTAGTAACTTTAACCCTAACCCTAATTTCGCCACGCAAACCCTAATTTTACCTAGTAACCCTAACCCTAACCCTAATTTTATCACGTAAAAACCCTTTTACCTAGTAACTTTAGCCCTAACCCTAATCTTACCACGCAAACCCCTTTTTACCTAGTAACCCTAACCCTAACCCTAATTTTATCACGTAAAAATCCTATTACCTAGTAACTTTAACCCTAACCCTAATTTCGCCACGCAAACCCTAATTTTACCTAGTAACCCTAACCCTAACCCTAATTTTATCACGTAAAAACACCTTTTACCTAGTAACTTTAGCCCTAACCCTAATCTTACCACGCAAACCCCTTTTTACCTAGTAACCCTAACCCTAACCCTAATTTTATCACGTAAAAATCCTATTACCTAGTAACTTTAACCCTAACCCTAATTTCGCCACGCAAACCCTAATTTTACCTAGTAACCCTAACCCTAACCCTAATTTTATCACGTAAAAACCCTTTTACCTAGTAACTTTAGCCCTTACCCTAATCTTACCACGCAAACCCCTTTTTACCTAGTAACCCTAACCCTAACCCTAATTTTATCACGTAAAAATCCTATTACCTAGTAACTTTAACCCTAACCCTAATTTCGCCACGCAAACCCTAATTTTACCTAGTAACCCTAACCCTAACCCTAATTTTATCACGTAAAAACCCTTTTACCTAGTAACTTTAGCCCTAACCCTAATCTTACCACGCAAACCCCTTTTTACCTAGTAACCCTAACCCTAACCCTAATTTTATCACGTAAAAATCCTATTACCTAGTAACTTTAACCCTAACCCTAATTTCGCCACGCAAACCCTAATTTTACCTAGTAACCCTAACCCTAACCCTAATTTTATCACGTAAAAACCCTTTTACCTAGTAACTTTAGCCCTAACCCTAATCTTACCACGCAAACCCCTTTTTACCTAGTAACCCTAACCCTAACCCTAATTTTATCACGTAAAAATCCTATTACCTAGTAACTTTAACCCTAACCCTAATTTCGCCACGCAAACCCTAATTTTACCTAGTAACCCTAACCCTAACCCTAATTTTATCACGTAAAAACACCTTTTACCTAGTAACTTTAGCCCTAACCCTAATCTTACCACGCAAACCCCTTTTTACCTAGTAACCCTAACCCTAACCCTAATTTTATCACGTAAAAATCCTATTACCTAGTAACTTTAACCCTAACCCTAATTTCGCCACGCAAACCCTAATTTTACCTAGTAACCCTAACCCTAACCCTAATTTTATCACGTAAAAACCCTTTTACCTAGTAACTTTAGCCCTTACCCTAATCTTACCACGCAAACCCCTTTTTACCTAGTAACCCTAACCCTAACCCTAATTTTATCACGTAAAAATCCTATTACCTAGTAACTTTAACCCTAACCCTAATTTCGCCACGCAAACCCTAATTTTACCTAGTAACCCTAACCCTAACTCTAATTTTATCACGTAAAAACCCTTTTACCTAGTAACTTTAGCCCTAACCCTAATCTTACCACGCAAACCCCTTTTTACCTAGTAACCCTAACCCTAACCCTAATTTTATCACGTAAAAATCCTATTACCTAGTAACTTTAACCCTAACCCTAATTTCGCCACGCAAACCCTAATTTTACCTAGTAACCCTAACCCTAATTTTATCACGTAAAAACCCTTTTACCTAGTAACTTTAGCCCTTACCCTAATCTTACCACGCAAACCCCTTTTTACCTAGTAACCCTAACCCTAACCCTAATTTTATCACGTAAAAATCCTATTACCTAGTAACTTTAACCCTAACCCTAATTTCGCCACGCAAACCCTAATTTTACCTAGTAACCCTAACCCTAACCCTAATTTTATCACGTAAAAACCCTTTTACCTAGTAACTTTAGCCCTAACCCTAATCTTACCACGCAAACCCCTTTTTACCTAGTAACCGTAACCCTAACCCTAATTTTATCACGTAAAAATCCTATTACCTAGTAACTTTAGCCCTAACCCTAATCTTACCACGCAAACCCCTTTTTACCTAGTAACCCTAACCCTAACCCTAATTTTATAACGTAAAAATCCTATTACCTAGTAACTTTAACCCTAACCCTAATTTCGCCACGCAAACCCTAATTTTACCTAGTAACCCTAACCCTAACCCTAATTTTATCACGTAAAAACACCTTTTACCTAGTAACTTTAGCCCTAACCCTAATCTTACCACGCAAACCCCTTTTTACCTAGTAACCCTAACCCTAACCCTAATTTTATCACGTAAAAATCCTATTACCTAGTAACTTTAACCCTAACCCTAATTTCGCCACGCAAACCCTAATTTTACCTAGTAACCCTAACCCTAACCCTAATTTTATCACGTAAAAACCCTTTTACCTAGTAACTTTAGCCCTTACCCTAATCTTACCACGCAAACCCCTTTTTACCTAGTAACCCTAACCCTAACCCTAATTTTATCACGTAAAAATCCTATTACCTAGTAACTTTAACCCTAACCCTAATTTCGCCACGCAAACCCTAATTTTACCTAGTAACCCTAACCCTAACCCTAATTTTATCACGTAAAAACCCTTTTACCTAGTAACTTTAGCCCTAACCCTAATCTTACCACGCAAACCCCTTTTTACCTAGTAACCCTAACCCTAACCCTAATTTTATCACGTAAAAATCCTATTACCTAGTAACTTTAACCCTAACCCTAATTTCGCCACGCAAACCCTAATTTTACCTAGTAACCCTAACCCTAACCCTAATTTTATCACGTAAAAACACCTTTTACCTAGTAACTTTAGCCCTAACCCTAATCTTACCACGCAAACCCCTTTTTACCTAGTAACCCTAACCCTAACCCTAATTTTATCACGTAAAAATCCTATTACCTAGTAACTTTAACCCTAACCCTAATTTCGCCACGCACACCCTAATTTTACCTAGTAACCCTAACCCTAACCCTAATTTTATCACGTAAAAACCCTTTTACCTAGTAACTTTAGCCCTTACCCTAATCTTACCACGCAAACCCCTTTTTACCTAGTAACCCTAACCCTAACCCTAATTTTATCACGTAAAAATCCTATTACCTAGTAACTTTAACCCTAACCCTAATTTCGCCACGCAAACCCTAATTTTACCTAGTAACCCTAACCCTAACTCTAATTTTATCACGTAAAAATCCTATTACCTAGTAACTTTAACCCTAACCCTAATTTCGCCACGCAAACCCTAATTTTACCTAGTAACCCTAACCCTAACCCTAATTTTATCACGAAAAAACCCTTTTACCTAGTAACTTTAGCCCTAACCCTAATCTTACCACGCAAACCCCTTTTTACCTAGTAACCCTAACCCTAACCCTAATTTTATCACGTAAAAATCCTATTACCTAGTAACTTTAACCCTAACCCTAATTTCGCCACGCAAACCCTAATTTTACCTAGTAACCCTAACCCTAACCCTAATTTTATCACGTAAAAACCCTTTTACCTAGTAACTTTAGCCCTAACCCTAATCTTACCACGCAAACCCCTTTTTACCTAGTAACCCTAACCCTAACCCTAATTTTATCACGTAAAAATCCTATTACCTAGTAACTTTAACCCTAACCCTAATTTCGCCACGCAAACCCTAATTTTACCTAGTAACCCTAACCCTAACCCTAATTTTATCACGTAAAAACACCTTTTACCTAGTAACTTTAGCCCTAACCCTAATCTTACCACGCAAACCCCTTTTTACCTAGTAACCCTAACCCTAACCCTAATTTTATCACGTAAAAATCCTATTACCTAGTAACTTTAACCCTAACCCTAATTTCGCCACGCAAACCCTAATTTTACCTAGTAACCCTAACCCTAACCCTAATTTTATCACGTAAAAACCCTTTTACCTAGTAACTTTAGTCCTTACCCTAATCTTACCACGCAAACCCCTTTTTACCTAGTAACCCTAACCCTAACCCTAATTTTATCACGTAAAAATCCTATTACCTAGTAACTTTAACCCTAACCCTAATTTCGCCACGCAAACCCTAATTTTACCTAGTAACCCTAACCCTAACCCTAATTTTATCACGTAAAAACCCTTTTACCTAGTAACTTTAGCCCTAACCCTAATCTTACCACGCAAACCCCTTTTTACCTAGTAACCCTAACCCTAACCCTAATTTTATCACGTAAAAATCCTATTACCTAGTAACTTTAACCCTAACCCTAATTTCGCCACGCAAACCCTAATTTTACCTAGTAACCCTAACCCTAACCCTAATTTTATCACGTAAAAACCCTTTTACCTAGTAACTTTAGCCCTAACCCTAATCTTACCACGCAAACCCCTTTTTACCTAGTAACCCTAACCCTAACCCTAATTTTATCACGTAAAAATCCTATTACCTAGTAACTTTAACCCTAACCCTAATTTCGCCACGCAAACCCTAATTTTACCTAGTAACCCTAACCCTAACCCTAATTTTATCACGTAAAAACACCTTTTACCTAGTAACTTTAGCCCTAACCCTAATCTTACCACGCAAACCCCTTTTTACCTAGTAACCCTAACCCTAACCCTAATTTTATCACGTAAAAATCCTATTACCTAGTAACTTTAACCCTAACCCTAATTTCGCCACGCAAACCCTAATTTTACCTAGTAACCCTAACCCTAACCCTAATTTTATCACGTAAAAACCCTTTTACCTAGTAACTTTAGCCCTTACCCTAATCTTACCACGCAAACCCCTTTTTACCTAGTAACCCTAACCCTAACCCTAATTTTATCACGTAAAAATCCTATTACCTAGTAACTTTAACCCTAACCCTAATTTCGCCACGCAAACCCTAATTTTACCTAGTAACCCTAACCCTAACCCTAATTTTATCACGTAAAAACCCTTTTACCTAGTAACTTTAGCCCTAACCCTAATCTTACCACGCAAACCCCTTTTTACCTAGTAACCCTAACCCTAACCCTAATTTTATCACGTAAAAATCCTATTACCTAGTAACTTTAACCCTAACCCTAATTTCGCCACGCAAACCCTAATTTTACCTAGTAACCCTAACCCTAACCCTAATTTTATCACGTAAAAACACCTTTTACCTAGTAACTTTAGCCCTAACCCTAATCTTACCACGCAAACCCCTTTTTACCTAGTAACCCTAACCCTAACCCTAATTTTATCACGTAAAAATCCTATTACCTAGTAACTTTAACCCTAACCCTAATTTCGCCACGCAAACCCTAATTTTACCTAGTAACCCTAACCCTAACCCTAATTTTATCACGTAAAAACCCTTTTACCTAGTAACTTTAGCCCTTACCCTAATCTTACCACGCAAACCCCTTTTTACCTAGTAACCCTAACCCTAACCCTAATTTTATCACGTAAAAATCCTATTACCTAGTAACTTTAACCCTAACCCTAATTTCGCCACGCAAACCCTAATTTTACCTAGTAACCCTAACCCTAACCCTAATTTTATCACGTAAAAACCCTTTTACCTAGTAACTTTAGCCCTAACCCTAATCTTACCACGCAAACCCCTTTTTACCTAGTAACCCTAACCCTAACCCTAATTTTATCACGTAAAAATCCTATTACCTAGTAACTTTAACCCTAACCCTAATTTCGCCACGCAAACCCTAATTTTACCTAGTAACCCTAACCCTAACCCTAATTTTATCACGTAAAAACACCTTTTACCTAGTAACTTTAGCCCTAACCCTAATCTTACCACGCAAACCCCTTTTTACCTAGTAACCCTAACCCTAACCCTAATTTTATCACGTAAAAATCCTATTACCTAGTAACTTTAACCCTAACCCTAATTTCGCCACGCAAACCCTAATTTTACCTAGTAACCCTAACCCTAACCCTAATTTTATCACGTAAAAACCCTTTTACCTAGTAACTTTAGCCCTTACCCTAATCTTACCACGCAAACCCCTTTTTACCTAGTAACCCTAACCCTAACCCTAATTTTATCACGTAAAAATCCTATTACCTAGTAACTTTAACCCTAACCCTAATTTCGCCACGCAAACCCTAATTTTACCTAGTAACCCTAACCCTAACCCTAATTTTATCACGTAAAAACCCTTTTACCTAGTAACTTTAGCCCTAACCCTAATCTTACCACGCAAACCCCTTTTTACCTAGTAACCGTAACCCTAACCCTAATTCTACCCGGTTCCCAATTTCGCGTATTTTTATGTGTATAATTTTGTTTTAAAATGTTTTCATTTTTTTCAGTTTAGGTTAAGTTAGCCCTCTGTTTTAAGCATCTTATGAAACAAAATTTAGACGAATATAACAAAAATATTGTTCACAGAAATGATATTTATACAGCTTGGTAGAGATAAAATTCCCTTACTTAATACAATTTTTAGACTGATTGGTCAATTTAATTGGTTTGAAATGCTTTTAATGTTATCATTGGTTAGAAAATAATATAATTATTTAAGAAACTTCTGTGTGAAGTTGAACACTTATTATTAAAAAAATATCCGAAAGAATAAATGGGTAACTTGCGGTGAGGCCAGGTATGTTACGATCGTTATTCAGTGGCAACGTCCGTGAATCATATTTTTCTCCAGGCATCAGAAAGTGGTCCAATAATACAAAAAAAAATAAACGAATACCTAAGCATAACAGAAATGTAATTGTAAGTCTCTATATGAGTGTTCTTAATTAATACCACGAATTGTAAAAAAAATCCACTTGCTAATATTTTCTGTGGCATGTGGTATGGTCTTCACGGTTACATTCTCTTTGTCATCACGGCTAGTATTGTAAAATTTTACCGGCCAAAATTTTAGAATTGATCTACTATATTTTACTTATTACGGTATTCCTTGATCATTTATAGCTTTCTTAGTCATAGATTTAAAGTATTTCTCTAACACTTATGTTTTGCTCTCGAGTTCCAAAATGAAACTTCTGAAGTGTCAAAAGATAATCAAGTTTCGATCTCATTATTTAATATATTGTCTAAAATCTTCTTTTAAATAACCGTTAAACGCTGTTTGGTCGCTTGATTAGTTTTTAATGCGTATGATATCCCTGGACGGTATGGATATCTTTTCTAAAAAGAAGTTTTAATGTGAGTTGACGGTTCCGGATCTGAAGTAACGGTTGATACATAGGTTCACGGCCTGCTGTCACAATATAACTGATATTACCACGAACAGTTCAAATTCGATTGAAGACTGCATTGAGGGGTTACCTACCACAATAAGAATGTAAAATGCAATTCTCAATATCAGTCTATTTATTGTTTAAGTCAAAACTGTAGCATAACATGTAAATTTAAGTCAGTCAATTCTATCATTTGCATCAAATGATGACAGTAAATTTAAATGTATTCACCTTCATTTAAAATTACTGATGTGGTTATTTACTGTCGTTGTCAGTCATTAATAAAAAAAAAATACTTCGATTTGAAATGACTGAAACCGACTAAAGATATATCTTCAAATAGTCCATTCAAAAACGTCTGATGATATTAAAGTGTAAATTCGCGATTTTTTCAAAATTTCTACATTGAAAAGATATGATATAAAAATAACTTTGGTGAAATTCCTATCGCTCAATTATGCATAGTTAGGGTAAAATTGGCTTTTGAAAGTAAAACAAAATCAATCCATGGAGGGTCACGTGATTTGTACTAGATGGCGCTATACACAAAGTGAATGTTGCATCCTATACCTATGTGGCATTTATCTATGTGTACCACAACGGACAATTTAAAATAATTAAAATTAAGTCAGGAATGATAAAATAAAAGTCAGTCTAATGATCATTGATTGTGAAAAGTTTTATGATGGTACCAACCGTTTAGTTCAGAATTAAATTGTAGAAAAAAATAGAATTGTTCAAACATTTTTTTTTAGATTCGTCTTACTGATATTTTTGGAAAATATATTTCAAATTCAGTATGCAAAATTGCCCTTGTACATCCTGTTTAAAATTCATGGTTCCCTGGCACCCTACTGGGATAACCTTGCATGATTCGTTTGAAGTGATATTATGATGATTAGTCCTTCCGTGCAAACCATCGCACCACAGGGGATTATTCCGCAAGGAGCTTTGCAGATAGATAACCAATCAGTTGAAAGATGCTTTATTCAATCCAAATATGGTAAAAAGCTACAATTATAAAAAAATCAATCTTACAATTTTGTTCTTACAAAGTAAACCCAGATAACATGGTGCAATAAATGCATACATTTAATAAAGGCTTTCAAAAATACCAAAATAAAGTTCACAAGGTACATGTACAAGTATGTGGTCTCCAAAAAAGCACATAAATTCAATAAGAAATTTGTAGGCAAACATTTATCTCAAAATAGCAAATTAGTGTATAAACAATTTCATGAAAACAAATATTTACCATTAGACCATAAGTGTATGAAGTTTCAGCTTAACAAAACAATAAATAGTTCATATAAAAACTTGAACACGAATGCGAGGTTCAATATTTAGGACGTTCTGTGTAATGCATGTTTCATTAAAATAAACCATTTAAATCACCTTGGTTTATAAAGACATCGATACAACATGAAAATATAAAAGTGCAGGTATACAATAACACTTACATTGTGATTTACCAACGATTGTAGACTCATGTATAAAGGAAATATCTTTCTCGAAATTGTTTACATCTTGAATATTGATTTAACCTTGACAAAACTTACAAAAAGAATTTATCGGACTGCACAGGTAAATCTAAAAATAAGAATCTTCACTGAAACGAATTTAACAATAGAAAATCAATAAAATCTACTACAGAAAAGAATTTAAATAGAAAATCTAAAATGAGAGTCAGCATACTCCCCGTCTGATTTCAAAAATCATTACTTCAAAATAAAAAATCTTTCAAAAATTTTAACTTGAAAATGAGTCAATCTGCATAATCATGATCTAATAAAAAATACAGTCTTTGACAAATGATAATCAACAGTGTTAACAAAGGTTAGGTATGACACAAAAACACAATTTGAGTGATTGGTCTAATGTATTC
Organism: Arcuatula senhousia; assembly: GCA_963971305.1. Taxonomy (NCBI): domain Eukaryota; kingdom Metazoa; phylum Mollusca; class Bivalvia; order Mytilida; family Mytilidae; genus Arcuatula; species Arcuatula senhousia. The sequence continues at coordinate 104,612 of OZ020305.1, forward strand.
ACGTGGTTTTCCATCTATGATCACTCGAAGTTTGATTTTCCTTACAAGATTGTCTTTCCATGGATACACACATTCAATTAATCCTAATGGCCACTGATTTCGGTGAAGTTCATTGTCTTTTATTATAACTAGATCCCCTTCACGAATATTCTCCTGTGTCTCGTTCCACTTACGACGATGTTGCAATGATTGTAAATATTCATGTCTCCATTGACGCCAGAATTGTTCAGCAAGAAATTGCACGAACTTCCACTGTGACGTGTGTATATCGCGCACAGATATATTACTGAAATCTTCAACAGAATCATCAACTTTCTGTGTCATAAGTGTGTTTGGCGACAAAACAAATGGAGCTTCATGGTCGGATGAGATAGAAGATAATGGACGAGAGTTTACGATGGCCATTGCTTCCGACATAAATGTGCATAACAGTTCATGTGTGAGTTTCTTATGACGGGCTTCATACAAAATCGAGTCAAGTACACGTCGAACAGTCCCTATGAGGCGCTCCCATGATCCTCCATGGTGTGAAGAGTAAGGTGTGTTAAATTTCCACACTGCATTCTGTTCATTTAGGAATCCTTTCATTTGTGTATCCTCAGTGTAAATAGCTTGTAGTCCAAGTTCTCGCACACCACCTACGAAATTAGATCCTCGATCCGAGAAGAATTCTTTTACTTTTCCATGCACCGATATAAATCTTCGCAAAGCATTTAAGAAGGATGAGGTAGTCATTTCTTCTATTATTTCAATGTGGATACCTCTGCAAGATAGACAAACAAAAATGAGGGCCCATCGCTTGGAGCATGCAACTCCGCCCCTAGTACGTCTAGAAAGTATCTCCCATGGACCAAAACAGTCAACCCCTACGTAAGTAAAAGGGGGGCATGAACGTAGTCTCTCCTCAGGTAAGTCGGACATTTTTTGCTTCAAAAGTTTGCCTCGGAAACGTTGACATATAGTGCACTGTGAAATGATGGTATAAAGTCTCCTCTTGAGGCCTGTTATCCAAAGTCCAGCATTTCGAATTGCACCCTCAGTAATATGTCTACCTGAATGACGACATTGTTTGTGATAATGCATAATGAGTAGTTTCGCAACATGACTTTCTCCTGGAAAAAGAATGGGATGTTTCTCTCCAATTTCATAGTTCGTGCGCTTCAGTCTCCCACCAACGCGTAATAGTCCATCTTCATGAATAAATGGATCTAACTGAACAATTTTACTATCCTTGGACACTGATTTGTTGTTACTTAGACTGTCAAATTCTTTCTGAAATGAAGCTTGCTGTGTCGATCTGTTTATGAAATTTTCAGTTTCTCTACGTATGTCGAAATCGTTCATACTAACGGTGTTGTCCTTCTTGATTTTGTGCTTGCGAATTGCATTTCTGATGAACACTAGAGCTCTCATTAACGAACTCCATGTTGAATTTCTCAAAATAATGGGAATCAAGTTTTGGTGGTTTAACTGCAATTCGTCTACTAACTATTTCTGGGCGAATTTCCTTGTCAGTCTGAGAATCAATAAGCGGATAGGTACAATCATCATTTGACTCACTATTTTTAGACGTTAGCCAGTCGGGACCATTAATCCAACATTCAATTGCAGAAATGTATTGAACATTTAAGAATCTAGTTCCTATGTCTGCAGGATTTTTATCCGTTGGAACATATGACCACTGATGAGGTTTCGAGAGTCTGTTGATTTTCTCCACACGATTACTGACGTAAGTGAAAAAGCGACGACTTGTGTTGCAAATATATCCCAAAGTAACCTTACTGTCAGTGTGATAGAAACACAGATTAGGCGGAATCCTTAGGTGGTTGCATACTGATTCAGCCAGTTCAACCGCAAGAACTGCGCCACACAATTCCAGACGTGGGATAGTATGACCTTTCACTAGAGCAAGTTTCGACTTGCCCATGACAAAACCTATCAAGACCTGTACATCGCTGCTAGTGACCTTCAAATATGCGACTGCTGATACGGCTTGTTCAGAAGCGTCACAAAAGATGTGCAACTCTAAGCTCTTTGCTAATGAAATCGATGAGTTGACAAACATTCGAGGACACTGAAAGCAATCCATAGATCTGAGAGATAATGTCCAGTTCTTCTATTTCAATGCATGTTCTGCGGATAAAGGTTCATCCAAGTCTGTTTCTGGTGGTATAAGTTCACGTAAGAGCATTTTTCCACTTATTGTCAAAGGAGATAAGAATCCTAATGGGTCAAATATGCTATTGAGAGAGGAAAGAAGACCCCGGCGAGTACAGGGTTTGTCATTCATATCCACTGAATATACAAACATGTCAGATTCGAGATTCCAAGATAATCCAAGACTGAAGTGGAAGTGAGTCACACGATAAATTCAAATCTTTCAAATCTTTGCCTAAGTCGTTACTATCGAAAGACTTCATCACATCTATATTGTTAGATACAATTTTGTGTAAACGAATTTTGCCATTGTCATAGAGAGCTTTCTGTGTTCGCTTAAGCAAATCAATAGCTTAATCCTTTTCAGCAAATGAAGACAAAGCATCGTCTACGTAGAAATCGTTGTTTACAAACGCATTGACATCAGTGTCACTATTCTCGACTGCTTTACGAATGCCATAGGTGGCTATGGCTGGAGACGGTGTGTTACCAAACACATGCGATTTCATCCTATACTCAATGAGCGGTTGTGAAATGTCATTGTTGCGGTACCAGTAGAATCGTAGGTAATCTCTATGTTTCTCATCGACGTGAAACTGATAAAACATTTGCTCAATGTCACCTGTTACTGCTACAGCGTCTTTTCGAAAACGTAACAACACACCAATTAAACTGTTGAGAAGATCTGGACCACTCAATAAAGAACTGTTTAGAGATCTCCCTTCATAGACAGCTGAACTATCAAAAACTCCTCGAATCTGTTGGGGTTTCCTAGAGTGGTACACCCCGAATAGAGGGAGGTACCAGCATTCACCTTGCACATCGTTGGGAGCGATTTCTGCAGCTCCACTGCTTATGACTTTGTCCATAAAAGTCATAAAATGTTCGTTTTGTTTTTGCGAAGACTAACATCTAGAATCTGTGCCCGCTTCCAGGCTTGAGAACGATTATTTGGTAGAGGTTCCTTTGAGTCCTTGAATGGCAATGGTGCACTCCAATGTCCGGAGTCATCTAAATGAAACTCAGTGTCCATAATTCGAAGAAACTGCTTGTCATCCACAGACGGTCCAATCTTGTTGTCTGACTGAGTTCGTATAAACAAATCGTCCTCTTGTTCCTTGACCTCAATATGATTCATGCACAAAGGAAATGTTGTAGCCTGTCCAGTTTCTAAAATGCTTGTTTTTCGAACATTTATGCTACTTGGTGAGTGAACCTTCCCCAAGCAAACCTCTCCAACAACCACCCAACCTAGAGAAAGTTTTTGTGCGAATGGGTCGTTGTAATTGTCACTAACTATCTGCTCATAGACATGATGAACCTCAGGTAAGTCCCTGCCAATCAAAAGTTCCACTTTAACATTTCGATCCAACTCAGGTAAGAACTTCGCAATGGGCTTTAGATGAGTGTGCACCTCAGCAACCTCTGGAGTAGCTATTTCCGGATATTCACATGGAATAGAGTCACATTCGATTGTTCTAGGTAATTTGATGGTTGTCCTACCATCTGCTGATCGAACTAAGAGATCTGAAGAATGTCTCCCCGCCATGGAGACGCTACCTGAGCAAGTCGACATGATGACATTCGTAACCTGTTCATTGAGTTTGAGTTGATCAAAAAGTTGAGGTGTTCCTAGAGTTTGAGTACTCTGATCATCGATTAGAGCATAGGCAGGTACTATATTGTTGGGATCATTCTCACTAAAGATATCTACGAGTACAGTTTTTCCACAAGATCTACCTACTAACATGTCGCCACAAACTGTAGAACATCTTGATATAACATTATCTTACGGTGATGTACCGTATAGCGGGAAATTTTCGCGAGGTTCTAATTTTCGCTATATTCGCGACCATTATTCTATCGCGAAATATTGAACCCGCGTATTATAGAATCAATATTAATTTGTATTGAGAATATAATGAAATCGCGAAAATAAATGTCCGCGTAAATAAAAACTAGGTCATTTGGTATGAAATCGCGAAATTTGCAGGCCGCGAAAATTACCCGCTATACGGTATTAGATGTTGAAGATTTGTCGTGACTAGAATGGTCCTTGCCAGCAGTATTATTTTCCATGTTTTGTTGATTTGGTTTCTTTATGTGCAGAGCAGTAACATGTTTGTTGCTATCACATTTTGAACACTTAAGCGTCATTTCGCAATCTTTAGCTAGGTGATCAGTTGACACACAACAACGGAAGCATATACCTTTATCTTTCAGAAACTTTTTGCGGTCTTGAATTGGCTTACGTTGAAAAGCACGACAGTCATTCAAGCTGTGATTAGCTTTATGAATTGGACAACGTGTTCCTGTTTCTGTCTCTTCACATGTTTCAACTTCGGTCCTACGTGTCAAAACTGAAAGTCTCGGTTTGTTTGTAGTCTGTGTTGTCGGTGTTACATTGTTAAAGGATGGATCGTTTTTGAGTTCACAGACTTCCTTTATAAAGGAAACAAATATATTAAATGGAGGAAACGGCACTGAGTTGTTCTTCTTATATTTGCTGGCGTGACTTGCCCATTTATCTTGAATTGAGTATGGTAATTTAGCGACGATTGGCGCGACACCTGATGAAGAATGGAAGTAACTCAGAAGTGATGAGTAATCCGGATTTACCATACCAGACTGGATTTCACAAAGAATATCCACCAAATCATACCATTTGACTGTGTCCTTGTTTGACAAAGTAGGAAATGCGGCCAGTTTTTTCTTGATAGTCGCTTCGATCATCTCTGGTCGTCCGTAACGTTCCTGAAGTCTCTCCCAGATTCTAGCGACTCCACTTGACGGATCATGTGCATTTGCAGAACGAATGTTTTTGGCAAACTGAGATGATGTCGGACCAAGATATTTCACAAGCAAGTCCATTTCCTCAAATGGTGTCACATGAAGCTCACTGACTATACTACTGAAAGAGGCTTTCCAAGATGGAAAAGTTTCAGGTCGGTCATCAAAATTGACAAATCGTGAAAGCAAAAGGTCCTTGCGTAACATATATCTAGTAATGTCGGATGTTACATCCCTACTGTCACTTTGATTATGGTGTGGAGGCATAGCAGACAACTGATTTGGGACGAAAGTCTGACTAGTTTGCTGTTTGGGTACATACACACTAGTGAAAGGAACGTTCAAACTAGCTGGAGGACCATTATACGAATATACAGGAATCGTAGACATGTTCATTGTGGGAGGCGGTACATCGTTATACATTTTTGTAATATGAAAATATTTAAGTGTGATTTGAGAAGCGAGTTTACAATTCCCCATTAACTCCGCTTTATTTACTAGTATAGCGTAACTGATTAATTTGTTCAGTTAATTGGTTGATTTTATTTTTTGTTAAGATCGATAAATAATTTCTTTCCTGTGAAAATTTTATTATTCTGATGTGCAACGATTACACGACGAAACGTAATCATGGTGATTTATTTTATAAATAATGACTCGTCAGCTCGGGATTTAAATTCTGGTTCAACTAAAGATATTTTGATGCATTAGTCTGAGACAAATATGTTATCTAGCTTCTAATTTTCAGTTTAAGGTTAAAGCTCGACATAATAGATTGTTTGTGGTTTTTTTTTCAGTAACGAACACATAAGGTTTTGTTTGAACAGACAGTTTAAGGGCGATAACTATCTGAAGTTCTTCTTTCAGATGATTTGTTTGGATTAATTCATGATTGGTAATTTTGTTTTCAGAGCTTACGGTTTTGAATAAAATCATGCAAAGTTCTATTCGATACGATATGCAGAGTCATGAATAGGAATCTAACAATGAAACAGGAAGCGTATTTGTTTTTATTAGATTTTATTCCTTTACCTACTACTATATACTTTTTCTTTATTGGGCAATTTTAAGCAGATCATACATGACTGTTGACTACTAGTATATTCTAAATTAAATAAGCGATGTTAGGGCTTTGCATGTGTCTACTAATAATTCTTTTTCGGATGTAGACCGCCCTTTATGGCCCATTGAGTCGATAAAGGGCGTTGAACACCAACACCAACACTCACCGGATGTTGATAAATTTCATTTGAATTTGGTTTAAAATGGGAATTTTGCAATGTAGTCCTTAATGTCCAAGACCGACACAGCCTATTACATACTATAAAGCATTTGGAATGATTTAGATTTATCAGATTTACTTGAAGCTAAGATTTGGTGATACTTCCTACATAATTTTTATCTTTTGTTTAGAAAATCTGACTTGGTACCTGATTTGATAGGGTGTTTTGATCTAAATAAGCAGTTATGTAGGGATATTATTTTGGGTATCACGGTAGATAGTGTTTAAGGTATGCTCATAGTTATTATTTCGTGGTTTATAGTTATTATTAAATCCATGGGCCAAATGCATAACTGCGAGCAGTGCCAAATGGCATCGTTGAAGGTGGTTTTCCATTGTGTTTTTTTCTAAATTGCCGTTTAATTGTGGGCTGTTTCGCGTAAACTTATTCCACATCTCATTATTTTCTATAGTATGATGAAATAAAAAATAATTAGATGTGGAATAGGTGTACGCGACACATCTCACATAACAAGCGGTAATTTAGAGATAAAACAATAAAAAAAAAACAGTCAATCTCAATAAAGCAAATGGAAACATAACACAAGTTTCCGTGAGAGTGAGGCGTGAAAATTTTAGCAAGTTGTGGGGAAAAATATTAGGAATCCAAATTGACAAAAACGTAGAAATTTAAACCCACTAAAACTTTTTTTCTGTCAATTGAAACTATACAAATCTTTAGATATAGTTATTTCATCTCTGGAAGAAGACAGTAAATCCATGATGTCATGGTTCTCATTCAATAAAATGCAGGCTAACCCTAAAAAATTCAAGGCCATTGCCATTGGGTCTAAAACTCAGTAAAAATAAAACATTTAACTTCAATGACAACAACATAAATAGTGATGAAGAGGTGTAGCTGCTTCCTTTCAAAATCTATTTTAAGCTGGACTTAAAACAGCCTTAATCAAATAGTAAGCAAGAGTTAAAACGAATTGGTACACATCTTAACAAAGTCAGAAAAATTACAATATACCATTCATTCATTATGTCGAATATCAGCTATTGTCCTCTAGTTTGGCCCTTCTGCTCCGAAAATAACACAAAAAAATAGAAAAAAAAATACAGAAGCGTGCCATAACATTTGTCTACGACTAGTATATAAGCACATAAACTGTCTTGATTGAAAATTATCAGCTACCAACCATCATTTAAAGTACGCCAAATGAAAACCTTGGCATTAGAGATCTTTAAGATATTTTATAATTCTGGTCCTAAATTTCCGCTCCTGCTTATGAAGTCTTCGTATCACAGTTGATTTGTTACTCCAGAGCTTGCGGGCATTACATTGATTGCCTTGGCAGAGCGCCATGTTTGACACAGGAATTGCTGACACAGGGTTATGTTGCAATCAACTGAGATACGTAAACTCCATAAGTTGGAGCGGACGAAATGTTGCTACACAAGAAGGGAAAGTTGACATTTGAAAAGTTGAAGTCATCACGTTTGTCACAGAGCCTTCTTGAAAGTCTTCCTTGAGAGTTAATTTCGAGATGTAGATCTAAATATGAAGCAGACTTCCTAGAAACCGTTGTGTCTTTTATCTCAAGCTCCTGGGGATATATGAGATGGAGAAAGTCACCAAATCGAGAATTGGTCAGTGAAAGGACATCGTCAATATAACGGAACGTGAGGTTGAAAGAGAAAGCTAGTCTACGATCTATTTTGTCAAGAAGAAATTATAAGAGGTCTGCTTCATATTAATGAAGAAACAAATCAGCAAGGTGCACAATTTGTGCCCATTGGAATCCCTATTGTTTGCTAAAAACACATCCACCAAAACTGAACAAATATGTTGTCAATGAGAAGGTTGAGCATGTCGATTATTTGGTTTTCTGTAAATTTGTTCTATTTTTAGACTCATTGATGACAAAGTAAGTCTTGGTATGATTGACTACTTGATATTTGTATCTGCGTTTCCCATTCTTTTTGAAAAAAAAATGTGTTTAATCAGATGTGCCAATCTTGATTTCAGTTGTTCATGTGGAATAGAAATGTAGAGTGTGGAGAAATCGCTTGTTTTGATGCTGTTAGAAGATGAAACTGATTTAGAGAATCTCCATAAGTTCTTTCGAATTCTTAAGTATCCACAATTGATTGACACCATTTCTTGAATAACAACAATCGTAATATTTCTGGTGCCGGATTTTATTGCCGTAAGTATTAAAGTCAACAGAACTGAAAAAGGCTTAGTTGTACATTTGGATGACCCTGCAATGAAGCACAGTTTGTTTGGATTTTTATTCAATTTAGGAATCCAATACAGGGATGGACTGTCATCATTATTGGCACCAACAGAAAGGCCGAAGGAGGAAGTGACAGATTTGTGATTTTCAATGATTTCCTCTTTGAAATTCGGATGCCCCATTGGAACCTCTGCTTCTTACATTTGTATTAGTTACAACAATTTCTTTTTTTTTCATTACATTTTCTTATGGCATATTGTTAAGGTTCAGCTGATAAAACATATAATAGCACATGATGATATACATTTCTTTGTTTTGGATTTTCTACTTCCTATTTCTTTGAAATCCCAAGCATATTTAAAAGCTTCAGAGAGATAAGTCGTTTTCCAAAAAAAAGTGTATTTCAAATCAGGTCAGCAGTGTTTTGTAATGTGTATTGGCTGGCCTTAGCGGTCTAATATTATAAGTTATAACGTGTATTGGCTGGGCTTAGCGGTCTGATAATATAAGTTATAACGTGTATTAGCTAGGCCTAGCGGTCTACTAAAATAAGTTATAACGTGTATTGGCTGGGCTTAGTGGTGTTATAATATAAGTTATAACGTGTATTGGCTGGGCTTTGCGGTCTTATATTATAAGTTATAACACATGGGAAGTCTCAAATTGATTAAAAGATATCTGAGCTTTTTGTTAAAAGGGTAAATAATAAAAGATCTCCTAAGTATTTGTTATCGGAAAAAAACACTACAAGAAATTTCCAGGCAATAAAATTTGCTTCACCTGACGCACGTTGTGATTTTCAAGGTTCACCAAAATCGCTCTTTTTAAAAAAATAATAAAATGCAAAACAATATATAAATAAAAAAAAATCACAGACAATTAACCAAAAAAAATTTCCAACTTGAACACAAAGGAAAGTATAAATTGATCCTAAACGCCTTGTTATGTATTCCGATTCTGTCATCACGCATGCATGTACTCAAATTTATTACTTTCAGTCAAATCTACAACTTTGGATATGCCAGGGCTTGTACACATTTTTCAGATTTTTTATCCGACACCGCTTTCTCCGTAACCGATTATTAGACCAAGGTTATAAGAAAATACGTTTCATAAGATCTCTAAAAATATGGTTAGGTCTTGCTTTGATTAGTGTTTGGCTGGTTGATGTAATGAGATGATCACCTTAGCGTCCCTAATTTGTCTTCACAAACCTGTTATTTTTGTGTAACTACTGGACCCTAAGATCACACTGGAAGGAGAAGATTTGAAGGGCCTTAGAACCTGGTTTAACACACCATTTCTTTTGAAATACCTGTACCAAATCAGGACCATTGCGATCTTCAATTGTTTCTGTATATCTTCCTTATTTTGTCTTGTCGTATGAACATATTAGATTGATTCTCCAAACTCGGTAATTTTTTGTTATTTCCTTAATGTATGTAGGTGTAAAAGGACTAAAGCCACGAACACCCATAATTGGCCCTGTTAATACTCAAATATCAAAATTGGTTTGTTTTACACCCAACTTTGTGTATGTATAGCTGGATGTCTTTGCTAAAAGAGAAAAGATTTGATTATGGTGTATAAATGGATTTTCAAGTACTCTAACCCTTCAAAAATAGCCTAAATCAGTGATTTTTCACTTTTTGGCCAAAATGACTTTCAGTTACGTTTTTGTGATTTTCTATGTGGCGCCAACCCTCGCCCATCAAAATTTTTGTTGAAATATGAAGAAAATATTGAATTTATAAAATTTAAGCAAAAATATTTATGGGCGAGGGGTGGCGCCCATGTCATTTTCACCAAAAAACAGGTGGAAAATTGTGAAATTTAGCTGAATTAGCATATTTTCAAGTTTAGCGTCACTTTATGATGTCATTACAAGTCACAAGTACAGAAAACTTTAAAATTAATTTTGTTTTGTAAAAAGTAATCATTCTAGACTACTCGGCCATAAAAATCTTATCTAACAAATGAATTTGAAAAAAAAATGGCCCAATTTAGGGCCAAATATGAGGGTTCGTGGCTTTAGTCCTTTCTAAGTATGACAACTAAGATTCAAATCTTTTACACAAACACCAATCCTCTATGGCCCATGCAACCGACTCTTCTTTAACTAATGCAATGCTTATCCAAACAAAATGTCTCTTTACTTTTTGCAACAAATATGGGATGTTACACACTGAATCGACCATTGACAGGGCAACCAGTGTATCATTATAAGCAGGAATTGCTTACTTGTCCGGTGTTTTTGAGTTCACTTTCGTTACCAATATAAATTACAACAAAGTTCCAGACAATAAATTTTGCTACGCCTAACGCGAGTTTCGTCTATTCAAGACTCATCAAAGGCGCTCTACCAAAGGTTAAAATTGCCAAACACTATATGAATATGAAGAGCAAAGAATAAACCAAAACATGTCGAACGAGAAACTAAACTACGACCTGAGGTTTCGTTGTTGATTGTATTTTTTTTGTATTTCTATGTTTTGTGCTTAATCGTGTTGCTGTCGTGGGTTGTGACTGGTTTTGTCGTTGCCCTTTCAGACTTTTGACATTCTAATGCCCCATTGGTGCATCTTATATGTTTTCATCAAGCCTCTAACGTATCTTATGAGAACTAAACATCTTATTAAATATTTTGCCTCAAAGCATATTTTTTTAAAGGTGTACGAGCTGACTGTTTGTATGCAAGCACCTTGAAAAAGATTTTTTGGTGTTTTTTTTTAATCTGTCATAGTTCCTATTCTATAAAGCAAAAACAAAAGAAACGCTACCCATGTCCTTAAAGGACGACCGTTTGACAACCGCTACCAAATTTAAATAGATTAATAAATGTTGTGGTGTGGTAAGTTAAAATGGAGACAATAAAATAAGTAGGTTGGTTAAACCACACATAAAAGGTTGGTTGTCCTCAGACCGTGGCGGTCGTGATTTTTTTCTTTGCTCTGCCCCCGACGAAGGCTGAAAGCAGAAAATTTGGGCTTTTTAGATTTTAGATGTATTCTTTATTAATTTATATTAGTTTTATATTTGATATTTTTACCTTTTATGTGTGGTTTAACCAACCTACTTATTTTATTGCTACCAAATTTAGTTTTGGAAATGTTAAAGGGGTGGCAGTTTAAGCAAACAAAAAGCTTTCTAAATTTCCAAAGTTTTAGTTTTGAAGGATAACAATACGAAAAAAAAACAGTATTTTTTACCTCGAAAAAGCCATTAGCACTATAAGGAATCATCTGACATTTTCGCTGTGAATGGTTTTTTGTAGAGCTTAATAATTGACGAATAATACAGGCAACAGTTTTCATTTTCAGAGCAAATGACCCTTCAGGTTGTATATATCTGTTATAGCTTTTGAGCTAAGGGCCATTAGTGTTGATTTCATCCTATGTTCTATTTTAATTAACAGAGGCCATGTTTTTATCGATTTCATGTAAAGAAGGCTAATTGTAACAACATGTCAAATAGTATTTTCACATAGTTTCATTCATATTGGAAACGTTTGAAATTTTTTACCAACGACGAAAGCATTGTAATGGAATAAGCTCAACAAATAGGAAATATAAAATACCATAATGCAAAGTTTCGCTATATGCAGTGCTTTTTAGCTTTAGATGCTAAAAGGTCGAAACGTTCTGAACTATTAGCCATTTTGTGAATGTTGTTGCTTTCTATTCTATGTTTAACAACGGAGATAATTTTATATGACTTAAACATGCGGTAACCATTACCAAGAACATCATATAAATTGGACATCATACGAACGAAATGTGCAAAGTTTTCAAGAAATCTCTTCACTACGACAACGACAGACAACGAAATATGTGTTGGTAACATATCACAGTTAACTGTTCAGTTGTTTATACACGGAAAGGGACATTGAACTATTCATTTTTAAATTACCATCATAACAGAACATGTCTACGTCAGTCAGCATTGGAAGCGAGCATTGTTTTAAGCATTACAATGTATGAAACATGTCTGTGTCAGTCAGCATTGGAAGCGACTAATGTTCTAAGCATCACTATGTACATAACATGTCTGTGTCAGTCAGCATTGGAAGCGAGCATTGTTCTAAACATTGCTATGTATGAAACATGTCTGTGTCAGTCAGCATTGGAAGCGAGCATTGTTCTAAGCATTACTATGTATGAAACATGTCTGTGTCAGTCAGCATTGGAAGCGAGTATTGTTCTAAGTATCACTATGTACAGAACATGTCTGTGTCAATCAGCAACGGAAGCGAGCATTATTCTAAGCATCACTATTTCCACCTAGCATATCCAATTAGTTGATGTGAATCTTGTCTGTAGATAATATAGATCACAGCCAGTATACTAAGCATGCATTTTGCTTAGCATCACTAGGGGCACCTACCATACCTTTATGGTTGATTTAGAATTTGTCTGTAGGCAATAATTGACATAAATCATTCAATTGTTATTGTTCATACATGCAGAAAATGAAAGTCACAACCACTATTTTAATCATGCATTGTGCATATATAACATTTTATATAAGTGGATGCGGCTGCCGACGTTTAGGTATAACATCAGCCCTCTAACTTGCCATAAAGCAATAATGTACAATAGGTTAATTTCAAGAGAAAACTTTAAAAAGCTTGTAATTGATGAACTGATCGCTTAGGCAAGTCGATGGTTTTACAACAGCATTTGCCACCATCATTCAACGTCAACCTGGGTCCGGATAAAATCCTAAATGGACATTAACAATATATTAATACTCATCTTATATAATATTTGACATTTACATAATGTGATTTATTTTTCAGTGAGTAATAAGTCTATACATATAAGCTATTAATGTTCTATTTGTAACAATGGCGGTCATTTATTAACATAAAAAATCTGAAATCTTAAAAGTAAAATTCAAAACAGACAAACTTAAGACACAAAATGGTGGTGATAAAAACTAAGAATTATATTTTAAGGTACATATGTGCTGTCAGACAAATATTTTATCAAGCACTTACAAAATGATTAATGAAGGGGTCATAGGACTAAATTTTCATAATATTTTGTAAGAAGCAAAACATTACCCTATTATTTGAATGAAAGTGAAATATTTCACAGTAGTGTTTGTGAGGGATTTTGCAGTTAAAATGTCACAGTTAATGAAACAAGCATTGATTTACAGAAAATGATTCTATTGTTTTGAATTATTATTCAAAACTGAGGAATATTCTCCAAGTGTCCAATGGAGCTCAAATTGTGACATGATTAGTAGTAAAAATTGATAATGGGCAAGGGTGTGACCCACAAAAAAGTACAATATAAATGCTTAGCTAATAGTTAAATATTTTATGGGTCAGTGATTTGCTTATACATGTAGTTATCATACTATATACATGTATATAAAAAAAAACATTAAAAAATGTCATATATTTTGTTGTTATTGTCAACACATTTGTCTACACGCTGAGGAAGTCGATGTTTTAAAAAACATATAAATATCCATTAGTATAGAGTTTCCAAAATCAAGATTTAAATCAGATTTATCAAAAAATGTCTAATCATAAGGTGTTAATATTTGGACAAAAGTGGAGAAACATTTATAATAAATATAATCAAAAAAAGCACCTAAAATGTTTGTAAAGGCACAACAGAAAGAATATAATAAATATGTGTAAATTATTTATCAGAAAACAAAATATAGGAAACTGAAAGCTAGAATATCCTGATACAGGTTATAAATATTATACATGTAGAATAATGCATATATTTATACATGATTACAAACATGAATTTCCTTTTATATGGGTTCATATTCTACAAATGTCTTTACTAAATAAATAAAGGTAATAACAAAACTACCGAACTTGAATGATCAATCTCATAGTCCAGACAAAATGACTAAAACGAATCAGTCATACCGGAGAATTGGTGGATCGCAATGGTCCTCACTTGGTACAGGCATTTCAAACGAAATGGTGGGTTAAACCAGGTTTTATGGCGCCAAACCTCCCTCTTCCATTGCGATCTTCAAGTCCATAAGATATATAGTTACATAGAATAATGTGACACTGTAAAATTTGCTTAATCCATAATACATAGTTACGTAAAATAGTGTGACACTGTAAACTTTTCTTGGAATTAGGTTTAATAGGTCGAAAATAATAGGACTGTAGGATATGAAAATTATCACGAACAAAATGCAGAAGCTTTTGTCTGGGACTTTGTTGTAATTTTTATTTGAGAGAATCATTCTTCTTTTATTTTATTTTACCATAAAATGCAATAAAAATCTTTTTAAATCACACATGTTTTACAACTATGAGCGACTAAAAATATGTTCCTTTTGTATACGTTTGAATAAAGTGTTATAATGAATGAATAACTATCATTTGTTTTATTTTATTGAATCAACAAAATATTTCTTGACTGTCCACCATATAAAATCTTTCAAAGTGAAAAATTAGTTCGTTAAACAGAAAGTAGTTGAGCAACATACCTGAAATCAAATTACACAGTATGGACCCTCTGCTGATGCTGAATAACATATGGGATCTGTGGTAAGTAGCTTATGAGAAAACCGGTACAAATCACATCCCGAGGCCCGCCACCCGACATTAGCCATTTAATTACCCGGGTTTCCCACTTCGACTAAAACGCTATGGGTGAATTAGTATAATGTGAAGAGTCAAAAATTAAGTTTTGAGTGAATAATAACATAACTAACTATAACTATTTATCAACAAGTAATACTGTAAACGAGCTCGCAAAGGATACCACCGCTACATATTGGACTATGTACTGCCAAAAACACCTAAAGTCCAATTATCCCCCCCTGAATGATTTCAACGAGCAATGCAACATATGAGGTTCTTTCTTCAGGTAAAAATTCATCAAAATCCATCAAGCAGTTTAGGAAGAGTTGCGCTTATGAGGTCCCCCATTGAATACTATATTTAAAAAGTTTATGTTCAATAATCTCCCCTGAATGATTTCAGAGAGCAATAAAAATTCTTCATACACATATACATATGGTGTACTTCCTTTATGTAAAGCTTCAAAAAATCTGTTAAGAGGTTTTAGAGGAGTTGCGCTTCCGAGATATGTTGACAGACGGACAGACATACAGGGTGATTCCTGTATATCCTCAATCTTTGTTTGCAGGGGGTATAATAAATATCTAAGAAACATAACACAAAAGTAAACCTGAAGAATATTGAATAGGTAAACTTGATAAAAAGCTTTGGCAGCAATACAGCGTAAAAACATCAGAAATTATTGCGTCTCAATTAAGATAATAATGGTTAAAAGTAAAAGTAAGAATTACCATTGAGAATAATGCAATAACACTAAAATCATTTCTTAATATATAAGTATAATGCAAATCAATTCATACAGATAGGTGCACACATAACCTGTACGGAAATTAACATAAAGTCAACTTTGTGACTGCTATAGCAGACATTCAAGTTAACTTACGATAACTCATGACTGGTCAAAGCAGACTTGTGACAGCTTTTTTATGACTGGTCATAACCAGTCACAAAGACATGACTGCTTTTACCAGACCAGTCATTGCAACACGTCTGCTCTTACCAGACATGTTTAATAATGCAAGGGTTTTATTTGATAAAATACTGTCTTTAACATAAAAAAATGAGTTTCAAATAAAGTTTAGGCAAAAGAACATAGAATTTGTCCTTTTACATTCAGTTTTTAAAGCAGACATTCCACGAAGTAAACTTGACCAGACCTGTCATAATTATGTGACTGCTTTAAAAAGCAGAGGTGGAATTATGACTGTTTTTCAAGTTAACTTGGAACCAGTCGCGCGTCTGCTCAAAGCAGTCCCATGACCAGTCGCAATTGAACTTGAAGTAAACTTGATGTCTGCTTTTCAAGTTACCGTACAGGTTATGTGTACACCCATTTGTAGTTCATAAAATAACTTGGACGACCAAACGGTAATAAAATGTATGAACGTAAACAAAGCTTAATAATCCTTTGTTGCATCCATCTACTCTCGACATGTTTAATTTCAACCAACTAATGAATGCTGTTTGAAAAAAAAGCTGTAACATAAATGTCGATAGTGTTAAAAAAGAAACATGAACTATACCAAGTGTCAATGACAAAAATATTTATATACACTGTAGTTGCATAAGTGCATAATGATTCAATCTATAAATTTGTATTGTGGATCTTTAAACATAACAAATAAAATACATGTATGAGTTATAAACGAAAATTTATAATATTGTGGTAAACATGTGGTCCTCTTGCCAATGACGATAAGTCTTTACTTAGTTACTGAATGTAATATATTGAATATCGTATAATATTATTGTGGGACCATTGCAAAATATTCCAATTTTTAAAATGTTAAGATGTGCACGAACTTCCCTGGTACACATGCATATTTAATCTATTAATTTGTATGCTGTTACTTAAATAAAGAAGTTCTTGTGACATCATAATTTGCTTAATATTCATTTGTGTCTGAGTGTGGACATCTGAACATTAATTGTGTTTGGACAACAGATGCAAAACATCAATCTATTGTTTATATTTTACCATTCATTTTTTAAGCAAACCAGTTGTATAAATTTAAATGTCGATACATGTATGGTGGCTTCAACACTGTGTTCTCTGCTGTATGGATGTTCATTTTGATCTGTATATTACCAGAGAAAGTCTGTAAAGCTGTTAAACCATCCCTTTGTATCATCTTTCCTATATTTATCCTCCTCTATATTTGTACTTTCCTTCATATTTGTACTATCCCCCATATATGTATCCTCCTCTTTATTTGTACTAGCTGCCATACTTGTATCGATCTCTATATTTGTATCCTCTGTATTAGTATTATCCTCCGTACTTGTATGGATCTGAATACTTGTATCCTCCTCTATTTTTGTATCCTACTCTATATTTGTATCCTCCTCTTTATTTGTATCCTCATCTATATTTATATCCTCCTCTATATTCGTACTATCCTCCATACTTGTATCGACCTCTATACTTGTATCCTCCTCTATATTCGTACTATCCTCCATACATGTATCGACCTCTATATTTATATCCTCCTCTATATTCGGGCTATCCACCATACTTGTATCGACCTCTATATTTGTATCCTTCTCTTTATTTGTACTAGCTTTGATATTTGTATCCTCCTCTTTATTTGTACTATCCTTCATTCTAGTATCCTCTATTTTTGTGCAATCCCTAATTTTTGTATCCTCCTTTTTATTTGTACTATCCTTCATTTTTGTATCCTCTATTTTTGTGCTATCCTTCATTTTTGTATCCTCCTCTATGTTTGTAATATCCTCTATATTTGTATCATCCTATTTATTTGTACTAGCTTTGATATTTGTATCCTCTTTATTTGTACTTTCCTTCACATTTGGACCATCTTCTATACTATCATCATCCTTCCTATTTGTATTTGCATGTCCTTCATTGTTCTCTGTCTCTGCACCCATAGCCTGTAGAAGTTTGACAACAACATGATGACCACTTTCAATAGCTAGTAGAATTGGTGTTCTGTTGTCCAAAGCTTTATCATTTATATTTAGACCAATGTTAATTAATAGTTCAACAATTTCTGTGTGGCCATTAGAACATGCAGCATGTAAAGCTGTCCATCCGTCCTCATTCTTTATCCTTGTATCAACCTGACTATCTAAAGTGTCTCCATTCATGTCTAACAGATGTTTGACTGTCTCATAATGTCCATCTCGACTGGCTAGAAACAATGGTGTATAGTTCTTATCAGTGGTTTGATTGACATTCATACCGACATTAATTAGTAGTTCTACAACTTTTGTGTGACCCTCAGAACATGCAGCATGTAAAGCTGTCAATCCATCTGCATTCTTTATCCTTGTATCAACCTGACTATCTAATGTGTCCTCATTCATGTCTAACAGATGTTTGACTGTCTCATAATGTCCATCTCGACTGGCTAGATACAATGGTGTATAGTTCTTATCAGTGGTTTGATTGACATTCATACCGACGTTAATTAGTTTTTCTACAACTTTTGTGTGACCATTAGAACATGCAGTATGTAAAGCTGTCCATCCATTTTTATTCTTTATCCTTGTATCTACCTGACTATCTAATGTGTCTCCATTCATGTCTAACAGATGTTTGACTGTCTCATAATGTCCTTCTCGACTGGCAAGATACAATGGTGTATAGTTCTTATCAGTGGTTTGATTGACATTCATACCGACATTAATTAGTAGTTCTACAACTTTTGTGTGATCATTAAGACATGCAGCATGTAAAGCTGTCCATCCATTCTCATCCTTTATCCTTGTATCTACATGACTATCTAATGTATCTTCATTCATGTCTAACAAATGTTTGACTGTCTCATAATGTCCATCTCGACAGGCTAGATACAATGGTGTATAGTTCTTATCAGTGGTTTGATTGACATTCATACCGACATTAATTAGTAGTTCTACAACTTTTGTGTGATCTTTAAAACATGCAATATGTAAAGCTGTCCATCCACTCTCAGTCTTTATTCTTGTATCTACCTGACTATCTAATGTGTCTCCATTCATGTTTAACAGATGTTTGACTGTCTCATAATGTCCATCTCGACAGGCTAGATACAATGGTGTATAGTTCTTATCAGCGGTTTGATTGACATCCATACCAACATTAATAAGTAGTTCTACAACTTTTGTGTGACCTTTAAAACCTGCAGTATGTAAAGCTGTCCATCCTCCCTCATCCTCTATCCTTGTATCTACCTGACTTTCTAATGTGTCCTCATTCATGCCTAACAGATGTTTGACTGTCTCATAATGTCCCTGATGACTGGCGAGATACAATGGTGTATAGTTATCATTAATGGTTTGATTGACATCCATACCAACATTAATAAGTAGTTCTACAACTTTTCTGTGACCTTTAAAACATGCAACGTGTAATGCGGTCCCTCCATCCTCAGTCTTTATCTTTGTATTTACCTGACTATCTAAAGTGTCTCCATTCATGTCTAACAGATGTTTGACTGTGTCATAATGTCCCCCCTCACAGGCAAGATATAATGGTGTAGAGTTATAATTAGTGGTTTGATTGACATCCATACCAACATTAATTAGTAGTTCTACAACTTTTGTGTGACCCTTACAACATGCAGCATGTAAAGCTGTCCATCCATTCTTATTCTTTATCCTTGTATCTACCTGACTATCTATTAATTCTCCATTCATGCCTAACAGATGTTTGACTGTATCATAATGTCCCTTTCCACTGGCTAGATACAATGGTGTACATTTATTATTAATTTGGTCATTAACACTTAAACCAACATTAATAAGTATTTCTACAACTTTTGTGTGACCTATAAAACATGCAATATGTAAAGCCGTCCATCCTTCCTCATCCTTTATCCTTGTATCTACCTGACTATCTAAAGTGTCTCCATTCATGTCTAACAGATGTTTGACTGTCTCATAATGTCCTTTTTGACTGGCTAGAAACAATGGTGTAAAGTTGTTTTTGGTTGTTAAATTGACATCTATTTTTATTTGTATAAGAAACTGCAACACATCAATATGTCCATAATACGCAGCCAGATGTAATGGAGACCAGCCTTCGTTAGTGTTTTTCATCATCTTAGGATATCGTTTTACAAAGGTATGAAGATACTGAACAACGGAAAGGTGTCCTTTTTCACACGCAGTCGCCATTGGTGTTTTCCCAGCGTTATCACTTATGTTCATATGAGAACTATTGGTTTTTACGAAATAATTGACAAATTCTATATAGCCAAGTGAGGCAACAGCATGCAGTGGGGTGATACTTTCAGAGTTTTGTTGGAAATCCTTTGAAGTAAAGTGATGTTCTATATATTCACTAAATCGTTTGCGATACTGTTCATACTTTGTATTCAGGTTTCCAAAGACGACCCAATAATTTTGTTTTTGAATCTCCGACTTTTGTCTGTTTAGATACAAGTCTTCCTGTTCTACATGGACATATATAACATTGGCAAGGTTGTTCTCTCCAAAAGATTGAAACTGTAATCGATTTCTGACAAATGAAGAGCTAGCATACTTTATAATGACACCCATGATTAATGACGAAACAGAAATGGCAATGATATCAAACATCTTATCATGGACTGCTGTGTAGCCGTGATCTGATTCGCTGATAAAAACTCCCATGAGTCTTTTAAAGGTCACATATTCTGGTCGAATTATATTGGCTTGTTCTATTTCACATTCCTTGCAAATTTCTTCAATCATTTCATCCGTTTCTGTACTCTTCAGTTTTTCTTTCTCGAGATCATTATCATAAAGGACAAGTAATGCCAGTGCAATGAAAGATGGATACGATTTTTTCCTCAAACCTTTGATTTCGGCATCAATTACTTCTACTGGATGGGTAAAAAGTCTCGGGTTCTTAATATGGCTAAACCATGAGCATAAAAGTGGAAAAAAGTTGAATAAAGTTAAATTCTCAATTTTATCTAGTGTTTTTTGGTCAATATATGACAGGGCTATTTGACCGAGTTCTTCACCAGATAACTTGAATTTTGTGGTAAAGCTGCAAAGCTGCAAATCAAAACAAGGGAAGTCAGGGAAGGACTTACTCAAGTATATGTTTTCTCTACATGTTGCGATCATTTTTAGCTTAGAACCTTGTGTTTTGTTAACATTTTCTTTACAATATAAATGTTTTAAGTTTAAACTAAAATCATGGTAGGAATGTGCTTGAGGAAACTTCAGACTGGATTCCTCCTTCAACAGTTTTTCTATACATATTTCTTCCTTTTCCCAACCATCAGACAGGGTTTGTTCAAAAACAAATTTTCCACAAATATCATCAATAACAAATACTTGTTTCTTTTCTTTACGAAACACCTTCCTGATTTCTGATGGGTGGCTTATGGGGTGTAACTCATAGTCTTGGCTTTCTAGAATCAATGCCACATGATGTGCCACTGCTGATTTACCACACCCAGGTGGTCCTGTTACTATGACCCCCCTATTTGTAGACAATGTTTCTAATACAAACTTTGTGGCTGAGGTTTCTTTGTACTTGGTGTCTTCCTTCTTCCATTCTTCAATAATGGTCTGTCTTAGATCTGAAATGTTGAAAGAAAAATGATTTTTTTTATTCTTATTATGCATCTGCAATACTTTTTTTACCCTTTTAAACTTGATATCCAAAACAAATGTGAAGACACATAGACTATTGGCAACGCAACGGGTGTGCTATAGCAAGCAGGAACTGCTTACTCTTCCAGAGCACCTGAGTTCACTCTTGTTTCGACTGGAGTTCGTGTTGTTGATTGATATTCAGTTATTTTGTGTTTCCATGTTTTACATGTTGTCTGTTTTTGTCCCGTTGATGTTGGTGTTTACTGGTTTGTCTCTGCCCTTTCGGACTTTTGACATTTGGATACCCCATTGGTACATCTGCTTCTACACATCCTAGAGCATAGACTTTGTCTACAGTTTGGTGAACAAATCACCAGAATTTTTTTAGGCTGATGTTTGACATCGAATAAATAGCTTTTAACCCGTTTGGCTTCGCTTCTGTTGCCTAATATCTATTTCAAATTCTATGTTTTCAATAAAACAATAATGACTTTTGAAATAAAAATGGGCTGCGGTATCCAAAAAATCATATTCATTCATAACTGGTTTGACGCCATCGAAGCTGTTTCTGCTAAAATGTTTTAATAAAAAGTGAAAACAAATAGTGAAAAGAGCAAACGTTTTGGTACAGATAACAAAACAAAATTAGGAAAAATACTTACTGTTCTTGTTCGTTGCCCTTTTGGACTTTGACATTCAGGTGCCCTATTGGTACCTCTGCTTCTTACATGGCTTAATTAAAATGCTTTTTAAACAATGCAACTTTATTACACACCAGCTTACTACAAAGTTATTGATAAATTTTGATAGTTTCAGAGGTGTCTACCTTGCAGGAAACCTCCAGTTACCTTAAAGAACTATCAACACCTGTTAGTATTGGGAGTTTCGTATGAAAAGTTGTCAGTAAACCCTTAAGAACCTATTATATATCCTAAATTAGATACTAGTGTTTAGGTTAAAACTCTTTCAGGTTTGCTAACATCAATATTAACGGCAATAAAATCAAGCCTTCAAAAGTATTTCGATTGTTGTTACTCTAGAAATGGCGTCAATAAAATGTAGATTCTCAAAAATTCTAAAGAACTGATGGAAAATCTCCATTCTAAGTCATTTTCATCATGAAATAGCATCAAAACGTTTGATTTCTCTACATTATATACTTCAATTCCACATTCACAATTAAAATCTCGTTTGGCACAGCTGATTAAACGTAGCTTTATCAAAAGGAATGGAAAACGCAGGTACAAGTATTTGGCAGTCAGTTATAAAAAGACTTACTTTTCATCCAAGAGTCTAGCAAGAAAAACAAATTTACAGAAGATCAAATAATAGAAATGCTCAACCTTCTAATCGACAACATAATTGTACAGTTTGGTGGACGTATTTTTCAGCAAACAATAGGTATCCCGATGGGCACAAATTTTGCACCATTGCTTGCCGATTTGTTTCTTAATTCACATGAAGCAGACTTCTTACAATCACTTCTAGACAAAAAGGACCGCAAACTTGCTTTATCCTTCAATCTCACATTTCGTTATATTGATGATGTCCTTTCACTAAACAATCCTCGATTTGGTGACTATTTACATCTCATATATCCGAAGGAACTTGAGATAAAGGACACTACAGATTCTAGGAGGTCTGCTTCATATTTGGATCTATTTCTCGAAATTGACACACAAGGAAGGCTTTGTACAAAGCTCTATGACAAATGTAATGACTTCAACTTTCCAATAGTTAACTTTCCCTTTCTGTGTAGCAACATTCCGTCCGCTCCTGCATATAGATTTTAAGTATCACAATTGATTCGTTATTCCAGAGCATGTGGGGAGTACAATGACTTCTGTGATAGAGCTACACGGCTGACAAGCAAATTGTTAACACAGGGGTATGTTGCTCTCAGGTTGTTGTCATCACTCAAGAAATTTTACGGACGACATCATGTGCTTGCATACAAATACGGGATTTCTATCTCTCAGATGAGCACAGATGTTGGATTGACAGAGTTTTGTAATGTCATCCTTTCTGGATCTGACCAACACTTAACTGATCTTTGGCAACGTGACGGGTTTGCTATAGCAAGCAGGAACTGCTTACTCTTCCGGAGCACCTGAGTTCACTCTCGTTTCGACTTGAGTTCGTGTTGCTGAATGCGGTTTTGTTGTTATGTGTGTGTGTGTTTTATGTTGTTATGTGGTTTGTTCTGTTGTGATGATTTTTTGTCTGCCGGTTTTGTTATTGTCTTTACGGTTTTATGATACTGATTACCCCTTTGGTACACCTTTGCTTCTGCCATATCTTATATACTTTACATTATTTCATTGTTAACTCTTTCTTTCGAATTCCAAATATGCAAGCCTGTCAATTTAGGGGAAACTGTGGTTTCATTATTATTCGTGGGGTATCAATTTTCGTGGTTTTCGTTGGTGACCTTGACCCACGAAATCTTATACACCACGAAAAGGATATTTAACATTGATCTGCATGCTGCAAAGTTCAGAACCACGAATTTAAGAACCACGAACTTATCCGTTTTCTTCAAACCACGAAAATTGATATCAACGAAAATAAATGAATCCACAGTAAAAGTCCTATAAAATTGAAATTATTCGACAAACAAATAAATGGGTATTTAAAAGCTTTTGATGTCAAAGGTAGAAGGCTGCTTAGTGCTTTTGACTTACTGTAAGACAGCTTTATTAACTATACATGTATTACAAAAATCGTAGTTTTTTTTCTAGTGACCATGTTACATATATTATAACCTAGTGAAGTATGACCTAAAGATCAAGTGTATAAAATGTCAAAACCATTCTCGCTGTGGTTTCAGAAAAAAATCTTTGTTGAAAGAACATACTTGGTAATAGACGAGACCAATAGATGACAATATATCACGTGATCTTTCCAGTCAAATTTTTGCTTCTTTCCTTACCATCAGCATTTGATTTCTCAATAGAAAGAATTTCAAGTTTGCTTTCGGTTTCTGAGATTCGCTGTAATGCACAATCCAGGTTCTTTTCAGTCTGTTTTATATACCTAAGAGTATCTGCATCAATAGGAGCTGTGGCTAGGTTTTGGACTTGTGGTCTAAGGTGTCCTGCCAAACTTACAATAGCCTGAAATTAAAAGTTACTGAGATACAGACTTAATCATAAACAAGAGACTCATAGTTGATAGTTGTTAAGTTGTCGACATATATTTGCTCATGTCTAATTACAAGTATACTGACACAAAAGATTTTTTTTTTCAAAATCAAGAGGCTATTAGTAGCAGTGGTTGAATGTGTGATCTGGCATTTCAGAGCCTAAAAACAAATGATTAGAAAGTATTATATGATCAATAACTAAGGGCCCAATCACAGTGTCTTGATACTTAAAAATGTGTGTCCATTCGAGATTTGAAAGTTTAATTGCTAAAGATTAATCAAACATTTCTTAAAGGAGCAAAGCCACAAAGGCCCCAAAATGGCCCAAAAATTCAACTTAAATAAATCTGCTTGTAGCTGCTGCATAAATGTTCATTAGTCTTTATATTTCGTGAATTGAAAATTTTTTCCTTCAATTATTAATCAATAAGGAGAACAGTGAGGTAAACAATAGACTATTTTGTGAAAAAATACAATTTGTGACAGTTCTCCTTGATTTTCATGTATAAATCGATGAATATGAAATTGGCCACACCTGTCGACCAAAATTATTTTGTGATAAAAATGTGTATTATGATACTTTAATTTAAATATCCAAAAAAATTACGATGGTCGAAGAATGTGGCCAATACTGATTTTGACGAAATATGCAAATAAACCAGTAAAAATGCTTGAAAAATGAGGAATTTTCAGATTTATGGCCTGTTTAAAGTCTCAAGGCTAAACCTGCGTTGTAAATATTTTGTTAAATCTTACAGATATGAATAGTTTGTCCATACTTTAACATATTTTAGTTATTTTTTTTATAAGTGATAGTAGTTTAAATAATAGTAAAAATACCGGGCCAATTTAGAGCCTTCGTGGCTCTACTCCTTTTAAAATGAATTCCAACATATAAACTAGCCATAAAAAGAAACGATACCAAGGCTATTTCATTTTTTCCATTAGTTTCATGAAACTGTTTAACTGCAATTTGTTACTTGAATGGAACGAATAATTTATTCGTCAATTGATGTGAACAAAATTTGTCTATGCTGTCAAATAACGTCTTTTTTATGGTTTCCCAAAACAAAGTGAAGTGAAAGTTGTCTTAAAGGAAAAGGAAAATTTTAAGCCTTGATTATGAACATGATGAAATGTGTAACTTTTAACAAGACAACCAAAATGTGATTAAAACTGAAATCACAAAATCTGAAAACCAAATACAACGTCAACATCAAAACAGACCAAAATGAGATATTAAATTGTACAGGTTCCATGCATTTCCATGATGTGGAAACCAAAGTTTGTCATTCAAACCTAATAAAACTAAGTCTAATTAATGCTTGACTTTTAACGAATATATACTACTGCAAGTCGCTCTTGTACACGTCGATGGCGAATAACTCCGAAACGTCATAAACCACCGTTTAACTCATATGCCTGCTCGAAATTGTTAATTCTCTTGCACAGTTAATGCTGAACTAACACATTTATGAATTTGATTTGAAAAAAAAAACAATCTAAGCACCAACAAAACTGAAACTATCACAATATTGCTCTTTCAATGCTCTATTAAAATTCAAAGGATTTTTTGTCCACTTTTAAAAAGTTCTATCTGTGTTCATTTTAATGATAAAACTGGTAGTTTTGTGTAAAGCCGTGTTAAATGACTTTTTTAAAGAAGTCAACCTTAAGTTTACTTTATAAAATTTATCATCGTTTCTTTTTGTGCATAGTATATAATATATTAAATGTAGTATTTCTATTATTTACAAAATGTTGAAAGTCACAGGTCAAATAAGAATATAAAACAAATACTATACCCCTGAAACACAGCTCCAAATATCTGTAAACTCCTGTTGTCTCATTTCTCCACTTTTAGAATGTACAATTTGATTTCTGTAATATTTTATTCTTGAAATGTCGGCATCTTTTGATGTATCATGAGCGTATGTTGTGGGGTTATCATTATCGTTGATTTGAAACTTAGAAAAGTTTCTCAACAGACAAACCATCAACGTTATATCAAATTCTTGCGAAAGTACTGGGTTTCCTCCTGAGAACAGACAAAAAATGAAAGTGAATGTCACAAAATGAAAAATAACCGGAATTTCTACATTATACATGCTGAAAGGGGTATAACACAGTACAATATGTCATGCTGTATAATGCAAGGGGTAATCTGAGTCCTCTCATTAGCCATGTTTAAATAAAATCATTGGAAAACAAGAAGTATTATAAAACAAAAATTACCCAAAACTAAAAATCCTCGAACCGAAATGTGTGGTTGTCCAACTTGTTCTTTGAGAAAAATTAAAGATATTCTTCAACAGAAATGAAAACTGTTGTATATTAGAAAACCAATCGATGTCTGACCCTGCCTCACACAGTAAAATGTTAAACATTTTAAACCCTGTTCGTTATGGTTCAAATGTTAACAGTCAACAGTTTTTGACAATTGCATCCTATGGTAAGCTGATGCAATAAATCATTGATTGACAGTGAATATTAATAAATATTTTAGGTTCCTTTAATCAAACAAGAACGGGAAAAATTCAAAACAAACAAAACAAGCAAGAGGTTCCAAGCAGTCTGAATCTCTCGTCTTGTCTTTAAGGCTTATCTGACAATTTGACCAAATGGATATCTTTGAAGTGATTAAAAAAATATTTTTAACTTCATTAGATCTAAAAGGGGTCATCTGACATATTCGGCCATACGAAGATTTTTGCAAAGTTTAAGGGGCTGAAGGTTTAACTAAGCAACAGTTTTTCTTCTAACTGCATTAGTTTTCATTCTATGTGCCAAAAACATGAAAATTGTCAACTGTGACCTTCAAAGGGTCATATCCATTTAAGGGATCATCTGACATTGTTGACACTATGGAGTCTAATGTAGAGCTTAATAAGCTGGTGTAAGCATTCAACAACTTATCTTTTTTCAATAGTGTTCATTCTATATTCCATAACATAAAACAACGCTTTTTTTTACCTTGGAGGTGTAAATTTCTTGTCGCTGCAGCCATATTTGCAATGTATGTTGGCTTTATAATGACAATAAATCATTCACTGATATTTATGCCGATCAAAACAATCCATGATTATTTGAGCTAAAACCTCAGTACAGAAACAATGCATATAATATTCGTTTAAATGATATTTATTCGATGGCAAATATGTTAATATATCAAATGTGTGGTAATTTACAAATTCAAATTCTATAACCTGAAACGTTTCATCTAAAACATATATGTACCTGTAGGATAAAGTAGATCCCATTGTGCATCAAATATTTTCTTTTTGTCTTTTAATTTCTGTACTTTGCTCCTGTTTGTTGCTAACCAAGTCCCTAATCCACTTGGAGGAAACTGGAGGTCAAATTCTAGTCTGACCGCCCGTGGTCCAATTCTTATAGTAAGATCCACTAATCTTAAGAAATTTAATTCTTCTGCAGAATGGATACTGGAAGCTGTAGTCATCTTCTGTAAAAAAAAATAAACAATTTATTTTCTCTTATGCAGAAAAAAAAACGATCATTCGAATCCAAAAATCTTTTACCTAGACAAAAGTAGATAATAAAAAACCGTAATACAATATGATACACTTCGTGAATCATTGAACGTTTACTTTTTAGCGTGTACCGTGTAACGTATACCATGTACCGCGTACCTTGCACCTTCTGTGTACCGTGTACAGCTCCATGTACCGTGTACAACACCGTGTACCGTGTTCCTCGAGATATTTGCAGAGAAAATAATCTTTCTTTTTTATGTTTAAACAATAATAACTTACATGTTATTCATTGCTACATTTTGTATTTTTTAATCAATTATCAAGACACTCAAAAATTGATTTATTTTACTTTTCCATTGTATTTTATTTTCTGTTCAAATAGTACATGTATGTAAAAAATGACCCAAAAAAAATCAGAATTTGAAAAATAAAATCAAACAGAAGAACGAACATTTATCATGCATATTTAGAATCTATAGGAACTTGTTATAAGTTTACCACGTCTGATTTATGTGCGAAGGAATTATCAATCTCATAAAGTAAAGCTACCAAGTTGCAGTGCACTCGGGGAATTAAAAACTCCACCAGCAAAATATAAAAATACCTGAATATTATATTCCTTTTAAAATATTTTAATGCTTTCTGGACTGCTTTTGAACAGCTAAAACATTCTAATTAAAGTCTTCTTAATTTGTTTTTTTTTTTTTCATACAAGTACCGCTCACTTGACCATTACAAACATGGCAGCTTGCAGACAACAAACCCAACATCAAACTCGGACGAATTGAAACAACAGGTAAGTTTCTGATCCTTTCTAGATACTCCAGTGTCTTTTATACTCAAAGTGTTGGAGAATCATACATACACCAGACTTGGGTCATTACTTAGCCAATGCAAATACAAGGAATGGGTGAGTGAAGGAGGTTATCAGAACTATGACCAAGGCTACTGAACAGTACACATACTAGAAACTGAACACACAAGGCAGGACAGACACGATACAGTATAGATCCTCCATTGACAAATTCATGAAATTTTGCAATTGAGCAAATTTTAGTATGTATATTTTAAATATAAAAAGAAAACCATGTCTTAACGGATCCGTTTTTAAAATTTTTAATGTTGAATATTAGATGCATTCCACAAAAATTGGAAAAAGTGAAATATTTTGAAAATTATTCAAAATGGCATACCTTTTTAACCACTGGTCATATTTCTACTCTGTTTTTTTTTGTTTTACATCTATGGGAATATGGCCTTGTTAATTATGCCACCATTTTTTATATGCAATACTCTGATAAAACCCAATAATTGGTTTTTAAGGTAATCTCATGAAAATCTCGAAGAAATTCTGTGAATTAAAAGCCATATAGAAAAAGACTGACGATTGAAATTATTTTGAATTTTTTGCATATTGTTGATTTTTGTACGTTTAAAGAATGGCATTAAAAACTTAGGGGTCATCGTGCTCAAATTTATAAGATATATAAAACAGCCATTTTCAATGACTTCTGATTATTTTTTGGCTATTTTCATGACGTCACAATATGTATCTAACGCCGACATCATAATCTCTGTCTGTAACTGTATCGTATGCGCTTAAAATGTTGAAGGGAAAAACAATTAATGTAATCGTCGCCACTTGTGTGCAAGAATTATTTGATTTGTTGCCAAAAAGGGGACTCTGTCTCATAGATGGAGGTGACAAACCTCCTGTAAATCCACCACTGATTATTGCCTCCATCAGGCCGTGCCTGTCTCATATTATCTATTACCCAGCTTCCAGTTAAGTCTTGTTTCTTAACAAATTTGCATGGTTCTATCTAAAACAATCACATTTCTATCCGATGCTTTTGCATTAAACTCAAGACATAATCAAATTAACATTAAACACAAAAAGAACGAAATCCAAATCCTGGGGTTTTTTTTAGTAAAAGCTATTACATGTTGTAACTTATAATAATATCACATATAGCTTGATTATATATTTAAATGTGCTATTGTCATTTATAACGTATTTAAGTAACAAGATCGATTTCTTTTAAAAAATCATTTCTTTGCAACGATTGCAGAGCATCAAATTAAACAGAAGCTAATGAGATGTTGAATAATTGTACGCGACTTAACTTACAATTTAAACGGCAATTTAAAAATTTTGCAATGGAAAACTCTCAGCATCTTTCAATGAGTGGTCGTTGCTCGCCGTTTTTGGCCCTAGATTAAAAATACAATGCGTTTGATTCAAAACCAATCATAAAATGTCAAAGAAAGACACCCTGCTTGACCGTAAAACTATATAAATCCCCTATTGATAATCAAAAGCGCATTTCAAAATAATACAAAGTAAAAATCAAATGAATAGAAGTTCAATTCAGCAGACAACAAACCCAACATCAAACTCGGACGAAATGAAGCAACAGGTAAAATGTATGATTCTTTCTAGTCACTATAGTGTGTTTTATACTCAAAGTATTGTATAAACCAGACTTACATTGTTATTAAGAACACAAGCCAATGCAAGTATAAGGAATGAGGTGAGTAAATTTACGACTGCATTATTGACTCAATCAGGCTGTGCCTGTCTAATATTATTCATTACCCAGCCTCCACTAAGGTCTTGTTTCTTAACGAATTTGCATGGTTCTATCTAAAACAATAACAATTGTATCCGACGCTTTTGCATTAAATTAAAGACATAACCCAATTAACATTTAATGCAATAAGCACGAAATCCAAATCCTGGTTGTTTCTCAGTAAAAGTTACATATAATTTGATTTTAAACTTTAAATGTGCTATGGTCATTTACTACGTACTTCAGTAACAAGATCGATTTCTTATTAAAATCATTTCTTTTCAACGAATGCATAACAACAAATTAAACAGAAGCTAATGAGATGTGGCATTAGTGTACGCAACACAACTTACAATATAAACGGAAATTTAACATGTATGATATGGGGAAAAGCCAGCATCTTTCATAAGCGGTCGTTGCTCGACGTTTTTGCATTTGGCCTTAGATTAAAAATACAATGCACTTGATTCAAAACCAATAATCAAATGTCCAAGAAAGACCCCTTTTCTGACAAAAAAAACTATTTAAATCCGACGAGTACAAACATCAACTTCGATAAAGAATCCTGGCTGAGGACAGGCAAATATAAAAGTGGCGTTGTTAAACAAGTCATTAGGTCCAATCTTCCCCTGTTGATAATCAATAGTGCAGTACAAAATATCACTAAGCAAAAAATCAAATGAATAAAATTTAAATTCAGCAAGAAGGAACCTGAGACATTAAGACAACAACAGAAAAAAAAACCGTAACAAAAACTCTCTTGAGAACATTTAAAGTTACTGTCAGCTAGCTTAGAAGCATCTAAAGACTGGTGTTAAATTAAGTGAGTGAGTGAGTTAGTGTTCTACGCCTTTGCAACACTATACAGGTTATTTGAAGGCAATGAACATGAAAAGGATGATAAAATAAATTTGAAATGAGGATGATGTGAAATATTTGGATGAGACATAAGACATAAGACATAAGACATATTTTATTTCCAATCATGGTCCCTCAAGGGGCAAGATCATTACAATGATTACTTATAAATAATAACATGAATAACAAGTAAAGCAAAGAATAAAGTGTACAACATTATATAATGGGTTATGATGCCATATGAAATATTTAGATGGGAGCATGGATATAAATAGAGATTAATAATTCATACCTCAAGCTACAACAATGAGTGTTATTAATATTGGATATGAAACAGCATGTTTTGAAGAACCACAGAAAAAAAGGGGAAATGTGGGTATGGGCGTAACATTTAGCCTATGTGGTGCACAACTTGGCGGTCCACAAAGGGACATTTTACGTGCATGAAGCGTGGCCCTCTCCCCACACATTAGACCATTATGGTTTGTGCTCAGGCTTTCCGTATGATAGTCTGACAACCCCGGCATTTATTATGACAAGGCTTGCCCTAAGCAACCACCCGGGGGACATACCAGTCGCTTTATGGGCAAAGCGGCCTAACCCGATGGCAGGTTTCTGAGCGCTCTTCAGTAGACTTTACCGACACGGTTGTTGCTGCGGGTCTATTCCCATCCCGGGTCCCACATGGGTAACTAGTGTTATAAAAAATTCAAGTATATCGATTTTAAATCAAACACAAAAGTTAGGAATACTTTTTGTAATATGCTGACATGTGATAGAAACCAAACCTTGTAGAAAAAAGAGGTAAGAAATAAAAAAAACGAATGTGAAAATGCTACTGCTTTTAATGTTTATAATAAGTAAGTAAGTGAAAGAGAGATTCGTATCAATGTTGTACTAGGACGACGAACATAAAAATCAAAAGGATGTGGTGACAAACAGATATGAGTTGGCAAACAGTGAGTGAGTTGATTTTTTACGCCCTTGCAAAACTATATAAGTTATTTGAAGGCCATGAACACAATAAATAATGATGAGAAAATAGAATGGAGTGGGAAACAAAGGAACGGTAAAAATTTGATGACCACAGAAAATGGTGAGGGTTGGTTAGGTGCAGAAAATGTGGTACACTAATTGGCGGTGATCCCTTTCTTTGCCTTGTGTTTTTGTTCTTTTTGTTTTTTGTTTTTTTTTGTTCTTGAATATATGATTGTGCTTATCCCAGTTTGTTAGTTTTGTTTTTAACTTCATTTATATTATATTTTTATTTCAAATATTTTATACTTGTTTGTTTTTTATCATTTATAAAATTAATATCAATATGTGGGAAGCAAAGGTGTACCAAAGGGGTAATCAGTATCATAAAACCGTAAAGACAAAGACAAAACCGGCAGACAGAAATCATCACAACAAAACAAACCACATAACAACATAAAACACAAACACACATAACAACAAAACCGCATTCAGCAACGCGAACTCAAGTCGAAACGAGAGTGAACTCAGGTGCTCCGGAAGAGTAAGCAGTTCCTGCTTGCTATAGCACACCCGTCACGTTGCCAAAGATCGATTAAGTGTTGGTCAAATCCGGAAAGGATGACAATACAAAACTCTATGTCAAACCAACATCTGTGCTCATCTGAGAGATAGAAATCCCGTATTTGTTTACAAGCACATGATGTCGTCCGTAAAATTTCTTGAGTGATGACAACAACCTGGGAGCAACGTACCCCTGTGTTAACAATTTGCTTGTCAGCCGTGTGGCTCTATCAAGGAAGTCGTTGTACTCCCCACATGCTCTGGAATAGCGACTCAATTGTGATACGTAAACTCCATATGCTGGAGCGGACGGAATGTTGCTACACAGAAAGGGAAAGTTAACTATTGGAAAGTTGAAGTCATCACGTTTGTCATAGAGCTTTGTACAAAGCCTTCCTTGTGTGTCAATTTCGAGAAATAGATCCAGATATGAAGCGGACCTCCTAGAATCTGTAGTGTCCTTTATCTCAAGTTCCTTCGGATATATGAGATGTAAATAGTCACCAAATCGAGGATTGTTTAGTGAAAGGACATCATCAATATAACGAAATGTGAGATTGAAGGATAAAGCAAGTTTGCGGTCCTTTTTGTCTAGAAGTGATTGTAAGAAGTCCGCTTCATATGAATGAAGAAACAAATCGGCAAGCAATGGTGCACAATTTGTGCCCATTGGGATACCTATTGTTTGCTGAAAAACACGTTCACCAAACTGTACAAATATGTTGTCGATTAGAAAGTTGAGCATTTCTATTATTTGATCTTCTGTAAATTTGTTTTTCTTGCTAGACTCTTGGATGACAAAGTAAGTCTTTTTATAACCGACTACCAAATACTTGTACCTGCGTTTTCCGTTCTTTTTGATAAAGCTACGTTTAATCAGTTGTGCCAAACGAGATTTTAGTTGTGAATGTGGAATTGAAGTATATAATGTAGAGAAATCAAACGTTTTAATGCTATTACATGATGAAAATGACTTAGAATGGAGATTTTCCATCAGTTCTTTAGAATTTTTGGATCGTGTCTTTCTGGCACATTTTCCATATTCTTTTGTTTTTTAATAATATTGGTATTGCATATATAACTGATTTTCAACTGGAAACCTGGTAATGCAAAAAAAAATCTTTTCATTTAAAAATGATATATTTAGTATATTATCTTGAAGAATTTTTGCATGACGATTATTTCATCTTCTGGTTTTTTTTTTCTTTCTCTTATACTCACTGAAGACAAGCTAAGTCTTAGTATAGTCGAGTACCAGAGATTTTTACTTGGGTTTTCCATTTTTTTAAAAGCTGCCATTAATCAGATGTGCCAATCTTGAGTTTAGAGTTTTTTTATGTGGAATAAAAGTGTAAAGCGTGGAGAAATCGAAAGTTTTGATGCTGTTGCAAGATGATTCTGATTTAAGGTTAAGAATCTCCATTAGTCTTTTCGAACAATTCAGGATCCACATTTGATCGACACCATTTTAGAATGAGTTTAGCAAAAAATAGAACGAAATTATGTGATTGTTGCAGGATGTTACAATTAGAAGTGTCTTTTCTCTTTCATAAAATCATAAAGTTTTAAGGAAAGTAAAGTGTGATCAATGACAAATTATGACCGATATAAAAATAAATAATATGATTTAATGAAAATAGGTTAGAATTATATGGTGGATGTCTTTTTCAGCAGGAATATAAATGGGTGGGTAAGACATTTCTGGGCGGCTCACCTGATTTACACCCTAAATTACATGAAATCAAAAAGCCCTCATTATACAAGGTTTCAAACAAGCGCCAACCTACCAAACCTGCTCTCATCAAACACGCGTCATCATCTATAAATATATATGCTTGAACCGAGAGTAGATTTTCTTATATTTAACCGAAAGTAGATTTTTTTATATTAAACCGAAAGAAGAATTTCTTATATTGAAAAAAACGCATTTCCTTGCGTCTAAATGTAATATGTGTGCTTACCATAAAAATAAGGAGGTATCGAAGCACAAATAAACTATATAAACCCGCAAAAAAATTATATAAATACTCGCTTATTTTGATCAGACGAGTTGATTAAGCAGTTAAACCTTGGTCAAGTCATATTACTAGAAGGAATTTCGCAATAGCATATCAGGTTCTATACCTTTTAACTGCCATTCTCAAATTATATGCACTATTGATTCCCTATAGATATACACCTTGATTTATTTGTTAAAATCATTGTACGAATACTATTATATGTTTGTGAAATATAGGGTAATCAAAACTTTATCTGCAGTATTTTTAATACAATAATAACAAAATACAGATCTGAGACCATTTTATAGGGAAAGAAAAAAAACGACTCGTTGTATAGTATTTGACAAATTATGTAGAATATATGTTACATGTTTTAAGGTGTTGACAGAGAAATAAATATATTTTACCTTATATAATAATTTGTATCAGCTTAGCAGGATAAAGGTTTATCATTTTAAATACAATACCCTGTATGAATACAATTATCTGTTTTTGAAAGCTCATGAATAATTACTTACCAGAATTTGTAAGCCTTTTTATAATTTTTACATTTTGTACTTTCTGAAACTTTACTTTTATCATCTAGTCTACAATCCTAAAATATGTCTTATATATAAGTATACGGACCATCATACGCGTATGGTCATGACCATATGGGTTTAAACATATGGTAGCAACGTACGCGTATGGTCGGACCATATTGGTATATATGTCGTGTACAAGTTGCAACTTTGTACATGTTGCAACTTGTACACAACTTATACATGTACTTATATGGCTAAGACAAGACAGACCATAAAAATATTTGGATCATATGAAAATTTTTCGATAAAATGAAAAATAGAACGTAGTGGAATCGAATTATGAAATAAACAAAATTTACGTAATGTTTCTTTTTGCAAAATTGGAATATACAAATTTAAAACACACATGCTATTTTGGACTTTTGACTTTCGGATACCCCATTGGTACCTCAGCTTCATGCATTGTCCAGAAAGAGAACGAACAAACAGGCTGGAGTTCGTCAATTTTAAACAGGGCGTTATCTGTGAAGGAATCAGAAAGTACTGAAATTGTATTCTACCGTATGTAATCTCATGCTATACAAAATAACAAAAGGCTGAAATGAGTAGTTGCCGAGAATGCTATTACAAAAAATTGTCTTACCATGTCAAAAAAAATAGCTTTATTAACAACCTTTTTGACAATTTGCCTAGTATTTTTTTAAAGGTCTTTACGGAATCTTCCAATATTCTGATGATGGAAGTTGTAGAGAATAATAAAATTGTTTGTATGCGTATGAAATTATTTTATATATCAAACCTTTGGTTTTAGTTTCACGAAGTTAATTGTAAAAGATGCCTGCTTTTTATGTTGCAAATTGCGATTAGATAAGTCAATCCTTTATCTTTTTATTAACCTTTTTACATAGCGTCGTTTGAATAATTTCTGATAAGTTTCATAGCTGACATAAACCGTTAATTTTCCTTATAAAGCATCCAAATAGTTTCAATTTGGTTTTTTTTTTTCATCGAAAAAAAATCTGACAAACGAGAGTGTTTTTTTTTTCAATTTGGTATTTCAGATAAGCCACGACCATACGCGTATGGTGAAGATTCTAATATGGTCCGGAGGATATCCACATTAAATATTATGTTTGAGATAAAGGACATAACGGATTCTAGGAAGTCTGCTTCATATTTAGATCTACATCTCGAAATTGATTCTCAAGAAAGACTTTCAACAAGGCTCTATGACAAATGTGATAACTTCAACTTTCCAATCGTCACCTTTCGCTTCTTGTGTAGCAACATTCGGTCCGCTCCAGCTTATGGTCAGAGTGTGCGGGACTAACATCGATTTCCTTAGCAAGGCGACACGTCTGACGCAAAAATTGCTCACACAGGGTTATGTTGCTCCTCGGTTGCTGTCTTCACTCAAGAAATTTTACGGAATACATCATGCACTTATAGAAAAATATGGGATTTCGATCTCTCAGGGGAGTGCAGATGTTGGTTTGT
Organism: Arcuatula senhousia; assembly: GCA_963971305.1. Lineage (NCBI taxonomy): Eukaryota > Metazoa > Mollusca > Bivalvia > Mytilida > Mytilidae > Arcuatula > Arcuatula senhousia. The sequence continues at coordinate 141,771 of OZ020305.1, forward strand.
TATAGGGTTTTGTTTTGTCTTCCTTTACCGGATATGACACGCTGAATGGACTTTTGGCAACGCGATGGGTGTGCTCTAGCAAGCAGGAACTGCTTACTTTTCCGTAGCACCTGCGTTCACTCTTGTTTCGACTGGAGTTCGCGTTGTTGATTGATATTCAGTTATTTTGTGTTTCCGTGTTTTAAATGTTGTCTGTTTTTGTCCCGTTCTTGTTGGTGTTTACTGGTTTTGTCCCTGCCCTTTCGGACTTTTGACATTCGGATACCCCACTGGTACCTCTGCTTCTTTGAACGTAAATATGTTTCGTTTGTTGTTATTTTATTGTACTAGGAAGCAGAGGTACAATCCGAATGTTAAAGTCAAGTCCGATAGGGCAGAGATAAAACCGGTAAACACAAACACGGACAGGGACGAAAAAGCACATAATTTATTAAACATGGAAGCACAAGTTGTATTGAGAGTGAACTCATGTAATCCAGAAGAGTAAGCGGTTCCTGTCTGCTATAGTACACCCGTTGCGCTGCCAATTTCCAATTTGCAACTCAGTATGTCATATCCGGTCAGAGAAGACAAAAACATGCGGGATTATTATGTTATTACACTAACATACCCTTGGAGGGATGTTTAATGAACATGTTTTGATATCCTTATGTCTTATGTTTCAATGATATATGTAAATGTGAAAAATTGATAAGGCAATAATAGTACGGAAATCGGAAGATCAATCTCAAATGTCCAAAAGAAAAGGCAAAACCGAAAAGATGACAGATCACAATGGTCCTGACTTTGTGCAGGCATTTCTTAAGAAATTGTGGGTTAATCGAGGTTTTATGGAGCCAAACATCACTCTTCCATTGCGATCTTGGAGCAACACAAACACAACATTTTAATTCCCTCTGGATTGAAGTTATAACATCTTTGTGACTCTTGTCACCTTAAGATCTATTACAGTAAGGTCATATGCAGTCACACGGAATGATGATGTCTCTCTTCTGCCCAACAGTTAAGTCAATCGATGGAGCATATGTTTAACATGTAACCCTGTAGTAAATGACTTTCACACTGAACTTTGGTGTCTTACATCTCTTGGCATGTACATTGTGTTCTTTATGTCTTTTACTCAAGCTTTTAAACACACACGTACATGTAGTTTGTTGATCGGTTTGTGTAGGAAGGTGAAATGCATTCCCATGATTTTATTTTAATTGAGCCAAATATCTCTAAATATGTACATGTATGTTCTTTTAGTAAACTCACAGGTGCTTTTGTTGAATTAATGTTAATCGGGTTTTGATAAACGAATTTAGAACTAAACACACCTGTTTTGTCCGATATCGTGTTACATGTACGTCCTTCTCAAACATTATATGTTTTAATATATTTACCATGTTAACACACTGACTAAATGCATTGATTATTATTTGTGTAGTCCAAATAACTCTGTGATTAAAGAATCTTTTTTACAAGTGTAAGCTAAATTAGAGAATTTTGTTGATTTATATTCACTAAAACTACGATTTAAAGGTCCTTTACGGTTGATAGCCACGGCTTAAACATATTATGTGATCTGACAGGGTATTTGTATATTGTAATATAAGATTATTGATTATATAGGGATGAGAACCTTAAACCATAATAAACACAGACATTTAAATATTTTGACTTTATTCGCCTTTGCTTTATACCGCGTACGAGTTCTTAAAAGATTACTATTACCTCGGTGCTGGATTTGGCTTCCTTGTTCGAACGTTTTGGTTTTGAGTACTTTTCGTTTTCAACTGTTTTGGATTTTGACCTTCCAATGTTTTGGTTTAAATGCTACTGATGAAAGGTTACTCCTTGAAATATCGATATATAGCATATCCAAATTAACCGTTTATACCCGCGTTTTGGTATTTGTAATTTTGAAACCACTGGGCGATAACCTCTGCTGGTGGACCAGAGGTCCCCGAGGGTAATCACAAGCCTGGTAGTCAGACTTGTCTGACACGAATTACCATAAAATTTCTAATATATTGTCGCTGAAATTTCCGATTTTTAAATTCAAAATTGATAAAAACACCAGGTTTCTTTCCTTGTAATGCACATGGTCGATATCCTCGGTGCTGGATTTGGCTTCCTTGTTCGAACGTTTTGGTTTTGATTACTTTTCGTTTTCAACTGTTTTTGGATTTTGACGTTCCAATGTTTTGGTTTAAATACTACTGATGAAAGGTTACTCCTTGAAATATCGATATATAGCATATCCAAATTAACCGTTTATACCCGCGTTTTGGTATTTGTTATTTTGAAACCACTGGGCGATAACCTCTGCTGGTGGACCAGAAGTCCCCGAGGGTAATCACAAGCCTGGTAGTCAGACTTGTCTGACACGAATTACCATTAAATTTCTAATATATTGTCGCTGAAATTTCCGATTGTTAAAATTCAAACTTGATAAAAACACCAGGTTTCTTTCTTTGTAATGCACATGGTCGATATCCTCGGTGTTGGATTTGGTTACCTTGTTCGAACGTTTTGGTTTTGAGTAATTTTTGTTTTGAACTGTTTTGGATTTTGACCTTCTAATGTTTTGGTTTAAATGCTACTGATGAAAGGTTACTCCTTGAAATATCGATATATAGCATATCCAAATTAACCGTTCATACCCGCGTTTTGGTATTTGATATTTTGAAACCACTGGGCGATAACCGCTGCTGGTGGACCAGAGGTCCCCGAGGGTAATCACAAGCCTGGTAGTCAGACTTGTCTGACACAAATTACCATAAAATTTCTAATATATTGTCGCTGAAATTTCCGATTGTTAAATTCAAAATTGATAAAATCACCAGGTTTCTTTCTTTGTAATGCACATGGTCGATATCCTCGGTGCTGGATTTGGCTACCTTGTTCGAACGTTTTGGTTTTGAGTAATTTTTGTTTTCAACTGTTTTGGATTTGACCTTCCAATGTTTTGGTTTAAATGCTACTGATGAAAAGTTACTCCTTGAAACATCGATATATAGCATATCCAAATTAACCGTTTATACCCGCGTTTTGGTATTTGATATTTTGAAACCACTGGGCGATAACCGCTGCTGGTGGACCAGAGGTCCCCGAGGGTAATCACAAGCCTGGTAGTCAGACTTGTCTGACACGAATTACCATAAAATTTCTAATATATTGTCGCTGAAATTTCCGATTGTTAAATTCAAAATTGATAAAAACAGCAGGTTTATTTCCTTGTAATACACATGGTCGATATCCTCGGTGCTGGATTTGCCTTCCTTGTTCCAACGTTTTGGTTTTGATTACTTTTCGTTTTCAACTGTTTTGGATTTTGACCTTCCAATGTTTTGGTTTAAATGCTACTGATGAAAGGTTACTCCTTGAAATATCGATATATAGCATATCCAAATTAACCGTTCATACCCGCGTTTTGGTATTTGATATTTTGAAACCACTGGGCGATAACCGCTGCTGGTGGACCAGAGGTCCCCGAGGGTAATCACAAGCCTGGTAGTCAGACTTGTCTGACACGAATTACCATAAAATTTCTAATATATTGTCGCTGAAATTTCCGATTGTTAAATTCAAAATTGATAAAATCACCAGGTTTCTTTCTTTGTAATGCACATGGTCGATATCCACGGTGCTGGATTTGGCTACCTTGTTCGAACGTTTTGGTTTTGAGTAATTTTTGTTTTCAACTGTTTTGGATTTGACCTTCCAATGTTTTGGTTTAAATGCTACTGATGAAAAGTTACTCCTTGAAACATCGATATATAGCATATCCAAATTAACCGTTTATACCCGCGTTTTGGTATTTGATATTTTGAAACCCTTGGGCGATAACCGCTGCTGTTGGACCAGAGGTCCCCGAGGGTAATCACAAGCCTGGTAGTCAGACTTGTCTGACACGAATTACCATAAAATTTCTAATATATTGTCGCTGAAATTTCCGATTGTTAAATTCAAAATTGATAAAAACACCAGGTTTCTTTCCTTGTAAAACACATGGTCGATATCCACGTTGCTGGATTTGGCTTCCTTGTTCGAACGTTTTGGTTTTGATTACTTTTCGTTTTCAACTGTTTTGGATGTTGACCTTCCAATGTTTTGGTTTAAATGCTACTGATGAAAGGTTACTCCTTGAAATATCGATATATAGCATATCCAAATTATCCATTTATATCCGCGTTTTGGTATTTGTTATTTTGAAACCACTGGGCGATAACCTCTGCTGGTGGACCAGAGGTCCCCGAGGGTAATCACAAGCCTGGTAGTCAGACTTGTCTGACACGAATTACCATTAAATTTCTAATATATTGTCGCTGAAATTTCCGATTGTTAAATTCAAAATTGATAAAAACACCAGGTTTCTTTCTTTGTAATGCACATGGTCGATATCCTCGGTGCTGGATTTGGCTACCTTGTTCGAACGTTTTGGTTTTGATTACTTTTCGTTTTCAACTGTTTTTGGATTTTGACGTTCCAATGTTTTGGTTTAAATACTACTGATGAAAGGTTACTCCTTGAAATATCGATATATAGCATATCCAAATTAACCGTTTATACCCGCGTTTTGGTATTTGTTATTTTGAAACCACTGGGCGATAACCTCTGCTGGTGGACCAGAAGTCCCCGAGGGTAATCACAAGCCTGGTAGTCAGACTTGTCTGACACGAATTACCATAAAATTTCTAATATATTGTCGCTGAAATTTCCGATTGTTAAATTCAAAATTGATAAAAACACCAGGTTTCTTTCCTTGTAAAACACATGGTCGATATCCACGTTGCTGGATTTGGCTTCCTTGTTCGAACGTTTTGGTTTTGATTACTTTTCGTTTTCAACTGTTTTGGATTTTGACATTCCAATGTTTTGGTTTAAATGCTACAGATGAAAGGTTACTCCTTGAAATATCGATATATAGTTTATCCAAATTAACCGTTTTAACCCGCGTTTTGGTATTTGTAATTTTGAAACCACGGGGCGATAACCGCTGCTGGTGGACCATAGGTCCCCGAGGGTGATCACAAGCCTGGTAGTCAGACTTGTCTGACACGAATTACCATAAAATTTCTAATATATTGTCGCTGAAATTTCCGATTTTTAAATTCAAAATTGATAAAAACACCAGGTTTCTTTCCTTGTAATGCACATGGTCGATATCCACGTTGCTGGATTTGGCTTCCTTGTTCGAACGTTTTGGTTTTGATTATTTTTCGTTTTCAACTGTTTTGGATTTTGACCTTCCAATGTTTTGGTTTAAATGCTACTGATGAAAGGTTACTCCTTGAAATATCGATATATAGCATATCCAAATAAACCGTTTATACCCGCGTTTTGGTATTTGTTATTTTGAAACCACTGGGCGATAACCTCTGCTGGTGGACCAGAGGTCCCCGAGGGTAATCACAAGCCTGGTAGTCAGACTTGTCTGACACGAATTACCATTAAATTTCTAATATATTGTCGCTGAAATTTCCGATTGTTAAATTCAAACTTGATAAAAACACCAGGTTTCTTTCTTTGTAATGCACATGGTCGATATCCTCGGTGCTGGATTTGGTTACCTTGTTCGAACGTTTTGGTTTTGATTACTTTTCGTTTTCAACTGTTTTGGATGTTGACCTTCCAATGTTTTGGTTTAAATGCTACTGATGAAAGGTTACTCCTTGAAACATCGATATATAGCATATCCAAATTAACCGTTTATACCCGCGTTTTGGTATTTGTAATTACTACTCATTATTGCAATAATCGAAATAAACTCTTTATAACTCGTAAAACAACTATTTCTAGTGCTACTGAAATGTCAGAACTCATGAAAGTTTCACGAAGATTTCGGAAGCATTTACGAGCTAAAAAAAACAACATTGCCAACACATTACATATCGCTCGTAAAGAAATCGCAATGATCGTAAAAGACTCGTATTTACTCGTAACTAACTCGGGCAGACCCCGTAGATGACTTCTTTTACGAATTGCTTGCTAGTAAATTATGTTATCTTTTCAAATATAGGATTTTACATCATAACATGCGAGTTAATACTTCAAACTCAAAATTCGAATCGTCAGTGGGTGGGAGTGCGTAAATTTTCCCCACAACTGAAAACATCGTGAAAGCTGGAAAATAGATCGTAAATGGTTGGAAGAAAATATCCCAAGTAAAAGTTAGGATGATCGTAGAAATTCGTAAGAGGTTATCGTGTATATAAAGGGGTATAATTAAATGTGGCAAATCTACTGATTTTCCTTAATAGGGATCCAAATGGGCACTAATTGTGCAGTTTGCTTGCTGAATTATTTCTACATTCATATGAAGCAGACTTTTTACAATATTTTCTGGACAAAAAGGATCGTAGACTAGCTCTCTCCTTTATCAACCCATTCCGTTAAATTGATGATGTCCTTTCACTAAACAATTTTCGATTCGGTGACTTTCTCCATCTAATATATTCTCAGGAACTGGAGATAAAGGACACAACATATTTTAGAGAGTATGCTTCATATTTAGATCTACATTTCGAAATTGACTCTTAAGGAAGACATTCAACAAAGCTCTATGACAAACATGATGAATTCAACATTCCAATCGTCAACCGTCCCTTTTTGTGTCCGCTCCTGCTTATGGAGTCTTCGTATCACAGTTGATTCGTTACTCTAGAGCTTGCGGGAATTACATCGATTTCCTTAGCAGTACGTCAGGTTTGACACAGAAATTGTTGACACAGGGTTATGTTGCTCCAAGGTTGCACAGTACACACCGTGAACTCGTAGACAAATATAGGATTTTTATCTCTTAAATAAGTGCAGATGTTGGTTTGTCGCAAAAAATTGTTTTGTCTTTCTTTACATGATTTGACACAGTGAATTGGAAATTAGGAACAAGTCGGATCTGCTATAGGAGGCAGGAACCGCTTACTTTTTCGGAGCACCTGAATTCACTCTTGTTACGAATTGAGTTCGCGTTATTGATTTCCGTTCGTTTGATTTTGTGTTTTGTGTTTCTTCGTGCTGTTCGTGTTCGTGAATGAAATTGAACTAACTTCCACAACATCCCAGATTTTTCATTGTTAATTCATGTTCAGTTCTCCCTATAGTGTTTCAACGGCGTAAACCTTTTCTCTATGTAAAAGTTGTATAGTTATGGTAACCTCTGCCCAGGTTTTTTACATAAGTTCTACAAATTAATTCAAATGCATTTTAAGCATTTTGCTTATCCCAAGGAATTTTGTTAAACTTGTATGGATTGGGGAACCCCTGTCCATTTTTTTCTTATGAACATCGGCAGTGTGTGTGGAAAATTCGAAATTGCATTCAGTTTCAACTATACCTCGCTTAATTGATATTAATGTTATAAATCATTAATTTTAACAGGACTTTTAAAAGAATGCATTCATTGAATAAATTGTCTAGGATTTCTTTATACCGGTATATATTTAAATAGGGAATGATAAAAGAAGAATTGAAACTAACAACAGATAATGCAATTGGCTTTAAAACGTCATTATATTAAGTTTGTAGGCATACTTAAAGTTTATAAAATTTAATGTGATATCACAGTATACCATTGATTTCATCATTTATTGCTTGGTATTAAATTATGTATAAGAAAAAAAAATTAATGCACGATGAATATCGTACTTTTAGATTATAGTGTCTCCTGGACAGTTACATCATTTTACTATTTGCTTTTATGTAATAAAAAGGTGAATGTCGCTATTTCATCTTTTTTTTATATATTGTTATTTTGAAAAAAAGAAAAATGTTGCAGTTTTGAAAATGTTCGATCTTAAATTTTTGATTTACTCACTTATTGATTAGTTTAAAAAATACTTGTGCAATATATCTAATAAAATAAAGACTGAACACATAATGATCAGCTTAACAAACATGAACATGTTAAAAGATTGTATTGTAAATATCAAGCGGGAAAGAAAATTTATAGCAATGACTGAAGTAGGGATCAATAATTTTCTGAAAACGTCAAAATTTAGCATGCTCATTTTAACCTGAAACCACATCCGTAAATATCCGTAAACCAAACTACTAGTATTATATTTACAGTATTTGTCGAAATAGTGCTTTAAGAAAAAAAATAAGCATTCGTTCTTTTTCAATGAAAGAAGCAAAGAGGCCCGCCCCGATTGGGCATTCGAATGTCGACAATCTAATATGGTTACGACAAACCAATAAACCGAATGTGGTTTTTTTTACCTATACACCATTACAGTGGAGCTTTTTTATATAAGCATTTTGTTTGTACTTTATTTATTTTAACAGGGTTTTTCAAAGGTGTCGAAATATTTGTCGAAATAGTGCTTTTAAAATAAATTAGTATTAGTTCTTTTTTGCTTAAAGAAGCAAAGAGGCACCGATGGGGCATTCGAATGTCAACAGTCCTATAGGGCAACGACAAACCAATAAACCGAATGCGGTTTTTCTACCTATACACCATTACAGTGGAGGTTTTCTATATAAAGCATTATTGTTTGTAATTTATTGAAATTAGCATGTGTCTTAAGGTTCTTCAAGGCAGACACTAGAGGTATTCTTCTTGGCAGTCCACAAAAGGAAATTGAACTAGATGAAGAGTGACAGACTCCACACACGCTGAGCTATTATGATCACCGGTCAGGGCCCCAGTTTTATAGATCTGACAACTCCCGCGTACAAGGGTCACCTTATTTATTCACCTAGGGTACATACTCTGGTCGCTCTTTGGGATATGCACTAACCCGATGTTAAAATCGGAAGACTTCTTACTCCAAACTAGGCTCTGTTGCGGGTGCATTCACAGATCGGGCAGCCCACAGGAAACATAATGTTGTGAATAGTTTTCTTTATTTCTTAGTCCAATTATCTTTTATTTTCCCTATCAAATTACGTAACGTCTTTTCCCGTATTTCCGTTATCTTTGTAACGTAACAATGATAACGTCGCCACCGGAAGCGACAACACTTGTATGGAACGTTTAGATACAATATAGATCGTAAACCTAGAACGTCTTCGTATTTGTTATCGCCAAATCATCTTCAAATTTGGTGCCATAGAACAGTCGAACATGAGTTCCAAGCTAAAAGCGAATAGAGCAGCACATCGAGGAGGTGTAACCAGACTTTTAAACAGAGTAAACGGAAAATCGGGAGAAGAATTGCTGCAAGAACATAACGTGAAAGGACATTCCACTTTGATAGAACTGATATGAAATATAGAGCAACAGATTCTAGAATTGGACGCTAAAATTGTAGATGTACTATCGGAAGAGTATGAAGAAGAGTAGGTATACTTATGACATACAAAAGTCAAATGACCCTGTCCAAACTCCATTCTATTATAGAAAACGCAACCACAGTAACCGCCCCACTCATAGGCCAAGATCAGCCCATAAACCGTCAGCAGAGTAGTAAGCCCACCCCCATATCTAACTCCGTTTTGAACCCGCATGCCACAGAATACGTATCCGAGTCTAATGTTACCGCCGCTAGTTACTTACAACCCCAACCTGGAATCTCCCAAAACATACCGCAAGCTATTACAAATACAAGTAATTCGTCAGGATCAAACGCAAGCATGTATCACAAGTTACCCAAGCTCAATTTGCCTTCGTTCGGCGGGAATATCTTAGATTGGCAACCCTTTTTTGATTCTTTCTCAGTCGCCGTACATGAAAATCTAGCATTGAATGATGTTCAGAAATTCAACTACTTGAAATCTTAGTTATACGGAGAAGCTAGCAAAAGTATCGCAAGATACAAATTACAAACAGTAACTATACACAAGCACTGCATGTATTAGAAAAGAGATTTGGCCAACCACATAAGATTGTTGAAGCATACATGCAAAGTTTAATTAGTTTACCAAGCCCCACGTCAGATATTACGGATTTGAAGAATTTTATCGACGGAATGGAAAATTATATCCGAGGTTTAGAGAGCATGTGTCAGTCTTACGAATGTTACGGAAGTCTATTAGTACCGATCATTTTGAATAACTTGCCCGAATCGATCATAGAGAATTTAGTACGAGCTCACGGGAGCGATCAGTGGACGTTGCCATCGCTAAGACAAGCTATTGAGAAAGAGATAACGATAAAGAAGCCAGTAGACCCTCATATAAACGTGATAAACCGGTAGTTCAGAACACAGAGTTTACACCTACATCAGCCTTCGTAGCAAATACCAAACGTCCCATGAAGCACGCCATAAATAAGAAACCGTGCGTATACTGTATTGATGTTCACGCTCCTGTAGCATGAACCAAAGTTAGAGGCATCGACGACCGGAAAGTTATCATAAAAGAGAAACAATTATGCTTTAACTGCTTAGGAAAACACAAAGTAGGAAACTGCACTTCAGACAAGTCATGTAAGAACTGTCCCGGGAAACGTCATCACACCAGTATATGTACCAAAGATGAACCGGAAAGGAAAACGAAAGAAATTGCAACAAAATCAAGTACACCCACTGCCACTTGTACGACCGCCGTCACCAATATGCATTCATCAACACATTCATTAAGGTCACATGTACTTTTAAAGACGTCAATTACACCAGTTTCAGCGGATGGAAAACAGTTCAATCCAACCAATATACTTTTTGACGAGGGTGCTCAACGAAGTTTCATTACTCAAGAGTTAGCAGATAGCCTAAATATTATATCTAACAAGACAGAAACGATATCAATATCCGGGTTTGGAGAATCGAACAAGAAAGTTGGACATCTCAAACTAGCGACAGTTTATTTGAAATCGTAGACAGCCGAGCTGATACCTATTGATGTCCTAATCGTAACACAAATTGCACAACCGATTCATACATATGCCAAAAGGTGTTCAAACTACCCATTCTTGAAGGGATTAAAGTTAGCACACCCTAGCGCACATGAAGAAGACTTCGATGTGTCTATTTTAGTAGGAGCCGATTACTTTTGGGACATTGTTGAAGATCAGATAGTCCGAGGTCAAGGCCCAACTGCTGTTAAATCGAAGGTGGGATATCTACTATCAGGACCGACACAGATCAATGATCCAAGAAACACAAGTACCACAATGTCGACATTGATGTACATTTTAGCATTCCATAGAGAGGAAGAATGTCAAATCCACAAATTTTGGGAAATCGAATCGACCGGAACAGAGAACGACAGCGACATGAAATTGAAAACCGCACAAGATGAAATGAATGCTTACCAAAACGAAGCCATTACGTTTGAGAACGGAAAATATGTAGCTCGGTTTCCTTGGAAACAGGACCACCCCGAGTTGCCAAGCAACGAAGCTATCGCCAAAAAGAGAACACGTAACGTAATTACACGTCTAGCTAACTACCCAAACATGCTCAAAATGTACGACAGCATTATCAAGGAACAGGAATCCAGAGGATTTATCGAAAAAGTTGATATATGTAACAATGACCGAGATCGAATCGTCCATTTTATACCACACCACGCTGTTAAGAAAGATTCGAGTACAACCCCTATTCTAGTGGTATATGATTGTAGTTGCCGAGCTAATGCCGATTCGCCAAGTCTGAATGATTGTTTGTCATCTTCGCCGCCACAGCCAAATGAGCTTACGGATATTTTGACAAGATTTCGTTTCGGGAAATATGCGCTAACTACTGATATAGAGAAAGCGTTTCTTCAAGTTGGACTAAACGAATTAGACCGTGATGCCACAAGATTTTTCTGGATAAGAGACCCGGATGACCCACACAGCGAACTCGACATCTATCGTTTTAGAGTAGTTTTATTCGGAGCTACTTGCTCACCGTTTATCTTGTGTGCTACGTTACTAAAGCATATCTGTCAATTAATCCAAGTACGACATCTGAAATACTGAAGCGAGATTTATACGTTAATAACGTCTTAACCAGTCTAGATAGCGAGAAAGCGGGAGTACAATTCTTCAAGGAATCTCGAGATCTTTTGAAACGTGGAGGATTCAATTTACGTAGTTGGAAATCAAATAGCAAGGAAATCGAGGATATCGCAAATAAGGAGAACGTAGCGGATACGGACATTGAATCAAAAATTCTTGGCATGCGATGGGATGCGGAAACCGATACGTTAGAGTTTGGGAAACAAGAACTTAACGAAATAAACCAGGAGGTTACGAAAAGAGAAATTTTGAGACAATCGTCATCAATATTCGACCCATTAGGGATACTAGGATCAAGTATTACCGAATGACATATCCGAATCTTGGAAAAACATAAGGCATGACATCCAAGAAGTAACAAACAACACAAAAATGTCACGTTATTACTTCACTGACGCAAAACCTTACGGAGACGACGATATAACTCTACACGTGTTCCTAACCCTTCCCATTGTACTCTTAGATTCCTATTCGTGCTCTCTGCATATGCATATCGAGTAGAACTTTTCATGTTATTCTTCAAAATCATTAGCTCTGAAACAGAATTACCAATCATGAATAAATCTAAACAAATCATCTGAAAGAAAAACTTCAGAATAGGAATCTAAGAGTACAATGGGAAGCGTATTTCATGTTTTGTTTTTATTTTGAATTTATTCCTTTATCTACTACCATTTATATTTTGTCTTTATTTGCGCAATTTTTAAGCAGATCATTCATGACTGTTGATTCTATTAGAAATTACATAAGTGGTGTAAGGACTTTACATTTATATACTAATAATGCATTTCCGGATGTTGATAAATTTCATTTGAATTTGGTTTTAAAGGGACTTTAGCGTTTAAATCCGCATTGTCCTAGACAGGCACAGCCTATTACACCCGACATATTATCAAATATGCGGAATAATTTGGATTTATCAAATCCATTTGAAGCTACGATGTGGTGTTTGTTCTTACATGCTTTCTTTCTTATGTTTAGAAAATCTAACTTGGTACCTGATTCGAAAGACTCTTTTGATTCTAACAAGCAGTTATGTAGGGATAATATTACGGTAGATAGTGCTAAGGGTATGCTTATAGTTACAGTTTCTTGGTCTAAAACGATTCAGTATGGTGAAAGAATTTTATCAATTCCTTTAGTTGAAATTCCTGGATCTTTTCTTTGTCCGGTTAAAGCTTATGTAAATATGACTTCTTTAGTGCCAGTTGCTAATTCTAAACCAGCATATTGTATTATAAAGAAAGGAAAGGTGTGTGCTATTACATATAGACAATTTCACTCTATTTTGAGGTTTCTGATTGAGAAAATTGGTTTAGATCCTTCGGATTTTTCTTCACATAGTTTTAGAAGGGGTGGGGCTTCTTTTGCTTTTTCAGCCAATGTTCCTAGTGAGTTAATACAAATTTATGGTGATTGGAAAAGCGATGCTTATAAAAGATATCCTAAATCAACTTTAAATGATAAAATTTTAGTGGCTGAAAAAGTTAGAAATCACATTTTATGTTCATAATAAAGTTGTTTTTTCAGGGAGATTTTTTAGAAGAAAAACAACTATTATTTCTGCTTCAATACCTAAGTACGTCAGTGGAATTCGTGATTGCACTGTTCAGGCTTTTCCAGGGTCTACTATTGGTAGATTAACGGATTTGATAAACAGGGGAGTAGTTAATTTAAATGATTTAGACATAGTTCTTGTTCATGTTGGTACTAATAATATTTGTTCACATAGTGTTAGTAAAGTTTTGTCTTATTATGGTGATTTACTACATGCCATTAAAAGTAAAACTGCTGCTGTTATAGTGGTTACTTCTATTTTACCTCGTTTAGTAGATTTTGCTGTCACTGATAAAACTGTGCGTGCTGTTAATTCAGAATTGAAGAAGTTATGTGCTAGACGAAAAGTTTTATTTTCTAATCTTTATAGAAGTTTTTTACATGAAAATAGACCGGATGCATCTTTATTTGCCCCAAATGATGGTTTGCATTTAAATAATGCGGGTACAGCAAGGCTAAGACTTAAGTTTATTAATATTATTAGACATGTTCAACTTTAATGTTTTAATAGTAGATTGGATGTATTTTGTGTTTTTGTATATTCAGTTATAAAATTTTACTTTTCTAATCTTGTTTTCTTTTTCTCTTTTCAGGAAGAAGTTACCCAGAATATGGTGCTTTTTCCCTTTTAGTCCATTTTTAGCCTTTAAGTGCTTTGAGTGGGTTGCACTTACTTCATTACCTTTATGCGTTTTGAAGTGTTGTGCTCTAGGACTATTTTATTTTTAAGAGAAAGAGAAAGCAATAAGTAGAAAGGTTTTATATATTTGGTATTTTTGGCGGCCTTTGGCTTGGCGGACTTTTTTTTTGTATGTAAATGGTGTTTCGGAACAAAACGGTTTTTTTACACTTTGACATAGGGCTGTGATATTTACGTTTGATCACGAGATGATGTATCAGGTGTAAAATTGACCTTGACCTTTGACATCAACTTGTGACACTAGGCAATCGTAGGAAATAGTTTTGGTCATTAAAAGTGTTTAAGCATTCAGTATGGACATGGAGATATCATGATATACCTGATTTTATTAATAATTCGTGTAAAGCCTTCAAATTGACAAATTAGTGAGGTTTTTGTACACATCGAATTTAAATAAGTCGTTTAAATGAATTCATAACTAGCTAATTATAGTTGCATGTAATCATTTCTTCTTATTAAGTCCTTTCTGTGATCTAGAGGAAAATACGTTCGATTCGTAAGATAGTTTAAGAAAGATGCGAAAAGCACGAAAAACATCGAAATGTATTCGAACCGAGCCAGAACCAAGGGATCAAGAGCCACAATTTTTTAATATTTGTTTTTTTTTTATTTACTGATCAACAGTTTACATGTGTATTCTGTATTCGGTATGTGTCAAACGTTCGACACAGATGTTTTCGCGTGTACTGGTTTATTTGATCACTCGCTTGTAAATTTACGGCTATTGGTACTTTGCGGAACGGAACGGAACGAAACGGAACGGAACGGAACAAGACATGGGGATCCATAAGGGGAAAATTTGTATTAATATATTTTTTTTAACTATGACAAGGACTTGCTTCTAAACTAGTCCTTGTGTATGAATTTCACATTTTTGTATCATAAATTAAAAGTTTTATAAATCATCCCTACTTTAATAGTCTGTTCAGATATTTAAAGCTATATTTTAACATGGCCTTAAATAATTAGTAAACTAGTAAGTTGTCAACGCATAATGAAAGTCATTGCTGTCTCTCAGCCATTTTTTACTTAAATAAGACATATGTACATGAAGATAAATTTGAGAATACAATCTTGTTCCGTTTCGTTCCGTTAAATACCATTACCCGGGGGCTAATGGTACTTTGCGGAACGGAACGGAACAAAACTTTTTTCTTCCAAATTTCATTTTTGCAGAAAGTTTCCACCATCGTGATAAGAAATGTAAAGAAAATACAACAAGTTGTCCGCAATTATTTATTATACCTACCTTCTGAGAAGATGAACCTATTCAGGCTAGAACTAAAAGGAGTGCGTTTAGATCTAGGTATAGTATTGGGTTATCTTAGAAATAGATGATAGAGACTCTGATATGCTACTAATGACGAAAATCGAAAAAAAAATCTTGTTCCGTTTCGTTCCGTTAAATACCATTACCCGGGGGCTAATGGTACTTTGCGGAACGGAACGGAACCTATACCTAGATCTAAACGCACTCCTTTTAGTTCTAGCCTGAATAGGTTCATCTTCTCAGAAGGTAGGTATAATAAATAATTGCGGACGACTTGTTGTATTTTCTTTACATTTCAAGTGTTTCATATGTCTATTTCTTATCACGATGGTGGAAACTTTCTGCGAAAATGAAATTTGGAAGAAAAAAGTTTTGTTCCGTTCCGTTCCGCAAAGTACCATTAGCCCCCGGGTAATGGTATTTAACGGAACGAAACGGAACAAGATTTTTTTTCGATTTTCGTCATTAGTAGCATATCAGAGTCTCTATCATCTATTTCTAAGATAACCCAATACTATACCTAGATCTAAACGCACCCCTTTTAGTTCTAGCCTGAATAGGTTCATCTTCTCAGAAGGTAGGTATAATAAATAATTGCGGACAACTTGTTGTATTTTCTTTACATTTGAAGTGTTTCATATGTCTATTTCTTATCACGATGGTGGAAACTTTGTGCGAAAATGAAATTTGGAAGAAAAAAGTTTTGTTCCGTTCCGTTCCGCAAAGTACCATTAGCCCCCGGGTAATGGTATTTAACGGAACGAAACGGAACAAGATTTTTTTTCGATTTTCGTCATTAGTAGCATATCAGAGTCTCTATCATCTATTTCTAAGATAACCCAATACTATACCTAGATCTAAACGCACTCCTTTTAGTTCTAGCCTGAATAGGTTCATCTTCTCAGAAGGTAGGTATAATAAATAATTGCGGACAACTTGTTGTATTTTCTTTACATTTCAAGTGTTTCATATGTCTATTTCTTATCACGATGGTGGAAACTTTGTGCGAAAATGAAATTTGGAAGAAAAAAGTTTTGTTCCGTTCCGTTCCGCAAAGTACCATTAGCCCCCGGGTAATGGTATTTAACGGAACGAAACGGAACAAGATTGTATTCTCAAATTTATCTTCATGTACATATGTCTTATTTAAGTAAAAAATGGCTGAGAGACAGCAATGACTTTCATTATGCGTTGACAACTTACTAGTTTACTAATTATTTAAGGCCATGTTAAAATATAGCTTTAAATATCTGAACAGACTATTAAAGTAGGGATGATTTATAAAACTTTTAATTTATGATACAAAAATGTGAAATTCATACACAAGGACTAGTTTAGAAGCAAGTCCTTGTCATAGTTAAAAAAAATATATTAATACAAATTTTCCCCTTATGGATCCCCATGTCTTGTTCCGTTCCGTTCCGTTTCGTTCCGTTCCGTTCCGCAAAGTACCAATAGCCTAAATTTACTCCTGTGTATTCTTCACTTTGCAACTTTTGGTAGATGGACGCTTAAAAATATGAAATCATTAAAAAAACAGAAAAGATAATGTTATCAAACGAAGTCGCTGGATTCATGTTATTTTGTTGTCTGTTTTTTTTTCCGAAAAGGAGCACGTTCAAATCATTGTGTATACAACCAGTAAGTAGATATGTTTTTGTATACATTCCTTGTAGAGCTCACAGTGTCATAAATAATGTTCAACTGTTTCCCTCTCCCCACATTGTCAACATGTCAACAGGATTCATCTTTTTATTATATTTTAAGTTTAGCACTGCTGGTGGAGTTTTCAATCATCCCCGAGTATAGCCCGGTCCGGCACCAACACTTTGAGTTGGAGAAAACATCAAAGCTTTAAATTATCCGTCTAAATTTCAAAATTGTGTTTGGCATTTTCAATATTTTTGGTAGAGCCCCTCTGATGAGTCTTGAATAGACGAAACGCGCGTCATGCGTAGCAAAATTTATTGTCTAGAACTTTGTTGTCATTTGAATTTCGAACACACGTGAAGGTTAGCACTGCTGGTGGAGTTTTAATTCCCCGAGGTTAGCCTGCTCCGGCACCAACACTTTTGAGTTGGAGAAAACATCAAAGCTTTAAATTATCCGTCTAAATTTCAAAATTGTCTAAACCCTAAGGTTCTTCCTACCCCAGACATAGGTTGATTATCTTAGTAATAATTTTGGTTCCCCAGTTTGGTATTTTTGGTTTTATTGTTCTATGCTCTTCATATTCATATAGTGTTTGGCATTTTCAATATATTTGGTAGAGCGCCTCTGATGAGTCTTGAATAGACGAAACGCGCGTCAGGCGTAGCAAAATTTATTGTCTGGAACTTTGTTGTCATTTGTATTTTAATCGATAAGTTTATTATTCGTGAATAAAGTTATGCATCGATGTATTCTTAATAGTTTTTTAGCCTTTTTTTATGGAATTTGCAATTATTATCATTATCAAATATTTATTGATTATGAATTTTAACAGGTCCCATGAACATTAATACATGTTGAATGTTGTACAATTGTAATATCTTTTAAATATCAATAAATCGAAAAAGTTTTTAACTACGAAGAACTTGTTTAATCTTTGAAGATTTTTGCTGGATATACAAATTACAACAAAGTTCCAGACAATTATTTTGTTCTACGCCTGATGGGCGTTTCGCCTAATTAAGACTCACCAGATGCACTGTACCAAAATTTAAAATGTCAAAAGTTATATGAATATGAAGAGCTTAGAACAATTATACCCAAAAATGCCGAAAATAAAAAAGACAGATTATGACTAAGACCAACCTTTGTCTGGGGTAGATAGAAACAGATAGTTTATAGCTTTAAAGTAATGGTGCCGGAGCGGACTAACATCGGGGAATTAAAACTCCACCAGCAGCGTTAACCATCAAGGATGTTAGAAATATAAATTACAACAAAGTTCCAGACAATTAAATTTGCAACGACTGCGCGCAAATTTTACCTTTACCTCGTGATGATAAACAGCTGTTCAAATGCGATTTAATTCTTTAAAGGTATTTTCAATTTATTATTCGGATATTGTCAAGACAAATAGACGCGGACGGACGGACACCAAGCGTATGTTTCATAATGTCTCGTTGCTTCGTCCGACTGAGTTTAAACAACAATCCTTACTATAGTCCTTGTCTGATAGACTTGAATATCGTCTCGCTTTGACTGTTTATTGAGCAAAATTTAAAGACCGTATTAGAAGTATCTATAACCTTGATCTAATAGACGTTTATGTGTGTGGACAATGGTGGTGGGTTTAAAATGTGCAACAAATGCATTTCCAAAATGGAAAAAAAAATAAAAAGCAATGATTGCAACTTAAATTCATTAGAAAAACGTGTGCTTCCACTGGTTTATGTAACCTCATTGTCTGAGAAAGAAATTGAAAATGTTTAAATGTTATCTAGGTGTCCAATTAAGAAAAACAACAACATCAAATTGTAATTTTAACAACCAACTGGTTATTAGTTCAAATTCCTATAAGTTTATAGAAGCTGCAATCAATACGTGCTTATAATGCAGGTTTTATCATAATCGTAGTTTTACTTAGGCACTGCCAGTCTCAAATAAATTGATAATGTCTGAATGTTATCTAAGAATCTATAACTCAAAGGTGTCCAATTGAAAAAAAACCAACTACATTAAATTGTAATTTTAACAACCAACTGATAATTAGTTCAGATTCAGATCAGTCTAGTAATTGCAATCAATACGTGCTTATCATGCAGGTTTTATCATCATCCTAGTTTTAGCCAGGCTATCTCCACCTCTCCATGGCCACCAAAACCTTGCGGTCACCCAAGACACTTCAGGATGATACATCCCATTGATGTTACTAAGACCACAGTCGGTAAACCACCAGGCACCTTGTCTGTCATCGCAATATGTTAATGTGGACGACCACTTGTCATTATCAACATCTCTGGTAGAAAAGGGTACAATGCCGTTTGTCGAAAAATCAATTTCTTCAGGACTACCTATATAAAAATAAAGGTAAATTGAAAGAGTTCTACAGTATTTGATATTTCAAAGTCTTCAAATAGCGGATGAATAAAAATTTTTTTAAAGAAGTCTTATACGACAAATGGTCATTTCAAGCAACGCCGTGTCGAAAGAAGCAGAGGTACTAATGGGGTATCCGAATGTCAAAAGTCCGAAAGAGCAGAGACAAAACCAGTAAACAATAACAAGAACGGGACAAGAACAGACAACATGTAAAACATGGAAACACAAAATAACTGAATATCAATCAACAACGCGAACTCCAGTCAAAACAAGAGTGAACTCAGGTGCTCCGAAAGAGTAAGCAGTTCCTGCTTGCTATAGCACACCCGTCGCGTTGCCAACAGTCAATTCAGCGTGTCAAATCCGGTAAAGGAAGACAAAACAAAACTCTATGACTTACCAACATTTGCACTCATCTGAGAGATTGAAATCCCATATTTGTCTATAAGTGCATGATGTCTTCCGTAAAATTTCTAGAGTGAAAACAGCAACCGAGGAGCAACATAACCCTGTGTGAGGAATTTTTGTGTCAGACGTGACGCTCTTCTAAGGAAATCGATGTTATTCCCTGCACGATCTGAAGTAACGAATCAATTGAGATACGTTAACTCCATAAGCTGGTGCAGACGGAATGTTGCTACACAAGAAGGGAAAGTTGACAATTGGAAAGTTGAAGTCATCACGTTCGTCATAGAGCCTTGTTGAACGTCTTCCTTGAGAGCCAATTTAGAGATGTAGATCTAAATTATGAAGCAAACTTCCTAGAATCCGTCGTGTCCTTTATCTCAAGCTCCTGGGGATATATGAGATGGAGAAAGTCACCAAATCGAGAATTGTTTAGTGAAAGGACAGCATCAATATAACGGAACGTGAGGTTGAAAGAGAGAGCCAGTCTAAGATCTTTTTTTGTCTAGAAGAGATTGTAAGAAGTCTGCTTCATATGATAAAAAAAACAAATCAGCAAGCAAAGGTGCACAATTAGTGCCCATCGGAATCCCTATTGTTTGCTGAAAAACAGGTCCACCAAACTGAACAAAAATGTTGTCAATGAGAAAGTTGAGAATGTCGATTATTTGGTCTTCTGTAAATTTGTTCTTTTTCTTAGACTCATTGATGACAAAGTAAGTCTTGGTGTAATCGACTATTAGATATTTGTACCTGCGTTTTCCATTCTTTTTGAAAAAGCTGCGCTTAATCAGTTGTGGCAATCGCGATTTCAGTTGTTCATTTGGAATAGAAGTGTAGATTGTGGAGAAATCGAATGTTTTGATACTGTTACGAGATGAAACTGATTTAAAGTTAAGAATCTCGATCAGTTCTTTCGAATTATTCAGGATTGATTTGATTGACACCATTTCTAGAATAACAACAATCGCACTATTTCTGGAGGCCGGATTTTATTGCCATAAGTATTGAAGTCAACAGAACTGAAAGAGGTTTAGTTGTACATTTGGATGCAATGAAGCACTGTTTGTATGGATTTTTATGTAATTTAAGAATCCAAAGTCATCATTATTGGCACCAACATAAAGGCCGAAGGAGGAAATGACAGATTTGTGATTGTCAATGATTTCCTCCTTAGACAGTGTTGTAGCTTTGTATGTGGTGCAATTGCTAGTACAACCAACCCCCAATTCAGCAGTCAAACAGTCAATATAGTGTTTCTTGCACACAAAAATGATGTTATTTGGTGCTTTGTCTGCAGGTACAACAACATATTTGTCATGTAAGGTGGACAATGTTTTGTCAACATCAGCGTTGCTGAAAATGGATATTGCCTTAGTGCTCATTGAGCCTTTTAAAGAATTGATTCTTTTCAAAAACAATGACCTCACAGCTTTAAACCATTCTGACAAAACGTCACATTATTTTTCCTGTTCTTTTTTGGCCCATTTTCTGGCATAGTCTTCAACTGAATCCAAAATTGTTTTTTAATACCTTACCACGCGGATACGCCTTTTACGCTTTTACCGTTCCCCCGCATATACGCCTTTTACGCCTTTACCATTTCCCCGCAGATACGCTTTTCTACGCTTTGCATACTTATTTATTATAAACATCAAATTACACTCAATTTTGTATTCAAATGCAATCGGCAAGTTGGCGGAATATAAATCAATAAATTAGTGTACTCTTACATTTGTTTAGGGGCGGTGTCACACACTTAATTTTATGAATATTCATTAGATTTTCACATGTCATCATCAGACGACAACAAACATGGCGGCACTCGAAAGCCGAAATGTTTGGGATGTTTGGAATACTATTTTTCCTGATGAAGTAAATGAAATTTTTCAACACGAGGATGCAGAGAGTGACCGGGAAAGTGACATCGATGTTCCGGTCGTTAGTGACGAAGAAGAAGAAAATAATGATGAAGAAAACATCGGTGATGACGAAGACATGAATGAGGTTCATTGGAGTGAGACTGGTGACGACGTGCCAGTTCGTCAATTTACCGCTGAAACAGGTCCACAGATTGAGTTAGGCGAGAATGTATCAGAGAAAGAGTGTTTTCATACCTTTTTCACAGAGGAAAGTGTACACAGAATGGTTGAGGAAACCAACAATTACGCTCGTCGCCATGCAGACCCCAACTGGACAGAAACAGATTTTAATGAAATGTCTGCATATTTAGGTATGTGGTAATGCAATGTATATATTTGGACATATTTATTTTATAATAACATACAATGTGGTTATTTAAAATTAGATAATATTATGCACTCTTAGGAGTTTGATTTGGCATATTTGTTGTGTAATTTTGAATTTAGTCTACATGTGTACTCTCATGCATAATTTGTATCTCTGTACAAATAAATTTTAAAAAGAATATTACTCTTACATGTGTAGCTTGCAAACACATACTCTACTCATGCATGTATTGATATACACACAAGATAATGTTCCTGAATACTCCCTTTTTAACTGCATAATTATTTATTTTATTAATTATTTTTAGGCATTCTTATTCTGATGGGAATTGTCCAAGTACCAGATTATAAATTTCTATGGTCTACCAATAAATACTTAGCGAACGGTGGAGTAAAAGAGGTGATGACTGTAAAGAGGTACGAGAAGCTTACTCAGTATCTTCATATCTGTGGCCATGAACCTGATCCACAGAATAATCCTGACAAGCTTTGGAGAGTTAGGCCAGTGATGGATTCAGTCCTTGAAAGATGTAAAAATGCTAATGCTCCAAGAAAAAACCAAAGCATAGATGAGGCCATGATTCCATACAAAGGACGATTTGCAGCGAAGCAATATGTACCATCAAAGCCAGTGAAATGGGGAATCAAGGTGTGGATGAGATGTGACACTACTTCAGGTATTGACTGATGTACATTGTTATTTTTTTATTTTCAAAATGTATAAATTACAGCTTAACTTTCACCTTGTTTTATCACTAGGTATCATTGTATTATTGTACATGTACTGTATAAATTTGTACTAAATCATGCATAATATATAAACACTAAAGCGTTATCTTATTTGCTATGAATTTCAATTCAAATCAAATATTTTTAAAAGAAAAATTCTCTGAAACATGTACACATAATTCATGTCTGGAAAAAAAACACCTGTGTTAATGCAAATTTACCTACATTGCATGGTTTTGAACCTACTTTGTATGCTATTATTTAATTATCTTATTGTCTTGTAAGCCTTAAGTTTGAAACTTTAATTACATATTCATAATTCATAATTATTTCCTTTTAAAGGATACTGCCATGAATTTGATGTTTACCTTGGAAAGGGCTCCAACAACACAAATGGTAAAGGGCTTTCTTATAATGTTATAACTAAGCTTACAGAGGAGTTGAGAGGGAAATTCCATCACGTCTATTATGACAGTTTTTTCACATCTGTACCTCTGGCACTGGATCTTCTACAGAATGGTGTTTACTCATGTGGTACCATAAGACAAAACCGTAAACAGTTCCCTGAAGATCTTAAAGCAAAGAACTTACCTGTGCGTCTAGAGCAGGGCCAGTATGTTGCAAAACAGTCTGGAAATTTGGTTGCAGTTGTTTGGATGGACAACAGACATGTGACAGTGCTGTCTACAAATGAGTCTATAGACCAGGTATTTTAGCATATTTTTTTTATAAATAAAAACCTTTCTGATTGTACATCTAACTGTTTCAGTTAAGACGTCTTAATTTTTGGAACTCTTAAGTCTTATTAAAAGCTCAATAAGAAATATGCACATACAAATTTTAAGTTATCTTTTTTCAAATAAATGAATTTGAAATTTTCATGTTAATATAGGTAAAAAAAAATGTGAGATTATGAGAAGCGATACAATTATTTTATCCTTCAGTTCACAATTAAACTTGCAATAAAGCCAGTATTTCAATAAATAAAAATCTAGTATGCTACACCCTGTTATATCGATTATTTCCTGCTAATATTTTTAAATATGAAAAATAAGATCTTTATTCATTTTAGTGTGACATGACAGAGAGACGCCAAAAGGATGGAACAAACCGCAGAATAACAAGACCCAGAATTGTAACAAACTATCAGCAAAATTTCCGTGGTGTGGATATTTGTGACCAGCTTAGATCAAAATATCCAGTGGGCAGAAGCTCAAAGAAGTGGTGGAAATTTCTTTTGAATTTCATGATCAATTTGTGTATTATTAATGGGTTTACTTTCCATTGCCACTTTAATCAAAGTGAGAGAAGCAAGAAGCGCTTCACGCAGTTAGATTTCAGAATTAATCTCGTCGCCCAGCTCATCAATGGATTTACATATCAACGAACAAGGATACCTACTCTTAATGTCTTTCCTATGCAAAATGGAAATCCTAATATTCATAAATATGTTAGACTAAATAGAAAGAAGTCCACATGCAAATACTGTACTAAGCATGGAGAGAGAAAAAGGAAAGAGACAGTGTTTGGGTGTAAAAAATGTGATAAACACCTTTGTAGCATGGAATGCCACCGTAGGTTTCATGCTGTTGTGGGCATTACTGTTCTAGAGGAATAAATTATTTTGTGAAGAGCCAAATTTTCTTGTTTTTAACCTTAAACATATTATTTGAATAATACAAATATATGGAAACTTGGGTGTAGTCAACAAAAGAAAAAGGTAAAATGATTTGTCAGATTATAATACACAACCCTATTAGTCTACTCTAAATACTTGGTACACACAATACATTGTACATGAAGCAAAGGTGTCAGCATGATCTAGATTTCAATTTAAAAAAAGATAATGACTGTTTTCATGAACATCTTTCCACGTTTCATTGCTGTTTTCTGTGCGATAACTTTTAAAGTATGATATTTCAACAGTTTATTACATGTTCTTGAGATTTAACATTTTTTTTTTGGACTGGGATCAGACTCTTCTTTCATTGCTTTAGTGTTTTCCTGGTAAGTTTGAATTATCCCCCTTTGACCTTGTTTATCGTAACAACGTCGCCATTTTGTTGTCACTTGTATTTGTGCAGACACTTGGCTTAATAAATTATATACATTTTTTACAATAAATATCAAAGTCGATATTTATTTATTCGGTTTTGTATCGAATGAGTAATATTCTGATGCTCGGTAACCAATCTGTTTGCATAGAAACACATTTACATGACATCGTCCGTAAGCTGACGGTAAAAATACTAGAAAAGACCGAGGATATTTCAATCTTTATTTACATAATTTCAACAAAAATGAATAATTCTTACAAATATATTATTGACATGTGTTGTTTCAAGAAGAACAAGCTTGAGTTATCAACTGATGTAACGTAAGACGCCGGCAATTAAAATAACATAGTTCAATGTTGACTTCTGGCTAACAGGTGCCCGACGTCAATCATCAATTAAATACTCCGCGGAAATACGACGTCAACGTGAAAATATCGTGAGGAGAACGTGAAAAACAAACAAAAAATTGAAAGGGGGAAAGTGTTAAAATTGTAGCTCCAATTGATTCGTCTTGGCTCACGATATTAAGGTCCTTTAACCAAAGTCATTTTCCACGATATTGATTCACCAGTGATAACATGGCCAGAGGGACCATATTTGAATGGGGACTTTTCACAGGTACAGTCTGGTGGTTTTGCTTTGAGGTCATTGATTTGGAAATCCCGCAACACTTGTTTATAGTTGAAGACCTTAGGTGCATAGGTGGAAGCATAGGAATAAGAAAAATGGGAACGCTTTTATCTTTGAAGTAAGGAGGAATATGTTCCGTAACAAATTCGTGGTGTAAAATATTTCCCAAATTTATAGCATCTAACCCCTTGTTTTAAATTGGAAGCGAAAGAAAGGAACGATTGTCTTTACTGTTTTCGTGTGGAACTCCAACAGGTTTGAATAAGCGGTTGTAACCAATATCAAGAACGGTAGCAGTGAGTCTATAAATGTTAGACTTAGGGTCAGTGACCGGATTTTGTAGACATTCCTGGTACAAACTATTGAGTTTAAAAAGGGGAATAGAGTACAGTTTAGTTCGAATGTAATGAATCCCTAGAGGTTTTTGGACAAACGGAAGCAATCCATTAATTGATACATCGCAAAGCTTTGGAGCATTGTATTTACGATATCCATGACTGCGATTCCGTCTCTCCGTTTTTTTCAAAAATCATCACATTAACATCACTGCATCTAAGGCTAGATAAATTTCCTACACTTCCAATGTTGTCGTTGCAGCCATAAGGTAGTGCGGTTCACAGTCGTCGAATCCAGAATTCTTCTCTCTCTTTACGGAAATGTGTACTTAAAGTGGTATTATTTGTAGGATGGTAAATTTTTCCCACAATGCGGACTTTTAAAGACAAAATGGAATGATCAGGTTGGTTAAAAAGCTGGGGTAAACGAAAGGAAAACTGTCGTTGTTGATTCCGGATCTATGTCCACACATACAAGCATTTTAACCTTCTCTTTGTCTCACCAACATAGATCAGTCCACAAAGGGTACATTCTAGTCCGTAATAAGATTGGCAGATGTACAATTTAAATCCTCCCAACTGTAGATGTTATATGACCGATTCGTTAAGTTGCTTTAATTTCTGTGTCAGTAATCAAGATCTTATAAGTTTTACAATTTTTTATTCTGCATTTACTGACAGAGCAATGAAATTGCACATTTTCAAAATCCAAAACGTCTTTCAAAAGTACAGATCACGGTTGAATAGAATCAAATTTTTATATTCGAATTTGGGATATCCTCAGGGACAACTTGTCCACCAGCAGAGATATCGACCAAGTGAATGAATGATTCTAAAAATTGTCCTGGCATGACACAATCCAGGTTAATACATGGAATTAGTCATGGCATTATCCACTTTTTAGCTGACTGTCACATGTATAAGTCGCCTTATCATTATCAATATCGCCCTAACCCTAGAAAACGGAGGTATGCCGTTCGGCGTAGAATGAATTTCAAACCCTTCACCTGAATTGAGATAAAGGTATTTCTTCCGTATTTGATATTGCTATTGTTTAAAAAAGTGAGCAAATCTAAAATGTATGAAAAGAAAATTCTACTAAAAGTTTTCATTTCAGCAACAACCGTATCGATTTAACAATTCTAAATTTTTGCTGTCATAGATTACTTTTCGTAGTAATCCTCTACCAGGCAGACACGTATCAGGTGAAACGTTTTTCTTTCTTCTTAGTAAAAGGGCTGATGCCTGTTAGAAAACTAGATATTGAAAATCCTTTTATTCGCCTTTATATTATAGTAGCACAATTATTGACAGTTTTATAATATGTATATGTCCTACACGTTTCTTGGTTTGGTTGTCTTTTCAGCAATAAGTGAACTTTTGTTCGAGTTTTTTCTATATAGTTTTTTACCCTAACCCTAACCTTAACCCACGGTTCGTGAGGTTTTGCAAATCCAGAAAAACTTAGCCAGTTTTGTTTAATTTTCATTTAATTCATCCCTTCTTATAAATTTGAAGAACATGGTTTCAATGTTTGTCCATAAATAAGGAATTTTAAAAATAAATGACACGGTTTAAATGTATGTTGATAAATAAGTTATTATAAAAATAACTGCACAAAGAGAATGGAACTTTATGTGTATGTATCGATTATCGACTATCTATTATAAATGGGTTAAGGTTAGGGTTAGGTCAGGTGGCTGAGGTGGATAAGATGGGTAACCCTAACCCCTAACCCTAACCCTTGTCAATGTTTTGTTTGTAAAATCATTAATAACTTTTGCGCTCCTTTGTGATGAAATAAACTTACACTCATTAGACTTTTTAAATTGCGTTAAATTGTATCATTTATTCCGTGTATGTTCTTGAAAAAAACACACAATGATACCGCAACAACATCATAATTTAGTAACATATTAAACTTAAATATAGTCTTACCTTTTCATTTTGAATAAAATTTAATCCAGCACATTAAAGAAACAGACATTTACGGACTTTCAAATATGATTGACATATCACTTGACTAAAATGGGTGGTATCACTCAAAACTCATAACTAAAATTAGTAAACATCCTATACCCTAACCCCTAACCCTAACCCCTAACCCTAACCCTAACCCTAACCCCTAACCCCTAACCCAACCCTAACTCTAACCCTAACCCTTACCCTCACCCTAAGGTTATGGGTTTACTTGGGTCATGGATTAAGGTTTTACCTAGGTTATGGGTTATGGGTTT
This sequence comes from Arcuatula senhousia, assembly GCA_963971305.1. Classification (NCBI taxonomy): domain Eukaryota; kingdom Metazoa; phylum Mollusca; class Bivalvia; order Mytilida; family Mytilidae; genus Arcuatula; species Arcuatula senhousia. Next base: position 169,838 of record OZ020305.1, read on the forward strand.
ACCTTCGTTATAGTTTATGAGTTTACTCTGGTTATGAGATCATGGTTTACCTAGGTTATGGGTTCGGGGTAAGGGTTTTACTTAAGTTATGGGTTCTGGATATTTCTGGATAACTAGTTTATGGGTTTACCAGGGTTATGGGTTTATTTAGGTTTGCCTATTTTCTGGGTTATGGGTTTACATGGATCATTGGTTATGGGTTTACCAAGGTTATTGGTTATGAGTTTACCTGGGTTATGGGTTATTGGTTTACCTAAGTTATCATGTCATGGCTCACCTAGGTTATGGGTTGAGGGTTTGCATTTGCTATGTGTCATAGGTTTACCTAGGTAATGCGTTATGGGTTTACCCATGTTATAATATCATGCTTTACTTCGATAATAGGTTATCGGTTTACCTAGGTTATGGGTTTTGGGTTTACCCACGTTATCCTTACAATGTTTTTCTAGATAGGTTACGGATTATCTTTTGTGTATATAAAGTATATTTATTATTTTGAGGTCGAAAATTTCCCCAATTTTTGAAATTATAGCGTGTGGTGCAATTACAAGAGTTTCATTCGCGGAAATAAAATATCATGCCTTAGAAATAGTTAAAATAGAACGGTATAATAAAACCTGTCTTGTTTTATACCTAATGTCTACGATATGCATTTTCAAATGATAATTATATTTCAAACGTTTGATAAGTAAAGATGGGATGGATTTGCTTTCTTGATTGAGTAATGTTCCGATTGTTTTACAATTAACAACCGTTTTTAATGCAAAGTCAATACCTACATATGAAAAATATCAAAACTTTACCTTTAGCGCATGTTTACTTTTCGCTTCCAAGATGGCGGATGACGCTATTGTATATCACGTGACGCTTGGACAAAACTCTGTATTAATAGGTTCATCCTAACCCAGGCTCATTTACGTATTAAGAATATACCCTAAATGCTGATGTATTTCTTTTGTTTATATATCTGCCGGAAGTTAAATGTTAATCTCCCTTAACCTCACTGTCACATCCTATTACCTAACCCTAACCCTAACCCTGACCCTAACCCTTAACCTAACTCAATTTTTTTCTTTAAAAAACGTGTTTTTCGCTATTTTTTTTCAAGAGTTTTTTTTATTGGGAAACAGGAGGGACAGGGAAGAATACCGATTAGTGATTTTTATTAGTTTTTATATGAAAATATTGAATAAAAAAGTTTCGGGATGCGTTGGTTTACGGTTGCCATGTTGACCACTTTGCAGATATCAAATTTTGCTCATTTGGCCATGTTCCCGTACTCCAATTGCCACGAAATTGAAAAATCAGACCAGTAAGGGCTATACTTTTCCACGGGCAACCCTATGCAAAAAATTAAAAGTGCCTATCTTGTGCTGTTTTCTAGTTAGGTGTTTCGTCAACATGCGCAATGGCGAAAAACCAATTTTTCAGCTTCCATGCATGGAGTTCGTTATGAACAATCTCCTATTTCTTGGTTCCCCTGAACTCTACCCTGACTAGACTATAGATTTTGCCATTTTCACACTTCTGTTACAAGGCAAGAAAAAGCAGCGACTCGTCAAAAGTGACAGAAAAGTTCAATTCTACAAGCTTTAAATCCAATATTTCAAGTATAAACAGTACACCCAACTACCAACCACCCATTGAATGTAGGTCTTCCTGTAAGTAATCGAAAGTTAAACAAAAAAGCGAAAAAAAACACACAGGAAAAAAAGAAAAAAATGGAGGAAAGGGGAACAGGAAAGAAAGAGAGAGAAAAGGGAAAAGGAAGAAAAAATCAGTAACTAAATTAAAAAAAAAGTCCACGCGCATACCTTTTTCACCTAACTACCAACCGCCCATTGATTGTAGGTCTTCCTGTAAGTAATCGAAAGGAGGAAGCTAAAGTAAAAAGAAAAAGAAAAAAAATATACAAAAAATAAGGAAAATAGGAAGGAAAGGGAACAGGAAAAGGAAGAAAGAGAAGGGGGCAAGGAAGAAAAAAATCAGAAGCTAAATTCCAAAAAAAAAGTCCAGGCGCATACTTTACGGGCAACGTTGCGCAGAAATGATAATATGAAAGGATGATGATGTGAAAAAGTGGAGAGAGATGGTAAGGGGCCAATGATGATGTGATCGGATGACAAGGCTCCATATGCAATTTCTTTTATACCAATTAATGGAACTTCATGATACTTTTACACAATTGGTGGTACATCACAGATGTCTAAAATTTAGGTTAAAATTTGATCGCATTGGTATCCGCGTTTCCAGCAACGAAACATGGAGATGGGCAATGGTTAACGGAAAGCAGCTCCTATCGACCACTACTGCAAAACCACTCAAGGGATTTTCATAAAACTTTCACACAATGTAGGTAAAGATGTGAACTTCCTGGATGTGCAGCAATACATTAAAATAACTTTTTTCTTATTTTTTCAACTTTTTTTATGTTTTTTTTTCCTTTTTTCACATGTTTCTCCTGATCCTGAACTTTACATTGTTTGTTTAACACTATACGACTTGACGACAACTCATACTTTTATAACATTTTTATTACAGAACACTTACGGGTATTGATGCTCAAATAGAAATAAGAGAGACAGTGGTAAATCTGGATGCTGTGCAAGTCAAAAGAAAGCGGTAAGTAGTTTTAAAACGTAGACTTTAAACAAGTTTGCTTTTCAAAACTGAAACGATGTTGGCTTTTTACAGCTTGGCATAGAGCAGCACCAGAAAGACCATTTTCTGAGCTTTTCAGGACACATTTACTTTTAAAAATCGAGAAATAACAGAGATATGATGATTTTAAGATTCCATTCAGAACTTTCAAAAAGAAGTTACGGCTAACCCTTACCCTTTATCCTAACCGTAACCCTATATTCATACGCCAAACACATATACACATATAGATCAGATATAAGCTATTAAAAAATAATATTTGTGGAAATTTTTACACTATTATAAAAGATATGTATAAAAAAAGTGAACTTTGCATTAAATTGGATAAAAAACTAACAACATCATTTGAGTCTTTTATTGGTGTGAAACAAGGAGATGTATTAAGTCCAAATCTCTTTAAGATATTTTTGAATGATTTACCAGAAATGTTTGTATCATCACCAGACCCAGTTTATGTAAATAATTATAGAGTTGACTGTCTTATGTATGCTGACGATGTTGTTTTATTGTCAGAATCACAAGAAGGGTTACAAGATAGAATGAACAAGTTACAAACTTATTGTTCTGAGTGGTGTTTAAAAGTTAATATATCTAAAACTAAAGTTATTATTTTTAATAAACCAGGAAAATTTTTAAAATGTGTAATATCTTTTAATAATGAACCAATTGAATGTACCAATATCTATAAATATCTGGGTATCACTATGACTTGTAGTGGGAAATTTCAACAATGTAAAACAGAATTATGTAAAAAATCCACAAAGGCTTGTTTTAAGTTACAAAGCTGTTTATCTTCAACTAATCCCAGTGTAGCAACACTACTCCACCTTTATGATCATACAATCAAACCAATTATAATGTATGGGAGTGAAATATGGGGCATGTTTAATATAGACTCTGTAAAATGTAAAAAGGTTAATGAGTATTTTTTACAAAACATATTCTCTACTGATACAGCAGAGCAATCCCATATAAAATTTCTAAAATATGTTTTAGGCGTTAACAAAAAAGCCAGCAACATAGCAGTGATGTCTGAGCTTGGACGTTTCCCTATTTACTTCTCTATAGTTTTATCAATGTTAAAATACTGTCATAGATTAGAGCAATTACAGGAAGGGCTTTTATTTGAGGCATATCAGTGCAACAAATCACTGCACTCCAGAAAAATCAGCACTTGGTACTCTTGTATAAAGTATATAATGAATGAATTAGATATACCTAATCTGAATATGAAAGCTGGAGCTTTAGCTAATAATATTAAAAAACAATTATGTGACAACTACATTGAGTATTGGCATAAATTGCAGAATGAAGCCATAGCAACCAAAAAGGGGAAGCTTTGCACCTATTTTACTTTTAAACAGTGTTTTGAGAGAGAGAAATATTTAGAAAATAAACAGTTTAAAATTAGACAAGCACTGTGTAAATTAAGAATCAGTGCTCATCCGTTATTAATAGAATATGGCAGATATAAAAATATTGACAGATCTGAACGCCTTTGTAGATTTTGTTCACAGGGAGAAGTTGAAGATGAACGCCATTTTATAACTGAATGTAATCTTTATGAACATTTGAGAAACAATCTATATTTAGAATTAGATAAATTATGTATAAACTTCAGAACTTTGAATAACTCCTCCAAATTTTTATGGATGTTGTCAAATGAAGATATAAATATTACAACTCTAATAGGAAATTATATACAAGAATGTTTTGAACTCAGAAGAATTTATTGTTAAATATAAAACTGGTATGGCTCTGAACAGACTATATATATATAAATATTTGTGTTGTCTTAACCCAATTATACATGTAAAATCATTGTATTAAATTATTATGCCCCTTGAGGGACCTTAATTGGAATAAACAATCTTATATCTTATATATCTTATATCTTATATACACTTACAGATATCCGTCCAATACTTGTACTTGCCCCCAGTGGCATAACCCTAACTCTAGGTAAAACAAGGTGGATAACCCTAACCCCAAGTAAAACCAAGGGTTAATTTTAACCCCTAATAGAAAGTGGGATAACCCTAACCCCGGGGAAAACAAGGTGGATAACGCTAACCCTAACCCTAGGTTAAACGAGGGGTTAACTTTAACCCCTAATAGAGATTTCTCAACTTCATACGGTTGCTACCGTTCAACGAAAGGTGAGCGGTTATTGGTCATGTAGTTAATTTTGGACGAAAACAAGCTTATTTTGCACGAGTTTCAAGTTGTAAAGTTAAAATTAAATATGTATTTTAGTTTTTTAATGGAGTTCTCTTTTACTCGTTGCCAAAAATGTGTAATTTAATAGAAAATAATCTCAAATGCATGTTCGGTCTTTAGTTAAATCAACGAATCGTTCTTAGGAAAGTAACCGTTGAGTTACGGTTGTGTTACGTACCACAGTGACAAGTGAACTCTTCTCAGGGATTATCTTTGCTTAAAAATTATAATCCCCATAGCGGCCAGGTAAAATACCACACAAGAAAAAATAAAATCATTAAGTATGATGTAATTTCAAGGGGAGAGGGGGCATAGATTTTTTTGTTCGAATTATTTTTGCGCAGCGCGCCAAAAAATATTGATAATACTATAAATGTGTTACGTCCGTCCGTATGTGTGTTCTGTCGTACTTTTATTTTGTAACAGATTTCTCGGCTACTATTATTTGTAGGCTTTCAATATTTGGTAAGAAGCTTCAGGTAGGGATTCGTATGGTTTGATGCATTTTCAGGTCTGTTGCTTATGGGCTTCCCATTTCTAATGAGCCGACTTTGATCTTTTTGTGCTCGGCGGAGGACGCCAGGGATTGTGTTCTTGGTCAGTGAGCAGAAATTCTTCAGAATGTGTTTTCTCTCTAACCGCTAAAATCTTTTTATCTTTCCTTCTGGCTTTCAATATTTTTCGTCAACTCTGTAAACCAAATTGGAAATAAAGCCATACAGTGGAAGACCAGGAAATGAATTACAAAAATTGTGAACGAACAGCTAGAGAGACAGACGAACGAACGCACATGTTATAAAGAACATTTCCCATTATTTTAGAAGTGTGTGTGGATTTGATAGTTATTTGTTATTATAATAAATTTCTTAGAAGAGTAGCTAAAGAGAAAAGAAAATCTACAAAAAGGCCGACTTTTAAGATGACTGAAAAAAAAATACAAAACAGATATTTACTAAGTCAAAAATTAAATGGTAAATCAATTAACCCCAAAAGCCATATTATCATATAGCCCCGATTGAAAATCAGGGGGTATTTTGAGGATCGCATTGGTGTTCGTCAGTCTATCCATTATATGTACCTCAGGGTACTATTTTAACAGATTTCCACACTATTACACAATGTTTTTGACATACTGTATATGTGCACCTCTCTATTTTATTTGAACATTTTAAAGTTTGAATTTTTATTCCCTAATATTTATTTCATAAATTAAAAACTAAACTACATGTACAATAATACATTCATATATATTTGACTTGATAAAAGGGTCAATTATGTTTATACCACGGGGTTATTTTATAAGATATAGCATATAAGTCCATGCTTATACCCTTGACTTAATCGTCACGAGTCTATTTCCTCGACTTTTTGCTATTTTAATGAAACCATTTTTAGTTTCAAATTTTTACTGTCTTGGACAATTCTGAGACAATTCGATATTATTTTCTCAGGACAATTCGATGATTATTAACTGTTATAAAATCTATTTAGCATCAATATATAGTTAAATGAAAGCATTAAACGAGTTATCGACAGAATTGAATATTAGTTCATCAATAATCTCTCCCGAAAAAGTGTTACGGTTACAATACGTAGCAACCGTGCTTGATACGTCAAGTCAAGAAATCTCTATTAGAAAATGGGATAACCCTAACCCCAGGTAAAACAAGCTCATACTTTTTTAACATTTTTATTGCAGAACACTCACAGGACATGACGCTCAAACAGAAAAAAGAGAGAGATAGTGGTTAGTCTGGATGCTGTGCGAGTCAAAATACAGGGGTTAGTAGTTTAAAAACGTAGACTTTAAACAAGATTGCTTTTTCAAAAAACTAAAACAATGTTGACTTTTTACAGCTTTGCATAGGGTATCACTAAATAGAACATGTTTTGAGCTTTTCGGAGCTTTATTCGGGTTATTTGTAAGTGGTTATCAATGGGCCGAAAAACAAGATAAACATTTTTAGGGGTTTTCTTTGCGAAATCACTAGACACGTTCTTTCATCTTTATCCGAACCAATTTAGAAGTTAGTGTTACTTGACAAATTAAGCTGTGGTTCGGAACCGTTCAAGTAGCATACATTAAATCTTTGTTTAAATTACAACGTGCATTTGCTTGTATTGAATCGTAAGGGTAAATACACAAATTAGTCTCATCTGATTGTTTCATCGATAATTAGCACTAATAAGATAAAAGACATAAGATATTAGACACTTGCGGCTGAAAATCTTTCAAAAATATATATATATATATAAGATAATTTTAGATCATATGTTCAGGTTTTACGGGTCGTGTCCAGGTTTAAAGGGTCAAGTCCAGATTTTAACGGTCAGGGTAGTGACTTTTTATGTCCAGGTCCAGGAATTTGGGGAGTCAAACGTCTTGATTGTACTACTTGTGGACACAAGACAAATCGGGGAGACAGGGCAGCACCATTCAACCACAAATTCCAGTCGCTTTGTGAGCAAAGCAGCCTGACCCGATGCCAGGTTTCTGAGCGCTCTTGAGAGGACTTTAACCCATAAGATTAGCGCTGCTGTCGGCCTATTCGCCACCCAGAACCCACACGGTTAAGATCCAGCATAAGCAATATCATAGACAACTCTAAAGTGGAAATCATACAAGATCGTAGCAGGGACTCATGACTCCACATGATGATAATGATCGATAGCTTGTAGCCATACATAAACTAAACAGACTAATACTATATCTGAATAAAAAGCTTCGCCGAGCGCAGCATGATACGACCGCAACATGTTGAACCCTGTACATTTTAGGCCCAATATGGATAGTCTATTGCTCTGGACACATGCAGCCCATGGTGGACTGACAAAGATTTTTGACACATGCTTCTCTGATGGACTTTCGACCCAGGGGGTAAAAATATAAATTTTCAATTTTGTATTCTACTCTTGAAAAGAATAATGTTTGGGGAAACAATGAAAAATTGAAGCAGAAATGTTTTTAAATTATGATTACGGCCCCTTTGGTAATGAGCGAAAAAAAGGTAGGGGTCGCAAAAATTTATTCTTAAATTTAGAATTGCTACTTGGCAAGGATGAAATTGTAATAAAAATTTTTAAAATCAGACCAGAAATAAAAAAGTTACAATTTTGGTCCCTTTTGGTGCCTAATAACATAACAGTAACAAGAATTTTAAAAAAATCAATTTCGGCCCCTTTTGGCCCCTTATTATGTAACAGGTGAAAGAGGAGTGGGGTTGCAAAAATAATTTCTCAAATTTGGATTCACTACTTGACAAAAAGAAACTTGCAAAAAAAAATTTCAAAAACAAACCAGAAATTAAAAAAGTTTTGATTACGGCCCCTTTTGGCCCCTAATTACATAACAAGTGAAAAAGGGGATGGTCAAAAAAATTAATTCTCAAATTTGGATTCGCTACCTGACAAGAATAAACTTGCCAAAAAAAATTTCAAAATCGGACCACAAATAAAAAAAGTTTCGATTTTGGCCCCATTTGGCCCCTAATTACCTAATAGGGGAAAAAGGGGGGGGGGTCGCAAAAATTAATTCTTAATTGTGTAAATGAGCTAAACATTTAAGCAAGCAACAGCTTCTCTCTACCTGCTATAGTTTTCATTTCATAGGCCAAAAACATGAAAAAACATTATTTTAGGGGCTGTAGCTCCTATAAGGGGTCATCTGACAACTTCGACCCTATGGAGTTTTTTGTAGAGTTAAATGAGCTGAACAATTAAGCAAGCAACAGATGCAGTCAGTATCAGTCATTGTAAATCAAATTAAATCCAGTATTCACTGAAAGGGAATGACACAGTCAGCATCAGTGATTTTAAATCAAGGTAAATCCAGTACTCACTGAAAGGGAATGACACGGTCAGTATCAGACATTTTAAATCAAGGAAAATCGGATTTTGACAGATATGAACAGATGCAGTCTGTATCAGTCATTCTAAATCAAGGTAAAATCTAATGTTCACTGATGTGAACGGATGCAGTTGGCAACAGTCATTTTAAATCAAGGTAATTATTCAAAAGTTCTGAAATTATCTGATACAGTGAATAAAAGACCAAGACAGTGACACAAAGTAACTGTATTTGACTGATATTTACTGATTAAGTTCAAAACAAAGAAAAACAGTTGTAATTTACTGGTAAGACCTGTATCAGACCGGAACAGAAAAAGATAGATCATTAACAGTAAATTTACAGTCATCATCAGATTCTAAAAATCAAATATGAACTGTATATGGTAATGTCAGTCATTTTTTTGGTTAATAGTGATAGGGCAAAAACATGAAAAAATGCTATTTTTCACCTTTAAGGGGCCGTAACCCCTATAAGGGGTCTTCTGACAACTTCGACCAAATGGAGACTTTTGTAGAACTTTTGATCCTGAAGCAGTAGGGTGGCATCAGATTTCATCTATCTCTTATACTTTTTGAATTACAAGCCAAAAACAGTAGTCTGACCCCCATGGTCTATTTTTAGCCACGGCGGCCATGTTTTTTGACGAATCAAAAATCGAAAGATTACTATAGTGCAGAGCACCCTAATGATCAATCATACCAAGTTTCATTAAATTCTGTTTAGTAGTTTCAGAGGAGAAGAATTGAAAAAGTTATTGTAAGAAAAAACAAAAAAGTTGCAATTTTGGCCCCTTTTGGCCCTTAATTTCTAAACGAAAAAAGGGGGACTCCCAAAATCAATCCCATCCATCCTTTAATGGTAAGAAATATCATTGTCAAATTTCATTGCATTTGGATAACTAGAACTAAAGTTATCGTGTATACACTAAAGTTAACGGACGACGACGACGACGACAGCATCATACCATTATACGTCCGCAAATTTGTTGCGGTCGTATAAAAAATCAAGAACAACATACAGCATTGCATTTCAAAATGTCCAAATAGAAAACAGCGTTGTGCCATTTTATGAATCATTGATTTTGACATGTTTTACCTCTGTGCTCTCATGGTGGTGGACAAGCATCTTAAGATCCGTTTTCCATATTTTACAGGGCTTAATAGGGCATTTCCCAGCTGATTACGCTTCTGTTGTTGTAATTGTTCAATAGACAATGTTATATATGTATAATTTGCTTGAAAGCAATCACCAACCGTCACAAAAATTATTGCATACATAAAATATACCTTAGGTGACTTCACAAATGATTTAAGATATCTAACAACTTACTTTTAGGTGTGTGTCGCTGCAACTGTAATCAATAAACCGAATTTTACCCTGTTTGACCAGTTACTATTTAGAACTGATTACCCGAGGCTTTCATATATTTTTATTTTCATATGTAACCATGCATTTTCATGCGTTAAATGCATTTTTAGAGTCGAATTAAAGCGTTTGTAAAAATTCAAAGCTTAACAAGCCATTTGTCACAAAATTATTCTATAAGTTTCTCTCGCGTGAGGGTTAGGTTAGCCCCGCCTCATTTAATACCTGTATCTTTTCTAAGCCAGGAACAAAGCTTTTGTTTATACTTGTCGTTTTTACGTTTTTATTTTAGTTTTTTTTCTTTGCCTAAGAAGGGGTCTTTCAGGAATGGATTTGAATTGTATACATTTTTATTTTATTTTATCGCAAAACAGCGGGCAGCGCCAACTGGCCACGATCGTTAAAAGCTGCTGGCCTTTTTTTTAATAACTTTTCACTAAGTCTTGCTAATGCGGACTATATGTCGCGTCTCTTATTCCGAACCTCAGTATACTCTATTGATATCATGTACTTTGAAACTACTTGATCAATATTACTGCTATTGATAGACAAAATGTCCGGAGGGGTACATGTGCCTAGTCGTCAGACTTTTTTGACACGAATTTACCAACATATTTTTTCATTGGAATTTATGATTGTGTAAATCTAATTATTTTTAAAACGCCAGATTTCTTTAGTTTTGTTTTATAAAAAAAATAGTAAAAGTTTGAATTGATAAATTCTAAATTTTAATAAAAAAGTTTAATGCACATGGTTAATATTATCAGTAATGGAATTTGGCTTATCTGTTCGAACTTTTTGAGCACGAGTACATTTCTTTCATTACTTTGGTTTTCTACCTTTCAACGTTTTGATTCAATTGATGCTGATGAGATGATGTTACTCTTTGAAATATGCAAATATGGCACAACACATTTACCGATTTGTTAGTACTCGCTTTGGTATTTTGAATTTCGAGGTAGATTCTTGTGCAAGTTTACTCAAAACAAACTTCATATTTATAATTCCTTAATTGCGTTTTACCCTACACCACCTCACACACGCTACCTATAATTGGGGTTGTTTTTGTTTTGACTTGGCGTACAAAATATTTCCTAGAATTTTTGCTTTTCACTGAGGAGGGGTGGGCGACAGGAATATACATTGTGTCATAGACATAAGTATCTGGGACTTTACCCAGGAAACGGAACAGGTACAATATTCATGTGTTATCAAGGCACAACTTCAGACAAACTATAATAGTTCCCATGAACTTATTAGCTATGGCTATGAACCTATGAACCAGACAGGTTTTCTTTGTACAAATACAACTATCCCTTATCAGCAGCATGTTAATTATTATTCAGACAGAAAACCGACTTATGTATCCATCTGTACGTTAAAAAGGTGTTCTGAAAACTACGTGTACTAACGGTTAGGCCGCGTTCACACTGAAGTTGTTTTCAGTAAACCTGTGTAGAAGTAGTTTAATGTTCTGAAAACTAGTTTCACACTAAATTTGTTCTCATTGATAAACCTAAATTAGATGACTTGACATATGAAATGTTCACATTATTAAATGCAAGTGTACATGTAATTTAAATGTACAGAAAACATGATCGGATAAATAACCATGATTGTTAATTTGGCAAATAGACATTTAAACATAGAATGCGTATGGATTTTGATTTACTTCAGTCTTTTTCTAATGATTTTTATTTTCATAGAATAACAATAAAGGTGTACGCATTTTCTGGCGCTTTAGTCCGTTCGTCCGTTTGTATTTTTTATGCTATAAAAAAGCTATTGCTGTACATAAATACCGGCGCGGGCCCGCGTCAGCCCCATGTTGTTGGTAAAAATCCACTAAAGAGCGCTAAGCAACGTGATATCGGGTCGGCTGCTTTGTCCACAAAACGACTGGAATGTGTACGCGGTGGTTAAATGGGCAGTCCGTCATAATGCCGCGTCGTCAGGCTACAAATGTAAAATGCGGAAAACTTGACTGCAAACTATAGTGCCGCAACATGTTAGAAAAAATCATGTTTTTCACGCGTTAAAGAACCCTGCTGCATGCCTTGTTAAGAGAACCCATAGGAATCCTGTGTACAAATCTGCCCGTTCCTCATTTTCCAATTGACAGTCAAAAATCTTATCCCCGATTGGACTTTGCCCCCCCCCCCATTTCATGTTCATTTTATCACCTGTTCATGTTCATATTCCTGATATAGGCCGCTTTGCCCACAAAAATTAGATCCGAATTGGTAACACCTTTTATGAAATTCTATTCCGCTTTGCCGTATACATATTCATTAAATATTTAGAAGTTGCATGTTACTATTGTACCCCTGTTTTTTCACTCACCCGAGAAAATGTTTGAAATATACGAAAATATATACTAAAAATGAATCTTTCCAATGACAGTAATGCATATGCATGCCGTTCATTCAAAGAAATGTGCAAAATCCATTGACATTAAACCCACAAAAGGACTGCATTAAGTATCGAATGCATGTAATGAACACAACATTTAAACTACATGTAAACATCGAAATTTTACAGTGTGAACGCTTTTATGTTTAATGTTAGTGCGGACGACATTTAAACTACTATGAGTTTTGCTCAGTGTGAACGCGGCCTTAGATGATAATGAGATCTGGATTAAGTGTACGCGACACAACTAACTTTCAGCATGACCAACGGTTGCTACTCGCCGTCCTGCATCGGCCCGAGACTTAAAATATAATTCTTAATCCTTATGACCAAATTATCAGCGAAAGACCAATTTCTAGACATAGAATAATAAACACAACGACAGACGGAAGCTTTGACAAGGATTCCTGGCTTAAGACAGGGACATTTAAAATGTGGCGGGTTAATGCTTTTTAGGTTCCAACCTTCTCCCTATTGATAATTCTTAAGTTAAACAAATAAAGCACAGTAGAAATCAAATCGATTAAAGTTCATTTCATCATAATGAGAGAACCTGAGACAAAAAGACACCAAGATAAAAAAAAAAACGAGACAAAGAGCTAAGACAAATCAAAACGTATCAATAGAAATAGGGGGAACAAAGACAATCTTTAAGTTCAAATGCCTCTGTCTGCCCCGCTGTCTGCTCAAGTAACAAGAAGTTATATAGACATCTGTTAGAACAGAAAATGATTTTGGATATTCATGCTATTTAGACCGGACTGCATATTGCAACACACCCGTCGCAAGTTCATTGACTATTTTCTGTAATCAATGTACTTAATTGTTTTCTTTGTTGTAATGAGCCTTAATTATAAGAAGAAAAAAACAGCTTTTTTCAGTATAAACATTTAAATTATAAAAAAATAATGATAAAATACGTACATGTAAAATAAAATAAATGAGATTGTTCTAACGGAACTTAATCCATTTTCACTAAATATTTAGCACTGCTTTAAAGAGAACACAAGTTAAGTAGTCCAAGCGGAAAGCACGACATCAACGGTATTATAGGTAATCAGTTTATAATTCCATACACATGATAGAGTTAATCAGTTTTTGCCTCTTCGTCTTTTGTTACTTTAGCTTTAGAACCTTTAGCTTTTCCCTTTTTTGCTCCTTTCTTCTTTGGTGATTTAGTTTTCTTGGCTTGTTTAGATTTTGCGGTCTTTTTAGCTGGAGTGTCTTTCTTGGCTTTCTTAGGCGACTTTGCCTTCTTTTCTTTCTTTTGAGGACTGGGTTTCTCCTTCTTCTCTGATTTTTTTCCCTTGCCATCTCCAAGTCTGAACGATCCCGAAGCTCCTTGGCCCTTACTTTGTAACAATGTTCCATTTTTCACTCCTGCTCTAAGAGCCATTTTTAAATGATTGTTCGCACTTTTTTCATCCACACTAATTTTATAATTTGCCATTATGTATTTCAGTATAGCCTGTCTTGAACTTCCTCCTCGGTCCTTTATGTTCTGTAGAGCCTCTCTGATCATATCTCTGTAATGCGGATGACCTGTAGGTCCCCCCTTCTGCTTGTTCTTCTTCTTTTTGGTCGCACTGCTTGGCGTGGCAGCTTTCTTAGCCGCTCTAGATTTCTTTGGTTTTTTCTCCTCTGGCTTAGGTTCCTCATTTTCCTCAGCGCTAGAGTCTTCTGTCGGAGGTGGTGTTACTTCAGCTTCCTCAGACATCTTTGCTTTCTATGAAAATTCTATTTGGACAAACAGAAAGTAGATAATATGCTTTTAACGCGGACCTCGGAGAGAGCACCTTTACCAACCAAGTGCTTTTTGTATTCTCTTGTTGTATAAAATGGCGATGTGCTTTGTGTTTCAACTAAAATGTCGAATACTTCATAATGGAATGTGTTTAAGTCTGACCAAAAGCGGTTTTACTTTCTGCTGAGTTTTGGCAGCTCCGTGGTTTATATCGTTTTAGGTGACATCCAGATACTTTAGATAAAATCGAAGGAAATAGAGGCACCACCCTTAACTGAGGGTGTTAAAAATGGATATTTATTACAAGATTTTCCATACAGATTTGGTTTTGAGATATGTGTCGATAATATTACATAGTGCAAACCTTTTGGAACTAAATGTGTCACTTTTTGTGGGTCATCCCACTTTTAAATCTCTTTAAATTTGCATTGTTTAGGGGTACCCAAAGCACAAACTGGTGGTCTTTGTAACGAATCAGATGCATAAATTAAACTATTGCATGCATTTCAAGTCGTGTATTTTGTCACAAAGGCATACATTGCTAACTTTAATGTCACTTAAACTTGTTGTTGAACTAACAATTTGCATTCTGGTTGTAAATTTGACTAAAATTAATGATAAATTGTAAAATATCATTAACATTTTTTGCTTCGCCATTTTGTTTAGTTTGGTTTATTTTGTTTGTATATTTAAAATATAATATAGGTACAACAAATTTCATCTTTTTTTCTTTCTTAAATGTTGGAGAATGATTATAATTGCATGTTATATGTTTTGAATTGGCAAAATAGAATGACATGAAATAAATGTATTGTTAGCTTCATACTGCTATTTATAGATAGATCTTATTTATAATGTTCATATGGCGGGTAAAATCAAACGTTAAAAAACTGTACAAAAAGAAGTATTTTACATTTTGCTATCAATTATCTAGACAGATCCGTACCGGGGGTCCTTTGGGTTAACCTTGTCATTTCATTTTTTTTTCCTATTTTCGTGTTGGCTAAATTGAACAGGATCCCGCTCCCCCTTTTCTTTTTAAGAAAGCAATAAGTGGAGCCCCGACCCCCTTTTTCATTTTTCAAATTTGGATTATGCACATGGAACTTTCAGAAATAATCATACTAAAAAATTTTATTATTGGACAATTTATCTAAAATTATGGTGACTTCCCGTGTGGCTTATAATGAACCAGCGCATTTCTTGCAGTTGTAATAGAAAATAATGAGATGTGAAATAAGTTTACGCGACACAGCTCGAATTAACAAGCAGCTATCTAGAAAAACCACAATGAAAAACCGCCAGCAGCCTTCAACGAGGCCAGTAGCCGCTACTCGCCGTTCTGCGAATGGCACATGGTCTAAATAATATGAATTGATTCAAATCCAGTCCTAAAATAGTCACAGATAGACCTCCTTCTTAAACAATGAATAAAAAACATCAAAAAGACAATAACCATGGTTACAAACAAAAGCTTTTTTAAAGATTCCTGGCTTAGGACAGGCACATATAAAATGCAGCAGGGTTAAACTAGTTGTTTTAGCCCAACCTTCCCCCTATCAACATTCCCAGACACAGCACAAAATTAAGTCATTTTACTTGTCTTTCTAACTTAATTATACAGTTTGTTACAATTGTTAAAGTATGTATCGATTTTGTTTTGTTTTCATGTATGAATATAATGCTTGCAAGAATATAGATTTGATTTTAATGTTCATGAGCGATACTGAGATGTTGGATTATTTAGCGTAGAGCGATACTGGGATGTTGGATTATTTAGCGTAGAGCGATACTGGGATGTTGGATTATTTAGCGTAGAGCGATACTGGGATGTTGGATTATTTAGCGTAGAGCGATACTGGGATGTTGGATTATTTAGCGTAGAGCGATACTGGGATGTTGGATTATTTAGCGTAGAGCGATACTGGGATGTTGGATTATTTAGCGTAGAGCGATACTGGGATGTTGGATTATTTAGCGTAGAGCGATACTGGGATGTTGGATTATTTAGCGTAGAGCGATACTGGGATGTTGGATTATTTAGCGTAGAGCGATACTGGGATGTTGGATTATTTAGCGTAGAGCGATACTGGGATGTTGGATTATTTAGCGTAGAGCGATACTGGGATGTTGGATTATTTAGCGTACGTGACGCAACCTACATTAACAAACGGCTATTTAAAAAAATCCACAATGGAAGACAACCAACGACTAATGTAATTAAAAAAAACAAGTTTATCGATTTACATGCACATTCACACAACATCTACATGCATATGTTACAGGGCAAATTGGAATCCAGGGCGATCCGGTATCGTCCTAGGACAAAGGACACAAAGAATATTGATGTCCTGGGCGAAATTGAGATATCAGATTTCCCTAGGACGATTCTGGATCCTGATTTTTCAGTGGGATCCTGAATCACACTAGATATTTGTGCCAATGGGATTCTGCCAATGCATTTACTTAGATAATTTTAAAATAAATAGAACACAAATGAAAATATAAAAGAACATAAAACATGTATTGCTCATTATTACTAATCTATAGAATTATATTGCATATCATATTTATTTTTTATTTGGGATTTTATATTTATTGTTTAAAAATTAAGTTTTTAAATGTAGTTTATCATTTTTAGATCCAGATACAATATTTTTCCAGAGCTTTTATACAAAGTTTTAAATATTCTTAAAATAGTGGAACTTTTAGTATCTTGTTCATGTAAAATATACCACTACAAATGTATATCTTCATTTGTTTTAAGCAAAATATATGCATTTTCGTTACAATTCAAGCATTATCAACTTAAATTTCATTTTACATCGATTGGAGTGTTTAGCTACTTTTCGTTTTATTCTTGACCCTAAGTAATTTTTGACAAAGTTTAATACTAAAACGTCTGGCCTTGACAAAATTTACAATTATAAGTTCCCATTTCAAATCGATTAATCTAATGATATGTTTATCTTTTTATTTTTATTTTATTGTGTAACAATATTCATACAATAAGTCAGGATATATTCCCCCCTATTATGCCATAATAATCTATACTCACTCAAAAAAGTTACGCAACAATACAAAATTTCCTTATACATTTCAAATAAACCTACCTAATTTTATTTTTGTATTGCAAAGCAATTTCTTAACCGATTTTAATGAAACAAAAACCAAGAGAACGAGAAATGATCGAAATTCATTTTTATGATTATAGAAAAATCGTAACTTCACAAGTTTTTAAGATATCATAAGTAGAAATCAATTGTCAATTTTATGCGTCAACAACCCGTTTAAATCAACCAACATTTTCCGTGGAAAAACATTGGTTATGTTCTACCCGCGTTCTACCAAAATCCGTAACAGCTAGAATTTTGCCCAAATCATAAAAAATAAACTTCACTTGATTGTCTTTTTCTTGTTTTTTATTTGATAAAAAATGATTGAAAAATGGCTTAGCAATATCAATTTATAATAAGGTAGGTTTACTTAAAACAAATAGGGAAATTTTCAACTGTTGCGTAACTTTTTTGAGAGAGTATATATATATGTTACAGTCATTTTCTTAATTTAGGCATTTTGTTAAATGACTGAAAATTTTAGTCATTTTATAAAATGCCGACCGATTTTAGGCATTCTTTAAAATGACTAAAATCTTCAGTCGTTTGACAAAATGCTTGGAAAAATATTGAAAATTTTGATAAAATACCTGAAATAAGAAAACAACTTCTAAGTATCAAGAAAACAATTTTAAATAGGTATTAAGGCGGAATGTTAAATAAAAAGACATTATGCTATAATAAAAATTTTGGATATAAAATTTATTGCTAATATTTAGTTTGAAAAATAGCCATATGAACCCCCTTCTGTATATACGAAATGGTTGCTTCTAAATAAACAAGAAACTCCAAGGATCCTGAATCGCTCATCTGGTCCTTAAGTGATAATTGGTCTCTTACATTAGATATTTCCCCTATAAAGGGTCAATTGAAAACTTTGACCCAAATGGAAACTTTTGTAGAGCAAACAAAAGCTTTTCTCTATCCACCTTTCATTCAAAAACAAAGGGCAAAAACAAGAATAAAGCTCCTTTTTACTTAAAGAGTCATAAGTCATATAAAGGGTCCTCTGAAGAACCACAGGAAACGGAGGAGAGGTGGGTAGGAGCGGAAATTTTAGCGTATGTGATGCACTATTTGGCTGTCCACAAAGGGATCTTTTGCTTGCATGAAGCCTGACACTCTATGTACACGTTGGCCCACTATCGTCAGCGGTCAGGGCTTCTGTATTACAGACCTGACAACCCCCCGCGGACGAAGGCTACTCAATTCAGCCAGCTAGGGTACACACCTTGGTCGCTCTGTTGGCTGAGCACTAACCCGAAGTCAGAATCCCAAGACCCTAAGTCGCCTCTTATGACAAGCTAGGCTCTGCTTCTGGCCGTTTCGCCTCCCGGGCCCCGCACGGGAATAAAATATATGGTGTCAAGTGTGGCAATTTTTGAAAAATGGTTAACAGATGACTGACGACGACAATCATGACAATAGACACCAAGTGATGGCAATAGATCACATGAACCTGCGGTCTAGGTGAGCTAATGACCTGCGGTCTAGGTGAGCTAATAGAAAAGACTTTTGCAGATATAGTCATAGTTCAGTGCATTCTCTTTGGTTGCTTTCTTTACTTTTTAAAGGATCTTATACTTTCCCTCTTCATTATCTTTTTTGCCGTTGCTAGTATCTAAAATCTCTAAAAGTTTGTTTGTAAACTGATGTTCTGAGCTCAAAGAAAATTGTGTATCTGCCAGGGTCAGGCAATGATTTTACTAATGACTATAAATTTAACTCTAGTTATGAATATGTTTTCAATAATTAAAACAAGTTTCAAAGTAAGTAATTTGCATGGGACCAATACCCATAGGGCAATTTCTTTTTTAATAAGTTCAGGCATTTTTTTTAAATTTGTTAAAAAATTCTAGGTATTTTGTAAACATGATGCCTGAATATTTTCAGGCATTTTATATAATGCCGATAGGACTTAGTCATTTTATAAAATGCATAAAAATATATATCAGGCATTTTACAAAATGCCTGATTTAAGAAAATGACTGTAACATATATAAAAATAGCCAAACTTGAACTGTTTTTGAAGTTTCTTAAATAAATAAGAACGGTGACCTATTCTTTTTATTTTATTTTTCAAACATATGCATTAATAGATACTTCTTTTGACAAAATTTGAGAAAAATCTATCTGATCGCCTTAAAAGGCTTTATTATACCTCATTTTACTTGCTACTGGTCGATTTTTATTTCTTTGTTATATTTTTTATTAAAACCGTGACACATTTTGAATTGACTGGTGGTATATTGACTAGTGATACTGTGGATTCCACTTTATCGACTAATTCTTATTAGAATAATCCTCTTAATTGACTAAGATTTGAAAACACCAAACCCTTTCCTATACTTTCAATGCTAAAAGTTTCAAATACATTTGATTGGTATTGTCTGTTGACGTGTTTATGTTTGATGGTGTAAATATTTTATATTATCCTCTGATTCAAATATTTGTAAAAGAGATCCTCAGTACAGAGCTGGAGTTTTATTCTACAAGACGGGAATTAATTAACTCACCGGAAGACCTAAGCTATGTTCTGAATAGATGTCCTGAAAAAGACAGTCACAATCCAAACATTGAAGAGCGTAGACGTTCCCTTGCTGTTGTGAACATGTGACCGGGATGTCACTAGGAGCCTCTTCTTTTTTTAGAAGGGAGGTAACCATGTTATTTACAACATGAATTACATCCCCTTACTAGTGGGTGTGAAATAAGAAGGATGAGGATTTTATCAAGTTTTATACACTAATTATGTCACAGTTTATTTCTTATTTAACTAGAAATGAGGCGGAGAGAGGGAGAGAGGTACTTAATTCACATTGTTGTTTCAAGAAAACGACACACACTTTTGTAAAAAGTATGATTACCCGAGGTCCTCGAACAAAAAAGTTTGTTTACAAATTTTCTGACAACTAAAACACGCCCATCTAGTGGGACATGATTCTTTAGATTTATTCTTGCTGTTTTAAGGCAAGAAAATTCACACAATCATGCTGAAATTAGACTCCCCTTTAACAATGTTCGATAACAGACTATACTTTACTGAAACATATTTTTAAGGAAGTGTCTGCGCGTCCACGCTGCGTGGACGAATAGACTACAGGCTCCGCGTCCACGCCTCCGGAAAAACACCTAAAAAGGGAGTTTTTCCGGTAAGCTTACGTAATTTCGGTAATAGCTATTACATTAGGACGCAGTGTGTCAGTAAAAGATCGTCCCGACGGCCGAACGGGGCCAAAGTTACATAAATTAAAATAACAGGAGCTTGTGTCTTATCATCATTTTTCCATTGTTAGTATGTTTAAACACAAAAAGGAATATTTTGACTTCAAAATTTACTTATTGCGTCTTAAAAATTCACTGGTGTTTAAATCAATGCTTTTTTTAAAACAAAATCATTGAATGGTAAAATGAAATTATGTTATAACAATTAAAATATTTTGGATCTTGTTGTACAAAATCAGAGAAATCGGTAAAACAAACGGCTCCAGAATACTTTTTGAAAAAAAAGATTTACAATAGAAAATGGAAAAAATTTGTAATTTACTCACTTTTGTCAATCTTTAACAAATGTTTAACAATGTTTACATTTATTAAAAAAACTGTACAAATATGTTGGGTATCAGGACACTTCGGTACCTGGTCACCTCGGTACCTAGACACTTCGGTACTGGCTTAGACATTTCGGTACTCGGTACTGGACAGTTCGGTACTAGGTATTGGACACTTCGGTACCGACCAAAAAAAATGACTATTGCAACATTGGATAGTAATTTAAAATAATACCTGTTAAATTTACGATTTTTATTGGTATTTTAAGGGTAATGAATGGTAAATTGAAAACTAGCGACGTACACAAAGAAGTATGATTATGTATTACTATGATTGAAGTGAATATTTATATATGTTAGCTAGAATTAGTTTTTCAACTAGATTTTCTAGATCTGTTCATGTAAATATTTTTTTAATGATTGGTCGTTTATCTTTTTTTTTTAATTCTGGTAACTAAATGGATATCACTTTTTTACTATTCACAGTCATGAAGATCTCTTTTTGTCATCGTAAAATTATTGTAGCACAGTGTGGGGTCTTACCACAAAATATCATCTTGAGCGTATTTATAAGCTACAAAAGCGTGCAGCAAGACTAATATTAAATAAATCATTTGATTATCCATCAATAATGATGTTTCAAGAACTCAATTGGATGACTATATTTACTAGAATTAAATATTTCCAATCTCTTTTAATGTTTAAATGTATGAATGGATTATCTACAAATTATATTGCTGATAAATTTACTACATGATGATGTAGTGATCTACATAAATATTCTCTCAGATCAACAACATCTGGACTACTTCATATACCACAACCTAATTCTGAATATTTCAAAAGAACGTTTGAATACTCTGGTATCATTGTTTGGAATAAATTACCAATGGAAATAAGGGGAACTAAAAATTTGGAAACTTTTAAAGTAAAAATATCAGAATATCTTATTAAGCTTCAAAATAATGGAACACAATCTTTCCTGTAAACATTCTTGCCGTTACAAAACATGTTTATATATTATTGCTTCTTCTTTTTTTGTATTTTTTATTGTATTTGTAATTTGATTGTAACATTATATTGTTTTATGTGAAGGCCTCTAGTGAGATTAACATATTGTATTGTTAAATGAGTTACCTTCGTTACATAAAGAATTTAGTTAGTTAGTTAGTTCATTTTGGTACATGTATCCTCTTTTAGGGGGGCATTTTCTGAAACCCATTTTCTTTCTACATAATTTGAATAAGATTCAAATGTCATAAATCAGTTTTTAACAGATAACATTTTATGATTGTAATTGGATTAAATGGTTGTATGGCTTTGCTAATTGTGATCTGCTAATTGTGACCCCTATCATATGGCTTCTAATTGAGTAATAAAATTATAAGTGTTTAATGGGAGTTATTAATTGCATAATTGGATTGAAGGGCTTGATCTAATGAGAAATTGATTGATTGTTTCTGAATAAAAGAAAGTAAACTATTTTATTTTTATACATCTTTATTATACATCTATGTCAAGAAACAATATACAAAGAAACGATAACAAAACAATGCCACCGTATATGAGAGAATTATAAACTTAATACCTTATACTAGTATTTTAATTTGTAATGAATCATAAAATATATTAATTACAGATAATCAAATCACTCGTTAGATATAGTTAAAACTCATAATTAAAATAATTGTTATACCATAAAAACAGTATTGGTTCTAATTAAAAATCATCAAAAATAATTACAATTATCAAAGTGATAAAGCCGACAACCAAGTTCAATTTAGTAATCAAACTTATTATATTGAATTTTATAACTGAAAATATCATTTATTTATAAAAAATAATGATATAAAAATTTTTCAAGTACCGAAATGACTAGTACCGAGTACCGAGGTGACTAGTACCGAGTACCGAGGTGACTAGTACCGAGTACCGAAGTGTCTTATTTAATCGGTTCCGAGGTGACCAGGTACCGAAGTGACTAGGATTTATATGTTGTAGATAAGAAGGTTGAGTATTTAGACTATTATTTGATCTTCTGTATTTTTTTCTTCCTACTAGAATCGGGTGACAAAATGAGTCTTGATATAATCGACTACCAGATATTGTTTTTGTCTTCATAATCATTCATAAAATTTTGTTTTTGTTTTCATAATCCTTCATAAAACTTTACACTGCAATTCCATGATATTTTTCCATTGGTTTTAACTTTTCTATCAACTTCCATCAGTATTCTATCAAAAAGTCTTATTTTTGACGGAAATCCATCAATTTCCATCAAATTCTATCAGAATATTGACGGAAATGATAGAAACTGATGGAATTCTGAGGGAAGGGTAACGAGGGAAAAATACGCTGCTGCTTTAGTGTCTTTACTTGTAATCTTCAAGTTGCACTTTAGAAAACCAAGCATGCTGTTTCCCTTCTTAACCAGCCGGTCGATGTGGTTATTCCAGGAAAGGTTGTAGCGGAGGTCAAATCTAAGGCATTTAGTAGTGTTTGCTGTTTTGAGCTGGTGGCCTTTCAGGTATTAGTTGTAGGTGATAGGTTTCTTCGATCTTGTTACCCTCAGCACATTACACTTGTTAGGGTGGAATGACATGTCCCACGTTTCTTCCCAGGTGGCTAGTGCTACTAAATCTTGTTGTAGGGTCTCACAGTCTGCGATGGTCTTGATTGTTCTGTACACAATGGCATCATCTGCAAAGAGTCGAGTTCTTGATGTTACACACTCAGTGGTAGGTCATTAATAGATATTAAAAATAAAAGTGGTCAAAGGACGTTTCCCTGCGGCACTCCACTGACTACTGGTGCTCTGTCAGAAGTTGCCCCATCAACGATAACTTGTTGTGGACGGTCTGAGAGAAGAGCTCATATCTAATTATATGTTGAACTTCTTATTCCGTAGAAATTGAGTTTGGAAAGTAGACACCGGTGTTGGGACCTTATCGAAGGCTTTCAAAAAGTCTAGAGTGATGAGGTCCTGTAGGGTTCCATTGTCTAGTGACTTCTCAAGTTCATGTGTAAGGGTCAGTAGTTGTGTCTCACAACTTCTGCGTGCTCTGAAACCATGTTGGCAGTCTGTTAGAATGGTATACATGGTATACTGGTCTAGATGTTTCAGGATGTTGGTTGTCAGTATATGTTCCTACATCTTGCAGCACAAGCAGGTTAACGAGACGGGTCTGTAGTTACTGGCCTTGAATTGATCTCCCTTCTTGAAAATTGTGGTCACGATGGCATACTTCCAATCAGGTGGTACATCGCCGTTGTCAAGGGCACTTTGGTAAATAATAGTCAAAAATGGTGCTATGTCTGTTGCTAGATCTTTCAAGATTCTGGCTGTGATTTGATCTGGTCCACAGGCTTTGTTGGTCCTATGTAGCTCCTTTGACATCATTGATTGGGCGGAGCTACAATGCGGTCCCATTCCTTGTAATGGAGCAAAGCCGAAAGTGAAATCACACCAGACACAATTCCATCCATTAGATGTCAAGTTTGGTAATGGCTCTATGCTCCTTTGGGAATGTTGGACTGGACAAATTTTCATCAAAGATAGATTGAAATCAACTGGTATAAATTGGTATTTTCTATTAGTGCTCATACTTCTTCCTTGTTATCAGCCACTGGTGGAAAAATTAAAATTATGTTGAACGTAATGGTTAGTTATTGTTTTGATAAGTGTTTAGCTGATTGTTGTACTGAGATGATCACCTTATTATCCCTATTAGTCTTCACAACTATGTTGTGTTTTGAGTTACTACCCACCCTTAGATTTCAATGGAAGAGGGAGGTTTAACCCACTATTGTAAATGCCTGTACCAAGTCAGGACCATTGCAATATAAAATATTTCTGGTATGTCTTCCATGTTTTGTCTTTTCTCTTGGACATTGAGATTGATCATCAAAGTTTGGTAATTTTGTCATTGCCTTTATTCAATATGATTTACTACCTGTTTAGCCATACATGTATAAGCCTGAAGGGAAACAACTCTTGCAAAAAATTTCAAAAAGGATTCACATTTTTGATTGTTAAAAAGGAGGCAGAATTACCACATTGTAGCACATGTCTAACTAAAAATTGAACATTAGCTAACATTTGTAAATTGCAGAATTTCCTTTTTTTTTGCAAATAGCTTGAAAAGACTGCCATCATGGTCATAGATATCAAAATGCTTGTCGCTAGGGTTAAAATGATGACCACCCTGCATGCTCAAGACTTCATTTACCTACCCTCAAATTTAGATAAGATTTGGCTAACACATGTTCCTTAAGTTAAAACTGGTTTTTGCTACTTTATTAACTCAGATTGTATATTACATTTTGATTATTTAATTGTAAACTGTAGACACATGCTGTTGAGATTCAGTCCTATCACAGAATGGAGGTAGGTCTAGGCCAATCAACTATCCCAGAGTTATTTTCCCTAGCAACTCTCCTCAAATTTTCTCACAATACTGAATAGCAAATCCTCAAGAATTTATAGCAATTCTCCTAAAATTCTCGCAGAATTCAAAAGCAATTCTCGTCACAATTCACGGCAACTCTCCCAGATACAAAAGCATCACTCCCAGCATTCAATAGCACTTAGGTACATGTATCAGCTGACCAAAATTCCATACTTTATAACCTAATTCTGACCAATGAAACTTTAAAGAACAATTTGTTCTCTAGAACTCAATTTCTGCAGCTATGTCCAAAAACTTGCTAACACAGGTCATATACTTCTATCAAATTACACAAACCCCATGACCTTACTTGTGTGTTTCTTACTGCTGCAGTATAACATTTGGTCACTAGTCATCTTGGTCAGTGAATTGTATTCAGGTTACAAAGCATATGTACATAAAATGTACACCTTGAATAAGTAGAGTCATAGTCAATGTATTTTTTTTTAATGCTATATGAAATCTTGACTTTAGTGAACAAGACATATCTAATACCAATGTTTAGCTCCTAACCATTACAAGAATCAATTTACATTGCTAGTATAAGAACCTGAAGGGAAAAAAGGTGATTGAAAAATTTCATAATTAGAAAATTGATATTTGATATTTCCTAGTGAGTCTATTATATTCATTGTTAACTGTTTATCTATTTTACCTTTAACTACAGGTAAATATAACAGGAAGTTATTCTCTTTGTTTCAGACGTTTAGGTCTTATATTGATGAGGAAGAAGAAACAGAAAACGTAAGAAACTACATGTACATATACAGAATATGATGTAAATAAGGGTGGGATGGAACTATATAATATGGAATAAATTAGTTTGGGATGGAACTCAGGCTGATGGAGGTAGAGTTTGTTATTTGTTATTAAATCTATAAGTAAACCTTATCTTTTTAAACATATCATCTTTAGCATGTTAAACTTGTAATTGATTGTATTTAAAATCTTCCTTACCATTGATATATTTAAGAGCTATCTTTTCTTGAGAAAATAAGTAGTTTGTGTAAGGTGATTTCAGTATACACAGACTTTATTTATTTTTATTTCTATTTAATAGGATGACATGAAAGAGAAAGCCTCATCATTTTTCCAGACAGACCTTTCCCCTAAACTTTTGCCAGGTAAACTTTCCTTTAATGCTAGAGGTATCCCTCAACCAGGTACTTTCCTTTAATGCCAGAGGTACACCTCAGCCAGGTAAACTTTCCTTTAATGCTAGAGGTACACCTCAGCCAGGTAAACTTTCCTTTTATGCCAGAGGTACCCTTCAGCCAGGTAAACTTTCCTTTTATGCCAGAGGTACCCTTCAGCCAGGTAAACTTTCCTTTTATGCCAGAGGTACCCTTCAGCCAGGTAAACTTTCCTTTTATGCCAGAGGTACATCCAGCCAGGTGAACTTTCCTTTTATGCCAGAGGTACCTGTCAGCCAGGTGAACTTTCCTTTAATGCTAGAGGTACACCTCAACCAGGTGAACTTTCCTTTACAATTATTTCGTTATTCCAGAGCATGTGGGGAGTACAACGACTTCCTTGATAGAGCTACACGGCTGACAAGCAAATTGTTAACACAGGGGTTCGTTGCTCCCAGGTTGTTGTCATCACTCAAGAAATTTTACGGACGACATCATGTGCTTGTATGCAAATACGGGATTTCTATCTCTCAGATGAGCACAGATGTTGGTTTGACATAGAGTTTTGTAATGTCATCCTTTCTGGATTTGACCAACACTTAATCGATCTTTGGCAACGTGACGGGTGTGCTATAGCAAGCAGGAACTGCTTACTCTTCCGGAGCACCTGAGTTCACTCTCGTTTCGACTTGAGTTCGCGTTGCTGAATGCGGTTTTGTTGTTATACGTGTGTGTTTCATGTTGTTATGTGGTTTGTTTTGTTGTGATGATTTTTTGTCTGCCGGTTTTGTCTTTGTCTTCACGGTTTTATGATACTGATTGCCCCTTTGGTACACCTTTGCTTCTATTTAAATGTACTCATGATACTGCTACAATGAATTCATATTATACACCATGGTTTTGATAGTTTCAGATACATGTATGCTGGATCAAGCAAGAATTTACATTAAAATTTTAAGTAACCTGTTACTTGTATAATAAGTTTTTGAATATAAAATCATGATGGATAACACAAGTTATGTTTAATACTTAATGTACATGTTATTGATGTTTTAGGGGAGAGTAAAGTGGCAGAGGCTGACAAGACGCTGAGTTTTATGGCATTTACAGACAGAAAATCAGGAGTCTCAGGAAAACTGTTTGTCACCAACTTCAAAGTCTCATTTATAACAGAGGAGCGATCATCTTATGAAGGGGTAAAACTTTTAATATCCCAGTAACATGTGAGGGGGTGGCATTCAGTTTTCCTCAAGTTTCTATGAAGGTTTCTTGGAAAACATAGATAAAAAGAATTTCATGATTTGCAGGATGATATGACTGTATGTTCTAAGAGACTTTCTGAGTCCTGCCAGACAAGTACTTCCTGTTTGAAAATTTAACGATATGAACATTTAGGTGATATTTTCTGTCAAGGTTTCTTTAAAAACCACGTGAGAATAATTTGAAATTTGGTAGGTTGGTTCACCTTGATTACAACTACTTCCTGTTTGAGACTTGGCCCATATATGAAAATTTAGGTGAAATATTTGTCAAGCTTTTCAAAAAAGTTATTCAGTGGAATGAAATGAAATTACCCAAGATTGTTTGGATTTCTGACCTCTGAAACATTCATTGACATTAATGGATGGATATATAACTGCCTATTTATGTATTTATATTATTTATTTTTCTTACAGACAAGAGCCAGACAGAGAAATCTATTAATAGATAACCTTGACATTCCATTGACATCTATAGATACAATTTTTCAAGGTTGGTTATTTATATCCTGACTTATATGTCTGACTTGGAGGGGGATACTTAGCCTTTATATCTTTACAGTGTATATGTTTTTAAACTTTGTATGAAGCAGAGAGGCACCAATGAGGCATTTGACTGTCAAAAGTGGCAACGACAAAACAGTTAAACTTATGAACAGCACGAACAAACACCAAACAGAAAAACAACTGAATAGATATCAACAACCCCAACTCATGTCCTAATGAGAGTTAACTGAGGTGCTCCGGAAGAGTAAGTGGTTCCTGCCTGATATAGAACACCAATCATGCTGCCAATTGTCTATTCCATGTGTCAATCCGGTACAGGAAGACAGAACAAAACCCTATGACAAACCAAGATCTGCACCCATCTGAGACTTGAAAATCCCATATTTGTCTGCATAAGCACATGATTTCTTTCATAAAATTTCTTGGGCAAAAACAGCAACCGAGGACGACATAACCTTGTGTGAGCCATTTTTATGTCAGGTGTGACGTTCTGTCAAGGAAATCAATGTAAGTCTCAGATGGTTCTGCAATAACAAATCAATTGTGATACGTATAGCTGGAGCAAACAAGAAGGAAAGGTAGACAAGTTGAAGTCATCACATTTGTCTATGATCATTATTTCAATTCTTCCTTAAGAGTCTTGGGTTGCCTTTCATGCATTTTTTGTATGTGTAGATTCTCCTTCTGTACGTAGTTTATTACTGTGGTTTTTATGGGTATCAATTTTTGTGGGTTTAGTGGGTGACATTGACCCATGATGTTTGGTACCCCATGAATAGGAAATTTAACATGTATCTGTATGCCGTACTGTAGACTTTCAAACCATGTATTTAAGAATCCACGAACTTGTCAATTCTCATAAAACCATGAAAATTGGTACCCACCAAAATAAGTGAATTCACAGTAAATGATTTGTTCACTCATAGAAAGTTTTATCTTTTGTTTTTAACATTCAAGTCCATTAGTCCTTCTGAGGATTTCAAAAGATTAAAAAAAAAACTATTAAGAGGTGTATAAATCATTTACAGTGCATTCATTTATTTTCGTGGGTACCAGTTTTCATGGTTTTGTGAAAAAGTATCATTTTGTTTATTCTTAAATTTGTGGGTCTTTAGCCTGCAGCATACACACCAATGATAAAATTCATTTTTGTGGGATATTAAATTTTTTGTGGGATATCAAATTTTGTTGTTCAAGGCTACCCACAAAAACCACAAAAATTGATACCCAACGAATAATAATGAAACCACAGTAATCTACAACTTATTTTTAGGAGAACCTGTTTCTCTCATGAAATTGTTTAGAGAAAATGGCAGAAAAACTCCTGTGGACATCTACTGCTTGGTGATGAAGTTTGAACCACTTTGTAATGGTTGTAATGAATGTGAGAAAATATCAATAGAGTCTTAAAGATGTAGATATTAGAGTTATTATAACCATTTATTATAATTTCAGTAATATCTGGTGGTCGCCGACGTAAACTGTCACCAGGAACTACTGTTAGTACATATACTAAGTATCTAGAGATACACTGTAAGGTGAGTACATAAATTACTATTGGATACCTACAATGTAGAAATAATTACACATGTATATATAGTAAATGTCTGAAAGAAGTAGCCAAGGTATCAACCTAACGGATATCTGATCAAAAACATAAAAAGTTTAATGACAATACTGAGAATACAAAATTGATAAATAAACTTCAAAAATGGTGAACAACAACATCAAATATGATGTTTAAATAAAATAATAAGGGCAAAAGAAAAAATATGATTGTTTCCCCTCCTCCTGCAGGATCAGGAAAAGCCCCAAGGTCAAAAAATCATTTACCTTTAAAAAAACATTTTTATTCCTGAAAAACTATAAATCCTAGGTGATGAAACTTGGTTTGAATATGCCCTAGTAGTACATCCCAATCTTTTGGCCTTCACATTGAATTTCAAGTTGAATGACTTTGACAATGTTCAATACTGTTTTTACATATAATAGCAATATTAAGGTTTTGCAAGCACCTTAAACTTGGTTTGCATATGCCCCCAGTAGTAGCTTAGCACAGTTGCATCCACATTTTTTGACCTTGATCTTGATTTTCCAGTTGAGTGACTTTGAAAGTGGAATTTAGAACACTAATTTTTTCATTCAACAACAAAATCAAATATACTTATATATGTATTGTTTTCTTTCAGAATTTTAACATTCATGTATTTGGATTCAAATTTACACCAAAAGAACAAAACAAGATGGTATGTATTTGTATATGATTTTAATATCCATTGCAACTTGTTGCATAGCAACATACAAATGAAGGAGTCACTTTGGCACTACCCCCCTCTTGTGACCCACAAAAACTTTACAGATTTCCTAGCAACATCGTGCCACAGTCTCTTGATATTTGGCATGTAGCTTTGTCTTATAGCACTATATGGTCTTAAGCAAATATAAGCCAGAAATTCACTAATTCCTGTTTAATAAGTACCTAAAATTATACTTATAGTGGACATAGATACAAAATTTCGGCCCCAGTTTTTCTGGGAAAATACATTCCATGACCTTTTGTTATTTGGCATGTAAAAACTTTTTCCAATTGTACTTATAGTGAATGGTAGAATGCCATTCAATTATTTTTTTTTTATAATGCCATTCTAGTTCATATTTTACATAATCACAGTGCTTGCAGTTCTCTAGCCTTTTTAGCTCACCTGATCTGAAGGGTCTTGTCAGCTATTGCAATCACTTGGCGTCATTCATCCATTGTCCATGTTGTCCGTTGATAAAGTCATCCATCGTCCATAAACTTTTTCAAACTTTAACTCCTCTGACACCATCAGTCCAATTGCAACCAAACTTTACTATTGGCTTGGATGCTACAAAAAGATCATTTGGATTTGGGATTTGTAAAAAAAAACATGGCTGCTGTTGCTAAAAATATAACATAGAGGTAAATTTTATTTTTGCAAATAACTCGAAAATGGTGACAGATATCAAAATTACCATAGAGAGAGCAATGTAGGAGTTATTGCTCTTATTCTTGATTTTTGTCGAATTTTGCACATAATATTTTTGAAAACACTACAAAATATTTGAAAACTTAAATTGCATATTGTCGAGCATACCAAGATCTACAAAATATTTCACATGGTCAAAGTTGTATTATCTATCCTTTTAAGAGTTTTACCTCTTGACCATTTTCACAGCAACTGTAAAAGCTAGAAAAAAAGCCTTTAGTTAAGTATTACTTAGCTGGTAAAGCCCTACTACCGTAATATACTTAATATGATGGAAGTTATTAAATCCCTTTTAGGAGTTACATATATTGTCCCTTAAATGTCAAAATAACTAACTGGCAAACTGTAGAAAATGATAAAAAGCTTTTGATTACTAATATGTTCAGCTAATTGGACTTAAAACTTCAATGCATTTGTTTAATTTATGTTGTCAGATGACCCCTTATAATACCTATGACCCTGACAATGTCAAAAAAGTTGTTATTACCTTTTAGACTAAAATTCAGGCATTTACGTCAGGAGAGCAATTTAGGCTCCTTGGTGCCTCTTGTATTTAATTTCAAAAGATTTTAATAATAAAGGTAAAAGTTTAAACCATACTATAGTAGCTAATGGACATTTTTTTGTGGGGAGACATATTGTTTATGTCATGTCCGTCCATCCGTGTGTCTGTCCGTCACAAAGTTTGTCAGCGCAACTTCTCTGAAACCACTAAACCGATTTCAACAAAACTTGGTATATAGGCAGTACACTATTTGTAGTTGTGCATAATACCAGGAAATTTTGATCCATAAATTTTTGTGGGAGTTATCTATATGGTCCTATATATAGGACTTGGTGTATATAGGAAGGACACCATATTTAATTGTCAACATTACCAGGAATATTTTATCTTCAAATTTTTGTGAGAGTTATGGCCCTTTGAGCTTAGCAATTTGCTTAAAATCCTCATTTATCATCTTGTCAGCGCAACTCCTCTGAAACTACTGAACCGATTTCAATGAAACTTGGTATTTAGGAGGGGCACCATATGCTGTTGTGCATATGAAACGGGATGAGACATCGCAATTTATACAGGCAAAAACAAATTTTAATTGTTTTCTTTTTATTGACAGATTGTGAATACAATAGTACATTATGCCTACCCAACCAAGTCTAGTTTGTTGTTTGCTTTTTATTGACAGATTGTGAATACAATAGTACATTATGCCTACCCAACCAAGTCAAGTTTGTTGTTTTCTTTTTATCGACAGATTGTGAATACAATAGTACATTATGCCTACCCAACCAAGTCAAAATTATTGGTTGCTTTTTATCGACAGATTGTGAATACAATAGTACATTATGCCTACCCAACCAAGTCAAGTTTGTTGTTTGCTTTTTATTGACAGATTGTGAATACAATAGTACATTATACCTACCCAACCAAGTCAAGTTTGTTGTTTGCTTTTTACTATGGAAAGGAGTACCAACAGTACAGTAAGTAAAAGTTACTGAAAAACATTTAAGTAGTTGTCTTGATACAAGGTTTAAGTTAACAAGAATACATACTGTATAATCATCTATTTTCGTGGGGATTAAATTTTGTGGGTTAGAGCACAAAACTGAATTGGTGGGGACAAATTTTCATGGATGTTTTAATTTTGATTTACACTTTAACTAAATATTTTGAATTCGTGGGGATTTAATTTCGTGGATTTTTCTTACCCACGAAATAAACGAAAATTAATCCCCCACGAATATTTCTGCTTCTACAGTAAATAATGCTCCACCTTACAACATAAAAAATCAACTTAAATCTAAAGGTAAACTTGTGTGGCACAGACATTATACCTGAACACTATAGGCCACTCTACTTCTTATGTGGGGCTAAAAAATGAATGTTTTTAAATTTGAAAACTGCCTGACATTTGTTTCATTTAACATGTTTAAAATGGATGGCTAGTGAGAACAAAAAATAAGGGGAATAGAACAAAGGGGAATTAGCATTTACAGAATAAATTGTGTAGATATAATGTTAACATTGGTTGACGTCTATCTTTCAGATTATGAGAGCTCAGTGGACACACCCCTTTACGACAGTCCATCAGATTGGGAGAGAGAGATCAATAGATGTAGATGTGCTAATAAGTGGTGGGTCACTGATGTCAACCATAACTACAGCATGTCAACAAGGTAAAACAGTAAACCCTTATATGGGGACAGGGGTCACTGATATCAACAATAATTACAGCATGTGAACAAGGTATAACTATAGATCCTCATAAAAGGGACAGGGGTCACTGATGTTGACCAAAACTACAGCATGTCAACAAGGTAAAACTATAGATCCTCATAAGGGGGACAGGGGACACTGATGTCAACAATAACTACAGCATGTCAACAAGGTAAAACTATAGATCCTTATAAGGGGGACAGGTGTCATTGATGTCAACCATGACTACAGCATGTCAACAAGGTAAAACTATAGATCCCTCATAACAGGGAGGGGGGACACTGATGTCAACAATAACTACAGCATGTCAACAAGGTAAAACTATAGATCCTTATAAGGGGGACAGGGGTCACTGATGTCAACCATGACTACAGCATGTCAACAAGGTAAAACTATAGAATCTCATAAGGGGGACAGGGGTCATTGATGTCGACCATGACTACAGCATGTCAACAAGGTAAAACTATAGATCCTTATAGGGGGACAGGGGTCACTGATGTCAACCATGACTACAGCATGTCAACAAGGTAAAACTAAAGATCCATATAGGGGGACAGGGGTTATTGATGTCAACCATGACTACAGCATGTCAACAAGGTAAAACTATAGATCCTTATAAGGGGACAGGGGTCACTGATGTCAACCATAACTACAGCATGTCAACAAGGTAAAACTAAACATCCTTATAAGGGGGACAGGGGTCACTGATTAGAATCTTATAAGGGGGACAGGGGTCATTGATGTCAACCATGACTACAGCATGTCAACAAGGTAAAACTATAGATCCTTATAGGGGGACAGGGGTCACTGATGTCAACCATGACTACAGCATGTCAACAAGGTAAAACTATAGATCCTTATAGGGGGACAGGGGTCACTGATGTCAACCATGACTACAGCATGTCAACAAGGTAAAACTAAAGATCCTTATAGGGGGACAGGGGTCACTGATGCCAACAATAACTACAGCATGTCAACAAGGTAAAACTATAGAATCTCATAAGGGGGACAGGGGTCATTGATGTCGACCATGACTACAGCATGTCAACAAGGTAAAACTATAGATCCCTCATAACAGGGAGGGGGACACTGATATCAACAATAACTACAGCATGTCAACAAGGTAAAACTATAGATCCTTATAAGGGGACAGGGGTCACTGATGTCAACCATGACTACAGCATGTCAACAAGGTAAAACTAAAGATCCTTATAGGGGGACAGGGGTCACTGATGCCAACCATGACTACAGCATGTCAACAAGGTAAAACTATAGAATCTTATAAGGGGGACAGGGGTCACTGATGTCAACCATAACTACAGCATGTCAACAAGGTAAAACTATAGATCCTTATAGGGGGACAGGGGTCACTGATGCCAACCATGACTACAGCATGTCAACAAGGTAAAACTATAGAATCTTATAAGGGGGACAGGGGTCACTGATGTCAACCATAACTACAGCATGTCAACAAGGTAAAACTATAGATCCTTATAGGGGGACAGGGGTCACTGATGTCAACCATGACTACAACATGTCAACAAGGTAAAACTATAGATCCTTATAGGGGGACAGGGGTCACTGATGTCAACCATGACTACAGCATGTCAACAAGGTAAAACTAAAGATCCTTATAGGGGGACAGGGGTCACTGATGCCAACCATGACTACAGCATGTCAACAAGGTAAAACTATAGAATCTTATAAGGGGGACAGGGGTCACTGATGTCAACCATGACTACAGCATGTCAACAAGGTAAAACTATAGATCCCTCATAACAGGGAGGGGGACACTGATGTCAACAATAACTACAGCATGTCAACAAGGTAAAACTATAGATCCTTATTGGGGGGACAGGGGTCACTGATGTCAACCATGACTACAGCATGTCAACAAGGTAAAACTATAGAATCTCATAAGGGGGACAGGGGTCATTGATGTCAACGATGACTACAGCATGTCAACAAGGTAAAACTAAAGATCCTTATAGGGGGACAGGGGTCACTGATGTCAACCATGACTACAGCATGTCAACAAGGTAAAACTATAGAATCGTATAAGGGGGACAGGGGTTATTGATGTTAACCATGACTACAGCATGTCAACAAGGTAAAACTAAAGATCCTTATAGGGGGACAGGGGTCACTGATGCCAACAATAACTACAGCATGTCAACAAGGTAAAACTATAGAATCTTATAAGGGGGACAGGGGTCACTGATGTCAACCATGACTACAGCATGTCAACAAGGTAAAACTATAGATCCCTCATAACAGGGAGGGGGGACACTGATGTCAAAAATAACTACAGCATGTCAACAAGGTAAAACTATAGATCCTTATAAGGGGGACAGGGGTCACTGATGTCAACCATGACTACAACATGTCAACAAGGTAAAACTATAGATCCTTATAGAGGGACAGGGGTCACTGATGTCAACCATGACTACAACATGTCAACAAGGTAAAACTATAGATCCTTATAGGGGGACAGGGGTCACTGATGTCAACCATGACTACAACATGTCAACAAGGTAAAACTATAGATCCTTATAGGGGGACAGGGGTCACTGATGTCAACCATGACTACAGCATGTCAACAAGGTAAAACTATAGAATCTTATAAGGAGGACAGGGTCATTGATGTCGACCATGACTACAACATGTCAACAAGGTAAAACTATAGATCCTTATAGGGGGACAGGGGTCACTGATGTCAACCATGACTACAACATGTCAACAAGGTAAAACTATAGAATCTTATAAGGGGGACAGGGGTCACTGATGCCAACAATAACTACAGCATGTCAACAAGGTAAAACTATAGATCCTTATAGGGGGACAGGGGTCACTGATGTCAACCATGACTACAGCATGTCAACAAGGTAAAACTATAGAATCTTATAAGGAGGACAGGGTCATTGATGTCGACCATGACTACAACATGTCAACAAGGTAAAACTATAGATCATCATAAATGGGGACGGGGGTCTACAGATGTCAACAATAACTACAGCATGTCAACAAGATAAGACTATAGATCCTTATAGGGGGACAGGGGTCACTGATGTCAACCATAACTACAGCACTTCAACAAGGTAAAACTATAGATCCCTCATAACAGGGAGGGGGGACACTGATGTCAACCATGACTACAGCATGTCAACAAGGTAAAACTATAGATCCTTATAAGGGGGACAGGGGTCACTGATGTCAACCATGACTACAACATGTCAACAAGGTAAAACTATAGATCCTTATAGAGGGACAGGGGTCCACAGATGTCAACCATAACTACAGCATATCAACAAGGTAAAACTATAGATCCCTCATAACAGGGAGGGGGGACACTGATGTCAACAATAACTACAGCATATCAACAAGGTAAAACTATAGATCCTTATAAGGGGGACAGGGGTCACTGATGTCAACCATGACTACAGCATGTCAACAAGGTAAAACTAAAGATCCTTATAGGGGGACAGGGGTCAACAGATGTCAACAATAACTACAGCATATCAACAAGGTAAAACTATAGATCCTTATAAGGGGGACAGGGGTCACTGATGTCAACCATGACTACAGCATGTCAACAAGGTAAAACTATAGATCCTTATAAGGGGGACAGGGGTCATTGATGTCAACCATGACTACAGCATGTCAACAAGGTAAAACTATAGATCCCTCATAACAGGGAGGGGGGACACTGATGTCAATAATAACTACAGCATGTCAACAAGGTAAAACTATAGATCCTTATAGGGGGGACAGGGGTCACTGATGTCAACCATGACTACAGCATGTCAACAAGGTAAAACTATAGAATCTCATAAGGGGGACAGGGGTCATTGATGTCAACCATGACTACAGCATGTCAACAAGGTAAAACTAAAGATCCATATAGGGGGACAGGGGTCATTGATGTCAACCATGACTACAGCATGTCAACAAGGTAAAACTATAGATCCTTATAAGGGGACAGGGGTCACTGATGTCAACCATAACTACAGCATGTCAACAAGGTAAAACTAAAGATCCTTATAAAGGGGACAGGGGTCACTGATTAGAATCTTATAAGGGGGACAGGGGTCATTGATGTCAACCATGACTACAGCATGTCAACAAGGTAAAACTATAGATCCTTATTGGGGGACAGGGGTCACTGATGTCAACCATGACTACAGCATGTCAACAAGGTAAAACTATAGATCCTTATAGGGGGACAGGGGTCACTGATGTCAACCATGACTACAGCATGTCAACAAGGTAAAACTAAAGATCCTTATAGGGGGACAGGGGTCACTGATGCCAACAATAACTACAGCATGTCAACAAGGTAAAACTATAGAATCTTATAAGGGGGACAGGGGTCACTGATGTCAACCATAACTACAGCATGTCAACAAGGTAAAACTATAGATCCCTCATAACAGGGAGGGGGACACTGATATCAACAATAACTACAGCATGTCAACAAGGTAAAACTATAGATCCTTATTGGGGGGACAGGGGTCACTGATGTCAACCATGACTACAGCATGTCAACAAGGTAAAACTATAGAATCTCATAAGGGGGACAGGGGTCATTGATGTCAACGATGACTACAGCATGTCAACAAGGTAAAACTAAAGATCCTTATAGGGGGACAGGGGTCACTGATGTCAACCATGACTACAGCGTGTCAACAAGGTAAAACTATAGAATCGTATAAGGGGGACAGGGGTCATTGATGTTAACCATGACTACAGCATGTCAACAAGGTAAAACTAAAGATCCTTATAGGGGGACAGGGGTCACTGATGCCAACAATAACTACAGCATGTCAACAAGGTAAAACTATAGAATCTTATAAGGGGGACAGGGGTCACTGATGTCAACCATGACTACAGCATGTCAACAAGGTAAAACTATAGATCCCTCATAACAGGGAGGGGGGACACTGATGTCAAAAATAACTACAGCATGTCAACAAGGTAAAACTATAGATCCTTATAAGGGGGACAGGGGTCACTGATGTCAACCATGACTACAACATGTCAACAAGGTAAAACTATAGATCCTTATAGAGGGACAGGGGTCACTGATGTCAACCATGACTACAGCATGTCAACAAGGTAAAACTATAGATCCTTATAGGGGGACAGGGGTCACTGATGTCAACCATAACTACAGCATGTCAACAAGGTAAAACTATAGATCCTTATAAGGGGGACAGGGGTCACTGATGTCAACCATGACTACAGCATGTCAACAAGGTAAAACTAAAGATCCTTATAGAGGGACAGGGGTCACTGATGTCAACCATGACTACAGCATGTCAACAAGGTAAAACTATAGATCCTTATAAGGGGACAGGGGTCATTGATGTCAACCATGACTACAGCATGTCAACAAGGTAAAACTATAGATCCTTATAGGGGGACAGGGGTCACTGATGTCAACCATGACTACAACATGTCAACAAGGTAAAACTATAGATCCTTATAGGGGGACAGGGGTCACTGATGCCAACAATAACTACAGCATATCAACAAGGTAAAACTATAGATCCTTATAAGGGGGACAGGGGTCACTGATGTCAACCATGACTACAGCATGTCAACAAGGTAAAACTATAGAATCTTATAAGGAGGACAGGGTCATTGATGTCGACCATGACTACAACATGTCAACAAGGTAAAACTATAGATCATCATAAATGGGGACGGGGGTCTACAGATGTCAACAATAACTACAGCATGTCAACAAGATAAGACTATAGATCCTTATAGGGGGACAGGGGTCCACAGATGTCAACCATAACTACAGCACTTCAACAAGGTAAAACTATAGATCCCTCATAACAGGGAGGGGGGACACTGATGTCAACAATAACTACAGCATATCAACAAGGTAAAACTATAGATCCTTATAAGGGGGACAGGGGTCACTGATGTCAACCATGACTACAACATGTCAACAAGGTAAAACTATAGATCATCATAAATGGGGACGGGGGTCTACAGATGTCAACAATAACTACAGCATGTCAACAAGATAAGACTATAGATCCTTATAGGGGGACAGGGGTCCACAGATGTCAACCATAACTACAGCACTTCAACAAGGTAAAACTATAGATCCCTCATAACAGGGAGGGGGGACACTGATGTCAACAATAACTACAGCATATCAACAAGGTAAAACTATAGATCCTTATAAGGGGGACAGGGGTCACTGATGTCAACCATGACTACAACATGTCAACAAGGT
Organism: Arcuatula senhousia; assembly: GCA_963971305.1. NCBI lineage: Eukaryota > Metazoa > Mollusca > Bivalvia > Mytilida > Mytilidae > Arcuatula > Arcuatula senhousia. The sequence goes on from OZ020305.1 coordinate 209,580, forward strand.
AAAACTATAGATCCTTATAGGGGGACAGGGGTCCACAGATGTCAACCATAACTGCAGCATATCAACAAGGTAAAACTTTAGATCCCTCATAACAGGGAGGGGGGACACTGATGTCAACAATAACTACAGCATATCAACAAGGTAAAACTATAGATCCTTATAAGGGGGACAGGGGTCACTGATGTCAACCATGACTACAGCATGTCAACAAGGTAAAACTAAAGATCCTTATAGGGGGACAGGGGTCCACAGATGTCAACAATAACTACAGCATATCAACAAGGTAAAACTATAGATCCTTATAAGGGGGACAGGGGTCACTGATGTCAACCATGACTACAGCATGTCAACAAGGTAAAACTATAGATCCTTATAAGGGGGACAGGGGTCACTGATGTCAACCATGACTACAACATGTCAACAAGGTAAAACTATATTCCCTCATAACAGGGAGGGGGGACACTGATGTCAACCATGACTACAGCATGTCAACAAGGTAAAACTATAAATCCTTATAGGGGGACAGGGGTCACTGATGTCAACCATGACTACAGCATGTCAACAAGGTAAAACTATAGATCCTTATAGGGGGACAGGGGTCACTGATGTCAACCATGACTACAGCATGTCAACAAGGTAAAACTATAAATCCTCATAACAAAGACGGGGGTCCACAGATGTCAACAATAACTACAGTATGTCAACAAGGTTAAACTGTAGACCCTTATAGGGGGACAGGGGTCCACAGATGTCAACCATACCTACTGCATGTCAACAAGGTAAAACTATAAATCCTCATAACAGGGAGGGGGGACACTGATGTCAACCATAACTACAGCATATCAACAAGGTAAAACTATAGATCCTTATAAGGGGGACAGGGGTCACTGATGTCAACCATGACTACAACATGTCAACAAGGTAAAACTATATTCCCTCATGACAGGGAGGGGGGACACTGATGTCAACCATTACTACAGCATATCAACAAGGTAAAACTATAGATCCTTATAAGGGGGACAGGGGTCCACAGATGTCAACCATAACTACAGCATGTCAACAAGGTAAAACTATAGATCCTCAAAAGGGGGACAGGGGTCCACAGATGTCAACCATAACTACAGCATGTCAACAAGGTAAAACTATAGATCCTCAAAAGGGGGACAGGGGTCCACAGATGTCAACCATAACTACAGCATGTCAACAAGGTAAAACTATAGATCCTCAAAAGGGGGACAGGGGTCCACAGATGTCAACCATAACTACAGCATGTCAACAAGGTAAAACTATAGATCCTCAAAAGGGGGACAGGGGTCCACAGATGTCAACCATAACTACAGCATGTCAACAAGGTAATACTATAGATCCTCATAACAGGGACAGGGGTCCACAGATGTCAACCATAACTACAGCATGTCAACAAGGTAAAACTATAAATCTTCATAACAGGGACGGGGTCCACAGATGTCAACCATAACTACAGCATGTCAACAAGGTAAAACTATAAATCTTCATAACAGGGACAGGGGTCCACAGATGTCAACCATAACTACAGCATGTCAACAAGGTAAAACTATAAATCTTCATAACAGGGACAGGGGTCCACAGATGTCAACCATAACTACAGCATGTCAACAAGGTAAAACTATAGATCCTCATAACAGGGACAGGGGTCCATTGTTATCAACAAAATATTCGCCTGGCCTACCAGCAAAGTGAAATAAATTATCAATATAAAAGTTTTATGAACACATCCATTCCATTAAAAAGTCTAATGGTGGTGAAACTTGGTATGCATATGATCCAGTAGTAGCTTATCACAACAGCCTTCTCATCTTTTGACCTTGAGTTTCAGGCTTAGTGACTATGACAATTTTCTATTCATATACATAATAGCATTGTTAAAATTTTATTAGCACCTATCTTTTGACCTTGACCTTTATTTTCCGGTAGAGTTACAACATTATAACAGCAATGTGAAGAATATATGAGAACCTTTATATCTGAGTAGCTTCAAGTTTTAACTTAATGAAACCTGGAATGCAGTTTATGCATCAGTGCTTGGGTGTAACAGTTACCTCTTAATCTTTGTCTTCAGTTGAGAGCCTTTTATAGTTTTTAAGATAAAAATATCTGTTTGTTTCTGTTATAAGACATGGAAAAGGTTATTGATTAATGAATATTGTATATAATTCTGATGGTGCTGTCAGATGAGATATACTTTAGACTTAAGTGTTAACACTTGTACTTCAGATTATCATAGTAATACTTTTGATAATGTATACATCATGCAAGGTTTGAGTGGAATTTAGAAATCCCCTGTCTGCATGTATAATCCACTCATTTCACAAGCTAAACACTTTAAAGAGTATGATTAATTTATATGTGAAGAATGCACACTTTAAGTAGATGTCCACTGCTATGGGATATCATTCAGGGGAGATCATTTACTTTTAGGTGTAATAAAGAAATCTCAATGGTTAATCCATACAAACTGTCAACATGTATATTTGATTATAGCTTACCAGAACGATTTGTTGTTCCGTGTGGATTGTTGAATTTTGACCTCATGAAGGCATCATCACATTTTGTTGACAGAAGAATACCGGTAAGTTGAAGTGTAAAGCTGATATTTATGTAATTGTTAGTCCCCTACCGGCGAAAGCCGAAGTGGACTATAGGTTTGCGCTCTGTCTGTCTGTCTGTCCGTCTGTCTGTCACGCCTAAGTTTTCCACACTTTTTTTCTAAACGCTTATAGATAATGAACTGATTTTTGGTATGTGAGTTAACCTTGATGGGTTACAGATCAAGTTTGAGTTTCCTGCCGGTCCACAAATTTTTATGGGAGTTATGGCCCTTTGAACTTTGAAAATTCACTAAAATTTCAGTTTTCCGCACTTTTTTTCTAAACGCTTATAGATAATGAACTGATTTTTGGTATGTGAGTTTACCTTGATGAGTTTCAGATCAAGTTTGAGTTTCCTGCCGGTCCACAAATTTTTATGGGAGTTATGGCCCTTTGAACTTTGAAAATTCACTAAAATTTCAGTTTTCCGCACTTTTTTTTCTAAACGCTTATAGATGATGAACTGATTTTTGGTATGTGAGTTTACCTTGATAAGTTACAGAGCAAGTTTGAGTTTCGTTCCGGTCCACAAATTTTTTTGGGAGTTATGGCCCTTTGAACTTTGAAAATTCACTAAAATTTCAGTTTTCCCCACTTTTTTTCTAAACGCTTATAGATAACGAAATGATTTTTGGTGTGTGAGTGAACCTTGATAAGTTACAGATCAAGTTTGAGTTTCGTGCCGGTCCACAAATTTTTATGGGAGTTATGGCCCTTTGAAGTTAGAAAATTCACTAAAATATCAGTTTACACACTTTTTTTCTAAACGCTTATAGATAATGAACTGATTTTTGGTATGTGAGTTTACCTTGATGAGTTACAGATCAAGTTTGAGTTTCCTGCCGGTCCACACATTTTTATTGGAGTTATGGCCCTTTGAACTTTGAAAATTCACTAAAATTTCAGTTTTCCAGACTTTTTCTAAACGCTTATAGATAATGAACTGATTTTTGGTATGTGAGTTTACCTTGATGAGTTACAGATCAAGTTTGAGTTTCATGTTGGTCCACAATTTTTTATAGGAGTTATGGCCCTTTGAACTTTGAAAATTCAATAAAATATCTGTTTTCTGCACTTTTTTCTAAACGCTTATAGATAATGAACTGATTTTCGGTATGTAAGTTTACCATGATGAGATACAGATTAAGCTTGAGTTTTGTGCCGGTCCACAAATTGTAATGGGAGTTATGGCACTTTGAAGTTAGAAAATCCATTGCAATTTTATTTTCTACACTTTTTTATTGTTCCTTGTAGACAATAAACTGGTCAAGTTTAGGTATTCATTTGTTTGACAAATTGTTACCAGTGACTGAAATATAAGGCCGGTAGGGGACAATGTATTGTTTTGCAATACTCTCAGAATGCTTGTTTACACTTAAATGTTCCTTTAACAACCGTATTGTTATTCAGATTTGGAAGGACTAAAAAAAGTACCAATAAAGTATTTGAAAGTTGGAGATCTGACAAAAGAAGATAAAACCAGTGACACAAGGGACATCAACATGAAGAAACACGAAACACTTATACACACAAAACAATGAAATTTCAATCAGCAATTCAAGTTATATAAAAATAAGGGTTAATTCAGGTGATCTGGAAGGCTCAGTAGATCCTGTTTACACACTTATTGTGTTACCTTCAATTTGTTTAAGGAAAAGTATGAAAAAGGACAACATTATGAACTCTGTGACCAACCCACATTTGTACTTATATGAGAGATAAGTGTTATATTTCTTCAGTGAAGACAAGAACAGATCTAGAGGAGCAACACAATCCTTTGGCAGCAATCATCAAGAAATCATAATAAATGTAACTGAAACACCTTAACTGCAGTGGACAAGATTTTGCTACACAATAAGATAAATTTAGATAAAGACTTGGAGCTATACACACAGTAATGGAGTTAGTCTTTAATATTTCAAACCTGGTGCTATACCCACAGTAACGGAGTCAGTCTTTTATATTTCAGACCTGGTGCTCTACCCACAGTAATGGAGTCAGTCTTTTTATTTTTCAGACCTGGTGCTATACCCACAGTAATGGAGTCAGTCTTGTCAGAATGTCCAATTTGTTACCACAATCAGATGTGGCCACTTATGAAGAAAGGTATGTTAATCATTGGCATTCAAAACCGTTGACCATAGCACATTTTGAATAAAGCACGCTAGCACTTCATGTAAAAAATATGCGACTGGTCAACAGTTTTTACAACCCTATAAAACATCAAAATACAAACACTCAATTCTTACAATTACATTTAAATGTTTTTTAATTTGTTTCCGATTTTTCGTTTTGTTTTGTGGTGTATCTTTGTGTATTTTATATTTGCCCATTAATATCCAAATGCAAATTCAAGTTGTGAGAATTTTCCTGGATAAGAACAAATTTTAGTTGTGTGTATAGTAATGTCATGACCTGGCTACGGCCACGTGATTCAAGTGACATTTCATCGAGATATGAAAGTCAATTCAAGGTGTCAATTAGCCAATAGAATTACTGTATTTTAATTATATGCACGGAAAATGTAATTATTAATGATGATCCAATATTTTCATTCATAAATTGACATGAAAGAACATAAATATGGGACATCAATACATAGCAATGTCACACTCCTCATTAGAAGTGACCTGTTATTTTTAGCTTACCTTGACGGAAGGAAGGTCCATGTGAGCTATTGCCATCACTTGGTGACTGTCCGTCGTCCTCGTTGTTAACTTTTCTTTGAAAATCTTCTCCTCCGAAGGGATTGCTTTGAAACACCCTTAATCTATGGGATGTCCTCTACCAAGATTGCACAAATGGTGTCCGCCGTCCAAACAACATGACTGACGTTACTAAAAGTAGACCAGGGGGGTCAGACTACTGTTTTTGGCTTGTAAATAAAAAAGTTTAAGAGATAGATGTAATCTGATGCCATGTGACTGCTTCAGCATCAAAAGCTCTACAAAAGTCTCCATAGAGTCGAAGTTGTAAGATGACCCCCTTATAGGAGTTACGGCCCCTTAAGAATTAGCATTTCTTCATGTGTTTGGCTCATAGAATGAAAACTTTTACAGATAGAGAAAAGTTGTTGCTTGGCCTATGGAATAAAAACAATAGCAGATAGATAGAAGCTGTTTTTTGCTTAAATGTTTAGCTTATTTAGCTTTACAAAAGTCTCCATAGTGTCGAAGTTGTCAGATGTCCCCTTATAGGGGTTACGGCCCCTAAAATTACGTTCTTTCATGTTTTTGGCCTATGGAATGAAAACTATAGCAGATAGCTTACTTAAATGTTCAGCTCATAAAGCTCTACAAAAGTCTCTATAGGAACGAAGTTGTCAGATATCCCCTTTTAGGGGTCACGGCCCATAAACGACATTTTTTTCATGTTTTTGGCCTATAGAATGAAAACTACAGCAGATAGAGAAAAGCTGTTGCTTGCTTAAATGTTTAGTTCATTTAGCTCTACAAAAGTCTTCATATGGTCGAAGTTGTCAGATCCCTACAATAACGTTTTTTCATGATTTAGGCCTACAGCTACAGAATGAAAACTATAGTAGATAGAGAAAAGCTCTAACTTGCTTAAATGTTCAGCTCATTTAGCTCTAGAAGTCTTTATAGGGTCGACACCAAGACCAGGTGAGCGATTCAGGCTCCTGGGAGCCTCTTGTTTATATCACAGCCAGCATGTGATACAGGTTATCTCAACAAGCAAACATCAAAGAAAAAAATGCTACAAAAATGCCAATAAACTAAAGAAGCACTTTATTCTTGGTTTTAAATTTAACATGTTTCTGTACACTGTATATACACTCATGATACTATTAATAGGAACCATGCCTACAAGATGTATGTATATACTTGATGGTTTTATCTATATTTCTGTTTGATTTCAGTTTTAACTAGGAAAATTTTATCCTTACTAATATTTGAAGTCTTCAAATGGTATCAAATGTTTTTGAAAGCAATATGAAATTGCATTCTTATTCCCCATCAGTATCTTAAACTTAATAAAAATCCATAAGATTGTAGTACTTTAATTGCATTAAAATTACAGCAGATTGATAAAATATAATAGTTTTATTAATACATTCATTTTTGCTTTGTGGTTGAATTCAAAACAATAGACTAAAATCACACAGAAATATAGACCGTATCCTGTATAGATGTTGTAAATTATTGCTTGGCATGGAATTAAACTAAGTATTGAAATAAAGTTAGACTGAGAGAAGATTGATGGAATTAATCTCCGGTAACAATATTTGTAGTTTTTGTTTTTATTTTATTTTATTTATTGCCCATTGCATGTAAGGTGTTAGAACTAAAAGGATCGTGTTAATTTCATTCAAGAATGATGTAACAGGATTTATACACTATATGTTTACATTAGCATGTAAAACATTTGACAATTTTAGTTTTGTTTATTTTTTTTGTTATATTCACTCATTAGTGTGACATTTTATATAAACTAGTGTGATGGTTGCATAGATTGCAATGTTGTTGTTAGAAAATAGATAAATTATATCAACATAGCATAGCATGACAAAGGGTTTCTAAGGAAAGTTCAATTTTTTTTTTAATTCATTTCATCAAATTTCTAAGTGAAATTTCTAAGATTATAAACTATGATATATATTCCTGTTAACTTCTGTCTATAGGGATTGGTTATATAACTACATATACATGATATATTGTTATATCAATTGATAATTTATATCAACATTTTGAGACAGACAAACTCTATCTCTATTCACAGGCTACTTACAGCAGTACAAATGGCTGATAACAAAGGCCCACCAGAAATCAAAGACCTCAACAAATCATGTCCCCCTCTCAGAGATTTACAGACCAGCTTTGAAAAGTTAAAGGAGCTGTGTTTAATAGGTAGGCTTTAGTTAGAAATCAAAGATCTGAACAAATCATGTCCCCTCTCAGAGATTAACAGCCAGGTTTTGAAAAGTTAAAGGAGTTGTGTTTAATTGGTAGGCTATAGTTAGAAATCAAAGACCTCAACAAATCATGTCCCCCTCTCAGAGATTTACAGACAAGTTTTGAAAAGTTAAAGGAGTTGTGTTTAATAGGTAGGCTTTAGTTAGAAATCCAAAGATCTGAATAAATAATGTCCTCCTTTGAAAATCTACTGACTGGCTTTGAAAAGGTAAAGGAGTTGTGTTTAATAGGTAGGCTTTAGTTAGAAATCCAAAGATCTGAATAAATAATGTCCTCCTTTGAAAATCTACTGACTGGCTTTGAAAAGGTAAAGGAGTTGTGTTTAATAGGTAGGCTTTAGTTAGAAATCCAAAGATCTGAATAAATAATGTCCTCCTTTGAAAATCTACTGACTGGCTTTGAAAAGGTAAAGGAGTTGTGTTTAATAGGTAGGCTTTAGTTAGAAATCCAAAGATCTGAATAAATAATGTCCTCCTTTGAAAATCTACTGACTGGCTTTGAAAAGGTAAAGGAGTTGTGTTAAATAGGTAGGCCACATTAGAAGACCTCAATAAGTCATGCCCCCCACTCAGAAATCTACTGACTGCCTGTGAAAAGTTTAAGGAGTTGTGCTTAATATGTAGCTTTATTATGTCAAGTTCATTTTGAGATATGGTTTGTTTTAGCCATTAATTTCTTCATTACATGGACAGACACCCCTAGGGATGTTTATCCATCTGTCCATTCCTCCATGCGTCCATCTGTTTGCCTGTCCTTTCATTACACCTCAAGGTACCCATCTTTTATCCATACCTCCTCCTATACCCCTTGGTGGATTTCTAAAATCTTTCACACAATCTTTATGAAATAATGTAAATGTGCACCTATTTTAGAATCTGTTCAGAATTATTTTTTGGATTTCCCATATCAAAACATGGACTTGGCTGTTTGACTACAAGGAGGTACTCATCTCATATATCTGCAACTCCTCCCAAACCCCTTGATTTGTTTCTTATGCACTGAGATACTTTTCTAGTTCAAAATGTATCTGTAAAATGCTGAAAATTGATATAAATTGGCAATTTATATTTTATTACCAATCATTTACAAATTAAGAAATATATTTATTTTTTAATTTTTAGATATTTGATAAATATTATATGAGCATCTGACAACAGTATTCATAGGTTGAGACTTGGGAAAAATTTTAGGCCAAAAACAGGCCTTATTGCCCCTACTCCTTTTAGTCAGATTGATTTTTGGGGTTTCCTTTAGCAAACATGGACTTTTCAAGAAAATATTCCTTCTCATTGATGTGTAACATACATGTAGTATTACTTATCAAATATGCTGTTACAAATAAAACCAAGTGGTAACTGATAAAAATAACTGATATTGTTTTCTATTCTATGAAACTAGAAGATAAGATAAACTACAGTGAATTAGGTAGTAGAGTATTATCTGTAAACATAGTTATATGTCTATGTAATAAGTATGACAAATATAAATGTTGTATATTCAGTGACTGTATTTTATAATTTTCTTTTTGCATACTTTATCTTGGTTGTGAATCTGGGTATTTTTAAAGACAAGTTTCTCTCTGACAATTTATAAATATTCTGTCATTACTGTGAATGTCTAAAGATTTTCTGACTATTGACTTTGAAATAATATCATCTTATGATTTTCTTGAAAATTATATCTATTTGATATAGGCTCACAGAGCTTAACTAGTATGTCCATCATTGTAAGAGAGGATTTAAGGATAGATTTCATGATGTTGCAAAAGTATTGCTTAAAATAAACACACATTTATATACACTAATATTTCATGGTATGTTTTAAACCACATTATATGAAATAAGTGTACATGACACAGCATTCAAAACAATAAAACTAGCAGTTTACAACATTAACCCATCGACACTGATTGATGATATGAATATATAATGAAAATGATCCTAAATCAATCTATTAAATTTTGTCAAGAAACAAGACAAGGAACATTTACTCAATCTGAGGTTATTTGTATCATTGTTGGTGTATAAGATGTTAACCTGTTGTTATTTATTTAATCTTTTTATGATGGTTAGATTCAGAGAAAGACTTTTTGGTTCAGGATATAAACTGGATGTCCACATTAGAGAATACAAGATGGCTGTCCATTGTGTCCCAATGTCTGTCTGTAGCCTTAGAGGTCAAAGATAATATAGTAGAAAAACACAAGACAGTCGTTCTTAAAGGTAAAAGGCTTTAGTTTAATAAATGTCCGTAGCCTTAGAGGTCAAAGATAATATAGTAGAAAAACACAAGACAGTCGTTCTTAAAGGTAAAGGCTTTAGTTTAATAAATGTCTGTAGCCTTAGAGGTCACAGATAATGGCCGCGTTCGAAGTTCCCTCCCTAGGCAGTCTGGGTAGATTATTTTTCCTGGGTTGAAATATAAAACAGAACGCGGGTGACCTCTGTTTTGTATGGGTCAATGATCTTTTTAACAAACAATAGTGTACATTCGGAACAACCTAGGTATAATACGTCATTACCAAGATTGTTCTCGTTCTGCCCCAGTGAGCTACATTTTTCCTACCTGGGGCACCCTAGGTTTGAATGTCGAACGCAAGCAAGATAGTAGAAAAACACAAGACAGTCGTTCTTAAAGGTAAAGGCTTTAGTTTGATAAATGTCTGTAGCCTTAGAGGTCACAGATAATATAGTAGAAAAACAGAAGACAGTCGTTCTTAAAGGTAAAGGCTTTAGTTTAATAAATGTCTGTAGCCTTAGAGGTCACAGATAATATAGTAGAGAAACAGAAGACAGTCGTTCTTAAAGGTAAAGGCTTTAGTTTTATAAATGTCTGTAGTCATAGAGGTCACAGATAATATAGTAGAAAAACACAAGACAGTCGTTCTTAAAGGTAAAGGCTTTAGTGTAATAAATGTCTCTAGCCGTAGAGGTCACAGATAATATAGTAGAAAAACACAAGACAGTCTTTCTTAAAAGTAAAGGCTTTAGTTTAATAAATGTCTTTAGCCGTAGAGGTCACAGATAATATAGTAGAGAAACAGAAGACAGTTGTTTTTAAAGGTAAAGATCTTAGTTAAATAAAGGCAACAATATACATGCTCAATATCAAAATGTCAAATATAATACCATGAAACCATAAGAAATGAAAATAGCATTGTTCCTTACTTAAGAAAAAAAAATATTGTATGACTGCACAAAAATGCACATTATTTATCAGAAGAGAACGTACATCACTTCATCAACATGCTTATCTGTGTTTTGGGTATTACTAATGGTTTGGATAAACCTCTACCCAAAAACTAATTCTCCTTGGCAGTGAATGGTTTCTCTGATGTACATGTTGTTGAATGATTGAACATTCTTAGTTGAAAAGTCTGTGCCAGTATGAATGCTTTTAATATTGACCAATTGTTCTGTTTATATTGTCAGATCTTGCATAAAATCATCATTTTTATTTTTTTTTTTTCCTCTTACAGAATTTGATGGTCGTAACTTTGCGTGCCTTATTTCTAGTCTATCCCAGCTTCTACTGGATCCTACCTCCCGTACACAAGTAGGGTTCCAGTCATTAGTACAGAGAGAATGGGTCATGATGGGACATCCATTCCAGAGACATAATAATTTAGTACAGCAGGGAAATAATGAAAGGGTAAGAACAAATTCTAGATTGTATTGTTTGTTAATTCTACAAGTTCTATTTTGCACATTTTCTTTTCATATTAACTTTGAAATCGCAACTTAATTGACCTGAGACACATTTTGTCTGATTTCTAGAAGAACTTTTTGTAGTCATTACAGAATACTGGGTATTAGGTATAGGTATCATTTCTAAACAACTTGACCAAATGAACTAAACTTTGTATAATCTTTATAGTACCTTAAAATCAGTTGCCAGTATCTTGTGATTGAGTGTTGTATATTTTCAGATATTTGTATTTTCTGTTATTCAATCCTTGACTGTTTGTCATATTTGTTATGTACCAGTAGCTTTTTAATTCACTCGTCCACTGTTTGTTGTATTTTCAGTCGCCTTTGTTCTTGTTATTCCTTCACTGTGTGTTGTATTTTCAGGTTCCTGTGTTTTTGTTGTTCCTGGACTGTTTGTTGTATTTTCAGGTTCCTGTGTTTTTGTTATTCCTGGACTGTTTGTCATATTTGTCATGTGCCAGTAGTTTTTAAATTCACTCATGGACTGTTGTTGTATTTTCAGGTTCCTGTGTTCTTGTTATTCCTGGACTGTTTGTTGTATTTTCAGGTTCCTGTGTTTTTGTTATTCCTGGACTGTTTGTTGTATTTTCAGGTTCCTGTGTTTTTGTTATTCCTGGACTGTTTGTTCTATTTTCAGGTTCCTGTGTTTTTGTTATTCCTTCACTGTTTGTTATATTTTCAGGTTCCTGTGTTTTTGTTATTCCTGGACTGTGTGTTGTATTTTCAGGTTCCTGTGTTTTTGTTATTCCTGGACTGTTTGTTATATTTTCAGGTTCCTGTGTTCTTGTTATTCCTGGACTGTGTTTGGCAACTACTGCAGCAGTTCCCCTCATCTTTTGCATTTACAGAGACGTATCTAACCTCAGTGTGGGACAGTGTTCAGCTCGGACTTTTTGAAACATTCCTTTTTGACAATGCACATCAGAGATCCAGATTTAATGTGGAGAATCGTGTGATGCGTCAGTTCCGACTGCCTCCTGTCTGGAGCTGGAACATTCAATTTAGTCAGGATGATCAAGCTATATTTAACAATCCTTTGTATGTTCTTAAATGTAAATCTCAGATAAATGGCTTTGTGAAGGACCCTGTCAATAGAAACATTAACAGTCGTATGTCACGAAATGCTAGCTATACCATGAAGTTAGGTCAGTTTTACAATGAAGTAGATGTGGACTTGTCTGAGAGTGATAATAGTACTTTGTTACATCCGTCTACAGGTGAGGCTGTGATGAAGTTATGGACACTATGCTATTTACGATGGCAGACTCCCGCCCAGATTATAGGGGGAGGTAATCCATCCCAGTACTTCCAGCAGTGTATCATGATGGAGGAAGTTATACACCTACAACACAGGCTGGCATCAATGAACAATAAATCTCATCAACGTAGACCTAGTAGTAACCTTATATTTAGTCCTGATAAACAATCTGACCAATCAGAGAGTCTGTTAGATAGCACCTATCTGACATCATCATTTCCATTCACCCCGGGACCCAGAGCTAAGAACAAACCTTCGCTAATATTTACACCTATTCGTGATTATTTACAGAACAGCACAATAGACAATGATTACAGTGATTCTGATGATTAGTGATTTACAGAAAAGTACAATAGACAATGATTACAGTGATTTTAGTGATTAGTGATTAGGTTTATGCTATAGAGGTGCCTTCATTTGTGAAAGATTGATGATTAGTAAGAATTACCTAAATTAATGTTAGAGAGGTGCCTTCTTTTGTGGTAGAGTTATTATTACCTAAATTAATGTAGAAGGTGTGACATATTTATGGGAGATATTTTTTAAGGGGGATTATTATGTTATACTAAGTACTAATTCGAAATGTAACCATTTTGACATAGTTGTCTCGCCTGCAACTTTAGTCGCTTAAGGCAAGACATAGGTATTACTTTCCGGCGGCAAAGGTGACGGCGACGGCGTAAACTTTTTTGTAAGACTTTTGTGGAAAATGAATTACAAGAAAAGTATAATAGCTAGGCATCTGATATTTGGTATACAGACAGTTGTGGTTATAGTCTACGCAACTGGCACAATGCGGTTTGATCCTGACCCAAATTTTATGGTTCAGTGACTCTGTGAACTTAGATGTTTTTTCGGGCCAAAAGACCCCTTTGTAAGACTTTTGTGGAAAATGAATTACAAGAAAAGTTTAATAGCTAGGCATCTGATATTTGGTATACAGACAGTTGTGGTTATAGTCTACGCAACTGGCACCATGCCGTTTGATCCTGACCCAAATTTTATGGTTCAGTGACTCTGTGAACTTAGATGTTTTTTCGGGCCAAAAGACCTCTTTGTAATACTTTTATGGAAAATGAATTACAAGAAAAGTTTTATAGCTAGGCATCTGATATTTTGTTAACAGACAGCTGGAATTATGGTCTACACAACTGGCATCATGCTGTTTGACCCTGACCCAACTTCATGGTTCAGCCACTCTGTGGACTTAGATGTTTTTTCGGGCCAACAAACCCCTTTGTAAAACTTTTGTGGAAAGCCAATTGAGTGAAAAGTATGATAGCTAGGCATCTGAAATCTGGTATACGGACACTTTGGGTTATGGTCTATGCATTTGGCCCCATTTTCATGGTTCAGTGACTCTGTGCACTTAGATGATTGTTGGGACAATTAAAACTTTTGTGGAAAATAAATTAAGTTAAAAGTATAATAGCTAGGCATCTGATATTTGGTATACAGACATTTGGGGTTTTGGTCTACACAACGACACCATGTTTTGTGACCCTGACCCCATTTTCATGGTTCAGTGACTTTGTGAACTTTGTGAATATTTGGGGATTATGGTATACATAACAGATGTCGCCATGTAATGTGACATTGACCCCATTTTCATGGTTGAAAGACTAGTGAATGGTGGTCTTTTTTCATTGTTTCTCAATAACTATGGTATCTAGAACACACTTCAGACATTTTTGTGATGGTTAAATGGAATTCTGTCATCTGTCACATGACCTTGTCCTTAACTTTTCTGAAGGCCCAGCTAGACCTTAAATGAGTTCTGTGATGGTGCCAACAGGCGAGACATACTTTGGTGTCAACTCTTGTTTTGTACCTAACAGTGGGTTAGACTTGAATATATTGGTTCAAGTCACAAATTCTATAATGATACTTTGTGTGACCTGTATAGGCCATGGCCAGCTAGGTTTATGTTTAATATTTAAAAGCATGATACAGATATTTAAACCTACCTACAATATGTTATAAAAATGTACTCTTATGTGTCTTTTTGAACATATTGAAGTTACCTTTTTTACCCCAAATTTGTTAATCTATTCATGAAATAAATGTTCTATGAACAAATGTACCAAAAACCCATGAACAGAAATCTGAAAACTATTACATTAACAAGTACACAGTATCTTAACTAAGGTGCATTGTCATTTATAATAATAGAATAACATAAAAGTTATTATAAAAGGCATTATAGCAGTCGTTCTCAGACAGAATTTTTAAAAAGACATTTCAAAGTTTGTTAATAAAGTCATCAAATACGTTATTATGGTGGTCAAAAATCTTTAAAGACACTTTTTAGAGTGTATGTTAAGTTTTATTGTTTTTTTTTTTTTCAGTAGGATCAAATAGAAAGGATTTCTGTTCTTTAGCTGGGCAGTTCTTAATCTGTATTATAAGTCAATGATTGTTTTATTCACAGTTTTAATAACCATTTCTATTGAAGTTTCAAAGGACTATCATTTTTCGTCATCGGTTTAGACTGACTGACCTACTTTTTTTGACAATTTAGAAATTATATAAACTTTATTATATATGATGAGATATTATAGATGCAAGAAAATTGAACCTAGTGATACCTCTGTATTATTTTCAATTCAGTCATTAGTTTATATAATTAGTTTCACATAGTTTACCTTTTGATTTTAGACTATATTTTTTTTTAAAGAGAAAATCATAGATAATGCTTAAAAGATAGTGCTTTTTACTGTGTAATATTTAAGGGAATTATGTAAAAATTTATTTATTTGCCAAGTTTCTGTTTTTTGCAGGAAATATTATTTTGGCTCCTTTCAGCCTCCATTTCTACTTTGTTTATCTAAGTTATTGATTACATGTATTGTTTATATTTTATATTATATATTGTTCTGTTGATCAGTTATTGGATATTAAAAAAAGATATATAAACAACTTTCTTGTCTGCATAAAGTATTCAAAGATAAAGATTAAAAAAGTTAGAGGTACAAAAACTAAAATAATAATTCACTTGAAAGTGAAATATTGTAGAAAATAATGAGATGTGGAATAAGTGAACGCAACACAGCCCGCAATCACTAGAGAGAACCTTAGGCAAAAGACAACAAGAAAAAACAAAAGAACAGTAAAGCAACTCTCTATAGAACACTCGCTGTTACTGACAGCTAGCTGAGAATTATCAATTGGAAGATGTAAAAAAATCAAACATACCGATTTTAAATCCGACACAACACTTCAAACAATAATGATTTGGTGGAGTGTTATCACACAAAACCCACATGCTTGTATGCTATAATGCTTAAAAATGACAATTAGTAAAGAAGCTTATAGAGGTAAAAAGTAAGAATCAATCATCAATATTTCTGCCAAAAAACACTAAATTCAAAGATTTAACCAAAATGTTCAATTCATATCCTTTGCACAATAAATTTCAAAGCCAATTTTTCATTTCCAATGGATTGTTTTTAAACTTGTGAGCTTTATAAAAAAAATAATAAAAGGCGTTGTACAGTGGCTAGTTAAAATGTAAACAAAACAATAGTTTAGAAGGTAAAACCACGTTTAAAAGGTGAAATCCAAATGTTCATTCGGTCCTAGTCAGTTGATGTGTCTACATCGTTCTTTTTCTTTTAGCCCCTGAGGAAGGACTTGCAGTCCAAAAATTTTGGCATCTTTTATTGTTTTATTAATTTTTACCTTTAATTGTGATTTTCTCTTCTAAATGTGGTTTTACCTTCTAAACTATTGCTTTATAAAAAAAACTTTACCATAAAATTCAGGATGTGATATTTCTTTCACTATCAGAAAACGAAGTGTACAATTAAATTTTTCAATAAGCCATTAATACTTGTGGAAGAATTTAGTGAGTGAATGAGTGAGTTGGTATTTTACGCCCGTACAACGCTATATAGGTTATTTACAGGCGAAGAATTTAGAAAAATATTTTACTAACTTGTGGTATTGAAAACCTTGTTTCAATATTTTTTCAGTAATAAAACGTTTTTTATTATTTAAATCAGAAACGCAGCTACAGAAAGCATGAAATTACATTAGAATGTCTGTCTTTGAAAAAGGAATGAGCACGAAAACATAATCGTATGTAGTAACTAATGTGTAGATTTCACTGATGTGTAGGTTTTTCACTAGTTTCGATTTATCAAAAAGTGGCAACTGGTGTGTAGCTCTCTGAGATGATCACCTCAATATCCCTATTGTGTCTCACAAAGTCTATGTTGTGTTCTATGTCACTTTTGGAAATAAAGGTAAAAACAAAACTACCGAAGTTCATGAATGATCAATCTCATAGTCCAGAGAAAATGACAAAAACGAATCAGTCATACTGGAGAATGGGTGGATCGCAATTGGTCCTGACTTGGTACAGGCATTTCAAACGAAATGGTGGGTTAAACCAGGTTTTATTGCGACAAACCTCCCTCTTCCATTGCGATCTTAGGATCCGATAATGACCATAGAACACAACATAGTTGTGAGACACAATAAGGATATTGAGGTGATCATCTCAGTACAGCAGACCATTCAATCACTAATTAAAACAATTAACCACCATATCTTTTAATTCAATTTTGAACTTTTCTACTAGTGGCTGATAACGAAGAAAGAATTTTTTTAGGGATCGTATAAAACGTATTTTCTTATAGCCCTGCTCCAAAAGTCGGTCACGAAGAAATTGGTGTCTGATCAAAAAATCTGTGAAATGTGTGCAAGCTCTGGCATATCGAATAACTTGTGAAATATAAACACCGTATGCAGGGGAAGTAGGTATATTTCTCTGTAGATTACGAAAATTGATAATTTGAAAATTAAAATCGTCTCGTTTATCGTAACATTTTGTACTGAGATGACCACCTGGGTCAAATTGGAGGTGCAAATCCAAGAAAGACGTGAAGCAAATTGATTCGGCGGTCTCTTTAATCTCCAATTCTGGGGGGTATGTTGAAGGAATCCATCTACCAAATGAAGTGTTATTGACAGAAAGGACATCATCAATATATCTTGCCTCTTTCATCTTCTTGTTTTCTTTACGAGTCCCTGAAAAAATTCAGTCTGGTAAGAGTATAAAAACAAATCGGCGAGGAGAGGAGCACAGTTTGTGCCCATTGGAATGCCGATTTGTTGTTTAAAAATCTCTCATCCGAAGGTAACAAATATGTTGTCAATGAGGAAATCAAGCATACTGCAAACTTGTTCCAGTGTGTGTAACAAATTTTATCTTTGAAAGATGTTTTGGAAAAGAATGTTGAATTATAACCCAAAACAACAAAATTCCTAGAGTTTGAAAAGGCTTTTTCGAGAAGTTTTTTCAGGCGACATTTTAGTTTTTCGTGTGGCAAGGTAGTGTATAAAGTTGAAAAATCGAACGTTTTCAAAGAGTGAATCTCAGAAAATGATCTAGATTTAAAATGATCTAACAAATCTTTTGAGTTCTTCTAATAGAAGAAAATGAGATGTGGAATAAGTGTACGCGACACAACCTACATTATAAACGTATATTTTAAATATCCACAATGGAAAACAGCCAGCAGCCTTCAATGTGACCAGCGGTCGCTGCTCGCTGTTTTTCAATTGGCCCCTGGATTGAAAATAAAATACATATGATTCAAGCCCAATCCCAAAGTGCATTGAAAGACCCTCTTCTTGACAAAAAACAATTAACAAAAATTCGACTAAATACAAACATAAGCTTTGATAAAGATTCCTGGCTTAGGACAGGCACATTAAAAATCCACATATGGTTAATAAATAGTGTCGCAGTATGCTTGTTGACCTTCTTTGACAGCAGACAAGATTTTAGTTAAATGAACGGACAGCTCTGTAGTTGAACATGATGAAGAGCTATATACCTTTCTTTGTACGGATTTTTGTGAAGTTTAGGTGTCCAGTACAAATATGGTAACTCTTTATGTTCCTCGTTCATTTGAATATTGAAAGATGACATGAAAGAGCTATGGTTGGCTATGATTTCATCTTTGTAAATGTAGTCCGTTCGTATGTAGCACTAGCGGAAGTATTACCATCAATGCCTAGTTCTTTTATTAGACAATTGTAATAATGTGCTTTACATACAAAAACTATATTATTTGAAGCCTTGTCTTCTGGCTTGACAACATACCTGTCATGTAAGGAAGAGAGACAATTGAGAGCTTCATGATCTCTAAATACAGAAGAAGGCCGGGGGTTCACACATTTGCGAAGTTTGTATATTCGGCTTCGTACAAGATATCGGATAGTCCTTACCCAGTCCGACAGTGACTCAAGCTTTGGTTCTTGGTCTTTTTCCCTCTCTATCCAGGCTCTAGCATAGTCCTCCACAGCGTCCATGATGATCTTAAAGTTGTGATTCCAATTTATACGTTGCGGTTCCCTGAATTTAGGTCCATGGGAAACCACATTACGTAATAAATCATTATCAATTATCTTAAGATAAGGTAGATCTTAATTATCAATTATCTTAAGATCTGTAGATTTAAATAGGTGGCAACTACTGTGTAGGTTTAAATAGGTGGCAACTACTGTGTAGATTTGAATAGGTGGCAGATACTGTATAGATTTAAATAGGTGGCAACTACTGTGTAGATTTGAATAGGTGGCAACTACTGTTTAGATTTGAATAGGTGGCAACTACTGTGTAGATTTGAATAGGTGGCAGATACTGTGTAGATTTGAATAAGTGGTAACTACTGTGTAGATTTGAATAGGTGGCAGACACTGTGTAGATTTGAATCGGTGGCAACTACTTTGTAGATTTGAATAGGTGGCAGATACTGTGTAGATTTGAATACGTGGCAGATACTGTGTAGATAAGAATAGGTGGCAACTACTGTGTAGATTTGAATAGGTGGCAAATACTGTGTAAATTTGAATAGGTGGCAGACACTGTGTAGATTTGAATAGGTGGCAGATACTGTGTAGATTTGAATAGGTGGCAACTACTGTGTAGATTTGAATAGGTGGCAAATACTGTGTAGATTTGAATAGGTGGCAACTACTGTGTAGATTTGAATAGGTGGCAGATACTGTGTAGATTTGAATACGTGGCAGATACTGTGTAGAAAAGAATAGGTGGCAACTACTGTGTAGATTTGAATAGGTGGCAAATACTGTGTAAATTTGAATAGGTGGCAGATACTGTATAGATTTAAATAGGTGGCAACTACTGTGTAGATTTGAATAGGTGGCAACTACTGTGTAGATTTAAATAGGTGGCAACTACTGTGTAGATTGGAATAGGTGGCAGATACTGTGTAGATTTGAATAGGTGGCAGATACTGTGTAGATTTGAATAGGTGGCAGATACTGTGTAGATTTAAATAGGTGGCAAATACTGTGTAGATAAGAATAGGTGGCAACTACTGTGTAGATTTGAATAGGTGGCAAATACTGTGTAGATTTAAATAGGTGGCAACTACTGTGTAGATTTGAATAGGTGGCAGATACTGTGTAAATTTGAATAGGTGGCAGATAATGTGTAGATAAGAATAAGTGGCAACTACTGTGTAGATTTGAATAGGTGGCAAATACTGTGTAGATTTGAATAGGTGGCAGACACTGTAGATTTGAATAGGTGGCAGATACTGTATAGATTTGAATAGGTGACAACTACTCTGTAGATTTGAATAGGTGGCAACTACTGTATAGATTAAAATAGGTGGCAACTACTCTGTAGATTTGAATAGGTGGCAACTACTGTGTAGATTTGAATAGGTGGCAGATACTGTGTAGATTTGAATAGGTGGCAACTACTGTGTAGATTTGAATAGGTGGCAACTACTGTGTAGATTTGAATAGGTGGCAACTACTGTGTAGATTTGAATAGGTGGCAGATACTGTGTGTAGATAAGAATAGGTGGCAACTACTGTGTAGATTTGAATAGGTGGCAGATACTGTGAAGATTTGAATAGGTGGCAAATACTGTGTAGATTTGAATAGGTGGCAAATACTGTGTAGATTTGAATAGGTGGCAAATACTGTGTAGATTTGAATAGGTGGCAGATATTGTGTAGATTTGAATAAGTGGTAACTACTTTGTAGATTTTAATAGGTGGCAACTACTGTGTAGATTTGAATAGGTGGCAACTACTGTGTTGATTTGAATAGGTGGCAGATACTGTGTAGATTTGAATACGTGGCAGATACTGTGTAGATAAGAATAGGTGGCAAGTACTGTGTAGATTTGAATAGGTGGCAAATACTGTGTAAATTTGAATAGGTGGCATACACTGTGTAGATTTGAATACGTGGCAGATACTGTATAGATTTAAATAGGTGGCAGCTTCTGTGTAGATTTGAATAGGTGGCAACTACTGTGTAGATTTGAATAGGTGGCAAATACTGTGTAGATTTGAATAGATGGCAACTACTGTGTAGATTTGTATAGGTGGCAGACACTGTTGATTTAAATAGGTGGCAACTACTGTATAGATTTAAATAGGTGGCAGATACTGTGTAGATTTGAATAGGTGGCAACTACTGTGTAGATTTGAATAGGTGGCAGATACTGTGTAGATTTGAATAGGTGGCAAATACTGTGTAGATTTGAATAGGTGGCAAATACTGTGTAGATTTGAATAGGTGGCAAATACTGTGTAGATTTGAATAGGTGGCAAATACTGTGTAGATAATAATAGGTGGCAACTACTGTGTAGATTTGGGTAGGTGGCAAATACTGTGTAGATTTAAATAGGTGGCAACTACTGTGTAGATTTGAATAGGTGGCAGATACTGTGTAAATTTGAATAGGTGGCAGATAATGTGTAGATAAGAATAAGTGGCAACTACTGTGTAGATTTGAATAGGTGGCAAATACTGTGTAGATTTGAATAGGTGGCAGACACTGTAGATTTGAATAGGTGGCAGATACTGTATAGATTTAAATAGGTGGCAACTACTGTGTAGATTTGAATAGGTGGCAACTACTGTGTAGATTTGAATAGGTGGCAGATACTGTGTAGATTTGAATAGGTGGCAACTACTGTGTAGATTTAAATAGGAGGCAACTACTGTGTAGATTTGAATAGGTGGCAACTACTGTGTAGATTTGAATAAGTGGCATATACTGTGTAGATTTGAATAGGTGGCAGATACTGTGTAGATAAGAATAGGTGGCAACTACTGTGTAGATTTGAATAGGTGGCAACTACTGTGTAGATTTGAGTAGGTGGTAGATACTGTGTAGATTTGAATAGGTGGCATATACTGTGTAGATTTGAATAGGTGGCAACTACTTTGTAGATTTGAATAGGTTGAAGATACTTTGTAGATTTTAATAGGTGGCAGATACTGTGTAGATTTAAATGGGTGGTAATTGTTGTTGAGATTTAAATGGGTGGTAATTGCTGTTTAGGTTTGAATAGGTGGCAACTACTGTGTAGATTTGAATAGGTGGCAGATACTGTGTAGATTTGAATAGGTGGCAGATACTGTGTAGATAAGAATATGTGGCAACTACTGTGTAGATTTGAATAGGTGGCAAATACTGTGTAGATTTGAATAGGTGGCAAATACTGTGTAGATAATAATAGGTGGCAACTACTGTGTAGATTTGAATAGGTGGCAAATACTGTGTAGATTTAAATAGGATGCAGATACTGTGTAGATAAGAATAGGTGGCAACTACTTTGTAGATTTGAATAGGTGGCAAATACTGTGTAGATTTGAATAGGTGGCAGACACTGTAGATTTGAATAGGTGACAGATACTGTATAGATTTAAATAAGTGGCAACTACTGTGTAGATTTGAATAGGTGGCAACTACTGTGTAGATTTGAATAGGTGGCAGATACTGTGTAGATTTGAATAGGTGGCAACTACTGTGTAGATTTGAATAGGTGGCAAATACTGTGTAGATTTGAATAGGTGGCAAATACTGTGTAGATTTGAATAGGTGGCAGATACTGTGTAGATTTGAATAGGTGGCACTTACTGTGTAGATTTGAGTAGGTGGCAACTACTGTGTAGATTTTAATAGGTGGCAGATACTGTGTAGATTTGAATAGGTGGCAAATACTGTGTAGATTTGAATAGGTGGCAAATACTGTGTAGATTTGAATAGGTGGCAAATACTGTGTAGATAATAATAGGTGGCATTTACTGTGTAGATTTGAGTAGGTGGCAAATACTGTGTAGATTTAAATAGGTGGCAACTACTGTGTAGATTTGAATAGGTGGCAAATACTGTGTAAATTTGAATAGGTGGCAGATAATGTGTAGATAAGAATAAGTGGCAACTACTGTGTAGATTTGAATAGGTGGCAAATACTGTGTAGATTTGAATAGGTGGCAGACACTGTAGATTTGAATAGGTGGCAGATACTGTATAGATTTAAATAGGTGGCAACTACTCTGTAGATTTGAATAGGTGGCAACTACTGTGTAGATTTGAATAGGTGGCAGATACTGTGTAGATTTGAATAGGTGGCAACTACTGTGTAGATTTGAATAGGTGGCAACTACTGTGTAGATTTGAATAGGTGGCAACTACTGTGTAGATTTGAATAAGTGGCATATACTGTGTAGATTTGAATAGGTGGCAGATACTGTGTAGATAAGAATAGGTGGCAACTACTCTGTAGATTTGAATAGGTGGCAACTACTGTGTAGATTTGAATAGGTGGCAAATACTGTGTAGATTTGAATAGGTGGCAGATTTGTAGATTTGAATAGGTGGCAACTACTGTGTAGATTTGAGTAGGTGGTAGATACTGTGTAGATTTAAATAGGTGGCATATACTGTGTAGATTTGAATAGGTGGCAACTACTGTGTAGATTTGAATAGGTTGCAGATACTTTGTAGATTTTAATAGGTGGCAGATACTGTGTAGATTTAAATGGGTGGTAATTGTTGTTGAGATTTAAATGGGTGGTAATTGCTGTTTAGGTTTGAATAGGTGGCAACTACTGTGTAGATTTGAATAGGTGGCAGATACTGTGTAGATTTGAATAGGTGGCAGATACTGTGTAGATAAGAATATGTGGCAACTACTGTGTAGATTTGAATAGGTGGCAAATACTGTGTAGATTTGAATAGGTGGCAAATACTGTGTAGATAATAATAGGTGGCAACTACTGTGTAGATTTGAATAGGTGACAAATACTATGTAGATTTAAATAGGATGCAGATACTGTGTAGATAAGAATAGGTGGCAACTACTTTGTAGATTTGAATAGGTGGCAAATACTGTGTAGATTTGAATAGGTGGCAGACACTGTAGATTTGAATAGGTGGCAGATACTGTATAGATTTAAATAAGTGGCAACTACTGTGTAGATTTGAATAGGTGGCAACTACTGTGTAGATTTTAATAGGTGGCAGATACTGTGTAGATTTGAATAGGTGGCAACTACTGTGTAGATTTGAATAGGTGGCAAATACTGTGTAGATTTGAATAGGTGGCACTTACTGTGTAGATTTGAGTAGGTGGCAGATACTGTGTAGATTTGAATAGGTGGCATATACTGTGTAGATTTGAATAGGTGGCAACTACTGTGTAGACTTGAATAGGTGGCAGATACTGTGTAGATTTGAATAGGTGGCAAATACTGTGTAGATTTAAATGGGTGGTAATTGCTGTTTAGTTTAAATGGGTGGTAATTGCTGTTTAGATTTAAATAGATTGCGAGTACTGTGTAATTTTGAATATGTTGCAACTACTGAGTAGATTTGAATAGGTTGTAACAACTGTAACGATTTAAATAGGTGGCAAGTACTGTGCAGATTTGAATAGGAAGCAACTACTATAACGATATAAATATGTCGCAAATATTGTGTAGATTTGAAAAGGTGGTAACAAATGTATAGATTTGAATAGGTGGTAACAATTTTGTTGATTGTAGTGTTTACAATCATACTTCACTAAAGACTAATACGAAAAGAGTCAACACAAAGATTTTTTTCCACACATAATGTCTGTGTTTTATATATGGACCATCTTAATGAAAATATAACAAACTCAAAGATTGTTATTTAAGGTACAAAATTACATTACATAGATATATATTTTATTAAAAAGATATTTAATATATAATATTGCATTTTATATCATTGAAAGGTATGTAATTGTAACTCTCTTTATACTCCCATTACATCAATTTGACATTTGAATAATGCAAGTTGAGTTTACTTGTAACGTTCCTATATCAATTAATGCCATGGGTTTTTTAAGGGCCTATTTCATGTGTATTGGGACTTCCTGATTATAATTTGGTACTGTAGAAGTGTAGAAGCGCTGGAGTAGAAAATGTTTAGCACACTATGAGTTTCATATTGCAGTTTAATATCCATATGTGAAAGTACAAATGTCGTTCCCAACAGGTAGTATAGGTGTAGGATCTCCCAAAGCGTTGGTGAGAGTTTTCAGTCTGCTTACATAATCATCCATCGGAATGTAACAGGACTGAAAAATGAAGATAAAAGTCTTGTCTAATGTGTGCAGTGCTTTTTACATGAAAATATTTATCTTCACAGAAAAAATAGCTACGGATGTAATACGGATGGTTTTCATTTCATCCGTAAATCATCCATTTTTTTCATCCGTAAAACGGTTATTTCATGTACGTCTGAATTTTATCCGTAATTAACTATCCGTAAAACGGATGAACATTTACAAATAAATATCATTCCATCCGTTTTTCATTCGTAGGTCAAACCACCCGTAAAACATCCTTATTTCATCTGTTTTTCATCAGTATCATAAAAATACCATTTTCACAGAAAAATTTCCCTAAACGTCTCTAAAATTATTTGTTATGACTTCAATTATTTGGAAACAAAAATACAGGGTACTTTAAATGATACGGATAAATTCCATCCGTACATCATCCGTATTACGGATGATTAATATACGAATGAAAAACGTCCTGGTCCTATTTTTTCCGTATTAATCCGTACATTTACTCATGAATTACAGATGGTTTACGGATGTTTTCATCCGTAGCTATTTTTCCCGTTTAATACTCTAAGTTTTCTGTACTTTGTAAAAATTTGTATTTTAAAACGGTATTGCAAATCATAAGATCAATCTAATTCAATCGTTCGTGCATATCATAAGACGGTTCTAATCAAAAAGACGTAGCTTAAATTGTTATTTCTAAATTATTCAAATTCAATTCAAAACTTGTGCTCGGATTCTACTGTTTTTAACTTTAACAATCTGGATGGCAGTTGTTAAAGGAACATGTAAATGCCATCGAATTTTATCTGAACAATGATTCACCTGCAAGTGTCTTACTCCATCGTTGGCTATGAAACTATTACGACCATGAAGCATTCTTCTGTTATTAAAAACTATAATTTCTCCTTCGTGTAAACGGTGTTGTACCTGGAAGAAAGTATTAAACAGAAAGGAAATTCAAATGGAAACATCGCATTTTTGTAGATAGTTACCTTATTTCGGTCTCTCAAATAAGTACAGATGTGGGTGAGCAGTAGAAGTTTTGTTTTGCCAATAACCGGATTTTATGTTAACCAATTTATTGTCGGAACTGTTAACCTTTCCAGAGGACCTGTTGATCATAGGTGCACGTTATTGGTTATTGTTAAAATGTGTTGTGAGTTTGTTCGTTTATTAGTTTTCTTGTATGTCCTTTTTTGTATTTCTGTTACATTCAGTGTCTTCTTATCTTCTCGAACTGTTTTCAGGATTTTGGATGACTCTTTTAGTATATTTGTTTGCTCAGCTATTTGAAAAATGCCTTTGTTTTCGTTAAATATATTTAAATGTCTAAAAAAAATTATGTCATTTATTGTTAAGAACATAACCCTCTTGTGTCAGGGATATACTTACGAAAGTGGAAGAGTTGCGGATGGCATTCGCAAACTTTAAGTAAGCCGAATAGTATGGAATAACTTCCTCCTTTAATGAAAAATTACCGACACATGTCATTTGTTAAATTAGGTAAACTTCGTTAAACATGAAAAATTACTTTAAGATAACAATGAAACAAGTGAAAAGGAAACAAAATATATTCCTCAATTTGTGTTGTCCTTTTACAAATAAAATGAAAATGTTGAAGATTGTATTTCTTTGGTCTATATAGATGATATGATATAACATACCTTTTCAACAAACAAAGGACATTCAAATGGTGAAGACCAGCTCACACTTACTATCTGTTTAAGCAAAAAAGGATTAATAGTTGGTAAAATTAAGGAAAGAACAATGATAAGTTGTAATTGAATATGCTTTGATTTGAGTGAATATTGAAACTTGAATATTTGACATCTTAAAATGTCATTCTAATTTCTTCTCAACAGTGAAAAGAAGAAAAATGTTCCGACAAGGCTAATGGCAAATATTTAATGCATTAAGTAATAGAAGGAAGTAGTATAATTAAAAAGGGACGATTTGGGCATACAAAAACACTTCAAAACAAGAATCATTTTATACCTGTCTCTGAACAATTAAATTTCTTGAATATTTTTTTTTTATTTTGTAATTCCTTGAAGCGTAAGATCGCAATTGAAAATAGAGATTTGGCGCCGTAAAACCTAGCTTAACTTCGATTCTTTTGATATGCATGTACCAAGTCGTGACCATTGGGATCTTCAATTCATCTGGCCTGTCTTTGTCTTGTTTTAGTATAAAGTAAATATTCATTAATAATTTGTATTGATATTTTACAATCAAAGCAACATAACTTATGAAACAAATATACAAATTATTAGCAAGATTTGGAAACAAGACTTCATCATATATAAACCGATCTTGTCTTGTTTTTTGATTCACATAAACTAAATGCTGTTTTTATCAACTCAGTATTAATGATAAGAAGTAAACTATAAAATCACCTCGTTTCTTTCGTTAATTTCAATATGACGCCTTTTACATTTGTGGTCAACTGGCACTTTCCTGCAAACAAGATTTCATTTTTTGAATATTTTAAAGGGAAAAAATAAGCATAAGGAAATTGGAGACTCAAATAAAATAGGTAAGAACAAGGTACAACTGAAATCAACACAAGCAAGACATAAAAAAACAAAAGTAAGCTAGTGATTGGTTCAGGGTAGATCAAGTCCTGTAAGAAAAAACATCTCATACAAAATTGTCAAATAAACCCCAAATCCTGTTTTCTTTTGAGAGATAGGCACGCCTGAGAGATAGATCTGTAACAATAGATGCATACAGTAAGAAGCAGAGGTACCAATGGGGCATCCGAATGTCGAAATTCCGAAAGGGCAGAGACAAAACCAGTCAACACCAACAAGAACGGGACAAAATTAGACAACATGTTTAACATGGAAACACAAAATAACTGAATATCAACCAACACCACAAACTCCAGTCGAAATACAAATGACAACAAAGTTCCAGACAATAAATTTTGCTACGCCTGACGCGCGTTTCGTCTACTCAAGACTCATCAGAGGCGCTCTACCAAAAATATTGAAAAATCCAAACACTATATGATTATGAAGAGCATATAACAGTAAAACCAAAACTACCAAATTGGGGAACCAAATTAATACTAAGATGATCAACCTATGTCTGCGGTAGGAAAACCTTTAGGGTTTAGACAATTTTGAAATTTAAACGGATAATTTAAAGCTTTGATGTATTCTCCAACACAAAAGTGTTGATGCCGGAGCGGGCTAACCTCGGGGAATTAAAACTCCACCAGCAGTGCTAACCTTCACGTGTGTTCGAAATACAAATGACAACAAAGTTCCAGACAATAAATTTTGCTACGCCTGACACGCGTTTCGTCTATTCAAGACTCATCAGAGGCGCTCTACCAAAAATATTGAAAAAGCCAAACACTATATGATTATGAAGAGCATATAACAGTAAAACCAAAACTACCAAATTGGGGAACCAAATTAACGAGAGTTACTCAGGTGCTCCGTGCAGTTCCTGCTTGCTATAGCACACCCGTCGCGTTGCCAATTCAGTGTGTCAAATCTGGTAAAAGAAGCCAAAACAAACAATCGAGGAGCAATATAACCCTGTGTGAGCAATTTTCGTGTTAGACGTGACGCTCTGCTAAGGATATCGACGTAATTCCCGCACGCTCTGGAGTAACGTGTTGTTGCTACACAAGAAGGTAAAGTTGACGATTGGTAAGTTGAAGTCATCACGTTTGTCATAAAGCTTTGTTGAAAGTTTTCCTTGTGAGTCAATTTCAAGATGTAGATCTAAATATGAGGCAGACTTTCTAGAATCCGTAGTGTCCTTAATCTCAAGTTCCTGAGGATATATAATATGGAAAAAGACACCAAATCGAGAATCGTTCAGTGAAAGGACGTCAGCAATATAACGAAAAAAGAGAGAGCAAGTCTTTGATCTTTTTTTTTGTTTTAGAAGTGATTGTAAGAAGTCTGCTTCATATAAATGACGAAACAAATCAGCAAGCAAAGGTGCACAATTAGTGCCCATTGGAATCCCTATTGTTTGCTGAAAAACACGTCCACCAAACTGACAAATATGTTGTCAATAAGAAAGTTAAGAATATCGATTATTTGGTCTTCTGTAAATTTGTTCTTTTTCTTAGAATCATTGATGACAAAGTAAGTCTTGGTATAATCGACTAACAGATATTTGTAAATGCGTTTTTCATTCTTTTTTAAAAAGCTGTGTTTAATCAGTTGTGCCAATCGCAATTTCAATTGTTCATATGGAATAGAAGTGTAAAGTGTAGAGAAATCAAATGTTTTGATGCTGTTACAAAATGAATCTGATTTAGAGTTAAGAATCTCCATCAGTTCTTTCGAATTCTTCAGGATCAACATTTGATTGACACCTTTTCTAGAATAACAAGATTGCTACGCGTAGCCATGTGTCCCCCTCCGCCGCATATAAGTTGTGTGGTATGTCAATTCAAGCGATATAATCTTTAAGAAACGATATTTTGAAAATTTCAAATATGGGATGATCACCAACTAATAGTACCCTATCAGTGTGTAAAGTTTCATTATTGGTATCTACAAAAGTCTCCAATAGGTCGAAGATGTAACATGTTACATACATCTTCGACCTAATGGCGACTTTTGTAGATACCAATGAGCTGAAAGTTTCAGCAAGCAACAGCTTTACTCTGTCTGCAAAAATTTTCATTCTTTTGGCCAAAAGCATGAAAACACAAAGTTTTTTTTTCCTTTAAAGGACTATAACCCCTAAAAGGGTCATCTGACATCTTTGATCCAATGGATACTTAATAGAGTTCAATGATCTGAAGGTTTAAGCAAACAACAGCTTTTCTCTATCTGCAATAGTTTCATTCTATAGAGCAAATACATGAAAAAAAACGCTATTTTTACCTTTAAAGGGCCATTATCCTAAAAGATGTCATCTGACAGCATCGACCCAATGGAGACCTTTGTAGCGCTTTTGATTCTGAAGGAGGAAAGTTGCTTAAGAGTTTCTCTATCTCTTATACCTTTTGATTTACAAGCCTAAAATTGTAGTCTGACCCCATTGGTCTATTTTTAGCAACAACTGCATGGTTTCTTTGTTTTGACGGATTAAAAATCGAAACACAACTTTTGTGCAGGACATCCTTAGGATCACTCATATCAAGTTTCAATTATGCTAAGTAATTTCTGAAGAGAATATTTTTTTTAAAAATTGTTTATAGAGGACAGAAGGCAGATGGATACGGAGGCTCACCTGGACCGAAATAGAATTTGATTGTGTCCCTTGACAGTTTCTTATAGTAACACATTTAATTTAAATGGATATTTTAATGTTGACAGTAAAAAATAATTTTCTCAAGGAAAACTTACAAGAAAGCTCTATGACAAACATGATGTCTTCAACTATCCAATCGCCATTTTTTTCTTCTTGTGTAGCAACATTACGTCCACTTCAGCTCATAGAGTTTTCGTATCACAATTGATTCGTAACTCCAGAACTTGTGGGAATCACATCGATTTCCTTAGCTTAGCGTCACGTTTGACACAGAAACTTCTAATACAGGGTTATGTTGCTCCACGGTTGCTGTCTTCACTCAAGAAATTTTACGGTAGACACCATGCATTCATAACAAATATGGGATTTCTATTTCTCAAATGAGTGCAGATGTTGGTTAGTCGTAGAATTTTGTTTTGTCTTCCTTTACCAGATTTGAAATAAGCAACACGACGGGTATGCTCTAGCAGGCAGGAACCACTTACTCTTCCGGAGCACATGAGTTCACTCTTGTTACGACTTGAGTTCGCGTTGTTGATTTCCGTTCGGTTGATTTTGTGTATTGTGTTTCTTCGTGCTGTTCTTGGTCGTGTTTATCGGTTTTTTCGTTTCCCATTCGGACTTTTGACACTCGAATGCCCCATGGACCTTCTTGTTCTTTCGGTTAATATCTAGAGTCGATTTCCGACTGTAAAGAGATCTGCGGAACTTTGTGTATACCCAGGCACATGAGTACAACAGCTTTCCCATGGACTATTTACACTAAAAAGCCAAATATTTACATCTAAAATTATGTACAGGCCGCTGGATCTAGTGTGAGGTAGGGCTAGCCGTGAGGAGAGCCCTAAAGTCTTCTATGGAGCATGCTGATGTTGCCGCTGGTGGTAGTCGGTTCCATTCTGCTACAGTTCTAATAAAGAAGGTGTTTCTGTAGGTGGTGTTATTGGACCTCTCTTGGTAGAGTCTATGTTGTCCTCTTGTTCTGCTGTCTGCACTTTGGAGGTATAGATCCTTGGAGATGTCCACAAGGTTATGCTGGATCTTGTACAGCATACAAAGTCTGCTGCGTCTTCTGCGTTCTTCCAGACTTTCCCATCCAAGTGTCTCGATCATCTTGGTAACACACCCAGGTGTTCGGGTTGTATAGTCGTTTGTTACAAAGCGTGCAGCTCTCCTCTGTACATTTCCCAGTGCCTTGATTTTGTTCTGGCTAGTAGGGTCCCAGACTGTTGCTGCGTATTCCATCGTAGGTCTGACTATAGATGTATATGTAGTCTCCCTTACAGTCTTCGGACAGTCTTTTATGTTTCGTCTGATAAACCCGAGTGTTTTATTACCATTAGATATGACATTGTCCACATGCTTGTCCCAGGATAGAGTGCTGGTAAGGGTTACTCCAAGGTATTTACTGGCTGGTTCTATCTCAAGAGAGTGACCTTGCAGGTGATAATGGGTCTCCAGTACTGGTTTTGATTTGCCGCTGGTTATCCTTATTACTGTACATTTGGTGGGAATGAATGCCATTTGCCAGGTGCTTTCCCATGATTCTAATGCAGTTAGATCTTTTTGAAGCAATTTGCTGTCGTTTTGGCTGTTTATTTCTCTAAATAGGATGGTGTCATCAGCAAAGAGTCTTGTCTCTGAGTGTTCTATTGAGTCTGGCATGTCGTTGATGTATACCAGGAAGAGAAGGGGGCCAAGTACTGATCCTTGTGGTACGCCTGACATAACTGGAGCAGATGCTAATTTGGCTCCTTCTAGGACGACATTCTCGCTTCTGTTGTTTATAAATGACCCTATCCAGTTAGTTGTTTTAATGTCGACTCCATAGTATTTCAGTTTATGAAGCAATCTTGTGTGTGGGACTTTGTCAAACGCTTTTGCAAAATCTAGGAGAATAATATCTACTTATGATCCTTTTACAAGTCGTTTGGC
The DNA here is from genome assembly GCA_963971305.1 of Arcuatula senhousia. Lineage (NCBI taxonomy): Eukaryota > Metazoa > Mollusca > Bivalvia > Mytilida > Mytilidae > Arcuatula > Arcuatula senhousia. Next base: position 241,669 of record OZ020305.1, read on the forward strand.
GATCTCTTGAACAGTAACAATCAGTTGGGTTTCGCAAGATCGTTTGTTCCGGAAACCATGCTGAGCATCAGTAAGGATTTTGTTGCGGTCGAAGTGCCTCATGATACTGCTGTGTATGATGTGTTCGAGTATCGTGCAGGAGATGGAAGTCAGGGATACAGGTCGGTAATTAGCAGCTATGCGTCTATCACCCTTTTTGAAGATTGGTACAACTAATGCGTTCCTCCAGTCTTGTGGTACTTCTCCAGTCCTGAGCGAAAAACGATATATGTGAGTGAGTACAGGTGCAAGTTGTTCTGCAGCTTCTCGTAGTATAAAGGCTGGTATGTCGTCTGGGCCTGTAGCTTTGTATGGTTTTTGGTTTTTGGTTTTTCAATAACTTTAGAACACCCTGTTCTGTTATGTTGATATTCTTCATGGTGGTGAAAGGACTTGGGCCTTTATCTGGCTGTTGGTGTGGTCTTCCTGTGTAAATACTGACTTAAATTGGTCATTGAGTACATTGGCTTTAAGCTGATTGTCACTTCTTATAAAACCATGTGTGTCTTTTAGTGGAGCTACTCCCATGAATTCCTGGCCTTTGCTTTTTATATAAGTCCAGAGCCTCTTGGTGTTTTCCCTATCATATATTACCTCTGCCATATATTCTTTACTGGCTTTCCTTATTTCCCATTGAACTTCCTTTTGGAGTTTTTTGTATCTGTCTTTGTCTCGCTTATTCTGGGTCTTTCTAGCTTTTTTATGGGTTTTATTTTTCTGATTTATCTTATGTCTAATTCTGGTGTTTATCCATGGGTTTGAGTGATGTGGTTTTGGTTGTTTTGGATGGAACCCTTTTCTCCATTATACCGTGTATTGTATCTTTAAAATCTGTCCACATCTATTCTATGCTGTTGAAGGATCTGTCTTTTAGAGTTGCGCCATATGCTGATATGTCTTCCTGTATTTTACACAGCAGAATCTTTCTTCTTACTGGTTTTGGTTTCAGCATCTTGCAAGCTATGTCTAGTAGAACTATGTCGTGGTCACTGTTACCAATGGATGGGATTGGTTTGCAACGCTGTTTGAATGACGGATGGGTTGTAAAGATAACGTCCAATATGTTGTTTTTTCGTGTTGGAAAGTCCACGAGTTGCTCTAGTCCATTATCTGCAACCATATGTTGGTCTGTAAAAGGTTGCTACCCTTAATCGCTTCTTTCCCTCAACTTTGATAGTTCCACTTATGAGTTCCAAGTTTTTACTTCTTTCTATATTCTTCTTTCTATATTTCCAAGTTGAAGCTCCTTTTTAGCTGCGATGAGTACCCCACCATGTGGGTCTTTTGGTCTGTCTCTTCTTTCCACGTCAAAGTTTAGTTATTCCGGAAATATTTTACTAGTTTTGATATTTGGATCTAGCCAGGTCTCTGTCCCAAGGGTCATATCTGCGTCTGTGGATTCTAAGACTGTCTCTAGCATTTTTCCTTTTTTTCGTAGGCTTTGGAAATTCATGTTGAGTATTCTAATGGTACTTTTGGTTCTGTATTTATGGTTCCGTTGGTTGTTTGGCTTAGGTGAAGATGTATGGATCGGTGAACCTGTTTTGCTAGTTGGTGAGCATGGAGCGTAAGAGGTATTTTGAGATTCAATGTTTGATCCTGATGTTGATTCTATTGATTGGCTGGATAAGCTGTCAAGTAAGGATGGGTTTGTTGACAAATTAAGTGGTAAGCTTTGGCTTGCTGTTTGGGTTGCCATGTCGTATAAAATGGTGGAAGAATGGTTTGGCTTGGTACACGATGGCTTGGATGCATCTTTGCTTCTTTCAATAATTTCTAAAAAATGAGAATTTGTGTAAAACCTTCTTATATATGGTTAATACTATATCTGTGTAATACAGACATATAAAATTTATTATGAATTTTGATATATGTTTGCTTGTTTTAATTGGAGGGTTTTTCCTACATATCCTCTCCGGGAAGTGTTCTATTTTCAGCCTGCTCTCAATTCTTTTCCAAAAGTCTGGTTACCTCAAATGATATCTTCAGTAATGATTCCTTGTATGATGGGGAACCAGAGGATATATATTCTCTTCAAAAGGTTAAGGTAAATTGTGTGGCAGCCTCCAAACTTTTCAATTTTGGTTGCTTTAAGGTAATAATAAATAAAAAAATCAGAAAAAAATTTAACAATCTCTTTAAGCTTGGAAAATATATACCAGTATTGTTAATAAAAGACTTTTATTAAAGCTACGAAAAGTCCATTAACAGTGCGATTTTTGTAGACACTAACATGAAATTGTCTTGTACAATCATTTTCTTCACCAGTTGTATTATGCAAACGAGATGCATATGACCCAAGTTTGAACTCACTCGGAAGGGCCAGTGCAAGCGCATCTGAAAATACTATGGGAAATGGATGTAAACAAACGTCTTGGTCCGAAAAGATATGTTCTGCACATTGCTTTTGTAACTGTTTTGTTTTTTCTTTTCCCCTTTCCTCTAAAAATGATGACAAAAACAAGAGAAAGTGGTTTAGAAAATTCCCCAATGGGGTATAATGTCATTGAATTTATCGAGTTTTCAATTGAATAGGCCCGGTTAATATATAGCACAATAAAAAGAAAACAGGTACGGATGTATTGTTAATTTTACACGATAACAACTTTTACTTTCAGTATTTCTTAAGCGCGGAAAGATATTACTGGTCAAATAAAGAAGGTATACATATATTTATTTTCAACCCAGAACTTTACATACTCTCACTTCAATATATATTTTTGTTTGTTTTGATATGTTCGGTTAAAATCGGACTGTCGTTCACGAAAGTTAATGAGTGGCCATTGGTATCACAATTCTTTCAAAAATCAGCTTAATTTCTAGCCGAATGAAATGGTTTGGGTTATGCGTAATTTTTTTGAAGAGTATATATCTATCCTTTGTTTTGAATATCTACGGGATGTCAGCGTTTTGTGTACCAGTAAAATATTATTCTTTCTCGAATATCCAGTTTGTAAAATCTTATTTCAATGCAAAACGTTCCGATTAAATCTAAATAAGTATCGATCGGGCATTCAAGTGTCGAAACTCCTAAAATGTAATTTACAATATACCTGTCATAATGTGCTTTCCATATTGCTATGGGTGTTTTTGTTAAAACCTTAAATTCCTCCGGATATTCTTCTCTAAAAGTCTCAGCAATTCCTAACACATCTACAATAATGCTTTCGCCACCTTCAACACATGCATCATACCTAAAATATCAAACTCTTACTATTTACCAAATAAATAAAATTAGATGGGGAATATTTGTACGCAAGACATTTACATTAATCAGCACCAATTAAAAAAATCTGCGTCTGCGTCTGCAGCCTCAAATATAACCAGTGGTCTCCGCTGAAGATCTTGCAAAATAAATCATAGTATACACGACTTCCGAATGAGTGCACCTATTTTTTTTTCTTTCGTTTTGAAAATTAAGTTTTTGTTAAATATTCAAATCGAGACTTAATTTGAATTTATGGGGTTAAGAAGGAATGATTACCATAAAGCTTTTTTAAATACACCTTTCAAAAATTGATTTTGCTGTGCTCGTTTGTTTTTACTTGTTTTGTCGTTGTCTTTTCCGTCTTTTGACATTCGAATGCAATGCCTCATTGGTGCTTCTTTGCTCCTCTTTTCTGTTTCATCAGTTGCTTATTTTCATCGTACTTTCAATTGTCCTTTATATTTTTCTGTTTACATGTTAATAGTACCTTTGTGCTTGCCTCTTTGCTTCTTTCATCTTAATAATTAGGAATTGTTTTAAACCCTGTCAGACCAATTAAAAGCTTAACAGTGTTATAATGTTAAAGAAGCCTTTCATGCTGTAAATCTTGGTGTTAAATTCCTATGCAATTTGTCTCTGAGAGTCCACATTCCAACCAAAAAATACCAACATACTTAAGTTAAGAACCATCCCACTTTTAGTAACCTTTTCGTAAGGGAAGAAAATAATTCTTGATTAGATGATTGGCAACCCCGCTATCATATGGGTGCAATATTGGAAGCAGAGGTAATTTGTCAAGCCTTAGATGCAATGATTTATATGTGATAATTATCTATGTGAAACCAGAACGACGGGAACGCAGTTGTGGTCATCGTACATAAAATGCGCCAAAGCTTTGCGATGAAACTACTATTGGATTGTTCCATTGTTCAAAAAGCCTATAGAGCTTCATCACATTCACGCTTAGTTTTATTCTAACCCCCTTTAAAAATACAAAACCTTGTATAAACATGTCTTGAAAGTCCTATCACTGACCCAAAATCCAACCTTAATCGACTTACCTCAATTGTTATTGAAATCGATTACAATCGCTTATTCAAACCTTTCGAAGTTCAACACAAAAACAGTAAAGACAACCGTTCTTTTATTTCACTTCCATTTTAAACAAAAGTTTAGATCCAATAAATTAAGCAAATATTCTACATCATAATTTAGTTCCCCCTTATTTTAAGATAAGAATATTCCCGTTTTCTCTTATACTTATACTTCCATTTTTGCACACAAGGTCTACAAATACGAACAAGTGTTTTGAGATTTCCAAATAAACGACTTTAAAGGAAATCAGACCGAATAGATAATCCGTATGGATCAATTATCACTGGTGACATTTACATCATGGAAAATGATTTACTAGACAATGTTTTGGCAAAAAGGACAAAAAAATATCGTGAGCCAATGCGTAACAACTTGAACCATAATTTTTTAAAAAAAAATAATGGATCCAGATGAAGACTATGTTAGAAAAGAGAGTGACTTATTGGGAATCTTTTTACCTTAAGGCATGTAAGAATACTAGCCCTGGAACGGCTTCTTGATGCAGTAAATCTTGATGGAAATCAATAGATGCTGTTGTATTAGCTATGTGATCTTGTGTAGGGTCAAAATTGATATCTGAAAACTTAAGATGTACCATTGTTCTATAAAAATTTAGTACAAAAGTTAAATACTAGTATGCTTTTTTTTCGTTGTAAGTAAAATGTTAAACATATCATTGCATATTCATGCTGAAGGCATGTTTCGCATTTCTAATAACTAAAAAACTATTTTAATTGCAATTAAACATATTTTCAATTAATATTTTAACTTTTGTTAAGGAATAAAATATTTTTTCGTCATTTGGATAACTCCTACGGCATAGTTTAATTGATTTTTTCCTTTAGAAATTTTAATACCCCCGTGAACGAATTACTTACTCGACTCAATTGACTAATTGTTAGTGCAGACTTTGTAGCCAACGCATCCGAAAATGTTATTCTGCTTGATAGAGGAACATTGTTCATGATTAAAAGACGCAACTATCAACTGGACATATGTATCTCAACGCCCAAAAAATTACAAAACGTGCTGTGCTCCTTTGATTGTTGTTGTCACTCATATTTTTGGAGGCTGTTGAAGGTGCCTCTATACAAATATACAATTTCTATCTCTCAAATGAACACTTCATACATGTTTTGGTTTATTTTTCTCTGATTGCCAATTACAGAAAACGACATACTTTGCATTGAGTGATGACAACGAGACGGGTTTGTTGAAATTAATAAACTATGAACTCTTCCAGACAACCTGAGTTTACCCTTGTTTCAACGTGAATTCACCATGTTGATTGCAGTTTTTATGTGTGTATTTTTTTGCGTTACATCTTATTAATGTTGTATTGTATTGATGTGAATTTCATCGTATTATTGATGTATTTCTTCTTCTTCTGTTAGGGAGGCGACTTACTTTAAAATAATCGCGCCTTTTTACTTACCATTATCATTTATAGCTGAAATTAAAATTCAATACCGTAGGCGAGTTTTGTTTTATCTGTGACGTCGATTTCGTTGAATGTATAACTTTGATAATGGAGGAAACCTTAACATATTTAAGAACTGAACGGCCTTAGATTGAGTTAAAATAAAAATAAAATTAAAAATTTAAAAAAGAATAAGATGAAAAAGAATGACAGAAAACAGAAAAAAAATAAAGATACCAAATAAAAATGAAATAATTTTGCTAATATTAGAAATAATGTGAATAAAAAGGGGAAAAAAGGGGGAGTCGATGAAAAGTACGAGGGTCGAACCACTTGTGTATTGACCCTATATTTATCGATGCATTCGAAAATAAAATATCTCAAATTAGATATTTATTCCCAATTTTATACTGATCCTTTCTTGACTTGAACAATTCCCACATACATTTTTATCAATTACATCATGTCCATTTAGTTTGGGTAATGTAGTTTCTGGCACTTGGAACAGGAGAGACGTTTATAGTCTCCCCTATTCCCTTTGACAGACAAATATACATGTACTTACTTACAATTTGGGATGGAGGTGATTTGGATTCAATATCCTATAGAAGACCCGAAATACCCAACCCATTCGTTCAGTCGCGAAAGATCAGCAGAGTATAGCTTATATATATATTTATTGATGTATTTGGTGACAACTGATTATATATCAACATGTTTTTACCTTCTCCTTTTGAATTTCTATTGACATTTTTGTAATTCCTACTTTTGAATTCTTATTGGTATTATTGCTTTTTTCCAGCCATTACAAAACCTTTGCTACAACACAACATCTGTGATCATCTGAGAGATCGAAATTGCGTATTTTTATTCATGACATTTCATTGAGAGAATATAAAATCAACAAAAGCGAAAACGTTCCAATAGGACTTTTTAATGTCAAAAGTCGTATGTCCAAAATTGGAAGAACAAACTCAGTTCTCATCGACGACAATAATGTGCAACTGCTTACCAACCTAACGTTTCTTACTTACGAAATCATACAGAGTTCTTTGGACAGGTGCAATTTGTTCAGCAACCTACAAACAAACAAAAACAATAAGTTTATTATTAATAGCTTATATTTCTTTGATAATGCTATTAGTTAATCATCATAACTTCTACACTTGAATTGCTCAAAGAAGCAGTTTACCTTCATAACAATTTCATTTTCTGTGGGAACACCAATGACCAGACAGAAACCATGCTTATTTATCAACTGTAACCACCTTAAACGAGATAAAGAGAGCTTTACGACTTTTTATAACTCTGCTATACATTATTTAAGAGAACGTAAAAGATTTAAAGAAACTGTTATATTATGATGAATTATCATAAAGGAACTTTTAGTTTAATCAGTTGAACACTGTAGATCGTAATTGTTTAATAAATTGAATAATTCGGTTTGAAGTACTAAGTTTGCCTTGTTTGCCTTGATATAGTGTTGTTAGTCCATATGGCAACATTCCTGATTGCTTTAATACAAATAGTTTGAAACAAGGTTGTGTTTTTTCAACTGTTATGTTTAATATGTATTACTACCTATTATAAAGAAAAAGGCAGCGATACTGAAATTAGATCGTTTGTTTCCGTCGTTTCTATATTTACAAAAGCTCTTTGCAATGTACATACTTTCACTTTTCACTCGGGGGCTATATTCGGATTCTCAATCTTCGGATTTCCATCAAGACAATATGGCCGCGACCGGTGGATTATGTGTTCCGCTTCGGATTATATTTTAGTCGGTGTAGCATATCTTGCATAGCTTTAGCGTAATGGATATTTGATTTTGGATTGCGAAAATTTACTTAATTGAATAAAGTTTAAAGGACAAAAATACTATTCGGACACCAAAAATAAGTAAAATCTTGCAAAAAAGTTGTACACAGCATCTTCGTTTTTCATGCTTTTATGTGGCGGTGTTTTAAAGCAACAATGCGATTCAACTAGATCATGTAGCGTACATGGCGTAGTCACTTTATCAGGTTGTGCACATGTTTAAGCGTACTTTCTTATAAATTCTGACTGCAAAATGTTCATTCATTGAATAAAGTTTATTATCACAGACAGAAATAATGCTTATGCAAAATAGGTCAATCAGACACACACAAGCATTTTATTGATTTTTAGAAAATGACAAAATAGCCACATTGGGTCATTCGTCTGTCTTGATCTAGGTCATTTTAATAAGGATAAATAATTTTATCTATTTCTCACAAAGCTATTGCGGGATCCGGAAAAATAAACTTATTTGTCACAAGTTATTGGTTGTTCGAAAATGTTATCAATGCTTGATAATTTTGTGGATTCACCACACAGAGACCAATGTCGCCACAACTACAAACATGTCAGAAAATAATTTTAAATGTGCAGAACCACAGGGGCTTGGATTATAGAGTAGGGGGGGCGACTGAAAAGTCAATATAGATGACCAGAATCCAAGCCCTTGTGTGCGGAACATGGATTGCAACGTTCGTGTATAAGTTTGCTTTAGTCTATATCATAAAGGGAGGGACAATCTTTGAATAGGTGACAATCAAAAATATTTGAGCAGTGGCGGATCCGGGGGGGGGGGGTTCCGAGATTGGAATTTTCCTCCTTTCCGACAAAAATTTCGCAAGTAACGTCTTGAATTTGTGGATCTGGCCCTGTTTGAGTTATAATATAATTTATTGCTATTAGACGTTAAAATTTATATTTCATTTCAAAAGAAACTGCTTTATATGATTACGCAAGATGCAGAGATGCCAAGGGGTCATTTGAATGACAATGCAAAATTTTAAGACAAAACTAGTCATCAATACAAACGAGAACAATAGTTACAATGAAACAGACAACGCAAAAACAAACAACCAAACATCTATCTGAAACTACAAACTAAAGTCGTTACGAGAGGGCTTCCAAATGGTATAAATCAGGTCCTGCTTGATGCAACAGACCAGTCGCGTTGCTAATTGTCAATGAAGCATTGATAATAATAAAATGACTTTTTTTCAGATATATAATATTATTTGCAGAAATATTTTTTTAAACTTTACCTGTATTAAATAACAGTAAATTCAGTTACATGTAACCCTTGAAAAAAATTGCAACACGTATATTTTAGACGATAATGAGATGGAATAAGTGTACGCAACACAACCAATATAAAGAAACGGTATTTTAAAAAATCACAATGAAAACAGCCAGCAGTCTTCAACGTGACCGCACTCGCTGCTCGTCGTCTTGTTACTGATATAAAAGATTAGATATTAGTATATATATTAATGGTTGTTATTGTATTACATGCAGATGACTTAATTCTTATGTCGAAATATGGAGAAGATAAGTCAAAATCGTTATGAAAAATCGAGTCTATGGATGATGAAAGAGAGAGAGAAAAAAAACAATAGAAGGCATACGAAATAGCACATGATTAACAAAACAAAAGGTGAAACTTACAAAACTACAGATAAAAGATAAGTGTTAGGTTAAGGTTCAGAGAAAAGGGTTAGGTTAAAGGGATAGTGCAGGGTTAGAGCTCCAGATTAGGATTAGAGCTGGGGTAAGGGTTAGATTTCAAAGAAAACATATAAGAAAAGGGGGAAGAACTGAAAAAGGGACGAAAAAAGTTATAATCAATGACCTGCTAAAAATCGTTTTTGTTGAATGCACACGATTTGACTGTGAGAGACATAAGGTGGGTTTCTCAGTATCAAAAGGCTAAGATTTAACATTGGTCCTATGGGAATAAACCAGGGGTCATCAAGTGCATAGCGTTCTATAGTGGCGCACATTACTACTTAGATTCGAAGGTTATCAAAATATGTTGAACCTATTTGTACCACATTAGAATATGTATATCGTGATAGGCGGAAACGCAACTGTACAGTGTGACAGATACACATATACAGACACACAGAAAAGCGGTCAGATGGGCAAAATGAAAACCAATGAGTGTCTGCAACTTTGATACGCTCGTTGGTGCCCTAATAATTAATTGTCAAATGGTAGCCAAAACTTTGATATGTTTTGTTTAAAACTAAGAATTAAAATTAGCTTTGACTCATTATTCAATTTTTTAAATATTGGACGAACACAGACGTATTATATTTTTATAAACTTAAACAAAGGTAATAAAAAAAACTACGGAACTTGAATGATCAATCTCATAGTCCAGAGAAAATGACAAAAACGAATCAGTCATATTGGAGAATTGGTGGATCGCAATGGTCCTGACTTGGTACAGGCATTTCAAACGAAATGGTGGGTTAAACCAGGTTTTATGGCGCCAAACCTCCCTCTTCCATTGCGATCTTAGGATCCGGTAATAACCATAGAACACAACATAGTTGTGAGACACAATAGGGATATTGAGGTGATCATCTCAGTACAGCAGACCAGTCAAACACTAATTAAAACAATTAACTACCATATCTTTTAACTCAATTTTGAACTTTTCTACTAGTGGCTGATAACGAAGAAAGAATTTTTTAGGGATCGTATGAGACGTATTTTCTTATTTGATCTTTCTATTTTGATTATTTGAAGCTGATGACCTGAAATTCTAAATTACAATTTCATATATGATTAATAAATAACAAAGAGGGCTAGTCTTTAAATTGTTTTAACTGTACATATTTACTTGAACTGTCCACTTTTTATTTTTTATAAATATGCAAATATAAATAATACATTTTTCAAGGAAAAATATCACAAACTTAAATAGTTTCTTTGCGTTAAATACATATTAGATAGATCTTCATGGTAGGTATACCTGTTTTCTTTTTTGTATTTAACTTAGTTGATTATAAAGTTTATTAAATGTGGTTAAACAGGACTAAATAAACCGCATTTAACACTTCAAACTTTTAAATCCATGGTGATACGTAGACTCCATAATCTGAAGCGGGCGGAATGTTGCTACACAAGAAGGAAAAGTTGGAAATTAGAAAGTTGAAGTCATCACGTTAGAACATATTTTGTCTTTTATTTACCTTAATACCCCTTCATCTCCGCTAAGAATTTCTTTGTACTCTATTTTTGCCAGGTTCTAAAAAATATCAGAGTAATTGTACCTACCGAAAATCGAAAGAAATTATGTATAAATGTACATAGTCGTTAAGTATGAAGCATATTTTAAAAAGAACATATATCAAAAATGCTCTTATAGACAAAATACTTTGATAGATTGTTTCACGTGTTTACAGCAGGCAATCGCAGAAAGCAGCAAAGATGCACCAATGGGACATCGCAAATTCCTAACAGGCAGACTCTAGACAAATAGGAACGTAAAGTTGCTTTTTATTTAAATTTCATATTCGTTATTGATTTTGTCTGATCACTAAACAATTCTCGCTTTGGTGACTGTCTAAATTTCATTAAACCTCAGCAATATTTATTACAACGAAGTTCCAGTCAACAAATTTGCTACGTCTGACGCGCGTTTATTCTTTTCAGGCTCATCGGAAGCGCTATATCCAAAACATTAAAAATGCTAAGTTAGGGCTAGGGTTAGGGTTAGGGTTAGGCATTTTCAATATTTTTGGTAGAGCGCCTCTGATGAGTCTTGAATAGACGAAACGCGCGTCAGGCGTAGCAAAATTTATTGTCTGGAACTTTGTTGTCATTTGTATTTTGAACACACGTGAAGGTTAGCACTGCTGGTGGAGTTTTAATTCCCCGAGGTTAGCCTGCTCCGGCACCAACACTTTTGAGTTGGAGAAAACATCAAAGCTTTAAATTATCCGTCTAAATTTCAAAATTGTCTAAATTCTAAGTTTCTTCCTACCCCAGACATAGGTTGATTATCTTAGTAATAATTTGGTTCCCCAGTTTAGTAGTTTTGGTTTTATTGTTCTATGCTCTTCATATTCATATAGTGTTTGGCATTTTCAAAATTTTTGGTAGAGCACCTCTGATGAGTCTTGAATAGACGAAACGCGTGTCAGGCGTAGCAAAATTTATTGTCTGGAACTTTGTTGTCATTTGTATTCTATTACAAAATCTGCCATTATGGATCTTTTTATATTCACGCATGTTTATGCAAGTTGATTCAAGTACACTTATTCCCCCATCGCATTATCATTTATGAAGAGCACAGAACAATTAAAACAAAATATGCCAAACTAGAACCTGATTTATGATTAGGATCGACTTGTGGTTTGGGAAGCCTTAGTTTGTGTTCTTCAAACAAGAAGTGTTGATAACGGAAAGGGCTTACCTCTTCGAATTAAAACTCCGCAAGCAGCATTGACCATGACAGGTGTTAGAAATAAAAATTAAAACAAAGACTTGTTACGCATGATGACGAGCATTCAAGACTCATTGGAGATGCTCCATTCAATAGATTGAAAATGGAAAAGGTTTTAAGAATATGAAGAGAACAACAATAAAGCCAAAATACAAATGCCAAACTGAGATTGAGGTCACCGTAGATTCTTAAAGTTTCGCTTCATTAACTCGAAATCGATAAACCGGGAAGACATTGTACAAATTACAATACCAAAAAACTGGTTAATATGGTAAAACTGTATATCGATATTGAAAGGAGTAACCTCTCAGCAGCAGCATTTGAATTAAACAAATTGGAAGGTCAAAAACCAAAAGTATTGGTTCGAACAGGAAAGCAAAATCCAGCACGGAAAATATCGAGCCTGTGCAGTACAAGAGAAGAAACCTGACGTTTTAAACAATTAAGAATTGATCAATCTGGAATTTCAATAACGAAAAATATCGAAAAAAAATAGAAAAATAACAATCGTTGGCAAAATTGCGGAAGTGCTATAGCAAGCAGGAACACATTCTCCAGGGTCACATGTGTCCATTCTCTTTTAGACTTTCTTGTTTGTTGTGTTGCGTACACTTATATCACATCTCTTTATCATCTATTGAGTTCACGTTGATTAATGCGGTTTAATTATAAAATGTGCAATGTATTTGTAGGGTTGGTTTTGTGATGATTTAGTGTCTACCGATTTTATTATTGAATTTTCGACATTTTGACATTTGATTGCCCCACTGGTACACCTATGCTCTTCATATGAATCCGGAGTAAGATACTACAGTTGAGTCCAGTTCTAACATCTCTACTGTCCAGCTCTCCTGACAGTTCTAGAACTGTTCTAACCCTGGACAGCCCCTGTCACAAACTGTTCCGGGGTAGAACTGTCAGGAACTGTTCTAACCCATGACACCTTTAGAGCTATTCTAGGCCCTGACAGCTTAGAACTGTTCAGCATGGGCCCTGACAGGTTAGAACTGTTCTAGCCTAGGACAGTTCTGCGCCCTGACAGTTCTGTCCTGTGACAGTTCTTAATGACTTCATGCATGTTTATTGTAACGGTTTTGTTTGTGTTAAGTCAAAATGCCTCCAGTAAAAGTCAGTCTATGTATAATAAAGCCTATAGGTCATTGTACTTATTTTATATTTTATCTAATTTGTCTTTAATTTTATTCTATTTCTGTTGTACTGAGTCCCAACCATTATACAGTTTAAATCAATAATCATTGTATCAATCTCATGGTAAAACTTTTGTTCAGGCATGATGTTCTTTTGTTTTCTAATACTCTGATAATCTGTGACTGTGATTTTACCTTAAACTTTTTAAAAACTGCTAAAGGGAACCCTTTCTCTTTATTAGATTTTCTGTTCAAAAGAAGAAACTCAGGCCGTAAGTCTTAAAAATTGTCTACTTTTGTAAGCCATGCTCAATTGCGAGCCTGGACATAAAAACATCCGGTCTTTAAAATAATAATAATTCTCCAAATCCAGAAAATGACACATATTTCTGCGCCATACACGATCAGGGATAAAGTTTTCCCTGACAGGATTTATGAATTTATTTTGACCATACAATGCTATTATATGTATATTCTATACTGTTTTAAAATCGTCACTGTATGTAAATTCTATACTGTTCTAAAATCGTCACAACCGGAACTGTCAGGGGTTAGAACTGTCATAGCTTAGAACTGTCAAGGCACAGAACAGGTTAGAACTGTCAGGGCGTAGGACAGCTTAGAACTGTCAGGGGTTAGAACAGTTCTAAATATGTCACGGGGTAGAACTGTCCAGAACTGTTCTGCGACAGGACAGGGTCTGTCATAAACTGTTCTAGAGCTGTCAGCAGAAGAGAATTAGAACAGACCCCTGACAGTTCTAAAGAGATGTTAGAATTGGACTCAACTGTATTTTAATTGTTCTTTATTGTCTGAAACTTTGTTCTCATTTTTATTAATTTCATCTCCATTTTTACCAAAAACAAATTACCATAGTAATATGTTGGCACCATTCTTACGCTTTGTCGATTTCGCCAAGTCTAAATTACACAAAGCTCAAAAAACAAATAAATAAAATGCAATTTAAAGAACAAGATATGTGCAATGGTATGGTAATATCAACTTGCAAAATATAATATCTAAATTCAATGCTAGGCTTAACAAAAAACAATTGCATGGTCGTAGACCACCCTTATAAGTTGTAGAACAAAACACAATATCTTAGATATACGATTTCCACAGTAAACTGAAAAGCCGAAAATATCCTAATACCTTTGATTCTGATGCCTTCCATGTGTACCGCCTTGATTTATCCTTTGCTAAAGCATTGTTTCTGAGAAAGTCCAACGGCACAAATCCCTTATGGTCATTCCATCTGATTTCCACGCACATCCCTAAAAATAATTATTTACGATACTGTAACTGTTTATTTTACTTGAATAGAATTATATCAATACCAAAAAAAACTATATGAGGAAGCAGAGAGGTATCTATGGGGCATTCGAATGTCAAAAGTCCGAAAGGCCAAAGACTAAAGACTAAACCAGTGATCACAAACATAACAGCACGAAGAAACAGACAACATAAAATAACATAAAACAAATAATAACTATCTGAAATTATATTTAGCTTTATTGACCATAGTTAGATTTGTTGTTACATTGGGCGACATTTTTTTCAAAACTAATACAGTAATCTAAATATGTTTTGGTTTCTTTTTTAAGCACAGCAATACTTTTTAAATTGTTGAACAAAGTACATATGAAATCAAATAACTACTACACGTACGACAGCAAAAACATTGTATTATCCCAGTTAACTGGATTTAAGAACTTTCTTATCATTATTAATTGTTTTTACAACACCACGGTCGTTATACTTTTCCTGCGACAACATGTTTTCTACCGATTTTTCTGCTTGTTTTCTACCGATGATCCTCGTTTTCTACCGATTGTTTTTTTATAAGAAATATGAAAAATTACGTTTATTTTTAACATTTGAATACATCCTAAGGGAGAATATGTAATAAATGATCGTTTATTTGTAGAAGAACCATTTTCCTTTTCATATAACTAACAGGTTTAAATAAATTGATATGTCCTGGTTTTCTACCGATTAGGTATGGTCTTTACTGTGTTTTCTAAATTCATATAACTACACATTTTGGTTGTTTTAATGGTATACATACACCGTAAATGCTTGTGTTGTACAGCGAAGCCTCGTCATACTGTTGTATGTCGCCTTTTTAACCAAAACCCTGGTATCTATAGGATACCTCAGATAACTGGGGGGGGGGGGGTTACTGGCAGCTATATGGCGGTTTTCAGAGCGAAACTCTTAATTACATCAGGTAATGAGAGTTATCTAAGGTAAATGTGGGTTTCCTATCAGCTATTCCATGGATACCTCAAAAACTCCTGCTATTAGGAGTTTTCAAAAATAATTCATTGAAAGCTTATCTTTGTATTAGTTTTTGAGGTATTGATAGTTTTTACATTGATAAATTCTGCTTTCAATGAGTTAAATAGCATTGTCTTGCAATATCTGTAGGTAAAAGGGGTTTAATCAGGTATCTATGTGATTGCTGCCAGCAAACACCCAGTTATCTGAGGTATCCTATAAATACCAGGGTTTTGGTTAGAATGGCATGCCATATTATGTTGAGACCATTTTTTAAAATTCCGAAACGCCTTTATTTTAGATAATGGATTCAATAATTGAAGGACGTAATTCGTTTTGTTTAAAGCTGTAAGTAGAATTTGTTTGATGTAACATAAGATTGCTAACTTTCGACCACAAATAAAATATTAAGAAATAACATTTGTTGAAATATTATGGATGCAGTGCATTCATAAAATTATTATATTTCATTGTATGCATTTTACTTGGTAAAAATGTGCGTTCTTTTATTTAAATTAACACGTTTTACTTGGTCGATATCTAGGTCAAAATGGTGTTGGGAACCACCTTAACCATATGCAATTTACATTTCTGTAATATATTGTTTAGTTTTAAAGATATAGGGCTTAATAAGTGCCAAATTTTGCAAAAATTTTGAAAAAGGGCAATAACTCCCACATCAGCAGTCAGATCTTTTTCAAAATTTCAGGAAAGGCAGATCTTAATATACTGATCACTTTTAAATCTGCATTATTTTGATATCTGAAACCATTTTTGAGTTATAAGCAAAAAACTGCAATTTACCCCTTATGTTCTATTTTTAGCCCTGGTAGCCATGTTTTTTGACAAATCAAAAATCTAACAGATAGAGTTGTAGCATAGATTCTATATGCTATTAAACAAGTGTGCCAAGTTTAGATGCAGTTGGTTTTACAGTGTCAGATAACTTAATCTTTGAAATTCAGGGGAAAAGTAATGAAAAATGGTAATTTTTGTCGCTTTAAGGGCAATAACTCCTAAAAGAGGTGGTCCTACAGATTTGATCTAGTTACATGAAATGTAGATCTTGATGTGCTCAATCATATGCAATTTGCATTTTTGAAATATATTGTATAGTTTTCCAGATATAGGGCTAATTAAGTGAAACAAATGAAAGAAAAATCCAGAAAAAGGGAATTAACTCCTACATCGGTTGTTGGATCTTCTTGAAAATTTAAGAACAGGTAGAGCTTGAGGTGCTAAACAATATAACCTGCCATAAAATTGATTTCTGTCACCATTTTTGAGTTATTTGCAAAAAAAATGCAATTTAACCCTATGTTCTCTCTTTAGCTACAGCGGCCATGTTTTTATTGGAATCAAAAATCCGAACGATAGTTTTGTACACATAATGCCACTAAACAACTGTACCAAGTTTGGTTGCCATTTGACTTATGGTTCGGACAAGTTAACGTTGAAAAATTGGTAATAGACGACGACGACGACGAAGACGGATGCCAAGTAACGGTAAAAGCTCACATGGACCTTCAGTCCATGTGAGCTTAAAAGGTTAACCTCGGCCAAATCAGTGTATAATTTCAGTCAGTAGACCGTGACTGCAGGAGCATACAAATGAAATGCTTTGAAACTGATGTGTACTGATGCTTATGCATGTTCATACCCAATATCAATGGTGTACCATAACTGATTTATGTTAAACAGACTTAAGAAAAAAGGTTAACCTCGGCCCAATCAGTGTGAAAATTCAAATTTCATAGTCAGTAGACCGACACTGCAGGAGCATTAAGATTAAACAGACTTTAAGCAAAAACTTTAACCAATTGTTGACGCCGACACCGCCGGAATCCCCATACCTAAGTTTCGCCTTTTGCGACATTTGTCGCAGGCGAGACAAAAAATAATTGTCCTGATTAATTTTGGTGATATATTACATGTTTCTACATTTAATTCTTAATGACAAAAAATTGTGTTTATGTTAAAAAATCAGCCAATCTTTCAAAAAAAAAATCAAAGAAATATACATACAAGAATACATAGGTAGTAACAAAATCACATATTGTCATATGCTGCACCATAAAAACATATTTATATCAAAGTTACAACTTGTATAAAAGAATAAAAAATATTGAAAATGTTTTTTTTTATATCTTAAGTGTGAAGTAACTTTTCAAATAAAGTACAATGTATTTAAACATCAGGTAACCTTCCACCTGTGATTTACCTGACCAGGTGTCAAATTTGAATCAATGATTGGTCCTCTATAGAGCTACCTCTCAGTAAAGCAATTGTTCAATTTAAATGGATCCATTGAAATATCCATTAGATAATTTGAATAGGTAATAGCTATTCTAGCACTAATATGGTGTTTGACAACTCACTGTAAAACCATGGTGTAAATAGCAACAATTTTGTCTGTGCTAGAATATATGCATTGTCAATGTCATCATTAGAATTTGGGAATGTTGACTTAAAAAGTTATGACTAAAGGCACCATTTTTAGAATGGGCATGATGCCATCCCTTTATAATGACTTTCTTACCATTTTCTATTGAAACCTGTTCTATGCATGTGTCGAGCTTGATATCTGCGGGGTTTATAAGTCTATGTCCGGTATCTGCTTGCCTACAGGCGTGACAGTGGCAATTAAATCTTAGCCAGATACTTGGAAACCTATTGGATAAAAAATGGTCCGTTTTAATAAACATTCACAATAGAAATAAGAAAAAAAGCAAGGTTATCTAGTTGACACAACAAACTTTACTCACTCTTTTCAGTCCGTCTTATGATTTGTTTAACATGTGCAGCATTTATCTGCCAGGTCAAGTTATTACTTGTTATAAATCTTGTTTTATCAGAATAATAAAAGGAAAAATGTTCCATAGCACATTACAATATCGCATGTAAACCATAAATCTCTTATTATACCCCCGCTTCGAAGAAGAGGGGGGTATACTGTTTTACCCTTGTCCGTTCGTCCGTTCGTCCGTCCGTCCGTCCGTTCGTCCGTTCGTCCGTCCGTAACAAAACTTCCGTCGCAGTTTTCTAAGCAACTACATGAGATAGAGTTTTGATATTTTGTATATAGCTTTATCCTATAGTACCATATGGTGTATACCGATTTTATGCTCCTAGGTAGTTTACTTCCTGTTTACCAAATACTTAGGTTTTTACACATAATGGACATAAATGCAAAATTTCCGTCACATTTTCCCAAGCAACTACATGAGATAGAGGTCTGATATTTTGTATATAGCTTTATCCTATAGTACCATATGGTGTATACCGATTTTATGCTCCTAGGTAATCTACTTCCTGTTTATCGAATACTTAGGTTTTACACATAATGGACATAAATGCAAAATTTCCGTCACATTTTCCCAAGCAACTACATGAGATAGAGGTCCGATATTTTGTATACAGCTTTATCATATAGGACCATATGGTGTATACCGATTTTATGGTCGTAGGTCGACTACTTCCTGTTTACGGATTACTTAGGTTTTTACACATAATGGACATAAATGCAAAATTTCCGTCACAGTTTCCCAAGCAACTACATGAGATAGAGGTCTGATAGCGAGCATAGCTCGCAAGCGGGCACGAAGTAATGCTGATCTAGATTTTTTATGGTCCGGAAAGGGTTATTATTTTTACAGGTCCGGAGTGAATGTTAAAATAATTTATAAGAAAAGAAATAATGCTAAAAATAATAATTTGCGCTTTTTACAAGAAAATAATATTCTTAAAATAATAAATACACATAAGCTGCTCGTTTCGTCTTGGTTATATGCACGTGCGAAACTAACGTGTCTCGAAGCTTAATCGCCCAATACCAGCTCGCCCCAAAATATAAGCAAATGGAAATATTGGAAATTAAATGATAGCGATAGCCCTGAATGTCGACATTTAGAACAAAATATGAATAAAAAATATATATGAAAAAGATTGTTAGAAATGGAAAAACTTGTTTACCAAATAAACTTATGAATTTTGTCATTTTACACATTTTTATTTTTTCACATATTTTCAGTCTATGCTCGCATTTAGGCAATGCCTACTCCATATTATTTTGTATATAGCTTTATCCTATAGTTCCATATGGTGTTTAGTGATTTTATGTTCCTAGGTCAACTACTTCCTGTCTGCAGAGTATTCAAGCTTGTATGCATGGCTTAGTTTGGGGAGCGGGGTATCACTAGTGAGCATTAGCTCACAGATTTACTTGTTTGTACAGTTGGTCAATCGTTGTTGCTTCAAAAAGAACGGAAAACTCGGGAACAAATATATATCTGGATGTCAATTTATCTAAGGTGCAAGAAGCATAGGTATCAATGGGACACCCAAAGTCAAAAGTCCGAACAGGCAGAGACAAAACCAATAAACACCAACGAAAACAAGACAAAAAAATGAGCAACATGTAAAACACGGATACACAAAAAGTACTGGATATCAATTAACAACGCGAACAATAGTCGTAACGATATTGAACTCAGTTGCAAATCTGTAACCAGGGGCAATCAAATATCAATCTGCCAGCCAATATCCGTGCCTGGATCCTTTTAAGCATGCAATGGTAGCTTCTGAATCATGATATGATGATGTCATTGGGCCAACTGTCCACCATCAGAGAGAAGTACCAGTGGGGCATTCGAATGTCATAAATCCGTCCACTCCAGCCTATGGAGTTCACGCTTCACATTCGATTCGTTATTTCAGAGCTCGTGGAGCTTAAATCGATTTCCTTGGTAGAGCGTCTTGAGTACGCTCTGTTGATTTTGTGTTTTGTGTTTCTTAGTGCTGTTTTTATTCGTGTTTACCGAACAATAAGTGCCCATTGAAACGTTTCGAACGTTTGCTGAACTTCACAATCATGTTATTTATATAAAAAAAAGGTTGAGTATGTCGATTAATTGGTCCTCTGTATTTTTTTTCTTAGACACATTGATAACAATTTTTGTCTTTGTTTAATCGAACACCATATATTTGTACCTGCGTTATTCATTCTTTGTGAACAAAAACTACGTTGATCAAGATTTGAGCTATGCATGTGATATAGAAGTATATACATGTGTGGAAAAACAAAAAAGTTTTGATACTTTTACAGGATGAAACTGATTTAAAGTTAAGAATCTCCATCAGTTCTTGATATCTTTAGGATTCACATTTGGTTAACCCATCTTTCGAATAACAACATTTGAAATATTTTAGGAGGCCAATTTTTATTGCCATAAGAATTGAGGTCAAAGCGTTTATTGTATGGATTTTATGTTTCACATAGGAATTTAATACTGAAATGGAATGTCTTCATTTTAATCATCAACACAAAGGTCGAAGGGGGAAAAAACCTATTTATAATTGACAATTATTTCTTTTTTCGAACAGTGGTGTGCCTGTTTATGGGCTGCTTTTGTTGGTGAAACAACCAAATCCTAATTCAGTTGATAAACAATCAATATAATGTGTTATATATATATATATATATAGTATAATCGCTAATGCTATAGGGTCGTTCCGAAGGAGCGATTTCACATCTTTTTCAACCAGCGGACGCCCGTACAACAGAGTTTTTATAAATTGAAGTCTCTAGGACTCCGTACGGCAACCCCGCCTAGCATATAATGCATGCCGCTTATAGCGTGACGCTACGGTGATTCCCTAAAAAAGGAGTTCCTATAACGTCCTTATAAACGTCATGCATTACACACCCCGGAATCTACTATTTTTGAGTATAGTATAATCGCTAATGCTATAGGGTCGTTCCGAAGGAGCGATTTTACATCTTTTTCAACCAGCGGACGCCCTTACAACAGAGTTTTTATAAATTGAAGTCTCTAGGACTCCGTACGGCAACCCCGCCTAGCATATAATGCATGCCGCTTATAGCGTGACGCTACGGTGACTCCCTAAAAAAGGAGTTCCTATAACGTCCTTATAAACGTCATGCATTACACACCCCGGAATCTACTATTTTTGAGTATAGTATAATCGCTAATGCTATAGGGTCGTTCCGAAGGAGCGATTTCACATCTTTTTCAACCAGCGGACGCCCGTACAACAGAGTTTTTATAAATTGAAGTCTCTAGGACTCCGTACGGCAACCCCGCCTAGCATATAATGCATGCCGCTTATAGCGTGACGCTACGGTGACTCCCTAAATAAGGAGTTCCTATAACGTCATGCATTACACACCCCGGAATCTACTATTTTTGAGTATAGTATAATCGCTAATGCTATAGGGTCGTTCCGAAGGAGCGATTTCACATCTTTTTCAACCAGCGGACGCCCGTACAACAGAGTTTTTATAAATTGAAGTCTCTATATTGAATATATATATGATTATTAGCACACAAAGATGATGCTATTCGGTGCTTTTTCTGCATTTATGCCACATAATATGGACGGTATTTTGAAAACATGTACGCTGTTAAAAATCGATGTTTCATCGGTGCATATCGAGCCTTATAAATAATTGATTCTTTTCAAAATCGATGACCTCACAGCCATTTTGACATAATATCACTTTCTATCTCCTGTTCTTTCTTGGCCCAACTTCTGGCATAGTCTATAACTGGATCCATAATTGCAACACTTGTTTGTAGTTGAACAATTTAGGTATAAAAGTGCAAGTATAGAAATTATGGGTATAGCTTTATCTTTGAAGTAAGAAGGAAAAAATTATATAAAGTTAATAAAAAAACTACTGTGGATAAATCTCAATGTCCAAGAGAAAAGGCAAAACAAGAAAGACATACCAGAGAAATTGAAGATCGCAATGGTCATGACTTGTAACTGTCATTTCAAAGGAAACAGTGGGTTAAACAAGGTTTTATGGTTTTAAACCACCATCTCCCTTATGTGATAGATTTATGATGCTGAATATTTCCTAAATTGATAGCATCTTAACATGCCTGGTCATCAGACTTGACTGACATAAATTTAACAATAGACTTTAATATATTTGTTTGCTAAACTCCAAGTTGTTCAAAACGACAGTTTCTTCCCTTGTACTGCATTGGTCGATATCTTTGTTGCTGGATTTGGCTTACCTGTTCGAACTTTTTTGGTTTTGAGTACTTTTCGTTCAATACTTTTGGGTTTTTGATCTTCCAATGTTATGATTCAAATGTTGCAGATGAAATGTAACTCCTTGAAATATGCATATACAACATAACCAAATTTCCCGTTTTTATGTACGTTTTGGTATTTGTATTTTAAGACCACTGGGTAGATTACTGCTGGTGGTGGAATAGAGATCCCTGAGGGTAATCACATGCCTGGTTGTAAGGCTTCTCTTCTCAAAGACACCAATTTACTAATAGACTTTAATACTTTATATTCGTTGAAATTTCCAATTGTTTAATTCAAAATTGTTTAAAGCACCAGGTTTCTTTCCTTGCTCTGCGCATTATCAATATCCTCAATGCTGGATTTGGCTTTCCTGTCCAAACGTTTTTGGTTTTCAGAACTTTTCGTTCAATGCTTTTAGTTTTTGATCTTCAAATGTTGCTGGTGAGAGGTTACTTCTTGAAATATGCATATACAGCAAATAATCCGTTTTTATATCCGTTTTTGTGTTTTTATTACTTAATCTTGTTACGACTTGGGTTCGCGTTGTTGATTTCCGTTCGATTGATTTTGTGGTTTGTGTTTCTTCGCGTTGTTCTTGTTCTTGTTTACCGGTTTCGTCGTTGCCCTTTCAGACATTTGACACTCGAATTCCCCATTGGTGCCTCTTTGCCTCTTTCAATAAAGAGTTACTAAAAGAAATAAACGATTGTCTTCAAAGTTTTCGACTACTAGAACTCCAATACGTTTGAATAAGCATAATTACCGATATCAAGAATAAGAACAATAGCAGTGAGTCGATAAAAGTAGTGAAGTGAAGCCAGAAAAAAGTCAAAAGTCCAAAATACGTAAATAAAATTAAGATCTAAAGTCAGTGGCTTAATTTTCAAGACATTATTTTACAATTTATTTTATATACAAAGTGATACGTTTAAAAAGGGAATAGAATATATTTAAGAATGAATATGATGAATTTCTAGAGATTTTTTGATAATCGGAAAATTCATTAACTGACATATCGTTAAGCTTTGGTACACCTTTGCATATTTTGTAATTGGACTTAGAATTCTTATAACTGAAATTTCTATTATTCAGAAGATTGCAGAAGTTGGTTTGTCATTGAGTGTTTGTTTCGTCGTCTACTTTAAATTGATTGTAGGTAGCGTGAAGGATATATTTTAACAAGTAGGAGTTACTTCTATTTTCGGAGAACCTAAGTTCACTATCGTTTTGACTTGAGATCATGTTGCAGAAAAATTGTTTTGAATGTTTTTGTTCTAAAATTAAGGTAGGTCGAAAGGGGAAGGACAGACTACAAAATGTTTTCCATTGGTTATTTAGTTCTTACCTTTAATGAATATTGGATATGGAATCAAATTAAACCTAACAGAATCATCAGTTTAATTTCAGATAATGTAAAGTAGTTTAGTTAAACATAATAACAAAATAACGTAATATGAGGATCATTCTCAATTTGCAAAAAAAGACAATTATAGGAGAGCACACAGGAGAAATTGCAGATCACATTTAAACTACAACGTGAAACTTCAATAGACAACGTCAAAGTAATATCAGTGCCGAACCAAAATATTCTTATTCTTATTTTTGTCAGAGAATAGTCTTAAATGACTTACTCATATGTTTTGCCGTCTGAATAAGTGACTATTACCTCTGTTCCACTGTCATTCACATTAAGTCTCATCTGAAAAAAGGCACTTAAAAAATGTAGAAAGGTGTACAGTTCACATTTATAAAAGCCATCAATTCAATTGAAAACTTATGTTTAAAAAAAAGCAAAGGGTTTCAACAAAGGGGTGTATTCTAAAGAAGCAGAGGTACCAATGGGGTATCCAAATGTCAAAAGTCCGAAAGGGCAGAGACAAAACCAGTAAACACCAACAAGAGTGGAACAAAAACAGACAACATGTAAAACATGGAAACACAAAACAACTGAATATCAATCAACAACGCAAACTCCAGTCGAAACAAGAGTGAACTCAGGTGCTCCGGAAGAGTAAGCAGTTCCTGCTTGCTATAGCACACCCGTCGCGTTGCCAAAAGTCACTATATAAGCAAGAATACTGTTGAAAATTTCTATTGTATTTTGTTTCTTTTGAAAAAAATGTTATTTTCAAGTTATCTCGAACATGCAGCACATACAAAACTGACTAGTTTATTGTCTAAAAATAAGGTAACTAGGTACACAATTCAAAATAAGTTTAATACTTGATTATTTGAAAACAAGTGTCAAACAAAAAGGCATAAGTAACTTTTAACCTTAAGTAACACTTTATATAGTGGAAAATTATAACTAACCTTGGTACATGTAGTATATTGTGGATACAATTTTATTGCATTATTCCAACAGTTATCAGCTACTTCCAGTAATGCACAGCCTATTCTTTTTAGTCCTGCTTCTTCTCTGGGTGTGTTTATGGATGTTCTACATGGAACAGTTGAGTATGCCTTTGTGTGAGTCGCTGTTATAATAAAATAACAAAACTACTAAATGTACAGGTGTTGTTGACAATAGACGATAAAGAGATGTGGAATAAGTGTACGCGACACAACCAACATTAAAGAAACGGCAATTTAAAAAATCACAATGGAAAACAGCCAGCAGTCTTCAACATGACCAGAGGTCACTGCTCGCCGTCTTGCATTGGCCCAAGACTAAAAATACAATACATAAGATTCAAACAAACCCTCAGAATATCAAAGAAAAAAAATGATTTCAAATTGAAAAAAAAATCGACATAAACATTCATTCACAAAAAAAGTTTTAAACTTGAATGTCTATGAATCAAACCGATTGCAAAATACAACAATTCTATGCTTTGTTTATACACGTTTTCAGAAATATCTTCGATCGCCATTGACGTATCTCTAGCTAACACATATAGAAAGTTAATAAAGGTATCAACAAAACTACCGAACTGAGATGACAATTTAGGATTTCAAGCTATTCTAGACAAAAAAGATCGAAGACTGATTCTCTCTTATAACCTCAATTTCCTTTATATTGATGGTGTCTTTTCACTGAACAAATCTCGATTTGATGACTTTCTACATCTCATATATCCTCAGACACTTGATATAAAAGACACAACAGATACAAGGAAGTCTGCTTCATATTTAGATCTACATCTCGAAATAGACTCTCAACAAAACTCTATTAAAAACGTGATGACTTCAGCTTTCCAATTGTCAACTTTCCCTTCTTGTGTAGCAACAATCCGTCCGCTCCAGCTTATGGAGTTTACGTATCACAATTGATTCGTTACTCAAGAGCTTGTGGTTAAAACATCGATTTCCTCGGCAGAGCGTCACGTTTGTAACAAAACATGTTATCACAAGGTTATGTTTCTCCTCGGTTGCTGTCGTCACCCAAGAGATTATACGGTAGACATCATGCACTCATAGACAAATATGGGATTTCGATCTCTCAGAGGAGTGTGCAGATGTTGGGTTTTCTTTTGTTTTCTCTATCGGATTTGACACACTGAATTAGAAATTGGCAGCTCTACGGGTGTTCTATAGCAGGCAAGAACCGCCTACTCTTCCAGAGCACCTGAGTTCACTCTCATTGCGACTAGAGTTTGCGTTGTTATTTGATATTCAGTAGTTTTTGTGTTTCCGTGTTTTATTTGTTGTGTATTTTTTTGTCCTGTCCTTGTTTGTGTTTTTCGGTTTTGTCGGTGTCTTTTCGGACTTTGACATTCGGATGCCCCTTTGGTACCTCTGCTTCTTTGAAATAGATTATGCTCTTTTTGGCCAATGTTTAAATACTAATAAAAATAATGCTATAAGTCTAAATCATATCTGTGTCATAAACATGAGCATACATACCTATAACTGCCAGTTGATTTCTCATGCTTTGAACTCGAGTTTGAAAATTTGAAACAGCACTATTCTTGTAAACGGTGCATCGAAGCATCTTAAAAGTCGCCATTGCTTCCTTTAAAATAGATCTTCACACAGGAATGTGTGTGTGATGAAGGGTAGTGACCTACGAAAGTGATTTGATATTTATCAATTTGTAAAAAGACGAATCCATTTTCAAGGTTATTGACAGTATATGTGATCATTTCATTTATAATTACGTCGCCGCATTATTGACTTACAAACGATAAATCTTAAATGTATTAAATTTGGACTGAAAAAAAAAATAAAAAGTGAT
Source organism: Arcuatula senhousia (assembly GCA_963971305.1). Lineage (NCBI taxonomy): Eukaryota > Metazoa > Mollusca > Bivalvia > Mytilida > Mytilidae > Arcuatula > Arcuatula senhousia. The sequence goes on from OZ020305.1 coordinate 268,375, forward strand.
AAAAGATATTGTCAATGGATATCATATTTGTCATTTCTATTGTTTGTTTATTTTAATTCAGTTCAAAATAATAATGCCAAAATTGCGTTAAACCTAGTTTACTTCACCCCAAAATAGACGATCTTGACAATGAAAGAAAGGCACATGGCAGATCTTTATTCTTAAATTAATTCCCATTAATATCAATTAGTTTCTCTTTGGTATTTTGTATATGAATTATTGCAATTGCTCAAATTATTATTCATTAGGCACTTTCGGTCGTCGTTTCGATTTTCCCGCTTTATATACATATATTTGAGGTAGTAAGTCTGTGTACGTGCTTAGAATTTAGCGGGATTAGAGCTCATTCATATGATTTTTGTACCTGAGTTTGTAATAGCTGTACAAAATAATTAATTGGTACGGCTTTAGATGTTTGTACTAAAAAAGGACATAGGCAAAATCAGTAAATACAAACTGGAAAAGCACGGAAAAAACAGACACAAAATACAAAACACAAAAACAACTCATTAGCAATTATCAAAGCGAACTTCAGGCTTACACAGGCAAAATTTAGACATACGTCTGACGTACGTTAATATAAACGTGCGTCTGACATAGTGCATAAACGTACGTTAAACATACGTTTCTAACCGCTGTACGGTAAACGTACGTCAAATTATTGTAAAAACATATGTCAGACGTACGTTTTTTAAACGTGCTGTAAACGTATGTTTACCATACGTCAGACATATAGTTTCCTAAAATGTATGAAGTTAGTAAGTTATTTATTTAGTGTGTTTTATTATGAAATAAAAATATTGCCAAGATAAATTTTTAATGTGCGTCAGATGACATGCGAGCAGCGAGCAGCGACCGCTGGTCACATTGAAGGCTGCTGGCTGTTTTCCATTGTGGATATTTAAAATATACGTTTATAATGTAGGTTGTGTCGCGAACACTTATTCCACATCTCATTTTCTTCTATGCGTTTAACGTACACCAGACGCACGTTAAACGCAGTCAACATTTTGCCTGTGTAACGAACGGGAACCCAGGAGTTTTGATGTTAGCTTTAGCTGAAACACTTTCGTCTATATTGTATTAAGGTTATAAAGAAAATATTTTGCCATCATTGTAGAAATACCCGTGAACCTTAAATTTTAACTGTACTTCTTTAAGGGTAAGTTACCAAAAAAAAGGAAAATTTGTCTGATGATTTCTTTTCCGGTCGATTTGAAATAAACTCGGTGGTGCAAATTACGCGGATTCTTCAGTGTGCACTGCATGATACGTTTATATTTCATATACCGAAAAATATGACAAAAAGTAAAAAACCAGACTAAAGACTCACACTAATTAATTGTAGTTGTTTCAAATTTCAACTTCGCTCAGACACAATACAGTGTAACATGAGGTACAATGAACATAATAGTTATAAGACCCCGTTTACACTAGACGGAAAGATCGATCTTATTTGAATCGGTACAAAAAAAGATCGATCTTTTTGTCAGTGTAAACGGGAAAGATCGATTTTTATTTGAATCGATTCAAAAAGAACCGGACTTTAAAAGTCCTGCTTTAGACATAGACTTAAAAAGATCGATCTTTTTTAATCGATCTTTTTTGTGTAATGTATCGACTGCAGGGAGTGAAATACAACGACCGTATTATTCGGGTTATTTCCGAAGTCCATGCTTAATGAAGCAGTCCAACGACATCTATTATCTGAATGGAATGAAGACCTACAGGAAAAGTCATCAGCGGCGTTTTTCAAAATCCCACAACAACCAACTAAGAATGCAAGCCAGTTATGGAGTTCCGTGCCAAATAATACCAGAAGTACAGGCTAACATCAAGACGCGTATAATGACGGGAACCTACACACTACAGACAAATCGTGCAAAGTACAATCAGCATGCCGTATCCTATCTGTCCAAGCGGTAATACTAGAAACAAAGACCGACAACACCTTCTACTTCACTGCAGTAAACACCAATATGCTAGAGAAAAACAACTATCGCCCCTAAATCTCCTGCAGACTACTACTAACAGTGCTAGCAAACAAGACATGATACTGAAAAATACATGGATCAAGTTAATTTTCAAGGCAAGAATTGTGCATATTCAATATATTTATGAAATAACATTTATAGAAGCATATACCCAGAGTATATATTTATATAGACATGTACTGGCTAGGTAAAATATACATATTGCAAGGTGTATTTGTTGCAGATGAGAAAGTTAGTTTAGTGTTTGTCTAATCTAGATCTAAAGCTATTAATTAAAAAGTAGCTAAGCTTCAGTTCTGTTGACTTCAATACTTACGGCAATAAAATCCACCTCCAGAAATATTACTATTGTTGCTATTCTAGAAATGGTGTCAATCAAATATGGATCCTAAAGAATTCGAAAGAACTGATTGAGATTCTTTTAAAATCTAAATCAGTTTCATCTTGTAACAGCATCAAAACATTCGATTTCTCAACACTTCACACTTCTATTCTACATGAACAACTGTCGTGATTGACACAACTGATTAAATGCAGCTTTTTCAAAAAGAATGGAAAACGCAGGTACAAATATCTAGTAGTCGATTATATCAAGACTTACTTTGTCATCAATGAGTCTAAGAAAAAGAACAAATTTACAGAAGACCAAATAATCGACATGCTTAACTTTCTCATTGACAACACATTTGTTCAGTTTGGTGGACGTGTTTTTCCAGTAGGCACTAATTGTACACCTTTGCTTGCTGATTTGTTTCTTCGTTCATATGAAGCAGACTTCTTACAATCACTTCTAACCAAAAAAGGTCGTAGACAAGCTCTCTCTTTTAATCTCACTTTCCATTATATTGATGATGTCCTTTCACTGAGCAATTCTCGATTTGGTGAATAGAGTGAACTCGGGCGCTCTGGAAGACTAAGCAGTTCCTGCTTGCTAAAGCACACCCGTCACGTTGCCAAAGCATTTTGACATTCGGATACCCATTGGTTCCTCCGCTTCTTTGTTAATTATCATATCATTTTCATGACTACACAATAACCATATTAATTTTGAATTATCATTTAAGTTGGAAAATTTTGACAAATGGTTATGACGTCTGTAAACAGTTGTTTTATCAAATTTTCAAAATATGTAACAGAGCGGTGCTCTTGTGAAACTCTTGTACGATGAAAACGCGTCTGTGGACCATGTGAAGACTCGTCGAGACGAAGCTGCCCTGATTTTAACCAAGCAGAACTTTATTTCGGATTTTTTTTAGGCGATCAATCTTATTTTTATTTCATTTTTACACATCTTATACAATCTGACTTAAAAAAATAATTGTGTATATATGTTATCTATATAAAAAATGAATCATCGAATAACTTATACTTTGATAAACTGTTAACACAGAAATATGTCTCACCAGCCACAGCTTGACACAGTTTGAAACGAAGCTAAAAATGCAAAAGTTAATGCTGCGTTCACACGTACAACTACTTAATGCGCATTCAATCCTCATTACCAAAGCGCATTGATCTGAATACGAATTCGATAACGTCGTTTGCGTTCACACGTTTCTTCAATTCGCATTCAATTCGAATTGAAACTGATATCCGTTCACACATCTTTTACCACTCAATTCGCATTGGACATTTTTGGTTCCTGGAAGTCTGCTATGACGTCAAGGATTAATGACGTCATAAACGTTAAAGTTCATGCATGACTACCCCTTCTTTGGATTTTATTCCGTTACATTTGATACATGTTAGATATATTTTCAATTGATGCAATTATATATTTATTTTTAATTGATACAATTAAATATATTTTTAATTGATGCAATTAGATATATTTAGGGCACTTGTCATATAATTCGAATTGAATAAAAGTTTCCGTTCACACGGCAATGCAATGCGCATTGAATGCGAATTATCCAATTCGAATTATCGAAAACGTATCATCATAGCGAATTGGATAATCCGCATTATTTCAATTCGAATTGATTCGCATTAAAATAGTTTTTATGTGTGAACGCGTCAAAATTTTTGAATGCGAATTGAAATCGAATTGAATGCGCATTATTTGTAAGTGTGAACGCAGCATAAAAGTTACTACAGGAGCTGGCAATGATGACTGAAATTTATCTGTATTGATGCTATTGAATAAAAGTCATAAAAAATTACCGAATTTGGAAGATCAATTTAAATGTCCTAAAGAAAAAACATGGCAAGGAAGATATACCGGAATTTTTTTTTTAATTCATTACAATACCAATCAAAACTTTAAAGGGACGGACTGGATATGCAATTTGTTTTGTTTTGTTTTTGTTTTTTTTATTTCTGCAAATACCAATTGAAGGTTTAAAGGGACAGACCGGATTTGTTCAAATTTATTTATCTATTGACCAATATATGTCTTCCATGGATTTATTCTAAACAGATTAATACAAAAAATGGACAAAATATTTTAAATACTCTGTAAAAAGAGGATTCATACGGAAGTTTAATTTTCACTATTTTTCTAATCTGATCGAAAATTAAATGGCCGCAAAATATATTGATATCATTTGCACTGTAAAAATCTTTGTCGAAAAGAGCACGAACCGTTTAATTTTTTACAATTCTTTTTATAGCAAATTATGATATGAAAAATTTTATAACGACCACGCAAGACCCAGCCCGTTCGAAATCATAAATTTCTTACAGGTTATGCCTTTGGAGCCAATAATGAAACATCTTATAACACGCCATAACTCACATTTAACAGATCTTCATGCAAAAATGATTTAAGAATTTTAAATTTTAGAAAATTATATACACATTAAAACATATCTGTAAAATTAATGATCACAAGTACATTTTTTCCTTTAAAATATGATTTCATTATCCTTCTTAGCTCTGGAGGCGTGAAATAACTATCCATGCCTCGCTGCAGCATTTGAATAACTGTGATAAAAAAAAAAACTTATTAAAATCGGTGAAAATTTTAGTTTCTGCTTTGATATTGTGTTTTGTTTTTGTTTTAAAATACCCATAGGATAATTCTTTCCTACTGTTGTATGGCCTGTACTGAAAAGAACCCTTACGGATTAGGCTTGAATCATATGAAGTTTATTTTCAATCCAGGGCCAATTGAAAACAGCTAGCAGCGACCACAGGTCACATTGAAGGCTGCTGGCTGTTTTACATTGTGTTTTTTTAATTGTCGTTTATATTGTAGGTCGTATGGTGTACGTACACTTATCCCACATCTCATTATCTTATATTCAACTAATTTATTAAAAAAACGTTTTCATCCTTTTTCCATATTCCGTTTCAAGCGCATAAACATTGTGCTGTGTGGTCTTAAGAATTGATACTTATTAGTATTTATTCCTTCATTGTTGTCGTCGCTCAAAAAAAAATCCAGGGTATATGATGTCCTCGTACACAAATATCATTTTTTATTTCATGTTGGTTTGTCATAGTGTGAGTACATTATCTTGATATATCGAACATATATTTGGAAATGAAAATGCAAAAGTTGTCTTATCCAGAAAAGTACGCGCATATAGGTCGAACAAAAGGTTGAATTTCCACAGGATAATCAGGACGATCATAGGCTGTTATATTATATAATGAGATGATGTATGTTACATATTCTAAAAGAGGTTAGACGTGGAATAAGTGTACGCTATAAATGAGGGTAATGACAAAATTACCGAACGTGGAAGAATCTAAAATGTCCTTGAGAAAATACAAAGCAAGGAAAACGTACCTGAATTTTTTGGGGGTCTGGTACTGATGCTACTGGTGAGAGGTTACTCCTTGAAATATATCCAAATTAACCGTTTATACCCACGTTTTGGTATTTGTAATTTTGAAATCACTGGGCGATAACCGCTGCTGGTGGACCAGAGGTCCCCGAGGGTAATCACAAACCCGGTCGTCAGACTTGTCTGACACGATTTACCATAAAATTTCTAATATTTTTGTCGCTGAAATTTCCGATTTTTAAATTCAAAATTGTTTAAAACACCAGGTTTCTTCCCTTGTATATCCTCGGTGCTGGATTTGGCTTCCTTGTTCGAACGGTTTGGTTTTGAGTACCTTTCGTTTTCAACAGTTTTGGAATTTTACCTTCCAGTGTTTTGATTTAAATGCTATTAGTCGGATAAAAAAATCTGAAAAATGTGTACAAGTCCTGGCATATATAATAAGTTGTGAACTGAAAACAACGTATGCACGTATGTTACTTTCCAGGTTTGGAAAACTTATTCTTTTAGAAATCTTCTTTTTTATCATAAATATTTGTAGTGAGATGACCAACAGGAATAATTCGAGATATAAATTCAAGAATGACGTGAAGCAAGTGAATTCGGTGGTTTCTTTAATCTCTAGCTCTGGAGGAGATATTGAATGAATCCATCTACCATACGAAGCGTTGTTGACAGAGAGGACGTCATCAATATATCTGAATGTAAGATTTAAGGACCCTGTCTCTTTCATCTTCTTGTTCTTTACGAGTTCCTGAAAAAACCCAGTCTCGTACTAGTATAAAAACAAGTATGCGAGGAGAGGAGCACAGTTTGTATCCATTGGAATGTCAACTTGTTGAAAAATCTCTTCTCCAAATGTAACAAATATGGTGTCAATAAGGAAGTGTAACAAATCTTATCGTTTTTTAATTTTCGGGGAAAAAATGTAAAATTATATCCTAAAACAACAAAGTTCCATGAATTCGAAAAAGCCTTTTTCAGGCGTCACTTAAGTTTTTCGTGTTGTCATCTGGCGTACAAAGTTAAAAATCGAAAGTTTTCAAAGAAAGAACCTCAGAGAATGACCAGGATTAAAAATTAATAAAAACAAATCTTTTGAGTTCTTTAAAATCACATATGATTGAATCCATTACGATTATAAAAAAAAAATGCGCCACAGTATGCTTGTTTTCCTTCTTTGACAACATACAAGATCTAAGAGAGTTGATTGGACAGCTCTGTAGTTGAAATTGGTCCAAGATTAAAAATACAACGCGCATGATTCAAAACAAACCATAAAATGTAAAGAAAGACCTTGTTGACACAGAACAAATCACATAAAGTCACCGAGTACAAAATCAACTTTGCAAAAAGATCCAGCCATAAAGTTAATATTTGATTAAAAAAAGTTTTTAGATGTATCTTTCTTTGTCATCTCTGACCTGGAAAAGAATGTATTTATTTGGCTGACTGTCGAACTTAATCATAGCTGTTTACCTAATTTTTCTTGGCAGAATGTTAAATAGTCCGATATTATCCCTTATAGCCTTGCACGGGTGTTAAACACCAACTCACTCACTCCCTTACAAGTTTGCTTTCCCGGTACCGAACAAGTCTTTTTTTTTTAAACAGGAAAGATCTTTTTTTAAGTCTAGTTTATAGAGAATATCTTCTGCTGGAGGACAAGAGTCCTCTACGGTAATCACAAGCCTGGTCGTCAGACTTGTCTGACACGTATTTAACACAAATTTTACCGATTGTAAAATTCAAAATTGTTCAACATGGTAGATATCCCCGTTGCTGTGTTTGGCTTTCTTGTCCTTCCAATGTTTTGATTCAAATGCTGTTGATAAGAGGTTACACCTTGAAATGTACATATACAGCATACCCGTAACCAAAATACCCGTTTTTATACCCGTATTTTGGTATTTGTAGTATGATTTAATTTGAAATTTGTATATTTTAAAACTTATAAATCATTAGTTGTTTGAAGTGTTGTGTTGGATTTAGAATCGATATTTTTGATCTCGAGAAAGTTCCTGTACGTCTCGTTGATCTCGTGTAGTGCTCTTGTATCAGGTTTTGGTGAATTGAACTTTTATCGATTTGATTTTCATAGTGTGTTATTTTTGTGCTTTGTACAAGATTAACAATAAGGGAAGGTTGGGCCCGAAAAACCTAGTTGAACCCCGCTGCATTTGATATGTGCCTGTCTTTAGCCAGAAATCCTTTTGTTTGTCGCTGTCAACTATCTGTTTTTATTCTTTCAGAAATGGGTCTTTATTTGATAATATAAGGATTTGTTTGAATCTTATGTTTTGTAGTTTTAGTCGTGGACCAATGCAAGACGGCGAGTAGCGACCTATGGTCATGTTGAAGACTGCTGACTGTTTTCCATTGTGATTTTTTAAATTGCCGTTTTTTATGTTATTTGTGTCGCGTACACTTATTCCTCATCTCTTTATCGTCTATTATATAAGCTACATAACACCCTGATATACAAGATGGCTATAGAATTAATAATATATTGTGCAAATTCACATTGAATTTATTTAGTGTCTTCAGTTCGTTACCGGGAAATAACCAATTTGTTGACAAGATACTCTTTTGTAGAGAATGATTTACTTTTAAATTTGTAAATGTAACATCTTGAAATACAAGATGTTTCTATAGAATTAAGATTTTTTTTTTAACTACGTGGCTTAAGAATATGGAGTAGGAGTTTTCAAGAAACTACACATTTGGTCAAATGTTACATCGTTTTTCAAGATCATCACATACCCTTAAGATTGTCGAAGTTTCTTCTACCGTCCTAAAATAAAATGACAGTATCCATTGTTCGATTATTACCAGTATTATCTAGATAGCAACTCCAACAAGTAAAGTCAATTGTAAATCTATAATTCACGGTTGCTGTCTTAACTCAAGAAATTTTACGGTAGACACCGTGCACTCAATATATAAGGTAATGGATGTCTATCTCTCAAATGAATGAGTGCAGCTGTTGGTTTGTCGTAGAAATTTGTTTTGTCTTCCTTATTCGGATTTGACATACTGAATTGAAAATTAGCAACACGACAGGTGTGCTACAGCAGGCAGGAACCGCTTACTCTTCCGGAGCACCTAAGTTCACTCTTGTTACTAACCCTAACCCTTACCCTAACCGTTCGGTTGATTTTTTGTTTTGTGTTTACCGGTTTTGTCGTTGCCCTTTCGGACTTTCGACACTCGAATGCTCCATTGGAGCCCCTTTGCTTCTTTCTTATAACAACGTGTGAGATTAAAAGACATTTCAAAGAAATAAACTGTTAAATAAACAATGTGTATAAAAAAAAAATACAATGTATAAGAATTTTTATTAGCTAATCAAGAACCCACGAAGGGCATAATGTAACAAACAGTTAAATGATTGGACAGATGATATGAAAAAAAAAAACACAACAATAAAAAAATCAATGAGACACAGGATCAGAGCCATTGAAGTACCATGTATACATTGTAATATATCAAAAATAAAGATAAAAAATAAAAGAATAGATTATAAACAAGGACCATAATACAATTAGTATGTTAACATTTAGTAACTTTTTATTATTTCTTTTGTTTCCATTCAGATCTTTTTTCAAAACATTCAAAAATAAAATTGCCTAAATAGTTTAATGCTTCTATGTTCTCATTAGTAAATAGCCAGAAATACTTAAGCTCTGGGGATAATGATTGGAAATTTTCACAGCATTTATTTATTTTGTCAAAAAATATGCTACGCTCCTGTTCATATAAAGGACATGTTACTATAAAATGTGATTCATTTTCAACCGCATGGATGTCTTTACTCAAACAATAGTGACATAGTCTTTGAGATCTCTCAATATAATTTTTACTATATCTATCTTTTTCTATTCTCAAATCATGAGCACTTATTCTTATTCTACAAATTGCTCTTCTAATTCTAAAATCTTTAATTGATAAATAAGCCTCTGGGATAAAATCAGTTTTAAGACTAAAAAGGTTTTCTAATTTACTGTTTCCCTGTGATAAAATTTCTGTCTTTTTATTTTGCCAAAAAGTCTAAAGCTGTCACTCAATTTTGATTTGACTATCCTGACAAGTTTACCTAAATTAATCATGTTAATCTTTAGAGTGTCTATATTTAAAGACTGTAATATATATCTTACTGATGAGAACCAACAGTCAATATTATTTATATCTAGTTGTTTATTACATACTTTTAAGAAAACAGAACTTATGTGATTCCTCGTGTTGTAACTATAAAACCTTATTTTGTCTAAGTAAGAGAAATATATAAACTGAGATTTTGGAACGAAAAGTCACCATAAACTCAGTAAAAACATTAAACGTTCATTCACAGTCAAAACATTCTAAATGTTCAACAACCATGACTTTATAAACTTATCGATCGCCAAAAATAACATATGTCGTAGGTACACCTTTTCAAAAATTTGAAATTTAAATCTTAATGTAGGTGTGCATGAATGCAAGGATTGTCCATAGTATGATTTCATTCTGTGATAGATATGTCGAGACGTTACAGCTTCCAGAATGCTTTACAGGACAGAACCTTCAGACAAAACATATGTAAGTACTAACTATTGTAAAAGGGAAGCAACATTTGGTCTGATGAATGTTGTCTTCAGATGAATGACATGCCATCTATATTAAGCGGTGTGTACAAATGTCGGAAGAAATTCTGAACGAAGAACTATGTTCAGCTAAAAGAAGATTAAGACTGGTCATATTTCGATATTTACATAATATTAATTTGTTTCTTGAGGTTTAAAACAATAAACTAGCTAAGCAGTCTGATTACGCCATCTGCCCCCTATCCAATCAGCCTCGAGTATCAGGTCAAAGGGAAATTCGGGCTTCTAGCAAAGTAATTGCCTTACAAATCGATACAAATGAACTCGCTCATATGAGTTCATACTGCTCTGATTCCCCCCTATTGCTTTAAAAATTTACAGCTTTCCACGTGTAGCTTTCATTGTCATCACTTTCCATTTCACTTTCATAGATATCTCGTCACAAAAATATCTGTATCTGGATTTTACGTCTCGTACTTGCTAAACACCAACATAAATATGTTTATCTACGGAGGTATCAAATGATTGCATTTAACATTTGCCTTTTGTATTTGTTTGTGTTTGTGTAAGGAAAAAGTAGGGTGGAAAAGGGGGGGGGGTATAAAGACACCTAATATTAACGGACCGTAGTATGATTATATTTATGAGACCGAAATCATAGTAGGTGCACAACATTGGCAACATTTGCAGGGGCGGATCAGGGGGGGGTCCACATACTGGGTTCTGTGGGCCAAAAGGGGGGGGGGGGTGGGGTTCCAGACCAATTTTGCTGAAAATCTACACAAAAAAAATAAAAATTTCGAAGGAAAGGGGGGGATTCCGACCCCTGGAACCCCCCCTCTGGATCCGCCACTGATTTGCCGTCAAGTATTAATTTAAATCATTTTACGGCATTTATCTAAGATGACAAATTAACGGGTTCAGTACGTTTATGCAAATATAGTCAAAATAAATGAGTAAAATTATTCTTATTTATCATTACTATTAAGGACTTTTTTATGCAAGAAAATTCTATGTTAGTAAATTTTATTTAGCGCAAATTTACTAAATGAATATATGTTTTTTTATTTGCAAAAACATTCTTTATAAAATGACAATTTAATCACTTGAGACAAATTGGAAAAGAGTCGGGCAAGTTGGGTGGGCCAAATAAAAGTGGAGACAAAATTGACACGGGAAAAACTTCGTTGATGAAAGGCGTGAAATTAATTCCTAAATGTTTCAGTTCAATGGTAAATCATGATATGCAATGTTAATTGGTTATGTGTTTTATATAATATATTTAAATCTTTTAAGCTTCTCATATATAAGTTTGCAGTACGCACAAGCTTAGGAATTCGTTTTCAATAAAAAGGATCAAAGGCGATTTATGGGCTCAACCTATTTGTTAAAGCTTAGCTGTAAATATATGACAGTGAAAATTGACTCATTTAACCATTGACCCGATTTAATGATGCCGCTAACGTTTTGGCGTTAATCCATATATTAAAGGCAATAAACGAGGGGATATAAAATTCGTGATGATAGCATAAACAGGGAAATATTTATTATAAAATGGAAAAAAAACTTTGGACTTTCGTGGCTTCATTAACATTTCACTGTATAAAAACATCTAAATAGACATTGTACAACTTTTTTTATGTATAGTGTTGGCCGCTGGATAAAAATATGACGACCCATTGACAAAAGGCGTACACATATTTGCGACAATTTCTTTTTATTTTTATGTGATGTATACGGATAAAACTAATGCGAGAATTTTATTGTGGTGATTACAAAAATTATAGTACTAAAGATACTGAAATATATATGTTAATGTGGTGCATACATGGATATCACTTCTAAAGAGTGCGTTCAAGAAGTCGACGAAACAGTCACATTTAGTGAATAGCAATAGGTTAAAAGAAAACCACAGGACAGTAGCTAAGAATTGACAGAAAATGTCATCTGCCGACGACGAGGAGGAAGAATATTTTATCGAAGAATATGAAACTTATTTCGTTCCATCTCATTTGGTGGATGAAGATCAGAACATTGGGGGGGAAACCACAGGATCAGCCAGAAACTGAGGGATGCCGACCTGAAACGCACGATCCAAGCAAACAACCAAACATTAAAACTATTACACGCATTGACGAAGAAACGGAAAATGTAGTAATTTTGATTCGACCTCAGAATAGATCACCGGTTTTAAACCAGGACAATGATAACGAAGACGTTTCCTCTGAAACCGACAATTGCGATCAATGCAAGATTTCAAATCCGGGTCCAGTGCAAGAAGATGACATTTTCACTAAAGCAGAAAATTCGAGAGGAGAAAAAGCTAACATGCGTGACTGTAACATGTGTATGCAAAACAACAATAATACATCAAACACGTCCCAAGTAGACAACGAAAACAACAATGACGTAAAGGCAGCTTATGAGAGCCAGGGAGCAAGACCGAAAACTCCACTGAAAACTTCTGGGTTTGGACAAGAAATACAGAGTGAGAATACTAAAACTAAACCAGGCTTATCTCCAGAGGTGTGTCGTAAAGTCCAGAAACTGAAAGAAATGGGACACTATGAAAACTTGGTTAACAATTGTAAAATGAACATACAATCTGGCGTCGGCCACGAGGTAGCTCAGAAAAATAAAGTGGATAAAATCAACCAAGATAGTTATGACGAGGACGATGCTCTTATTTGTGAGTTGATGAAATCGTTAAATGAAAAATCAACAAAGGATAAAACTAACAATAATATGTTAAATGTAGAGCCTGAAGACAGGAGTGACTGGTCACGTGAAAAGGCCACACTGAAAAAAGACAAGTATTTATCTAGAAGATTACAAACTAAAGAGACCGGTCAAGTCAAAGTTATCACATTTATATCACCAGAAAAAGACAAGGACGACATTAAAATCACACCGTTACGAACATCCAGGACACTCCCATTTAACGTTAAAATGATTTTTCAGCAAAAAATGGACGAATTGAAAAATAAGAACCGTATTTGTTTAACAGGGGGGAAAGAACTTATGTTTACACGTATTAATTTAAACAGCACTTCTTATAAATAGCATCTATAAAAATTATAGTCATTACATTAGTGTAACATTTTAATCTTATTTTTCTAAACTTATTGGAGAATTACATTTATACATGGAAACATACACAAAAACAGATAAAAAATCAGGTTCAAGTGCTCAAATTGAAAACTGAAAGGGGTATAAATCAGAGTAAGAAAATACATAATTCTGAAAAAAAAAATGAAGGAATCAATAAATTCATTAGCATAGGCTATATTGCATAACCATTTGACGATTGGAAAACTGAGGAAAAAATCTTGTTTCCTTGACATTCAAAATGACAACAGGAAAAGAAATATTCACATTTGCTATCACCGCTGTAACTCAATAACGAAAAACATAATCCACGTAATATGAAGTTATGTAAATAACAGAGAAAAGACAGCATTGTGGAACCATATCAGGAATAAACTGCATCTTTGATAAAGGCGGATCGATAGCCAGCCTGAATGTGAGCTAATATTGATCAGACAATGCTCGGAATATTTCTCTGGAATACATTAACTTGTATGGACGTACACTATGGTCTCCTCGACAGAAAATTCGGAGAATTATTTGTGGGACGACAGACCAAAATGTCTTATGGTATTACGAGGTATCTTTTCTTGACTTTTTTGCCTTTTAAGCTTGTCATTTTTTTTAATTTTTAAGTTAATTATTAACTAAGGGCGTTGTGTCTGGGAATAATTATCCGTTTGTTTACCATCTAATGATTGAAATAGCTGACTCGGCATTTCATATCATTATCCAATTATGTGTCCTACTAACCATGTTTCAGACATTTTTTTTATCTGAATGTAAACTTTCAAACAAAAGGGGGTTTGTGTTTGCAGTTTTAATCAAGTAACGTGTTATATATTTTCATAGACCCGTCTTATATACAGGTCTATTATTATTTTTTTGTTACACAGTTGCAAATTTCGGATTCTTTTGTTACGTTGTTCTTTCCCCTTTTCATCGTTCGACTTGTCTTTGTTCATTTACACTCATTCCACATCTCTTTATTTTCTATTTTACGTATACTGGATTTGTCTTGTTTTTTTTCGGTCTCATATAGAGCAATACATTAACAAACACTCAGGTCTCACCTTTAGCAATACATTAACAAACACTCAGGTCTCATAGCAATACATTAACAAACACTCAGGTCTCACCTTTAGCAATACATTAACAAACACTCAAGTCTCACAATTAGCAATACATTAACAAACACTCAGGTCTCACCTTTAGCAATACATTAACAAACACTCAAGTCTCATAGCAATACATTAACAAACACTCAGGTCTCACCTTTAGCAATACATTAACAAACACTCAGGTCTCATTTTAGCCACTCAGGGGTCACCTTTAGCAAAACATTAACAAACACTCTGGTCTCACCTTTAGCAATACATTAACAAACACTCAGGTCTCACCTTAAGCAATACATTAACAAACACTCTGGTCTCACCTTTAGCAATACATTAACAAACACTCAGGTCTCACCTTAAGCAATACATTAACAAACACTCAGGTCTCACCTTTAGCAATACATTAACAAACACTCAGGTCTCACCTTTAGCAATACATTAACAAACACTCAGGTCTCACCTTTAGCAATACATTAACAAACACTCAGGTCTCACCTTAAGCAATACATTAACAAACACTCAGGTCTCACCTTTAGCAATACATTAACAAACACTCAGGTCTCACCTTAAGCAATACATTAACAAACACTCGTGTCTCACCTTTAGCAATACATTAACAAACACTCAGGTCTCACCTTAAGCAATACATTAACAAACACTCGTGTCTCACCTTTAGCAATACATTAACAAACACTCGTGTCTCACCTTTAGCAATACATTAACAAACACTCAGGTCTCACCTTTAGCAATACATTAACAAACACTCGTGTCTCACCTTTAGCAATACATTAACAAACACTCAGGTCTCACCTTAAGCAATACATTAACAAACACTCGTGTCTCACCTTTAGCAATACATTAACAAACACTCAGGTCTCACCTTTAGCAATACATTAACAAACACTCAGGTCTCACCTTTAGCAATACATTAACAAACACTCAGGTCTCACCTTTAGCAATACATTTACAAACACTCAGGTCTCACCTTAAGCAAAACATTAACAAACACTCGTGTCTCACCTTTAGCAATACATTAACAAACACTCAGGTCTCACCTTAAGCAATACATTAACAAACACTCAGGTCTCACCTTTAGCAATACATTAACAAACACTCAAGTCTCACCTTTAGCAATACATTAACAAACACTCAGGTCTCACCTTAAGCAATACATTAACAAACACTCAGGTCTCACCTTTAGCAATACATTAACAAACACTCAAGTCTCACCTTTAGCAATACATTAACAAACACTCAGGTCTCACCTTTAGCAATACATTAACAAACACTCAGGTCTCACCTTTAGCAATACATTAACAAACACTCAGGTCTCACCTTTAGCAATACATTAACAAACACTCAGGTCTCACTTTTAGCAATACATTAACAAACACTCAGGTCTCACCTTTAGCAATACATTAACAAACACTCAGGTCTCACCTTTAGCAATACATTAACAAACACTCAGGTCTCACCTTAAGCAATACATTAACAAACACTCGTGTCTCACCTTTAGCAATACATTAACAAACACTCAAGTCTCATAGCAATACATTAACAAACACTCAGGTCTCACCTTTAGCAATACATTAACAAACACTCAGGTCTCACCTTTAGCAATACATTAACAAACACTCAGGTCTCACCTTTAGCAATACATTAACAAACACTCAGGTCTCACCTTTAGCAATACATTAACACACACTCAGGTCTCACCTTAAGCAATACATTAACAAACACTCGTGTCTCACCTTTAGCAATACATTAACAAACACTCGTGTCTCACCTTAAGCAATACATTAACAAACACTCAGGTCTCACCTTAAGCAATACATTAACAAACACTCGTGTCTCACCTTTAGCAATACATTAACAAACACTCAGGTCTCACCTTAAGCAATACATTAACAAACACTCGTGTCTCACCTTTAGCAATACATTAACAAACACTCAGGTCTCACCTTAAGCAAAACATTAACAAACACTCGTGTCTCACCTTTAGCAATACATTAACAAACACTCAGGTCTCACCTTAAGCAATACATTAACAAACACTCAGGTCTCACCTTTAGCAATACATTAACAAACAGTCAGGTCTAACCTTAAGCAATACATTAACAAACACTCGTGTCTCACCTTTAGCAATACATTAACAAACACTCAGGTCTCACCTTTAGCCATACATTAACAAACACTCAGGTCTCACCTTTAGCAATACATTAACAAACACTCAGGTCTCACCTTTAGCAATACATTAACAAACACTCGAGTCTCACAATTGGCAATACATTAACACACACTCAGGTCTCACCTTGAGCAATACATTAACAAACACTCGTGTCTCACCTTTACCAATACATTAACAAACACTCAGGTCTCACCTTTAGCCATACATTAACAAACACTCAGGTCTCACCTTTAGCAATACATTAACAAACACTCGTGTCTCACCTTTAGCAATACATTAACAAACACCAAGGTCCCATTTTTAACAATACATTAACAAAGACTCAGGTCTCATTTTTAGCAATTCGTTAACAAATGTACTTGTAGCATTCTTTAAGGAAATAAAAAAGAAACACAGACCAAAAAAGCACGTCATAAATAAAAGGACGTACATGAAAAAAGTTACATACATTAACAAAGACTTAAGCAGCATTACATTACCATTGGATGAAGGTCAAAGCAAACTATACACAAAGACCGACGCAGTACACAAACAAATGCAGATGAAATAGACTTACAGAATCAAAACTCACATCAATACATGAACAAATGTCAGAGCAATGCGACTGAAACATAAACAAATATCACTCCCATGCATAAAATGAAAGCAGAAATGCAAAACAAACATTCTAAAACAAAACATATACGAATTTCATCAGTCCACCATCCGATCAAATCAAAAGGTGACCAAACAGTGAACCGAACACATTAAAGACGGGAGCAAAGCCTAAACAAAACTATAGCCATAAAATTAGAATTAAAAAAATCTCAGTAATAATTCAAAAGGGTCACAGCAAAACCTAAGTCGGTCATACACTTTTTAACTATTGCCATCACTTGGCGTCCGTCGTCGTCGTCCGTCGTCGTAAACTTTTCTTCAAACTTCTTCTCCTCTGAAACGGCCAAACAGATTCGAACCAAATTTGGTCTGATGGTACCTTAGGGTATCCCCCACAGAACTGATGTGGGGATTTTTGATTCGTCGAAAAACATGGACACCGTTGCTAAAAATAGACCAGGGGGGTCAGACTACTGTTTTTGGCTAGTAAATCAAAAAGTATAAGAGATAGATGAAATCTGATGCCACCCTACTGCTCAGTATTAAAAGCTCTACAAAAGTCTCTATTTGGTCCAAGTTGTCAGATGACCCCTTATAGGGGTTACAGCCCCTTAAAGGTGAAAAATAGCGTTTCTTTTCATGTTTTTGTCCTTTAGTATGAAAACTATTGCAGATAGAGAAAAGCTGTTGCTTGCTTAAATGTTCAGCTCATTTAGCTCTACAAAAGTCTCCATAGGGTCGAAGTTGTCAGATGACCCCTTATAGGGGTTACGGCCCCTGAAATAATTATTTTTTCATGTTTTTGGCGTTCAGCTTATTTAGCTCTACAAAAGTCTCCATAGGGTCGAAGTTGTCAGATGACCCCTTATAGGGGTTACGGCCCCTGAAATAATTATTTTTTCATGTTTTTGGCGTTCAGCTAATTTAGCTCTACAAAAGTCTCCATAGGGTCGAAGTTGTCAGATGACCCTTAATAGGGGTTATGGCCCCTAAAATAACCTTTTTCATGTTTTTGGCCTATAGAATGAAAACTATAGCAGATAGAGAAAAGCTGTTGCATGCTTAAACGTTCAGTTTATTTAGCTCTACAAGTCTCAATAGGATTGAAGTTGTCAGATGACCCTTAATAGGGGTTACAGCCCCTAAAATAACATTTTTCATGTTTTTGGCCTTTAGAATGAAAACTATAGCAGATAGAGAAAAGCTGTTGCTTGCTTAAATGTTCAGTGCATAAAGCTCTACAAAAGTCTCCATAGGGTTGAAGTTGTCAGATGATCCCTTATAGGGGTTACGGCCCCTGAAATAGCGGTTTTTCGTGTTTTTGGCATATAGAATGAAAACTATAGTAGATAAAGAAAAAACTGTTGCTTGCTTAAATGTTCAGCTCATTTAGCTCTACAAAATATAGGGTTGACATCAAGACCAGGTGAGCGATTTAGGCTCCAGGGAGCCTCTTGTTTAAATATGCCAGAACAATAAATAAACGTTTTCTATTATAATATATAAAAACAAAATAAAAAAAGCATCTCCCAACACATTCTTAGTTTTTTTTTAGTGGTGCCTTCCATCAGTTTCGGTAACACTCAGATTGATTGCCATGCCTATATAACCATTTTTTGCAATTTATATACAAAAGTTTACATATTTATTTTTATCATATTTACATGTAATATTCTTTATTGGCACAAACGCCATAATAATAATTGGAAAATTACCAACAGAAAAGGAAAATCTTTATCTTTGTTGTAACATGTAAATTTAAAACCATTAAACATAATACGTTATGAATGTTATAATGGCTGGTTTGGAAACAATTTAGGAATCACAGTTGACTGACTTAATACCTTCAAGAATATAATAATTCAGTGAATGCATATCTTCTCTAGAAATTTTGGTTTTAAATTACATTTAACTTTGAATATCTTTGCAATTCAGCATAAAATGAAATTTATCTACTGTATGACTGTTAAAGAGCAAATTTAACAAATATCTACATGTTCAATAAAAGGGGAAAACAAAGCAATAATTTTAGTTCTAGTAGAACGCTTTATAAATTTCTTAAAAAATATAATGTCACCGCATTGAATTAATAATGTTCTAAATTAAGAATATTTTAACCAAAACAGAGTATGTCAGAGCATTTTGAGTCTGTCTTTCCATTGGCCCTAGATAGAAATTATAATTCATACGATTTCAAATCTTCCTAAAACTGCAGAGTACAGACACAAGCTTTGAAAAAGATTCCTGGCTTATGACAAGCACATATATGATATGGCGGGGTTAAACTAGTTTTTGGGCGTAGCGTCTCCTCTACTGATAACCTTACAAAGCAAAAAAATATATATAATAAAATACAGTAAAAATCAAGTCAATATAAGTCATTTTATCAAGAGAGTACATTAGACATGAAGACACCAGGAAGGAAAATCAAAGCTCTAAGGTCTTAACAGACTATCGAAATCTAAAAGTATTACAACAGATTGGTTCTCTTTTATTTTATTGTGCCCCATCTCCTTTCCAGTGGGCAGAGAAGAATATTTTAAGTATATTTAAACAATGAATCATAACAAAACGTGTTTTGATAAAAATTATAAACTTGGGGATGCACAGCACGGATGGTATCGTATACAAATGGTATCGATCCAAACACTCTTACGATAAAAATGAATTCATCCATTTATGTATGAACCAGAAAGAAACATTGCATAAACCAATGAAATAACAGAAACATCTATAGTAAAAATGCTGGAACCAATTAAGTAATAGATAAATCATGTATATGGTGTCTCCTATCATTAAATAGTTCGTTTTGTAAAAGGAATAAATAAAAAAATATATAAAAATGGAGATCGTGTTTAGTTATAACATATTTGACCATATTTTGGAAAGTAATATGATAGCATATTAAGAATATGGCAGGCAGATTACTCCGTCTACACTCAAATAACCATGCGAAACCAAGAATCTGACGACTACATAAAGCGTCACTGGCGCTTGCCCAAAAACTAAACGTAGAGGAACTCTTTTGAGAACACCTGCTGTTTCTGACAGCTAGCTTAGAATCACAATTTGAAAGGAATTTTATTTATTTTGCAGATGGACCAATTCATGAGTCTAAAGTATATCAGATACCATCAACTAATGTCGTCATCACCAGACCAGATCTGACGTCATCGATAAAGTCATCTGCATCTAGTAGTGGTTCCACTACCCTGGGATCATACAAGTCGTTCTCCAGCTCAGACACAAGTTCATACAGCTCTGGATCACAGATTCATTTATCATTGAAATCGTCGACTGGAAGTGGACCCAGTACTGCCGGGTCCTACCAATCTTGCTCAAGTTTAGATAGCAAATCTTCTTCTCTCAATGAGTCCCAACAGAAAACAGTAAATGAAGCACTCATCGACTCCAACGTTTTCTATAGTTGTGAATCAACGTTAGACAACGAGAATTACTTTGATGATAATGCAAATGTAACAGACAGCACGGTAAGATTAGAAAAAAATTTTGCCTTAAAACAACAACCGAACAAAAATAAATCTGAAAAAAATATCAATGGGCAATCCAAAGAAAAACAATAAAAATTCGATTGAAACTTATCTCAGTTTAGCTGTTCATTTCAAGAAGAACTTCTTGTTAGCTTCACTGGAATCAAATTAGAAAAAGCATGAAAACACGCGTGACTAAAAATATTGAAACAAACCCAACACCTGGAATCATCGACACACAGATTTGAGTTTCAATAACAAATTCGAAAAAAAGTGGTAAGAATCCTTTCTGTATATTTTTGTAAAGTATAAGACATGCAATGTCTCACAACTCTGGGCGAAATGAACCTTGGTAGTTTAAAGGTACGAAAAGAATACCTGTACTTCAATATATAGTTTTGTACTTGTAAATATTCTTTTCAATTACGACTTTACAATTATTATTAATATTTCTTGTAGATGGTTGAGCAGACGTATCCTACAGAATCTTCCACGTCAAGTGGGAGTCTCTCGGACTCTTTCGATAATGCTGTCAAAATGCTTAATACGTCACAACTGGACGAGGCCGAAAAACAATTTCTTTTTCTATTTCAACAAATGCAAGAAAAATCAGAAGACACAACAAAAATATTAGTACAAACTTTGAACGGTCTTGCCGATGTCTGTACACGAAGGAGTAGGATATGTCGGTCGAATCCTATGGAATGGCAGTGGTTATGTATGCATGCAATAGCTCTCCTTCAGTACACAGTTGAAATCTGTGAAACAGAACTAGAAACTGATTTAGATAACTTCGAAATAGAATGGTATCTGGAACAGAAGCAAGCGTTAGAACAGAAGTGCAGACCTTTAGAAGACAGCCTGAATAGAGCTCTTTACAACTGCATGAAACATGAAGGAAGGAAATACCTCGACCCTTTCCGATCATTTTCATTGCCAAACACTCCTGGAACACCTTCTAGAAGTCTCTTTCCTCTATCAACCGGAAACAAATTCACACTCTATCCGACAATACATTCCCAGATTATAAGTGGAACAAATGACAACCAATCAAATGATGACAGTGAGTTAGGACTATCCTGGTTGGCTAAATTTCTTCAGTATTGCAACGATAGGCTCCAAACCAAAAATGTAGGGAACATTTTCAATAGACTTTTTAAACAGAGGCGACATAGCGAGAAACAGGACTATGATGAGACCGGTAGCGTAGCCTCGGATGTATCAGGAAGCTCTCTGGATTGGGATACCAGTGACCTAGATAGAGTCATATGCAGTGATCAACCTATCGTCGAAGAATCGGAATCGGTTTTGAAAGAAAATTCTCTTGATTACGAACTGGCTGCCAGTGAAATTAACAATGAAGGTTGGGATTTCTTTCTTGAAGATCGTAAGAATTGTACTTTTGAAAGCGTTGTTCAAGTAGCTTCAAAACCAAACAATAAGAATGGGCCACTGCACAAAGACGTAATAGCAATCCAGAGACGTGAAAGTATAAAAGAAAAAGAAATCATATCCCCGCTTCACGACCACAGCATCAAACTTACTCTGTCGAAATCTTATGCTAAACTTGCAGACAAGTTATTAACAGAGGAAGAATATGCCAAGGCCGAAGTCATTTACGAACAAGTGATAGAAATAGTGGATGAAATTCAAGATGGCACCGCAGGCATGCTACGATTCTATGCAAGACTTTTGAAAAATGGCGGAACTGCGAAATCAAAACAAGGCAAAATGTCACAAGGACTAAAATTATTGAACAAAGCTCTAGAAACGTATCGTGACCTCCAAGACGAGGAGGCTAACTACGAAATAGCCATTGCATTAATAGAGCTCGGTAATGGTTACATTACTGGCAAGGACAAGGATAATGCTGTCTTTAACTACGCCATCGGTGCTATCTGTGAATTCTTTGAGAAAGATGGAACCGACGAGGTCACAAGTTCTACATCTAGTTCTAAGTCCGAAGTGTCTTCCCTTGAAAAGATCGAAGAAGAACAAAATATAGAAGAAGCGATAACTTGTTACCGAGAGGCCTTACATCTTCTGCGACAAAAAGAGGGAAAATACGATGAAAAGCAGGCAGACCTTGTCGCCAGATCGACCAGAAGATTAGCGGATTGTTATTTCATGCAGAAAGAGTACGATAAATCTCTGGAATGCTACGAAAATGCCCTGTCAATGTTTAAAAATATAAACACAGTAGGAAGGGACCATATATTGGAGAATGCACACGTCATGTGTATGTTGGGGGTTTCAAGTTTCATGCTCCTTATGTATTCAAGGGCGGCCTCTACATTTGAACTGGCATTACACATGGTAAAATACGCATTTGCGTTATCGAATACTTTCTTTCATGGACTTGTCCTTGCACTGATGGGAATTACTTTCTACAAAATGAGAAACTATCATAGATGCGTCTCTATGTGTTTTCAGTCTTTCGAAATATTTTGTGCCATTCACGGAGACAAACTACCGGAACTTCCAAAGAATAAGTTTTGGCTTGTTTGTCAAACACTCTACGTCATGGGAAATTCCTACAATAATCTGAACCTTCATCAAAAAGCCGTCAAATACCTCACGGTAGCTCGGTCAGTCTTAATGGCCTCTAAGAATCGGGACCGTCGCCAATTTATGCGAGTTTTACAAATTCTAGGAGACTGTTATTTCGCACAGTATGATTACAAGTCCGCCTTGCAGTTTTATAACGAGGCGTTGGAATACGGAGATTGTGAAAGCCAAATTTCGTTCGGAGAAGTGTTTGATCCAAATGCAAATTCAGATGAGATGTCAATGCACAATCAGCTGGTCAGTAAATCTGCCGAGGCCCACATAAGCATGCAGCAATACCAAAACGCAGTTCATTATCTAGAGCAAGCTCATGACATGCAGGAATCCATGGGCGACGATATTAAAGGTGACCTAGCCAACACGCTTCACTCACTTGGTCAAATGTATTGTGCTGCTGGTGATGTTGAAAAGGCTATAGAGTCGTATAATGAAAGTCTGGAAGTTTACCGAGAAATCAACAACGGGAAACTGGGTCCTGAGGTAGCATCAACTCTCGGAAACATTGCAGCAATGTGCTACGTCAAGGCGTGTCTTTGTGATGACGTTGATAGTGAACTCGAAATGATAGTAGCCACTGAAAAATACTTTAAGGAGGCTTTAAGTCTAGGAAAAAACATTGTGATAACTATCAGATATGCAAACTTTTTATTTAGCCAAGGAAACTATCTTGACGCTATTGAATATCTTAAAGAAGCTTTAGAAATAGAGGAGATAGAAACGGCGCCGGACTTAGTGTACGGTGGTCTGGAGAAAGTGACCTTACCCGATGTCCTTCAAGACGAGGTAGACTGTCAAGAGGAGGTTGTTCTTCCTCCGACGTCTCTGGCCCGTTACCTCCTCATTCTTTGTCAAAAGAACTTAGTAGACATCACCCTTGCAGACGACAATCTAATAGAACTGCTGCATGAGACTCTAGATTACGATATCCCGATATTATATTCGTTGCTAGGTTACTCCATGATGGAGATGGGGGTGATCGAAGAGGCAATCTGGTGTTTCAGTAACGCACTATGCCTGGAGAATGATTATAAACTAGCAATGGACAACTTCTGTATCTGTGTGTGTATATGGGTTCAGCGAACTTTACAAAAGGCTTTAGAAGCTTTGTGTGATTACTATGGACTGTACATTAGCCCCATGTATCTGTCTACGACCAGTGAGGGATCTCACTCTAATTTCTTGTTTTAAATATGTCAAATATTATCCAATCAAAACCAAAGTTAATTTTTTTTTATCATTTAGTTAAAATATAAAATGTCACTCTCCGTTTCACTTCACAATCTAATACCATTCAAATTTACCATTCATCGGTTGATATGGATAAAATGAAAAGTAAGAAAAAAAAAACGTTGTCTATTATATAAAAAAAACAAACCACATTTTGTAACTTTAAAAATATTACGCATCATAAACTATTTTTTAAAATAATAATATTACATAATGAAGATGTACAGAATTTTTTTTTAATTCAAAGCTGTACTAGCATTTTCTGTTACTCATTCAATCAAAAATCTGTTTCAGAAAACAAAAGCAAAAACGGTTAATTTTATTATGATGTATATCGAATTTCAAGGAGTAACCCTCTCATCAGCAGCATAATGGAAGGTCAAGAATGAAAAGTACTCCGATCACTCTATGTACTTAATATTTAGTAAGTTCTCTATCATCAAGATGTAAATGTTAATTGTGTCCTTTTCCTGTCCGGTTTTAGACCCACGTGTTTAGACCATGTTACATTTCTAGTCTACTCTTTAAGGATAATAACAAACACAGCGAAGAAAATCATTCTTTTAAGTTTATCAAGTTATGATTATAAAACATTAAAGAAACGGCACGAATATAGTTGAACAACCAAACTCTAACACTAAATGGCAGATTTTATTATGTTAACAAATATGCATATACATGTATGCTTTATTGAACTGTTGATTTACTATATTTGAATAAAGTGCTTTACAGGTTACTTTCACGTTTCTATCTAGTGCTTTACAGGTTACTTTCATGTTTCTATCTTCATATTTTGATTCTCCCAGGAATTCTTTAGTTCAAAGATCAATGGCTCCTACAATGGTATAAGGAATAAAAATTTCCCGGTAATGCACAACTGCGTATATGGTGTTCAAACCACATACTAAGTTTCATAAATATTGGTTCAGGAGTTGTGCTGAAACCATTATTAGTGAGGATTTTCTGAAAATTTTAAGTTCGAAGGTTGTAACTTCCACTTAATTTTGAGGATCAAAATTTCGTGGTCACATGCACAACTACATATGGTGAAAGTTGTACAAGATACCAACCAAGTTTCATGAAATTTCATAAATTAGTTTCAGAGGAATTGCACTGAAATGATTGTAAGTGAGCAAGGTTGGACAAAACTAGATTACTGACAAAGTCAGAAAGGGCCCAGCGGCAAAAAATCTAAGTGTTTTCAAAATTATATTTATATTATAACTTTGATTTTACCCACTAAGGCATGATCCATGGAATGTGTATGAACTTCAGAGCTGTATGGTTAATAGCCTATGAGTTTTATTGTTAAAAAATTCCAATTCTCAAAATCTGTCATTTTCCATCAAAAATGAAGTTTTTCCAAAAATATTAAACAGATTTGCATGAAATTTTAATATGCAAATCATGACATGCTACCTAGCAGCTGTGCAAAGTTTCAGAATTGTACTGTTAACAGTTGTTGAGTTTTAGTGTTCACAAACTCCAATTCTCAAAATCTGTGATTTTCGATAAAAAATTAAGTTTTTTCAAAAAATATTTAACCGATTTGCACGAAATTTTAATATGCAAATTTTTACATGCTACTTAGCAGCTGTACAAAGTTTCAGAGCTGTATTGTTAACAGTTTTTGAGTTTTAGTGTTCACAAAGGCCAATTCTCAAAATCTGTGATTTTCCATAAAAAATGAAGTTTTTTTACAAAAATATTTCACTTTTTTTAATTAAATTTTAATATGCAAATAATGACATGGTACTTAGTAGCTGTACAAAATTTCAGAACTGTGGTGCTAATAGTTTTTGAATTTTAGTGTTCACAAAGTCCAATTCTCAAAATCTGTGATTTTCGATAAAAAATGAAGTTTTTTCCAAAAATATTTAACCGATTTGCACGAAATTTTAATATGCAAATCATGACATGCTACTTAGCAGCTGTTCAAAGTTTCAGAACTGTATTGTTAACAGTTTTGGAGTTTTAGTGTTCACAAAGGCCAATTCTCAAAATCTGTGATTTTTGATAGAAAATGAAGTTTTTTTACAAAAATATTTCACATTGTTCCATGAAATTTTAATATGCAAATTATGACATGCTACTGAGTACCTGTACAAAATTTCAGAACTGTGGTGTTAATCGTTTTTGAGTTTTAGTGTTCACAAGAATTGTTGACAGACGGACGGATGGACGGACAAAGTGAAAACTATAGGGCGTCCGCATCTTCGATGCAGGGATAAATTTCTCTCCAAAAATTCTTTCTCTTAAAAAAAGTCCATGTAAATTAAATAAAATACCAAAGGGTGAAGTAGGAAGCACAAACATTTAAAACAGAGGGGGACAGACAGACAGCCAGACCGAAGGGCGGACACCGAAAGAATCTGAGGGTATAACATAATACCTTGCCACTTCGTGTGGCAGGGTATAAAAACCTGAAAGAATGACCTTTAAAGGGCCATAACCCCTATAAAGGGTCATCTAAAAACTTTGTCTATTAAATGGAGACTATTGTAATGCTTTTGTGTTGAATAAGGAAGTTTTCGTCAGATTTTATCTATCTATATACTTTTTATTTATAAGCCAAAAGCTGGGGTCATACCCCCTGTTTGGTTTTTAGCAACTGCGTCCTTGTTTGGTCGGTAGCCAAAAATGTCAGTATGTTTCATAAAATTCCATGAAAAGATTAAATAAAGAAAGAATGTGTCCATGATACACGAATACCCTGCTGGCCACAAACAGGAAGTAGATGTCCGACAGGTCTCAAAATCCCTTAGGACGTATAGTTTGTCATACTCAACAATCCTACCAAGTTTCAAATCATTCTCATGTATATTTTTTGAGAAAACCTTGACGGAAATTTTCATAGTCATGTACACATATTTTAACATTGGCCTAAGTCCTGAACAGGAAGTAGATGTACGACAGGTCTCAAAACTGCTTAGGACATATAGTTTGTCATACTCAACAATCCTACCAGGTTTCATATTCTTCTCATGTATGGTTCCTGAGAAAAGCTTGACGGAAATTTTAATAGTCATGTACACATATTTTAACATTGGCCTAAGTCCTGAACAGGAAGTAGATGTTCGACAGGTCTCAAAATCGCTTAGGACATATAGTTTGTCATACTCAACAATCCTACCAAGTTTCATATCATTCTCATGTATGGTTCCTGAGAAAAGCTTGATGGAAATTTTCATAGTCATGTTCACATATTTTAACATTGGCCCAAGTCTCAAACAGGAAGTAGATGTCTGACAGGTCTCAAAATTGCTAAGGACGTATAGTTTGTCATACTGAACCATCTTACTAAGTTTCAAATCATTCTCATGTACGGTTCCTGAGAAAAGCTTGACGGAAATTTTCACTGTCATGTTCACATATTTCAAAATTGGCCTAAGTCCCAAACAGGAAGTAGATATCTGACAGGTCTCAAAATCGCTTAGGACATATAGTTTGTCATACTGAACAATCCTACCAAATTTCAAATCATTCTCATGTATGGTTTCTGAGAAAAAGCTTGACGGAAATTTGTAAGGACGTACGGACGGACATGAGTAAAACTTAATGCCCCCCAGACATGTCGTCGCAGGGGCATAAAAATAGGGCATCTAATGGGACATTAAAGGATACCCTGCCACAATATAATATCAATAGTTCATAAAATTGGATTTTTCAAAGTGGCAAATCTCAAAAACTATTTTTCAGATCATGCTGGAAATTGAGCTTGACCTGTATTTTATTGAACTGAACAGCTGTGCAAAATATCATTCAAATCCCATGACCCGTTTTCAAGTTATCAGTCGGCAACTCAAAAGTTCATTAATTTGATTTTTCAAAGTGGCCAATCTCAAAAACTATTTTTCAGATCATGCTTGAAATTGAACTTGACCTGTATTTTTTTGTACTAAACAGCTTTGCAAAATAGAATTTAAATCCCTTGATGCGTTTTCAAGTTATTGGTAGGAAACCTTTAGGGGACAGACGGACAGAATGGACACCAAAAGAAACTGAGGGTATAACATAATACCTTGCCACTTCGTGTGGCAGGGTATAAAAATTAAAGAAACCAAATATTTAAGTAAGGATTAGGTTTTTACCTTGTCCTTTGATATGACCCCTTCATGGGTTCTTGATTAGACAATAAAAATTCTTATTCTTATTCTTATTGACTTCAAAATCAATATTAAAGCTATAATGCATGTAAGTCTCATGAAAATCTATTATGTTCAAAATTTATGCCCCAGAAACCTGTGATTTGTTGAAGACTTCTGACTGGGAAACAAACATATATGTAGCTAAACATAACAATAGATCCAGAAAATCTTTTAGTGAAACCATTTTTTTTACATAATCTTACATATATCATGTCAGTTAATATAAATCTGAAGTTCCTTCTTGCTTGAACAGTCCTTTGTAAATTCCATCACTAATGTTAGTAATAACCTGGAATCCATTTTGTTTCTAGTGTTGATAAGTAATAACTTGGAAGCCATTTTTACCTTGGACCATCTTACTAATGTCAGCTAGTTATAACCTGAAACCCATTTTTTCCTGGAACAAGATCCTCCAGTTGACTTGTAACTTTAGGTAAAGCATCAATGTCATAATAATCTAAAAAAGAAAAACAATGTCTTGAAGAAATGACTTGAAACAGGAATCCATGATGGGTGGCTCGCCCTTTCTTGAAATAACATTGCCCCCAACATGTAGTTCCCAAGATAAATGGAAACTTAACTAAAAACTTAACCAAAGTGTTACTGATGGATGGACAGGGGTAAGACTTTATGTCATGTATGTCTGGTCCGCAATAAAAATTGGGTAAACAATTGTAGTGCGTATACAGTATGATAAATGCCTTATCTGGGGGGTTTAACTAGCACCGCACTTCATTTTGATGCAGATCATTCAAAAATTTATAAGTTTCAAGAACAACTAAATTTTACAATAGAACCTTAAAAGGGCCTTTAATTTTTTCAACAATTTCAAGTGGATCTTCTATTCATGAATAAATAAGAAACTTTTGTTCTAAAATGTTATCCAGAACTTCTTGTGAATAGGAGAGATCTTAAGGTAGTACAGTGGTATAACACTAATAATAAACACGAAAGAATATGGAATATGTGCCAAAAAGACACGATCCACATATTGAAATGATTTTAATAAATGTACAAAAGCATAATTTCACTGCGTGTGAAGCGCTTTTCTGGATTAACCTTCATCAGACACGCTAGGAGTAGAAAACTTGGAAAACCAGTAGAATATTAAATTTGATAAAAAAAATGCCAAAAAAATATTACAACAATGACCAAACAGATAAATTTATCAATTTTTAAAGAAACAGCCAAACGTTGTCAAATTTTGAAAATATGTAAACTGTGTCTTTCCAACACACATTCCAGTACTCGAAAATATATAAGAGCATACAACTGAAGCACGGGGAAGCTTTCTAAGACCTCCACACGGCACTAAAGCCAAACTCTGAAATAATAATAAACACGAAAGAATATGGAATATGTGCCAAAAAGACACGATCCACATATTGAAATGATTTTAATAAATGTACAAAAGCATAATTTCACTGCGTGTGAAGCGCTTTTCTGGATTAACCTTCATCAGACACGCTAGGAGTAGAAAACTTGGAAAACCAGTAGAATATTAAATTTGATAAAAAAAAATGCCAAAAAAATATTACAACAATGACCAAACAGATAAATTTATCAATTTTTAAAGAAACAGCCAAACGTTGTCAAATTTTGAAAATATGTAAACTGTGTCTTTCCAACACACATTCCAGTACTCGAAAATATATAAGAGCATACAACTGAAGCACGGGGAAGCTTTCTACGACCTCCACACGGCACTAAAGCCAAACTCTGAAATAATAATAAACACGAAAGAATATGGAATATGTGCCAAAAAGACACGATCCACATATTGAAATGATTTTAATAAATGTACAAAAGCATAATTTCACTGCGTGTGAAGCGCTTTTCTGGATTAACCTTCATCAGACACGCTAGGAGTAGAAAACTTGGAAAACCAGTAGAATATTAAATTTGATAAAAAAAAAATGCCAAAAAAATATTACAACAAGCATCTTTTCTGACGATGTTACCAAAATTAAGAAAAGGCAAAAACATTGCTATTTTACTGTACAAAGATTGTTGCTATGATAAATTATGAGAAAAAAATAAGTTTGAAACATACCTAACGGTAATTTTCATTTTATAACATTTCCCTGTAGTGTACTTTTTAAAGGGGAGATAATTTGTTTGTAATGTGTAGAAAAAAAAAAAGTTTTTCCAATAATTTTTTGGAAAATGAACAGTGACTCCATTATTCAATACCTTTATTTCAAAGAACTAATCACAATTGATGTCTGAACAAAATATAACAAAAATCCATCCCATGAAATATGGAAAAACTGTTTTTGATCAATTTTCTACAAAAATTAAGCACAGTGACCTATTCTTTTTATTTTATTTTTTAAACATATACACTTAGATACTTCTTATGACCAAAAAAAATTTAAAATCAATATTACCATTGTACTACCTTAATGTAAAACATCAACAAAACTAATTGTGATTGTTACTGGCATGATATTTATGTTGTATTAAAATATTTTATATCACTACTATTAAGTGTCCGCAGTTGGGTTACTACCAACTTTTTAATACATCACAATTCTAAAATAGAAAAAACGACATTTTTTTGTTCAGTGTATCCCTTATTGCTATGAAATAACATGTAAGAATGTTTTAATGCCCCTTTTGTCATTCTTCACTCTCTTTCATACCTTGATTTTCAGGTTCTATCCTGTCACGTTTACAAGTCTCCAACAAAACTTCTCTAGCATCATAGTTAGTAACCTCATTGTAATCCACAGGTTGTCTTTGTCTTAAGCTGTAACTCCTCGCGATGTCACTGTGTGTTTCATCATCAGAACATTTCACTTTATCTTTTCCCTGCTTTGGTGATACAAGACCTGGTGTATCTGCTTGTTCATTGAACAAGTCAGTTTGTTTGTATTTCTGTCCAGTGTTTCTTGAATTTAATTTCTCTGCTAACATTTCAGTCTGGTGGTAAAATAAGATAAAAAGAATATTTATTCTCTTCATTTTCTCTATTACATACAGTTGTGGTAAAAACGATGAATATGTTGATTTTTAAGGCTGTTGAATGAGTTCAAAGTTTTAGCACAATTACATTAGAGAAACGAGATCTAAAAACTTCCTGATATGCATGTTTCTGTATTTTCTTGAATATAAATCATTTAAAATATACATGCTCAGAAGCAGAAATTGAACTACAAACTGTGAACAAGCTCACTGAGTATATCTTTTGCTCCATTTTGAATAAGTCTAATTATCTCCCCCTGAATTGTATTTGAAGGTATTTGAAGGTAATAAAACACAGTTCATGCACATCTCCATGTGGTGTTATTCCTTTATATAAAGCTCCATCAAAGTTCATTAAGCGATTCAGAATGTCATGAGTTACAAAAGTGTACAGGTGGAAAACTAACATTCAATGAGCACTTACTCTATAAGAAGCTTGATAATGTTTAAGTTGCAATTTATTTATTTTTTAATGTCAGAATTAAAATTTATATTCAGTTCATCCAGTAACATATATATTAAAGACACAAATAGTTAATAGAAATGGAACCCAAAATTATTATATCATGAACTATTTTTAATTACATTTTTTTTAAACAGTCATGACAGAACAAAGATACAAACCTTCCAACTTTTTCCTACATCTGTCCAAATTTTCTCCATCTGATCTCTTACAGCTTAAAAAATTAATAAAATGTATAAATGTATTGATTAATAATTAACATGGAATATACAAGTTAATTAAAAGACTACTAAATTAGAATAAGTACTGTATGTGAATCACAAGTCTTTAAAATACTACTTTCCTCTTTTATTTCAATACAAATTATCTCCCCCTGAAAGGAACATAAAAGGTATTACAATTCAAAAATTTTACGCTGATCACATGGAAGGCTGCTGGCTGTTTTCCATAGTGGATATTTTAAATTGTCCTTTATATTGTAGGTTGTGTAATATTTAATCAAATATTATGACCATTTTTCTTCTTCAAAAACTTATTACATCTTTACTATTATCCTTACTTAAAACTTCCAAAAATCAAGCATCAAATAATACCACCCATACTATCATAAGTCTGAATAATTACCTTTTTGGATTTCTGTTGGTGGCAGGAAATATTTTCCAACAGGAATCTGATGTTTCCTGTCCTTCACACAATCTGTTATATACTTGGCATGGAATACAGCAAGATTTTCATATCTATAAGCTTCACTCCTATAGATTCTTAAATATAATAGAAAGTTGTGGCTATAAACAATATAGCTTTTTCCCCTTCTTTTAAATCTTTATATACCTGAGTGGTAAACCAACTTATTTCATTTGTAATTTTAAAATTAAACTTCAAACTAGAAGCTCCCGTGAGCCTGAATTGTTCACCTTATTCATTGCAGGTCTTTAGTGTTACTGATAGTCTATAATGAGGAAATCATTGACAATCACAAATCTGTCATTTCCTCCTTCGGCCTTTCTGTTGGTGGCAGTAATGATGACATTCCATCCCTGTATTGGATTCCCAAATTACATAAAAATCCATACAAACAGCGCTTCATTGCAGGGTCATCCAAATGTACAACTAAACCTCTTTCAGTTTTGTTGACTTCAATACTTACGGCAGTAAAATCCGGCCTCCAGAAATATTACGATTGTTGTTATTCTAGAAATGGTGTCAATCAAATGTGGATCCTGAAGAATTCGAAAGAACTGATGGAGATTCTTAACTCTAATTCAGTTTCATCTTGTAACAGCATCAAAACATTCGATTTCTCCACACTTTACACTTCTATTCCACATGAACAACTGAAATCGCGATTGGCACAGCTGATTAAACGCAGCTTTTTCAAAAAGAATGGAAAACGCAGGTACAAATTTCTTGTAGTCGATTATACCAAGACTTACTTTGTCATCAATGAGTCCAAGAAAAAGAACAAATTTACAGAAGACCAAATAATCGACATGCTCAACTTTCTTATTGACAACATATTTGTTCAGTTTGGTGGACGTGTTTTTCAGCAAACAATAGGGATTCCAATGGGCACTAATTGTGCACCTTTGCTTGCTGATTTGTTTCTTCATTCATATGAAGCAGACTTCTTGCAATCTCTTCTAGACAAAAAAGACCGTAGACTAGCTCTCTCTTTCAACCTCACGTTCCGTTATATTGATGATGTCCTTTCACTAAACAATTCTCGATTTGGTGACTTTCTCCATCTCATATATCCACAGGAGCTTGAGATAAAGGACACAACGGATTCTAGGAAGTCTGCTTCATATTTAGATCTACATCTCGAAATTGACTCTCAAGGAAGACTTTCAACAAGGCTCTATGACAAACGTGATGACTTCAACTTTCCAATCGTCAACTTCCCCTTCTTGTGTAGCAATATTCCGTCAGCTCCAGCTTATGGAGTTTACGTATCTCAATTGATTCGTTACTCCAGAGCGTGCGGGACTTACATCTATTTCCTTAGCAGAGCGACATGTCTGACGCAAAAATTGCTCACACAGGGTTATGTTGCTCCTCGGTTGCTGTCTTCACTCAAGAAATTTTACGGAAGACATCATGCACTTATAGACAAATATGGGATTTCGATCTCTCAGATGAGTGCAGATGTTGGTTTGTCATAGTGTGTTGTTTTGTCTTCCTTTACTGGATTTGACACGCTGAATGGACTATTGGCAACGCGACGGGTGTGCTATAGCAAGCAGGAACTGCTTACTCTTCCGGAGCACCTGAGTTCACTCTTGTTTCGACTGGAGTTCGCGTTGTTGATTGATATTCAGTTGTTTTGTGTTTCCATGTTTTACGTGTTGTCTGTTTTTGTTCCGTTCTTGTTTGTGTTGACTGGTTTAGTCTCTGCCCTTTCGGACTTTTGACATTCGGATACCCCATTGGTACCTCTGCTTCTTTTATAAGTCTTTTATATTCCTTTGGTTAAGCTTTGATTTATAATTACCTTTTTGGATTTCTGTTGGTGGCAATAGTTTTAATCAATGACATTGAGCAAAATACCCAATTATTTTTATACCTTTTAAGAGTCATAGTCTTCTAACACATAAGAAAGACTTTGTTCGATACATTTAAGGAAACAACAGCATGAAGCTTTACTATATTTTCTATGGTTTTCATTTTAAAATGCAAAACATGTTATTGTAGGTTTTAAACACATGGGCCATACATGGCAGTCAGTTTTACTGGTGGAGGAAACCTGAATCCCTGAGAAAACCTTGACCTTGGACTGTAGGCATACGAATACAAATACGAAAACTTTATTTGAATTCGGTACATTTATAACAGTAAACATAAGCTCTATTGAGCTTTTAACCGAATAGGCAAAAATGAAAAACAAGAATATGTTCAAAAGATGATGTCTGATGATGCCCACCTTGCAACCTAGAAAAAAAGCTTCAACTGTTTTGGGATGAACAGACAAACAGACCAGGAATCTCGATCAAAGCTGATGTTTGTATTTGTCAAATTTATGTTAATTGTTTTTTTTTTTGTCATGAAGAAGGCCTTTCATTTGCACTTTAGGATTGGGCTTGATGTAGTTTATTTTCAATCCAGAGCCAATTGCAAACAAGGGGTTGCACTAAGTCGTGCTAAGCATACCCCCACTCGGCCATTCAGAAAACAGGAGGTAGATGACCCACTGACCTGGAAAGGGGAGGCACGATACAACTCATCATGCTAAAGCTGTATACCAAATTTGAAATCAATCCCTTCTCTAGAAGCTGAGAAATCTGTTACGAAAAATTGTCTATTTTTGACCCATAAAAAGTCTAAGTCAGATCAGAAAACAGGAAGCAGATGCTTGACTGACCTGAAAAGGGGAGGCACGGTATAACTAATCATGCTGAAGCTGTGTACCAAATTTGAAACCAATCCATCCAGTAGAAGCCATGAAATCTGTTACGAAAAATTTCACTTTTCAAATTTTTCACCCTAAAAAGTCTAAGTCGGCTCGAAAAACAGGAAGAAGATGATGGACTGACCTGGAAAGGGGAGGCACGGTATAACTCATCATGCTGAAGCTGTGTACCAAATTTGAAACCAATCAATCCAGTACAAGCCAAGAAATCTGTTACGAAAAATTTCACATTTCATTTTTTTTTCCCCCTAAAAAAGTCTAAGTCGGCTTGGAAAACAGGAAGTAGATGATGGACTGACCTGGAAAGGGTAGGCATAGTAAAACTCATCATGCTGAAGCTGTGTACCAAATTTGAAACCAATCCATCCAGTAGAAGCAGAGAAATTGAACCGGACGGACAGACGGACAGACGGACGGACAAGGTGATTGCAATATAGCCCCCTCTCTTACGAGTGGGGGTATAAAAAGCAACCACTGGTCACATTGAAGGCTGCTGGCTGTTTTCCATAGTGGATTTTTTAAATTGTCCTTTATATTGT
This sequence comes from Arcuatula senhousia, assembly GCA_963971305.1. Lineage (NCBI taxonomy): Eukaryota > Metazoa > Mollusca > Bivalvia > Mytilida > Mytilidae > Arcuatula > Arcuatula senhousia. The sequence goes on from OZ020305.1 coordinate 304,482, forward strand.
ATAGGTTGTGTCAAGTACACATCTCATTATCTTCTATTTATGTCATGAGTAGAGGCTTTGATTCTGAAGAGCCTAAAGTCCTTCATATTTTTTCTATACATGTCATACATGTCATAGTTATCAATCTATAAGCCATTTTTAATTATTTTTCCTATATTGTTGTATTTTGCCTAAAGTCTTTTAAAATCAAGCATGGAGTACATGATTGCACCTTACTACAAGTTTTGGACAGCCCCACTTGCTTAAATGTTACTACACTTATTGAGATGTAAGCCATGTGTACTCACTGCTTTGTATCTTCACTACTTGTATCTTCACTGAACACAAACTGGGCAGATTCAAATGGTACCACTAGTCCACCATACTTCACTTCAATAAAAAAAAATCAATCATATTATCATATATATCTTCTTTCTAGTTATTTTTTTTTAATTAAACATATTAAATAGTTATTGCTTCCAATGTTGAGGTCTACAAATTGTTATTTGCTGTCAAAAACGCTGCCCAATTGTACAGCTTACATGCACATGGAACAGTATTGACCTATTGACATTATCAACAATATTGAATAAAGAACAGTATTGACAAGACATGCAGCAAGCAGCATCCACTGGTCACATTGGAGGCTGCTGATTGTTTTCCAGATGTAGATTGTAATAATAATAATAATAATAATAAATTCTTTATTTATAGAGGGTAACACAGTTAGTTTACAATATTATTATGCTTACAAAGTAAAAGTATGCAACAATCATGACAATATAATAACTAATCTTCCCTGAGGCCCTCATAGGAATTACATTGTAAGTTGCTGCTGATTATGTATGTTGTAATACACTTATTCCACATCTTTAAACTTAATACTATACATCGTGTTTTCTATTTTTGTTCTTCCCAAGACCCAACATTTTGCTGTAAAGCACCTTAACCCTAAGAGAGTGGTAAAGGGTTATTTTCGTGCTACATTTTCGACATTTTTATTTTACGTGTTTTCTTGATTTTGATTTTTATTTTTCGTGTTTTTGTGTTGGGATGGTTGTATGTGCTGCTATTTAGTCAGTGTTTTTTTTTGGTCCTGTGTTTCATGTTTTGTGATTTTTATTACCTGTGCTTCGTTTTGCTTTTCTGCCTTTTTGAGGCACATGATTTCCTGTTTTGAATTATCTGAATTCATTTTTCTCATGTTTCGTGTTTGGTGATTTTCATAACTCGTGCTTTGTTTTCAGCGTTTTTGAAGCACATGGTTTCGTGTTGGGACCCCCCCCCCCCCCCTCTTTACCACCCCACCAACACTTAATTGTCTTTACTGGTAGACTGACCCTAAGACTGAAACCTTCAACTTTTCATACCAGTCAAATCCAGCTGTACCAGTATAAAGTTTAAGCCATCTAATACATGTAATGTAGAAAAGTTTATTTTATAATGTTTGAAATCTTAGGCATCTTGGTGTTTTAAGCAGTCATTCTGAAGGTCTATCGGACACCAGACAAATCTGGTTAACATTTGCTTGGTCCAGTTGAATATTTTGATTTTTTCCATTGCAATGTACATGATTACAGGACATGTTCAGTAAGAGAAAAAATACTACAAAGTCACTGTTTTTAGCAACTTAATATCATTAAGTTAATTTAAAATCTGCAATGAAAACAGTCACACCTGAGTCAAATGTCGTGTCAGGGTTGATCTTGCTTGCAACATTTCACAATTGGTCCCTTAAAAAAAATTGAAATGCTCAATAGGGCTTATTTTAATAAATAAATGATGAAAAATAATGTATTTTAAGATGGTTGTTGTCTCTGTTAGCTAATTGAATGTTTAAATTATCTTAAATAAATCATCAATAAATATTTTTTGGACTTTTTTATTTCTTTCAATTTGAAAGTAACAATATTAAGTTGTCTGTAAACCTCATTTAATTTCTTATTGCTACTCATGAGATTCCATACTTGAAAGGTGCTGTTTCTGAAAATTGTTCCCTGTTTCGTCATACGAGAAAAACTAAGAAAACATATAAAATATAAAAACATTTTTTCTTTATAAAACAGCTACTGCCACCTACCATATTAAGTTTACACGAGAGTAAATACCATGAGAAATAATAATTACACGCGAGGATTCATTTGACAGTACACGAGTGACCATCCAGTGTCAAAAGTTTATGACGCATGTAGCCTACTCTAGCCGAGTAATTATAGCCATGGCCTATACAATTTAAGCTTTACCCACATACTCCATAAAGATTTTCTTTCATCTTTTACACTAGTTGAAAACCAAGCAGTGTGATCTTTAAACAAGTTGAAGCTGCTCTTCATCTGAAAGTGAAAGAACATTTTATTCAATGTCTTCAACTACACTTCTTCATCTTCTTGTGGTATGATCCAGTTATCCATCAACTCGGATGATTACTAACTGCTGTGCATGTGTGGATAAAATTTTAACTAAATTTTTTTTTTATATAGGATTAGCAAAGTTAACTTAATGCAAAAGTGCTTGATTTTTTTTTCCTTTTTCAACTTTTGTGTTTTTCTTTAAATCAATAAAGATTTAAGTTTATGGATCTGGCAGTTGCTTGATTTCTGTATTGAAGATTGAATAAAATAATCTGAAAACCAGAAACTGAATACAGCCTGTAAGGCAATCTTACATTTTTTAAGGACACATTGCTATTTTCGTCTGCTGTAAATTTTGACAGGAAATTCATGCGCTAATTTTATGTCCTTTTTCTAATGTAGTAAAATGTATTTTCTATTATCTAAAAATAATAAAAACAGTTTTTTATTGAAACTTAACAATATCAGATTTCAAAACTCAAAAAATAAATATTAAAAAAAACGCAGCAAACTTTGGAACTTTTGTTGCGCAGTGTTTTCCTGCACTGAGGGGAGTACAAAGTGGCCAATTTCCGGTTGAAAATTGTTTACAATTTTTTCGAAGAATGGAAATCAAAAGACAGTCCGACTGTCCTTCTTTACCTTCAGGGTGGAGAAGAGAGGAGGTTGTTCGTCAATCTGGACTGTCAGCTGGCAAAACAGACGTGTATTATTACAGGTTTTACTCAAGTTTCTGTCTATTTATCATTATGAACACAGTCACAGGCCTTGCTTCAGTGTGTACAGTACAAAATAAATATATAATATGATGCAGGTTGAACCTGAGACGCTCCCGAAGTTTGAACGTATCCTTAGATATTTTACAAGCTAAAATAAGTTTTCAAATGTTTATTGGGGTGGTGCCTAAAATGTGTAACCCGTACCCGCACCCAGATTGTTCAAAATTTCACATATTCGCTTCGACTGTAGCGAAAACAAAGTCAATCATTGTAATATTTGATTTATGCCTTTTAAGTATGACATTGAATGATTTCATATCTCAAAACTTTAAAATTAACATTCATATTTTGATGTATTTCATGTTTTTACTCGATACCGACATTGAAAATTTACCCATACCCGATGACATACAGGGCCTTTTCTAATCAAATGAGAAACAGATTTGTTTTCAACATGAATTTAAAGTTACAAAAATATATCAGCAGTAAGTGAATGATCGATTTATTCAAAAACAATAACTATCTATTTAAAATGTAACATTGAATGTTTATATGCCTCTAAACATCAAAACTTACATTCATATTTTGATTTATTTTATTTTTTTACTCGATACTTCCATTAAAAATTACCCGTACCTGATGACATACAAGGCCTTTTCTTATCAAATAAGAAAGTATGACTAAAAACTTACAAAAATATATCAGCAATTACTGTATGAAATTTTTATTTGAAAACAATAACTACATGTTTCACAATTTCGCTTTATACCGAGGGACCTATCGCGATTTTATCCAATGGCAATGTTAACAAATAACCCATACCCGGTGAAAATCCGGGCCAAAGTTTTGATAATTTTGGAGCGTGCAAAATAAGTAAAAACATATTCATTTAAGAGTCGATTTACAATACAATTGTTATAAACATTCAATATAACATTTAATTTTGAGGAGTTCAAAGTTATCACTTCTTTGGCACATTCTTCATGGTGTAAACTTCCGGTTACACATTTTAGGCACCAAAATTTTCTAACATCATTGATTTTGGAAAATTAGAATAAGGATTTGAAAAACAAATGATACCAGGTTATTGAATAACTTATCAGAAACCTTCATGTGCAATTTCAGAAAGTTTCATTGCGTTTTCGCTCTTTACGAGTCAAATTTGCAAACTGGTGCGGGTACGGGTAAATGAGCCAAAAATGGTACGGGTTACACATTTTAGGCACCACTGTTTATTGGGCAATTAATTGAAACAAATTCTTATTTGAAAATAAAAACAAACTAGCTTTTCTTGTGGGTCCTGTGTGCGCTTAATGACGTCAGAAAGTTTCAAAGAAAAAAGCGTTAAAAAGACACAGAAAGTCTGGTAAACCGCGCGTACTTAACCGGACGTTGAAGAAAAATTGAGCCCATAGTACAACTAGAATATTGACATTTCTACCATTATCGCTCCCTTCGGGAGCGTATCATCCTCTATCCCCTGTCATAAGGGGTAGAGGGAGATAAATATTTTTACTGTTCACAAGCCCCTGTGATATGACTGAGCTGCATTTCCATGATGTCCATGAGCTATCTAATACCAGTGAGTTGTGAAGTTTGCATCAAATGTAACAGGAGGGCATGATTTACAATGCCGCCCCCAGGAATTAAACCCTTACTACCCTAATGGCAAGCCAGCTCACTACCAAGTGAATTATTTAGTTGCACTTCAAAATGTATGTGCTGAATTTTCCTTCAACAACAGTTAAGCACTCTTGTTTTCCCAAACTTTCAGCTTCTTTTCAACGTTTTTTCTTTGAAAATTTTGTATGTCAATAAGCACACTTGCGACCCACAAGAAAAGCTACATTGTAGTTTATTTTTATTTTCGAAAAGAAATTATTTCAATTTATTGCATAATAAACATTAAATTTAATTAAACTTGTGAAATATTTAAAGACATGTTTTAACTTCGGCAGCGTCACATGTTAAACCTGCGTCATATTACCTACTGGATTGCAGGTATTTAACTGTCTTTTGATACAGGTATTTAACTTCCTGTAACACTACATGTATGATAAAAAAGTTGAAAGATCTTATATTTAGCATTGTTTAGCATGTTAAGGATGGCACATCTTTATAAAAAATGAAACAACTTTCCAAAAGAACACATTGTGACCATGATCTTTGAATTTCCATTTTTTCCCTTTTTCAGCCCTGATGGGAAAAAAGTCCGAAGTAAACCAATGATGGCCAGGTATCTTGGAGAAGGTTTTGATTTATCAGCTTTTGATTTCCGTACTGGTAAAATAAACCACTCATCAATAAGAAAAAGTAAGCGTCCAAACAGTGGTCCTTATGACTTTGCCAGAGGTTGGTCAGATCTATGTTTGCTTCATTTTAGTTTGGTGAAGGCATATCATTCAAATGCTTGACTTAACATGTAAGGATGATAACTTCAGAAAATTACAAAAATAAAATTCAAGCACAAAAATCTTTCAAAACATTGTTATATAGTCATTGTATACTGTATACTACAATGTATTAGCATCGACAAAAAACCTATTAGATGTAGAGGCACACAAATGTATGAATAGTGCCATTGGCACCTAGCATAATCAGTACCCTTTAGGTAGTTTTTCTTTAGACAGACAAATTGTCTGTCTAAAGAAAAACTACCTAAAGGGTACTGAATTATATATTTAAAGGCACTCTGTGAATTCAGCAATCATTATAATTTTAATTTCTTATTTCATGTAGCTACATGGTCTTGATTTAACCAAACAATAATGAATGTTTTTTTTTATCAGATACATGTATTTCATGTTGGAGGAATAAGTTCAAGCATTTGTGTGTGTCCATGTATTGTTGATACATAAAAGTTTCTTCAAGTTGTGTTTTTTTTAACTAACAAACAGTTCTCTAACAGTTACATTATGTAATTCCATATAATGAGTGAGACCTAGGCACATTCCTGTTCATCCTAACACTATGTACATTTTTATAACTTAACTGCAGAGTTTTCTTTTCCAGGAAGTTTAAAGCTGATGGAATGTGGAAAAAGTGTACATATTTCAATAAGTGACAGTTTAAAATTCCACAATTGAAAACACCTGTCAGGTTTCTAAATTGTGTAAAAATACATGTCAAATAATATTTAGATATTAGTTGGCTGAAATTTTGAAAAACAGTTTTAGTCATGTCAGTAACATACATTGTATACTCGGAAAACTGTTTAGACTTTGTAATTGACTAAGATTACTTTATTTATGCTAGAAAAACCTGTTTACTACTACATGTTTTTTTGTTTGTTTTTTGATCCAGCTGATGCACAAATTATAAAAAATCTACATTTAAAAATGACACCTTGTAGTTGACAGTCAATTTTTAAAATCCTTGTATTTTTCGGTGTGCCTCTATGTTATGGGGAATCTACAAAATCCACAAAAAAGACTGTGATTGACAGTAAGGTGTACACTGGAGCAGCATGCATAGAAATATTTGTAACACTAATTGACACGAACATGACGAACGCATCAATTGTACATTGCTAAGGTCTAATATGATATATCTTTACAGATATAAAGATTTGGAAATACAATTGTATACATGTAATGTAAATAAGTAAAATCTCTGACCTCATAAATTGAGTGTTCATATACATATGTTGATTTTAGTATTTTTATACTGTATAATCATTTATTTTCGTGGGGATTTAATTTTTTCGTTAATAGCACTAAACTTATTTTGCGGGGACATTAAATTTTCCTGGAGTTTTTGTTTTGAAATACAGTTATTCAACTAAATGTTTAAATTTGTGGGGATTTAATTTCATGGATTTCTCTTATCCATGAAATACATTTTAAAAGAAATTTATTCCCTAACAAATATTTCTGCTTCTACAGTAGTTCTTTTATAATATTTATCACAAGAAAATCCAAAAAGGTATTGAAATCTCGAATCAACCATTATGAGGAATAAGTGCATACAACACAACTTACAGTAAAACAGCAATTTCAAAAAAAAATTGCAATGGAAAATAGCAAGCAGTCTTCAATGTGATCAGTGGTAGTTGCAATTGGCTCTAGATTAAAAATATTACGTGTATGATTGAAAAAACAGACTGATAATATCACAGCAAGACTTCCTTCCTAACAAAGAGTCAATGAAAACAAGTTGTAAAACAGCAAGCAGTGACCACTGGTCACATTGATGGCTGCTGGCTGTTTTCCATTTCAGATTTTTAGCTCAATTCATGAAAGTGAGGAGGGGGGGGGGCTTATATGATTTTTCAATTGTTGGCCTTGAATAAGAATAGTTAAGGTCAATACACAATTACTGTCAAGTGCCACATTAGCCATATTGGTATGCATGCTTCAGAAGCTGGCTGTGACCTACATTTTCCACATTGATGACCACTTGCAGAAAAAGGGTTAAAGTACATTATTGCTTACTGACAAGTGCAACATCAACATCTCTCTGGTGCATCTATTTATAATGAAGGATAAATCACCATAAAACAGGTTTAACGCAGTATAATAAATGATCAAAACTCTTTCAAACTTACTTGTTATCTGAGCTATGTCACATACACTTATTCCACATCTCATTATTCATTATAAGTTTTACTAATGTATTGAAATGTTTTCAATTTGAAATACATATTACAGCACATCAACTGAACAGTGATCTGATTATGAAAATAAAAATTTCTGCTTCTTCAGTCGATATTTTTAAAGATTTAATCTGACCAAACAAATTTGATTCATTTGTCTGTATTAACAGGAATCCGACAAGACTCCAGTTTAGCTCTACCAATCAGACAGACAGCATCTATTTTTAAACAGCCAGTGACGGTTAAACGGATCCGAGATGAAAATGAAAGTAAAACTAAAACAGAGCTGAAGCATGGACCTCAGGACCCACCTAAACAGGTTTGACAGTACTTGTTATTGATTGGACGTGCTTGGTTTATCATGTTTATTATTAAGAAAGCATTTGCATAAATCTTTAGAAAAATCTATATATTTTTTATTCCTTTTTACTGAAGTCTAAAAAGAAGGGATTATCCTATATGGAGCATGTACATGATGTATGCATATGACACAAAGCAAAAGTACAGGGCTTTTATCACTGTTTTTCAATCTGCAATCACACAGTCCTTCAACACGAAGCAAACATGCTTGCACTACAAGTTCACCACCTCTTAGCCTGTACCAAGTTTACCTCCCCTAACCTGTACCAGTTTATGCAAAATTGTTTACTTTTCTAGTAATGTTGATAATGTTACATCCGTTTATTAAAGTTCACAAGTATGTGATAATTATCCATTGAACAAATTGGGCAAAGAATTCTGCCAAATACTATCATACTTATCTGACAATTACATGTTTTATCAACACATTAAAGAACTATAGTCCCATGTAACAGGTTAACTTGTAATTGTTAATTCTTTGTTGTTTTTTTCACATTTACAAATTAAATTAAAGAATTTAGGATAACAATTTCTTGTTTAATTTCAGTTGTTTTGGGAGAAGAGATTACAAGGATTCCATGCAGTTGACAATGCTAATGATGTATTAAAAGCTCTAGATCTCCCAAGAAATGTGCAAGGTACTGTGTATCTTAAACCAAATTCAATAAAAAAAACAAGCCATTATTTGTGAAATTGACACAAGCCTGTTTACAGCATGAACTTTTGATAAACAAGTAAAAAAACCAAAGTCTAAGATCGGTCAATTAAAAAATGTGTGTTTCCAAAAAAAATTTACTAGAATTTGAAAATAAAGCTTTCTCCTCCATTTTGCCTTTACACATTTGGAAAAGCATCAAATTTTGTTAAAATTATTTATGAATTTTCATTTTGGGGTTTACCTATTTTGAATATCAGAATTTTTCAAAATTTGCAGATAATGATGTAATGGACCTCTAACATACTGTGCAAAATCTCAGATCATTCTGACAACTTCTTTAAAGGATATTTGAGGGGAAAGGGTACTTTTTGACTGTCAGTATTCTAGTCAAGGACCTCATTGTCAGTGTTTATGTATTTGACAGGTATTGGACCAGAGCTGAGTACAGAAAACATCTTACAAAGTATATCAGCAGCTTTACACATGGGGAATGGCCCAGTTCTAGGACAGACTTCAAATAAACAAGCCTTGTCAAAAAATCCTGGTGCAAACATTGATGCAAATCAGCCACATATTCAGGTAACAATAACCAAAGTCCTTTATTTCTAGTTATGACCAAGGTATACAATGGAAGGTTGGTAAAAATGATCAGTTACACAATGTACAAGTAGTCATAGAAGGTTGGTAAATATGATTAGTTACACAATGTACAAGTAATCTACATTCATGTAGCACACACTCAGTAAATTTGGAAAATCTGCAACTATAGTGGTGCTAAATGTTTTAACTTTCAATGTTTAATTAATTTTATAAACAATATTAAAACTAAACTTTTTTAAAATTAACAATATCATGAAGCTTAATTTTCTTTTCCCTCTAATAACCTTTATGTAATGTTTTTTTCAGCATGCTCTGATATCCGAGGAAGATATCCGTCGACAGGAAATGAAAGTGCTGGAAGCAAGACGACGGTTAGAAGAAGCTATGAAGGGATTGCTGTGAAAATCATATCTCACTCAGTCAAAGATGCATTGACATTTCATTAACTCATGATTCTGTTAATTGTCACAGCCTTGTGACTATTCATATTAATTTATTTGTATGTCTGATCAAATGGATTTTCCCAAATGTACATATGACTTTTTCAACAGGACTTTCTATTTAACATACTAGCATTTGATCAAAGAAAAACTGATTAATGAGCTTCATATTGAATTGGCATATCAAAAGGAACATGACTTTACATGAAATATAAGTAAATAGCATAATTCTGAATATTTCCTGTTTACAAGTTTTGAACTTCATATATATATATGTCTCCCTATTAAAGGTTATTTATGATAACTAGAATTTTAGATTTCTTATCAAATCATGTGCATATTGAATTCCAAAGTTCAACATGGTTATACATTATTAATTTGTTATTGTCTAGAATTGCTTTTAAAACTTTGCATGATCAGTATTTTTATTAAGTGTTTTGTAATAAAATGTATAGAAAGGCAAGTTCTTTTAATGGTTTAGTTAGTCTCACCAGAGACATAACATGTAGAAGACATCAGACCAGAGACAAAACCTGTAGAAGACATCAGGTATTGGTCTCTAGTATGATAGGTAGTTAAAGTATTTGAGGAAAATGAAAAGGGTTATACTTTTCAGAGTATTATACCTCAGAATCTGATATACCCTTGCTTTAAAAGTAGGGGGTCTATGTAGTGATACGGGTGTCCCTCCTTTCCCTTTCACCTCTGGGTTCACATCTCTTATTTACAACCCCTTCTAAATCCCTCAATGGATTTTCATGAAATTTTATCATAATCTTCATGATCTTTGTGACATGATGAAGATGTGCAACTTTTATCTTAAAATTTAATCGGATTGGGTTTTAGGGTTTCCAGTAGAAAAACATTGACTTACCACTAAGACAACAATCGGGTACCATCTCCCATCAGCGACTCCTCCTAAACCCCTTAAATAATGGATTTCTATGAAATTATCACACCATCTATTTGATATAACATAAATGATTTTTGTCTATTCATCTGTAATCATGGCTTTTTACTGTTCTTAAAGTTCACATAAAATGAACATTGTCCTATGTAAGAGTGTTTTTCTTGCTCTTATTATGCACACCTCACCTGACCCTAAGGGTCATTTGAGCTATTGCTATCACTTTGCGTTGTTGTAATTTTTTCTTTATAAATTTTCTCCTCTGATTTGGGATTGCTTTGTAACTGCACACTTCATCTATTAAGATTGCAAATATGGTGACTGTGAACCAAATAACATGGCCACTGTGGCAAGAATAATAACGGGTGGGTCAGACCAGTTTTTGGCTTATAAAGTAAAAAACTAGTAGATATAGAGAAAATCTGCTGATGTCTTCCATCTTCAGCATCAAAAGCTCTACCAAAGACTCTATAGGGTTGAAGTTGTCAGATGACCCCTTATAGGTGAAAACATAGCGTTATTTTATCTTATAAGCCTGTTGAATGAAAACTTGCAAAAAGGAAAAAATGCTGTTGCATGCTAAAACCTACAGATCATTAAGCTCTACAAAAGTATCCATTAGTTGGAGCCTGTCAGATGACCCCTTATTGTCAAGCTTTTGTTTTATGCCTTGTAGATTGAACCTATAAAAGATAAAGGAAATGTTTTGCTTGCTCAAATGTTTGGCTATATGTGCTCTACAAAAGCCTTCATATGTTGAAGTTGTATGATGCTCCATTAATTTTTTTTTACCTCAAAATATGCAAACAAAAATTATTTCATTCTATCCATCATTGAATTGTCGTAGTGATTCAGCCCCCTGGGAGTATCTTGTGTGTTGGTTATATTGTTTTGTTCATTTATACATGTACTTCTTGTTTCCACTATATATCAAAATACCCTTATCTATTTATTTCAGACTTTCAATGAGTCTATATCAACTACTTTTAAATAAATAGAAAGAATGTTTTTCACCTTAATATCTTGCATCTCAAGAACTGTTGTGTTCACTACAGAAATTTTATGGAAGACATCACATGGTAATAGAAAACTGGAAATTCCAAGAAGAGTGCAGATGTTGGTTTGTCATAGGGTTTTGTTTTGTCCTCCTTTACAGACTATAACAAGCAGGAACAGCTAACTCCTCCAGAGCACCAAGCTCTCTCTTTTTGGGTTGTTGATTGCTATTTGGTTGTTTTTTTGTGTTTTCATGTTATTTGTTTCTTCATGCTGTTCTCATTGTTAACTGGTTTTGTCTTTGCCCTTTGGTCTTTTGACATTTGAATGCCCCATTGGTACTTATTTGCTTCTTTCATATAATTTGGACATATTCATTCCTTTTGAAAGAGTGCCTCTGATCTGATGAATCTTAAATAGACAAATGGCATCAGGCAGAGCCAAATTTATTGCCTGGAACTTTTTTGTACTTTTGATTTCTTCATGAAGTGTCAAAAAATAAATCAACATGGCTCATTATTTTCTTTGTTTTATTAATTAAACTTATTTCTTATTTATAAATAGACAAGATTGTTTTCTATGGACCCAAAACATGTGTACTAGACCGTTGCACCATTTTATGCATCATTTACATATATAATAATCTAATAAAAATAAAAAATATGAATATCTTAAATTCTAATCTGAAGTTTGAAAAAGGAAATTACCAGGATAACAGTTGATTTCTCATACAACAAAGATAAACATAAAATTAAACTTAACAAACAAGCTTAAACTCAGGTTTTAGATTAAATATAAAAACTCAGACCACCATCTTTATCATATCCCACAGAAGGTGTCCAGAAGGTTTCCCAATCAAGCTAACATTTATTTGAAAACATGAAAATTAAACGTTTAAGTATAAATTGGTGATTTTTAATAATTCACTCCCCATCTTCCAAGAATTATCTCCCTTTAAAATATCCCCCATTATTCTACAAAAAGTAGATAATTCTTCTAAAACACACACTAAGCAATGATTGATAAGCAACAAGTTTTAAAGTATATAAAGTGTAAAGATAAACCTGTGATTCAACAAAAGGCCGAGTTTATTGTTTTCAAAAAAGAAAAATACAAAGGCCTTTCATAGATACAAAGGTTCATCTATAACATTCCTAAAATAATGAGATGAAAAGTCGGAAATGATTAGAAGTTCCATATAAAATATCAAATGTCATTCTCTCCCATACATTTACACTCCATTTTCACTACACTCTTCCCACATTTACAACTCTGTTTTTGACTTCTTTGATTTCTTCTTTTTCTTGTCTTCTTTATATTGTAAACCGTCAGTAGATTCTGCTTGTAAATATTTTATAAAGTCATCAACCTCTCGTCCACCCTAAAACAACAGGAATATAACAATAAATCAAATGTGGAAACATTCAAAATAAAAATTACAATACCAACAAACTTAAAAACAGATGAAATGAGGAAAACTGTGAGCAAACTCACAAAAGGATACTGCCTGTTTCATTATGAACTCTGTAATACAGAAAATAAGAGGAATTATCTCCCCTAATGATACCTTAGAGTAAAGAAAATCTTCAGGCACACCTCAATATGAGTTCCTCTTCCACGTAAAGTTTCATCAAAATGAATTAAGTGGTTAAGGAAAAGTTAAGAGATATATGAACAGGCACAGTAATTCCTATATACATTGTACCCCCTTAAATACTCAACATTTGTAGGTTCATGAGCCACATTGTTAAAACTGACAAGGGATATAAAAGGCAACATTTTGGCATTTCCCTTTTAAGTAATCTGTTTGCAAATATTCTTAATAGAAGAATCCAGTTATTTGGGTTTTCTACAGTGATTCAAGAGTTGCATCATAAATGTCTATGACTAAATTGTATGATTTTTTTTAAGAAGAATACAACTTTTTAAGCATAGGTGGGCTATTAAAGTAATAACATCACAAGTCTATACTTACATTATATTTTTTGGGATTATTTTTGGAATTCTTTGGCTTAAAATAGATAGTTGGAAACCTGAAAAGAAATCAATAATTAAGATGTACACATTGCATACATATATTTTACATGTTCTAACAAAACCAGTCTACATTTAACCTTCTGAAGATCTATAAATATGAAAAAAAAACTAATTTTCTGTAAAACGATTTTATGATTTTGTTTGTCTGTCTATTACTATGCTCATTAATGATAATATACTTTTTTCAATTCAATCTTCAGACCATATAACAGGCCTATATTGTCTCTGGCTTTTTTCTTAGAGACAAACGTAAGCTACAATTTTATTAGTCAAAAAGATTGTTGCAAATCTTACCCTTGTACTTCAAATGGTTTAGGTACATCATTAGCAGTGGCATCCATCTTAGCAATGGTAACTCCTGGCTCATCTTTTAACTGTCAATACAAATCATATTTCAACTTTATGAAACCTAATATATTGTTGCTACAATCCTGAAGGAAATGGAAAGGAATTAAAATCTTAAATAAACAGATAATTTTCAAAATCTATGAAGAGTTCAAATCTCTCTTGTTTCTGATCATATAATTTATTCAATTGACCTTTTTTTTAAGAAAGTGCAATAGAATGTATTTATTAATTTCATGAATTTCAAAGGGAAGCAACTGAAGAAGATTCTCAGACTCATATTGTTTTATTTTGTAAGTGATAACATGCCTCTTCATTTACCTACACAGGCAATTTGCCTTAACACTAAATTGATGTTAATTTTCCTGTTGAATAATGTGACGTTGAATGTTAAACTTTAATGTCAAATTAACAATTGAAGCTCGATTAACACTAATCTAATGTTAATTTTAATGTTAAATTCATGTTAACAAAGTTGCCTGTGTACAAGAGTCTTCAAATCTTACTTTTTCTCCAAGCTCGTTAAATTTAGGCTCTAACTGTTTACAATGTCCACACCATGGAGCATAGAATTCTATCAGAACATCCTTACTATCATCATTGACTATCTCATCAAAGTTCTTTCCTACCACAGTCTGAAATTATCAAATAAGATATCAGAAATGGTCATATAAGATGCCTGGCGCCTCAAACTGAAAGTCTGGACACAACTAAAAATCTATAAGATATATTAAGTTGGTCTTACTAAATATGTCAATCCACCCTGCCAAATTTTAATTATTCACATGTTCAGTACCTGAGAAAATCTTGGCAAAATTTTTCTGACAATTTGACATAAACAACACTTTCTGCACAAAAAAGTCATTGCAGAGGACATAAACATGACAACTTTGATTTTTTTAAATTGACCCTTCTGCTTAAAGTCCATATTATCCTCTTGAGTGGGTCCATATTTTAGGTTGTCAGAACCCTCCTCCCCCATAAAAAACACCTATTTACTTTGTGTCCACTCACTGTAACTACCCCAGAATTTTCCTCTAGGATTGATTCAGAGTCCAGGATTTCAGACCCCCCCCCCCCCCACTTCCCACAAACTTTTGTACACTCACTTTAACTCCCCCAGAATTATCCTCTGGGATGGGTTCAGATTTCAAGTAGGGTTCTATCTTGTCATCCAGTAAATCAATTACAAATTTCTCTAAGTTTTCCATGCTGAAAAAGAATAAAATTAATTGAAAGGCCAATTTCTTTCAACAATCAAAAGTAAAAAGTTTTATGTACTCAGTAAAAATTTCGGACAGATCATGCGATGTCATTACAAAGATTTTTAATATAAACTCAAAATACAAGAAAGTGTCCATCAGTTATGTTTGTCTTACATGATACCTTTACAGATGGCCTTAAAAAGACCCTTAACGTCTTAAGTCTTACCTGAAATCATCAGACATGACATATTTGAGATCACGATCATCTCTAGCACAAATTACTGGTTTATCTCCTTTAACGTCAGTCAGTCCAAATTCTCCCAACTCATAACTAAAATCTTTGTGGTTACTGACAGCAAAGTAAACATCTCTTCCTGAATCTTTTAACTTCTTACCAACTTTCATTACTCTATAATTAAACAATTTACAAAATTTATCATACTCTTCAGTCATAAATCAAGGTAATGAAATACTCCTATAACATAAGAGGTCTTGTTTTCGTACCTCAATACTGCGACAAGGATGGCAACAAGTCCAAAAATAGCATGCCGTCCAACCTTCAATGTTGTTGGAGTAGGTAATGAAAATGAAAATTGTGGTACCAAAGATATGGACCTTAACAAAGAAATTAACCCAAGTCCTTCATGTGGAAAAAATAAGTTGCAAAGACCAAATTTTTAGTGGGTGGTGTCATGCTAACCTAGACATATTTAGTGGTGA
Organism: Arcuatula senhousia; assembly: GCA_963971305.1. Taxonomy (NCBI): domain Eukaryota; kingdom Metazoa; phylum Mollusca; class Bivalvia; order Mytilida; family Mytilidae; genus Arcuatula; species Arcuatula senhousia. Next base: position 320,393 of record OZ020305.1, read on the forward strand.
AATATCATTGACCCCTAACATGTAGTATCTGAGATATGGACCTTTACCAATGTGGTCCAGATGGACAAGAGTAAACAACATACGGTGGCGGGCCATAAAAAACAAAGGGTACATTTCTGCTTATATCATTTATTGTTATGTATTAAAACAATATACATGCATATGTTCTTACTAAACCACCAGTAGATAGACTTTGGGGGAAATAAAAGTAAGGGGGACAGAAACATACCTATTTCTCCAGTAGTTAGTTCCTTTCTCATTCTTTGTATAATCTACATCATAATAAGCAATGACTAGTGGTTTCTTGAACTTATCTGCATTCCCTTGTGTTCTAACTCCACACAACCCAGTCCTAAACATAAACAAGTTTAAAATTTGAAAATATTACAGTAGAATCAATCGAAGTTAATAATAGACGCTTAGCTGTAAACAGTATCTTACTTTCTAAATGCCAATTGTCCATAAATATATTTAAAGAAGTAAATAGTACAAAATTGTATGCATTTTATGGATAAACAAAACTCAATTTTTAGCTTTGTCTGGTCAAACACTTTTCTAATCAGCAAATGTTGTGTCATTGTCAATAGCTGGATTACATTGTTTGTACTGTACAACAGATGCCGCAATGGTATGTTATTTGAGACTTTGAATTAGATAATACTATATCTATCAAAAAGTAACAAAGTCTAGTTTAGGTATTAAGTGAAAATACTTTTAACAAAAGAAATAACTTTTAAACCGATCGTTATAATCAATTTATGTGAATTCAATCAAAACAACATCCTGGTTGAAACTAATGCTAATGAAACTGTGTGTGTGCAAAGCATAACTTATCCGCTACCGGAGTGCTCCGATAAACGGAGGAATCTACCTGAGAAACAGAAACAGGTAAGAAAATCATCACATGTACTCACAATGCATCTGTCAGCCAGTTCTTGATTTTATCGGACACACTGCTGTCTCCATATTTCTGTTGATTATCTTCAAACTTGCTTCTAAGATGTTTGGGTTGAAACAAGACAACATTGCTGAAACAGAAAATTATAACATAGTTAAGGCATTTCATAGGTTACAGGGTAGCACTTTTAAGCATGATAAATCAAATGAATAAACCACTTATTCTTGAAATTCATTCAGGGATTTAGAAGTAACAGCAGATAACATCATCAAACAACAGTTCCCTGTGCATAACATCACCACTCATCACAGTTTATGCACAGGGAAATAAAATTCTATAAATTAGGAAGTGCACAAAGGCTTTTTGAAATTTTCAAGAAAATTTAATTGGTGTAGTAGACATGGTAGAAGGGGTAAGATAAAAATATGAACCCAGTTAAACACTAGTGGTTATGTTCATGCTTTTGCTTGGTAACCCTGAATATTAATCTGTCAGAAAACCGTTAAATAAAAACTGTCACAAAGACTCTGTATTAGTTTCATGAAAATTAATCAAGAAACTAATGAGGAGTTCAATGATTTTGACTTAAGTTTAGATACTTACTCGCTATAACCATATTTATCTAGAGCAGCCTTATCTGAAGTGTGCCCAAATTTGACCTCACCACTCATGGCATCGGCTGTTTTCCTGAAAGCTTCAGCCAAGCTACTTTTAGCATTACTGAAGAAACCTACAACATAAATATATCAGGTGAATCAGATAAATATGCAGTTAACTTAAGCTCTAACTTAAAACAATACTATCCGACGTGTCCTCAGTACCAAACATGTAACAATATTTTTTATGGGGAGATAATTTGTATAGAAATAATAGACAAAAAACAATTTTTCAATTTTTTTCAAAAATTTTGATGGTGAACTTTATTTTCTATTTTATATATTTAACAAGACCAATCGATGTCTGGCCCTGTGTCGCATGGCAAAACGTTGAACCATGTACGTTTTAGGCCCAATATGGACAGTCAATAATTTTTGACACTTGCATCCTATGGTGGACTTACAAAGCATATTTGTCACATGCAACCCAATATTAAAAATATAAAAAAAAATTAAAGTTTCTAATTTCCCCTAAAAAAAAAATTGCACCGTAAATAAAAAAAGTAACATTTTTGCCCCTTTTGGGCCCCTCATTCCTAAACAAAAAAAGAGGGGACACCCTAAATCAGCCCCACCCTTCCTTTTATAGTAAGTAACATTACTGTAAAGTTTCATAGCATTTGGTCAACCGAAACAAAAGTTATTGTGGAAAGAAAATAAAAAGTTGCTTTTTTGGCCCCTTTAGGGCCCTTAATTTCTAAAGCAAAAAAAGAGGAGACACCCAAAGTAAGCCCTACCCCTCCTTTTATGGTAAGTAACATTACTGTAAAGTTTCATAGCATTTGGTCAACCAGAACAAACGTTATTGTGGAAACAAATAACAAAGTCACTTTTTTTGCCCCTTTTGGGCCCCGAATTTCTAAACAAAAAAAGTGGGGACACCCAAAATCAGCCATGCCCTTCCTTTTATGGTAAGTAATATTACTGTAAAATTTCATAGCATTTGGTCAACCAGAACAAAAGTAATTGTGGAAACAAATAAAAAAAGTTGGTTTTTTGGTCCCTTTAGGGCCCCTAATTTCTAAACGAAAAAAGCAGGGACACCCAAAATCAGCCCCACTCTTCCTTTTATGGTAAGTAACATTACTGTAAAGTTTCATAGCATTTGGCCAACCAAAACAAAAGTTATTGTGGAAACAAATAAAAAAGTCGCTTTTTTGGCCCCTTTTGGGCCCCTAATTTCTAAACGAAATTATAAAATGACTCCAAAAGGGGAGGTGCACATCTTCAATATATCTGTAATCACTGTGTAAAATTTCAGAAAGATCTAGTGTTTGGTTTTTGAGATTCAGATTACACAAGACAGGCACCCCATAGCGGGACGGACGGACAGACGGACGGACAGAGTGACCCGACTACTAGACCTGCTTTCGCCTTTGGCGACGCAGGTAAAAATCCATACAAAGCAAAGATTTTCACAAATTTAAAGAAAAATCTATGGAGTAGTTTTTTTAGGTAAAAAATTGAATTTTCCCTATTGATCCTACATGTGTATATAAAAAGTACTGAAATCATGCATTTTTCAACTTCCCTGATTACAAAATTTTTTATGGTGAACTTTGAATTTTATTATCAAGATTTAAAGTACCAGTCTAGAGCTAACTGTGGCCGAAATTTACGAAAATTCTATGGATAAATTTTTTACACCCAATCTACCTTAAGTCCCCATACAGTACATAAATTTGTTTTTGTACAAATTTGTCATTGCATGACCATAAAATAATGAGTTATACTGACCAACAACAACATATTCTTTCTTGGAAGTGAATTTATCAACATCAGCCACTGATTCAAGGGTCTTTGATGTAGGGCCTGCTTTAGATGACATCAGTTTAACAATACCATCTGAAAAACAAAACAACAACTACAATTAATGCTCAAGCCTGCTTTGGATGACATCAATAAATATCAATTTAACAATACAGTCTGAAACACAAAACAACAAATATTTATAATATGTAGTAGTTAATGATAAAGGAGTTATAAAGAGACCAAAACAACTATGACCTCCAAAAAATATTATTATCTGCTTTAACTTAGAAACTGAAGATGTACGATGTGTGAGAATACAGATCTATGAAAATGCAACTCACAAACATTAATATCTATTCCTAAAATACATTGTTCTTTTATGAAGGGCAATCAAATCTCCGCAGAAAATTTGTTGTTGTTCCTTTTTTCAAGTCCTATAATACATGTATGTGCAAAGTGTACCAATACACATGCTATCTTCTGGATGTTTGAATTCTTTGAATGAACGCTTTCTACATACCAGCTTCCCTTGGTCCTTGGTATTCCTCTGCAAATTCACCTCCTCTGAAGATTTTCAACGTGGGGTATCCACTAACACCATACTTAGAACAGACCTCAGTATTGACTGTGCAGTCAACCTAAAACAAGTTTTATGTATTGTAATTTGTGTAATATGTATTTATGACTGGTTCTAAATTGTTAATTATCTGTAACATGTTTTTCTTTTTACCATTAAAAACAATCATTTTCATATTTACAAAAGTAACTTACATGTGATACATCATGATAATGTAGTGATGTTTTTATATATTTCATCATGTTCATCATGTAACACCTGTTTGCCTACATGTTAGGTAAAATTGCAATAACAGACTCTGCAAATAAGAGGGAAAATTCTATTGTAGTAAATTTATATAAAAATGACATCACTTTTTTTATAGGGGACTAAGTAAGATCATACAGGTCTTATATTGAAAACCTATAAGCCACATTATATCCATGCTTCAGAAGATAATGTGGCAACAATGATATTGAACATGTTAATGATAGTCTGTACCAAAAATTACGCATGAAGACGCACTAACGCTCGCACACATGCAAGTTGGCAAGAATCGCTTCGTGGCAAGAACTACTCGCTGAGCAGTACATGTAATTACCTTTGCAAGAGCTACTGGAGGATCATTGTCTCTTAGTGTAGTTGCAGCCTTTTCATATTCTGGTGCCAATTTTTTACAATGTCCACACCTTAAATATTCAACAAGTTGCTTAATCTTTACTTAGTGACAGACAAACTAAATAACTGTACAATGTAGAAGAAATTATAAAATGCTCTTTAAGCTTTTTGGTTTGTTTGTTCCTAGCTTAGTCAATCGAGTGATCTATTGGATTAAGTACATTTAAAATAAACATAGGACTGAGTTTTAATAATGGAGAAAACCGGAGTTCCCAGGGGGAACCATCAACCTCAAGCAGGAAACTAACCATCATATAATAAACCATTTTCATATTTCAGGGACTGCTGAATAAATTAGTATTTTTTGGACTGAACCTGACCCGACATGGACTGGTTTACCATTTTTTGTATAATTGAGCAAAGGAAAAATAGTAAAGTTTTAACACATTATTTTAGGAAATCTAAATTAAAATTATTGAAATTATTGGTTTTAGCAAATAATATGTCTAAAGAGGATTCGTTACTGTCTTTCTGAATGCAAATATGTCATAGAGCAAAACGTTCAGGTAGAATGACCAATGCCCTTTTACACTTATTTTAAGCTAAAAATAGTTCCAAATCAACATCATATTGATGTATCCTTATTTTTTAGTTCGAATCCATCAAGATTACAATGAAACATTTGTAAGAAAACATTACAAAATCAAGTTTATTCTGACCTTATTGATGCAATATTTTTGTTTGTCCTACTCAGGAAAAGATAACTCTCTAAAAAGTGTTGAGAAGGACTAACATAATCAGTCATCCCAGAAATATGAAAATAGTCTATTATCAACTACTAAAAAAAAATACATGATAGACAAGAAGAAATCAAACTATTTTTGAAAATGAGAACCTTAAATTGAGTTTGAATTCTCACATTCCCCATGACTATCAATATTACCAGTAAATAAAGCATTGTAATTTAAATGAATTAGCATGCATTTTTATATCATAACCAAAATTTGTCAATCATGATTTTAGCAAATTTTGAAGTTTGAAGGGCCATAATTCCCACAAAATTTGACAGGTAATAAGCACAACTAAATATAGTGTACTTTTTGCATATCAAATAACCGGAAATTCTGTTTAACTTCAGTAGTTTCAGAGAAGTTAATTGTGTTCACAAGATAATAAATTGGGATTTAAATTGTTTGGGTTTTTTTTTTGTGTACTCAGGGATGTTCAAAACAATCCCTGGTGTACTCTGCAAATTTAAACAAAACCTTGCCTTTGCCCAGCACTCTTGTTCACTCTCTCAGAGTTGAACCAGCTTGTTTATTTTATTGTGTAAAGTCCTTTGTTAACTTTGCAGATTTTAGTTTAAAATGTCCCTTTCACTTTGAAATTTCTTTACGAAAATCATTTTGTTTTACAAGTTACTTCACCGGTCTTACCAAGGTGCAAAAAACTCCACCAAGATCAGGTCGTTTTGGCCAATTTTAGAGGCAAAGTCAGCGTCTGTGAATTCAAGAACATCGCTAGCAAATACAGAAGCTGTCAGAGACAGCAAGCACAGAAAAATCTTCATTGTTGATCAACTCCTGTGAACTGTGTCAGGTTTTGTTTCAGAAACGTGTAGTAGTGCTGTCGAAAATTGATTGGTCCAGCCACACACTTCCTGTTTCCGAAAATACACGAGGTCTCAACGTAAATAGCCGATCAGCTGTCTGATAAACTAGAGGCTCACAGATCATTGCGGATCCAGATTTTTTTTAAAGGGGGTCCTTACGTTTATTATCTATAATAAGAATAATAATGTTTATTGCTAATCAAGAACCCATGAAGGGCATAAATTTACAAAACATTAATAAGATAAGATATTCTTCCGTAAATGACACTTTTCAGTGTGAGATGACCAGGTTAAGATGCGAGCACGTGCAGCGATCTCACACTGGTCAATTAACCAATAATAACCGCTGTTGCTGATATTGATCGATGATGTCGACCAATGAAATGCAATGATATTTAAAACTTTCGGTTTTTAGAATGAAGCCACCTAAGGTTTCAGAATATGAAAATTTATTTTTTACGGAAGAAATAGGTACTTACACGCGTTCTTGGAAAACCGGCAATGATCTTTCACTCGTGATAGAATTTTTGGGGTCTTTTGGCTCGTTCCGCTGCGCTCCACTCACAAAAAGACTGAAAAATTCTATCACTCGTGAAAGATTAGCCGGTCTTTTCCAAGAACTTATGTAAGAACCTATAAATCTTTATTTAAAGTCGACATAGACCTGTATATAATATTTATACAGGTCTATGAAGTCGGCAAGACAGATAACAAATAACATCATCTTGGTATAACCAGAGACTCAAAGTCAAAATTTGGGACCTCTTCAACTGTTATGGAACGTATAAAGACAGCTAGACGTGCAGCCTACGCCATGATGGGAGCTGGCCTCCACGGACTTAATGGTCTTAACCCTACAGTGACCATCCATCTCATCCGTACTTACATAGTTCCTCGACTGATATATGGCCTAGATGCAGTACGCCTTCTAGCAAAGGACCTCGAACTTGTTTCTCAACATCATAGAAAACTTTTAAAACAGATCCAACACCTACCTGAAAGGTCACCAACTTCAGCAACTTACCTACTGCTTGGGGAGGCACCTATCCAGTCAGAAATACACAAACGGATTTTAACCCTATTTGGCAACATCATCAGAAATTTTGGCTCTACAGAATACAAACTTCTTCTCTATTACGGAAACACCGTCAACTAGTTGAGGATTACGTTCCGGCAAACTAGCCTGGAGACAGCTGTCATTGAAATCTAGTACATCAAACAGTTGGTTTGCAATGGTTCGTGAAATCTTACAGTTCTACAACCTACAGTCAGCATATGACCTTCTTGAAAACCCCCCTGGCAGATTCACCTGGAAAGAACTAGTCTCAAGAACAGTGAATGAGTACTGGGAACGTAAACTTAAAGAGGAGGCCAAACAGAAGACATCTCTTAAATATCTTAATATTGATTCCCTCACTATCGGGAAATCTCATCTACTCTGGGAAAGTGCAGGCTCAGACACAACATCAATACTGAAATCAGCCATCAAATGTAAGCTACTATTAGGAGTCTACATACTACAGTCAAACAAGCACAAGTTCAACCAATATAAGGGGAGCTCTACTTGTCCACAGAAGAAGAAGACAGGGTTCACTTTCTGACACAGTGTTCTGCAACCAGTGGTACACGCAGACCCTTCATCAACAGTCTCCAGCTGACAATTCAAGAAGTAAATGGGGAACTCATAGATAGAATCAGACAGGACCCTATACTACTGACCCAACTCATACTGGATTGTACTGCATTCAACTTCACAGACCCACAGTTACAACGCAAAATCGAAAGTATCAGTAGAGGACTGTGCTACGCCCTACATATCGCACGCTGCAGGATCATAGACATTCATTTCAAATAAGCCCCCTTGTATTCACAGTGAGAAGTAGGGACCACCCCACCCTGTATGATTTCATTTATTATTATCCAGACTAGTAAAACTTGCTATTATAAGGAGTGCTGATGTACCTCCTGTTCACCAGATAGTGGTGGAATATACGACGACAACAACGACAACAACAACATAGGCACTGGCTACGTTTACACGACTGTGTAAACCTAAGAAATCGTTAGGTTTACACGTGTAAAAATGACGAAAACTTAGGTTTACGGAAAAGTATAACCGAATTAAAATGACGGTGACGGAACCGAAACGTGTAACAATAGTTATTGTTACACACCTTATTTTTACACGCTTCAAAAAGTAACGGAAAAATTGGCTTATTTTTTTCCAATACTAAAAATCATTTTTTTATTACTTCCAATCAAATAACACAGTATGGAATAATAAATATTTACTCACACCAGGTTGTTCATTGAAGTTCGCGAAATTCATTTAACGTTTGAGTGACATGGTCTACAAATCCAATAGATGCTTTTCAATGCTATACGTTTCTGATGAAACTAAGTTAGGCACCCGTCACACTTGATTGACCCCTCACGGTGAAGTGTGGACATCAGCTCCTACTTTAGGCTGGTTCCCATTAGGGAGCCGGTTGACAGCTTACACATACTCCTCATAGATACTCCTCTGTCGTTTTTCTCGGCGACCTCCTTGTTAAGGAAGTTCCATCCGTCCAACGTAAAGTATTTTCTTATTCTTTGAATATTTATATTTTTATCAAATATCATTTGTATCTACCTATTTCCAGACTCTCTTTTCTTTTTTTGTAACCTTTAATCTACCAGCGATGTTAATGTTAACTCATCATTGTTGTCAGTACCCAGTTGAGCAAATGTTCGAGGTTTGGACTTTTAATTTAAACTGAAAAATTATGGTAAAAGAGAGAAAAAAAAATTTTTTTTCATAAAAAATGTATATGTAACATAAATATTAACGTGTAAACATAAGGTGTGTAACAATAACTATTGTTACACGTTTCGGCTCCGTCACCGTCATTGTGATCCGGTTTTACTTTTCGTGTAAACCTAAGATTTCGTTATTTTTACACGTGTAAACCTAACGATTTCTTAGGTTTACACAGCCGTGTAAATGTAGCCAGTGCCAATAGAATAGGCTTTTATTTTATTATGATCTATACAAAATATATATGATCTATACAAAAGTGCCCATTCTTTAGCAATTGAAAAGGGAAGGTACCATAAAACATTGTTTAACAAAAATATGTCTAAAAATAATTTGCCTTTAAACATGGAAGCAGAATGAGGCCATGTGAAAAAAATATTTTATGTCGTTCCTAAAAGATGATATGTCGTTCCCACAAGATAAATATCTCGTTCCCAATGCAGGAGGCTAAATTGCCCGTTCCTTTCCAACACTCCCTTTTCCAGTGGCCGTCAGATTGGCCTTGTTTTCCCCTTTGCTCCACTTCATCATCAATTCATATTCATCGTGGCACCAATTTCATGTTCGGATATAGCCGAAATCGCACTATAGTATTTGGGAATAAAACAATAACATATCGACTAACTATCCCAAATAAAATATTATCAAATCATAAGAATCCGTACCATCATAATTGACCACCAGTATAGTATGATAAGAAATAATCTCTTTAATGCTAATAGCAAACCCTTTTAATATGACAACAAAAAGTATTTTGTGTGTAACGGAAAGGCAATATTGCAAAATAAAGATACTAGTGTATAGTGGAGTCACCCTTTTCTTAGACTTGGCTTTTATTCTTTCAAGGTCGTCTTTGGCTGGTTATGCTTGCTACTTCACGATCATTTATTCGTCGCCGCATTCTTCACGAGCAGGTGAAGTCTTTTTTATTAAAAAATTGTATTTTTTCCAATTGTAATGCCTCTTCAATTCGGATCACCTTAAAAATGGTAACAAAACTAGTTGTAGTTGCTATGCTATATAAAGAAGAATCAAATAAATTATTTTACAATTAAAAACTTAAAAAAATAAATTGCCACCTTAAAAGTAAGGGGTGCAGTATCGCCTTTTCTAGAAATCGGTTGAACTTTTTTGAAATAAAAAGATCTATTTGCATACGACAGAATAATAATATTCATTTTGTGAGACAGTTTTATTTTCTGTAATGTTGTTCTATTAGCTTAGTTATTGAGTAAAATAAACAAAATTTCTAATAAGTTATGGGGACTGCTCCGTTACCTCTTCTTCCACGAGCAGCTTTGTATACTTTGCCGCAGTTATCGATTTCTTCACGCGAGGCATAAACTAACGATACCGAATGACGGCCGTGCATCTGTGGTATTCTTTGCTTGGATTCAATTCAGTTCTTTTTTTCTTTTTTTTCTAAATAGATTAGACTTAAATCATGCTACGAATACGAATATATATATCTTAAAAGTTTGTGTTGTTGATTGATATTCAGTAGTTTTTGTGTTTCCGTTTTTTACATGTCTGGGTTTTTTTTGTCCCGCTCTCGTTGGTGTTTAATGATTTTGTCTCTACCTTTTCGGACTTTTGACATTCGTCAAGCAAAGTTCAAGCACGGATATAACTAAGGAGCTCCCGAATCTAGTCAAAATACCATTCAGCATCCTACATATTATAGAGCAAGGAATTAAATAAATGCAATTGGAATGCCTACATCTAAAGATAAAATCGAAAATTCCCATTAGAAAGAAATACTATTATGGGATAGGCCAATCGAAAACAAAAGTCGGGACAAAGAAATATTAAAGAAACACCTTAATCTAACGCAACTGATCTTTCAGCCCAAGCTTGGAAACAACATCTTCGCTAGACAAGGGTTATGATCCGCTACCGAAGATGAGAAACAACAGCATTAAAATGAAGGACACACACGAAGAGGCATGCAACCAGATCTGCAGCGGAAATGTCCAGGCAAAGATTTACAATAAAACATCCATAAGTTCGAGTAACATTTAAAAAGCAAAAAAAAAAAAAATAAAAAAATAAATAAATACTTTTTGTATATCTTTGCTTGGAGTTAGCTTTTTTGCGAATCTTTTCAACGACTTTGGGATCCGTGTGCTTTGCATAACTTTGTTTGGGTTTCTGGTACTTTTATTGTGCATCTTTACTTGGTTCTTATACTCTTTGACCAGGATACGTTCATATTGTATACATTTGCTTGGACTTTTGGATCCGGTTCTTTTTGTAAACCTTTGGTTAGACTTTATAGTACGAATGCTTATATCTACTTTTAGTTTCAAGCGCTCGTATGGTTATGATTAAATGGCCTTTTAGTTTGTAGCGCTCTTGTGGTAATGGTTTGATAGGGCTTTTAGTTTTCAAGCGAGCATATGGTAATAAATTACATGGACTTTTAGTTTCAATTGCTTCAGTGGTAATGCTTTGATTCGATTTATAATTTCAAGTTCTCCTATGGCAATGATTTGCATGGGCTTTTAGTTTGAGTGCTCCCGTGGTAATGCTTTGATTGGATTTTTAGTTTCAAGTGCCCCCTTGGTAATGCGTTGCTTTGATTTTTAGTTTCAAATGCTATGTTGATGATTTACACGACCTCTTAGTTTCAGGTGCTCCGGGGGGAATAAAGTGTTTTGATTTTTTTTCAAGTGCTCGGATGTAAATGATTTACATGGCCTTTTAGTTTCAAGTGCTCCGGTGGTCATCCTGTGCTTCGGCATTTAGCTTAAATGCTCCTATGGTAAAGTTTTGGTTTGACTTATAGTTTGAAGTACTACCGTTATAATCATTTGCTGGAATTCTCCCGTGGTAATACTTTGCTTGGATATTTAGTTTCAAGTGCTCCCGTGGTAATACTTTGCTTGGGCATTTAGTCTCAAGTGCTCCCGTGGTAATACTTTGCTTTGACATTTAGTTTCAAGTGCTCCCGTGGTAATACATTGATTGGACATTTGGTTTCAATTAAGTGCTCCCGTGGTAAGACTTTGCTTTGACATTTAGTTTCAAGTGCTCCCGTGGTAATACTTTGCTTGGACATTTAGTTTCAAGTGCTCCCGTGGTAAGACTTTGATTGGACATTTAGTTTCAAGTGCTCCCTTGGTAATACTCTGCTTGGACATTAAACTTCAAGTGCTCCCGTGGTAATACTTTGCTTTGACATTTAGTTTCAAGTGCTCCCGTGGTAATACTTTGCTTGGACATTTAGTTTCAAGTGCTCCCGCGGTAATACTTTGCTTGGATATTTAGTTTAAAGTGCTCCCGTGGTAATACTTTGCTTGGATATTTAGTTTAAAGTGCTCCCGTGGTAAGACTTTGATTGGACATTTAGTTTTAAGTGCTCCCTTGGTAATACTCTGCTTGGACATTTAACTTCAAGTGCTCCCGCGGTAATACTTTGCTTTGACATTTAGTTTCAAGTGCTCCCGCGGTAATACTTTACTTGGACATTTAGTTTTTTAAGTGCTCACGTGGTAATGCTTTGCTCGGACAATTAGTTTCAAGTGCTCCCGCGGTAATACTTTGCTTGGACATTTAGTTTCAAGTGCTCACGTGATAATACTTTGCTTGGACATTTAGTTTCAAGTGCTCCCGTGGTAATGCATTGGTTGGACATTTAGTTTCAAGTGCTCCTGTGGTAATACTTTGCTTGGACATTTAGTTTCAAGCGCTCCCGTGGTAATACTTTGCTTGGACATTTAGTTTCAAGTGGTCCTGTGGTAATACTTTGCTTGGACATTTAGTTTCAAGTGCTCACGTGGTAATACTTTGCTTGGACATTTAGTTTCAAGTGCTCCCGTGGTAATACTTTGCTTGGACATTTAGTTTCAAGTGCTCACGTGATAATACTTTGCTTGGACATTTAGTTTCAAGTGCTCCCGTGGTAATACTTTGCTTGGACATTTAGTTTCAAGTAATCCCGTGGTAATACTTTGCTTGGACATTTAGTTTCAAGTAATCCCGTGGTAATGCATTGGTTGGACATTTAGTTTCAAGTAATCCCGTGGTAATGCATTGGTTGGACATTTAGTTTCAAGTAATCCCGTGGTAATGCACTGCTTGGACATTTAGTTTCAAGTAATCCCGTGGTAATGCATTGGTTGGACATTTAGTTTCAAGTGCTCCCACGGTAATACTTTGCTTGGACATTTAGTTTCAAGTGCTCACGTGATAATACTTTGCTTGGACATTTGGTTTCAAGTGCTCACGTGGTAATACTTTGCTTGGACATTTAGTTTCAAGTGCTCCCGCGGTAATACTTTACTTGGACATTTAGTTTCAAGTGCTCACGTGGTAATACTTTGCTTGGACATTTAGTTTCAAGTGCTCCCACGGTAATACTTTACTTGGACATTTAGTTTCAAGTGCTCCCGCGGTAATAATTTACTTGGACATTTAGTTTTTCAAGTGGTCACGTGGTAATGCTTTGATCGGACAATTAGTTTCAAGTGCTCCCGCGGTAATACTTTGCTTGGACATTTAGTTTCAAGCGCTCCTGTGATAATGCTTTGCTCGGAGATTTAGTTTCAAGTGCTCCCGTGGTAATACTTTACTTGGACATTTAGTTTCAAGTGCTCCCGTGGTAATACTTTGCTTGGACATTTAGTTTTTCAAGTGCTCCCGTGGTAATACTTTGCTTGGACATTTAGTTTCAAGTGGTCCTGTGGTAATACTTTGCTTGGACATTTAGTTTCAAGTGCTCACGTGATAATACTTTGCTTGGACATTTAGTTTCAAGTGCTCCCGTGGTAATACTTTGCTTGGACATTTAGTTTCAAGTGCTCCCGCGGTAATGCTTTGATTGGACAATTAGTTTCAAGTGCTCCCGCGGTAATACTTTGCTTGGACATTTAGTTTCAAGTGCTCACGTGATAATACTTTGCTTGGACATTTAGTTTCAAGTGCTCCCGTGGTAATGAATCGGTTGGACATTTAGTTTCAAGTGCTCCTGTGGTAATACTTTGCTTGAACATTTAGTTTCAAGCGCTCCCGTGATAATGCTTTGCTTGGACATTTAGTGTCAAGTGCTTCCGTTGTAATACATTATTGGACATTTAGTTTCAAGTGCTCCCGTGGTAATACTTTGCTTGGATATTTAGTTTCAAGTGCTCCTGTGGTAATACTTTGCTTGGATATTTAGTTTCAAGTGCTCCCGCGGTAATACTTTGCTTGGACATTTAGTTTCAAGCGCTCCCGTGATAATGCTTTGCTTGGACATTTAGTTTAAAGTGGGCCTGTGGTAATACTTTGCTCGGACATTTAGTTTCAAGCGCTCTCGTGGTAATACTTTGCTTGGACATTTAGTTTAAAGTGGTCCTGTGGTAATACTTTGCTCGGACATTTAGTTTCAAGTGGTCCTGTGGTAATACTTTGCTTGGACATTTAGTTTCAAGTGCTTACATGGTAATACTTTGCTTGGACATTTAGTTTCAAGTGCTCACATGGTAATACTTTGCTTGGATATTTAGTTTCAAGTGCTCCCACGGTAATACTTTACTTGGACATTTAGTTTCAAGTGCTCCCGCTGTAATACTTTACTTGGACATTTAGTTTTTCAAGTGCTCACGTGGTAATGCTTTGCTCGGACATTTAGTTTCAAGTGCTCCCACGGTAATACTTTGCTCGGACAATTAGTTTCAAGTGCTCCCGCGGTAATACTTTGCTTGGATATTTAGTTTCAAGTGCTCCCGCGGTAATACTTTGCTTGGACATTTAGTTTCAAGCGCTCCCGTGATAATGCTTTGCTTGGACATTTAGTTTCAAGCGCTCCCGTGGTAATACATTGATTGGACATTTAGTTTCAAATGCTCCCGTGGAAGTACTTTGCTTGGATATTTAGTTTCAAGTGTTCCCGTGGTAATACTTTGCTTAGATATTAGTTTCAAGTGCTCCCGTGGTAATACTTTGCTTGGGCATTTAGTCTCAAGTGCTCCCGTGGTAATACTTTGCTTGGACATTCAGTTTAAAGTGCCCCCATGGTAATACTTTGCTTGGACATTTAGTTTCAAGTGCCCCCATGGTAATACTTTGCTTGGACATTTAGTGTCAAGTTCCCCTATTGTAACGTTGTGCAGAGAATTATTTTTCTAGACTGTAGTGTTCCTTATGGTTTATCTTCTCTTTGACACTTGATAAAGGTTCTTGGTTAGGCTTTTATTGTTTTTCTCTGCTGTCATTTCTAGAACCAGCTCCATAGCTTTAACTTATAGATTCACATTATTTTACAGTATTACAGCGTTGAAAAGGTCTTTTGGATAGAGGTGCGAATTCGAATGCTTTTGGTAATCCTCAGTTGCTATATTGCTTCTTTCTATTAAATGTCACATATTTCTTAGCTTTGATCGACTTTTATCCTTAAGTGTTCCTTTTGTTATGTTTAGATTCATTATTATTCTTTAAAGGTTTAAGTTCTTTGATGGATTTCTATGGACTAGAGATACTATTTAGTTTTTTTCATTTTTGAGGTTTTTGATTCAGATGCCCCTTTGGTATGTATTCCCCTCGTTTTGGCCTTCAGATTCAAGTGATTTTATGGCATGTATTTGCTTGGACTTGTCACATTAAGATGCCCTATAATACTACTTTGTTTGGACTTCTAAATTCTGGTGGCCATATGGTATATCCATGGACTTTCAGATAAGTACTGTTTTTATTTGCACCTTTGGCATTTCACTTTGGAATTTTTCGGTTCAAATGCTGAAAATGGTATTTCTTTGCAATTGACTTTTAGACTTTTTTCAGGTGTTCTTATTCTTTTGGTAAGATTTATAGAACTGAGTGCTGTTTCTTTGACTTTAAAATCCCAGTGTTCAATTGGTACTTCTATAATGCCTGGATTTTTTGATTTGCTGGATTCAGGTGCAGACTGAATTGTTACTTCTTTGAACCCTCCTATATTTCTTTGTTTGGGTCTTTGGATTTAAACGCTTTTATTGTAATTATTGCTTGGACTGTTTTAATCTAAGTGTTCCTTTGCTTGGGTTAATTAAGGTGCTTTTTAAAAACCCATAGAAAAAGGGAAGACAGAGGGACTATGTTAATTAAACAAATAAGAAAGGTTATAAAGTTTATTATTCCATGAAATCTTTTAAACAAAACAAATTGGTAAAACATTTTTGTACATTCTTGTGTACTATGAATGTAAAATTTATCATTCTATCAACTTGCATAATTACTTGTTATATTCATGTTAATAAATCTATAAATGTTTTATGACATTGTATGGACACAATTTTGGTAAGTTTGTATATTCAGCCCCAGGGGGGCTACTGCCTATAATTTAGGGTATACCTGTGCCGTTGGTATGTTCTGAACTGGACCCTGTTAGAATAAAAAAAATTGCGAAAAACA
The DNA here is from genome assembly GCA_963971305.1 of Arcuatula senhousia. NCBI lineage: Eukaryota > Metazoa > Mollusca > Bivalvia > Mytilida > Mytilidae > Arcuatula > Arcuatula senhousia. Next base: position 336,656 of record OZ020305.1, read on the forward strand.
TACCCTGTTATGCCAGCCGACATTTTATATCATACCATGTTATGACAATATCAAAATGCTTTTGTGCATATATTTAGCCCTTCAGAGGAAATTCACAATGGGGATAACTTTTTGAGGTGAAATAGATCCGGAACATTCATTGACCCTATATTGCGGCAAGTAAAAAGAGATCAAAACATTGTAATTTTCTGAATGAAAGCCTCATCATTAACCAGAGACCATTCTATCCACACCTGTACATTTCATTATTAGATTCACTATCATACTATTATACTCTAACTTTTTTATTAGATTTTATACTTTCATGATTGTTTCTGAAGTCAACTAAAAGAAAAGCTAATGTCAAGGTCAAATTATTGTGATTGACGTTTTACATACATCTGCAATTCAACTATCTATAAGTTCTTAAAAAAAAACCTCTGAGATAATTCAAGGGAGTAGGAGGCGAACAGGTCTCAAAATTTCCTTAGAACCTACTATGTTAAATTTCAAATCATCCTCATGTAGGATTTTTGAGAATTAGCAAAAAGTTTTGATAAGGTGCTTATAGGTCAATAGGAGATACAAGTGAAATTTAATGTTGCTCGACAACTCATTGTAAGCTTTATGATGGGAATAAAAATTGTTAACTGTTACTTAGCCACATGAAAACTTAAGTTCATTCCCAATGGATATATAATGCTCAAAACATGGTGGTTAAATACTTTGACCTTACTATCATACATGTACTGAGTATGAAATGAGAAATAAAGAAATTCAATGTCAATGTCAAATAAAGGGTATGCAGATGTTAAAATCCATTACAAAAGCCACTATTTCTCATGATGCATAGCACAGTCTCATATGCTTTAACCTTGCTAAACTTTAGACGAACAACATGATTTTAAAAATTAGTATCGAAAATGTTCCCTCTATAGCTTCGTTGTCGTTCTACAAAAAATTGAAAACTATCTCAACATGTAAATTCATTCCTAAACCATTTAGTCTAAACATATTACATATACTGTTGGTATGTAAATACATGTAGAATTATGTACAAATTCTATGTTGTGTTGGTATAGGATTTAGACATCTTTTCAGTTTAATGTTGTTGGATTTCAGTCGCTGATCATCTCAGTCTTGTGGTGGTAAATGTTTCCAGTCTATGGGAGTCTTGCCGTTGTCTGTTAGATACTGATTACACTGAGAGAAATGTTTACAGCCAAAGAAGCCGCGATGAGCCGACAGAGGAGAAGGGTGGACACCTTTCAGTATGTGGTGCTTTTTCTGAAAAAGAAACAAAATTTGATAAAATGATAATTAGAATAATTTATGAAAGGATATGGACATAAGCCTTTAGGCAAATGTCAAATAGTAATGAGTAATCAATTAAAATATCACACAGTATAAGCAATGTTACATGTACATTTTTAGCAATTTATTTTGCACATTTAAACAAGCTTCCCCTGAGCCAATATGTATCTTATTTTAAGCTTTAAATCTGTATCTGAAAGTTCAGTGTATGGGTCAAAGACTGTAATCTGTATAAATAAATAAATAAATCTGTTCAAAACAAAAATAAGAAAATTTTTACAATCACATATTTAGATGTTTAGGGAAAACAATTAACTTTTGTATTGCATTGAATGATAAAGCTGATTGATTGTATTGTTCTTATCATAATGAATATTTTAATGTTCACTTTTATATTATAAATGTACTTTTGCAATTTGTATTGAGGGCCTCAGGGAAGATTGGTTGTAAAACTAACTGTGTAACCCTCTTGAAATAAAGAATTTACTTACTTACTTACTTACTTACTTACTAATCAACAATGTACTGTGCATGTACTCCCAAGTGATTACATGTAGTCTCTTTATACTGTACTAATGCAAACAGTGGAGAACAAAGGAAAGAAAATTTAATGTAATAACACAACTTCTTGGTAAAAACCAGCTGTGCTTTCAAGAGATTTAGATATTTTTATATTATTCAACCATACCTTATCAATGTAAGCTCCTTTCTTCTGAGCATAGGCTCCCCACAGCATGAACACCAGGCCTGAAGTGTTTTTATTTAACCAGGAAATGACAGCATCTGTGAACTTCTCCCAACCTTTATCCTTGTGAGAATTTGCTTGATGGGCTCGTACAGTCAAGCAAGCATTTAAAAGTAGAACTCCTAAAATAAAACACAATGACTGGAATAATTTTATGTAGACATAGTATACTTACAGCATGTTACTGGTCAAATTTTGTCAGTTTTTCATGTTTAAACAATGTACATATATAATACAGATAACTTTCCCCACATTACATGTTTGTTTCTGAGATAAATTTAAATTTAAGTAAATAATTCATCAGATAAATTACAATTATTGTGATTTAAATCATGATTATTGTACTTAACACCCATTTAATAGAATTCTAATACCAATTAAAGTTTGTTTTTGCCTACAAAAACGATGTCTCACCCGTTTCCCCAAAAAGTTCTTAAGTTCAAAGGGCCATAACTCCCACAAAAATTTGAGGACAGACAGACAGACACGACAAAAACAATATGTCTCCCCACAAAAGTGGGGGGGGAGACATAATAAAAACTTGTTTGAAACTGCAATATCCAATTAATGAACATTCATGAGTGGGGAGAAGGAAAAACATTCAACATCTGAATATAAGGTACAGTACCTTGTTTGGACCATCCAATTAGTGTACCATGCCCAGGGTGTTTAAATCCAGGAATATCATCTGCCAACTCTTTATACATGTTTAATAAACTGAAAGTTAATGTCGTAAAAATTAATGAAAGAACCTTAGAGAGTATGCTCACATACAGAACTCCACATGTTCCGGTATTTGTTATGAATATTATCCTTGAGGAAAAAGTATCGAGTTACAGCAATTCTTGTAAGAGTAAACTTGAAAGTATTTGATTATTATAATTAAAGTTCTGTCAAATCAATTAAAGCATTTGGGTAAAACAAGGTATAATTGAAACTGGATGCAGTTTCGAATGTCTCCCAAACGAAGTCCCATTAATCACATGAGAAAAATTTGCGCAGAATGTTTACCTACATGTATAAATACAAGTTTTACAGAAGTCCCGGGGTAAGCAAAATCCTGGAAATGCCTTTAAATGCATTTTTAAAACCTCCTGGAAAAAAATTGGACAGGGGTTTCCCTAAAAATGCAAGTTTTACAGAAGTCCGAGGCAAAATCAAAATCCTGGAAATGCCTTTAAATGCATTTTTAGAACCTCATGAAAAAAATTTGGGCAGGGGTTCCCCTAATAACTCAAGTTATTTAGTATTCTATCATTTGAGGGGTGGGGCATGACCCCCCTCAGACCCCCTCTGGTACCAAATAATTCGTCTTATCATAAGGAGTAATAATATATATGGTTATAGGGTGGGGATCTCAATGGTTTTCAAAATATTTAGTATTTTGTCATTTGAGGGGGCGGGGCATGACCCCCCCTCAGACCCCCTCTGGTACCAAATAATTCGTCTTATCATAAGGAGTGATAATATATATGGTTATAGGGTGGGGATCTCAATGGTTTTCAGAATATTTAGTATTTTGTCATTTGAGGGGGCGGGGCATGACCCCCCCTTAAGACAATGAAGCGGAGGGTATTACATAATACCTCACCACTAAATGTGGCCAGGTATGAAAATTTAAATATCTGAGGTAACACAGTATTTCCAAGTTAAAGATCACACATTATCAAGTTATATCACTTTTCCCATAGAATTCTATAGTAAAATTTTGCAAAACCCCACCCCCTTTTGAGACCCCCAAAATATATGTTCCCTCCAATATATTGAAAAATTTTTTTCCGGAGGATCATCTAGGAATATTGGCCTATCAAGTCATATGATATCAAGCGATTCCGTCTATCGGTTTCTGAGAAACGCCGCAGACAAGTGTTCGCAAAAACGCGCCCGGAAAGAAGAAAAATAATAATAATAATAATAATAATAAGAATAACTAGCTATAATTGTGATTGCAAGCAAGTCACATAAAAGTCCCCTCCCGTCCCCAAATTTTTGCGGATTGCAAAATACCAAAACATGGCTAATCATAGAAACATTCTACTTGCCTCATGATGATCAGCATATCAAATTTACATTGTATACAAATTTTTATGTAATTTGGACAAATTTAAATTTTTGGCGACTTTTGGCAGATTGCCAATTTTTTGGGCGGATTGCCAAAAATTGGTTACTTATTGAAGAACCGTGCTTGCCCAATGGTGATCAGCATAATCATTTTATCTAGTATAACAATTTTCATGGATATTTGACAAAGTCGAGTTTTTGGCGATTTCGGCGGCTAATTGCCAAAAATTGGCAGGTCGTAGAAAAAATCTGGTCGCACCATGATAATCAGCATACCCACTTTACCCAGATAACCCATTTTCAAGACGATCAGACGAGAAAAAATTTTCCGCCCCTTTTTTCCGCAGGCGGCCATTTTGAAATGGCGGCCATCTTGAAAATTTTAAAAGTCGATGGCCCATCTATGAGTGACCCCCTAACCATCTCAAAAGGTTTCATCTTGATTCGCCAAAGCGTTTTTACGAGATATGTCGGACAAACTTTAGATCTATAAATAGGAAATTGAAATAAGAATAACTAGCTATAATTTGTGTTGGGATGCCAACACACAAGTCGCCCAAAATCGCCTTGGATACTTTTTCTTCCAATTCAGTGCAATGAAATATGTATAGAAATAAAATTTCATTGAAATCGGACAAAGTTCACATTTCAAAGGGGGGCGGGTGTAGTAAAATGGCCGCCATTTTGAAACCAGAAGTCGGATTTCAAATCTGGTCGCAGATTTGAATTCAGCATACCCGTTTTACCCAGATGACCAATTTTCAAGACGATCCGATGAAAAAAAATTTTCCGCCCACTTTTTCCGACGGCCGCCATTTTGAAACGGCGGCCATCTTGAAAATTTCAAAACTTGATTACACGCCTTTGAGTGACCCACTATCCAATCCAACAAGTGTTATTCAATTTTCTTGAACCATTTTCTTGTATTAGGGAGGACAACTTTACGATAAAGAATCAGAAGAATAATAATAATAATAATAATAATAAGAAACGGTGCAAAAACAATAAGTCTCCCAAACTTTGTTTTGGGCGACTTAATAACTAGGTATGATTGTGTTGGGATGCCAACACAGAATGTCTCCCAAACAAACTCCCATTCCCATTATTCTCTTCAGCATGTCAAAAGAATCCTTAATATAAATTTTCATGTAAATCAGACAACTTTGAAATTTTGGCGGCCATCTTGGATTCAAAATGGCCGCCATTGTCAAATTTAAATTTTAGTTATCGAATATTACTCGCAACATCATAATCTATCAGTATACCAATTTTCATCATAAACATACCATTTTGAAATTTTGGCGGCCATCTTGGATTCAAAATGGCCGCCATCGTCAAATTTTAATTTTAGTTATAGAATAATACTCGCAACATCATAATCTATCAGTATACCAATTTCTATCATAATCAGACAAATTTGAAATTTTGGCGGCCATCTTGGATTCAAAATGGCCGCCATCGTCAAATTTTAATTTTAGTTATAGAATAATACTTGCAACATCATAATCTATCAGTATACCAATTTTCATCATAATCAGACCACTTTGAAATTTGGCGGCCATCTTGGATTCAAAATGGCCGCCATCGTCAAATTTTAATTTTAGTTATAGAATATTACTCGCAACATCATAATCTATCAGTATATCAATTTTTATCATAATCAGACCACTTTGAATTTTTTATTAAAATTTTGATCCAATTATCTCCCTTTAAATCACATTTTTATCTATATCTTGAAAACCGTAAATATCGCTTCAAATTTTTTTTTAGTATTATTAAAGAGAATGTTTTGCTCTATTCACCTACAAAATTTCAGAACCCTGCGCACCTAGGTTACCGAGATATCGCAATGTCCTATAAAATGACCTTTTCCTGTTTCCAAGGAAACGGCGGCCATTTTGAAAATTCTAAAAGCTGTTTGCAAAACTTCAGGTCACCCTTTATATGTTCCCAAAGTTTCATATTGATTGGGCAATGCAACTCTGAGAAAACGCGCGGACACCGTTCTACGGAAAGAAAAAAAAAGAAAAAAGAAGAAGAACTAGTGCTGATTGTGTTGGGATGCCAACACATAAGTCGCCCAAAATCGCCTTGGATAGTATTCGATTCAAATCAGTGCATCAAAATAAGTCTAGAAATCAAATTTCGTTGAAATCGGACAAAGTTGACGTTTTTGGGGGGCGGGTGTGGTAAAACGGCCGCCATTTTAAAATGGCGGCGTTCGCGTCCAATTTTTTTTCGCCATGTTGCTTAGGATTGATCACTCTACTAGTGTACCAATTTTTATTAAAATCCATCCACCCATCTCCGAGATCTGAGAGGGGCCCAAAAATCTTAAACGGCGGCCATTTTGAAAATGGCGGCCATCTTGAAAATTTCAAAAGTGGATTGCACACCTCTGCGTGACCCTCCACCCATCTCAGCAGGTTTTATCTTGATTGGTCAAAGCGTTTTCAAAAAATGTGGCGGACAAGTTCATGATTAAGGTAAGGAAAAGAATAATAAAAAAAATAATAATAAGAAACGGTGCAAAAACAATAAGTCTCCCAAACTTTGTTTTGGGCGACTTAATAATAATAAGAAACCGTACAAAAGCAATATGTCTCCCAAAACTTTGTTTGGGAGACATAACTAGCTATAATTTGTGTTGGGATGCCAACACACAAGTCGCCCAAAATCGCCTTGGATACTATTTCTTCCCATTCAGTACAATAAAATATGTATAGAAATCAAATTTCATTGAAATCAGACAAAGTTCACATTTTTAAGGGGGGCGGGTGTAGTAAAATGGGCGCCATTTTGAAACCGTAAGTCGGATTTCAAATCCGGTCGCAGATTTGAACTCAGCATAGCCGCTTTACCCAGATGACTAATTTTCAAAACAATCCGATGAAAAAAAAATTTCCGCCCACTTTTTCCGATGGCCGCCATTTTGAAACGGCGGCCATCTTGAAAATTTCAAAACTTGATTGCACGCCTTTAGGTAACCCACTATCCAATCCAACAAGTGTTATTCAATTTCCTTGAACTGTTTTCTGGTATTAGGGAGGACAGCTTTACGATTAAGAATCAGAAGAATAATAACTAGGTATAATTGTGTTGGGATGCCAACACACAAGTCGCCCAAAATCGCCTTGGATAGAGTTCCATTCAAATCAGTGCATCAAAATAAGTCTAGAAATCAAATTTCGTTGAAATCGGACAAAGTTGACGTTTTTAGGGGGGCGGGTGTAGTAAAATGGCCGCCATTTTGAAACCGTAAGTCGGATTTCAAATCCGGTCGCAGATTTGAGTTCAGCATACCCGCTTTACCCAGATGACCAATTTTCAAGACGATCCGATGAAAAAAAAATTTCCGCCCACTTTTTCCGATGGCCGCCATTTTGAAACGGCGGCCATGTTGGAAATTTCAAAAGTGCATTACACAACTTTGAGTGACCCACTATCCAATCTTACAAGTGTCATTCAATTTCCTTGGACCGTTTTCTTGTATTAGGGAGGACAACTTTACGATAAAGAATCAGAAGAATAACAAGTATTAACTGTGATTGCAAGCAAGTCACAAAGTCCCCCAAACGACCCGTATTTGCCACTATTCTCTTCAGCATGTCAAAAAAACCCTAAATATCAATTTTCATATAAATCTGAGCACTTTGAAAATTTTGACCCGATTATCTCCCTTGAAATCACATTTTTATTTATATCTCAAAAACCGTAAATATCGCTTCAAAATTTTTTTTCATATTATTAAAGAGAATGTTTTGATCTATCATCCTACAAAATTTTAGAACCCTGCGCACCTAGGTTACCGAGATATTGCAATGTCCAATATTTAGTCCATTTTCCTGTTTCCATGGAAACGGCGGCCATTTTGAAAATTCCGATTATCAACAAGGCTTCCTTTCATGCCAATCTTTCATCCTGCCAAGTTTCATTTTGATATGTTGAGTCGTTTTTTCTAGGATCTCCGGACAAGTTCACGACTAAGCGGAAGAATCGGAAGAAGAATAATAACAAGTATTAACTGTGATTGCAAGCAAGTCACAAAGTCCCCCAAACGACCCGTATTTGCCACTATTCTCTTTAGCATATCAAAAAACCCTTAAATATCAATTTTCATGTAAATCGGAGCACTTTGAAAATTTTGACCCGATTACCTCCCTTCAAAGCACATTTTTATTTATATCTCGAAAACCGTAAATATCGCTTCAAAATTTTTCTTCATATAATTGAAGAGAATGTTTTGCTCTATCAACCTACAAAATTTCAGAGCCCTGCGCACCTAGGTTATCGACATATTGCAATGTCCAATATTTAGTCCATTTTCCTGTTTCCATGGAAACGGCGGCCATTTTGAAAATTCTGATTGTCAACGAAGCTTCCTTTCTTTACAATCTATCATCCTGCTAAGTTTCATATTGATATGTGGAGTTGTTTTCTCTGGGGTCTCCGGACAAGTTCACGACTAAGTGGAAGAAACGGAAGAAGAATAATAAGAACAAGTATTAACTGTGATTGCAAGCAAGTCACAAAGTCCCCCAAACGACCCGTATTTGCCACTATTCTCTTCAGCATGTCAAAAAACCCCTAAATATAAATTTTCATGTAAATCGGAGCACTTTGAAAATTTCGACCCGATTATCTCCCTTGAGAAATCACATTTTTATTTATATCTCGAAAACCGTAAATATCGCTTCAAAATTTTTTTTCATATTATGAAAGAGAATGTTTTGCTCTATCAACCTACAAAATTTCAGAACCCTGAGCACCTAGGTTACCGAGATATAGCAATGTCCAATATTTAGTCCATTTTCCTGTTTCCATGGAAACCGCGGCCATTTTGAAAAGTCCGATTGTCAACGAAGCTTCCTTTCTTTACTATCTATTATCCTGCCAAGTTTCATATTGATATGTGGAGTCGTTTTCTCTGGGATCTCCGGACAAGTTCACGACTAAGTGGAAGAATCGGAAGAAGAAGAAGAAGAAGAAGAAGAAGAAGAATAATAATAATAAGAAACGGTGCAAAAACAATAAGTCCCCAAACGTTGTTTGGGGGACTTAATAAGAAACGGTGCAAAAACAATAAGTCCCCAAACTTTGTTTGGGGGACTTAATAATAAGAAACGGTGCAAAAACAATAAGTCCCCAAACGTTGTTTGGGGGACTTAATAATAATAATAATAATAACTAGGTATAATTGTGTTGGGATGCCAACACACAAGTCGCCCAAAATCGCCTTGGATAGAGTTCCATTCAAATCAGTGCATCAAAAGAAGTCTAGAAATCAAATTTCGTTGAAATCGGACAAAGTTGACGTTTTTAGGGGGGCGGGTGTAGTAAAATGGCCGCCATTTTGAAACCGGAAGTCGGATTTCAAATCCGGTCGCAGATTTGAATTCAGCATACCCGCTTTACCCAGATGACCAATTTTCAAGACGATCCGATGAAAAAAAAATTTCCGCCCACTTTTTCCGACGGCCGCCATTTTGAAACGGCGGCCATCTTGAAAATTTTAAAAGTGCATTACACAACTTTGAGTGACCCACTATCCAATCTCACAAGTGTTATTCAATTTCCTTGGACCATTTTCTTGTATTAGGGAGGACAACTTTACGATAAAGAATCAGAAGAATAATAATAATAATAATAATAATAACTAGCTATAATTTGTGTTGGGATGCCAACACACAAGTCGCCCAAAATCGCCTTGGATACTATTTCTTCCCATTCAGTACAATAAAATATGTATAGAAATCAAATTTCATTGAAATCGGACAAAGTTCACATTTTTAAGGGGGGCGGGTGTAGTAAAATGGCCGCCATTTTGAAACCGTAAGTGGGATTTCAAATCCGGTCGCAGATTTGAACTCAGCATACCCGCTTTACCCAGATGACGAATTTTCAAAACGATCCGATGAAAAAAAAATTTCCGCCCACTTTTTCCGATGGCCGCCATTTTGAAACGGCGGCCATCTTGAAAATTTCAAAACTTGATTGCACACCTTTAGGTAACCCACTATCCAATCCAACAAGTGTTATTCAATTTCCTTGAACCGTTTTCTTGTATTAGGGAGGACAGCTTTACGATTAAGAATCAGAAGAATAATAATAATAATAATAATAAGAAACGGTGCAAAAACAATAAGTCTCCCAAACTTTGTTTTGGGCGACTTAATAATAAGAAACGGTGCAAAAACAATAAGTCTCCCAAACTTTGTTTTGGGCGACTTAATAAGAAACGGTGCAAAAACAATAAGTCTCCCAAACTTTGTTTTGGGCGACTTAATAATAATAATAAGAAACGGTGCAAAAACAATAAGTCTCCCAAACTTTGTTTTGGGCGACTTAATAATAACTAGATATAAATGCCATTTCAAGAAATAGCACATGTCACTCCATTTTGTGTGTAAATTTATCAAGTACATGTTATAAGCTCATTGAATTATTATATGTCACCATGACATTTACCTTTGTTCAAGCTAAAGTTTTTCACAAGATTTATAATTAAAAATTACTCAATGAAAGGTCTATAAATAGAAATTACTGCAGCAGGATGACACATGTTGACAAGAAATCAATACAAACTTATCATGTTAATAGTTTTTTAAGCTCTTCAATGAATTACATAATGTCATCATGACCTTTACTTTTGTCCATGAGTCATCCTAATGATGTTTATAAATAGAAATGACACATAGTGACAGAAAATCAATACAAACATGTTTATATAAATTACAATATGTCATCATGACCTTATTCTTTGTCCTATCAAAATTTTCCATGAGTCATCATAATGATATGTTTATGAATAGAAATGACAGAAAATCAATACAAACTTGGCAAGATGCCAGTCAATGTTAAACCTATGGGGAAAACAGAAAATCTTTAACTGGCAATAATTTTAAAATGCCTGCTTCAATCAACTACAAAAAAATTTTGATAGAAATTTAAATTATAGTCTAAGCATACTTTAAATTTTGAAACATTTAATCAAGTGGTTTTCTCAAAAAGCTTTAGACAAAATTCATTTACCTGTAGCAGACGACGCATGTTAACTGAGAAAAATCAATACCAACTTGGCTTTCTGCCAGCCAATGTTAAACCTATGGGAAATTTTAAATTTTAAAATCGCTTTAATTTAAAAATGGCTGCTTTGATTTTGAAAAAAAAAGTTTTAGATATAAATTCAAACTAAAGTCTATGTGCATTTAAAATTTCAAGTCTTTTGGTCCGGTAGTTTTCTCAATAACATGCGGACAAAATTCATTGGAAAAATCAGAATAATAATTAAATTACAATCGTTCAAAGAACGATCGCGAGGTCTTTCCCTATTTGTGTCCTCCAATAGAAATAGATTCCTAACTGAATGATACCATTTTTGGATATATCAACCTGGTATGTACTCCAGATTAGAAATAATTGGTTGCTATGGACTTTTAGGTCGGTTGCTAGGAACAAAACATCACTTCCGGTCATAAAATAATGGAATTTAAACTCAACAGGTAGTCAGGAGTCATAAAATATATGGTTGCTATGGACTTTTAGGTCGGTTGCTATGAACAAAACATCACTTCCGGTCATAAAATATTGAAATTTAAACTCAGCAGGTAGTCCCGGTCATAAAATATTGAAATTTAAACTCAGCAGGTAGTCAGGAGTCATAAAATATATGGTTGCTATGGACTTTTAGGTCGGTTGCTATTAACAAAACATCACTTCCGGTCATAAAATATTGAAAATTAAACTCAGCAGGTAGTCAGGAGTCATAAAATATATGGTTGCTATGGACTCTTAGGTCGGTTGCTATGAACAAAACATCACTTCCGGTCATAAAATATTGAAATTTAAACTCAGCAGGTAGTCAGGAGTCATAAAATATATGGTTGCTATGGACTTTTAGGTCGGTTGCTATGAACAAAACATCACTTCCGGTCATAAAATATTGAAATTTAAACTCAGCAGGTAGTCAGGAGTCATAAAATATATGGTTGCTATGGACTCTTAGGTCGGTTGCTATGAACAAAACATCACTTCCGGTCATAAAATATTGAAATTTAAACTCAGCAGGTAGTCAGGAGTCATAAAATATATGGTTGCTATGGACTTTTAGGTCGGTTGCTATGAACAAAACATCACTTCCGGTCATAAAATATTGAAATTTAAACTCAGCAGGTAGTCAGGAGTCATCAAATATATGGTTGCTATGGACTTTTAGGTCGGTTGCTATGAACAAAACCACTTCCGGTCATAAAAAAATGAAATTTAAACTCAGCAGGTAGTCAGGAGTCATCAAATATATGGTTGCTATGGACTTTTAGGTCGGTTGCTATGGACAAAAGGTCACTTCCGGTCCCAAAAAGATAAAATTTAAACTCAGCAAGTAGTCTGGATTCATAAAATATATGGTTGCTATGGACTATTCCTTAAGGTTTCCTTGTTGCTAAGGACTGACCTTGACCTATGACCTTTGACCTTGGACCTAAATTACAGCCCATTCCTAACTGTGAAAATATATGGTTGCTATGTACTTTTCCTTAACATTACATTGTTACAAATGGATTACTATACATTGCGCAATACATTCCTATGTTAAGTCATGATGCAATAATTCAAACTTGAGATTTGACCTATGACATATATATTTTTGGATGCAAGTTATGTCATTTAAGACGATTGGTGAAGGTCCCGAGTCTCTAGGACTTACCGTTTCCAAATAAATTTTGTTGGCGCATCGCGACACTCTTTGGGTCAAAAACGCGTAACCAGGAAGTTGATCGAAAAACAATTTTTTGCGTCACGAATCATAACCAGGAGTCTAGCAACATTTTCCCTGCTTCAGATTTTTGATAACTGTTACGGTTTCTGACTTTATCTGCAGACAAGGTTTTTGAGTTCCGGGCAGATAACTCTGTTACTAAAAATAGATCGGTTTCGCAGGGTTAGTCAGGTCAAGCCCAGGCAGTGTCGGTTAATGGTACCAAGTATCGAAATGATATGTCGCGACACTTTTTATATATGGACCGCGGAAAAGAAGAAGAATAATAATAATTAAATTACAATCGTTCAAAGAACGATTGCGAGGTCTTTCCCTATTTATGTCCTCCAATAGAAATGGATTCCTAACTGAATGATACCATTTTTGAATATATCAACCCGATTAAAAATATTTGGTTGCTATGGACTTTAAGGTCGGTTGCTATGAACAAAACATCACTTCTGGTCATAAAATATTGAAATTTAAACTCAGCAGGTAGTCAGGAGTCATAAAATATATGGTTGCTATGGACTTTAAGGTCGGTTGCTATGAACAAAACATCACTTCCGGTCATAAAATATTGAAATTTCAACTCAGCAGGTAGTCAGGAGTCATAAAATATATGGTTGCTATGGACTTTTAGGTCGGTTGCTATGAACAAAACATCACTTCCGGTCATAAAATATTGAAATTTAAACTCAGCAGGTAATCAGGAGTCATAAAATTAATGGTTGCTATGGACTTTTAGGTCGGTTGCTATGAACAAATCACTTCCGGTCATAAAATATTGAAATTTAAACTCAGCAGGTAGTCAGGAGTCATAAAATATATGGTTGCTATGGACTTTTAGGTCGTTTGCTGTGGACAAAAGGTCATTTCCGGTCACAAAAAGATAAAATTTAAACTCAGCAAGTAGTCTGGATTCATAAAATATATGGTTGCTATGGACTTTTCCTTAAGGTTACCTTGTTGCTAAGGACTGACCTTGACCTATGACCTTTGACCTTGGACCTAAATTACAGCCCCTTCCTAACTGATTGTGAAAATATATGGTTGCTATGAACTTTACCTTACATTGTTACATGGATTATCATACATTGCGCAATACATTCCTATATTTAGTCATGACGCAATAATTCAAACTTGAGATTTGACCTATGACATATATATTTTCGGATGCAACTTATGTCACCTAAGACTTTTTTTTATAATTTATTATAATTCTTTCTAAATTTTTATATTTTTTTTTGGATTTTCTAATAATTTATTATATTATTTTCTTAAATTTTATATATTTTTTAATTATTTATAATTATTTATATTTTTTTATAATTTATTATAATTTTTTAAATTTTAATTAATTTTTTAAATTTTAATATTTTTTTTAAATTTTAGGGACGATGGTCCGATATTAGTTAGGGGCGAGTCAACCTCTCGTCCAATCTTTCCCCCATGCCAACATAAAGGGGATTAAAAACTAACTCAAAAATGATCTGAGTTTATATGCGAACAATGGTAAACAGAGTTTGGTGCGATAACTCTGTTGCTAAACATAGATTGATTTCCTGCTTCAACTCAGGTTGAGCCCTGGTAGTGACGACTGATGGTTCCAAGTATCGAAATGATATGTCGCACCAGTTTTGAACTGTTTTTGGCAGAAAAAAAGAAAATTAAGAATTAAATTACACATTTTACAATGTGTTTTTGGCCACCATGGCAATTGCCATAACTCCATCATACATGTAGTTGGTCATATTTAAATTCTCGATATTACTTTAGACCAGACAAAATTAGCATGAAGCAGTTATATATATCTTAACCTTTAAAACAATCGATATTTTTGGACAGTTTCAGTCGCAGTTTATAGGTCCTCTGTTTTCGTTGTCCAATAATATAGTCCCTTTTAAATATATAATATACTGCTTAAATATGTAGTTATGAATCTTTATTTCGTCCAATTAATTGCTTCTGTTATTCAATGATAGTTTAGTATCAAATTTTGGGAATTAAAAAAGATAAAACTTGATTTAGCATAAAAGGTGTGAATTGTCTTCTGCACATTTTGCTAAAAAGTGACTGAAAATATCCTGCAAAAAATTAAAAAAAAAACTTTTTTGTTTTTGTTGATATGACCTTGACCTTTATATTTTTGGATGTACCATAGGTCACCTAAAATGAATGATGAAAGTTTTGAGGTTCTACGACTAATGGTTCTAAAAATAGAAATTTTTATGTTTTTGTCAATTCGCGACTCAAAATTGCGTAACCATGACACTTTTCGAAAAACTTTTTTTGGGGTGACAAATCATAACCAGGAGTGAGGTAACAATTTCCACTCTTCAGAATTTTTATAACAGTTACAGTTTTTGAG
Source organism: Arcuatula senhousia (assembly GCA_963971305.1). Lineage (NCBI taxonomy): Eukaryota > Metazoa > Mollusca > Bivalvia > Mytilida > Mytilidae > Arcuatula > Arcuatula senhousia. The sequence continues at coordinate 351,881 of OZ020305.1, forward strand.
TTTATCTGCAGACAAGGTTTTCCGGTCTGGGGCAGATAACTCCGTTACTTAAAATAGATCGGTTTCACAGGGTCAGTCAGGGCATCTCCAAGTATGACCGACTAAAGGTACTAAGTATCAAAATTATATGTCGCGACACTTTTTTTATATTGGGCGCGGAAGAAAAATGTTGAAAGTGTAAATAAGAAATACAGTAAGGTCTTCCCTTTGAAAAGGGAAAGACCTTAATAAATAGGGAAAGCAGTACTTTTTATGGTTGATTTAGACTTATTTTGACCAAAATAGGTATGTTTGAGCATTTTTTACCATTTAAAACCAATAATGCTAATTTTGAATTTTTTGGGTAAAAAGGGGGAGGGTGGAAAATTTAAATTTGCTTAATAATGATAATTTTGATATTTAAATGACTTAAAATGGTCTTGGTGGTCATATTGAGATGATTTAATCATGAAAGGTCATTCAAGGTCATACGTATATGGCGTACAAAGAATCGGTACAATTTTCACAAAAATCAAGACGCGTTGAAAATTAAAAAAAAATTATGGAATTTTTTTGTATAATCTACTAGAAGAACTCATGGCGGACATCATATCAAAAAAAAACTGCACAAAAATGTTTCAAATAAGGGCTGAAAAATTGACTTGAAGATAAAACCCATTGTCCTAGAAAATGACCTTTTTTGTTTTTGTTGATATGACCTTGACCTTTATATTTTTGGATGTACCATAGGTCACCTAAAATGAATGATGAAAGTTTTGAGGTTCTACGACTAATGGTTCTAAAAATAGAAATTTTTATGTTTTTGTCAATTCGCGACTCAAAATTGCGTAACCATGACACTTTTCGAAAAACTTTTTTTGGGGTGACAAATCATAACCAGGAGTGAGGTAACAATTTCCACTCTTCAGAATTTTTATAACAGTTACAGTTTTTGAGTTTATCTGCAGACAAGGTTTTCCGGTCTGGGGCAGATAACTCCGTTACTTAAAATAGATCGGTTTCACAGGGTCAGTCAGGGCATCTCCAAGTATGACCGACTAAAGGTACTAAGTATCAAAATTATATGTCGCGACACTTTTTTTATATTGGGCGCGGAAGAAAAATGTTGAAAGTGTAAATAAGAAATACAGTAAGGTCTTCCCTTTGAAAAGGGAAAGACCTTAATAAATAGGGAAAGCAGTACTTTTTATGGTTGATTTAGACTTATTTTGACCAAAATAGGTATGTTTGAGCATTTTTTACCATTTAAAACCAATAATGCTAATTTTGAATTTTTTGGGTAAAAAGGGGGAGGGTGGAAAATTTAAATTTGCTTAATAATGATAATTTTGATATTTAAATGACTTAAAATGGTCTTGGTGGTCATATTGAGATGATTTAATCATGAAAGGTCATTCAAGGTCATACGTATATGGCGTACAAAGAATCGGTACAATTTTCACAAAAATCAAGACGCGTTGAAAATTAAAAAAAAATTATGGAATTTTTTTGTATAATCTACTAGAAGAACTCATGGCGGACATCATATCAAAAAAAAACTGCACAAAAATGTTTCAAATAAGGGCTGAAAAATTGACTTGAAGATAAAACCCATTGTCCTAGAAAATGACCTTTTTTGTTTTTGTTGATATGACCTTGACCTTTATATTTTTGGATGTACCATAGGTCACCTAAAATGAATGATGAAAGTTTTGAGGTTCTACGACTAATGGTTCTAAAAATAGAAATTTTTATGTTTTTGTCAATTCGCGACTCAAAATTGCGTAACCATGACACTTTTCGAAAAACTTTTTTTGGGGTGACAAATCATAACCAGGAGTGAGGTAACAATTTCCACTCTTCAGAATTTTTATAACAGTTACAGTTTTTGAGTTTATCTGCAGACAAGGTTTTCCGGTCTGGGGCAGATAACTCCGTTACTTAAAATAGATCGGTTTCACAGGGTCAGTCAGGGCATCTCCAAGTATGACCGACTAAAGGTACTAAGTATCAAAATTATATGTCGCGACACTTTTTTTATATTGGGCGCGGAAGAAAAATGTTGAAAGTGTAAATAAGAAATACAGTAAGGTCTTCCCTTTGAAAAGGGAAAGACCTTAATAAATAGGGAAAGCAGTACTTTTTATGGTTGATTTAGACTTATTTTGACCAAAATAGGTATGTTTGAGCATTTTTTACCATTTAAAACCAATAATGCTAATTTTGAATTTTTTGGGTAAAAAGGGGGAGGGTGGAAAATTTAAATTTGCTTAATAATGATAATTTTGATATTTAAATGACTTAAAATGGTCTTGGTGGTCATATTGAGATGATTTAATCATGAAAGGTCATTCAAGGTCATACGTATATGGCGTACAAAGAATCGGTACAATTTTCACAAAAATCAAGACGCGTTGAAAATTAAAAAAAAATTATGGAATTTTTTTGTATAATCTACTAGAAGAACTCATGGCGGACATCATATCAAAAAAAAACTGCACAAAAATGTTTCAAATAAGGGCTGAAAAATTGACTTGAAGATAAAACCCATTGTCCTAGAAAATGACCTTTTTTGTTTTTGTTGATATGACCTTGACCTTTATATTTTTGGATGTACCATAGGTCACCTAAAATGAATGATGAAAGTTTTGAGGTTCTACGACTAATGGTTCTAAAAATAGAAATTTTTATGTTTTTGTCAATTCGCGACTCAAAATTGCGTAACCATGACACTTTTCGAAAAACTTTTTTTGGGGTGACAAATCATAACCAGGAGTGAGGTAACAATTTCCACTCTTCAGAATTTTTATAACAGTTACAGTTTTTGAGTTTATCTGCAGACAAGGTTTTCCGGTCTGGGGCAGATAACTCCGTTACTTAAAATAGATCGGTTTCACAGGGTCAGTCAGGGCATCTCCAAGTATGACCGACTAAAGGTACTAAGTATCAAAATTATATGTCGCGACACTTTTTTTATATTGGGCGCGGAAGAAAAATGTTGAAAGTGTAAATAAGAAATACAGTAAGGTCTTCCCTTTGAAAAGGGAAAGACCTTAATAAATAGGGAAAGCAGTACTTTTTATGGTTGATTTAGACTTATTTTGACCAAAATAGGTATGTTTGAGCATTTTTTACCATTTAAAACCAATAATGCTAATTTTGAATTTTTTGGGTAAAAAGGGGGAGGGTGGAAAATTTAAATTTGCTTAATAATGATAATTTTGATATTTAAATGACTTAAAATGGTCTTGGTGGTCATATTGAGATGATTTAATCATGAAAGGTCATTCAAGGTCATACGTATATGGCGTACAAAGAATCGGTACAATTTTCACAAAAATCAAGACGCGTTGAAAATTAAAAAAAAATTATGGAATTTTTTTGTATAATCTACTAGAAGAACTCATGGCGGACATCATATCAAAAAAAAACTGCACAAAAATGTTTCAAATAAGGGCTGAAAAATTGACTTGAAGATAAAACCCATTGTCCTAGAAAATGACCTTTTTTGTTTTTGTTGATATGACCTTGACCTTTATATTTTTGGATGTACCATAGGTCACCTAAAATGAATGATGAAAGTTTTGAGGTTCTACGACTAATGGTTCTAAAAATAGAAATTTTTATGTTTTTGTCAATTCGCGACTCAAAATTGCGTAACCATGACACTTTTCGAAAAACTTTTTTTGGGGTGACAAATCATAACCAGGAGTGAGGTAACAATTTCCACTCTTCAGAATTTTTATAACAGTTACAGTTTTTGAGTTTATCTGCAGACAAGGTTTTCCGGTCTGGGGCAGATAACTCCGTTACTTAAAATAGATCGGTTTCACAGGGTCAGTCAGGGCATCTCCAAGTATGACCGACTAAAGGTACTAAGTATCAAAATTATATGTCGCGACACTTTTTTTATATTGGGCGCGGAAGAAAAATGTTGAAAGTGTAAATAAGAAATACAGTAAGGTCTTCCCTTTGAAAAGGGAAAGACCTTAATAAATAGGGAAAGCAGTACTTTTTATGGTTGATTTAGACTTATTTTGACCAAAATAGGTATGTTTGAGCATTTTTTACCATTTAAAACCAATAATGCTAATTTTGAATTTTTTGGGTAAAAAGGGGGAGGGTGGAAAATTTAAATTTGCTTAATAATGATAATTTTGATATTTAAATGACTTAAAATGGTCTTGGTGGTCATATTGAGATGATTTAATCATGAAAGGTCATTCAAGGTCATACGTATATGGCGTACAAAGAATCGGTACAATTTTCACAAAAATCAAGACGCGTTGAAAATTAAAAAAAAATTATGGAATTTTTTTGTATAATCTACTAGAAGAACTCATGGCGGACATCATATCAAAAAAAAACTGCACAAAAATGTTTCAAATAAGGGCTGAAAAATTGACTTGAAGATAAAACCCATTGTCCTAGAAAATGACCTTTTTTGTTTTTGTTGATATGACCTTGACCTTTATATTTTTGGATGTACCATAGGTCACCTAAAATGAATGATGAAAGTTTTGAGGTTCTACGACTAATGGTTCTAAAAATAGAAATTTTTATGTTTTTGTCAATTCGCGACTCAAAATTGCGTAACCATGACACTTTTCGAAAAACTTTTTTTGGGGTGACAAATCATAACCAGGAGTGAGGTAACAATTTCCACTCTTCAGAATTTTTATAACAGTTACAGTTTTTGAGTTTATCTGCAGACAAGGTTTTCCGGTCTGGGGCAGATAACTCCGTTACTTAAAATAGATCGGTTTCACAGGGTCAGTCAGGGCATCTCCAAGTATGACCGACTAAAGGTACTAAGTATCAAAATTATATGTCGCGACACTTTTTTTATATTGGGCGCGGAAGAAAAATGTTGAAAGTGTAAATAAGAAATACAGTAAGGTCTTCCCTTTGAAAAGGGAAAGACCTTAATAAATAGGGAAAGCAGTACTTTTTATGGTTGATTTAGACTTATTTTGACCAAAATAGGTATGTTTGAGCATTTTTTACCATTTAAAACCAATAATGCTAATTTTGAATTTTTTGGGTAAAAAGGGGGAGGGTGGAAAATTTAAATTTGCTTAATAATGATAATTTTGATATTTAAATGACTTAAAATGGTCTTGGTGGTCATATTGAGATGATTTAATCATGAAAGGTCATTCAAGGTCATACGTATATGGCGTACAAAGAATCGGTACAATTTTCACAAAAATCAAGACGCGTTGAAAATTAAAAAAAAATTATGGAATTTTTTTGTATAATCTACTAGAAGAACTCATGGCGGACATCATATCAAAAAAAAACTGCACAAAAATGTTTCAAATAAGGGCTGAAAAATTGACTTGAAGATAAAACCCATTGTCCTAGAAAATGACCTTTTTTGTTTTTGTTGATATGACCTTGACCTTTATATTTTTGGATGTACCATAGGTCACCTAAAATGAATGATGAAAGTTTTGAGGTTCTACGACTAATGGTTCTAAAAATAGAAATTTTTATGTTTTTGTCAATTCGCGACTCAAAATTGCGTAACCATGACACTTTTCGAAAAACTTTTTTTGGGGTGACAAATCATAACCAGGAGTGAGGTAACAATTTCCACTCTTCAGAATTTTTATAACAGTTACAGTTTTTGAGTTTATCTGCAGACAAGGTTTTCCGGTCTGGGGCAGATAACTCCGTTACTTAAAATAGATCGGTTTCACAGGGTCAGTCAGGGCATCTCCAAGTATGACCGACTAAAGGTACTAAGTATCAAAATTATATGTCGCGACACTTTTTTTATATTGGGCGCGGAAGAAAAATGTTGAAAGTGTAAATAAGAAATACAGTAAGGTCTTCCCTTTGAAAAGGGAAAGACCTTAATAAATAGGGAAAGCAGTACTTTTTATGGTTGATTTAGACTTATTTTGACCAAAATAGGTATGTTTGAGCATTTTTTACCATTTAAAACCAATAATGCTAATTTTGAATTTTTTGGGTAAAAAGGGGGAGGGTGGAAAATTTAAATTTGCTTAATAATGATAATTTTGATATTTAAATGACTTAAAATGGTCTTGGTGGTCATATTGAGATGATTTAATCATGAAAGGTCATTCAAGGTCATACGTATATGGCGTACAAAGAATCGGTACAATTTTCACAAAAATCAAGACGCGTTGAAAATTAAAAAAAAATTATGGAATTTTTTTGTATAATCTACTAGAAGAACTCATGGCGGACATCATATCAAAAAAAAACTGCACAAAAATGTTTCAAATAAGGGCTGAAAAATTGACTTGAAGATAAAACCCATTGTCCTAGAAAATGACCTTTTTTGTTTTTGTTGATATGACCTTGACCTTTATATTTTTGGATGTACCATAGGTCACCTAAAATGAATGATGAAAGTTTTGAGGTTCTACGACTAATGGTTCTAAAAATAGAAATTTTTATGTTTTTGTCAATTCGCGACTCAAAATTGCGTAACCATGACACTTTTCGAAAAACTTTTTTTGGGGTGACAAATCATAACCAGGAGTGAGGTAACAATTTCCACTCTTCAGAATTTTTATAACAGTTACAGTTTTTGAGTTTATCTGCAGACAAGGTTTTCCGGTCTGGGGCAGATAACTCCGTTACTTAAAATAGATCGGTTTCACAGGGTCAGTCAGGGCATCTCCAAGTATGACCGACTAAAGGTACTAAGTATCAAAATTATATGTCGCGACACTTTTTTTATATTGGGCGCGGAAGAAAAATGTTGAAAGTGTAAATAAGAAATACAGTAAGGTCTTCCCTTTGAAAAGGGAAAGACCTTAATAAATAGGGAAAGCAGTACTTTTTATGGTTGATTTAGACTTATTTTGACCAAAATAGGTATGTTTGAGCATTTTTTACCATTTAAAACCAATAATGCTAATTTTGAATTTTTTGGGTAAAAAGGGGGAGGGTGGAAAATTTAAATTTGCTTAATAATGATAATTTTGATATTTAAATGACTTAAAATGGTCTTGGTGGTCATATTGAGATGATTTAATCATGAAAGGTCATTCAAGGTCATACGTATATGGCGTACAAAGAATCGGTACAATTTTCACAAAAATCAAGACGCGTTGAAAATTAAAAAAAAATTATGGAATTTTTTTGTATAATCTACTAGAAGAACTCATGGCGGACATCATATCAAAAAAAAACTGCACAAAAATGTTTCAAATAAGGGCTGAAAAATTGACTTGAAGATAAAACCCATTGTCCTAGAAAATGACCTTTTTTGTTTTTGTTGATATGACCTTGACCTTTATATTTTTGGATGTACCATAGGTCACCTAAAATGAATGATGAAAGTTTTGAGGTTCTACGACTAATGGTTCTAAAAATAGAAATTTTTATGTTTTTGTCAATTCGCGACTCAAAATTGCGTAACCATGACACTTTTCGAAAAACTTTTTTTGGGGTGACAAATCATAACCAGGAGTGAGGTAACAATTTCCACTCTTCAGAATTTTTATAACAGTTACAGTTTTTGAGTTTATCTGCAGACAAGGTTTTCCGGTCTGGGGCAGATAACTCCGTTACTTAAAATAGATCGGTTTCACAGGGTCAGTCAGGGCATCTCCAAGTATGACCGACTAAAGGTACTAAGTATCAAAATTATATGTCGCGACACTTTTTTTATATTGGGCGCGGAAGAAAAATGTTGAAAGTGTAAATAAGAAATACAGTAAGGTCTTCCCTTTGAAAAGGGAAAGACCTTAATAAATAGGGAAAGCAGTACTTTTTATGGTTGATTTAGACTTATTTTGACCAAAATAGGTATGTTTGAGCATTTTTTACCATTTAAAACCAATAATGCTAATTTTGAATTTTTTGGGTAAAAAGGGGGAGGGTGGAAAATTTAAATTTGCTTAATAATGATAATTTTGATATTTAAATGACTTAAAATGGTCTTGGTGGTCATATTGAGATGATTTAATCATGAAAGGTCATTCAAGGTCATACGTATATGGCGTACAAAGAATCGGTACAATTTTCACAAAAATCAAGACGCGTTGAAAATTAAAAAAAAATTATGGAATTTTTTTGTATAATCTACTAGAAGAACTCATGGCGGACATCATATCAAAAAAAAAACTGCACAAAAATGTTTCAAATAAGGGCTGAAAAATTGACTTGAAGATAAAACCCATTGTCCTAGAAAATGACCTTTTTTGTTTTTGTTGATATGACCTTGACCTTTATATTTTTGGATGTACCATAGGTCACCTAAAATGAATGATGAAAGTTTTGAGGTTCTACGACTAATGGTTCTAAAAATAGAAATTTTTATGTTTTTGTCAATTCGCGACTCAAAATTGCGTAACCATGACACTTTTCGAAAAACTTTTTTTGGGGTGACAAATCATAACCAGGAGTGAGGTAACAATTTCCACTCTTCAGAATTTTTATAACAGTTACAGTTTTTGAGTTTATCTGCAGACAAGGTTTTCCGGTCTGGGGCAGATAACTCCGTTACTTAAAATAGATCGGTTTCACAGGGTCAGTCAGGGCATCTCCAAGTATGACCGACTAAAGGTACTAAGTATCAAAATTATATGTCGCGACACTTTTTTTATATTGGGCGCGGAAGAAAAATGTTGAAAGTGTAAATAAGAAATACAGTAAGGTCTTCCCTTTGAAAAGGGAAAGACCTTAATTATATATAAATATACAAATTAATGTGGTAAAAACTTCTTTTGATAGTTTAGCCTTTATTATATGTTGCAGCAAAAAAATAAAAACACCATTGGATTAAGACATGTTTTTTCTAGAATCAAGTGTAAGATAATTTTGATAAAAGTTGTAATAAAATTGCAATCGGCCTGTAAACTTTTGAAGCGGACAGGTTTTAAATTAGGTCATGGAAGCCATTATCCTCACCAGCAAGACAGAAATGTACTAGGGGATTTCCCAGTTTTAATCAACCAATAATATCTGAGAAAGATCAATCAGAAAGCTTCACCCGGTGCAAGGTCAACAGCACCTGGTTTGACCCCTTGCAAGTTTACATCAATGATATTTATAGATATTCACCTGGTGAAACGCACTCATTTAACCTTTCCCTTCAGTATACTTATAAAGGTAGTATCTAGAGGATATTCCGAAAGATTAACCCGGTTTGAGGTCAAGAGCACCCGGTTTGACCCTTTGGTATAAAAAGGCAATTGAAATTTCACGTGGTCACTTTTATGTAAACTGACCATTAAGGAATCGATGTATTCGGGATTTATTTATCTGCTTTTTTTAGGTAAGTGTTTGTCATTTTGAAAACATAATTATACGTTATTTTATATTTGATATATATTTAAATTTTCAAACACGTCGATCTAGTTTTTATAGATTTACAAAATGTATTTATTAAACTTTATTTTATTAGGGACAGACCATTTAACTTGAAGGGGGGCTTGGTTTTTTGTTTTGGTCAGAAAATTTTTTCCCCGCGGTAAAAAATATTTATTTTTTCGAAGGTGTCTCAACAGAATATTTGTTTTTCGTTATTATCATTGTTTTATATGGCAGAAATTCATCAAAAATAATTTTCAGAATATTTTTTAAGGAAAAAACCAAGCTCCCCCCTTTCAAGTTAATTGTCAGAACCTTGATAAAAATAGTTTGTACAATACTTGATGAGTCTTGAATAGACGAAACGCGCACGCGTCAGGCGTAACAAAATTTATTGTCTGGAATTTTGTTGTTATTTTTATTTGACACTTATAACCTTTCGAGAAAAAAAGGAAATATATTATCAATTACGTTTTTGTGTGGATTCAAAAAGTTTCATCGCTTTTTCTTCTGAATGTGCATATGCGGAATTGACAATGTTTACACAATTTGAGGGAAACTTTTCAAATATCAAAATTGATGTTATGTTAATGTGGGTGTGTGTACATGAAGCAAATCGAATTATGGTTTAATTATGGTCGACTATTTTTCTTGAACGATTTGCTGTTTCGTTCAAAGCGGTTAAAAATTAGTTATACAGGGATTTAGCTAGGATTTTTCAGGCTTTAGTCACTTTAGCGGCGGGCATGTTTTGGACAAAATTTTCAGTCACTGTTCAGAGCTAGTAATATTCTATCATGTCTATGGTTAATCTTAATCTATAACCTTTTTATGCAAATGGTCTGTCTGTAATTCATTGATTTCTAATAAAATTTATCTTCTAAATAAAGTATTATCCAACATTTACAGCTTTGTTATTTTAGCCAGAATTATATGTATGTTTTTATATTTTATAAATACTAATTATGTATTTCAACACACACACCCTTTTTCCCCTCAAAAGAAAAAAAAAATAACATGAGTAGGAAAAGAAAGAATTCTGAGAGTTCTATTTTATTTATATTTAATCATAAAATACACAGTATATAAAGATGCAGAATAGATATATAACCTTATTAAATAAAATCAGGAACTTCCTGATAAAATCTATGTTATATTAATTAAGTTTTTTTTGCTTTGGACTTGAGTTATCTTTCTTTTTCTACTAAGTAATCCAATATGTTAATTTTCCCACCAAAAACGTCACATGATCACAGCTCAAATGTAAACAAACACACTCTGGTCATTCATGACCTTTGTAGAAGTTCCTACAGCATATGTATGGCATATATTCAAATAATTGTATGTTTTGTGCTATTTTATGGATTTAACTTTTTCCTAGAAAGGTAAATATCCCCATGCATTCATTTTCTTTTCAATAAGACCTTAGCTTTGAAAAATAAACCACGTGGTTGATTCGGTCATTTTATTTTTATTTACATTTCTCACGTTTTGATTGGCTAAATAGAAATTTGCATAATTTCAATTATTCTTAACACCTCCTGTTTTACCTTGTCGGCGGATTTCTTTTATGTTAGCTGGTCTCATATCGATCTATAAATTTAATTGGCATGAGTTGTAAAAGTGTCAATTGATGTCTTCAATCATATCCGGTGTTCATGATCAGCTTGGCTTCGTAAATTAATTAGCCTTGATTGATTCACAATAATTGACGAAAGTGACACTGGAATTGACTTTTCCCACTGATTTTCGTAAAATAAATTTTACACACTTTTTGAAAATTTAGGTGACGAAAATGGTTAAATAAATTTTCGCTATTTGAAAAATCTTTTCGCCAATGACGAAAATGACGAGCGCTAGCTAAATCACTGGTTATATTTAACGGCAAAAGTTTAGGCCTTGTTCAAGTGAAAAATCCCGGTAATAAAATTATTAATTTCGGACGCGCGGCCTGCCGGTTGGAAAAATATTTTCGTAATTATTTCCTCAACAACTACTAATCACAGCCTCTTGATATTTGGTATATATGCAGCATTAGCATTAGCTCTTATAACATTAGTTAAGAACACGTACTCCTAACGTACCCTCCATTTGGGCTACGATTCCCATCCATTCCTTTCAACGATGGATGTAGCAAAACCATTTTGCGGCGCTTGAGGAGTGCCGCGCTGGCGTCTGTAGATTTTACACCATAATCAATTATCATATCAACTTTCGAAGTCTTACATTATAATTAACGTTTTTAAAGTTATGATATTGAATTTTATAAAGTTTAAGACTAGCGTAAAAATGAAAATATCCTTATTTACTTTAAGGGTTTATCTGGAAATTTATCAACATATTAGATTGAAGTATCCTGAAACACATTGATATATATGAAAGTATACAAAAAGATAAGTGAAAGTGTGTTTGAAAGAATTTTTTTTGCTCCTTTGAGGTCAACAGGCTGGAATGGTAACCCTCACAAAAGAAAAAAGTGGGAAGGTTTACATTAACTTGGACTTTGATTTTATGTGTGTTGATCATCTACTTCCTGTCATGTTTAACGAAATCTTACCATTTTTGTCGTTGATCCATTATTTAAACTTTGCTACCAAAATATTTGGCATCATGCAAAACGTTGAGGAAAATAAACAAGCCCGCCTCTGTTCAAATCGTATGTTTCTTATAAAAAGTGATTTAAATCAAGATGCATAATTTTTCATGGAACGTTTTATAAACATTTATAAAGTCTTTTGATCAATTTGTAAGAAGTTAACCGGTTGAAATATTGCTTCTGTATGTTTGTGTTTAGTGTATGCTGTTTTCCGTTGTGATTTTTTGAATTGCTGTTTGTTTATGTTTGTTGTGTCGCGTACACTTATTCCACATCTCGATATCGTCTATTTAAAATATAAAAAACAAATGTAACCGATTTATTTCTATGTGAACTCATTCCACTATAGACTGAAGCATTTTATCCTTATATTAAAACATGTTTTCTTTTCAAAGGGATGTCGCAGATTTAAACAAATGTCGAGTTTTATCCATTCAAATAACCGCATCATTCCATGTAGCCGTTCAATTAGTAAAAGTTAAAACGTTGAGTCTATTATTATTTTTATTTATTTATTGTAGAAATGTACCTAAAAGCACTGAGGACAAACAGTCAAGTTCCGCAATACAGATAATAGACAGTTGATGGAAATATATGTAAAATGGGTCTTGTAGAAGTAAAAGAAGCACACATACTGACAGAGGAATTCGACCATGTCAGGAAACCATTGCAGGAATATTTTTTTACTCAACTAGGCCGTCAGACCGATTATATAATAAAAAGATAGACATATGACTGTGTGAAAAAATGGAAACTAAAACCTGATTGGGGAGGCTTACCATTAACTTGTCTATGCACGTATTAAAGAGAATGGACTCTATTCACCTTCAACAAACATAGATATTTCAATGACTTCGATCCATAGCATTTGTTTACTTTTGTCAGCTTTTTTTTCCTGGAGGGAGGACACGACACTTTTGTATATCAAAGATAAATGTCATATGAATAAATAAAAACACTATATTAGGTGGAAGCTTTTATTTGTTTTTGCATCATTCTTTAACTATTATTCTACGGATTTTTTTCTTGTTGTCTGTCTTCTGCATATTGTTCAACTATTCTTAAGTCAATCTTTGAACTTGCTAGACTTCTTGGCTAGCCTGAGGGCGATGATGGTCTAATTTGTTTAACAAGTTATGGTACACACTATTAATATTTGGTATGCAGTTGCTTAAGTATCAGTACATAACAAAATCAAAAGCGTTTCATCTGTATGTTCCTAAAGCCACAATCGAATGACGAAAATAATCACTTATTCAAACAATACAACAAGCAAAAAACATTATACAACCGTCAAAACCGCTATCAGCAACATGAACTCATGAGGAAGCGAGAATGAACTGGACACCCAGGTAAAACTTTGTCATAACTGGGATAAAAAATTAACAATATTTAACTGCATTTCAGGTTATCTGAAAGGGTAGCCAGTACCTGTTAATCATAAAACAGTGCATACATTTTAGTGGACAATACATGAATATTTGAAAGAAATCAAAAACCCTTTATATATTTATATACACGGTCACACTTGTAATAATAATAATAATAATAAGAAGAAACGTAGAATAACAACATGTCACATCCACCATGTGGAGTGACATAATAACAAGTATTAACTGTGATTGCAAGCAAGTCACAAAGTCCCCCAAACGACCCGTATTTGCCACTATTCTCTTTAGCATATCAAAAAACCCTTAAATATCAATTTTCATGTAAATCGGAGCACTTTGAAAATTTTGACCCGATTACCTCCCTTCAAAGCACATTTTTATTTATATCTCGAAAACCGTAAATATCGCTTCAAAATTTTTCTTCATATAATTGAAGAGAATGTTTTGCTCTATCAACCTACAAAATTTCAGAGCCCTGCGCACCTAGGTTATCGACATATTGCAATGTCCAATATTTAGTCCATTTTCCTGTTTCCATGGAAACGGCGGCCATTTTGAAAATTCTGATTGTCAACGAAGCTTCCTTTCTTTACAATCTATCATCCTGCTAAGTTTCATATTGATATGTGGAGTTGTTTTCTCTGGGGTCTCCGGACAAGTTCACGACTAAGTGGAAGAAACGGAAGAAGAATAATAAGAATAAGAAACGGTGCAAAAACAATAAGTCCCCAAACTTTGTTTGGGGGACTTAATAATAAGAAACTGGGCAAAAACAATAAGTCCTCCGACACTTCGTGGTCGGGGACTTAATAAGAACTGAGCAAAAACAACATGTCTCCAAACTTCGTTTGGGAGACATAAATATGAAAAACAGAAAAGAGATAAGGATTCTTTTATGGTCAGGGCCTCCACCTTTCCACTAGCCGTGCCTAACCACCCAAAATTTTTGGACAGACAAAAAAACTCTTTCAACATTTATCTACATAGCAAAGTGAGCTTCAAAGAAAAGTATTTTCAGGAGCAAAGATGATAAATCACAATTTTCAACTTTGATTTCTAAGTTAAAAGGCCTAAAATTCCCACAAAATAGCTTGTAAAAATTCATGATAGAATTAATGCACAACTACATATGGTATACTTTTTGCAAACCAAGTTTTGTTAAATTCTGTTCAGCAATTTCAGAGGAATTGCATCTGCAATATCATCAATGGGATTTTCTGCAAATTTCTCAATAGTTAAAAGAGTCATAACTCCAACAAAATATTGAGCATTGAAAATACATATTGAATATATGCACACATTTTATCAAAGGAAACCTGAGCTCTACAATTAAAATAGGTACCAGTAAAATTTTCCCCCAATTCTTCCAAAATAGATAGTGCATATCTTCAATACATACATGTACATGCATAATATCTGTGTGCATTCTTTCAAGTTGAAGCTTTTATATACTTTTTAAGTTGACACAAATAACTAAAATTCTGTGAAATTGGCAGAAAAAAAGACTGAACAATAAATAGAGAGTTCTTGCTGGACAATTGATGATCCATATAGAAAAACCTGGATAACCTTATATCATTGGTTAAGTTAGATGGAGTGATTGATTTCAGCTGAATACAACCTAGTTAGTTGCACTGAAAACTTAAGTATCACTATAATTTACCTTGGTGGTGGTGGAACTCCTTTCTGGACACTAAAGCAAAGACCTGAAATAAAAATTCAACACGATATAAATCTGTCAAAGTAAAATGTCCAGATTTCGTTTAAACAGGAAGTAAATAAGTCAGGGGGTCCGATGTAACTGTTAAGTGCGCAGCATTATTTGGTAAGTGACTACAAAGATGGCTGAAAAACCTCACTTTGTTCAACAAAGCTCAGTTTTCATCATGTGTTGATACAAGATATGCACATCTTATGAATAATAACAGTTACATGTTGCGTTTTCACAATATACGTTATGAGAAAAAGTTCATAACAACTTTGATGCTTGATTTGAAGAGAATAAATAGCTGACATGCATCTGGACATGTCCCTGCCAGGTCATAAAAATGTAGAAAGCTAAGCAAGCAAAACAATTGAATGACAATATTTACATTTTATACACAATACTTCCGGTAGTCAAGAACAACTTCATAATTAATTGTTTATTTTACCCTGTAATTTCTGGAGCATCTGAGACTAATATCTTTACTACATGTGTATGTGACTGTATTGCTGATTTCAGGTTGCTTGTTTTGTATGTGTGTTTTATGATGTTTGATTCTTCATGTTGTTTTCTTTTGTCATTGCCTTTTCTGATTTCCAAAATCCAGATACTCTATTACATAGTACTTCTTTGCTTCACTCTATTTCCTACCATGTGCTTGGTTTGGTCCATGATACGGGTCCTGTCCTAGGATAACTACTTTGACCTGAAAATATCAAAACTCTAGCTAGGCTCACAAATGCCTGAATCAAGCAATCTGAAACTGATTAATCTGCATGTAGGACTCTTATCAAGAGACAAAATGGCAACTTCTTTATTGTACATGTTGTATTCTATAACAAGATGTGTGTGTAATTGTAAATTTTGATTATTGAATCTAGATTTTAAATTTAACCATATTAACCATGTTAACATTTTGTTATTTTATATTTATGTTGCAAAGATGACAATTTCTAAATGTACAAATGTTTATATTACATATTGTTCTGTCTCCCCTAATATTGTCTAACATGGAATCTGTGAGCTATTGCTCACTCAGTATACCCCCACAACCCCCAAAATGAATTATGTCGGTAAACAGGAAGTAGAAATTATACAGACCTAATTTCAATACTCGCAATAAAGGACCTCAGACTGAACTCTTATAACAAATTTCAAGATACATGTACTGTGATATGTAGTTGCTGAGAAAAATGTTATGAAAATTTTCAACAATTGCCCAGTAATGTTGAAAATTGACTAAGTCAGAAAACAGGAAGTAAATATTCGACAGACCTTTTTTCAATACTCGCAATTAATGACCTCATACTGAACTCATATACTAACTTTCAAGTCACTGTGATATGTAGTTGCTGAGAAAACGGTTACGAAATTTATGTTGCGGACGAACAGAGGCAAACCAGTATACCCCCCTCTTCTTCGAAGTGGGGGTATAATTACATGTACCTCATTAACTTTACAGAACCTGGTCCAGCTAAAGACCTCATCAGCAGGTGGATACACAGTCCCCTTGGTTCTCTCTGCTGCTACGAACTTAGTCAACTGAAAGACAAAACAATAATTGGAATATGTAGATATACAGGATTCAAGGCTCCTGTTTGTTCTTGTCTTATAGTTTTGAATAGTCTGCATTTTTGTATTTTTCTCTTCGGGGAATTTAATGTGCCTCAGAAGGAATCATTGACTTATTAACAAAAAATATACCTAGGTGAGTTAAAAGATCTTTGAACACCAAGTATATAAATTTAAGGACTAGATTACTGACAAAGTCAGAAAGGGCCCCGTGGCAAAAAATCTAAGTATTTTCAAAATTATATTAAATATGATTATAACCACTAAGGCATAATCCATGGAATGTGTATGAAACGTCAGAGCTGTATTGTGAATAGCCTTTGAGTTTTATTGTTCAAAAATTCCAATTCTCAAAATCTGTGATTTTTCGATAAAAAAATGGAGTTTTTTCCAAAAATATTTAACAGATTTGCATGAAAATTTAATATGCAAATCATGACATGCTACTTAGCAGCTGTACAAAGTTTCAGAACTGTATTGTTAACAGTTTTTGAGTTTTAGTGTTCACAAAGGCCAATTCTCAAAATCTGTGATTTTCGATAAAAATGAAGTTTTTTTTACAAAAATATTTCACATTTTTCCATGAAATTTCAATATGCACATTATGACATGCTACTTAGTAGCTGTACAAAATTTCAGAACTGTAGTGTTAATAGTTTTTGAGTTTTAGTGTTCACAAGAATTGTTGACGGACAGGCAGACGGACGGACGGACGGACGGACGGACAAAGTGAAAACTATAGGGCGTCCGCATCTTCGATGCGGGGCCCTAATAATATTTAGCACTGTTAATCTGAGCAATATACACTTTATGGCAATCATCTAATAGAAGAAAATGAGATGTGGTATAAGTGTACGCCACACAACCTACATTATAAACGTATATTTTAAATATCCACAATGGAAAACAGCCAGCAGCCTTCAATGTGACCAGCGGTTGCTGCTCGCTGTTTTTCAATTGGCCCCTGGATTAAAAATAAAATACATACGATTCAAGCCCAATCCCAAATAGCATTGAAAGACCCTCTTCTTGACAAAAAACAATTAACATAAATTCGACTTAATACAAACATAAGCTTTGATAAAGATTCCTGGCTTTGGACAGGCACATTAAAATGTGGCGGGGTTAAACTAGTTTTTTGGCGCCAACCTTCCCCCTAATGATAATCAATAACAAAGCACAAACTAACACACAATAAAAATCAAATCGATAAAAGTTCAATTCAACAAGAGAGTATCTGAGACAAAAGGACAACAGGTAATTAACGGGACGTAAAGATATTCTCTTGAGAACACTCGAAGTTACTGACAGCTAGCTAAGAAGCATCCATCGACTGATGTAAAAAAATCAAGTATGTCGATTTTAAATCCGACACAACACGTCAAACACTTGATTTGATGATGCATCATCACACAAAACCGACACACTTGACCGCTGTAATGCTCAAAAATGACATAAGTATAAAAAGTATGACATAAGTACCTCTACAAAGTATGGTCTGGAGAATTCCTCTTTTAGAACCTTAGCCCATGATTCTCCAACATTTGACACCAGCCCACTGGTCTGTTTCTCCTTCAGCTTTGCCAGTGCTGCAGCTTTATTCTGGTTGATCTTTTCCTTCTGTTCCGGGGACAGACTGTGTGTTTCTGGAGATGTGACACTGTTAGTCTTGCACGAGGAAGGTGATGGTGGCTCCTTGTTTTCTGGAGGTTTATTTTCATCGTCGACTTTAACTTTCTTTGAGTTTTTCTTAAACAATTTTTTTTAAAATACATATAAGTTAGAAGTAGAAAATATAGAGTTAGGTGTAGCTTCACATGTATTGTAAGAAACTTCTACTATAAAGAAACAGAAATATTACAACAATATTTGTCTAAATCATGACATAACATTTCTGTTCAAAAAAAGTTTTGTAGAACCATATACTTTATTGTAATTTTAACATAGTTTTATCAACTTTTCAACATGCTTTGTTGGAATTTAATACAAACTTCACAATTTATTAAAGAGATACTAGGAGTCAACTGTAAGGCAACCAATGACGGTTGCCGTGCAGAACTATAAATAGGATCCCACTAAAAAGTAAAATCTTACTTTCTATATTAAACTTCTACAAGCATATCCTAGATTCTGATAACACCTTATTAAAAGAAATCTTCATTAACTCAAAAGAATATAATCCCTGGATGAAAAAGGTAAAGGATGTCTTAAATGATCTCGGTCTTGCATACATGATAAATAATACTTCTCTTTCTAATAGCTGCCTTAGCCAAATCAAGCAACGGATACAGGATCAATTTCTACAGATCCAAAACTCAAATATATGCAAATCATCAGTCAGGGAGACTACTGAAACAAGTGATTTTTTAATCACTCTAATAAGTGATTTTTATAAATTCTTGCTGATTACAGATTTTTGGGTTTTAAAAATCAATTTCTCGTGCTAAACTATGAAATTATGTGTCCCTTTGTTGCAAATTGAGACATTCATCATTTATGTAGTTAAATGACTAGTTAAAGGAAAGGTTTTAGGGCTATAACCAATTTTGTGCATTTTTTCCACATTTTTTCTTAATCTTTGATGGCTGAATTCATGGGATCTGGAATTTTCCCGTTGGAATCTATAATTTTCCTGATAAATTTGATCTTTTAACTTTGGTTTTCTAAAAAGAAAAAGGTATGTTCTCGATGAAAATTTGAATGTTTGCGATGGCCGAAGTTAGGGAGTAAACAAGAGTTGACACTAAAGTGTGTCTCGCCTGTCGGCACCATCACAGAACTCATTGAAGGTCTAGCTGGGCCTTCAGAAAAGAACAAGGTCATGTGACAGACAGATGACAGAATTCCTATCCATCACAAAAATGTCTGAAGTTTGTTCTAGATACCATAGTTATTGAGAAACTATGAAAAAAAAAAACATTCACTAAGTTATTGAACCATGAAAATGGGGTCAGGGTCACACCACATGGTGTCAGTTGTTTAGACCGAAACCCCAAATGTCTGTATGTCAAATATCAGATGCCTAGCTATTATACTTTTAACTTAATTTATTTCGACAAAAATTTTAATTGTCCAAAAAATCATCTAAGTCCACAGAGTCACTGAACCATGGAAATTGTGTCAAGGTCACAGGACATTGTGTCAGTTGCATAGACCATAACTCCAGGTGCCTGTATACCAGATATCAGATGCCTAGCTATTATACTTTTCACTTAATTCATTTTCCACAAAAGTCCTACATAGAGGTTTTTTGGCCCCCAAAATCATCAAAGTCCACAGAGTCACTGAACCATAAAAATGGAGTCAAGGTCAAATGGCATGGCGCCAGTTGCATAGACCATAACCCAAAGTGTCTGTATACCAGATATCAAATGCCTAGCTATAATACTTTTCACTTTATTCATTTTCCACTAAAGTCTTACAAAGGGGTTTTTTAGCCTGAAAAAACATCAAAGTTAACAGAGTCAATGAACCATGAAATTGGGGTCAAGGTCAAATGGCATGGTGCCAGTTGTGTAGACCATAACCCCAACTGTCCGTATACCAAATATCAGAAACCTAGCTAGTATACTTTTCTTGTAATTCATTTTCCACAATAGTCTTACAAAGGGTTTTTTTGGCCTGAAAAAACATCTAAGTTCGCAGAGTCACTGAACCATGCAATTTTGGTCAGGGTCAAACGGCATGGTGCCAGTTGCGTAGACCATAACCTGAACTGTCTGTATACCAAATATCAGATGCCTAGCTATTATACTTTTCTTGTAATTCATTTTCCACAAAAGTCTTACAAAGGGTTTTTTTGGCCTGAAAAAACATCTAAGTTCACAGAGTCACTGAACCATGAAATTTGGGTCAGGGTCAAACGGCATGGTGCCAGTTGCGTAGACCATAACCTGAACTGTCTGTATACCAAATATCAGATGCCTAGCTATTATACTTTTCTTGTAATTCATTTTCCACAAAAGTCTTACAAAGGGGTTTTTTTGGCCCGAAAAAACATCTAAGTTCACAGAGTCACTGAACCATGAAATTTGGGTCAGGGTCAAATGGCATGGTGCCAGTTGCGTAGACCATAACCTGAACTGTCTGTATACCAAATATCAGATGCCTAGCTATTATACTGTTCTTGTAATTCATTTTCCACAAAAGTCTTACAAAAAAGTTTACGCCGTCGCCGCCGCCGCCGGAAAGTAATACCTATGTCTCGCCTTCAGCGACTAAAGTCGCAGGCGAGACAAAAAATTGAAAATCACTTGTTTTAGTGATTTTTTAGATTAAATTTCATAAAATCACTGATCTAAGTGATTTTATTTCAACTGCCTAATATTTTTATTTAGATCAATAAATTAAATCTAAATGGACAGTGTACATCTTAGAAAGTGAACTAGTTTCTTTTACACTCTTTCTTAATAGTTGTCTTTGAGTATTTCATGAAATAATCAGTAAAACATTGTTCAAAGTGATTTTTTAACCTTTAAGAAATTGCTTAAATAAGTAATTTTTGTATTCTTTAAAGAGGAATAACTCTTGGTAATTCATTCACTATCACTTATTTGGGTGATTTTCAAAAATCACTTCTTTCAGTAGTAGTCCTGACTGATCATCTAAATTAGAATTTTTTTCAAAGTATATATAAAATGGGGACAAGACCCTCATATGTTGATATATTAACAAACAGAGATGATCGAGCTGCCATTTGCAAAATTGGAATAAGTGCTCACTTACTTCTTATTGAGCAAGGACCACATCTCAATATCCCAAAAAATGAAAGATACTGCCCATTATGTAATTCAAATCAAATAGAAGATGAAAAACATTTTCTTTTACAATGCAACGCCCTCAAAAGTCAAAGGGATAAATTTAACATTAATATTTTAAATCTGCTAGACAACAAGAAAGATATTAAAGAAAATATTAAAATACCATTTTTATTAAATAATAGTTCATTAAAAATACTTAAATTGACCTCTTCATTCATCACAAATTGTATGAACACTAGAAAAAAACTGTTATAAATGTCTAGTCTTAAACCTGTTAATAATAAAGGTTTACTATACATGTTGTACTATTATTTACATTTACTACTATAGTTTATATGTATATCTCAATATACTATAATTGTAAAACTCATGACTATTTACCTTTTATTATATCTGTTAAATTTGTAATTGGGCCTTAACCATGTACATTTAACATTTATGTGTTTGTGCCAGTAAATTTGATTTGATTTACAAATACAGGAGTTTTAGTATTGTCATTCAACCATATTTGACCAACACTAAATCAATCCTTGGAAAAGTGACAGGTGTGCTTTATAAGCAAGCATGAACTGCTTACTCTTCCAGAGCACCTGAGTTCACTCTTGTTTCAACTTTTTATGTTGCTATTTGCCATTTGGTTGTTATGTGTATTTTTGATTGTTTTGTTGTGATGATTTAACATGCATCTACTGATTTTGTCTTTTTCTTTTTGGATTTATGATATTTTCATGATTTCTCATAAATTTGGCATAACTTTATTTTTTTCAATAAATTATAATTTATGTTGTAAATTTGACATAGATACCCATGCAGGTCTCGGGTGGTGAATTATGAGGCTGCAGCTACATGCAAATAAGTGCTCAGAAACCTGACATCAGGTCTGGCGGCTTTGCCCACATAGAGACTGGCATGTGTGCCTCAGGTGGATGAATGGAGCAGCCTTGTCAAAATTAATTCCAAGGTCTGGCTTTATTGCAGAAAACCTGACTGCAAACCATGCATGCTTAATCACAGAGTAGATCTCACCACTTAATTTATTCTCAAAAGCAGTTCTCGTCATGTTGCTGATAATTTTGATATATTTCCGCTAAAATGGTCACGGAATAGCTCATTTTAAAGGGGTTTTTGTCCTCTTTTTGAATCAGGTGTCATTACCGATCTAACTGTTTAAATAACTGCACAAAAGTCATTAAGCATTTGAAAATCGGGTGGCGAGAATAACTTGCTGGCAAGATCTTTGCTGTGACCAGTAGTGGTGCATGCGAGTCTCACACGAGTTGCACTTGACAAGTCTGGTTATAAACCTTCATTTACATACAATGGACATGGTACATTTACTTACACTTTTACACCTGTTTGTATACAAAAAAATATATACACTACAACCTTGAAAAGTGAAAATCCTCAATGATTAGTTCAATCATTACCTCTGAAATGTCTGTGTTGCATCGTTTTTTCGAAGAACTTGAGCTAAAGAAAGCTGAAATTTTCTTTTGGTTGTTCATCATTGAAAATATTGCTATGCGTTTACATGAAAACATCAACATGTGGATTTTTCCCGCAATAAGAATGACCTTAAAGGTCATCCAATTAAATTCGTCATTTTATTTAGGAAATTAAAATATCCAATCAAATGTGAGCTAGCAAATTGACTTCAGTTAGTTTGTTTACATCCGCAATGTTTAATCTTCTTTAAGGATTTCAGCATAACATCTATTGCTGCTTGATGCAGTTTTAAATCAGGGTAATTTCTTACGATCTTGAGTTTTTGAGATTTATTGTCAACTATAAATGCTAACACTAATAATAATTAAAATTTAGAAAATGTCAAAACCCTAAGTTTCTTCCTACCCCAGACATAGCCTTAAAGGTTCATAACTTGGTTTTATTTTCGGCATTTTGTGGTATGGGGGGGGTAGGAGGGGGTATGATCCGGAAGTCCCGGCAAATAAAACAAGAAATCCCGGATTCCCGCGAAAATAAATGTGTGATTCCCGCATCCTGAAAAATGAAAATGGCTAAATCCCGTTCCCGTTAAGGGTTTTTCCCGAATTCCCGTTGAAATAAATGGGCTTTCCCGCTGTCCCGCAGAAGGTCCTCCCGACCCTCTGGTATTAATTAATTATGTCTATGCTCTTCATAGTCTTATAGTGTTTGGCATTTTAAATTTTTGATAGAGCGTCTCTGATGAGTTATGATTAGATGAAACGCGCGTCAGGTGTAGCAAAATTTATTTGTCTGGAACTTTGTTGTAATTTATATTTCTAACATCCCTGATGGTTAGCGGTGCTGGTGGAGTTTTGATTCCCTGAGGCTAACCCGCTCCGGCATCAACACTTTTGTGTTGATGAACACATTAAGCTATTAATTATCTGTTTAAATTTTTAAATTGTCAAAACCCTAAGTTTCTTCCTACCCTAGACATAGGTTGGTCTTAGTCATAATTTGGTTCTATTTTTTGGCATTTTGTGGTATTATGTCTGTGCACTTCATGGTCATATAGTGTTTGGCATTTTAAATTTTTGGTAACTATAGATAAAATTTATTTGTCTGGAACTTTGTTGTAATTTGTATTCATAAATGCTAACAAATACAGAAAAAACAACAAATTCTGAAATTGCAAAAAAAAAAAAAAAAGAATAAAATAAAATAAGGGTATTCCATATTTTGGAGGCACTTGTTTTAGAAAAAAAAATAGGCAGCCAAAAATATCAGTTCTGGAAATCTCCAAGTTTGGTATTCAGTAACTTACATGTAATTCAGAGGTCATGAGGATAAGTGCCTAAAATGTGTAACCGGTACCTTAGTCCAAATATTTATGGCGTCTTGGAAGCCTTTTATAATTTTGACGTTTGGCTTCCTTTGTCTCTGGGGATCTTAAAAAGTCCAAATGACAAAAACCCCGGAAAGACGTACGTCATGAGGATCTGGACTACCTGTACTAGTCTAAATAATTATGCAAATCTGGTGACCCTACAGATTGTAATAATAACAGAGGTATTACTATTTGCAGCTCAGTTTGTAAGCTTTTTACCCGCCTGCTTCAAAAGTGACTGAATAACTTCCTTGAATCAAATAACTTATTTAGCCCAAATCAAGCTGGTTTCAGAAAGATCTTCAGAACAACAGATCAGATTTTTGTTTTAAAAACAATTATCAATAAATATACTGCTAAAAATAATGACAATTGTATACATTTTTAGTATATTTAAAAAAAAGCTTTCTACATTTTTAGTATATTTAAAAAAAAAGCTTTCGACAGTATATGGAGACAGTGTTTACTTTTCAAAATACTCCAAAATGGTATAGGAGGAAACTTTTAATAAAACATAATAAAACATAATAAAACATACATGTATATATTCTTCCACTGAATATGCATGTAAAACTCAAGTAGAGTATAGTCACCCATTGATAGCAAACAAGGGTGTAAAGCAAGGGGACAAATTTAAGTCCCACTCTGTTTAATATCTTTATAGATGATATAAAATCCTATTTAAATGATATTTGTGAACCTATTGATCTGAACAACTGAATAAATTATTTACTTTACGCAGATGATTTGGTATTGATCTCAAAAACACCAAATTGTCTTCAGTGCTGTCTTGAGGCACTAAAACATTTCTGGAAACCTCAAATTAATCCCAATAAAACCAGAATTATGGTATTCTCGAAAAGAGAAATTGACCCTACTTAAATAACAAAAAATTAGATATAGTAAAAGAATACAAATATCTTAAATGGATTATTATGAAAAACAATGGCTCCTTAAAATCAGCTGGTAAACATTTATCTAACAGGGCAGGCAAAGCCTTTTATGTTCTAAAATGTAAACTTCCTCAGTGATTACTTTTCTCTAAAAAAAATACTGTTTTACAATATGTGGTGATCAAAATGAGTAACCCAGGCTCGAGTCTGGGCCAACATCTGCTAACCCAAATATTTCAAAATTGTCTTAAAACTTTATTTCTGAATATTTTTCGATGAAATTTAATTTGGAAATAATGTGTAGAAGTGTAGTATCATTATTGTTTTTTTTTTGGATTTTCCAAATGAAAGTCATAAAAATTATTTTCGAGGCAATTCCAGGTGATTAAAATGTGTAGTTTTAAACAATACAAAGTTCTATCAATTTCAGTCTGCCAAATTAGCACTGGCCTTCTTGCCCTTTGTAAGTCAAAACCCATTCAGGCAAGTGAATTTCAGAGGAATTTTGTATTGGATAAATAGATCAAGGATTCAGGCAAGTGGTTTCCCCCTAGTTGAGCCCCATGAAATGACAGTTTTAAACATGTTCTTGTACATCTGTCAATTTGTAAGACAGGATTTGACAAAACCAGTCTTATTTTGTTATCATTATGATGATTATAAGTCAACAGGAAAAAATCAATTAATAAAATTGTAAAATCTTGGTGAACAAAACATTTGAGTAACATCTGGGACACTTATATATAGTAAGTGGTTTAAAATTAGGTTTCTGCTATGACGCGAGAAAACTATTATTTATCAAGGTTCAAGAAAAAAATATATTTTCATAGTATGTAAATTGAATAAAAGCAGATGTTGAATAATATGTAAGTATTTTTTTTACCACCATTTGAGAATTTCAAAATTGTTTGGGATGGTAAGCATTACCTCTCATCCTTGTTAATGAGTTGGTGTTGATGCAGAAGGAGGGATTGAGATACAGGTATATTGTGTATATTTACTGCTTGATATGTGAGCAGTGTCGGGTACACTTATTCCACATCTCATTATTTTCTATTCTTTCGTCTTATGTAAAAATTTGAGTATAAAATTGCTCTTTGAAATTTCTTCATAGAATTATAGAAACATTTGTATATTTATACATTTCAGATAAGAGTCAATATGTGAGCCCCAACAACTAGCATCACCATGACAACAATACCTGGTTCCTGTGGATTACCACTCATTGGGGATAAATCCTATGAATTTTACAAGGAACCAGTCCAGTTCATGGAGAAGTATATGAAACAGTATGGCCAGCGGAACTTTATAGCACGCTTTCTCAATAAACCGACGGTGTTTGTAGGATGTAATAAAACTCTCAAGTTATTATTAACAGGTATTATTATATAGATATACGTGAAATATCATGATTTCCGAGTTAAATAAATTTCTAGATTTTCACAGGGTTAATAACAGGATTTATCTAACTTGCGTGCGAATTTATCTAACCCTCGTGAAGTTTCCCACGAAAAATATGTAACATAGATTAGTGCACAATACACAATTCATCAGTCAATAACTTCTTTCGTTTTCATTATTTTGATGATCTATTAGTCACGTTTTTTTTAATTATCTATATAATAAATAGTATAACTAATTTGGGGTGAAGAATATCAATTTTTATGTCACTCAAGTCGAATAACGCTAGGGGATTCAACTCATTCGCGGAACAAGTTCCGCACACTTGTTGAATCCTGGCGTTATTCGAGACTCGTGACATTAAAATTGATATTCTCCACTTCTCATTAGTCATACTATAATTATTTTGTATAAGCTAGGAGAAAGCTTATTTGTTTATAGGTAATATAGCTACATAGAGAGAGAACTTCACAAAACGTATGGTCTGTAGACTATATGAATAATACATATATCCTTATTTAAAAAAACCTTAATTATTTCATGTATATATTTATAACAAAGATATTTGGCACTTTATGATTTCAAAAGTAGCTCAGTGAAATCATTTAGACAGTCTCTGGTGCATATATATAAAATCTATATATGCAATATCAATATCATAATTGAATTAATATAACGCACTCAGGTTGCATTGTTTAAAATTCCTGACAGGTATAGATTGATCTTTTTTAGTTTGTTTGACAGTTCATATTTTCCTGACAAGATTTATACTTTAAGTTGCAATAATGTACCAGGCCATTAAAAAGAGATCTTATGTTTGTTATGAACAACACTATAGCCAAAGGTCAAAAATAAAGGTAATAACAAAACTACCGAACTTGAATGATCAATCTCATAGTCCAGAGAAAATGAAGAGTCAATATCAAAGTAAACAAGAAAACGAAGAGAAAAGTACATACATGTATTATTAAATGGGGTGTTACATTTAAACTTCTATATATCTATCCTCTTCGTGCCTGGTTGCACATAAGGCTGAAACCAGTTGTGACTTGTCTCCATTTGGGTCTGTCTGTTGCCATCTTCTCCAGCTCTTTCCAGGTTTTTCCCATCTTTCTGACCTCACTGTCGATGTGCCGCCGCCATGTTTCTCTTGGGCGTCCTCTGTTTCTCTTTCTCTCTGCTGATGTCCATTTTAGTGCTGTTTTTGTGATTGAATTTTTGTCTTTTCTTATTATGTGGCCTATCTATTTAAATTGTTTCTGTTTGATGGTAGTGATGATGCATTGCTGGCCTGTTCTTTCAAAGAGATTGGTGTTTGTTATCTTCTTTGGCCAGTAGATCTTACAGATTTTTCTTAGGCAACTAGAATGAAAACCTTTCAATTTTTGGCTATCTTTTTGTGTTAACCTCCAGCACTCGGAACCATATAACAGAGTAGATAAGATGTTGCTTTGGTATAATCTTACTTTGGTTTTTTCCCTGATATAACTGGATCTCCAAATTTTATTTAACTGGTGGAATGATGTTCTAGCCTTTTGTAGCCTGCTTAATATATCTTTTTCTGTTACATTTAAACTTAAGACTCACTAATTCCTGTGAGTGTACATATTTGATCTTCTTTTCTTTATAGTTCTCTCTGTAAGTGTATAATAACATGTAGCTTTATTAAATGTGGGTATCACAAGTTCACCATTAACCTAGCATTACATACATGTATACTTATGCTCAATAAGTGTCAGTTAATTTCTCTGTCCATAAAGAAAAGTCAATGATAAATCAGAATTCGGAAAATCAGTGACTATTGAAGATTTCTCCTGTTTCAGATGAAGCATCTAACCTTGACCTTGGATATAAGATGTTTATGTTTGATATCTATGGTGACAACATTCTATTTACTGACGGTAATTATTTATACTCATATGGAGTACATTCATTGAACATGTACACTATAAAATCACACTGGGTACATACATTGAACATGTACACTATAAAATCACACTGAGTACATTCATTGAACATGTACACTATGAAAATCACACCAGGTACATACATTGAACATGTACACTATAAAATCACACTGAGTACATTCATTGAACATGTGCACTATAAAATCACACTGAGTACATTCATTGAACATGTGCACTATGAAAATCACACTGGGTTTACAATTGAACATGTACACTATAAAAATCACACCAGGTACATACATTGAACATGTACACAATAAATCACACAGAGTACATGCGTTGAACATTGTTTGACACAAAAGACCAGGTTTGTGTTGCTTTGATACTTCATTGGTCAATTATCAATTTTTAGCACAAATGGGTGTCCATGTATCTGTCTGCCCTTCCATTACACCTTAGGGTACCCATCTCTTATCCCCAACTGCTCCTAAACCCCTGATGGATTTTCATGAAACTCTCACACAATCTTTGTAACATTATGAAGATGTGCACCTCCTAATTTTTAGATTTCTTCTGATTGATATTTAGGGGCAGGGATATAATTATTTTTGAGCTGCTTCTAACAGTTTCTTCTAGTTTTCTTTCTAGACAATCATGTTTCACTTGTATTTTAGGTTTAGATATGTTATCCTTACGGGAATCTTTGATGCAACTGTTTACAAAAGAGGCAGTTCAAACTTATCAAGCAACAATCCACAGCGTTGTCAGTGGTTTCTTACAGAGGATTGACACACAGTAGGTACCACATGGACACATACAAACTTATCAAGCAAATATTTATAGTGTTGTCAGTGGTCTCTTACAGAGGATTAACTCACAGTACATGTAGGTACCACATGGACACATACAAACTTATCAAGCAAATATTTATAGTGTTGTCAGTGGTCTCTTACAGAGGATTAACTCACAGTACATGTAGGTACCACATGGACACATACAAACTTATCAAGCAACAATCCACAGCGTTGTCAGTGGTCTGTTACAGAGGATTGACACACAGTTTGTATTATGTAGACCATCAAATAAGTAAAGAGAGAACCAATAGGCATTTGAATCACAAATTGAAAAAAAAAGTCAGGAGATAGTTAAGATAACAGCACAAAAAAGAAACATGTTACTGAACCACAGCATGAACTCCCGAATATCAAAAGTAAACTGAGGTGTTTGTTTCTGCAACACACTTGTCATGTCTCCAACTGAGGTGTTTGTTTTTGCAACACACCTGTCATGTTGCCAACTCAGGATTTTATTTCTGCAATTCACCTGTTGTGTTGCCAACTGAGATGTTTGTTTTGGCAACACACTTGTCATGTTGCCAAGTGAGGTGTTTGTTTCTGCAAACTTCCTGTCATGTTGCCAAGTGAGGTGTTTGTTTCTGCAACACACCTGTCATGTTGCCAACTGATGTGTTGTTTCTGCAACACACCTGTCATGTTGCCAACTGAGATGTTATTTCTGCTGCACACCTGTCATCTTGCCACTGAGGTGTTTGTTTCTGCAACACACCTGTCATGTTGCCAAGTGAGGTGTTTGTTTCTGCAAACTTCCTGTCATGTTGCCAACTGAGGTGTTTGTTTCTGCTGCACACCTGTCATGTTGCCAACTGAGATGTTGTTTCTGCTGCACACCTGTCATGTTGCCAACTGAGGTGTTTGTTTCTGCAACACACCTGTCATGTTGCCAAGTGAGGTGTTTGTTTCTGCAAACTTCGGTCATGTTGCCAAGTGAGGTGTTTGTTTCTGCAACACACCTGTCATGTTGCCAACTGAGGTGTTTGTTTCTGCAACACACCTGTCATGTCGCTAACTGAGGTGTTTGTTTCTGCAACATACCTGTCATGTTGCCAACTGAGATGTTGTTTCTGCTGCACACCTGTCATGTTGCCAACTGAGGTGTTTGTTTCTGCAACACACCTGTCATATTGTCAACAATTCATTCATAGGTACTGTAAACCAATTAATTTTCGTGTGCTATATACTTTCGTGAGATTCGCGGCAGCTTTGCATATGCGAAAGTTTATAGCCGCGAAACTGTCTTGAGTGAAAAGGTTGTAATGATGGAGAATTACGAAACCGCGAAAGATTATCTCCGTGAAAATGTTCATTCTAAGGAAACCGCGAAAGTTTGTAGCCACAAAAATTAATTGGTTTACAGTACCTCCATATTTTTAATTCATGTAGTTTTTTACAAAGGATCTTTATACAGATAGCTGGTGCATTATATCACTGTCACATTAAACCCTAACACACACACACACACCTTTGCAGCATAAAAATTCAAGAAAAAAAAATTATGAAACTGCACAATATGAACATAGAAATCACATTTCAGTCATATTTTTTTATATAGGAAACCAGTATGTTTATACCAGACTTTGAAGCAGTTATGTGTGGAGATCTGTCTTAGCTTATTTCTGGGATTAGACTTTGATACCGCGGAAGATTTGTCCACTACCATTGTATCTCTGACCACTACGCATTGGCATGGTTAGTAAATATACAAAACAGTGCATAACATACTCTGCCAAAAGTATTACATGCATGTCCAGCGACTCAAAGTAACATTAAAAAGTTATTTACAGAGATGTTGTCAATACATGCAATAGTCAACATATTAAAAAAATATGCTGCCTTTTGCATACAACAGTTATATAACTTATCATTAAGTTATAACAGCAATTAATGTGTTTATTGTCAACCAATCCACTCAAAGCAACTACATTTGGCAGTGAAAAGCAATACACATTATTAACTACACTTTCACAGACTAGTTATCTAAATATTTTAAACTCTGTATATGTACATATTGCATTTCAGTTGAGATTAATATTTTTTTTTCAGGAATAATATCTGTTCCAGTAAATTTAAAACTTCCTATTGGAGGAGGCTCTACCTTTAGCAAAGCTTTAGATGCAAAAGTAATTAAGTGTATTGTTTTTACATATGTAGAATTTTATATTAACAAAGCACCCTTTTCATCAGGGTTGGAATGTTTGCTTATTTCCCCTTTATCTTAAAGCAAACATGACATAGGTTTTAAAAGTTTTTTGTGGAAAGCATTGTTCCTTCTCTATTTTAAGGATATTAACATTGATGAAATGTGTTAAAACAAGGCAGATAATTAAAATGTATGACAATATGTTTTCCATAGTCAACCAGAATAGACAAACAAATGCTTTGTTATTATTTAAGAAGTAATTTACAAAAAAAAACTGTCATTTAGAAAAATATATGTAACAAACTCAGTAATGTGTATTAGCTGTGAAGATATAGCACATACTTTTCCATATTCTGGCATTTGATTCAATCTTTGTTTAAAAAGTTGTCAGTTTTTGCACCTTTATGGTAATAAGGTGCCAATTTAGCAACTTTTCCATTGCAATGTTTTCACATAAAAGTATAAAATAAACCTAATGCACTCCTATAGAGAATCTGTACACAGGTTTTATTATAAGATAAATGGATATTTAATTTCAGCTGTTGAATTTTGTAGAATTATCCCTTTTTATATTTTAGATGAAACTATTAGAAATTATAGAACACAGAAAAAAGAAGACAACACGGTTGTTTCCAAGCAGAATACAGGAAGTACCCAAGGGAGATAATAAAACTTTTGTGAATAATCATTTGCTACTGTTTACCTCTGCACTGGTACCCAAGGCCTTAGCATCTCTACTTACCTCATTTATGATAGAAGTTTCCAGGGAACAGGTTTGTGTAATGACTTACATATATCTTATTAACCAATACATTATATATACCAAAGAACTTTCAGTTCAATCTAATTTTTATGAAATGGCAATTCTTACACTATAATAAAGGTAATAACAAAACTACCGAACTTGAATGATCAATCTCATAGTCCAGAGAAAATGACAAAAACGAATCAGTCATACCGGAGAATTGGTGGATCGCAATGGTCCTGACTTGGTACAGGCATTTCAAACAAAATGGTGGGTTAAACCAGGTTTTATAACAATACAAGGCTGTTAATGTATTTAAGACTGATGCCCTAGGCATGCTTAAACACCATAAATTGTTGTCCTATTACAATTAAAAGGGATGTTTTAGAATAGTGCACTAGGATTGCACTCCAGCAGTATTCTGAAGTCCTACAATAATTTTTTTGTACTCAGGGTTATTTTTAATGATTTTGGTTGCATTGCTATGTTAAACATTTTTTTCTAACACAGATGGTTGATTATACCTGATCATACTCCATGTTGTGTGCTTTCTCTTTGACAGGGTCTACAGAATGAAGTTCTTTCAGATAGTAGTTTAAGGGAAGCCTATATGTTAGAGGTCCAAAGAATGTATCCCCCCTTCTTTGGTGGGAGACGTGTCATTAACAAGGTAATTTTTACATTATTAATTGGATGATCCCCCCAAAAACAAGAAATCTCTAACTTATCCATTAAAACAACCAATATATGTTTCCATTAATATGCATATTTATTTCTAATCCATGAAAATTGATGTCCAACAATTTCAGTTCATTAACAGTATTTAACATCTTGATGATCATGAATATTAATCAGATATTTAAAATCATAGCCAGATATTCCTGTATTTTTTGCCGCATCTAAAAAGAGTCTGTTCATCGAACCTAAGCTTGATCTAACTGCAATTAATGCTGATTATTCAGAAACAGTTAGTTGGATTGTCATGGAAATTTGTAAACTCATTAATCATAACAATTTCAATAAATATCATACCAAGAAGACTATCAGTGTTGTAAAATATCCCTTCGCTGTTAACACTGGACGTAATCTTATAATATTTCTGTAGGATTTAGAGGTCAATGGTCAGAGGTTCCCTAAAGGTCATGCCATTGTATTTTCTACTTATGCAACACAGCGAGATCCAGATGTCTTTGATAATCCTCATGTATTCCAACACGAACGATGGATTAAAAAGTAAGCCATTTAATCTAGAAAGAAGCAAAGTGCACAAAAGGGGATTTCATATCTTAAAAGAAGCAAAGGTGTACCAAAGGGTGAATCAGTTACATAAAACCATAAAGACAAAGAAACCGGCGGACAAAAAATCATCACAACAAAACAAACCATATAACAACATAAAACACACACACACATAACAACAAAACCGCATTCAGCAACGCGAACTTAAGTCGAAACGAGAGTGAACTCAGGTGCTCCGGAAGAGTAAGCAGTTCCTGCTTAAACCTTCATATGTTGCAACTCATTCCAAAAAACATATCAGGGCCTTTAAGTTTTACTTTGTCCTCCACAAATATACATGTATGTGATCTCTACAACTTACAAACTTATTTGGTACAGATATGAATTTATATACAAAGTGACTAATCACCACTTAGAAGATTCACATGTTAAAATTTCATGGAACTCCTTCATATATTAAAAAAAAGAAACTTAGATTTTTTCCTTACTGGACACTTCCCATTTTTGTCAGCATTCTAGTATATGAAATTTTTGGTTTTGAATCATATTATGTTCTTGTTTGACAGTAGATGTAGTCCTGCTGATCTATTCTGCTTTGGTGACGGACCTCGATGTTGTTTAGGACAAGAACTCGTTTGGTCCATCTAATCATATCATGTTCTTATTTGACAGTAGATGTAGTCCTGCTGATCTATTCTGCTTTGGTGACGGACCTCGATGCTGTTTAGTTTTGTTCTTAATAATATAATATAATGTTCTTGTTTGACAGTAGATGTAGTCCTGCTGATCTATTCTGCTTTGGTGACGGACCTCGATGCTGTTTAGTTTTGTTCTTAATAATATAATATAATGTTCTTGTTTGACAGTAGATGTAGTCCTGCTGATCTATTCTGCTTTGGTGACGGACCTCGATGCTGTTTAGGACAAGAACTCGTTTGGTCCATCTAATCATATCATGTTTTTGTTGTACAGTAGATGTAGCCCTGCTGATCTATTCTGCTTTGGTGACGGACCTCGATGCTGTTTAGGACAAGAACTCGTTTGGTCCATCTAATCATATAATGTTCTTGTTGTACAGTAGATGTAGCCCTGCTGATCTATTCTGCTTTGGTGACGGACCTCGATGCTGTTTAGTTTTGTTCTTAATAATATAATATAATGTTCTTGTTTGACAGTAGATGTAGTCCTGCTGATCTATTCTGCTTTGGTGACGGACCTCGATGCTGTTTAGGACAAGAACTCGTTTGGTCCATCTAATCATATCATGTTCTTGTTGTACAGTAGATGTAGCCCTGCTGATCTATTCTGCTTTGGTGACGGACCTCGATGCTGTTTAGGACAAGAACTCGTTTGGTCCATCTCATCATATCATGTTCTTATTTGACAGTAGATGTAGCCCTGCTGATTTATTCTGCTTTGGTGACGGACCTCGGTGCTGTTTAGGACAAGAACTTGTTTGGTCCATCTAATCATATAATGTTCTTATTTGACAGAAGATGTAGTCCTGCTGATCTATTCTGCTTTGGTGACGGACCTCGATGCTGTTTAGGACAAGAACTCGCTTGGTCCATCTAATCATATCATGTTCTTATTTGACAGTAGATGTAGCCCTGCTGATTTATTCTGCTTTGGTGACGGACCTCGATGTTGTTAAGGACAAGAACTTGTTTGGTCCATCTAATCATATAATGTTCTTGTTTGACAGTAGATGTAGTCCTGCTGATTTATTCTGCTTTGGTGACGGACCTCGATGTTGTTTAGGACAAGAACTTGTTTGGTCCATCTAATCATATCATGTTCTTATTTGATAGTAGATGTAGTCCTGCTGATCTATTCTGCTTTGGTGACGGACCTCGATGTTGTTTAGGACAAGAACTCGTTTGGTCCATCTAATCATATCATGTTCTTATTTGACAGTAGATGTAGTCCTGCTGATCTATTCTGCTTTGGTGACGGACCTCGATGCTGTTTAGGACAAGAACTTGTTTGGTCCATCTAATCATATCATG
Source organism: Arcuatula senhousia (assembly GCA_963971305.1). Classification (NCBI taxonomy): domain Eukaryota; kingdom Metazoa; phylum Mollusca; class Bivalvia; order Mytilida; family Mytilidae; genus Arcuatula; species Arcuatula senhousia. The sequence goes on from OZ020305.1 coordinate 387,190, forward strand.
TTCTTATTTGATAGTAGATGTAGTCCTGCTGATCTATTCTGCTTTGGTGACGGACCTCGATGTTGTTTAGGACAAGAACTCGTTTGGTCCATCTAATCATATCATGTTCTTATTTGACAGTAGATGTAGTCCTGCTGATCTATTCTGCTTTGGTGACGGACCTCGATGCTGTTTAGGACAAGAACTTGTTTGGTCCATCTAATCATATCATGTTCTTGTTGTACAGTAGATGTAGTCCTGCTGATCTATTCTGCTTTGGTGACGGACCTCGATGCTGTTTAGGACAAGAACTTGTTTGGTCCATCTAATCATATCATGTTCTTGTTTTACAGTAGATGTAGTCCTGCTGATCTATTCTGCTTTGGTGACGGACCTCGATGCTGTTTAGGACAAGAACTCGTTTGGTCCATCTAATCATATCATGTTCTTGTTTTACAGTAGATGTAGTCCTGCTGATCTATTCTGCTTTGGTGACGGACCTCGATGCTGTTTAGGACAAGAACTTGTTTGGTCCATCATTAATGTGAGTAGTACATCTATTATTGTGTAGTTACCTATACTGTTATAATATGATTTAGGCATTTCCTAGATGCAAGGACAGCATACTTATTCGATTATACACAAATGATTGGTTTCATTTGAAAGGAAATCGAAAAAAAAGGAAGATCATATACACCTGAGTTCATCACTCAAGAGCAGTGTTGGCTATGATAAGTTTTCAGTGAACACCGAGTTTAATTTTCTTTGACCACACTTTCTGAAAAGAATGCATTCCTTTTCATGCCCAGTCTACTAAAGTGAAAGGGCATATAGTGTTCAAGTCCATTTGTTTATTTCTTTTTCTTTAGCTTTAAGTTACTTAACCATGAATGAAGTATGGTATTATCATGAAACTTTCTACACAAATCCATCCATCAGGATGTGAACTAACAAAATCCATCATAAAATTTTACCTGTCTCATCAATTATGGTTGATTGATCACAGAAAATAGGGGTGTTAAACTTAGTTTTTACTTCAGGTTACGTTAGTTTACCATGAACAAAGTATGGTATCATCATGAAACTTTATACAAATATACATAAAGATATGAACAAACATAAATCCCCATAAAATTGTACCTGTCTCATCAACTTCACGGTTAATTTTTCACAGAAAAGGGGGGGGGGTATACTTAAAATTACCTACAGGTATCTTAGATAACATAGATTTTATGAAAAAGTATTATATCATCATATAAAACTAGTTAGCTTTGACTTTGAATAAGGAAAGCTTTACCCAGTGACAAAAATATATTGTACCTGCAGTTTGTTCTTCAGTCTTGTAAAATATTAAAAATTCTGTGCAAAAATGAAGTTTGTGATTTAATTTCAGACAATAGTGGATAAACTGTTGACAAACTTTACAATCTCAGTACAGGAAGGACAAGATCTGAACCACAAATGGTTACCTGTGTCCAGACCCAAGAATCAAGTACTGGTACACTTTACCAAGAGGGTACCAGATTCTGGTGAAGTATCCTAGCAATACAGGAATACATCTCTTTGTTTTGTATTGTATATAAGGACGTTTTCTGATCTGATTCCAGTCCAAGGCAGTGAAAGAAGTGCCTGTTCTTTTCAGCAAAAAGAGGTACCATATAGTATCCAGGTGTAATTATAGTGAAATTCAGAGGAATGCATATCTTCAATTATTACAAATGTCACAGATGTTTTGAATTAAGGTGTCCATACCAAAAAAAAAGCTATGTCACATTTTAAGTACATGATGCTTCACACTTCCTGTAGCCCTGCAAACAAAGTGTTTGGGAGGTGGTGTATATAGGAAGCACTCTGTCTGTCTCTGCTGTCCACATATCTATATTCATATAAAGTTTATGCAACTCCTCCCTTTTTGAACCTTTAATGAAGGAAGTGCATCATATGGAGATGTACATGAAACTAATATCATTCAGGGGAGATAATTGGACTTTTTTCCAACATAAGTGGGGATATTCTTTTGTGAGCTAGCTTAAGTATTCCTTGTTTTAAATGTTTTCAAATTTACACAACATTTTATCATGAACATGTATCCTTTAGTTTTACAATGTAAGTCACAAAACAATTTCACAGTTTTATAGATGTATTTTACTTAGAATTGATATTGATTTGTTGTTTTGAATTAACTCATACAAATACTATGTATTTATCTTGTTATACTTAAATATCTTACATCTGTTTATCTTGTAAGTCATATGATTTGTTATACATGTATCTGTGATATTCTGGGAGCAAAGTTGATGTTTTATTGATATATTTTATGTTTTTATGTCCGTAAGCAGTTAGAGGTATTAGTTTTAAATTGTGTAAAAATAACAACTTCCATTTGTGTCTTTTGAGTTGATGAGGATCAATTATGCATTCTATCAAGTTGCCATTATAAACTGTTTTGCAATAAGGTATTGACAAGGCCATATCAAATAATTTGTAGATTCTCACCCACCCATCCCTACTTAAAAGAAGACAATATTGACTTTATTTTTATGCCCCATCTACGAAAGTAGACGGGCATATAGTGTTCGGGTCTGTTCGTCCGTCCGTTTGTCCGTCCGTTCGTTCGTCCGTCTGTCCGTTTGTCCGTCCGTTCAGATGTCCGTCCCAAATCCCATATTTCCAAATTTGCACTTACTGACAAATGCCACATCAATCATATTGGTATGGTAGGTGCATCTAGTGATGATAAGAACATTGCATGCTTCGGATGCTGGATGTGACCTATATTTTCTGCATGAATGATCATGTACAAAAAAATGGTTAAAGTCTATTCCCTCTAACTGACAAGTGCTACATCAACCATATTGGTATGGTATGCGCACCTAGTGATGCTAAGCACAATGCATGCTTCGGATGCTGGCAGTGACCTATATTTTCCACATGAATGACCACTTATAGAAGAATGGTTAAAGTCCAAACCTTCTTACTGACAAATGCCATAGTAACCAAATTGGTATGGTAGGTGCACCGAGTGATGCTTAGCACAATGCATGCTTTGGATGCTGGATGTGACCTATATTTTCCGCATGAATGACCACTTAAAGAAGAATGGTTCAAGTCCATTCCTCCTTACTGACAAGTGCCATACAAACCAAATAGTAATGGTAGGTGCACCTAGTGATGCTTAGCACAATGCATGCTTATGATGCTGGATGTGACCTAAATTTTCCGCATGGATGGCCTCTTAAAGAAGACTGGTTTAAGTCCATTCCCACTTACTGACATGTGCCACATCTACTCTATTGTTATGATAGATGCACCTAGTGATGCTAAGCACAATGCATGCTTCAGATGCTGGCTATGACCTGTATTTTCCGCATGAATGACCACTTAAAGAAGAATGGATAAAGACCATTCCTTTTTTACTGACATGTGCCACATCAACTATATTGGTACAGGGTTTCCTCTGGGTGTATTTTTCTTTGGGCCATCCCTTGGGCCAAATGCATATTTTTTGGGCCAACATAAATGACATTGGGCCAATATTTTTTTTTGAGTTTTGGCCGGAAATCATTATTAATATTATATTTTCTGTACCAAGGAAAGCACACAGATTACAACAGTTATTAATATGGAGTAGGCATTGCCTAAATGCGAGCATAGCTAAAAGGGACTACGTTTTGTTTATATAATGTATTTGGGGCGAGTTGGTATGGGGCGATTAAGTTTCGAGACACGTTAGTTTCGTACGTGCATATAACCAAGACAAAACAAGCAGCTTATGTGTATTTATTATTTTAAGAATATTATTTTCTTGTAAAAAGCGCAATTTATTATTATTTTTTAAGCATTATTTCTTTTCTTATAAATTATTTTAACATTCACTCCGGTCCTGTAAAAATAATTACCCTTTCCGGACCATAAAAAATCTAAATCAGCATTAGCAAATTTCTCGCGGAAACAAATACCGTAGAGCTCTCCGCTCGAGTGGGCACTTTGTGCCCGCTTCTATGCTCGCTATTATGTTCAATAATATGTATTTAAACCTTTGTTGATTTGATCATAGTTAATCATATTAAGATTTAACAAACTGTCATAATGTTTTTTTAATGTACTACAGATCTGTCTAGAATTTTTTGTTTTTGTTATAATGGGCAAAAAAATAATATCATAAAAAAAAACTTGTTTTAACAAAATAAATCAATCATTGGAACTCCACTTAACCACTTATGGAGGTGCTCCTATCAAAAGGAGGGTATTACAGAGGAGACAGAGATCGTAAATATGTAAACAAAGTTCTTTCATCTGATCTCAATTTGATGCATGAAAAAGGATGTGTTTGGATTACAGGATGTTCTTAATAAAATAATTTCATGAAGGTAAATCCTTTCATCTATGTTTACTTCCAGTTTTTCTGATATTTACACAAGAATATTTATCATTTGGTCAACATGGTCAGAGCACGTGAATTACCATTTAAATCAGCTGATATAAAAATAAACTTACTCCTGATTGGTCAATTATTTTATTATTATTTTTTAAGCATTATTTCTTTTCTTATAAATTATTTTAACATTCACTCCGGTCCTGTAAAAATAATTACCCTTTCCGGACCATAAAAAATCTAAATCAGCATTAGCAATGACTGATTTCCCGCTCTTCGTGCAGAGTGGACGCGTTTATTTGGCTCTCCAAATTTTATGTGTTAAAATGATTTGGACTCGAAATTGTGCGTTTATTTTCCTTTAAATTGATGGATTTTAACACAGGATCATGCATATTTGCAATTATTTTGGTTTTTAGCTCACCTGACCCGAAGGGTCATGTGAGCTATTGCCATCACTTTGCGTCCGTCGTCCGTCGTCTGTCGTCCGTCGTCTGTCGTCCGTCGTCCGTCGTCCGTTAGCTTTTTTCAAACATCTTCTTCTCTGAAACTGCTTGGCCAAATTCAGCCAAACTTGATATGGTTGTTCCTTAGGGTATTGTGCAAAAAGTTTGCGTTGGGATTTTTGATACGTCAAAAAACATGGCTGCTGTTACTAAAAATAGAACAGGGGGGTCAAATACAGTTTTTTGCAAATAACTTAAAAACGGTGACAGATATCAAAATTCTGGCAAAGGGTAAAAGTGATCAGCACCTCAAGATCTACCTGCCCCGAAATTTTCAAGAAGATCCAACAACCGATGTAGGAGTTATTGCCCTTTTTCTGGATTTTTTCAAAATTTTGCACTTATTTAGCCCTATATCTTGAAAACTATACAAGATATTTTATAAATTCGAATTGCATATCATTAAGCACATCAAGATCTACATTTCATGTAATTAGGTCAAAGCTGTAGAACCATTTCTTTTAGGAGTTATGGCCCTTAAAGTGTCAAAATTTACCATTTTCCCTTGTTTAATAGCTTAGGTATATGTTATATGCTACAACTCTATTGTCAGATTTTTTATTCGTAAAAAAAAACATAGCCACCATGGCTAAAAATAGAACATAGGGGTAAATTGCATTTTTTTTGCTAATAACTCAAAAATGGTTTCAGATATCAAAATTGTGCAAGAATCAAAAGTGATCAGCATGTTAAGATTTACCTGTCCTGAAATTTCAAAAAAGATCTGACTGCTGAAGTGGGAGTTATTGTTCTTTTTTCCTAATTTTCGCCAAATTTGCACTTATTAAGCCCAATATCTTAAAAACTAACCAAGATATTTCAGAAATTTAAATCGCATATGGTTAAGCATAATAATATCTACAAATATATGTATCTGTGTAGTTCAGGTGAGCGATTCAGGCTCTTGGGAGCCTCTTGTTATTTTGTTTTATGGGCGTCTGCTCTCTCGATGATGGAAAACTTGGGACTGTTGGTCGACTTCCATACTGGTTCACATTGAATACTATGGAATGTCGGACAGACCTCTCATTTACATGATGTCTGTGGGTTTTGGTTGCCCCCTGACAGTTCGGTGGTTTCTTTCGGAGATCTGTTAATACAGATTTTCCGCTTTCCTTCACCATTCTTGAATTCAACTACAGGGAAGTGATGTGTCGGGCAGGATGTCGGTGAGGATAGATGAGTATTTGTATATAGCCCCTTCAGTAACGGGTGAGCAACGGGAAAACTAAACGGGAGGGAGGGTGGGTCTTGCTGCCAGTAGTCCATTTTCTCCTCTTGGTTTGACGCGTCAGGTAAGGGAGCTAGGTTAGACACACAGAAATCCGTACCGATGTGCTGGGGTCAGCGTTACGGAATGCTAGAACACATCCTTCCCGTCTTTTGGTGGCGGGTTGTTTTACGTCACGTCGTGACGGTTGTCCATTCAAGGATGTAAAGATAGCATACAGTACAGTACAATTATATTGCATTCATGATTGATTTCTATCAATTAATCTAAATCAATCAGCGATGGTCAAGCACCTGTTATTTTGACCCCTTTACACAATGGACAGTTAATTAACGGTGTTAGCTTGGGTCATAAATCAATATATAGGGCTTCATAGTGAAATTTGTTGTCAGTTTGAATGACACAAAAATGACATTGTTGATCAAAATACCGAACCAACATTTTGGGCCACTTTTTGGGCCAAAATTATATTTTTGGGGCCAGAATTGAAAAAATAGGGCCAATGGCCCAAGTGGCCCACGCCAGCGGAAACCCTGTGGTATTGTAGGTGCACCTAGTGATGCTTAGCACAATGCATGCTTCGGATGCTGGCAGTGACCTATATTTCCGCATGAATGACCACTTATAGAAGAATGGTTAAGTTAAAGTCCATTCCTTTTGACTGACAAGTGCTTTAATAGCAACCATGTTGATGCTTTAGTGATTGTGGAAAAAAATAAATGTTGCGAGATGGGGCATTATGTCTTTTGGACATATTCTTGTTTGAATTTTTATAAAATTTTATGGATTTTTTTATAGAAATAGGTGAAAAATAGAAAAATAAATAGCCTCCCACCCAGCCCAATATAATCAAAGTAAGAGGATTATAATCTATCAACTTAATTTGGTCAATTGTTTGTAGAGGTCAAGGTCACACACATTGTATACAATCACGTGAAGAATTTAGGTTATTTCAGGGTTTTACTCATTCCTTTGTAATAAATTTAACTAAACGGAAAACATTATATATTTTTTTATTGTTCTGTCTGATGTGTATCATTGCATATCAATTTTTTTCTCTAGTTTGTTTACAGCTCTTGCTTGAAAGTAATGTATTACATATTAAAATTTGTTGTTTTTCATTGGACTAATTTGATTTAACAAAGATTTTATCATTAATCAGACAGTGAACTACTTCCATAAAACATCTGGCACTCAATTATTAGCTCACCTGGACCGAAGGTCCATGTGAGCTATTACCATCACTTGGTGTCCGTCGTCGTCGTCGTCTGTTAACAATTTTTTCAAAAATCTTCTCCTCTGAAACTACCAAACAGAATTTAATGAAACTTGGTATGAATGATCCTTAAGGTGTCCTGCACCAAACTTGTGTTTTGATTTTTAATCCGTTAAAAAACATGGCCGCCGTTACTAAAAATAGACTAGGGGGGTCAGACTACTGTTTTTGGCTTATAAATCAAAAAGTATAAGAGATAGAGGAAATCTGAGGCCACGCTACTGATTCAGCATCAAAAGCTCTACTAAAGTCTCCATTTGGTCAAAGTTGTCAGATGACCCCTTATAGGGGTTACGGCCCCTTAAAGGTGAAAAATAGCATTTTTTCATGTTTTTGGCCTACAGAATGAAAACTATTGCAGATAGAGATTAGCTGTTGCTTGCTTAAATGTTCAGCTCATTTAACTCTACAAAAGTCTCCATAGGGTCGAAGTTGTCAGATGACCCCTTATAGGGGTTACAGCCCCTTAAAGTTGAAAAATAGCCATTTTTCATGTTTTTGGCCTACAGAATGAAAACTATTGCAGATAGAGATTAGCTGTTGCCTGCTTAAATGTTTAGCTCATTTAGCTCTACGAAAGTCTCCATAGGATCGAAGTTGTCAGATGACTCCTTATAGGGGTTATGGCCCCTTATAGGTGAAAAATGGTGTTTTTGGCCTATAGAATGAAAACTATTGCAGGTAGAGAAAAGCTGTTGCTTGCTTAAATGTTCAGCTCATTTAGCTCTACAAAATTCTCCATAGGGTCGAAGTTGGCAGATGACCCCTTATAGGGGTTACGGCCCCTGAAAAATAGCGATTTTTCATGTTTTTGGCCTACAGAATGAAAACTATTGCACATAGAGATTAGCTGTTGCTTGCTTAAATGTTCAGCTCATTGAGCTCTACAAAATTCTCCATAGGGTCGAAGTTGGCAGATGACCCCTTATAGGGGTTACGGCCCCTGAAAAATAGCGATTTTTCATGTTTTTGGCCTACAGAATGAAAACTATTGCAGATAGAGATTAGCTGTTGCTTGCTTAAATGTTCAGCTCATTTAGCTTTACAAAATTCTCCATAGGGTTGAAGTTGTCAGATGATCCCTTATAGGGGTTACGGCCCCTGAAAAATAGCCATTTTTCATGTTTTTGGCCTACAGAATGAAAACTATTGCAGATAGAGATTAGCTGTTGGTTGCTTAAATGTTCAGCTCATTTAGCTCTACAAAAGTCTTCATAGGGTCGAAGTTGTCAGATGACTCCTTATAGGGGTTATGGCCCCTTATAGGTGAAAAATGGTGTTTTTGGCCTATAGAATGAAAACTATTGCAGGTAGAGAAAAGCTGTTGCTTGCTTAAATGTTCAGCTCATTTAGCTCTACAAAAGTATAGGGTCAACATTAAGACCAGGTGAGCGATTCAGGCTCCTGGGAGCCTCTTGTTATGTTATTGTCCGCTCTTTTTCCCTTTTTCAAAACAGTAAAAGCTGTCCCAATATTCAACACAAGTTTTACTAAAGGCAATGCAACTCATGACAAAAATCCATTTACTCCAGATTTAGATAATTCTTTGTTTTAGAAATGAAAAAAGTGCATGGTCTACCATATTTAATCTATTATGAGTATCAATTATAGTTTGGTGTATCTCTCTGGGAATTTTATTTTTATATCTTTTTGTCTACTTTGTATAGTATATATTGCAGCATTATTTTTTTCTCTATTTTTATGTTGTTATTTTAACAATTAATATAATTTTATTCATATCTTGACAATGTATTACTTGTCTAAGAAGTTTTTGTGATCTGGATATTAAGATTTGATGAAATATCTGTATTTTAAATCTTTGTATGTTACATATTTCAGGCATTGTAATTTTATGTGGTTTGTTTTCTTTTTGTTTCTCGTTATTGTTTACCATATTAAATTACAAGGAAATTGTTGTGTCTCTGATATATTTCAATTATGACATGTTTTTTACTTGAAGGGGTGTTTTATAAATGAAATAAATTTAATTTGCTTTTTTTTGTCTCATTGTGCATCTATCTATACCTATTTACATGTAGTTTAAACTTGATGATTAACCCTGAATTGGGTAACAAGATATGTTGTTTGTGTGTTAGGATTTAACACCCCTTTTGACACACCTGGGCCATACAGGGGGGGAAAAAACCAACCTTTGAACAAGATTAGTGAATCCCTCACCTGTTTGCAGTTTGTTGGCGTTCCCCATTGAGCCTACTCTTTTCAAATTTTTCAAAGGGGTCTTTAACACAGATGGGGTATTGCTCTCACCATACACAAGTACCACCAACCTGTAATAAGACTGTTACAAAAACATTATCCCACCACCACTATAACAAGATTTCCATTGTGTAAAATCAGACTAACAAAATGGATATTTTAGGGTGATCTTCAAGATGCTTTTAAGTTATAGTACACCAGGTTAAAATTTTTGTGATATCAGCCAATATTGCCATCACCCCATAAAGTGCTAGTAGATGAAGCAAATACAAATTGACTGCAGCATGCAGTTTCTTGGACAGGTAATATTGTGTGAAGGCACAAGAGGCATTATCATGGCAAGACAGTGAGGAGGTCGAGTCTTTGCAACATATTGCAGGGAACATAAAAATCCTATTCAAACCCAATTGTAAACAAGATCTGTTACTCATCTTTCAATGATGTACAAAGACACAGGGTTATGTTGATCCCCAGTAATTGTTGTCACTCGAGAAATTTTACAGAAGACAATGTGCTCAGATTTCTATCTCTTGGGTGAGTATACAGAGTGTTTGAATGTCCTCCTTTAGCAAATTTGACCAACTCTTAATTGACCATTTGCTACATGACTATAAAGCTGTGTTGTAACAAGCAGGAACTGTTTACCTTTTAGAGCACCCGAGATCACTCATCATAATGACTAAATTCCAGTCCAGTTGCAGATGATTAAGTGTTGTTTCTTTATGTAGTGAATTGATTTCCGTTGTCTGTTGTGTCTACTAATTTTATCTTGGCCATTTAGACTAACGATGTCCCATTGATATGCCTTTGCTTCTTCAATGTTATTGTCCTGAAAGTACAATGAAGTACATGTATTACTTTCTTAGTTGTCAAACTGTAGGAATAGTTGTACAGCCTGGTCATGCACTGTTAGCCATGAAAATACGAATATATTCTATTAATGTGCAATCATCCTGCGAAGTATAAATCTCTCAGCTGTTGTTGTGAATGAGGAGCTATTAGGGATATCAATGCATCACTGATGAAAAGTCCAACTGTCCACTCATTTCACAAATTACTATAACAGAAAAGTTAAGGTCAAGGTCATGTGACAGATGACAGAATTCCATTAAACTCAATGGAATGTCTGAAGTGTTCTAGATACCAAAGTTATTGAGAAACAATGAAAAAAAGACCAACGTTCAAAAAGTCATTCAACCATGAAAATGGGGTCAAGGTCACATTACATGGTGATGTCAGTTGTGTATATCATAATCCCATGGTTTATTTACCAAACATCAGATGCCTAGCTATAATATACTTTTCACTTAACTCATTTTCCACCCCAAAATTCTATTTAAGTTCGCAAAGTCACTGATTCATGAAAATGTGGTCAGTGTCACACAACATGGTGTCAGTTGTGTAGACCAAAACCTCAAGTGTCTGTATACCAATTATCAGATGCATAGCAATTATACTTTTAATTGTCCCAAAAATCATGTAAGTCCACATACATCACTGAACCATGAAAATTGTGTCAAGGTCACAGGACATGATGTCAGTTGCATAGACCATAACTCCAGGTGTCTGTATACCACAGATGCCTACCTATTTTACTTTTCACTAAATTCATTTTCCACAAAAGTCTTACAAAGAGGTTTTTTGGCTCAAAAAATCATTTAATAAACAACAAAGAAATGTGGAATAAGAGAGTACGCGACACAACCAACATTAAAGAAACAGCAATTTAAAAATCACAATGGAAAACAGCCAGCAGTCTTCAACCAGACCAGAGGTCACTGCTCCCTGTCTTGCATCGGCCCAAGACTAAAAATACAGTACATAAGATTAAAACAAATTCCTAGATTATCAACGAAAGACCCATTTCTGAACATAGAACAAAGAACAGATAGTTGACAGGGACAAATAAAAGCTTTGACAAAGATTCCTGGCTTAAGACAGGCACATATAAAATGTGGCGGGGTTAAACTATTTCTTGGGCCCAACCTTCCCCCTATAATGTTAATCTTGTACAAAGCACAAAAAATAACACACATTAAAAATCAAATCGATAAAAGTTGAATTCACGAAAGTCCACAGAGTCGCTGAACCATAAAAATAGGGTCAGGGTCAAACGGCATGGCAGCAGTTGCATATACCACAACCAGAAGTGTCTGTATACCAGATTTCAGATGTCTAGCTATAATACTTTTCACTAAATTCATTTTCCACATAAGTCTAACAAAGAAGGTTTTTTGGCCCCAAAAATCATCTTAAGTTCACAGAGTTGCTGAATCATAACAAGAGGCTCCCAGGAGCCTGAATCGCTCACCTGGTCTAGATGTTGACCCTATACTTTTGTAGAGCTAAATGAGCTGAACATTTAAGCAAGCAACAGCTTTTCTCTACCTGCAATAGTTTTCATTCTATAGGCCAAAAACACCATTTTTCACCTATAAGGGGCCATAACCCCTATAAGGAGTTACTGACAACTTCGACCCTATGGAGACTTTTGTAGAGTTAAATGAGCTGAACATTTAAGCAAGCAACAGCTAATTTCTATCTGCAATAGTTTTCATTCTGTAGGCCAAAAACATGAAAAATCGCTTTTTTCAAAGGCCGTAACCCCTGTAAGGGGTCACCTGACAACTTCTACCCTATGGAGAATTTTGTATAGCTAAATGAGCTGAACATTTAAGCAAGCAACAGCTAATCTCTATCTGCAATAGTTTTCATTCTGTAGGCTAAAAACATGAAAAATCGCTATTTTTCAGGGGCCGTAACCCCTATAAGGGGTCATCTGACAACTTCAACCCTATGGACAATTTTGTAGAGCTAAATGAGCTGAACATTTAAGCAAGCAACAGCTAATCTCTATCTGCAATAGTTTTCATTTTATAAGACAAAAACATGAAAAATCGCTATTTTTCAGGGGCCGTAATCCCTATAAGGGGTCATCTGACAACTTCGACCCTATGGAGAATTTTGTAAAGCTAAATGAGCTGAACATATAAGCAAGCAACAGCTAATCTCTATCTGCAATAGTTTTCATTCTGTAGGCCAAAAACATGAAAAATCGCTATTTTTCAGGGGCCGTAACCCCTATAAGGGATCATCTGACAACTTCGACCCTATGGAAAATTTTGTAGAGCTAAATGAGCTGAACATCTAAGCAAGCAACAGCTAATCTCTATCTGCAATAGTTTTCATTCTGTAGGACAAAAACATGAAAAAACGCTATTTTTCAGGGGCCGTAACCCCTAAGGGGTTATCTGACAACTTCGACCCTATGGAGACTTTTGTAGAGCTAAATGAGCTAAACATTTAAGCAAGCAACAGCTAATCTCTATCTGCAATAGTTTTCATTCTGTAGGCCAAAAACATGAAAAATGGCTATTTTTCACCTTTAAGGGGCCGTAACCCCTATAAGGGGTCATCTGACAACTTCGACCCTATGGAGAATTTTGTAGAGTTAAATGAGCTGAACATTTAAGCAAGCAACAGCTAATCTCTATCTGCAATAGTTTTCATTCTGTAGGCCAAAAACATGAAAAAATGCTATTTTTCACCTTCAAGGGGCCGTAACCCCTATAAGGGATCATCTGACAACTTTGACCAAATGGAGACTTTTGTAGAGCTTTTGATGCTGAATCAGTAGCGTGGCCTCAGATTTCCTCTATCTCTTATACTTTTTGATTTATAAACCAAAAACAGTAGTCTGACCCCCCTAGTCTATTTTTAGTAACGGCGGCCATGTTTTTTAACGGATCAAAAATCAAAACACAAGTTTGGTGCAGGACACCCTAAGGATCATTCATACCAAGTTTCATTAAATTCTGTTTGGTAGTTTCAGAGGAGAAGATTTTTGAAAAATTGTTAACAGACGACGACGACGACGACGACAGACGACAGACGACGACGACGACGACGACGGACGCCAAGTGATGGTAATAGCTCACATGGACCTTCGGTCCAGGTGAGCTAAAAATGGGGTCAGGGTCAAACAGCATGGGGCCAGTTGCATAAACCATAACCAGAAGTGTACATATACCAAATATCAGATGTCTAGCTATTATACTTTTCTCTAAATTCATTTTCAACAAAAGTCATACAAAGGTTTTTTTTTTTGCCCGAAAAAACATCTAAGTTCACAGAGTCACTGAACTATAACAAGAGGCTCCCAGGAGCCTGAATCGCTCACCTGGTCTTGATGTCAACCCTATGAAGACTTTTGTATAGCTAAATGAGCTTATGTTTAAGCATGAAAAAGCTTTTCTCTAGCTGCAATAGTTTTCATTCTAAATAATCAAAATACACTATTATTCAATTTTCAATAATCAGACAACTTCAACCCTATGGAGACTTTTGTAGAGCTAAATGAGCTGAACAATTAAGCAAGCAACAGCTTTTCTCTATCTACAATAGTTTTCATTCTATAGGCCAAAAACATGCAAAAACGCTATTTTTCACCTTTAAGGGGCTGTAACCTCTATAAGGGATCATCTGACAACTTCGACCAAATGGAGACCTTAGTAGAACTTTTGATGCTGAAGCAGTAGGGTGGCATCCGATTTCATCTATCTCTAATACTTTTTGATTTACAAGCCAAAAACTTCCTTTCTGGATGAACTATTAAAAAAATACCCATATTTATCCCAAATATCTGATAGCAATCTGCTTATTTGGTTCATGTCGAATGATAGCCTTCATTTTAACTCTATATTATGTGAATTGCTATCCTCATTTTATGCATTGAGAGCTAAATATTTGCTTAAGTGAAACTTATTTATAAAAAAAAAACAAAACAAAACTTAGTTGTCACCAGTTCTTTGTCGCATTTTTTATACATGAACTGTTTTTTTCTTCTCTTGGCAATTAGAGTTATCCCTCTTTCCATATAGATATACAATTTAGTAAAATCCCAGATTAGAAAAGATCATAATTCGTGTAGAGTTATCCCTCTTTGTCCTGACTGACTCACATTATTGTTCTTCAATATTTATTTGTTTTTATGTCCAATCAACATAATCATTGTAAAATATGTCTTGTTTGTATACATGTATTGATTTATATGCCCTCAATGGGCCCCTCTAATTGGGCTGAATAAAGAATTTGAATTTGAATTTGAGTAGTCTGACCCCCCTGGTCTATTTTTAATAACGGTGGCCATGTTTTTTGACGGATCAAAAATCGAAACACAAGTTTGGTGCAGGACACCCTAAGGATCATTCATACTAAGTTTCATTAAATTCTGTTCAGTAGTTTCAGAGGAGAAGATATTTGAAAAATTGTTAACAGATGATGACGACGATGACGACAGACAATGACGACGGACGCCAAGTGATGGTAATAGCTCACATGCACCTTCGGTCCAGGTGAGCTAAAAATGGGGTGAGGGTCAAATGGCATTGGGCCAGTTGGGAAGACCATAACCCCTACTATCTGCATACCAAATATCAGATGTCTAGCCCTATTATACTTTTCTTGTAATTCATTTTCCACAAAAGTTTTACAAAAAAGTTTACATCGCTGTTACCGTAATAACTTTGTCTCGCCTTCAGCAACTTCAATTGCTGGCGAGACAATTAAATGTTCCCTTTTTTGTTGTTGGAAATAAAATTGATTTATGTTAAATAATAAAGTAACTATAAATAAATATATTTTATTTACATAAATAGATCAAATTGAATCACAATAAATTAGTGTTGCGTCTTAAACACAAGATCACAGAATAAAAGTGATACTGAAGCATAATCAGCAGTAAAAGTATTGACAACATTTTAAAATACTCCTAGAACTTGTGAACTAACAGTCTTAATGATCAGTCATACAACACGTAAACATATGACACTCACAAAAATAGCACTTCATAAACATTTCAATTTATCATGCTTAAAAAGTTTTAAATTATAATCAATTGATTTTGAGATCAGAGGAATTGGACAGGGAGAGGGTCTCAGATCTCAAGTCACACCTCCTTTGTCTTCTGCTCCCCCCTTTTTGACTCCTGCTTTCATTCCCCAGTTCCTGTCCCCTCAACTCCCAGTTTATATCCCATCTATATCCCTGTCCTCCCTGTCCATCCCCTAAGCCAAGGACAAAACTTTTCTGAACGTCAACTGAAAAGGTGATAGTTACATCACTGACACAATGTATCTCACACTCCCATACTACCGGTACCATTAATTCTCTTACAGAGAAACTTCACACACACAAGAATTACACACAACACTTAACTTTAGAAGTCAATGAATTATGGCTGATTCACAAAAGCTGAACACAAAGAAAGCACAAACAAAGGTCAACATTTTACAATGATTTCTACCTGAGAATATCTAAATCCATATTGACATAATTCACATTAAAACACAGTAATATCAATTTTTAGATCTGAACTCATTTTGTTTTACTTTTGATTTTCAAAAATTAATATTTCAATATTATAATATTATATTACCGGTAGTAACTGTGCATAACATTATGCATAACAACGTACTGATAAAAGGTGAATTTTTCTCTTGTATCAATAAATAAAGGATTTTTTCCCAATGCTCTTAAATTAAAGAAAAAAAACTTTGTAGTACCAGTGGTTTTCTAGTTAATGAACATAATTTTAGTACATTGTGCATGGCACCTCCATTTTTATAAGAATTATAATAATTTTTAGCTTTAACAATCTTCTGTCTATCTAAATTTGTGATTTCCTCGGCCGTGGATGGGAAACTTCTGCTGTAAATGCGCGGAATCTGTACTCCAGAGTCTTCCTGGTATTCATTAGCTCTTTGTGGAGATCTTCAGCCTGAAAAATAATAATTGGAACGTTCAAAATACAACAGTCATCAAAACTACAAAAATTAAGTTAAAAAAAAACCAACCCAAAATAACTTGCATCACAATAACATTTTATAACAAAGCCCCTGAGGAGTCAATATAACTGTAACAAAAATGTAAAGTGCAGAGAAAAATGTCAAGCACATTCTGTTGTAAGCAGCATATACTGTATAATTTAATTTCTTGGGGATAAAATTTCGTGGTTCAGAGCACAAAAATGAATTGGAGGGGACAAATGTTCGTGGATATTTAATTTTGGGTATACACTCATCAACTTGATATTCTAAATTCATGGGGATTTTATTTCTTGGATTAACCTTACCCATGAAATAAATGAAATTAAATCCCCCACAAATATTTCTGCTTCCACAGTAAATAAACTTGGACAAAATTAAAAGTCTGTAAACACTGGAGTAGGATAATATGAGACATACTAAAAATGGCAAACCTGAGATGTCAATTAAGAAGCTGTGATTATATTTGTTGCAACAAATGTAATGAAAATACTTGCTTGGAAAGATGAACCATGATAAAACAGTTGTATCCCTCTTCACTTAAAGCATGAGTATTTAAAATTGTTTATCACCGTAAAGACTGGACAAAACAAGAAAAACAGCATAGTTCTTTAAATTCAGAAAAAAAAATAGCTTTTTCGTTTATCATCTCTATCGTTTATTGGTGAAAGAGTATTTTTCAATCAGGTCCTTCCAAAAATTAATAAAATTAAAAAATTAGTAAAAGATAGGGTTCCATTGTTTAATATAACATGTTTCTTGATAACCTATAAAGTTTGTTAAGTGTATACGAACAAACACACAGTGACATGCATTCTAATACATATTTATTGACAACTTCTATAAAGATTTTCAATGTCATGCAAATAGGAAGTAAAATTATGTCCTAGGCTAATCACCATATTCACTTAATAATTTCAATTGATTTTAAGAACATAAAAAAATCTAGTTAACCAAAGGTGAGTGTTAAAATCCTGCATTTCAGAGCAACTTGCTAAAATTACGAACTTCAACAAAGAATTTTGTCAAAAAATTATTATTTACAATTTTTTGTATGCAAAGATTCAGAGCACAGTGACACAGCTATTTTAAAAAAAATCAATTCCAATTTCTTGCCAACTTGTTATAAAAGAACACTGATTGAATCATTAAAGAGAAAAAAAACCCCACATTTTATTACTTTGAGCTTATTTAAACAGCAAACAATTTACATTACTAGTTTGCATCAGCTACATGTATACTAAAAGTCTTCCTATTAAACTGTTTATAAATAACACATTTAACTCTCACTACCCATAATATTGTACAACATGCATCAAGACTCTCTAGGGTATACAATACTAACCATTCATTCTACTTAGTGTCACATATAAAGCTAGAAAGCTTGTAGGAAATTAATATGAAGGCAGACCTTAATTTATAATCCCTTTCACTTATGAGTAGAAGTGTTTTGAATGATCAGTGTATAAAATGATGACCCCTAGAGTAGTTTTACAACAATACAGGTTTAAACCCAAAAGAACCTAACCACATAATGTTAATAAAACCTGAAAAGAACGTTTGATAATTTTCATCTTTCATTGATGCAGCACATAACCCTGGTACAAGGGAGATAATTACAATAATATTCAGCAATCTAAATCTACAATTCTAGCTAGTCCTATTGGCTAACAAACCTCATCTCCTCGACAACAAAGTTGCCGTCAATTTCCCTGTATAAAAATTATGTATTAGTAAGAACGACATGAGAACACAGAAAACTTTTTTGTCTGTTAGCAAGAATGGTAATCTGGATGGCATTAGTTTAATTCGTGTGTACACTTTGCACAGATTATACAAATTATCTTATTTGAACTTTTAAAAAAACATCTATTTTGTAAATATAAACTTTTCTTTAGTTGAAATAAGTTATCTCAGAATTAATTTTCTTGCTTTCAGACTGTGAAAAAACTGTATAAGTTAACAAGGGAATAAATGATAAATTAATAATAAAAATCTACACAGTTTTCTAACTGTTGGAGTGAGAAGTAGGGATGCAAAGAAATAAAGCAAAATAGAAGTTCTGAAAGAAAGTACTGTGTAAAAGATGTTTGAATTTTCTTTAAAGAATTGAATGATCATTTTTGTGAAGCTTCTGCATAAGAAAATAAATAGAGATTACAATTAAAACTAGAAAGACTGTGAGTGGCAGCTCACAAATAAATACCCCCACCCCCAAAAATCAATCAGATAAAATTTCTATATAGGAGGTGCACATCTACATTATGCCACAAAGATTGTGTGAAAGTCAAGGGATTTAGGAGATGCGGATAAGAGATGGGTACCCCCTATAGTCAAACAGCTTAGTCCAACTTGCTATGAGGAAACCCCAAAATCTCAAATCTTAAAATAGGAGGTGCACAAATACATAATGTCACAAAGATTATGTGAAAGTTTCATGAAAATCCATCAAGGGGTTAAGGAGGAGTTGCGGATAAGAGATGGGTACTGTGAGGTGTAGGGGAAGGACACAGGGACGGACATCCCTATCACTATATACCCCAACAAGCGGGGGCTAAAATAAAGATACAAGTTCACCAAAATAAAAAGATATTCAATGCTTTTGATTTTACACCAATAAATACTGCTATATAAATCTTATATTTACCAGTTATCTTCTATAACAGATTATGTAGGATTAACCACCCCCCCCCCCCCTTTTTTTCAAAATTGGCTGTCTCCATAGAAGACTGGGAGAGTTATCGTTGCATTAACACAGGAAAATCAGAATTTCTGCTTGTTATCAAATCGTTTTTCTATATCCAAGAAAGATTAATGTTTGGTAGCTAGCATTGATCCTACCCAATCTGAGAAGAGACTAACTATCTTGACAGTTAATCACTTCAAAATAATGTTAAGATCAAACTAAAACTCAAATAAAATTATAGCATCAATACACAATTACTCTTAATCACTTCAAACTAAAATTAATTAATTATAAACAATATCTAAAACTAAAAGTATAATGCCAATTATGAACAATGAAAATCTAAACCCCTATACCTAGCACTCCTATGGCATTAGCAGGAATCTACAGCCCATATCCTTTGCACTCATAAGGGCTCAATGCCAATTCCAAACCCCTAAACCTAGCACTCGTAAGGCTTCAGGCAGAAATCTAATGCCCCTGTATCTGTTAGCACTCTGGGCTTAACAAATATCTAACACCCCTAAACCTAGCACTCGTAAGGATATCTAACCAAAGCTTACAAAAGGTCAATATTATCCTGTTTTTTTTCTACAAAGATATAATAAATAAATTCTGCTGTCAAGTCATCTTCCATCTCTATTTTTTACTGATCTGAAGACAGATTCAGAGTAGATATCTGACTACTGAACATACATGATTGGTACAATGAAAACTATCTAAACTTAATGCATAGAAGACTAAAAAGAATGCAGGAATTAGGTTTATTTTGGGTTTTGTAAGACAGGTTTAACTTTAATGCTGTCTTATCACCTCTTAACCACAAATCTTAAATATATTCTATGTTCCTAGCATTAAAAGTGTGTCACAGTGGCCAAATATCACCAGTCACTAGATGTTACAGTGGCCAAATATCACCTATCACTAGATGTGTGTCACAGTGGCCAAATATCACCAGTCACTAGATGTGTGTCACAGTGGCCAAATATCACCAGTCACTAGATGTCACAGTGGCCAAATATCACCAGTCACTAGATGTGTGTCACAGTGGCCAAATATCACCAGTCACTAGATGTTACAGTGGCCAAATATCACCAGTCACTAGATGTTACAGTGGCCAAATATCATCAGTCACTAGATGTGTGTCACAGTGGCCAAATATCACCAGTCACTAGATGTGTCACAGTGGCCAAATATCACCAGTCACTAGATGTTACAGTGGCCAAATATCACGTCACTAGATGTTACAGTGGCCAAATATCACCAGTCACTAGATGTTACAGTGGCCAAATATCACGTCACTAGATGTTACAGTGGCCAAATATCACCAGTCACTAGATGTCACAGTGGCCAAATATCACCAGTCACTAGATGTTACAGTGGCCAAATATCACCAGTCACTAGATGTTACAGTGGCCAAATATCACCAGTCACTAGATGTGTGTCACAGTGGCCAAATATCACCAGTCACTAGATGTTACAGTGGCCAAATATCACCAGTCACTAGATGTTACAGTGGCCAAATATCACCAGTCACTAGATGTTACAGTGGCCAAATATCACCAGTCACTAGATGTGTGTCACAGTGGCCAAATATCACCAGTCACTAGATGTGTCACAGTGGCCAAATATCAACAGTCACTAGATGTGTGTCACAGTGGCCAAATATCACCAGTCACTATATGTTACAGTGGCCAAATATCACCAGTCACTAGATGTTACAGTGGCCAAATATCACGTCACTAGATGTTACAGTGGCCAAATATCACCAGTCACTAGATGTCACAGTGGCCAAATATCACCAGTCACTAGATGTTACAGTGGCCAAATATCACCAGTCACTAGATGTTACAGTGGCCAAATATCACCAGTCACTAGATGTCACAGTGGCCAAATATCACCAGTCACTAGATGTCACAGTGGCCAAATATCACCAGTCACTAGATGTTCCAAGGTCTGGCTGTCTGTCCATTAAATATATAAGATAATTCCGACTGATGGCCATGTAAAACTTTCTGACTATAAATGCTGCAGTATCATGTCAGATATAGTTGCTGAAGACCCGTCATTCTACCCTCACTTAAAAAGTACTAAGCTGGCTTATTATTGGTTAATAACTTGCAATAAAGTTGTATGAAATTGACTGATAAAATGTATGATTTGACTAGCTACGTTTAAACATGATAGAATATTTGAGCTGATGTATGGGCTAACACTGTGAGCTGATTTATGAATTCAGGCTGTGAGTTCATGTATGACCTCACGCCTTGAGCAAATGTATATGCTCACACACTGAGCTGGCACGACTCACGAGCTAGCCACTCACCTCAAAGATCAGGAAAGTAATAGAGAGTAGGAATCACCACTCGAATATGAGTGGGTGTATTCACATATTCATCATCTTTAAAATATAAAACAAACTCTGAGCAAATGTTACGACAAACAAAATAATCCTCTTTATACACATGGACCGAGTCAAACTGTGCCTTAAAAAAAAATTGTCTTAGTACAAATACAGGACAATTTTCTTCTTTTCCTACTGAAATTTTTGGATGAAGAAAACGGGAAAGTCATGCAACACTGAAGAGCTTCTATAGTAGCAACTTAAAACGGCTGATATCAGAAATTTAGTTAGCGAAAATCATGAATTGTTCAAAATAAAAATTTGGTGGACTTTTAACACTAATTAAGTCATTCAATCTCAAAATTACAAGTTTTAAAATTAGTTAAATGTGCATGCAATTCTATCAACTCACAAATAAGTTTGTGACCCCCATCAAATAACAGAATTGAGTTAGAAGTTCCTTTCTTAATTCTACATCGACTCAATTCAATATTTTTGACATCCTCCTTGAAAACATGATATTTTATTTATAGCTTTGATCAAATTAAAAGGATTAAAAAAATTTCCATTTTTTTTTTCCATGCAAATTGGAACCATGTTTCTATCAATTCTTTCATTTGGTGTGCCACATTAACATATAAAAAACATAGAAACAATTGCATGACATGATACCTTTAATTAAGGGGAACCATGGGTAAATACTCATCAACGCCTAGATAAAGAAATGGACATCAAAATACAGCAAGAAAAATAGAAGACAAATGATCAAAGGTAAAGTTACAATAAACAGAGTTAGAGTTAAAGAAAGAACAAAAAAAAACTTATATTGAAACATTAAAGATTTTTAAGAATAAAAGAAAATGAATAATATGTAAAGAAGAGATTATGATCTTAAAATCGTCAATCTTAAGTTCATTGTAATATTTGTTGTAATATCAATATAAATTATATGTTTAAGGAATGAAGAAGGAATTTAAACATTTCAATCAATTTCAATTACCACGTTTAAATTAAATTACTTTTGTTATTAATCAAAAACAAAACATCATTAGTTATTAAAAGGTACAGAGTTCATGTGAAGTAGGTTTTGGTTAGTCATTGAAATGAGTTCTGTTTGATCCAAATTAGAGTTCATGTTAAGTAGTCTTTGGTAAGTCATTGAAATGAGTTCTGTTTGATCCAAATTAGAGTTCATGTAAAGTAGGTTTTGGTAAGTTATTGAAATGAGTTCTGTTTGATCCAAATTAGAGTTCATGTGGAGTAGGCTTTTTTAAGTTATTGAATTGAGTTCTGTTTGATCCAAATTAGAGTTCATGTAAAGTAGGTTTTGGTAAGTTATTGAAATGAGTTCTGTTTGATCCAAATTAGAGTTCATGTGGAGTAGGCTTTTTTAAGTTATTGAATTGAGTTCTGTTTGATCCAAATTAGAGTTCATGTAAAGTAGGTTTTGGTAAGTCATTGAAATGAGCTCTGCTTGATCTAGTTAGAGAATAATAAAAAATCTAGGATAATGTTTGTATCTAGTTTTCTTATTTTTGGATTTCTAGGTTGGACAACACCAACTTACTTTAAAATTGTGATTTAAAATATTGTATCATTTTGTGAAAATCTCACCAAAACCATGCATGTCTACATGAACTCCTTAAGGTTTGTTAACTTGTAATAAATATAGGACAATAATAATTTTTGCATAAAAAAAATGTATCAAAAATGAATACCAAATTCCAAAGCATTCTCACTGACAGAAAGAAACCTAATGCATTAAATTAAATTTTATCATTAAAGTTTACGAGTGGTAAAACTAATTTGCTCTGATGAAAAAAAAAGGACCTGAGTCTATATTTATAAGCTGAATGCCAAACCACTTAAGAAAGTGACAAGGATTCCAGATTGGTACTTCAGGAAGTGTTTATATATAAAGGCTGAAGGGTCTTTGTTTACTGAAGAAATGTGTTTCTATAGGATTGGAAAAATTAAACAGAATAATAACTTTCAAATTCAACAATTGTTCAACAGAACATCAGTCTTACAGTTTGTTAAAGTACACCAGCCTTTCATAATCTGGGGAGAAATTATAAAACTAAAACTTACGTACTGTAAACTAAAATATCTGTCTTCAACAGAAGACATACATGTCGTTTACATTTTAAAATGATATCATCTTGACATAATATAGTACTATAAGATGAAACTACATGCCAAATATCAAGACACTGAAGCTAAAAGTCTCAAAAAAAGCTGTCATGTAACCAAATATATCATTTAGCAACATGTTGCAGGCATATTAAATAAGACAAAACTAGATCATATTTTCTAAACAAAGTCTTTAGTTGAGGTAGTATGTTAAGTTTAAATGTTGGCATTTATAACTATTATCATGATTATTAAGCAAGAAAGTTCTTGTTGAGTTTTATTTCCTGGCCCAATGATTATACAATTACATGTACCACTATCATGACTAACTTTATCATTTAAAAGTTAAATATCTAAAATCAAATTTAGAGTTATAAATTGACTATTTAAAGATATATTATGTATTACTAGTTTATTACTCAAAAGAAATGGTTAAATATGTGTCTGTTGAAAACCCTGATGGGTGCTTCACATTGCAAGTTTAACATTTCATGCTTCACATTTCATGCTTCACATTTCATGTTTCACATTTCATGTTTCACATTTGATGCTTCACATTTCATTTGTCTTTTGAAAACCTGGATTGGTGGTTCTTACCAAATTTGCTGATTTGACATAGGATAATACATATATATACAATTAGATTAAAAATTGAACACCAAAAAGAGTTGTAAGAAAATGGCACACACATTAATCAGTGACAACATATTCTCACTTCACCCTACCCTCCCCCTAAAACAGAGCCAGGTTTTCAACTAGTAGTGATGATTAGTTTAACTCTCATTATTAAAGCATGCAAAAAATAGATAAGCGGAAAAATATTTAGCAATCTACAATAAAAGATAAATAATAACCTGATGTCCAGGCCTTAAGTTCCTGGTAACGTTTCAGCAAATCTTTCTGAAGAGATTTCACCTACATAAAGAATAAGATTGTTTAAAAGCATGTGCACAGGGAAAGTCTCAAAACATGTGTTTTAAAAGGTGAGACTGGTTAAAATCTGTGAATAAAAATGGTGTCACTTGCTGCAATGAAGAGCTATATGTGAAAAGTTAAAAAGAAACAGTATAAAATGTTCTATAAACATTTAAAATTCAAACCTATAAATACCAAAGGGAAATAATTCATCAAAAACAGCTGACCACACTTTAACCATTTACTTTTATAAGAAGAAGTGGAGCTTCCAAAAGATCAAAACATTAAACATTTTGAACATGTGTAAAATTTAATAAAACAATTAAGAAACTAAATAAATGTGTATTGAACTGAAGAATTTAAATATATGTAATAAATATATATATAAATCATATATGCCATGCAGGTACAATAAACATATCCTATTGAAGAGTATATTTTGCATTATATTTACATGAATAGCATTTTTATATATGAAAACATATTGAGTCCTCATGTTTTAAGTTAAATCTAAAACACCTCACTGTCTCAATAAGTGGTGGTAGTTTAAGGAAATGAGGAGGACACTGCAAACAGTATACTATCACACCAAGATCTACAGGGAAGGCTATATAATCATTGTGGTACAATGTATAACTGGTGTAGATAACACACCAAGATCTACAGGGAAGGCTATATTAATCATTGTGGTACAATGTATAACTGGTGTAGATAACACACCAAGATCTACAGGGAAGGCTATATTAATCATTGTGGTACAATGTATAACTGGTGTAGATAACACACCAAGATCTACAGGGAAGGCTATATTAATCATTGTGGTAGATATTTAATTTCTTATTGTTTTGTGATCCCTCAAATCAAACATTCAAATACAAATATACAGGTAACTGCTGCAATACTCCCTAACTTGGGGAAAAAGTCCCAATTCATAAATTCTGGGAACCAAAATCAGTCATAGATGTAATTTTTTTTGCGATAAAAAGTTCATGTTTTGGCATAGAAAACAAGAGCTAAACTTTAAGTAAAAAATAATGATCAATCTTTACATTACAGATAAGTCTTGTTTGATGCGTTGTAAAGCTGAGGCGTGTATTATACAAAGTGTGAACAGGCGGACATACAGACGTGTGTGGGATCAATTGGTTTTGCTTGATGCATTGTTAAGCTTAGTTGGTCATTATACAACAAGCCTTGATAAGCAAAATCTGAGTAAATATCCAGTGCAGAGAAATGTGCTGTGTCACTAAACTTACGATTTCTAGATCTCGTCTGGCAGCTTCCATTTCTTCTTGTGGTGTTCCCTTTTGTTGTTTTCTACGAGAATGCATCTGTGATGTGTGTAGTTTGATTTTCTTTTCTAATTCTTTTATTCTTGCTGCTCTGTAATAAAAATATCAATAAATATATGTATCTGTACTTGTAAATAAGTATTTCTATCCACTACAGCTGACAGAGAGATCATATAAATAATAATAAATAACATGGCACAAACTGCTCTTAAAGTAAATGGCTACTCAAGTCTTAAACAGCATCACTTAGAAAGTATATCACTAACTTTACCAATCTTTGGTCAACTCAAATACTTTATCACTAAGAATTATTTAGTACATGTAAATAAAATACTGTAGTTTTAGTAAACAGTCATAAATGAAAAGTTTAGTTAAGACAGTATCTGAGAATTAGTAACCAGTTTGAATTGAAAAGATGTAATTAAGTTAATATCCTTATCTCAGGAACCAAGGAAGTTTTAGGACTGATTGTTAAAACAGTTATGTTACCTTATGTTTTACAGATGTACACTTAGTCATCATTATCTTTTCATATTATTTTTCGACTATTAAGAAGCTATTATGTAGTCTTCCTGAAGAATGTTTGTATTATAAGCCATAATTTTGTACCTACATTACAAACCCTTTATTGCATGTCCCAAATTGCACCCAAATGGCAAAAAACACATGAACAAACTGTCACAATTTAGATATATGATATAATAAACATAACATGTCCAAATCTGTACCACATGTTTATAAATCCTCGTCTGATATCGCCTTTTGGGTTGATGGCCATCAGGATGTCATAAATAACTTACTGATATTTATTAAGGCCTTATTTTTTTAATGGCAACATTAAAAGGAAAGCTTAATTATAGAGATGAAAAGATATTGGAAGAAAAGAACTGTTGAAAAAGAAATCTAATTGATGAACTAAATTAAATCTTTTAATGAACTGTTATAATGTCGTAGAGTTTCTGTTTATTTTCTGTTATGATCTACATACAACATAAATAATAAATTGGTAGAAGATTATCTTTTAAAGAACTACAAAGGTCTTACTTGATCTCAGTATTACTAAAATATTATATATATATTATGGTTACTTAATAAATAGTAAGTAGTTTACTTGGAAATCTATGTGTTAATGGTATGCAACTTGACATTCTCCACCTCAATCAAAGTTAAGTCTAGCTCTTGGAATTATATAATAAGGGACATGAATATTCATAGAACTGTTGCCGGTAAATTAATAGAGCTCTTGAATTTCTATTTTTGTGTTGAAGTAACAACAACAGAACAATCAAAATATTTATCTTAATATACATGTAAGTCTTTTAATACTTGATAAACTAGTCCAAAATACATGATATATCGCCTCATAACACATAATTAGTGAAGCTTTGAGTAGACGCCAGGGGAACAAATTTTTGCATGATTCATAGTTCATAACCTCATGCATGTGTGTATAAAGTTTCATGAAGATAGCATACTGTAGAAGCAGAAATAGTCGTTGGGTTTAAAGTTCGTTTATTTCGTGGGTAAGAAAAATCCACAAAATTAAATCCCCACAAATTTAAAATATTTAGGTAAAGAGTGTATATCAAAATAACAAATCCATGAAAATTTGTCCCCACCAATTCAGTTTTGTGCTCTAAACCACGAAATTTTATCCCCACAAAAACAAATGATTATACAGTACTCCCTTAAAAGTAACTTAAACCAAAATGTCTAAATAAAGGATATAATCATTATTAATTGATTTAGGACAAGCTGATCTAACCCTAACCTAAGCTGATCAACAGATACACAAACAGACAAAAACACCATATGCAGAAAATTATTTTGCTAACATTTAGTTAAATTGTTGTTTATACATCTCAAACCTGTTTTTTTTATTACTAACTTTTCTTCCTCGACTTTCTGTCTTGACCCTGGAGAGAGCTGTCGTCTTAACTTCTCATGGGCATTCTTCACATCTTGCTACAAACATAAATAAGTCAGCACTTTCAAATATATGACCAATATTAATTATAAAATCTTCATCTACATTGGTTTTTTTTCAAGTCTATAAAAGATGAGTTTAAAAAATAATTCCAGAGATTTTTCTTAAAGCCAACCACAGTTTCATAAAGCACATGTATTTATTATATAGGGTTAGCTTTTCAGAAAGATTGAATGACTGTGGTAAATATGTTTTTTCTATGGTTTGATATCTACAGTTCAGGTTGTTCTTTAAATAAACATAAATATATTTAGGATTTTATTTAAGAATGTTTAATGACCACTGATGCTCAGACACTGAAACTGAGTTTTTCACTAAAGAATTTTAAATTGTTGCTGTTTTCATACACTTATCATGCTTATATCATTTTTTTTCATTGAAAAGGATTATTGCTTTTTGTTTTTAAATATATACTTACCTTAATTCTTTCTTCATTAGACATAACCTTGATATGTTCATCATCAATGTCAAATGGGGCCTTCTCTACAGGGTCCACATAATCTAAAAAAAATTAAAAAATGGAGGCACTAGAAATTGATCCACAATCATTTAAGAAAAGACTCCAAGAAAGTCATAATTTCAAGACCAACCAAGGTATTTTTTAAGAACACATGTAAATACCTTTTTTCCGAGTCAGCACATTACATTTTAAGAGACAGTAATACTAGGTATTTCATTTATTACATAGATGCATATGAGACATCGATTTTTCGGAGAGAAATAAAATCTGGTAAATTCACAGTGTGAAATAACCAACATCAGGGCTGTCAAGTTTTTATGAGCTGCTTGCATGAGACTTGACGAAAAATTAAAAGATCAAAGAAATTTTCTGGCTAAGTGTCCACTAGATGCACGAGTCTCACAGCAATTGCGTGAGACATGACAGGCCTGCAAAATAATTTCACTCTTGCTCCCTTTCCTGCCAAACTCAATTATAATGTAGTGAATTGTATTGGATTGTTGGCATATGACTTCTGATCATCTAAATTCATATGTCATTCATAAATTTGTTAGAAAAACGATTAAATATCTTAATTTAATTTATTTATGTAATAAATAAGATAATCAATTAGGTCTCATGAATAACAAAAATATGATCACTTGTGTAGGAACGCACTCAGATTTAACTGGTGCGCGGAAAACTGGTTAAATCATGATGCTTTCCCCCAACTCATGATCATATTTTAGTAATTCACTCGACCCAATTATTTATCCTATAATTCATTCATTGATCTAAAATTTTAAAAGCATAGCACTTTTTTGGTGGAATTTGACAACCAATTTCAGTATAAACTTAAGATGAATGAACATGCACACATATATGTATTACACTTTTAATCTTGCACTGAAAAGAGATAATTACAGAAAATAAATCCTACATGACAATTAAGTGTTACATTACCAACTAGATAATGTGTCTATGAGCCACAGGATGGCCCTCCCGTTCTTGAAATATCATTGACCCTCAATGTGTATTACCTTGGATATGGACCTTTACCAAGAAATTGATCAAAAGTGTTCATGTGTAAAATATAGGTTGCTGTGACCTTATTTCTGATGGGTGGTGCCATGTACCAAGACTCATCGAGAAGTAAAATATTATTGACCCCCAACATCTAGTATTCAAGATATGGACCTTAACCAAGAACTTAACCAAAGTCATTCATGCGTAAAATACATGTATAGGTCACAGTGACCTCATTTCTAGTGGATGGTGTCACTTTACCCAAGACACATCTAGTGGTGAAATATCATTGACCCCCAACATCTAGTACCCAAGTTATGGACCTTAACCAAGAACTTAACCGAAGTCGTTCATGCATAAAATATAGATCACAGTGACCTAATTTTTATTGGGTGGTGTCATGTTACCCAAGACACATCTAGTGGTGAAATACCATTGACCATCAACATGTAGTATCTGAGATATGGACCTTAACCAAGAACTTAACCAAGTTCATTCATGCGTAAAATATAGGTCACAGTGACCTAATTTTTAGTGGGTGGTGTCACCTTACCTAAGACACATCTAGTAGTGAAATATCATTGACCCCCAACATCTAGTATCCAAGTTATGGACCTTAACCAAGAACTTAACCGAAGTCATTCATGCGTAAAATATAGGTCACAGTGACCTAATTTCTAGTGGGTGGTGTCACCTTACCTAAGACACATCTAGTAGTGAAATATCATTGACACCCAACATCTAGTATCCAAGTTATGGACCTTAACCAAGAACTTAACTGAAGTCGTTCATGCATAAAATATAGGTCACAGTGACCTAATTTCTAGTGGGTGGTGTAGCCCTACCCAAGATCCATCTGGTGGTGAAATATCGTTGACCCCCAACATCTAGTATCCGAGTAATGGACCTTAACCAAGAACTTAACCAAAGTGTTACGGACAGACGTACGTACGGACGTACGGACGGACGGACGGACAAGGGTAAAACTATATGTCCGATCCACATACGTGGTCGGGCCATAAAAATTATCAAGTACATATGCTGTTTTTTACCTTTCTTGCCAGATCGTAACAAGTCCATCTGCCGTTTGTGCTGTATCTTACCTTTCTTGCCAGATCGTAACAAGTCCATCTGCCGTTTGTGCTGTATCTTACCTTTCTTGCCAGATCGTAACAAGTCCATCTGCCGTTTGTGCTGTATCTTACCTTTCTTGCCAGATCGTAACAAGTCCATCTGCCGTTTGTGCTGTATCTTACCTTTCTTGCCAGATCGTAACAAGTCCATCTGCCGTTTGTGCTGTATCTTACCTTTCTTGCCAGATCGTAACAAGTCCATCTGACGTTTGTGCTGTATCTTACCTTTCTTGCCAGATCGTAACAAGTCCATCTGCCGTTTGTGCTGTATCTTACCTTTCTTGCCAGATCGTAACAAGTCCATCTGCCGTTTGTGCTGTATCTTACCTTTCTTGCCAGATCGTAACAAGTCCATCTGCCGTTTGTGCTGTATCTTACCTTTCTTGCCAGATCGTAACAAGTCCATCTGCCGTTTGTGCTGTATCTTACCTTTCTTGCCAGATCGTAACAAGTCCATCTGCCGTTTGTGCTGTATCTTACCTTTCTTGCCAGATCGTAACAAGTCCATCTGCCGTTTGTGCTGTATCTTACCTTTCTTGCCAGATCGTAACAAGTCCATCTGCCGTTTGTGCTGTATCTTTTTTGTTTCTTGTCTCCATTCTTTCAAGACATTCTCATCTCTGTAAAAGTTTGAATTCAATTTAATGAAAGACTTAAAGCTTAGCTTTCTAATTGGCAGATTAACAATTGAAGAAAAAGGTATGTCAAATGGACACAGTGCATGGTTTTTATATCAATTAATCACTTTTATAAAGTGACAGGTGTAAATTTATGATTTCCCTTTATTGTATAAATGCATATAAAGTTTCACAATGACAGCACACTTGCTTCTTCCAAAGGACCTAAAATTGAAGACAAAGCTGATTTACTGAACAATCAATGCCCCTGTTGTTGTGGGGATTAAACTGCATGGTACAAAATCACATTTAAAGATTTATATTTATAGTTTAGATTCACCAAAGCAAAGGATCAGCAGTTTATTTCAAGAAATGGTCTACATCATTAGAACTGAAAGAGTTTCTGCTCTGAATTGATTGTTAGCACCATGAATTGTGTTTAAAACATGAAGGAACTGTTTACCTTACTGGAGCACCTGAGTCAATCTAACTCTCACGTAAGTTCCCATAGTTGATTGCAGTTAATGTGTGTATGTTGTGTCTTTTTTATTTTTTTATTTCAACATTCAAATAAATCATTGGTTATTACATGTATTACTTCTTTGGTTTTTTTTCAAATAGTGTAAGCTATATTTGTTGTTTTACTTGTTTTAGCTTACTTTGCTTTACTTGTTATTCATGTTATTTATTTATTACTAATCATTGTAATGATCCTGCCCCTTGAGGGACCATAATTGGAAATAAAATATGTCTTATGTCTTATGTAGTGAAAAGAATTAAAGTTCATGTTTGTGGAATTAGTGATTTGATATTTACTTTCTTCTCTGTATTATGGCATCAGTTTTTTCCTTGAAATCTTTAACCTTGGCAAGTTGGCGTTCCTCGTTCATTTTAAACTGTATGTACTCTGCAGGAGGGGGTTCTGGGTAAGGGTTCACTTTCCAGGACAACACACTATTGCTGGCCGACCGCCTGTAGAATTATATCAATTAATCATCAACATGATACTTTCATTATACATACTTTACAATAGTTCGTCTTCCATATTTTTATAATACATGTATTGAGATCTCATTAATTCAACAAAGTGTAGCAAAAGTAAATGAAGTGAAAAACAATTAATCAGAGCAATCTGCTTTTAGTAAAAAAATTAAAAAGAGAAATTATCTAACACTATGTGAACATTACAGATGTAAACAATGAACAAAAGACAATCTGGTCCAACTTTAGTTACATATAACATTATACGTAAATTGTGGATTTCTTAAGATAAAACATAAAAGTATTGTGGATATATACTTCTCTGACTGCACACGCCACATCAATGTAAATCATAAATGTAAACTCAGTCTATGCTACATCCACTTTTAGACACATGTACATGTACATGTACTTGCAAACAAGACGATAAATTCATGAGTTGATTCTGACTAAACAAATCAACAACAATGATACATCAGAAAGATGCCAACCTGTCCAGAGGTGAACCAGGCTTCTTTTTATTGACTTTGATAGAGGGAAACACTGGTCTTTGTGGGGATCTTATCGTTCCACTGTTGCTGGAGGAAGAGAGAGAAGGAAAGAAAAGATAGAAAGTAAGATAAAATGGAGATAATAATAAGATAATGACAGAAAGTGTTCAACATCAGCTTCAGCTGACATATGAAGCTGAAAAGTAAAGAGTCAAAGTGGTAGTTCTTTTACCAAGATATTTGAAGTATATCTGTGAAAATCTGACATTAGGTGCCCTAAAGATACTGGTAATAGCTGATGTCTTCTTAAAATGATATGGCATTGTTATGCAAGCAGATTTAAGGATAAATAACAAATTGTTCTATCACAACAGCACTCTACATTGGAAATAGAGTGAGAAACTCATGGGTTTTACTGTCATTATGCACTCAAGATTTTTTGAAGCCTACAAAATAAAACATTACAAAAAACTAAATATTCAGAGAATTTTATTTTAAATAACATACATGTCAGCATGTAGTACCATCAAGAGAGAACCATAATGACAAATTAAAATAAATGAAAAAGAAGTAAAACAAACCTTTCCACGAGATTGCAGGAATTTTCAACCAAAGAAGGCAAAAATCCCCTTTTTTCCTTGAAAGATGGATTTCTGTGTGAGCTTTTGACCAGAGAGCTTACAGCAAATAAATAAATAAAAAACAAAAAAATAAAAAAAAACAAAAACAAAACAAAAAACATAAAAAGCAAAAAAACACCCCCAAATAGAAAACATATTCCAATAGACATATTCACTTAAAATAACGGATTCTCAAATTAATAAAATTTAAGAAAAACAAATTTAAAGCCATAAATGTAACATTGTTTGCTTCCCCTTATTCTTCCAACCGTGTTAATAAGGCCAAATTCAAATTATTTCCTTAACTTTTTTAATATTTTCAATTTTTGTTTTCAAGGCTATAGCAATTGCTTTATTGTACATTGCTTTGAACAAAAGTAGGGGACAATATAATTTGGCTGTTTAGGTATACACCTACTGACATCAGGGTCACTACCCATTGGGTCAAATGTCAAGGTCATTTGTAGTCAGAAAATAATGCTCAACATAAAAACTGCAGACAGTGGTCCCTAAGCCACCTTCTTGTCATGCATATCGACTTGAGATTTTTAGCAAAATGAATAAAAGAAATCATTACACTTAATACCCAGATCTTAAAATGTGTGAACAAAGTCAATGAAGGGGAAACAAGCAATTCATTGGGGAGTAAATTAGCTTGATACGTTGAAAGTTTTCCAAGAAAAAAAAGACAAATAAGAAAACAAAATTGAAATAATAGACAAAAAAAAAAGAAAAAGAAAAAAGCTCAAACCTGTAGAGAGAAGTACCAGAATCCTTCCTAGTAATATTAACATAGATAGGAGGGAAGAGGGCCTGACGGGTACTAGAGGGGGGTTCATTTCTTTTCCCTTTCCTCTGGAGATTTGTAAAGCTGAAGAATGGAAAATTATAATGGAAAATAAGTCAAAGAATTCAAAAGGGGAAGGGAGATATCACAAAGAAGACAATATCCTTGTGATTACATCACCGAAGAAAGAGGAAAAGAGGATGACTCTCTCAAAGAAATGGTAGTCAAGATGACCGATGTTTGACTGAGAAATAAGTATGCATTGTATAAAGCATCACACACCTAAGAGACTGAGGAATAATATGAGTAACTGACAAGAAAGGTATGCTTGTAAGATCTAGTACAAAATGTATATCTAAGTCTCAAAGGGCAAAAATCATTATAGAAATCATTTTAGACAATGAACAATGAACAATGCAACAGCCACACATATGCTTTTCTTGAAGTGTGTAATTATGCAGTTTTAACCATACATGAGGTCAAATGATGCGGTCCAAAACAGAAGGCTTTGACAAAACAAGAAATAATCAGACATGAAAGCTACCAGGAAAATCATTCACAAATTGTATTTAATCATTGAACACCAAGCAACCATTCAAAACATATAATTTTTAAATGTCAATAAAACCATAAAAAAACATATATATTTATTAAACAGCAAACGAACCAATCAAACATGAATATTAAACAGCAAGAAAAATATTCAAAACAGAGAGTAAATCACATGAAAGCATAATATACACCAGTACATTATAACACGCGAGCAAGATTATACACCTGTAAATCCCACACGAGCGAGTTACCTGTCTGTGTTTGGTCTACTAAGGAGACTATTCTGTCGAACTATTGAGTACCTACTAGACTCGCCTCTTCTCTTAGAAGTTATAGCCCTGTTTTTTAATATGTAACAATTAATGATATCTAGAAGTCTGAATTCTTGAGTGCCTACTAGACTTGCCTCTTCTCTTGGAAGTTAGAGCCCTGTATTTTTGAATATGCTAATATGAAACAATTATTGATATCTAAAAGTCTGAATTATCAAGTGCCTACTAGACTCCCCTATTCCCTTAGAAGTTAAAGTCCTGTATTTTAATATGTAACTAGAAGTCTGAACTATCGAATACCTACTAGACCTGTCTTTTATCTTAGAAGTTAAAGTCCTGTACCTTAATATGTAATGATATTTATAACTTATTAAAAGAATATATCAGTACTTAGATAAATATTGCCTATTTTATCCATATAATTAAAAAAAACAACATGCAATAATATTGAAAGAAATATGAAATTAACGAAAAAGTTTTATAAATTCAGAAATGTTTATAAATCATTATACTGCTAGCTTAAAAAAAATAGATCTTTGAGTTCACTTATCGTGGCATAATTCTTAAAATGCAAGAATTTGTAATAGTTTTATCAACAAGCAAGAAATGAGTATAAGCATTGTATTTTTAAATTATAGAACAAATTGTTAGTTGTGACTGTTTATGTGCACAAGTTTGTGATTTTAACATGACAAGTCTAAAAGATATTAATACAAATTATAAAATCATGACTTGAGGCCTTAAGCAAATTCATGCATGCAAAAAGAAAATAAACATGTCTATCTCTTAAGTCTATAAAAAATGAAGCAAAAAGAAAAGAAAAGAAAAAGAAAATTTTATAATGTATCTAAATATATTCAAAACCATATATCATGTTTCTAGTTACATTTTCTTTTGTTTCAAAAAATTGAGATAGTAAAAGTTATTCTAGGAATATAAATATCTTATTGGTATTCATAAACTTTTGATTGAGCACAACCTGTAGAATGATAGTACTTTATTAACTTTCTTCACACCCCAAACCCCAAGTTAGATATACAACATCCCCAGTAAACATTTACACGATTGTAAAACCCAAACCCAGGCAAGTTACGATTAAGAAAAAAATAACTGAAAGAGCAACACCTATAGAATGATAGAATTAAATAACTAAGGTGACTTTTACACACCTGACCGCCCAAGTTAGATATCGAACTTCACAAGATACATTAACAGATAAAATTTACATATAAGTGAAGAAACTAACACTATTAACAAGTGAAGATAACAAACTCAATGTTAGACATAAACAATCCTCACCTATCAACACTTTGTGACAAATTCATTAGTCTGAAAATAAATTATATCATTTCCTAATATAGGAAGTAAAACTAACACAGTGTCAGGGGTATGGCAAGCCTGGTATGCACTGACAGCACATAATCTATGGAGGAAGAGTATCATGTCTTAGTTACCAGTGCATCTCTTTTTCTATCTAATACATTTACTTTGTATAGTCCTAATATTTTAGACTGATCAATGGTTACAATTGCATTTTGATAAACTCAATGTTTTGTTTATCAATAATAGATATTTTTCTAGATTATTAATATTCGAGCAAAATAAAAATGGAGACAACGTTTTTTTCTAGGGAGATTGAACATCTCAACAAATATAAAATGGTAAGGGAGGAACCGGGAATTAGGTTAAACCGGATGTAAACCATAGGCCAAATAAAGGGACACAGAAAGCTTTTTGAATAATAATTAAAAGTTGGATTAAAATATATGAGAGAACATATGCTTTCTCCTGTTAAGCCATGCAAAAGATGCAATCATCCTTTTCTGACTATTTTTGTTAATAGACTATTAAAGCTCTTTCAAAGGATGCATGCACTATACAGAAAAGTAAGAACTATATAACCCTCTGCCTGCTTAAATATAATATCTCAATACTACTCCCTGTTATAATTTTAAAAGTAAGCAGTTTCCTTTACTGTGTAATTTAAAGTCAAAAGCATGTACATTTCTTTAATGAAACAAGTAATTCTTAGAACATACAGTAAAATCTGTTCTTACAGAATAATTGATAAAAATATAGAACTTCTATTAATCTTTTGTCATTTAACATTGATGTAAATAAATATAAATCTTACCAATGCATAAAATCTCAAAATTGGTTTACAAACATGGTTTAGGCAATAAATTTAATTTTTAATATACTTTTATAATGAAAACCACATTTAGTGAGTTTGTCTTAGTCAAATAACTAGAAATTCAACAGGTTTTACTGCAGCAGAACTAGGTCCAGACCAGAGGTCAAATAGAAGCCATGCATTTCTTGGCAAATAAATTCTGAGTCGTTTTTAGCCATGCATGTCCAGGAATGTAAATATTGAGTAATCAAGAAGCCATGGAGTGGACAAATTCTGAGCCAAGAAATTAGATCATTTAGAAGCCATGCACGTCTGGGCATATGAATATTGAGTCATTAAGAAGCCATGCATGTCTGGGCAAATGAATATTGAGTCATTAAGAAGCCATGCATGTCCGGGCAGATGAATATTGAGTCATTAAGAAGCCATGCATGTCTGGTATACTAGGATCATATATAAGCTTTGGGTGGAGTTTACCTGTTGTGTATAGTGCTACTTTGTGGTCGCTTTTTAAAAGTGCTACTTTTTGGTCGTGTTCTATAATCATTTAATATATATACATTGTATTAATAGGTAAATACTGTTATATTATTACAGTGTTTCCATTACATACACAAAGAAATTACTTGACATTTAGCTAAAGCACTTCTGATGAGCCAAAACAAGTAAGTGTAAATATAATAGTTCAAGTACAATTGAATTTTAGCAGTTCTATGCTTCAACTGTTTATTATGTTTACCCTTTTTTCTTCATGGAAAATAGTTTTATTTCAAAATGTTCATTTGGGTAGTGTAAAGGTTTTGCACTAATAAAAACAAACTAATCATTAATGGGCCTCCGAATTTAATGTTTGAGGAAACTGTAGTATTCTAAGGCAATCACAAACCTTTGGCAGGTAACTTTTTTTTCAAATTTTATACAGGTAATAAATAATCATAAATACTTTTGGTGTAAATGTGTTCTACATTCAAGCTATTCAAAATAATGTGCAAATTAACAAAGATTGTGACTGTAATTTTGGCCAATCATATTGTGATCTATAAATATCTACCTATCAACAGTGCCCATGGCCCCTGCCTTCTTGATCTTGTCTGTTTTTTCTTGCTTGATTTCCGTGTAACTAACAGGTCGATGTAGCTCTGCCGAGAGCGGAACGAGGCCAAATTCTGATGATTTAGTTGTTGTCGACTTGTTATCTTCCATTGACAGTGATCGATGCTGTATTTTTGCCCAGTCCCTGAGATCTCGTTCATCTTGCCAATCTTCTGAACTGCTACTGGAATCTTCACCATTTTCACCTGTTAAACAGACCCCTTTTAACACGTGTAAAAAGTATTAAGATCAAAACAATGGATTTTGTCAAAATCCTTACAGGTTAAAAAATAAAAAACCTTTCTGTCACAAGAAAAATGTTTCCATGAATATTATTGAATTAACATTTTTATATCTTTTTAAAGCAGTAATGTACCTTTATTTCCAATCTCATCATTCTTGTTTCAAGTCAAAATCACCATCTCATTAATGTCCTAGTTTTTTTTGTTGACACATGAAATTTTGTGTAAGTAAAATGGATTTTGATATTTGAATTTTCTTTGATGTATATTTCCTTTGTTATATACATATTGTAGCACAGAATAATTTTCATGGATGTTGATTTTTATCTAACCTCCATTTAGATTAGTTGTCAGGCGTCCCTGTGACTTGGCAAGAAGCATTTCTCGTAAGAATTTAAGAATTTCATTGGTTCCCTTTTCTATGATATCAAGGGGAGGAAACTCTAGCGGATTGTTACATATGTTTAATCCATTTAAAGATTTTATCAGACCTGAAAAATATAAAACCATTAAATCAGCATTATAGTAAAGCAATGAAGTTTTCTTTATTTAAATTAAAATATTAATTCATCTATATCGATATAAATTTTATTGCTTGACTTACATTCTTTTACTGTAAACTTCATATATCTTTTTTTAATTTTTTTTCAACTTTAGTTCCAAGGAAGGTTTGTCACTTATCTGCCCTCCACCAACATAACTGACAGCCCCTATGGCCCAGGTGCATAAAAAGTGTGTTAAACCCTAACACACACACACACAAACACACATACTCTCTTTCTCTCTAATTCCAATGTGAAATCAAATTTAATTAAATTTGACTTAAGTTGTTCTAAAAAAGGTACATGTTCATTTATACAACGAAATCTGCTAAATTGAACTTTTCATACTGAAATTGCCAACACTGTTCAGGATTTAAATAATTCATTTCAATTTATGAAGAATTCTTAATAAACAAGTTACTCAAGAACATTTAAACATAAATTTCTAATACCACTGAAGTTAAATCTTATTTAGAGACATTATACCTAATTCCAATGGAAGACTGCGTAAATTATTTCCCTCCAATAAAAGATTACGCAGGTTCTGATGTCTTCCTGTGTAGACACTTGGTAACCTCAGCAAGCCATTCTTCCGTAAATCAAGCCATACTAGGTTTGGTAGTTTGTCAAAAAAATCATCAGGAAGACTGCACAACTCATTTCCTTCTAGATACAAGTACTGAAAATAGATAACAATACATACGTTATATTTTAGCGCTAACTTGTGTGCACCAAAATGTAGTTGTTTGTACTACATACATGTAAAAGCTCAAGTCAGAACATTTGCTGCCTGTTTTCAAGCAAGTAAATAAATTAAACATTAATTGAGGGAATTAAATATGAGAGAGTTATAATTAATGGCCTTCAGCATTTAATTTTTATTTTAGTTAATACATGTAGTTTAAAAGAATGGCCTTTAGGCCATAATAAAATAATTCCTAGATTCTAATCCAAATTTCTTGAAAATATGGGGCGGGTAGGCGGGCAAATTTTATTTTTCATCCATTTCGATAAAATATTCTGCCATTTTCAAGAAACTTAGCCAAAATTAAACAAAGTTTCCCAAAAATCAAAATAATAATTTTTTTGAGGAGGCTGAAAAAACCAGGGCAGGAGGGAATGAGAATCTTGAATATTTTTAATAATGGCCTTAAATTGACCCATAGCATGGCAATTTACTGAAATTTTGTAAAATGGTCTGCAACATGGTAAGATTTGCTTTTGAAGAACAAGTGGCAAGCCCAGCACACCTGACCCCATGCACTAAAACACTTGTAACTATCATGACAAACATTTGTAAGTTTCAGATGATCCAGTTATTTATTAGTGTTACTGAGAGACGCATTCAAGGCTAGTTCTACTACAAAGGACCAAAGTGTCACTGTCATGCACAAGGAGATGAAATGGACATCCCTTTAACAGAGAACAGAGCAGCAACAGCTGAATTTTCTACCAATCAGATGCAGCAAAGACAACTACATGTAAAAGAACAGTTTTTTTCTATAGACATTACTGGGATGGAACAGCTATCTGGAGAGGGTTGTCTACCAGGACTCTGTGGACCATTTTACACAGAAGTCAAAGTGTCATAGAAGAGTAGAAAAAGGGGGTTTAAATCAAATCGATATGTAAATAGTTTTTACCAGTTAATATATAATTTTAACCACTTTGTGTGGAAGCTATGTCACACAAGGTTTCCTGCGAATTGATGGTGTTTGACATCCCTTCACAGTATTCCAGTACATGTACATACATGTATATCAGTCAGGGGACTGACACATTCAAGTCAGAAATCATTTGACTTAATAAAGTAAAAAAGTTTAGACTTGTAGCAGTCATTTGGTAGAAATGACACATTTAAGTCAGAAAAGTTCAGACCTGTTAAAGTCAAAAAGTTTTGATGCAACATGTTCAAAGGAATCCTTTAATTTTAATATGATCAGTATTCTCTATAATTTTCTGCTCTCACCTTTTTAAAATAATATTTTGTTTCCTTGGTCATTGTTGGTATTGATGACACTTGTTCATTAGAAAGTAAGTAATATTTTTCATATTTAATTATGGTTTCCGATTTTTTAGAGAGTAGTGATTATTTTTCTATTCAATGTGCATGAAAATACTATTCATTCCAGGTGAAAATGTTTTGGCGCTTGACCTGATTGGCTGGGCGTGTGGCTTTTCATGCATGTAAATTATTTGACTGCAAGAAGTCAGAAAATGTTTAATACATATTTATCATGTGACTTGTCTAAGTCGGATGAAAAAGGAAGACAACTCTTTTTTGCACTATAAATGACTTGTATAGGTCAGAAAAGAATTGACTTGCTAATGTCAGTCCCCTGACTGTATATAAACGACTCAAGCTCCTGTTTTGTTCATTTACGTAACTTTAAGGCAAAAATGTATACTGTATAATCATTTATTTTCGTGGGGATAAAATTTCGTGGTTAAGAGCACAAAACTGAATTGGTGGGGACAAATTTTCAAGGATTTTTTATATTTATATACACTGTTCAACTAAATATTTTAAATTCACGGGGTTTTAATTTCGTGGATTTTTCATACCAACGAAATAAACAAAATTTAATCTCCCACGAATATTTCTGCTTCTACAGTATATACTCCTATTATGTAACTTCTGGGATTAACTAAATTCTGGACCCATTACCAATAAGTCTTGGTTAATACTTTTTGATTTAAAAATTCAGATGACTTTACTGTAGCGGATCCAGAAATTTTTAAACGGGAGGGAATTCAATAAAAAAAAAAAACTTTTGGGAAGATTGTTGCATACAAATTATTCTGTCAAACAGGAGGATGCGCACTCCCACATGCCAGTCCTAAATCCACCTTTGTTTGAAGTGCTAAAATTAAATTATACAGTTGCGTTATTAAATCCATTTCATATTTATCCTCTGTGTCTGTAATGTGTCCAGAATTTAATCCATCCCAGAAGCAACGTTACAGGATCATATGCCTTAAAGTCAGGGCTGTTAAGTTTTCAAAATGAAAATGCGTGGTAAAAAACGACAAAGATCAAAGGCGGCAAACTAGTATAGATCAAAGGAAAATGCCACCGATTTGGTAAAAAAAATGTGTGAGCAGTCATGGAATTTGGGATTTTGGATCTACAGGACCGAATCCTTGATTTTGAAATATTTTACTTAGATTGTGTTACAAAATTTGCAAAAATTGACAGGACCGAACAGATTTTTACAGGTCGTGGGCTGTCGGTCCTGTGCTAATTTCCATGACTGTGTGAGTCTCACGGCAATTGTGTACTTGAGACTTGACAGGCCTGTTTAAAAAGTATGTAAATAAATACAATGAACCAGGATTTTGTGCCTATGTAAGAAAGAGCATAATTAATTCTTTTGCCAGTAAAAAATTTTACACATTTGACACATGTGACGTGTACTGACAAATTTGTTTGTTTACCTCCAAATTTGATAACTCAAGCAACTCGTCTGGAATTTGACGGACACCTTTGCTACTTAAATCTAATGTGTTTGATCCTAAAGCTTTCGACTGTGCAATAATTTTAAGAATTAAGGTCTCTGATTGCTCAGTTTTAGCAATGCCTCTCTCTGCCGGAGTTTCAAGTGGTACATCATTTTCGACCGGCGTCGCCGATTCTAGTCTTTCGATTTCACTTGATTCTGATTCATCTGTCCCTGAATCTTCTTCCTCGTTTACATCTTCAAACGCTTGACCGTTTGACTCTTGATAGATGTGTGTCATCTTCAATAATTAAGCAGTTTTTGATCAGCGTTATTTCCACATGGTTTGTCGACTTATAATAAATATATAGAAACGTGACAACAACCACTATAAGCACCACCGTCTTATTGGTTCTTTAAATCATGTGACATGCGGGATGTACCTAATACATGAAAAGTGTCCCGAAAAAGATGGAAAAGGAATAGTAAAAAACACATTGAAAATGATTCAAATTCATATGTAATAAATTCAAAATAATATAATGTTACCAAAAGAATATTCTTAATAGAAATTTAAATGTAGAAACCTCAAAAACATTTTACGTTAGATAGGAAGCACCATGAAAAACGGACTAAGCACCACTAGACCCGTTGGTCACTGAGATTGTAAAAATCTATGATCATCTATCAAAATTGTGGTTAAGCATTGAATATTATATTTTGGGTCCCGGGTAAATGGACCATTGTTTGAAAAAGAAAAAGAAAACTTGAGAGCCCCCTTCCTCTTCCCATATGGCTTAAAAGCATGGTTTAGAAATCTTGCAAGCACCACTGCCTTGACAAAAAAGGATATAGCACCACGGGACCTTCAAATCTAACGAAACTGTGTTAATGGGTCCATTTGAGTTAGGTCTATAATTCAAAGTAGGTCCGGGGTCCATTATGATACTTTCAAAGAAAATTTCAAATTTCTATGTATAACATGGCTTTACATATCTACCATTCTTGCACCATGAAAAGGAACCTTGCACCACGGGGCATATGGACCCCAGGGGATAGTTCAATTCTATAAAACTTGTGTATGCGGGTCCATATGAGTTAAGTTTAGAATTTTAAATAGGTCCAGGGTCCATTGAATCACTTTCAAAGAAATTTCAAACTCCTATATACGTATTATATGGCTTTAGGTAGAAATCTTGCACCATGAAAAACCAACCTTGCACCACGCGGCCTATGGGCCCCATAGATAGTTCAATTCTACAGAAATTGAGTATGTGGGTCCATATGAGTAAGGTTTAAAATTCTAAATAGGTCCGGGGTCTATTATATTACTCTAAAAAAAAATCGAACCCTCGATCGTGCATAACATGCATGGTTTTACATAGAATTTTTCACCATGATAACGAACCTTGCACCACGGGGTCTATTGGCCCATTGATAGTTTAATTCTATAAAAATTAAGTATGTGGGTCTAAATGAGTTAGGTTTGGAATTTTAGATAGGCTCGGGTTTCCACTAAATCACTTTCAGAGAAAATTTCAAACCTCTATGTAAAACATGGCTTTACATAGAATTATTGCACCATGAAAACGAACCTTGCACCACTGAACCTTTGACCCCCATGTATAATTCAATTCTATAGAAATTGTGTGTGTGGGTCCATAGGAGTAAGGTTTGAAATTCTAAATAGGTTCGGGATCCATTGTATTACTTTTAAAGAAAATTTGAAAATTTTAAATCCTCGTGCATAACATAGCTGTACTACGTGGAATTATTGCACCATGGGTACGGACCTTGCACCACGGGGCACATGGGTCCCAGGGATAGTTCAAATCTATCTAAATTGTGTATGTGGGTCCATATGAGTTAGGCCTAATTTCTAAACAGGTCCGGGATCCAATGGATCACTGTAAAAAAAAAATTCGAACCTTCATGCATTTCATGTATAACATGACTTTATATAGAAATCTTGCACCACCATGGAAAGGGACTTTGCACCACGGGGCCTATGGGTCCCAGGGATAGTTCAAGTC
Source organism: Arcuatula senhousia (assembly GCA_963971305.1). Taxonomy (NCBI): domain Eukaryota; kingdom Metazoa; phylum Mollusca; class Bivalvia; order Mytilida; family Mytilidae; genus Arcuatula; species Arcuatula senhousia. The sequence continues at coordinate 431,356 of OZ020305.1, forward strand.
TATCGAAATTGTGTATGTAGGTCCATATGAGTTAGGCCTAGCATTCTAAATGGGTCCGGGATCTAATGGATCACTGTCAAAAAAAAATTCGAACCCTCATGCATTTCATGTATAACATGACTTTAGATAGAAATGATGCACCATGGAAAGGGACTTTGCACCACGGGGCCTATGGGTCCCAGGGATAGTTCAAGTCTATCGAAATTGTGCATGTAGGTCCATATGAGTAAGGCCTAGCATTCGTAATAGGTCCGGGGTCCAATGGAGTACTGTCAGAGAAAATTTTGAACCCTCATATATAACATGACCATATATAGAAACTTTGCACCATGGAAAGGGAGACTTTGCACCACGGGGCTTATGGGTCCCAGGGATGGTTCAAGTCTATCGAAATTGTGTATGTAGGTCCATATGAGTTAGGCCTAGCGTTCTAAATTGGTTCGGGGTCCAATGAATCACTGTCGAAAAAATTTCGAACATTCATGCATTTCATGTATAACATGACTTTATATAGAAATCTTGCACCATGGAAAAGGACTTTGCACCACAGGGCCTATGGGTCCCAGGGATAGTTCAAGTCAATCAAAATTGTGTATATAGGTCCATATGAGTTAGGCCTACCATTTGTAATAGGTCCGGGGTCCAATGGATTACTGTCAGAGAAAATTTTGAACCCTCATATATAACATGACCTTATATAGAAATCTTGCACCATGGAAACGGACCTAGCACCACGGGCCATTTATAACCTAGGGTTGGTCCAAGATTGTCTAAACTATGTTTATTAGTCCATATAAGTAAAGCCTACAATTTTTAATAGACCCGGTTTCCCTTGGATCACTGTCAGAGAAAATTTTGATACCCACGTTTATATACGTGGGTACAGTCATCTTGCACCACAAAAAAGGACTTGGCACCACGGGTCTTATAGGGGCCATAGGGAATGATCAAGTCTATCGAAATTGTTTTAGTTTGAGTTAGGACTGGATTACTAAATACTAGTAGGTCAAGGTTCACTGAATTACTCCCAAGAACATTTTTGAACCCCTATTTATTCGTTTTTTTTTATAGCAATCTTGCACTATGAAAACAGAAATAGCACCATGGTGCACTCAGGGATGGTTAAAGTCTATAGAAAATGTATAATATGTGAAATGGACCTACAGCTATAAATTGGTTCAGATTTCATGCAACCACAATTTGGAATCCACCAAATATGGAGTGTATTTTATACAAGTCATAATAGTCATTAGGAATTTTTTTTATGATATTTTCAGGCTAAAGATAGGTCTATAAAAGAATTGGGTGATGATAAAGGTAGATGAATAAAAAAAAGTATTAAAGTTTCAAAGTCGGCTTGAAATTTTCAAAATAAAACGAAAAAGTTTTGTAAATTTTGTTTTCAGGAAACTGCATGCACACTAAAGCATTTTTTGAATAGATGCTAAACTAATAAATGTTGGAAACAGTACTATATTGTATCTACAAATTTTAAACATTTTTGTGAACTTAAGTAAAAAGAGGAGGAAATGGACCTTTTGCTTATGATTAGATCTAGACAAGCGACCTGAACAAAATTACTTCTATGTTTTAGAACTCTGACGCACGAGGGTTCGATTCCCTCCCTAGGCTTTATTACATATTAGTTTCAGGCTGGTGCAAAGTTGGGCAGAACGCCTAGTGGCCCCACGTCAGAGATTCTTTACTTGTCAGTCTGTTCGTATGTCTTACACCAAGTGCGTTTTAATGAACTGATTTTCCTTATATTCATAAAATGTTGTACATTTACATGTATCTATAACCTTAAAGTTTTGGAATTCTAACATGCATGTGTCATTGAAGACTCAATTGCCTGTTGTTGTTCTTTTAATATTTCCACCCATAAAATGCCATTCCTTTTGTTCATCTTCTCCTATGATAAGACTCAAACATTTTTCAAAAATTAGAGAATGTGGTACTTTATAAACTATTCATACTAAGTTAATACACGCACTCAGTAACTATCAAGTTAAGGCTTTTTTTGCTTTTCTTAATAATTGTTTTCGTTAATAAAATTTCATGATAAAAATCTCACGTCAAAAACTTTTCTTTTCTCAAAGCCTTTTTTTTCAGAAAAAAATGTAACGTGTCAACATTTTAAAGGATGGATAGCGATAAGGCCCTTATTTAGACCATCTAAAGGCGGAAGATAAAAATTGTCAATTTTTATTTTCCGCCTTTAGATGCGCCAAAATATTTGTTGCACAGCCTTACACTTTTTTTGTAGCTAAATAGTTTGTTCTTTCATAAATAAATAATCTTTTGTAGTTGTGCAAAAGAACAAGATGCAAAAGTGTAATAGAAGAATAGATTAATTTTTCATGCAAATCTTTATTTTGAATAAGAAAAAATACTAAAGATCACAGGCGCCTTTCCGCGCCTGAGTCCAGGATTTTTTTTAATATAATAACGTGTATATAAAAGAATTCATCTCCTCTATATACTATGTGGAAATAGTATATAGATAGAGGAGATGAAAATTTTTATATACACGTTATTATATTAAAAAAAAAATCCTGGACCCAAGCGCCTCTGCTAAAGATAAAACCTTTATAAAAATGAAATTGTGTGATGAATTACTAGAATACAGAGCTTGGCATTATATCTACTATATCTATTTTGTTACATAAAGTCCAAAAGAATAACACAACAGTCGGGCGATAAGGTGTTTTAACACTAGAAGAATCTTTTTTGTTTTACATGATAATTTTGAACTTGAATTTATTTATTATGCGTTAAAAAACGAAAGGAATTTTAGATATTATTAGCTATTGACTAAGAGGTAAAAAGTAAAGTCTTAAAGACTTTTTAATTTTTCCGTATGTCTTGCAGCTTTCACAAAAAAAAACGTGTTTTCATGTTTTAGTAATGCACGCTTTTGAAAAAAAAATATGGAGTTTTTTCCGCCTATGCAAGTCTTTGCAAGACCATGCTTCTGGAAAGGATATACAACACTCTTTTACTTCACTTTCCGTTCGGCTCAATGTTAAAACATTTTGTTTCGGGTTTTTAAGCATCATTTTCTATAAAGTAGAATAAAGTATATACTACAGTCGACTTTGTCAATTGTATAAAAATACAAGCATTCAAATTTAATACGAGACATTTGGTGACACTATTCACCTACTATTTTTATGCCCCTGCGACGACATGTCGGGGGGGGGCATTAAGTTTTACTCATGTCCGTCCGTACGAATTTCCGTCAAGCTTTTCTCAAACTTGGTAGGATGGTTCAGTATGATAAACTGTACGTCCTAAGCAATTTTCAGACCTGTCGGACATCTACTTCCTTGTTTGGGACTAAGGCCGATATGAAAATATGTAAACATGACTATGAAAATTTCCGTCAAGCTTTTCTCGGAACCGTACATGAGAATGATTTAAAACTTGGAAGGATCGTTCAGCATGACAAACTGTACGTTCTAAGCGACCTTCAGACCTGTCGGACTTCTACTTCCTGTTTTGGGCCAGCGGGGGCATCCGTGTCCCATGGACACATTCCTTCTTTATTTTTATTTTTCTATGGTAGGCTAAGAGGCTTATCGCAACTCATCCTTTTTGTGAATTGTAAAATTACTATGTTAAAAGATGATGTTTCATCGGCATTTATTCTACATCTCAATACTTTAAGCATTTAGGTTGCAGTTTTCTTTAGGACCAACAGCAAAAGACCTCACACAAAAATGCAGCATCCCTATAATTTTCTCCTTGTCAAAGAGACCGTCTGTCTGTCGGTCCACCCACAATGCTAAAAACGTCAAAACTTTCGTTTGCAATTTGTCAAAAATAAGGTTACATTTCTCTAGCATGCATCTATATAATATGTTAAGTAAACAAAATCTATACATCTACAATATTTAAGGAGCTAAAATTCATTTTCTGCATGCACTTTTTTAACGCATGCTTAGATATGGATACATATTGTTCAGTCTAGCTGTCGGAAGTTGCTTCTCGTTTACTTTCTGAAAAGTACTCAAGATGTTATACAAAAATCCACAAGAAGACTTGCGGACAAGGTTTCCGCTTGGAAAGCATCGTCACCCCTAGAACATCCGCGGACAATATTTCCGCGAGGAAAGCATATTATCCCCGAGAAGACCCGCGGTCGGAACTTTCGCAGAGAAAACATGTTTCCCCGCTATCCCCAGTATTAACTTTTTCAGTGAACAGGAAGTAGATATCTGACATGTGGACCTACTTTTGATACTTGCAATACGTCATATACCAAATATCATGTTCCTGTGGTGATGAATAGTTTCCGATAAAACTGTTACCATGTGTTACGAACATTTTAAACAATTGACCAATAGTGTTGAAAATTCTCAAAGTCTTAACAGAAAGTATATGTAAGACAGACCTAATTTTGTTCTTGCGATAAAGGACCTCATGCTGAAGCCAAATATTAAAATTTCAAGCAATTGTGATTTGTAGTTGTTGAGACAACTGTTAAGAAAGTTATGTTGTAGACGGACGATGGGAACGAAAGGACAGAGATAAACCAGTAAACCCCCTTCATCTTCAAAGCGGGGTATAAAAATCCACTTTAAATTTATTTGAAAAAAAATATTACCATCACGATTGTCACAGAGCTTTGATGCAATAATCTGCACTAGTTTTTAAATTATAATGCAAAGACAAACAAAAACTGTGTTTGACATTTTTAGGGCCATAACCCCAAAAAGATATCATCTGACAACTATGACCCGATGGACACTTTTATAGAGCTTTAGCTGAACATAAATAATTCAAAACCTTTTCTTTATCAGCAATCATTTTTTTATGCTGTTAGTCAAAAACACGATAATTTTCCGAATTAAGGACCGCAACCCTTGATAAGAGGCTCCTAGGAGCCTGAATCTTAAGGTCATTCTGAAGAATGACAATTTTACCCAATACTGACTTTTGTAGAGCTTAATAAGCTGAATGTTTAAGCAAGTAACATTTTAACTTTAAGGAGCCACCAGACATCTTCGGCTAAATGGAGACTTTTGTAAAGTGCAGTGAGCTAAAGGTTTAAGAAAGCAACAGCTTTTCTCCCTAGTCCACAATAATGTTCATTCTATAGGACAAAAACATGAAATATAAAGAAGGAATGTGTCCATGGGACACAAATGCCCCCGCTAGGCCCCAAACAGAAAGTGGAAGTCTCACAGGTCTGAAAGTTGCTTAGGACATACAGATTGTCATACTGAACAATCCTACAAAGTTTCAAATCATTCTTCTGCGAAAAGCTTGACAGAAATTTTCAAGTATTTTTCATAGATTTCATATCGGCCCTACCCTAAACAGGAAGTAAAAGTCCGATAGGTCTGAAAGTGGCTTAGGACGTACAGTTTGTCATACTGAACCATCCTACCAAGTTTCAAATTATTCCCATGTACGGTTCCTGAGAAAAGCTTGACGGAAATTTGTTCGGACAGTTGGACATACGGATTAAGTAAAACTTATTGCCCCCGACATGTCCTTGCGGGGGCATAAAACGCTATTTTTGACATAAGGAGAGAGAAAACCACTATAAGGGGTCAGCTGACATCTTCGACCCAATGAATACTTATCAATATGTGGATCGTGTCTTTTTTGCACATATTCCATATTCTTTCGTTTTAAATTTTGTAGAGCTTCGGTCCAGGTCATCCGAAAACTTCCATCAAATGGAGAGGTTTTTTTTTATTTTAAGAATTTCTCAAACTGGACATCCGTCTGTCTGTAATGGAATTCATTCTATGAGCCAAAACCCTTCTTTGGCCATAGCCCCTTACAGGGGTCATCTGACAACTTCGAACCATTGCTGAACATTTAAGCAAGCAACAGCTTCCCTCTATCTGCAAAAGTTTCCATTATAATTATATAAGGCAAAAACATAAAAATCGTGATTTTAAACTAAAAGGGCCATTACGTCTTAAAGGAATTACCTGACAACTTCGACTCAAAAGAACCATAGAGGCATCAGATTTGTTCTATCTGTCATATTAATTAAGTTATAAATCTTTAAAGGTGATTCTACCCCAATTAGATATTTTAGCGATGGCGACCATGTTTTTTGTTGAATCAAACATCAAAAACAATAGTTTTGTAAACGCCACCACAAATAACAAGCATACCAAGTTGGTTGCACTTCGTCAATCGGTTTTAAAGAAACAAAGTTTTGAAAGTTGAAAAGACGACAGACGACGGACGACGGATGCCAAGTGATAGCAATATATCACATGACCTTTGTCCAAGTGAGCTAAAATAAAGATATGTCCAAATTAAATGAAGACATGATTCCCTCCCATGCAACCAGCCTTTGAACCGTAAAGTCGATTACATGTAGTGGGCATAATATGTAATAAAGACTTTTTATGCTTAGCCTAATATGATTGCGTGCGAAGGTTCTTGATTGGTTTATTGGTTTAAAGAAACTATAACAAATATCATTCATAAATTTGATGGTACAGCTACCGTTTTTCTAAAAAGATTTTGCGATAATATCATATTTCCTTTATGGAAAAATAGCTTCAACCTGTTGGTATAACCTGATTTGGAACGGACGGACCAACGGACAGACCAGAACACCATGCATAAGATATGCCCTTCTACTTTCGCAGACAAAAAAAGCCTTTGATGATAAAGGTCCTTCAGAAGGAATTCAATTTATAATGTGGGAAACCAGTATAGAAAAAGAAAGCAAAACGGGCATGAAGAGACAAAACTATATCAAATTGTCTGGCAAACATTTTAAACTGCATCTGATGCGCGTTTTGCTTTGAAAGAAACAATCTAACTCTGGATGAAAATTTCAAGATTTTTAAGAGCAAAATGATAAACCAAAAATTTTAGCATTATATCCGTTTGATTACAAGAGGGAACCAATAACTTATCCACAACTCCTACTAAATTACTCAATAGATTTTTACCACTCAATGGATTTTCATGAAATTTCATAGAATGTTTGTGACTTAATGTAGATGTGCAACTTCCATTAAAAATCTGGTCAATTCGTGGGGTGCGTTGGGTATATATTTGTAAGCTGCAGTTCGCAGTTTTCTAGTTTTACACTAAAAGAAAGGATATTTTATATAAAATAGCAGGGATTTAAAAGAAAGCAATTTTAATGCAATTACCCAATACAAACAGCTCGTTTAAACTGTTGAGTTGTTCCGTTTTGTTTACAACACTAAACGTGAATTTCTTGGTAAGAAGGGAGCGGTAATAGTTCAAAAAGTACTTTGTAAATAAAAGAACTTCTTTTCCGTGTACATGAACATGTAACGAATAAGACTAAGATCTTACAGGTCAATCCTGACTAATAACGATATACATCTATTTAAAAAGAATTTAATCAACTCTTGGGCCAAGGGCAATATAATGCTTGGTTCGTTTTTGTGACCATTATTGAGGACAATAGGCCCCACGGGACCCGTGGTGTTAGGTCCGTTTTTTGTGTATACAGGATTTTCATATAAATCATAAATAAACGGAGTTTTAATCTAAAAACAGTGATCCAAAGGACACAGGACCCAGAAAGGCCCCGTGGGGGTAGGTCATTTTTACGTTGCAAGATTTCTATATTAACTCATGTTATATAAGATATAAGATATAAGATATTTATTTGCCAATTATGGTCCCACAGGGGGCTATTACAATTATATACGAGGGTTCGATTTTTTTTTTGGCAGTGGTCCATTGGATCCCGGACCTATTTAGAATGTTAGGCCTAACTCATATGGACCCACATACACAATTTCGATAGACTTGGACCATCCCTGGGACCCATAGGCCCCGTGGTGCAAAGTCCATTTCCATGGTGCAACATTTCTACATCAAGTCATGTTATACATGAAATGCATGAGGATTCGAATTTTTTTTTGACAGTGATGCATTGGATCCCGGACCTATTTAGAATGTTAGGCCTAACTCATATGGACCCACATACACAATTTCGATAGACTTGGACCATCCCTGGGACCCATAGGCCCCGTGGTGCAAAGTCCATTTCCATGGTGCAACATTTCTACATCAAGTCATGTTATACATGAAATGCATGAGGATTCGAATTTTTTTTTGACAGTGATGCATTGGATCCCGGACCTATTTAGAATGTTAGGCCTAACTCATATGGACCCACATACACAATTTCGATAGACTTGGACCATCCCTGGGACCCATAGGCCCCGTGGTGCAAAGTCCATTTCCATGGTGCAACATTTCTACATCAAGTCATGTTATACATGAAATGCATGAGGATTCGAATTTTTTTTTGACAGTGATTCATTGGATCCCGGACCTATTTAGAATGTTAGGCCTAACTCATATGGACCCACATACACAATTTCGATAGACTTGGACCATCCCTGGGACCCATAGGCCCCGTGGTGCAAAGTCCATTTCCATGGTGCAACATTTCTACATCAAGTCATGTTATACATGAAATGTATGAGGATTCGAACTTTTTTTTGACAGTGATTCATTGGATCCCGGACCTATTTAGAATGTTAGGCCTAACTCATATGGACCCACATACACAATTTCGATAGACTTGGACCATCCCTGGGACCCATAGGCCCCGTGGTGCAAAGTCCATTTCCATGGTGCAACATTTCTACATCAAGTCATGTTATACATGAAATGCATGAGGATTCGAATTTTTTTTTTGACAGTGATCCATTGGATCCCGGACCTATTTAGAATGTTAGGCCTAACTCATATGGACCCACATACACAATTTCGATAGACTTGGACCATCCCTGGGACCCATAGGCCCCGTGGTGCAAAGTCCATTTCCATGGTGCAACATTTCTACATCAAGTCATGTTATACATGAAATGCATGAGGATTCGAATTTTTTTTTGACAGTGATGCATTGGATCCCGGACCTATTTAGAATGTTAGGCCTAACTCATATGGACCCACATACACAATTTCGATAGACTTGGACCATCCCTGGGACCCATAGGCCCCGTGGTGCAAAGTCCATTTCCATGGTGCAACATTTCTACATCAAGTCATGTTATACATGAAATGCATGAGGATTCGAATTTTTTTTTGACAGTGATTCATTGGATCCCGGACCTATTTAGAATGTTAGGCCTAACTCATATGGACCCACATACACAATTTCGATAGACTTGGACCATCCCTGGGACCCATAGGCCCCGTGGTGCAAAGTCCATTTCCATGGTGCAACATTTCTACATCAAGTCATGTTATACATGAAATGTATGAGGATTCGAACTTTTTTTTGACAGTGATTCATTGGATCCCGGACCTATTTAGAATGTTAGGCCTAACTCATATGGACCCACATACACAATTTCGATAGACTTGGACCATCCCTGGGACCCATAGGCCCCGTGGTGCAAAGTCCATTTCCATGGTGCAACATTTCTACATCAAGTCATGGTATACATGAAATGCATGAGGATTCGAATTTTTTTTTGACAGTGATTCATTGGATCCCGGACCTATTTAGAATGTTAGGCCTAACTCATATGGACCCACATACACAATTTCGATAGACTTGGACCATCCCTGGGACCCATAGGCCCCGTGGTGCAAAGTCCATTTCCATGGTGCAACATTTCTACATCAAGTCATGGTATACATGAAATGCATGAGGATTCGAATTTTTTTTTGACAGTGATTCATTGGATCCCGGACCTATTTAGAATGTTAGGCCTAACTCATATGGACCCACATACACAATTTCGATAGACTTGGACCATCCCTGGGACCCATAGGCCCCGTGGTGCAAAGTCCATTTCCATGGTGCAACATTTCTACATCAAGTCATGGTATACATGAAATGCATGAGGATTCGAATTTTTTTTTGACAGTGATTCATTGGATCCCGGACCTATTTAGAATGTTAGGCCTAACTCATATGGACCCACATACACAATTTCGATAGACTTGGACCATCCCTGGGACCCATAGGCCCCGTGGTGCAAAGTCCATTTCCATGGTGCAACATTTCTACATCAAGTCATGGTATACATGAAATGCATGAGGATTCGAATTTTTTTTTGACAGTGATTCATTGGATCCCGGACCTATTTAGAATGTTAGGCCTAACTCATATGGACCCACATACACAATTTCGATAGACTTGGACCATCCCTGGGACCCATAGGCCCCGTGGTGCTAGACCCTTTTTTCGTTGGCTATATAAACCGTTTTACTGATGGTGCTCGATGGTGCTTATAGTGGTTGTTGTACGTAAACTGGTTCCTTTTTATAACTCGGTTTGTCTTAAAATCATAACAAATATGGCGGCCTATACAATCCAATCACCAAGGAGATAAAGATCATGTGACTAATTTTACGCTCGAGTGACCAAAATCAATAGTGCGTGAATCTGGATGAAAGATGCAGCAGAAATAACACGCAGTTAATGAATGTCAACAGGTAGTCATACATAAAATAGGTAAGAAATTGACTTCACCTTATATTGCCATGTCACATCTATAAAAATAATTTCCCTAAGACTGCTATTTTATGCTAAATTTTGATGTCATTAATTTTGTCCTGATCAAATCAATATATCATATATATTTGAATATGTTGACAAATTTAGATAAATTGGATTAGATAGTTTAGTATGATACCACTCAATTGTGAATTAAGCTATTTTGTAAAATTTAACTTTACTTCTTTGAACAAGTTTAAAAACACCATTGAAAGGTTTATAGACAAAATGCTTTTAAATTATTGAGGGAATTTTTTTAGTGTATACATGCATTTTATTTTTAGTTTTTGTCTTATTTATATCAATTCTTGCTAATTGGTTTTTTAATGGCCATGGGATCCCATTGACTGATATGGAGCAGCTGCCTGAAATTTAAGACCTAGGTTAAGGAGCACTGGAGTGCAATTTTAGCTCACCAGGATCAAAGGTCCTTGTGAGCTATTGCCATCACTTGGCATCTGTCATCGTCGTCTGTCAGTAAATGTTAAAAATTTTTCAAAAATCTTCTCCTTTTAAACTACTGAACAAAATTTAATGAAACTTAGTATGATTGATCCTTAGGATGTCCTGCACAAAAGTTATATTTCGATTTTTGATCTGTCAAAAAACATGGCTGCTGTTGCTAAAAATAGACCAGGGGGGTCAGTCACTACTGTTTTTGCTTGTAAATCAAAAATGATATGAGATTGAGAAAATCTGATGCACCATCGATCCTTCAAAATCAAAAGCTCTTTAAGAGTCTCCATTTGTTTGAAGTTGTCAGGTGACTCCTTATAGGGGTATAAATGGCCCTTTAAAGGTCAAGTCTCATTAAAATTAAACCTTCAATGTTGCTCCCCAAGGAGCAGACATAGCAAGAAAAAAGGGAGAAATATTGAAGGTGTGATTTTAATGAAACTGTTAAAAAGGTCAAGAATAGCATTTTTTCTTGTCTTTGGCCAATCAAATGATAACTTTTGCAGAAAGAGAAAAGCTATTGCTTGCTTAAACCTTCAGCTTATTGAGCTCTACAATAGTCTCCATGGGGTTGAAGGTGTCACATGACATCTTGTATGGGTTATGGCCCTTTTAAGGTAAAAAATATTGTTTTTTTCATGTTTTTGTCCTGCAAAATGAAAACTTAAAATTGCAGATAGAGAAAAAACTGTTGCTAATGTTTTAACCTTCAGCTCATTGAGCTTGATAAAAGTCTCAATTGGGTCCAAGATGTCAGATGACCCCCTTACAGGGATTATGGCCCTTAAAAGTTCAAAAATAGTTTTTTTTCCATGTTTTTGCCATATAGATTGATAAGTATTGCAGTTAGAGATAAACTGTTGCCTGAAAAAACTTTAAACTCATTAAGCTCTCAAAAAGTATCAATTTGGTGTAGATTATCAGATGACCCTTATAGGGGTAATTGCTCATAGAAGAGACCCTCAAAGATAAAAGACAAGGTGAGCGATTCAGGCTACTGGGAGCCTCTTGTTGTAATTGCTATACCACAATTTGGGGATTATTTCATGATCTTTGAGTATTCATCTTTTATAAACTCAATCTGAATATTTACTACTTTTGGATCAAATTTGTTAAAGTGACAATAATGACAAATGTTTTGCTTAAAGTTAAGTTTGGACATAAATAGATGAAAACAAAAGCATTTTTAAATTTTCAAATAACTATCCAGAGTCATTCAATTACGAGTAATGGGACTGCTTTGTAGCTCACCTAATCAAATGATGTTGTAGGAAGCTACATTAATGCAGCTAACATTGTTGTTGAGACATTACACTTTTATCAAAATGATATCAATAAAATCTTTTAAGTTTTTATGTATTTGTAAGATCCATCTGTATGCATATATTTAATCAGCTAGAACTTTAAAACCAGCATCCCAAATCCAGGTTTTGTAGAAAGAGGTGCTTTGACTAGTTTGGTCAGGCTAACATTATGACTGCCTGCAGTTTGCATGATTTCTAAGTTGTTTAAGAGAATATCAGTTTACTAAATAGGGTGGGATTGATAAAATCTAGTACATGTATAGAAATCATTAAAATAATACAACCAAGGTCCAGGACTCTTTGAAGCCTAGAATGGAAGGTACTCTTGAAGAAATTGAAAGGTCCTCAATATGAGTTATTGTAAATACCTGTACTGACAGGTCCAGGACCTTTGTCCCTGAAATTTAGAAGGTCCTGCATAAAATAATGAGGGTCCCTGACCTCGGACCACTGCTATATTTGAATCCCTGACAACACATTAATCTTATGGTTTTCTTTTTTTTGAATTTTTGGAATAGTTTTGCATTAATTTACCATTAAATAGTTCCATTTGTTTTCAGATTATCATGCCTCTATAGAAATTCACAGAGAATTATAGTTCTAAATATTTATGATATGATTTGATCTCGAGCTACAGAAATGGGAGGGGCTCAGTCCTCACGACGGGAGTCATTAGATCTTCAAGGAGAAGGTAAATATGTTATCAGTGGCATACTCTGTATATATATACCGTAATCCTTTTCTATCATTTATATTTGTAACTATAAGATTTCTTATACTGGTAGAATAGCAGTTATATATAGACAAGGGCATTTAAAGTGAAAGGAAGATTCATTAGTTTTTGGGGGATGGGAGATTCAATAGTTTGAATTTGATTGAGATTTAGTTTGATTTTCATTGCTAAAAAAATGGGCAAGATCAAAGAACGCTAACAGTTATATTTATTTATATAAGACTTATTTCCAACAGCAGACAGATTGGACATCGATATTTCAAATCAGTATTCCTCCAGTATCAGGACAACATATCCTGTAATCAGGCTGCACTTTTCCTCATGGACAAACATTAAATCAATATAAAGACAATAAATTAATATCATCCGTGTAATTACCTCCCCTAGATATGTTTAATTATGTATGGTTTATCCTATTAGAGAATTCATTTATTAGTACTGATGTGACACCAAATTTTTCCCGAGAACAATTGGTGTATTGCTTATTGATGATCATATGTGTCGTCGTATTGTTCTTCTCGATTTGAAAAGCCTAATAGAAATTGATTATTCTTGTCTTTATGATATTTTCTATAGATTTAGTGACCAATATAATTGTACACTTATGGAAATAAAAAAGTGTGGTAAAACTTGGAAATTAAGTTTGTCTTAATTTTTGTTTTCATACAAGTGGCGGGATATATAGTGATAGAGGTTTCTGTCTGCGTGTCCGCCCTTCGGTTACACCTTAAGTTACCTATCTCATATCTTCCATAACCCTCAATGAATTTTCATTGAAACATTAAATTTCACATGATAGCTCTATATGTGAACTTTAAACTTTACATGATAGCACCATATGTGAACTTTAAACTTTACATGATAGCTTCATGTTATTCATTTGATGTGACCTTTAAACCTTACATGATAGCTCCATATCATATGCATGTGATTCATATTATGTGAACTTTAAACTACATGTTATATATTCATGTGCAATTCATATTGTGTGAACTTTAAAATTAATGTTTCATATTCATTTGTGATTCATATTATAATAACTTAAAATTTCACAATTGATAGCTTTATTTGTGATTTATATGTGAACTTAGAACTTCACGTGACAGCTTTTATGTGATTCATATGTGAACTTAAACTTCACGTGACAGCTTTTATGTGATTCATTTGTGAACTTAAACTTCACGTGACAGCTTTTATGTGATTCATAATATGTGAACTTCTTGTGATAAGGCTCTGTTTGTGAACCACCAGTAGAGCTCATGTGAACTGATATTAGCCTGTAAATTTGAAAACTAAGTTCTGTTCAAGTAAAACTTCATGGTTGAATGTTAACTTCAATCTTTGTGATACCTTCATGTGTAATTCATTTTATGTGAAATTTTAACTTCTAGTGAAAGCTCCTTGTTATATTCTTTTTAAGCTTTGGTGACTTTGTTAGCTTAAGCATTAATTTCAGGCAGTTAACTTCTAAAAAAGTGTAATAGTGAGACAGGCAGTTGGAGTTAAGGTCTACCTAGCTGTAACTATGCTGTGTGACCCTGACCCCATTTACATTGTACATGCTTCAGTGACTTTGTGAACTTGGGTCTTTTCAGACCAAAAACTTCTTTGTTAGACTTTTGTGGAAAAAAAATAATAGCTAGGCATATGATATTTAGGATATTGATGAATGAGATTAGGAACTTTGTGTCTGTCACCATGTCATCTGACCTTGACCTAATTTCTACACTAATTTTTTGGTTTCAGTCTCTTATCATGCTTATGTTAAGTCTGTTTCCCAGTGACTTTGATATCTAGAATCATTTTAGTTGGTCCAAAGTTTCTTCTTGTTGGTTTATTATGTCATTCAGTCACTGGCCACATGACCTTGACTTTTATTAACCTCTGATCTCAGGTAAAGGAGTAGGTGCTAACTGGCAAGACACAGGCCACCCTTTTTTATTTGTTATTAATTCAAGATTGGAAGTAATCTGACATTTTTCCATCAATCAATCCTTAGGCCACGCCGAATTAATTACTTGTTCGTCGGACCGCCCGCATGTGAAATTGTTTCCTTAAGAAAAAAATATAAATTTCTTCCGCCCGCATTTACCGGAAACCCGCCCGCGTCCGGAGCCGGAAGTTGTATTCAAATTTTTTTTTTATCTCCGCGTTTGAAAAATATTTGTCTTTTGCAAAAGTAAACAACCAAAAAATTGCCGATTTTCAACCATGTACTCTTATAAACTTGACTCTGTTTTGTTAGTTTTATTGCTCCAATAGCATGAATATTGGAGATACATTCAGGATAAAAGACGTTAAACTTAAACGGTTGAAATTACGTTTCAATCCCCTCAAACAAAACACCCAGATGAAAACAATGAAATCTGTTGCCACCCAAGTAAATATTGTTACAAAATACGGCAATTGCATGTTAAATGGAAGACTCTTACATTGATTTATTTAGATACATTCATAACATTCAAAGAATGCCATATACGATGTATAGTCGACCCCTTTTATTGATAAATTCAAGTTCCTGTGGTATTTTTCCTCGGATGACCTGGTTCAAATTGAAAACATTAAGGAAAATCCCTAACTTATGTGTATGGACAATAATGGGATATTAATGACCATCTATGAACATCCAATTCACCATTGACCAAAGATAGTTTTGTAATATTTTTTTAATAAATATTTACAAATTGTTGTTGTTGTTTTATGTTTTTTTTGTGAATAAAGATAGGAAGTTGTTTTTCTTTTTAATATTTTATCTTAAAATTATGCCTTGCCTTGGGACATAGTCATACTTGTTTGGTGTAATTGACTTTCTCTTGGTCTGTTTGTGGCTATTGATAAAAAGCCAAGACAGCAACTCTTCAGGGAAAAACAAACAACTAAAGACAACTATTTCCTGCTTGAATAATATATCAATCAATTGGAAAAGCCATAAACCACTGAGAACAAGCATTTGTTATACTTTAAATAGAAGTTTTTTAATATTTCACTTATTTTCTTCAAAAATAAAAATAATCGCTCGCTCGCCTCACTTTTACATTAAAAACTAGAAAAAAAACTTTTTAAAAATTTAAAAACAAGTCGCTCGCCTAAAAAAAAATCAGTCGCTCCTAAAAATCAGATTTTCAGAAAAAAAATTAATAAAAATAATTTCGCTCGCTCGCATCTTTTTTTAAAAGTCAAAATCCAAAGAACAAGAAATTAATTCTGTGTGGCCTTAGCTGGCCTGTTCAAATTTTTTATAAGCAATGCTTTTGTTAACACTCTTTGATGGGATTGTTATTTTATATCTGTTTAAATGAACATTTCAATCTTACTGCTGTAATTTCATGAATATTATGTGTAATTTGTCCCATGGGAGAAAGATTTTGTTGGAAATCAATATTAAGTTCCATCATGGATGGAAAAATGCATTTAATAACAGAAAATAGATAAATCATAATCAAAGGAATCTCTCATCAATTACAGCATTGTCTAGCTCACATGTTATTCAGAAAAAAGGTACAAGGTTAAAAGAAAAAGACTTGTTTATAAAAATCTCCATATAGAGAAGAGAAAGTAAGAGACTTGAGTATAAAAATCTGGTTGTTAGAAGCAGATACATTTCTTAGCTAGGATTTTATTACACTACTTAAGGATAAAATCACCTTTCAAGTATTTACACTAAATAAACAAATAGGAAAAACCCAAATCAAGGGTACCAATAGGGTCACTGTTAAAAAGGTCAATATAAAAAAAAAAAACATATTAGGATATTTTGATGATTTTACAAAAGAAAAATATAGCAATTGTCCATCTCAGAACCTTTTTAAATTGAAAGTAAAGTATAAGTCATAAATCATAGATTAATTTCTATATTAAATATTATCATTAATATGATCAATTAAAATTACTTGAACAGTAAATTACTTTCCTGTAAATAATAAGGTAATTCTAAGAAAAAAATGATGTATGATCATATAAATTATTGTGTTTAAAATTTCACTGATACAAGATCTAAATTATTCATGTTTTCTGTTATTAACTCTTTTGATTTATCTAAAAACCAGTCATTACAGAGAAATAATGAGAGTTTTGAATTATGGTAATAAAATAACAGCCATTTTTATATGAACACCATTTTAGCTGACTTGGTACATAATCCATGTAAACTATATAGAATATGACGTCATATATCTCATAACCATTTTAATATCATTATCTTGAAAAGTCAGGGTATATATTGATACAGGGATGTCTGCCCGTCCGTGACTGTGTCCTTTACTTCTAAGTGTACCCAACTCTTTTCTACATTTCCTCATTAAGCGATCTACTGTGGTTCCATATTATTCGTGGGGTATCAATTTTTGTGGTTTTTGTCGGTGGCTTTGACACACCAAATTTGATACTCCACTACATGGAAATTTAACATTGATCTGAATGCTGAAGACTTTAGAATCACGAATTTAAGATCCTACGAACTGATCATTTCTAACCAAACCACGAAAATTGGTACCCACAAAAATAAATGAATCCACAGTAGTTGAATTAATTAAAATTGATTAAATTGATTTATCAGAGAGAGAGAAAGAGATGTAACACATTTTTTGGAAGTTTGTTATACAATTTGATTGCTCTCCTTCTTTTTTTTCAGTCAACTTTGATCATTTCCAAATACTCAGGGCCATAGGAAAAGGGAGTTTTGGCAAGGTATGTACCACATTGTGTAAATACTCAGGGCCATAGGAAAAGGGAGTTTTGGTAAGGTATGTACCGCATTGTGTAAATACTCAGGGCCATAGAAAAGGGAGTTTTGGCAAGGTATGTACTCAGGGCCATAAAAAAGGGAGTTTTGGCAAGGTATGTACTCAGGACCATAGGAAAAGGGAGTTTTGGCAAGGTATGTACTCAGGACCATAGGAAAAGGGAGTTTTGGCAAGGTATGTACTCAGGGCCATAAAAAAGGGAGTTTCGGCAAGGTATGTACTCAGGACCATAGGAAAAGGGAGTTTTGGCAAGGTATGTACTCAGGGCCATAGGAAAAGGGAGTTTTGGTAAGGTATGTACTCAGGGCCATAGGAAAAGGGAGTTTTGGCAAGGTATGTACTCAGGACCATAGGAAAAGGGAGTTTTGGCAAGGTATGTACTCAGGACCATAGGAAAAGGGAGTTTTGGTAAGGTATGTACTCAGGGCCATAGGAAAAGGGAGTTTTGGCAAGGTATGTACTCAGGGCCATATGAAAAGGTAGTTTTGGTAAGGTATGTACTCAGGGCCATAGGAAAAGGGAGTTTTGGCAAGGTATGTACTCAGGGCCATAGGAAAAGGGAGTTTTGGCAAGGTATGTACTCAGGGCCATAGGAAAAGGGAGTTTTGGTAAGGTATGTACTCAGGGCCATAGGAAAAGGGAGTTTTGGCAAGGTATGTACCACATTGTGTAAATACTCAGGGCCATAGGAAAAGGGAGTTTTGGCAAGGTATGTACTCAGGGCCATATGAAAAGGTATGTACTCAGGGCCATAGGAAAAGGGAGTTTTGGCAAGGTATGTACTCAGGGCCATAGGAAAAGGGAGTTTTGGCAAGGTATGTACTCAGGGCCATAGGAAAAGGGAGTTTTGGTAAGGTATGTACTCAGGGCCATAGGAAAAGGGAGTTTTGGCAAGGTATGTACTCAGGGCCATAGGAAAAGGGAGTTTTGGCAAGGTATGTACTCAGGGCCATAGGAAAAGGGAGTTTTGGTAAGGTATGTACTCAGGGCCATAGGAAAAGGGAGTTTTGGCAAGGTATGTACTCAGGGCCATAGGAAAAGGGAGTTTTGGTAAGGTATGTACTCAGGGCCATAGGTAAAGGGAGTTTTGGCAAGGTATGTACCACATTGTGTAAATACTCAGGGCCATAGGAAAAGGGAGTTTTGGCAAGGTATGTACCAAATTGTGTAAATACTCAGGGCCATAGGAAAAGGGAGCTTTGGCAAGGTATGTACTCAGGGCCATAGGAAAAGGGAGTTTTGGCAAGGTATGTACCACATTGTGTAAATACTCAGAGCCATAGGAAAAGGGAGTTTTGGCAAGGTATGTACTCAGGACCATAGGAAAAGGGAGTTTTGGCAAGGTATGTACTCAGGGCCATAGGAAAAGGGAGTTTTGGCAAGGTATGTACCACATTGTGTAAATACTCAGAGCCATAGGAAAAGGGAGTTTTGGCAAGGTATGTACTCAGGGCCATATGAAAAGGTAGTTTTGGCAAGGTATGTACTCAGGGCCATAGGAAAAGGGAGTTTTGGCAAGGTATGTACCACATTGTGTAAATACTCAGGGCCATAGGAAAAGGGAGTTTTGGCAAGGTATGTACCCAATTGTGTAAATACTAGGGGCCATAGGAAAAGTGAGTTTTGGCAAGTTATGTACCCAATTGTGTAAATACTCAGGGCCATAGGTAAAGGGAGTTTTGGCAAGGTATGTACTCAGGGCCATAGGAAAAGGGAGCTTTGGCAAGGTATGTACCACATTGTGTAAATACTCAAGGGCCATAGGTAAAGGGAGCTTTGGCAAGGTATGTACCACATTGTGTAAATACTCAGGGCCATAGGAAAAGGGAGTTTTGGCAAGGTATGTACCATATTGTGTAAATACTCAGGGCCATAGGAAAAGGGAGTTTTGGCAAGGTATGTACCACATTGTGTAAATTCTCAGGGCCATAGGAAAAGGGAGTTTTGGCAAGGTATGTACTCAGGGCCATAGGAAAAGGGAGTTTTGGCAAGGTATGTACCACATTGTGTAAATACTCAGGGCCATAGGAAAACGGAGTTTTGGCAAGGTATGTACCATATTGTGTAAATACTCAGGGCCATAGGAAAAGGGAGTTTTGGCAAGGTATGTACCATATTGTGTAAATACTCAGGGCCATAGGTAAAGGGAGTTTTGGCAAGGTATGTACCACATTGTGTAAATACTCAGGGCCATAAGAAAAGGGAGTTTTGGCAAGGTATGTACCATATTGTGTAAATACTCAGGGCCATAGGAAAAGGGAGCTTTGGCAAGGTATGTACTCAGGGCCATAGGAAAAGGGAGTTTTGGCAAGGTATGTACCACATTGTGTAAATACTCAGGGCCATAGGTAAAGGGAGTTTTGGCAAGGTATGTACCATATTGTGTAAATACTCAGGGCCATAGGAAAAGGGAGTTTTGGCAAGGTATGTACCACATTGTGTAAATACTCAGGGCCATAAGAAAAGGGAGCTTTGGCAAGGTATGTACCATATTGTGTAAATACTCAGGGCCATAGGTAAAGGGAGTTTTGGCAAGGTATGTACCATATTGTGTAAATACTCAGGGCCATAGGAGAAGAGAACTTTGGCAACGTATGTACCACATTGTGTAAATACTCAGGGCCATAGGGAAAGGGAGTTTTGGCAAGGTATGTACTCAGGGCCATAAAAAAGGGAGTTTTGGCAAGGTATGTACCACATTGTGTAAATACTCAGGGCCATAGGGAAAGAGAGTTTTGGCAAGGTATGTACCACATTGTGTAAATACTCAGGGCCATAGGAAAAGAGAGTTTTGGCAAGGTATGTACCACATTGTGTAAATACTCAGGGCCATAGGAAAAGAGAGTTTTGGCAAGGTATGTACCACATTGTGTAAATACTCAGGGCCATAGGAAAAGGGAGTTTTGGCAAGGTATGTACCATATTGTGTAAATACTCAGGGCCATAGGTAAAGGGAGTTTTGGCAAGGTATGTACCACATTGTGTAAATACTCAGGGCCATAAGAAAAGGGAGTTTTGGCAAGGTATGTACCATATTGTGTAAATACTCAGGGCCATAGGAAAAGGGAGCTTTGGCAAGGTATGTACTCAGGGCCATAGGAAAAGGGAGTTTTGGCAAGGTATGTACCACATTGTGTAAATACTCAGGGCCATAGGTAAAGGGAGTTTTGGTAAGGTATGTACCATATTGTGTAAATACTCAGGGCCATAGGAAAAGGGAGTTTTGGCAAGGTATGTACCATATTGTGTAAATACTCAGGGCCATAGGAAAAGGGAGTTTTGGCAAGGTATGTACCACATTGTGTAAATACTCAGGGCCATAAGAAAAGGGAGCTTTGGCAAGGTATGTACCATATTGTGTAAATACTCAGGGCCATAGGTAAAGGGAGTTTTGGCAAGGTATGTACCATATTGTGTAAATACTCAGGGCCATAGGAGAAGAGAACTTTGGCAACGTATGTACCACATTGTGTAAATACTCAGGGCCATAGGGAAAGGGAGTTTTGGCAAGGTATGTACTCAGGGCCATAAAAAAGGGAGTTTTGGCAAGGTATGTACCACATTGTGTAAATACTCAGGGCCATAGGGAAAGAGAGTTTTGGCAAGGTATGTACCACATTGTGTAAATACTCAGGGCCATAGGAAAAGAGAGTTTTGGCAAGGTATGTACCACATTGTGTAAATACTCAGGGTCATAGGAAAAGGGAGTTTTGGCAAGGTATGTACCACATTGTGTAAATACTCAGGGCCATAGGTAAAGGGAGTTTTGGCAAGGTATGTACCACATTGTGTAAATACTCAGGACTATAGGTAAAGGGAGTTTTGGTAAGGTATGTACTCAGGGCCATAGGTAAAGGGAGTTTTGGCAAGGTATGTACCAAATTGTGTAAATACTCAGGACTATAGGTAAAGGGAGTTTTGGTAAAGTATGTACTCAGGGCCATAGGTAAAGGGAGTTTTGGCAAGGTATGTACCATATTGTGTAAATGTAACATTCAATTGTATCCCCCGTGAAATAATTTCCTTTGGAAAACATTTAATATTAAAAATTCTCCAGAGATACTTTCTTATTATAAAATGTTTTCCATTCCTATCAAATTGTGTCCTTCTTAACTTGATATTGATTGAAAAGTGTTCACCTACATGTAGAAGGACAGGTGATATCCAATCAATGAGAAATGGAGCTTTGGAATACCAAATAACTCACCAAAAGCTCATGATTTCTTTTTACAGATTATCCCTATAATCTATTGTATTTAAGTTAAAAATATAATCAAAGATGATATTTGATTGTTGAATTTCTCCCTGGATAATATTTCATTTACAAATTATATCCAGGATAATTTTTCATAATTATAAATTATTCAGTTACATTTTACCAAAATTCATTCCCAGAATCATAAATATCATACGTGGTGATATCTAATAGTTAAATAATATTCCCCAGGATAATATTTCATCATTAAATACTATCTAGGACCATATAATATTATATAATTAAAGTTAAATGATTTTATCAATGTCCAGGATAATTTTTCATAATTAGAAATTATCCAGTTAAATATCCCCCAGGATAATATTTTATCATTAAAACTACCTAGGACCATAAATCATCTAGTATTAATTAATTTAAGTTTAATGATTTTATCAATGTCCAGGATAATTTTTCATAATTAAAAATTTTCCAGTTAAATACCCCCCAGAATAATATTTCATTATTAAATACTATCTAGGACCATATTTCATCTAGTATTATTAAATAAAAGTTTAATTCGGATACCCCATTGGTACCTCTGCTTCTTAATGATATTTTATCAACGTGATCCAGGATGATATTTCATAGAAGAATATCTTCTGGGATTGTTTTTCGTTGTTTATTGTTATCTAGAATATTTCATAGTTTCAAAAACCTTAAAAGAAGATTAAAAAACATAAGAGAAAAATATTCAAAGTGTTTGTCTGGACAAAATTTATGTTACAATGTACTGCTTTTTACTCTTATTTTGTCTGAAATTTGAAATCAGCAGCATGAGCAAAAAATCATGAGTTTCAAAATAATGTTTAAGTTACAATTATGCAACATACCCCTTCCTTTTCAGGTCATAGTCTTATATAATTGATCAAATATGGGAATAGTAATCAAAATATTACAACTGATAAAGATTATCAAATTAAAATCATGTTAAAACAGTTCAGTGTCAACTCAAAAAACCAGTTTTACAAGTGGATAAAATTAAATGCTCATAAGATACTTTCCAACATGTCACTTCTTTGTGACGAATGAATGGTTAAACAGTGGATACTTTTTCATATGGGTGGAAACTTTTCTACAATTAAATAGTGTCCTAAGGAAAATATTTCACATTGAATACTCTCCTCTGGATAGAATTTAGTTCGGATACTATTATGTCTTACATAAATACTCAGGGCCATAGGTAAAGGGAGTTTTGGCATGGTATGTATCATCTTTTTTGTGAAAGTGTTTAAGTTGTGAGACCTTTTGACTACTGTTAACTGGGAAATTTTAATCCATCTTTTTTTCATTTCAGGAAGACTGAGTTTTTGATTTTGCAATTTTGTATTTAAAAAATTCTCGTTGTAATGTTATTATCCACTGACAATAGTTAAAGATTAATGTGTTTGCCCCTTTTAATTTTTGTGCTAGCAAGGTCAACTTGAAAACTGCGTCAAAAATTTCTTGGTTAACAGTATATTGTTTCGTCTTTATATTACTTCTACTTCTACTGGGTAGTGACCGCCTTCAACACATTGAAGATAATGTCACGTGGATGCGCATACAACAAGAATTTACTAAAATAAATCCATAAAATTAGATCAAGAGTTTTGTCTTGTCTATAGAACATATTTACAAAGTTACTATTTTTATTTTATTTGTTTATATATGCTTTTTTTTTTTTTTTTAATTATTTTAATGTTTAAGATAAAAACAACATACATGTATGGGTTAATTGTAGGTAGTGGTTGAAATAGCTGCTTTGAATGATTCAATAGAGTCACTCATTACAGTATTCAACGGTAGGCTGTTCCAGATTTTTATGGTACGTGGAAAGAAAGATTTTTGTCGAGTTTGGGTTCTGCAAGCTGGAATTTGGAATGAGAGTGAGTGTATATTTCGTGATTGTCGTAGTGGTGGGATAAGTCTATCTATTTTTTGGATGGCAACTAGTTGGTTTGAAATTTTATAAAGTATGACTAGGCTTGCATCTGTTCGTCTGTCTGCTAGGGATCTCCAGTTTAGATGTTGTAGCATGTCACTAACACTTGATGTGTTTCTATGTCTGTTAGTGACAAACCTAGCAGCTCTTCTCTGGACCATTTCGATTTTGTTAACATCTTCAGAGAAGTAGGGGTTCCACACGGGGCTTGCGTATTCTAATGACGGTCTTACTAAAGATTTATATGCTTGTTCTTTTATTTTTGTAGAGCTGATGTTTAAGTTACGACGTAAGAATCCTAAGGTGCTATTTGCTTTATTGCATATGTTTGTGACATGATTATTCCATTTTAAGTCCGACTGAATTGTGACTCCTAAGTATTTTGCTTTGTCAACGTGTTCTAGTGTGTGACCATGTAATGTGTAATTGTATTTTATTGGATCTTTATTTCTACTGATGGATAAGACATTACACTTATCTGGATGGAATGCCATTTTCCAGGTTGTCTCCCATGTGCCAAGTTTATTCAGATCATTTTGAAGAGTGTTACAGTCTTGGTTGGATTTGACGGCAAGGTATGCAATTGTGTCGTCAGCGAACAGTCTTATGGTAGAGTTTAGTCCTATTGGTATGTCATTTATGTAAAATAAAAATAGACTTGGCCCCAGGACAGAACCTTGGGGTACACCCGACTTGACAGGTACATAGCCTGAAGTCATGCCCTCAACTAGGACAGCTTGTGTGCGGTTTGAAAGGAAGCTTTGTATCCATGTCTTAGTTTTATCCTGTATCCCATAGTGGTGGAGTTTATGAATAAGGAGATTATGGCTGACTTTATCAAAAGCTTTTGAGAAGTCCATTATCAATACATCTGTCTGTTTATTGTTTTCCATGTTTTTTGAAATGTCGTCGATAAATTCCAGGAGTTGAGTTTCACAAGAGCGTTTTTGTCGGAAACCATGTTGAAGGGGATACAGGATATTATGTTTGTCTGCATGAGTCATAATGGCACTAACTACCACATGCTCCAATATCTTGCAACATATACATGTTAATGAAATGGGTCTGTAGTTTTCACAGTTATACTTAGACCCTTTCTTGTATATTGGAGAGACATGAGCAGTTTGCCAGTCTGTTGGAATTGTGCCAGTGTCGATGGATTTCTGATAAATGATGCTCAGTATAGGTGCGATCTCATTAGCAAGTTCTTTAAGGAGGCGAGGTTTGAGTTCATCAGGTCCACTTGCTTTGGTAGGGTCTAGGTTAAGCAGAAGTTTTGCTATGCCTTGAGTGGTTATGTGAATATCGTTCATTTTTGGATAGGGAGGTTCACCTTGCATGAAGTCTTCTTGCATAAAGTCAGATGATGTTATGTTACTAGGTTCTGAGAAGACAGACTGAAATTGTTTATTAAGAAGATCGGATTTCTGTTTCGGATCTGTTATTAATCTCCCATTCTGTTTTAGTGAGGCTATACCAGAATAGTCGGTTTTCTTACTTTTGATATAAGACCAGAATTTTTTCATACTGCCAAATTGATTTTCATCACTTTTTGGTGTAATTATGCTTTCTATGTATTGCCAATACGATTGCCTTAGTTGCTTTTGCACTTGATGTTTAATTTGTTTGTATTTGTTTCTTGTATGGTTATCTCCTGATTTTTTCATTTTCTTGTAAAGGCGGTCTCTAGTTTTCATGAGCTTATTCAGTCATGTGCACAAGACATTCAAACACTCCTAAGTAAAATCTTGGCTTTATACACTCAGTTGAGATTTTAGGTTCTCACTCAGCCTGGAATGGATTAAATGATTTGTCCGTCCCAAGATAGCTATGATAGTTTCATTTCAAACATGTGAGAGAAAAGGGAAATTTGTGACAAGGGAAGGGGCGGTGGAGAACTGGGATGAAAAATCATTTAACTGGTGCCTGGTGTTTAAATTTGCATGTGCAATTTTAAGACTGTTCCTGCATGTGAGTTGGAGAAATTTAATCCAGATGAATAGAAATCAGTGCATTATTGGATCATAACTTTTCTTCCTTGTAAATGTTCCTTACAATCTATTGCACCAAAAATAACTGCATTTATAAGATTAAGATATTATATTTCTACTTAACCTGTCTGGGTTTTAGCAAATTCATTTTCACAAGAATATTTAAAAGCATTATTTTATTAGAAGATTTTTACAAAAATCAATATACCTTTTAAAAAAGATTTAAAACAGTAAAAAATCTGAGGAAACTAATTATCGACATTTTACATGAACCTGGCTTACAGACTCCCTTCATCTTAATGGGTTTACAGAGGATAAACCCTTGTATTCCTAGTCTAAGGTGTTAAAATGGCAAGAAATAACAGGAAATTTCTAATCAACTTTTAAGGTTCATCTTGTGTTTAAATATAGTAACAGATATTTAAACTTGATTAAGAATGGGTCTCCTATATTCTGACAAGAAACAATTATAAAAATATAAAGTCAACTTTTAGAAAATTTAATTAAATTATAGCTGAAGAGAACAAAATTGGAGAATAAGATGAATACACCAATACAGAGTCTGATAGAGATATACTATTTCACCTTGGATATCAATATTTTTATACGACCGCAAAAAATTTGCGGACGTATAATGGTATGATGCTGTCGTCGTTGTCGTCGTCGTCGTTGTCGTTGTCGTCGTCTGGGGACATTTGGTTTCCGTGCGATAACTTGAGTAAATATTGACCAATTGTTATGAAATTTTTATACGACCGCAAAAAATTTGCGGACGTA
The DNA here is from genome assembly GCA_963971305.1 of Arcuatula senhousia. Classification (NCBI taxonomy): domain Eukaryota; kingdom Metazoa; phylum Mollusca; class Bivalvia; order Mytilida; family Mytilidae; genus Arcuatula; species Arcuatula senhousia. The sequence goes on from OZ020305.1 coordinate 458,021, forward strand.
TAATGGTATGATGCTGTCGTCGTTGTCGTCGTCGTCGTCGTCCGTTAACTTTAGTGTATACACGATAACTTTAGTTCTAGTTATCCAAATGCAATGAAATTTGACAATGATATTTCTTACCATTAAAGGATGGATGGGATTGATTTTGGGAGTCCCCCCTTTTTTCGTTTAGAAATTAAGGGCCAAAAGGGGCCAAAATTGTAACTTTTTTGTTTGTTCTTACAATAACTTTTTCAATTCTTCTCCTCTGAAACTACTAAACAGAATTTAATGAAACTTGGTATGATTGATCATTAGGGTTTCCTGCACTATAGTAATGTTTCGATTTCTGATTCGTCAAAAAACATGGCCGCCGTGGCTAAAAATAGACCATGAGGGTCAGACTACTGTTTTTGGCTTGTAGTTCAAAAAGTATAAGAGATAGATGAAATCTGATGCCACCCTACTGCTTCAGGATCAAAAGTTCTACAAAAGTCTCCATTTGGTCGAAGTTGTCAGAAGACCCCTTATAGGGGTTACGGCTCCTTAAAGGTGAAAAATAGCATTTTTTCATGTTTTTGCCCTATAGTATGAAAATTATTGCAGATAGCAAAAAGCTGTTGCTTGCTTAATTGTTCAGCTCATTTAGCTCTACAAAAAACTCCATAGGGTCGAAGTTGTCAGATGACCCCTTATAGGGGCTACAGCCCCTAAAATAATGTTTTTTCATGTTTTTGGCCTATGAAATGAAAACTATAGCAGGTAGAGAGAAGCTGTTGCTTGCTTAAATGTTTAGCTCATTTACACAATTAAGAATTAATTTTTGCGACCCCCCCTTTTTCCCCTATTAGGTAATTAGGGGCCAAATGGGGCCAAAATTGAAACTTTTTTTATTTGTGGTCCGATTTTGAAATTTTTTTTTGCAAGTTTATTCTTGTCAGGTAGCGAATCCAAATTTGAGAATTAATTTTTTTGACCATCCCCTTTTTCACTTGTTATGTAATTAGGGGCCAAAAGGGGCCGTAATCAAAACTTTTTTAATTTCTGGTTTGTTTTTGAAATTTTTTTTTGCAAGTTTCTTTTTGTCAAGTAGTGAATCCAAATTTGAGAAATTATTTTTGCAACCCCACCCCTCTTTCACCTGTTACATAATAAGGGGCCAAAAGGGGCCGAAATTGATTTTTTTAAAATTCTTGTTACTGTTATGTTATTAGGCACCAAAAGGGACCAAATTGTAACTTTTTTATTTCTGGTCTGATTTTAAAAATTTTTATTACAATTTCATCCTTGCCAAGTAGCAATTCTAAATTTAAGAATAAATTTTTGCGACCCCTACCTTTTTTTCGCTCATTACCAAAGGGGCCGTAATCATAATTTAAAAAAATTTCTGCTTCAATTTTTCATTGTTTCCCCAAAACATTATTCTTTTCAAGAGTAGAATACAAAATTGAAAATTTATATTTTTACCCCCTGGGTCAAAAGTCCATCAGAGAAGCATGTGTCAAAAATCTTTGTCAGTCCACCATGGGCTGCATGTGTCCAGAGCAATAGACTATCCATATTGGGCCTAAAATGTACAGGGTTCAACATGTTGCGGTCGTATCATGCTGCGCTCGGCGAAGCTTTTTATTATATGATGTTTGTAACCACTAGAGGAAGGTTCCTATTGTATTTGGGGTTGGTGGCCCTTACCGTTTTGGAAAAAAGGGCCAAAAGGGGCTAAAACGGGTGTATTGACAAAACTGTTGTAGAATGTTTATTATTCATTTGATTTTGAAAATTCTTTTTTTATTGAATTCCTTATTAAATTCTGTCAACAAAATGTGTCAATGGTTTTGATGTATATTTAACCGTTACATTGCTACAGGGGGCCAAAGACGGGCCACACCCAAAAAATCAACTTTTTTATTTGTGGTCCGATTTTCAAAATCTTTTTTTCATTGGAATCCTTGTGAAAATCCCTGTCTGCATTTTTCAATCAGATTTGAAATATCTCTTACTGTTTTTGAGATATAAGGGGTCGAAGGGGCAAAAACACCATTTTTAAAAGTTGGTCAAGGCAAATGGTTTTACACAAGAAATTTAGCTGTAGTGGGCCAGCCAATTGTTGTGAAGTTTAAATATGATGATTATATACACTGAAGAAAGCTTTTTATTGCATTTTGTGGTCCTAACCTTTTTTTTAAAAAAGGCCAAAAGGGGCTTAAACGTGTCAAAAACGTCAATGAATATAGAAATAATTGTTTTTTCTATTAAATGTTATTGTAAATATATATGTGTCAAATATGCATTTTAAAGTCCACCATAGGTTGCATGTGTAAAAAAGCTTTGTAAGTCCACCATGGGCTGCATGTGACCAGAGCAATAGACTATCCATATAGGGCCTCCAATGTACAGGGTTTAACTTGTTGCGGTCGTATCATGCTGCGCTCGGCGTAGCTTTTTATTATTTAAAGCAGTTAGATTAAACTGAAGACTGCTGACTGCAGATTTCCATTCTGAATTTAAATTGTCGTAAATGTTATGTATTTTGTGTTGCATACATTTGTAACACACATCCACTTGGCATATTATTTTCTATTTACTGTAAAGGATCCAGAAATATTCAAACAGGGGCACACAATTAAATAAAATTGTCTGGGACCTCTTTTTCCATGCAGTTCTTAACTAAATTTTCCTGTCAAATGGCAGGGGTGTGCCCAGTGCGCCGGAGTTCTAAATCAGCCTTTGATTAAGGCAAATGAGGTCTTGGCTGCTGACAATGTAGTAAATATATAGATGTGGAGCAAGCTGTACATTCATTTTAGTTAACCTTAGATCTAAACAAAAGACACAGGGATGGTGGCTTGCAAAAAACTTTGTTAAACTTTATAATTGTTACTTAGATTGACATTGAAGATGCAGGGGTGGTGACAAAAATCCTATGTAAACCCTCCAGCAGACTAACTGCATGTGTGTTTATTTGATTTTATGAACAGTTTGATTGATCATCTCTGTTTGACAGTTTGTTTTTAGCTTTGTTTAGTGAGCTACAATTAAGTTTCCTATTTGTCATGTTTGTTTAAAATAAGATTGCCTCCACAGGTTGTTTCCTTGCTTTTACTTGATTTTTATGGTCAAAGGGACATAACCCCTATAAGTTGTATGTGTGTAGCTTATAAAGTCACTATTCTTATTTTTCAGGTCTGCATCGTCCAGAAAAAGGATACTAAGAAAATGTATGCAATGAAATACATGAACAAGTTAATGTGTATAAAGAAAGATGCTGTACGAAATGTGTATCGAGAGATCGAAATTTTGACAAATCTGGAGCATCCATTCCTTGTCAATCTGTGGTTCACATTCCAAGATGAAGAGGACATGTTTATGGTTGTAGACCTGCTTTTAGGAGGAGATCTACGATACCACATACAACAGGAAGTTCAATTTGACGAGTACCAAGTCCGTCTGTACATCTGTGAGATTGCTCTGGCCCTTCACTACCTACAACAACATAACATAATTCACAGGTAAATATAATACCTCAACTCTTAAGAGAGGGGTCTATATAACAATCATCTTATCCATTTGTACTTTTCCAGAGCACCTGAGTTCCTTCTCGATAGGACTAGAATTTGGGTTGTGGATTGCTATCAAGTTGATTTGTGTTTGGGTTATGGTGGTTGACCTGGTTCTCTGTGCTGTTCTTGTTTGCATTTACTGATTTTGTCTTTGTCCTTTCAACTTTTGGCATTCAGGTCATCAAAATTCCCCAGGGTTATACCTTGTCAATTTGAAAATTAACACTGAAAGCTTGATATGGCTTCGTTAATTAGCTTGGGTGACAGGTGGAATCACCTTAATCAACAAGTAATTAATTGCATTTGATGTTTGTAAAACTGCCCAAGGAAAATCAAAATGACAATTTTCATGACTTTTCTACTGACAATTTATTTTTTTATATAGAAAATTGGTAACCGGAAGATTTTAGGCATATTAATGGGGAGGCGGGAGATAGAGTCTTGAAACCGGGAGTTAACATGTCTGGCCAATATGAACAATTAGGGACGGTTTATTTAACTTTGCATGCTATTTATGTTTTGGGTGTAGGGACAGAATATTTTTATGGCCCGACCACGTATGTGGATCGGACATATAGTTTTACCCTTGTCCGTCCGTCCGTACGTCCGTATGTCTGTACGTCCGTACGTCCGTCCGTAACACTTTGGTTAAGTTCTTGGTTAAGGTCCATTACTCGGATACTAGATGTTGGGAGTCAATGATATTTCACCACCAGATGGGTCTTGGGTAGGGCTACACCACCCACTAGAAATTAGGTCACTGTGACCTATATTTTATGCATGAACGACTTTGGTTAAGTTCTTGGTTAAGGTCCATAACTTGGATACTAGATGTTGGGGGTCAATGATATTTCACTACTAGATGTGTCTTAGGTAAGGTGACACCACCCAATAGAAATAAGGTCACTGTGACCTATATTTTACGCATGAATGACTTTGGTTAAGTTCTTGGTTAAGGTCCATTACTCGGATACTAGATGTTGGGGGTCAATGATATTTCACTACTAGATGTGTCTTAGGTAAGGTGACACCACCCAATAGAAATAAGGTCACTGTGACCTATATTTTATGCATGAACGACTTCGGTTAAGTTCTTGGTTAAGGTCCATAACTTGGATACTAGATGTTGGGGGTCAATGATATTTCACCACTAGATGTGTCTTAGGTAAGGTGACACCACCCAATAGAAATAAGGTCTCTGTGACCTATATTTTATGCATGAATGACTTTGGTTAAGTTCTTGGTTAAGGTCCATATCTCAGATACTACATGTTGATGGTCAATGGTATTTCACCACTAGATGTGTCTTGGGTAACATGACACCACCCAATAAAAATTAGGTCACTGTGATCTATATTTTATGCATGAACGACTTCGGTTAAGTTCTTGGTTAAGGTCCATAACTTGGATACTAGATGTTGGGGGTCAATGATATTTCACTACTAGATGTGTCTTAGGTAAGGTGACACCACCCACTAGAAATGAGGTGACTGTGACCTATATTTTACGCATGAATGACTTTGGTTAAGGTCCATATCTTTAATACTACATGTTAGGGGTCAATAATATTTCACGTATCCCAGGTAATACACATTGAGGGTCAATGATATTTCAAGAACGGGAGGGCCATCCTGTGGCTCATAGACACACTTTCTAGTTAATATTCATTTCTAGCATTATTTTATAATAGCAGAAATCTTTCTTCAGAATATGTTTTTTTCTTACATTCTGCTGCCAAAATATTTTTTACATCAAAAATCATTTTCAAATTATTTTTTAGGGAAAAAACCAAGCCCCCCCTTTCAAGTTAAATGGTCGTCCCTTAGCTGTTATTTATTCTCTGACCTTGCTTTAGCTAGTGTAAATTCTCATAAGTATTGGGTTTATCTTAGTAAACAACTGTCTTGACATTAAAACAATCAATTTCTGCCACTAATTAAAGCTTTCTAAAGCCACATGATCTCACTGATTAACAGACATTAGTTTTCTTGATGAGTTCAATCAAATTAACAAACTTAGATGGTTGATAACAATTGAACAAAGCTGAAGGTGTTAAAGTTATCTGCTTGATATGAAGTCAAATATGGATTAACTTCAATAAAAACCTTTAACAACGAAACAGAAATGTTATGTCTGTTATGTGCATGAACAGAGATTACTGAGCATGGCCTGGATGGAGTGTATTATGTAAGTAGCTCCTGAGTGGGAAAAATAAGCCAGCAGTGCCTGAGTGGGGGTATACTATTAGTGAGCAATGACTGAGTGGGGGAATATGTATACATGTATTCAGTGCCTGAATAGAGTTTACTGAGCATGGCCTGGATGGGGTGTACTATGTGAGCAACTCCTGAGTGTGAAAAATAAGCCAGCAGTGCCTGAGTTGGGCATTTTCTAAGTGACTGTGAGGTATACTAAGTGAAAAATGCCTGAGTGGGGATATACTAAGTGAGAAGTGCCTGATTGAGGCATAAAAAGTGAGCATTATAATGCCTTAGTGGGGGTATAACAGTAAGGCATGCCTAAGTTCATTATACTAAGTGAGTTATGTCTGAGTGGGGTATAGTAAGTAAACAATGACTGAAAGGGGGAAATACCAAGTGATCAGTGCCTGGTTGGGTATACTAAGTGAGTTATGCCTGAGTGGGCCCTGGGGTATAACAGTTATGAATGCCTAAGTTCAGTATACTAAGTGAGTTATGCCTGAGTGGGGTATACTAATTGAGCAGTGCCTGAAGCATGCTGAGAGGGTATAACAAGTGAGCAATTTCTGAGTGGGGTTAACCTAATAGTGGGTAGTGCATGAGTGGGGTATAAAAAGTGAGCAGTGCCTGAAAGGCATGAAAGGGGGGGATACCAAGTGATTACTGCATAGGTGGGGTTTACTAAGTGAGTTATGCCTGAATGGGGTAAACTAATTGAGCAGTGCCTGAGCATGCTGAGAGGGTATAACATAACAAGTGAGCAATTTCTGAGTGGGGTTAACCTAATAGTGGGTAGTGCATGAGTGGGGTATAAAAAGTGAGCAGTGCCTGAAAGGAGGGATAGGATACCAAGTGATAAGTGCCTCAATGGGGTTTACTAAGTCAGCCTGGCTTTAATCATGTTAATGGGGTGAACTAAATGAGCAGTAAATGAGTGGGGTTTCTAAGTGGACAGAGCCTTAGTGGGGTTGTAGTAAGTGAGCAGTGTTTTGATGGTTATGTGAGCAGAGCATTAGTAGAGGTATTCCTAGCTAGCAGTAGCAGCTGAGAATGTCTTACTTTTCAAACTTTCAGGACCATATATATTTGTGTCATTTTTAAAGGAAAGGGGGTTTAGGTAAAATATAAGGATTAAAGTATTTGATCTACAAAAATGTGTAAGCAATTTCTGTTACATTTTACTTTCTGTCTGTAAATTTATTGTAATGTCACCAGTCAATTGAATAACTAGTTCCAAACTGTCACTTTTCCCCGCTGTTATTAATGCTTGGGATATGTTTGTTGTAATTGATGACGGTTTGTAAGCTCATTAGCCAGCAGCTCCAGACTTAAACTATAATTACATTATTGAACGCAGCATTTTTACTCCTAAAAACTGTCCTCAAATGGATTGATTAAGTCAACATGTGATGTGCTCTGCAGATTTCTGTGTTAAGTCAGATATTGTTGTATTTACGATATATGTTGCATTTTAAGTCCTCAAAAAAATTATAAATAAGTAAAAAAACAAAACAAAATCATGGAAGTTGAAGTATTGAATGCAAAAATGTACATCAATAGTTTCTTAGTCCATTCATTATGATCGAAATATCATAAAGTAATGTTTTATAAACACATTTGTTTTCTGATTTCTGTATTGGCGGCTGCGCGGCGTTAACTTTAATGTTAAGGTTTTATGAGCACCTCCATATTTCAAGAACTATGAGTCCTAGGTTGATGAAACTTTGTATGCACATGGGTCAGTAGTAGCTTAGCACAGTTACATCCCCATCTTTTGACCTTGATCTTAATTTTTCCAGTTGAGTGACTTAGACAATTTTCAATACATAAAATAGCAAAGTTAAAGTTTAATGAGTGGGAACTCTAAATTCTGCATTCTCAACATTTAATTTATTAAAGAATGAATAGATTAATAATAAGGTAATATGTTCCATTAATGGTGCCAAATTTAGTGTTAACTCTTGTTCTCATTTTGATCGGTTTTAACAGTATCCAAGATCAAGGTTTATTGAATTTTCCACTTTGCTTTAAGCTTTGAACAGACTCTTGAACTACAACACCATGAGATTATTAATATTTTTCTTCAAGAGTTAACCTATTGTTTACAAGTCTTGTTCCATTATCATCTCTGACCTTTTACATCAAAACCATCTTGTATTCAGTGATGGAAATACTTTCATCTAATAACGTTCTATTGAGTTCACTAATGGTGGTAGCCGGTATAACAGAGGTTAGCTAGTGAATCGGTTTTCCTTAAATTGACACATTTATAACTATCAGTATAATGGAGGAATGAAAATCAATGTTATCACGTTAATAGTCTTGTAAGATGTAATTGTAGATCATAAGGTCTTCTTATATCTATGAATTCTTATGAGATGTATATGCTGATTATAATCAAGGTCAACTTGTATCAATAATTATAACAAGTTGATAATGCATCAAGATATAAGTCTGGCTAAATACAACAATTTTGAACCTGTCAATTACCAATTCCAGTGCTAAAGTTGTGGGTGCTGTTTCATAAAGCAATCACAACTTAATACCATGTTTGTTGTCTTTTGCAATTTTAATAGGATAATGTGCATATCAAGGTAACAATTGCTTTATGAAAGGTTCCATGATGTGCTTAGATTTACAAAAAAAGCCTGTACACTTGTTGGTATTTAGGGTACCTGTCGAAGGTCAATGGGCTTCCTTGTGAAGTCCAGTTTACTTAACCAGTTGAAGGTCAATGGGCTCCCTTGTGAAGTCCAGTTCACCTGACTGTTGAAGGTCAATGGGCTCCCTTGTGAAGTCCAGTTTACTTCACCTGTCAAAGGTCAATGGGCTCCCTTGTGAAGTCCAGTTTTCGTCACCAGTTGAAGGTCAATGGGCTCCCTTGTGAAGTCCAGTTTTCGTCACCAGTTGAAGGTCAATGGGCTCCCTTGTGAAGTCCAGTTTACTTCACCTGTCAAAGGTCAATGGGCTCCCTTGTGAAGTCCAGTTCACCTGACTGTGGAAGGTCAATGGGCTTCCTTGTGAATCCAGTTCACCTGACTGTGGAAGATCAATGAGCTCTCTTTTGAAGTCCAGTTTACTTCACCAGTTGAAGGTCAATGGGCTCCCTTGTGAAGTCCAGTTTACTTCACCTGTCAAAGGTCAATGGGCTCCCTTGTGAAGTCCAGTTTACTTCACCAGTTGAAGGTCAATGGGCTCCCTTGTGAAGTCCAGTTTACTTCACCTGTTGGAGGTCAATGGGCTCCCTTGTGAAGTCCAGTTTACTTCACCAGTTGAAGGTCAATGGGTACCCTTGTGAAGTCCAGTTTACTTCACCTGTTGGAGGTCAATGGGCTCCCTTGTGAAGTCCAGTTTACTTCACCAGTTGAAGGTCAATGGGCTCCCTTGTGAAGTCCAGTTTACTTCACCAGTTGAAGGTCAATGGGCTCCCTTGTGAAGTCCAGTTTACATCACCTGTTGGAGGTCAATGGACTCCCTTGTGAAGTCCAGTTTACTTCACCTGTCAAAGGTCAATGGACTCCCTTGTGAAGTCCAGTTCACCTGACTGTGGAAGGTCAATGGGCTTCCTTGTGAATCCAGTTCACCTGACTGTGGAAGATCAATGAGCTCTCTTTTGAAGTCCAGTTTACTTCACCAGTTGAAGGTCAATGGGCTCCCTTGTGAAGTCCAGTTTACTTCACCTGTTGGAGGTCAATGGGCTCCCTTGTGAAGTCCAGTTTACTTCACCTGTTGAAGGTCAATGGGCTCCCTTGTGAAGTTCAGTTTACTTCACCAGTTGAAGGTCAATGGGCTCCCTTGTGAAGTCCAGTTTACTTCACCTGTCAAAGGTCAATGGGCTCCCTTGTGAAGTCCAGTTTACTTCACCAGTTGAAGGTCAATGGGCTCCCTTGTGAAGTCCAGTTTACTTCACCTGTCAAAGGTCAATGGGCTTCCTTGTGAATCCAGTTCACCTGACTGTGGAAGGTCAATGGGCTTCCTTGTGAATCCAGTTCACCTGACTGTGGAAGATCAATGAGCTCTCTTTTGAAGTCCAGTTTACTTCACCAGTTGAAGGTCAATGGGCTCCCTTGTGAAGTCCAGTTTACTTCACCAGTTAAAGGTCAATGGGCTCCCTTGTGAAGTCCAGTTTTCTTCACCAGTTGAAGGTCAATGGGCTCCCTTGTGAAGTCCAGTTTTCTTCACCAGTTGAAGGTCAATGGGCTCCCTTGTGAAGTCCAGTTTACTTCACCAGTTGAAGGTCAATGGGCTCCCTTGTGAAGTCCAGTTTACTTCACCTGTCAAAGGTCAATGGACTCCCTTGTGAAGTCCAGTTTACTTCACCTGTTGGAGGTCAATGGGCTCCCTTGTGAAGTCCAGTTTACTTCACCTGTCAAAGGTCAATGGACTCCCTTGTGAAGTCCAGTTCACCTGACTGTGGAAGGTCAATGGGCTTCCTTGTGAATCCAGTTCACCTGACTGTGGAAGATCAATGAGCTCTCTTTTGAAGTCCTGTTTACTTCACTGCTCCCTTGTGAAGTCCAGTTCTGTCATAGGTCAATGGGCTCCCTTGTGAAGTCCAGTTCATCTGTGGAAGGTCAATGGGAGCCCTTGTGAAGTCTAGTTCTCCTGTTGAAGGTCAATGGGTGCCCTTGTGAAGTCTAGTTCTCCTGTTGAAGGTCAACCTTCAACCACCTACATGTTTGGTATATGGCTCTTATATGTATTTGAAAAAAAAGGCGTAAAGCCCTAAAACTGGATTAATCTTATATTGCCATTTTATGGCTTCTATATCCATCCCTGTAGCGGTTTAATGATAAGTTCAGTAATAGATTTTCTTATCAGGATTACCATGTTCCACGATTATAGCGATATTTCTCTGATGACATCTTCTAATCACCTTAACGATAATTTACACAAGAAAATGAGATTTTTGTTGTCTATTATTCTATGAATAAGACAGTTAGACTCGTAATAAATTCTTAGTTTGGGATATTGGTTTGTATTATATATTGATCTCATTTCTCAGGCCAAGATGATAATATATTATATATATTTTTTCCCTTTTCTTGTATATGTTACAGTAAATGTGTGTAATTAGGAATTACGTGAAATTACTAACTTTTTCAGGAATTGATGGCAATAGCTCACATGACCCTTCGGGTCAGGTGAGCTAAAAAAAGAACAGGGGGGTCAAATGCAGTGTTTTTGCAAATAACTCAAAAACGGTCACAGATATCAAAATTCTGGCAAAGGTTAAAAGTGATCAGCACCTCAAGATCTACATGCCCAGAAATTTTCAAGAAGATCCAACAACCGATGTAGGAGTTATTGCCCTTTTTCTGGATTTTTTCAAAATTTTGCACATATTTTGCCTTATATCTTAAAAACTATACAAGATATTTTAAAAATTCAAATTGCATATGATTAAGCACATCAAGATCTACATTTCATGTATTCAAGTCAAAGCTGTAGAACCATTTCTTATAGGAGTTATGGCCCTTAAAGCGTCAAAATTTACCATTTTTCATTACTTTCCCCCTGAATTTCAAAGATTAACTTGTCTAACACCATACATCCAACTTCAACCAAACTTAGCACAGTTATTTAATAGCATACATGCTACAATTCTATCGTTCAGATTTTTGATTGGTCAAAAGATATGGTCGCCATGGCTAAAAATAGAACATAGGGGTAAATTGCAGTTTTTTGCTAATATCTCAAAAATGGTTACAGATATCAAAATTTGGATGGGAATCAAAAGTGATCAGCATATTAAAATGTACATGTCCTGAAATTTTGGAAAAGATCTGACTGCTGATGTGGGAGTTATTGCCCTTTTTCATACTTTTTGCCCAATTTTGCACTTATTAAGCCCAATATCTTGAAAACTAACCAAGATATTTCAGAAATTTAAATTGCATATGGACAAGCACAATAATATCTACTATATATATATGTATCTGTGTAGTTCAGGTGAGCGATTAAGGCTCCTGGGAGCCTCTTGTTTCTATTTCATATATGATTATCTTAAACTTTGGGAAATTCTATTTATTAACTTTTGGAATTCTCTATATCCAAGAATGATAAAAAATGTTTGATAATGAGCACAAAATGACATTTCATTGACTTCAGATATGTGCCCACCCTACCTTCATGGTTAAAAACATAATTTTCTTTGTTTTTGCTTTTGTTTTTTTTTACTTTTAAAACCTTTTTTTTTGACATACTACAGACACTGACTACAGTACAATTTTCTTTTTAGTATGTTAATAAATCAACTATAATTGATTTTGTTTTCAGTAAATGTGTGTAATATTCCCTAAAATTTTCAGTAATTTCATGTAATTACTGGTGAAAATCAGTTATTTCACGTAATTACTAAGCCCTTTAGGAATTTCATGAAATTCCTGAATTTTCAGTACTTTCATGAAATTCCTAATTACACACATTTACTGTAACATATACATAAGTCACGGATGGTGTTGTATTGTGTTGTATGATAAAATCCCTTCTTTCTACATGTTCTCATGCCCTATAAGATAAATTTAAGGTGGGTTTTGCTTTGTTTGATGGCCATCCATCATCCATTTTCTAGGCCAGTTTATAATATAACATGAAAATGTTTAAAAACAGTTTTTTGGTGATTATTGAGATGATGGGGGTATATATATGGAGTAAAGACACATTACACAAAATTTCATTGTGAAAATAACAATCAAAGCAAAGAAATGTATTTCTGCTCTTCATCCTTATTAATTTTCTGTCTGTTAAAAATTACCAAGTTACAATATTCTAATAAAGCCTTCCATAAAGTTTTCTGTTTTCTACTTTCAGGGACATCAAACCGGACAATATTTTGTTGGATGAAGAAGGTAAGAGATCTTTAAGTTTGTAATTTCTAACATCTGATCAAAAATAAGTCATTCCAGCTCAGACTAGCAGTTCACCAATGTCACCCAACCATTCCAGCTCAGGCTAGCAGCTCATCATTGTCCCCCAACCATTCCAGCTCAGGCTAGCAATTCATAGTGTCACCCAACCATTCCAGCTCAGGCTAGCAGTTCATAGTGTCACCCAACCATTCCAGCTCAGGCTAGCAGTTCATCAGTGTCCCCCAACCATTCCAGCTCAGGCTAGCAGTTCATAGTGTCCCCCAACCATTCCAGCTCAGGCTAGCAGTTCATAGTGTCACCCAACCATTCCAGCTCAGGCTAGCAGTTCATAGTGTCACCCAACCATTCCAGCTCAGGCTAGCAGTTCATCAGTGTCCCCCAACCATTCCAGCTCAGGCTAGCAGTTCATCAGTGTCCCCCAACCATTCCAGCTCAGGCTAGCAGTTCATCGTTGTCCCCCAACCATTCCAGCTCAGGCTAGCAGCTCATCATTGTCCCCCAACCATTCCAGCTCAGGCTAGCAGTTCATCGTTGTCCCCCAACCATTCCAGCTCAGGCTAGCAGCTCATCATTGTCCCCCAACCATTCCAGCTCAGGCTAGCAGTTCATAGTGTCACCCAACCATTCCAGCTCAGGCTAGCAGTTCATCAGTGTCCCCCAACCATTCCAGCTCAGGCTAGCAGTTCATAGTGTCCCCCAACCATTCCAGCTCAGGCTAGCAATTCATCAATGTCCCCCAACCATTCCAGCTCAGGCTAGCAATTCATCACTGTCCCCCAACCATTCCAGCTCAGGCTAGCAGTTCATCAGTGTCCCCCAACCATTCTAGCTCAGGCTAGCAATTCATCACTGTCCCCCAACCATTCCAGCTCAGGCTAGCAGCTCATCATTGTCCCCCAACCATTCCAGCTCAGGCTAGCAGCTCATCATTGTCCCCCAACCATTCCAGCTCAGGCTAGCAGTTCATCACTGTCCCCCAACCATTCCAGCTCAGGCTAGCAATTCATCAATGTCCCCCAACCATTCCAGCTCAGGCTAGCAGCTCATCATTGTCCCCCAACCATTCCAGCTCAGGCTAGCAATTCATCAATGTCCCCCAACCATTCCAGCTCAGGCTAGCAGTTCATCACTGTCCCCCAACCATTCCAGCTCAGGCTCATTCCAGCTCAGACTTGCAGTTCATCAATCTCCTCCAACCATTCCAGCAGCTCAGTCTAGCAGTTCATCAGTGTCCCCCAACCCCAGTTATCCATGTGCAGCCAAAATATGAAATACATGTAGTAACAAAAGAGGATATATATTAGATAAAACTGAAAAAGGGTATTATGACAAAGGACCAAATAAGGCCAGCCTTAGTCAGAAAAGATATCAAAACTAATGAACAGAATATGTTCAATGGATTTTATCAAAGCAGAAAGTGTCGATTGAAAAACAGAGATATGTTGTACCTATATCTTCATGCTTTAAACTGAGGAGACTACTCAGTCTTCTGATATAAACTTTTCTGCTGATCGCTATTCAATCTTTCATTTATCCTTTTAACTCTCATTTGCAGATGAAGTGTTAAGAATAGAATTCAGACAATTTATGTCAATTATTCAGCTTTAATCCAAGGACAGGATCTTTCCTTAGTTATTATCTGTCTATATCGATGATATTAATATATGACAATAGCCACCTTTCTCTCTAGACTAAAGTAGACAATCAGACTGCTGGACTGTCTAAAGTCAGACTGATTGAAGATGACATACAATTTACATGTGTGATAAATAGCACAGACATCAATCAAAGACCAAAACTTCAAAATGAACGACATTAATTTTCAACTCATTAATGTTAATGGTTTATATTCTTTACTTTGATGTATAAATTCCTAAACATTTGTATTTAATAAAAGTATAACAAAATTACCGAACTTTTAGGATCAAACTCAATGTCAAAGAGAAAAGACAAAATATGGAAGACACACCAGAATAGTTATAGATCGCAATGGTCCTGACTTGGCACAGGCATTTCAAATGAAGTGGTGGGTTAAACCAGGTAATATGGCTCCCCAAATCTCCCTCTTCCATTGCGATCTTAGGGACCAGTACTCTGGTAGTAACACACAAGGCAACCATAAAAGGAATAATAAGATGATCATCTCAGTACAACAATCTGCAAAAAACTAATTAAAACAATCACTAACCAATACATCCAACTTAATTTTGAATTTATCTAATATTGAATATTCTGATTTTTGACAGGTCATGTTCACATAACAGACTTCAATATAGCTACAGTTTTGAGCGAGGGACAGCTAGCCACCTCGATGTCAGGGACCACACCTTATATGGGTATGTATAGTGAGGAAATACTATTTTACAAGTTCAATCATTTTAAAGGGAAGTAGTGTTTCATACATGTGGTTGTGGGCTTTGTTCAAGACAAAAAAGTTTGCATTCAAATAAGCTTAATTTGAATCTAGGATCATAGTCAACTGCTGGGAATTTATTTTAGAATAAGATTTAAAAAAGACGTTTATTTTAGATTTCTTAAATAACAATCCCCTTGTCTGTTAACATTTTAATAAATCAAACTACTTCAGTCATATGTTCATAGAAAGGTTTACTAGATTAACAAATTGAACCTTTGTCTGCTTGCATGGTTTAAATGTAATCTTTATTGCGATTCTTCCTAACTCTTGTCGCCAATAGAAAATGTCAAAGTAATCTTCCAATTTGTCATAACTTTGTCATATTTAAAGAAAATCAATGCTCTCGTTTCTATTAAATCACTAAGGGACAAGTCTTTGATGAGTTTGCCGATTTCCAGCTTATTAATCTAGTACAATTGTTACAGATCGAAGGAAATTATTTACGTTTTTATAGACTCTTACTCAAATGTACTCACGGAACATGTCAACCTAGTTTAAAGTTTTTAAATTGTTTATAGGCCCGTCTTTTTGTCCATTCATTGTCTGTCTGTCTGTTGTCTCTCTGTCTCTTTGTCTGTCTGTCTGTCCATGTTCTCCTTGGTGGAGCTTTATGAAACTTGACATAAAGGAGGTACATCCATCATACATGTATGACGATGTGGATGACAAAATTTCACCATGCTTTGAGATCATTTAGGACCAGAAGCTTTGACTTACTGAAGGTTTAAAATAGGGCAATTGAAGTTTGGAATATGGACAATTATTAGGTGCTTTCAATCAAATTTATGCATAATGCTAACATTGCATGACCAACTGGATGTTAAGGGTTGGATTTTATACCGTGACTCTAACATTATGGGTCATATTGCATTTGGGTCCATCATAATTTGGAAGTTTTCTAAAATTCTAAAATCAGTTTGCTATAATCATAAAAATTATTTAGACAAAAGCATGAACTCAATGGTTGAAAAATATATATATAAGCATAAAACATCCATGGTTTTGAACTTCATAGTTGATTGATAGCAGCAGAAGGGGACAGGGAACTGTGTCTGTTTGACACATTTTCTTTTTATGCAGGTTAAAAATGGTGGTTTTTTTTTCAATATAAAAAATCATCAAAGTCAGCATTAGGTTAAAGTTTGTAAATATCTACTCTTAACATTTAAAGTGGTTCTTTTATGGTTTCTTTTGAATATCTTAGTATTTTAATTATCCCCCCGTCCTACTCCCTAAAGCAGGGACATAGAAATGCAATGTGTATTTGCGTCTGTCCCTCTTTTCATCCATCACACAAATTTTCTGTAACAAATTTTTCAGCAACCATCAATCATAAACAGGGCAAGGGATCTAGAATCTGTTCTTGCTTGATATTGTGTTTTGTACTTTGTTAATTATACCCCCGCTTCGAAGAAGAGGGGGGTATACTGTTTTACCCTTGTCCGTCCGTCCGTCCATCCGTCCGTCCGTAACAAAACTTCCGTCACAGTTTTCTAAGCAACTACATGAGATAGAGTTCTGATATTTTGTATACAGCTTTATTATATAGTCCCATATGGTGTATACCGATTTTATGTTCCTACGTAGTCTACTTCCTGTTTACCGAATACTTAGGTTTTAACACATAATAGACATAAATGCAAAATTTTCGTCACAGTTTCCCAAGCAACTACATGAGATAGAGGTCTGATATTTTGTATACAGCTTTATCTTATAGTCCCATATGGTGTATACCGATTTTATGCTCCTAGGTTGTCTACTTCCTGTTTACCGAATACTTAGGTTTAACACATAATAGACATAAATTCAAAATTTCCGTCACAGTTTCCCAAGCAACTACATGAGATAGAGTTCTGATATTTTGTATACAACTTTATCCTATAATCCCATATGGTGTATAGTGGTTTTATGTTCCTAGGTCAACTACTTACTGTTTACAGAGTATTTAAACTTGTATGCATGGCTTAGTTTGGGGAGCGGGGGTATCACTAGTGAGCATTAGCTCACAGATTTACTTGTTTTACCTCATAATATGTTTATCCTTAAGAAAACCAGCATCTAACATGTCTAAGGACATCTCAACTCAATCAATATTTTACGTGACATTTTCTCGTTTTAATCACTTTCACTGTAAAGTTCTCTGTCATAATGTTACTTAGTTTTATTGCTATGTAGGTGGACAAATAAAATATATAAGGATTCCATAAATAGCTAGAACTCTATCAAAATTAGCCGTGTTATATAGTTTTGTCACAAAATTTCATATCACCAGAGTATTGTAATTGTTCGTTCGTTATGTGGGGGTGAATCTCCTGTGATTCGTTAGGGGGAATTATTACCAATTGTCTAATATATGATGCTGAGGAAATGAAATTAATGTTTTATAGTGATGGGTAATTATTTGTATCAAGCGTCTAGAGATGTCACAAAATGTCGTTATAAAGAATCCAGAATTAATGTATCACCCAGATTATTTCTATGAAGAAATTTGTTTTCATTAGCTTTTTATTAACGTCATACACACATACATGTATATATATTTATATTTTCAAAAAGAATTATTACGATGTGTAAAGGAAACAAAGACATATGCTGGAAGGCTGAAAGAGCAAAGACAAAATTATGTTCAATTATAAGAAACAGGATCATACTAGAAATTCATTTAATCAAAACCCTTTTTTGTCAAGATAATGGCTGTAGTAAATATTGAATGGTAAAAAAAATAAAACCATAATTTAATCAACCAATCAATCAATCAATCATGACTAAGCCATGACATGAAGACTATTTTACTTCAGTGTTTTGACAACAGAGATGATTCTTTTGTCTCCTAGTCAACATGAAATCTTAAAAAGGGGATATGGAGTATGTATATGCATGATGCAAAATCTGACACATTATGATGAATATAACAGTAAAATAAATTAAAGAAACAGCACTTTCATTGCTGTTCTTCATCTTAAAATCACATGGAGGCCTTTGATTATGGAACTAAGGCTTGCATCTTACTGCAATTTTAGGATCGCCTCTAGGATTGGTTAAAGCAAAATTCTTTGCTTAGAGTCAATAACTCTACACCACAAGTGCAGGGTTTCTAGTCAACATAAGTATCTTTTGTTCCATGGTGGATTTATTTTGGTGCTTCTGAGTTTTCATCATAAAATAACAGTTCATCATGGGGTTTAAAAATAGTTTTCACTGCAAGTCAGACAGCCTCCAGCAGAACTTTTTGCCAAATATCAATAATGCTTCACCTATTAAATTTTTCTGTCAATAAGACCAAATATAATGTACTATTATAGTTAAAAAGTATTCGATCTTTCAACTAGAATTAATCAATATGACCAAGAAGTCAAACATTTGTAAAAATAGAATGATAGTATAGTATATAATACTCTGTAGCATCAGTAAACATTCCATATAAGTGATTATTCTGCCAGTTATTCTGTTGTTTACATTGACAATAGAGTAAAACAACAGAATATGACAGTAGCTTTCTATTTAATTGAATTAGAATTTTCGATATGCTTTATAACTATGGTTTTATCTTTTTAACGCTTTTTATACGACTGCAAAAAATTTGCGGACGTATAATGGTATGATGCTGTCGTCGTCGTCGTCGTCGTCATTGTCTGTTAACTTTAGTGTATACACAATAACTTTAGTTCTAGTAATCCGAATGCAATGAAATTTCACAATGATATTCCTTAATATGAAAGGATGGATGGGATTGATTTTTGGGGTCCCACCTGTTTTGGTTTTGAAATTAGGGTCCAAAAAGAGGCCAAAAATGCTAATTTTATGTTTGTTGCCTCGATAACTTTAGTTCTAGTCATCCTCTTGCTTTGAACTTTGGCATTAATGTTTCTTGACATTAAAGGGTGAATGGGATTGATGTTGGGGTCCCTTTTTTTGTTTCAAAATTAGGGGCCCAAAAGGGGCATCAAATTCAAATATTTAATTGTTTCTACCATAACTTTGTTGCTAACTGGCTTATTGCTGTGAAAGGACTAGAGCCACGAACCCAAATAATTGGCCCTGTTAATACTCAAATATCAAGATTGGTTTGTTTTACACCAAAATTTGTGTATGTATAGCTGGATGTCTTTGCTAAAAGAGAAAAGATTTGATTATGGTGTATAAATGGATTTCCAAGTACCCTAACCCTTCAAAAATAGCCTAAATCAGTGATTTTTCACTTTCGGCCAAAATGACTTGTTTTTCAGTCAAATTTTTGTGATTTTCTATGTGGCGCCACCCCTCGCCCATCGAAATTTTTGTTGAAATATGAAGAATACATTGTATTTATAAAATTTAAGCAAAAATATTTATGGGCGAGGGGTGGCGCCCATGTCATTTTCACTAAAAACCAGGTGGAAAATTGTGAAAGGGGTATGTTCAGGAAGTGCTGAAATCGGCCCCATATTTGCACAAATTGTCAACTATGTACCATCTCAATGAATTTGATGTAATTTAGTCATTAGATAACCAAACTTTACATATTAAATCGATTCCACATGCTGACGACAATATGCATGATATTATGATGTCATAAACATGCTGAAAACTTGGAAAATATCAATATTTGCATTATTTTTGGCGGTTTACAAGAGATTTTTCTTAAAATTAGTAAAGAGCGCAATCATCAACAACTGTAATTCTTTGCCCATCTATTTGTCTTGCAAAAATAAGCATTTCATTACAAAATTGTTTTTGTCGACGCATGCGCTCTATGTTAAATTAAGAGATTTCTGACCAAAAATGCTCAAAAATTGCCAAATATGATAAATTTCATCAAATCATATGATTTCTAGCCCAGTTTTCTCCACATTGCTGAATAGTTTGAACCTAGCTTTTGTTATTTCTTAAATGACAACATTTCAAAACATATTTGGCAGTAATTTCAGAAAGTTTACTCCTGAGTTGAAATTTTGGGCCAATTTTGGTTCTAACTGAACCTACTCCTTTAGCTGAATTAGCATACTTTCAATTTTAGCGTCACTTTATGATGTCATTACAAAGTTTTAAGTACAGAAAACTTTAAAATTAATTTTGTTTTGTAAAAAGTAATCATTCTAGACAGTGAGTGAGTGAGTACTTGGCCACAAAAATCTTATCTAACAAATGAATTTGAAAAAATGGCCCAATTGAGGGCCAAATACGAGGGTTTGTGGCTTTAGTCCTTTGTAAATAAATGTTTCTTACAAAAAAAGAATGAACCTGATGAACTTTTGCGGGTCCCTTTTTCCCTGTTATGTAATTAGGGGCCAAAAGGGGCCAAAATCAAAACTTTTATATCAGTGGTCTGATTTTGAAATTTTTTTTTGCATGTTTGTTCTTGTCAAATAGCGATACAAAATTGAGAATCAATTTTTGTGACCCCCTTTTTCCCCTTATTATGTAATTAGGGGCCAAAAGGGACCAAAATCGAAACTTTTTCACTTATGATCCGATTTTGAAAATTTTTTTTGCATGTTTGTTCTTGTCAAATAGTGGATACAAAATTGAGAATTAATTTTTGCAACCCCCCTTTTTCCCCCTATTATGTAATTAGTGCCAAAATGGAAAATTTGGGGTCTAATTTTGATCTCCTTTCGAAAAAAAATAATTCCTTTTAAATTGTAAGTGGAAAGTCCACCAAAAGCTGCATGTGTCAAAAACCTTTGTCAGTCCACCATGGGCTGCATGTGTCCAGAGCAATTTACTATCCATATTGGGCCTAAAACGTACAGGGTTCAACATGTTGCGGTCGTATCATGCTGCGCTCGGCGAAGCTTTTTATTTTAAAGTTTGTATTCAGTAAAATTATATGTTAGTGTGTTATATGTTGATATATTATAACAGTAATACGCACCAAAACAGGGACATATTCAGTGTTTTGTTATGCCACCAATGTCAAATGTTGGTTGTATAAAAATTTAGTTCACTGGTAACTTATGCAGACCTGTCAAGTGTCATGCAACTTGCGTGAGACTCTAGCATCTAGTCAGCAATTTGGCGGCAAATTTCTTTAATGTTTTAATTTTTCCTTTGATCTTTCAATTTTTCGTCGAATCTCACACATGCAGCCTATTAAACTGGACAGCCCTTCTTATGTCAGTTGGTATGTAAGTACAAAAACTTAATTGCTTTACCTTTTTCTCCGAAACCATACATATGAATCCTTTAAAAGTTGGTAGAATGGGTTTTAGAATGTCCTTAAGCGACTTTGACAGGTTTATTTGAGATACACTTTGATAGATTTTATTGGTACGTTTAGAAATGTAATGGTCAAGTTTGATTTCATTAATTAATGAATGTAGAATATTGATCAGGTGAGATATACTTTTAGTATTGTTAATTCTAATCCATAACTATTTCAGCACCAGAAGTATTTGCCTGTGCTTTAGATGAATGTCCTGGATACAGCTATCCGGTAGATTGGTGGTCACTAGGAATCTGTGCTTATGAAATGCTGAAAGGAAGGGTAATTATTCTAAGTTTTTTTTGGAGATTGTAAAATTTGATAACTGCATAGTTAAGCCAAGTAACTAAGTGTGGAATGTATAACTTCATGTATCAGACTGTTGATACAATTTAGTAATAAAATATGATATAATATTAATGATTTTCATATGAACAAGGTATTAGCTATTATACTCAGAATTATTTTGACATTTGGAAAAATCACTTTTCCACTTGTAACAAAACCAACTGAACTATTATAGGCCGTGGTTATTTAGTCCAAGTGTGCGTTGCAAGTGGAAAAGAAGTTTTTCTGAATGTCAAAATAATTATGAGTTTAATTAAGACCTTGTTAATTATACAATGCAACAAATGGAATTGGATTTACAATTGTAACAATAAAAATATGAAATGTACATTAAACTGTGTACCTGTGACTATTACATTATGAATATTAATAATATGTACCTGTACATTGAGAATAAAGAATTATAATTAAATTCAGACCTGTCAAGTGTCACCCAACTTGTATGAGACTGACACATCTTAGTAAGCAATTTGGTGGCAAATTTCTTTGATCTTTTTCTTTTTTCATTTGATCTTTCAATTTTTGGGTAAATATCATGCAAGCAGCTCATAAAAACTTGACCGCCCTGAAACTTACTCATTGGTAAATCTATCTTTGAGGTTGGTTTCTGAATGTTTGAGGTCTATTATTAGATACATTTATGTTTTGTCTCTTACAGAGACCTTATGATATACACACGGGTACATCCATACTAGAAGTGAAGCAGATATTCATGACATGTAAAGTCCATTATTCACAGTCCATGCATGAAGGAGCAAAAGATCTTATAAAAGGGGTAGGTCTTATGTAGAAAACGATTATAATTGTTAAAGATCATGTAATATTTTTTAATGAAAATCGATTGCAGAACAGCTCGGCAATATTATCTTGAAATGGTGTGGGTTGTATTAAACCTATAGGTAATTTTCTACCTTTGCGTAACTTTTTTTGAAAAGTATATTTGACAAATTTACATGCAGCATAACAGTGATGAGATTTTTAAAATTTTTAAATCTGTTGTACTACATCCTTTCAATCAAAATGATATCTTATGAAAACATATTAGATGTTATGTTGCAAAGTTTCAATTTCAGTTACTCACTCCAGCTCCTGATAGAAGAATATCTAGTCTTGACTCTCTAAAATGACAATCTTTCATGAGTGAGTTGAGTTTTTAAAGATTTTTTTTTTATTCCAGTTACCCACTTGAGGCCCTGGTGGAAGAATATCAAGTCTTGACTCACTGAAGCGACAATATTTTATGAGTGAGTTGGTGTTTGATAAAGTATTTTTTTTTTATTTCAGTTACTCACTTTAGATCCTGATAGAAGAATATCAAGTCTTGACTCACTGAAGCGACAATATTTTATGAGTGAGTTGGTGTTTGATAAAGTATTTTTTTTTCATTTCAGTTACTCACTTTAGATCCTGATAGAAGAATATCAAGTCTTGACTCACTGAAGCGACAATATTTTATGAGTGAGTTGGTGTTTGATAAAGTATTTTTTTTTTTTTTTCAATTATTCACTTTAGATCCTGATAGAAGAATATCAAGTCTTGACTCACTGAAGCTACAATATTTTATGAGTGAGTAGAGTTTGATAAAGTATATTTTTTCTATTTCAGTTACTCACTTTAGATCCTGATAGAAGAATATCAAGTCTTGACTCACTGAAGCGACAATATTTTATGAGTGAGTTGGTGTTTGGTAAAGTATTTTTTTTTTATTTCAGTTGCTCACTTTAGATCCTGATAGAAGAATATCAAGTCTTGACTCACTGAAGTGACAATATTTTATGAGTGAGTTGGTGTTTGATAAAGTATTTTTTTTTATTTCAATTACTCACTTTAGATCCTGATAGAAGAATATCAAGTCTTGACTCACTGAAGCGACAATATTTTATGAGTGAGTAGAGTTTGATAAAGTATATTTTTTCTATTTCAGTTACTCACTTTAGATCCTGATAGAAGAATATCAAGTCTTGACTCACTGAAGCGACAATATTTTATGAGTGAGTTGGAGTTTGATAAAGTATTACAGAGAGAAGTAAAACCTACGTTTGAACCATCAGTGAGTATCAGTTTGTTTTTATTTCTAAATAAGAAGTTCTTGTTATGAATTTATTCCTTCAATGCTAGAAAAAAAAGTTACATCTCCCAAAGCATAAAGGAAGTACATCAAATTTGAGATGTGATGGAAGAAGAATTTCAATCAGTGGAGATAATTTGGATTGAATTATTCTAATGGACCAAGTACACAATTTACTTGTGATCCAATTTTCAAAATCTTATTTTCATTGGAATCCTTATGAAAATACCTGCATTTGGTTACAATCAGATTTCCAATATCTCCTTCTGTTTTTAAGATATTGTGGTCGAAGGATTCAAAAGCGCAAATTATAAGTGCTTGTCTGAACAAATGGTTTTATGCAAACACTTAGGTTTTTATTGGCTGCTAAATTGTTATGTTGTTTTCATATGATGTTTCTAACCACTAGAGAAAGCTTCATCTTGCATTTGGGAATTATGACCCTATCTGTTCATGGAATAAGGGGGCCAAAAGGGGTTAAATGGATGTTAAATTAAAACTGCAGTAGAACCTTTATTTTTCATCTGATTCTATCTTGTGTTTTTTTTTCATTGCATTCCTCATTAAATTCTGCTAACTATATGTTTTAATCTTTTTATGCATTTTGCACAGTTGCATTACTGGTTTTGAGATATTAAGGATCAAAGGGGCCAAAATTGTCAATTTTTAAGAGTTTTCCTTAATGTAAGATATAAAATAAATATGCATTGAAAATCCATCACACAATGCATGTGTCAAAACCTTTGATAGCCCACCATGGGCTACATGTGTCTATAGCAATTGACTATCTTTATTTGGCCTCCAGCATACAGGGTTCAACATGTTGAGGTTGTATCATGCTGCGCTCAGCGTAGCTTTTTATTAGCTCACCTGGACCGAAGGTCCATGTGAGCTATTGCCATCACTTGGCGTCCGTCGCCGTCCGTCGTCGTTAACTTTTCTTTGAAAATCTTCTCCTCTGAAACAACTGAAGGGATTGCTTTGAAACCTTGCACACTTCATCTATGGGATGTCCTCTACCAAGGTTGAACAAATGGTGACCGTCGTCTAAACAACATGGCCGGCGTTACTAAAAATAGACCAGGGGGGTCAGACTACTGTTTTTGGCTTGTAAATCGAAAAGTATAAGAGATAGATGAAATCTGATGCCACGCTACTGCTTCAGCATCAAAAGCTCTACAAAAGTCTCCATTTGAGTGGAAGTTGTCAGATGACCCCTTATAGGAGTTACGGCCCCTTAAAGGTGAAAAATAGCATTTTTGCATGTTTTTGGCATATAGAATGAAAACTATTGTAGATAGAGAAAAGCTGTTGCTTGCTTAAATGTTCAGCTCATTGAGCCCTACAAAAGTCTCCATAGGGTCGAAGTTGTCAGATGACCCCTTAAGGGGGTTACAGCCCCTAAAATAGCGTTTTTTTCATATTTTCAGCCTATGGAATGAAAACTATAGCAGATAGAGAGAAGCTGTTGCTTGCTCAAATGATCAGCTTATTTAGCTCTACAAAAGTCTCCATAGGGTCGAAGTTGTCAGATGTCCCCTTATAGGGGTTTCGGCCCCTGAAATAACTTTCTTTCATGTTTTTGGCCTATGGAATGAAAACTATAGCAGATAAAGAGAAGCTGTTGCTTGCTTAAATGTTCAGTTCATTTAGCTCTACAAAAGTCTTCTTAGGGTGATAGTTGTCAGATGACCCCTTATAGGGGATACGGCCTTTAAAAAACGTTTTTTCATGTTTTTGGCCTTTAAAATGAAAACTATAGCAGATAGAGAAAAGCTGTTGCTTGCTTAAAAGTTCAGTTCATTTAGCGCTACAAAAGTTTTCATAGGGTTGAAGTTGTCAGATGGCCCCTTATAAGGATTTTGGCCCCTAAAATAACGTTCTTTCATGATTTGGGCCTATGGCTACAGAATGACACTATAGTAGATGGAGAAAAGCTGTTACTTGCTTAAATGTTCAGCTCATTTAGCTCTAGAAAAGTTTTTATAGGGTGGACATCAAGACTAGGTGAGCGATTCAGGCTCCTGGGAGCCTCTTGTTGTACAATAGAAGTCAATTAAGATGAAGCAAGGTGTATTCTCTTGTGAGTTTGATAGAGATCTTCATAAGAGGTTGTAAAGGGGGGAGGGGTCTGAGCATGAAAACATGTGAAATATATAAGATGAAAAATTTACATGAGGAATAACATGTATCATTCAACATGCATTTGCCAGTAAAACATGAAAATATGACAAATAGGCATTCAAGCATAAATGCATTGAAAATAGAAATGCCTAAAAATGTTACATGAAAAATAACCCTTAACCACACAATAGCTACTCTTTATACTTAATTCTATATTTTCAGAAAGACCATTTGAACTGTGATCCTACATATGAATTGGAGGAAATGATAATTGAATCAAAACCTCTCCATAAAAAGAAGAAACGTCTAGCTAAACAGAACTCCAAACGAGGGGAGCTTTCTAGACAAGCCTCTGTGGTGAGCATAAAATCTTTCTTTCTGTCTGTACATTTTGCATGTATGCCTAAGCTAAACAGAACTCTAACAAGGGAAGCTTTCTAAAATCAAGTTATAGGACTTAGGGAAGACAATAACCTAGAAGCAACATAATCCTGTGTAAGCAATATGCGCTATCAAAAGAAATTATGCTATATCCCACATGTTTTATGTATAATATTGTGAATCTTTTAAAAACAAAGAGAGAAAGTTGACGATTAAAAAGTTTAAAGTCACTATATTTGACATATATTGTGTTTGTATTTTGTAGGATTCAGAGAATACAATTGAAGAGGAAAATATTTATAAATATTTTAAAGTTTATAACAGAGAAAAGTAGGTATATTATAAGTTAAATAAATAAAGACTCTGCAGTTTTCTAAATTGATGGATCTTATCCTCACTAAAATAATCTAATATTATAATGTATTGTGATTTCAAAGTATTTAGTATATTTAAAACTTTATGTTCTGTGACAAATTTTGGGGATTCAAGTCAAATAGTTCTGTATACCTGTATTGTTAAAAAAGGTTGTGATCCATGCCCACTGTTGCTTGGTTAGAATGTTATCCTCTGCTTAAACTTGTGTCAATTCTTGGAAATAGTTGTTTATTAACTGAAGTTAAGAAATGTTTGCAATCATGTTCAATCAACGTGACCATTTTGTTAGACTTAGTTTGTATTTGTCCTAAGATTATTCCTCTTCATTCAATGGCGATGTGTTTGTAACCAAAGCTTACTCTAACCTTTAAATTTCAGAATAAAGTATGAGGAAGAACATGATTCTGAACAAACCACAGAGGAAACCGAGCCTAGAAGACCTTCTCTACGGGGTATTAGTATCAATGAAAGCTTTGACTGTGAAGACGAAACAGAAAAACAGGACGGCATCGGTGACTCGTGTGATCTACCTGACATGACGGACATTACACAAAGACTCAGTGTTCACTCGGCAATAGACATTGGTCAGCGAAGACATTCAGGAAAAACCGTCACGTTCTGTGATCGTAGACTTTCGGACTACACCTGTTACTCTCGTCACGATCCACATAAATCTTCGGAGAGGACGGGGATTATTAAACCCATGTTAAAAGATCGTCGATTATCAGACATGACGGGACAGAAATCTTCTGATTCCTCCGGTACAAGTTGATATTTAGTCTCGCTCAACTTAATTTATTTTTATACAATCATTCCAATAGAGAAAAAAACTTTGTAAAGATTTTGTTATGAAGTTTTAAAACTGATTCCAAATTTTGTTATAGATAGCTAACAAATCATATTGTTACATTACTTTTTTAAAACTAATTCTGTCTATGATTGAGTCAAATTTATGTGTCTTGTTCCATAGGTACTGCTTGAAGAGAAATTTATTGCTGAAGAGCATATCATAAGACCAAACAATTTTATGAATATAAAAAAACATGAATCTCTTTAACGTTATCATTGGTATTTTCTATTGCTTTTTTTATTGTTTTTGTATTAATTTTGGGACCAGAATTCTTTAAGGTTCATGCTTACACTTTGAATAAAATGGTCGATATTTGACCTATTTTTCTAGTCTATGTACGACTTAAACGACCCATAGAAACAGAAAATAAAGTGTAGCAGTGTATAAAAATCGTCGATCATTTTCCCTTTCAGTTTACAAGATTACTTTTGTTGTTTTCTCTATTCATTTTCTTTCCGTTCAAGTTGTCCCATAAATAAAGCATGAATTACCCTTAAATAACCTTCCATGAAACCGATTGTGAGTAGATTTAATAACACCAATAATGAAATTACCTTGCACGTGGAGGCCAAATGACAGGGCATTGTTGATACATGTATTTGGCTATATTTGGGTGAACTGAAAAACGCAAAGAAAATGCCCCGGCAAAACTGATCGAGTGTACACGTACAAAATACTAAAAGTTTATGCAAAAAATATTTATCTAGACGCTGCTACGCTTTATTAAGCAATTGAATGCGTAGTTTAGGCTCCACATAGACTAAAAAAACGTAAAATATCGGTCATTTTTTCCGAAGTGTAAAGATGAACCTTAAAGTTGAGTTCATTATTTAAATTTGTTTTGGTCGATTTAAAAAAAAATACATTATAATGTATTCCATCTGTACAAAAGTCATTTGAGGCTGAAAAATAAACTTCATGAATATGATTTTATCATACCATATATACCCCGGTATATATTATTTATCATTCCATATATTTTTTTCAAAAAAGAATTATTTATATATGTCTCAAATACTGTTTTTTTTTAGCTGTAAACTAAACCCCATGACAATGTGTTATTTTGATATTTTGTAAGCTTTTGTTTTCACCATGTATTTATTACATCTGAACTACTTATTATTGTTTTACATTTTGAAGTATATCCCAGAATCAATGATTGTAACATATTTTTGGACAACTCTCCAATATTTGTCTTTGGGGGGGGGGGAATTCAGAAAATTTTGGATGTATTTATTGTCATGACATTTTAAAGTCTCAAGGGCAAATCTCCAAGTCTGTTTCTTGCCTTATGACCTTGAATTTCTTTAAAAATACATTGTTTTTAAGATATTGGTGTTATTGGCCGGGTTTCATGCACTGAAAAATCCTGGTTACATAGTGGTGAATGTTGTGGGGGCAGGGAAAACATTTAGTAACAGTTTTCTCAGCAACTGCTTATCTTTAAACTTCCTGTTTAAAGAAATTCTGCCATTTTTTACTATGACAGATCTTTTCCTTTAATAAAATAAAGATTTTCAAAATATGGGTACATAGTACTGTTTGAATTTACCCGATCCAGAATTCAAGTTTCGGAGATCAATAGAAGAAGCAGAGAATTAAAGCAAAACTTTTTTCGAAGAACCTTAAACATGACACTTCCTTAAATAGTCGTGTTGTCAATCACATCAAACGACAAATATGAGTTTTAATGGGTTTTGCATGGTTTTTTACGGGCCTGCTTAAAAATGCCTGTTTTTGCCTACTTTCTGACCATGTTTATTACCAAATGCTATTTTTTTTCAAACCGCATGGAAATAAAACTTTTGCTTTTCGATGATGATTAAATTAGGTTGTTTAAAAAGGTTTATCTAAGATTTAAGGCAAAAAAATCTTTTTTTCATGGTTTTTCAGAAAATGTCTTTTTTTCTTAAAACTCAAAAAATGAGCTAAAACTGTTTCCAGAAAGACATTTCTGTTAATAAAATTGTGTGATTATAACACTTATTAAGTAACAGTTTTGTGTGGAGAATAGTATTTTATAGTGATGAAAGGACATTTTCTTTCAAATGTGGATTTTTCAGAAAATGAAAAATAAGAAAAGTGATGTTTTGGACAGAGAACAAACCATTGCTCGCACAAATGAATATGACATAAAGTTTTAAAGTTTCTAACGCAAAAGGGGTGCCCATACCAATTCCATTTTCAAAGGACAGCATTCTTTTTTCAGTATGTGGCCTAAAATTTGATCAGAAAAGATTTATCCCCCCTTTTAACAACTTATGCTGGGTTTTGTTTGGTCATTTTAATGAATATGTTTTAACAATATGTTTTACTGTAAGACATCAAGCAAACTTAAAGAACACACAATTAAACTGAATGGAATTTTTCGTCAAAGTTTTTCTAAGAAACATTTAAGACGTTAAACCATGTTCTGTTTGAAGTGTCCTTTCACTAAAGATTTCCATCACTGGCAAATACCCTTTGGTGTAACATTTCTTCGAAATGTGTGGTTAAGGAATACACATTTAAAATATATTATAAAGTTAACTGGCGTTTGCATTTTAACTTTGATATTGTACTTATAAAAATATATAGGGTGGTGCTTAACTTATGGCGGAGTGTATATTTTTAAATTTTACACATAAAACCATTCATTTTTATCAATAAATTTGACATTTGTCATTTCTTTGTACAAATTTTGTAATAATTGATAATTTTTGATAGGATTACACACATGACATATATTATTTATAAAAAAAATTGAAGCAAACAAGAAGCATATAAAATTTTAGCATAATTTAACTCATGTTTATGAAACCTTATGATTTTGTTTATGTTCATCTAATGATTTCTTAGGATTTCTTTTGTTTGACAGTGGAATCTGTATTATTCTAGATAGGGAGGTAGGGTTACAGCTTTTCCAAACCCTACCCCTATATTCTAGGTAGTGTTAGTTATATATGAGAAATCTTTATTTTTTTGAAGATATTCCATTTTGCAAAGGTCAATGAACATTCCCTACATTAATATTAAACATTTTTTTTGTTGCTGTTAAATTATTTATTCTATTTTATTGCAGATTTACAATGACAATGTTACATTTTTTAACATTCCTGGTCCATTTTGACACATTATCTAGTCATTTGTATATTTTGTTATAACTTTTTATCAATTCTAGTCATTTGTTTATTCACTAGTATATTGTATTTTTATTTTTTTATTTTCTATTTTATAGTTTTTATATTTGCCTTTTAAGCAGTGTTAAATGATATATTTTCTAGTCAGCCACTGTCATTACCTTTCAATTTATTAGCTCACCTGACCCGAAGGGTCATGTGAGCTATTGTCATAGTTAGGTGTCCGTCGTCCGTTAACTTTTCTTCAAAGATCTTCTTCTCTGAAACCACTGAAGGGATTGCATTGAACGTTTATATACTTGATCTGTAGGATGTCCTCTACCAAGTTTGTGAATTATATACATGTCGACAAACCAACATGGCCGCCGTTGCTAAAAATAGAACAGGGGGGGTCAGACCATTGTTTTTGGCTTATAACTCGAAAAGTATAAGAGATAAAGAAAATCTGAAGCAACCATCCTTGTTCAGCATCAAAAGCTCTACAATTCTCTCCATTGAGTCAAAGTTGTGAAACGACTCCTTATAGGAGTTATTGCCCTTTAATCATCAAAATTGACCATATTTGCAGTTTTTGGACTATATCTTGAAAACCGTTAGAGCTAGAGGAAAAGTTAGCATTGCAAAATTATTAAGCTCATTGAGATCTACAAAAATGATTTTCAGGGTCAAAATTGTCAGATCAGCCGTTAAAGAGTTATTCCCCTTTAACTGTTTTTTCCATTAATTTACACTGACTTTCAAAAATCTTCTTCTCTGAAACCACAGAAGGGATTGCATTGATACTTGGTTTACTTGATCTTTAGGATGTCCTCTACCAAGTTTATGAATTATATACACGTCGACCAACCAACATGGCCGCCATTGCTAAAAATAGAACAGGGGGGTCAGACCATTGTTTTTGGCTTATAACTCGAAAAGTATAAGAGATAGAGAAAATCTGAAGCAACTTTTCTTGTTCAGCATCAAAAGGTCCTCACAGGAGTTATTGCCCTTTAACTTTTTTTTTCTATTAATTTAAACTGATTTCCAAAATCTCTCTGAAACCACTGAAAGGATTGTTTCGCAACTTTGTATACTTGAAAGTTTGTAAAATTTATTCAAACTTTGGCATAAGAGATCAGGTGAGCGATTCAGGCTCCAGGGAGCCTCTAGTTATCAATTGTAAGACTCTTTATTTCCATCTGATTTGGAGATTAATCTGATAGTTTTTGTTTAAACAGGCAGCATAAACATCATAAAAGCATAAATCTTTATTATGTCACTTGCAGAAAAATTTTCTGGGGACCAACATGCTTCAGTCATCTCATATATGGCATATAGTTTCACCCTGTAGTATTTTATAGTAGAAAGCTATTTTTTACCCATAACTCATCTACTTTATGTTTTACAAAAACTTAAATTTGCAGATGTCATATGTCTTTCTTCAAAGACTGCATTTTATTTTATAGTTTGTATAATAAACTAAAATGTTTGATTATCAACCATTAGAGATGATTTTTTTCTCTTTACATGTTATTAGGGGATTCTCTCATTGAGGCTCCTGGGGGATAAAAAAAGCATATTTTTCAAAACATGACCAGTTACCTAAAGGACAGAATGATAGGAGTTTATTCAACCATTTTACAATGTTAAAAAATTTCAACACACAAGAATATATCTAAAGGAAAGTATGCTCAATGTTGCAACATAGAAAAGAAACTTTACCAGAACTTAAATATGGGACAGATAAATAAACAAAGACAAACAGACCCAGAAACTCTCCTCCCCTCTACTTTTGTTGGGTTGGACAGAAACAATGATCAGGGGGCAGACAAATTTGGTTGGATTTATAGGAAATCATTGAAGCATGACCCAAGTGGGACCCCTCTTTGCCAGTTATTGGCCTCCCCCCTTTTTGAAATTTCTGGATACCCCACTGATAATTTTATGTCTGATGTTAACAAATGTAGAATACTAACTGCAGTTGGAAGCTTTCCGTAAAAGACAATAAATATAGATACATTATTAAAACACCCGACTTCCCAGTAAATGTCAGAAAATTTTCTCATTTGAGATTGTTGCAGTCTTCCTTCCTTTAAAAGAATCTTTTTGCTCCCAGAATATTCCCATCAACTTTTTTATGCTCCCTGGTCTTGCTTTGATCAATGTATAAACACTTTGAGCACCACTGAAGAGTTTACACTAATTGAATGACGTTTCTAGTGGAAAGAAACTGTGCAATCCATTACTACTGTTGGCTATGTTAACATTTTACTTTATTTGGACCAAAGATTTGATTTTACTTGATTGTTTATAATTGTTATTTATATATATACTCCTATTGTTGCTTGTCAATAAAATGTTGTTTACTTCTCATCTTTGACTTTACGTTCCAACTTTGATGTGGAATAAACTGGCATGGAAAAATAATACTAGTATTGAGTGAAGACATATTTTGATATTTCATTGTTATGTAGTTCATCCATGTTAAATATCACTAGTATATATTGATATTGTAATCCAGAAAATCAATGTTAAAGTCAAAAGATGGAGATGCAGTTTTAGGAAATATGCATACCGGTATATATATCAAGTTCCATCAATCTTTGACTCATAGTCCTTAATAAAAAAACTGCAATGTGTTTTTAGCTCACCTGGACCGAAGGTCCATGTGAGCTATTGCCATCACTTGGCGTCCGTCGTCGTCGTCGTCCGTCGTCGTCGTCGTCGTTAACTTTTCTTTGAAAATCTTCTCCTCCGAAACCACTGAAGGGATTGCTTTGAAACTTTGCACACTTCATCTATGGGATGTCCTCTACCAAGATTGCACAAATGGTGACCGCCGTCCAAACAACATGGCCGCCGTTACTAAAAATAGACCAGGGGGGTCAGACTACTGTTTTTGGCTTGTAAATCAAAAAGTATAAGAGATAGATGAAATCTGATGCCACACTACTGCTTCAGCTTCAAAAGCTCTACAAAAGTCTCCATTGAGTCGAAATTGTCAGATGACCCCTTATAGGAGTTACGGCCCCTTAAAGGTGAAAAATAGCATTTTTTCATGTTTTTGGCTTCTAAAATGAAAACTAATACAGATAGAAAAAAGCTGTTGCTTGCTTAAATGTTCAGCTCAATTAGCTCTACAAAAGTGTCCATAGGGTCAAAGTTGTCAGATGACCCCTTATAGGGGTTACAGTCCCTTAAAGGCAAAAATTCGTGTTTTTGGTCTGTAGAATGAAAACTATTGCAGATAGAGAAAAGCTGTTGCTTGCTTAAATGTTCAGCTCAATTAGCTCTACAAAAGTCTCCATAAGGTCGAAGTTGTCAGATGACCCCTTATAGGGGTTACAGCCCCTTACAGGTGAAAAATAGTGTTTTTGGCCAATAGAATGAAAACTATTGCAGATAGAGAAAAGCTTTTGCTTGCTTAAATGTTCAGCTCAATTAGCTCTACAAAAGTCTCCATAAGGTCGAGGTTGTCAGATGACCCCTTATAGGGGTTACAGCCCTTTAAAGGCGAAAAATAGTGTTTTTGGCCAATAGAATGAAAACTATTGCAGATAGAGAAAGCTTTTGCTTGCTTAAATGTTCAGTTCAATTAGCTCTACAAAAGCCTCCATAAGGTCAAAGTTGTCAGATGACCCCTTATAGGGGTTACAGCCCCTTAAAGGTGAAAAATAGTGTTTTTGGCCAATAGAATGAAAACTATTGCAGATAGAGAAAAGCTTTTGCTTGCTTAAATGTTCAGCTCAATTAGCTCTACAAAAGTCTCCATAAGGTTGAGGTTGTCAGATGACCCCTTATAGGGGTTACAGCCCTTTAAAGGTGAAAAATAGTGTTTTTGGCCAATAGAATGAAAACTATTGCAGATAGAGAAAGCTTTTGCTTGCTTAAATGTTCAGTTCAATTAGCTCTACAAAAGCCTCCATAAGGTCGAAGTTGTCAGATGACCCCTTATAGGGGTTACAGCCCTTTAAAGGCGAAAAATAGTGTTTTTGGCCAATAGAATGAAAACTATTGCAGATAGAGAAAAGCTTTTGCTTGCTTAAATGTTCAGCTCAATCAGCTCTACAAAAGTCTCCATAAGGTAGAGGTTGTCAGATGACCCCTTATAGGGGTTACAGCCCTTTAAAGGTGAAAAATAGTGTTTTTGGCCAATAGAATGAAAACTATTGCAGATAGAGAAAAGCTTTTGCTTGCTTAAATGTTCAGCTCAACTAGCTCTACAAAAGTCTCCATAAGGTCAAAGTTGTCAGATGACCCCTTATAGGGGTTACAGCCCATTAAAGGCAAAAAATAGTGTTTTTGGCCTATAGAATAAAAACTATTTCAGATAGAGAAAAGCTGTTGCTTGCTTAAATGTTCAGCTCAATTAGCTCTATAAAAGTCTTCAAAGGGTCGAAGTTGTCTGATGACCTTTTATAGGGGTTACAGCCCCTTAAAGGCGAAAAATAGTGTTTTGGCCTGTAGAATGAAAACTATTGCAGATAGAGAAAAACTGTTGCTTGCTTAAATGTTCAGCTCATTTAGCTCAACAAAAGCATTCATTGGCTTATATAATGAAAACTATAGCAGAAAAAGAAAATTGGTTGCTTGCTTTAAATGTTCAGTTCATTAAGCTCTCAACAAAGGTCTCTATAGATTTTGGCCTACAGAATGAAAACTATTGCTGAAAGAGAATAAGCTATTGTTTGCTTAAATGTTCAGCTTATTTAGCTTAACAAAGTTCTTCATAGGGTTGACATCAAGACCAGGTGAGCGATTCAGGCTCCTGGGAGCCTCTTGTTTGAGTAAATGTGTCTCTAAGAACACTGGTGGCTTGCTAGAATTGCTTCCTTTATGAGTTGTCTGTGAAGACACTGGTGGCTTGCTAGAATTGCTTCCTTTATGAGTTGTCTGTGAAGACACTGGTGGCTTGCTAGAATTGCTTCCTTTATGAGTTGTCTGTGAAGACACTGGTGGCCTGCTAGAATTGCTTCCTTTATGAGTTGTCTGTGAAGACACTGGTGGCTTGCTAGAATTGCTTCCTTTATGAGTTGTCTGTGAAGACACTGGTGGCTTGCTAGAATTGCTTCCTTTATGAGTTGTCTGTGAAGACACTGGTGGCTTGCTAGAATTGCTTCCTTTATGAGTTGTCTGTGAAGACACTGGTGGCTTGCTAGAATTGCTTCCTTTATGAGTTGTCTGTGAAGACACTGGTGGCCTGCTAGAATTGCTTCCTTTATGAGTTGTCTGTGAAGACACTGGTGGCTTGCTAGAACTGCTTCTTTTATGAGTTGTCTGTGAAGACACTGGTGGCTTGCTAGAATTTCTTCCTTTATGAGTTGTCTGTGAAGACACTGGTGGCTTGCTAGAACTGCTTCTTTTATGAGTTGTCTGTGAAGACACTGGTGGCTTGCTAGAATTGCTTCCTTTATGAGTTGTCTGTGAAGACACTGGTGGCTTGCTAGAACTGCTTCTTTTATGAGTTGTCTGTGAAGACACTGGTTGCTTGCTCAGGGTTCCCACGCCATCCTTGGAATTCAAGGAAACCTGGAAAAGTCCTTGAATTTCATTTCATTGTTCAAAAACCTGGAAAAATCCTTGAATTTGATCAAATATCCTTGAAAAACCCTGGAATTTTGTAATATGCAGATTTGTTGACCATTTGATAAAAAAAGGCCGAAAAATATATTGAATTTTTTTAATTTTTGCAGACTATTTTAATCCTTAAAAATGACCTCAATACCCTTGAAAAGTCCTTGAAAAACCCTTGAATTTTGTGTCCAAAAAATAGTGGGAACCCTGCTTGCTAGAATTGCTTCCTTTATGAGTTGTCTGTGAAGACACTGGTGGCTTGCTAGAATTGCTTCCTCTATGAGTTGTATTTATAATAAAAAGCTGCACCGTGCCCAGCATGATATAACCACATGTTGTACCACATACGTTGGTGTGTGTGTGTTGGTGTTTAACGCCCTTTATCGACGCACCTGGGCCATGTAGGGGGGTCAGTGTTTAATGGTGGAGGAAACCACCGACCTTGGGCAGGTAACTGACAAACCTAATCACATACAGTTGGGGAAGTCCCTTTTTGTTAAATACAAACGGCACTCGAACACCAGCTGAGAGGTGATCGGTTAGTGATTTAAACCAGCGCTTTAGACCACTCTGCCACCCAGGCCCCCCCCCCCCCCCCCCACATATGTTGGAGGCCAAATAATGCCGATACGGATCGACTACATATCATGACAAACAATCCTGCAAAGTTTCCTAATCCAAATGGCCTCGTTGAAGGCTGCTGGTGGTTGTCCATTGTGGTTTTTCTGCATTGCCACTTGATTGTGGGCTGTGTCAGATACACTTATCCCACATCTCATTATTTTCTATATTTCATCAAAATCTGTTGATCAGTCTCAGAGTGTTCCTATGACTTAAAATGAACAAAGTCTATAAAGTCCCATAACTCCTATAAAATTTGTTGAATCAAACTGAAGTTGCCATATGATAAACTACATTTCATGACAAACAATCATTCAAAATTTCATCAAAATCTGTTGAGCAGTCTCAGAGGAGTTAAGCTCACAAATGTGTGACGGACAGACAAAGATCCCTCCGTCACGTCACAGCGGGGGACAAAACTACATATTTGACAGTTTTATATCAATGAAAAATGCAGGCAGTGATTTTCACAATGATTCCAATGAAAAGAATATTTTGATAATCTGACAACAAATAAAAAACTGTTGCCCCCTGTAGCAATGTAGCTGTGCAAAAAACATAAAAAAAACATTAGACATTTATAGGTTGACAGAATTTACCCAGCCACAATATTCATCAATAGTTAAATTTATTTGTATACTATACTGTTATACTATACATCTATATAGAGACAGAAAAGAAATAAGTTGTCTTTCTTAGACCAGAAAATTTCATTTTCAAATTTGGAAAATTTACAAAGTGAAAAATCTTCAATAATGTTTTTTGGATCATCCTGAAAATTATAATTGACCTGTATTTTATTGTACTCAACAGCCGTGCAAAATATCATTCAAATCCTTTGACACATTATCAAGTTATAATCTGGAAACAGGGGGACTGCAGACGGACAGACACCGAACGAAACTGAGAGTATAACATAATACCTCACCACTTCTTGTTGTGGGGTTTAATGAGGAATGCAAAAAGTGGAATCTTTAAAAGCGGATGAAAAATGTTTTGACTAAACATTCATTTAAGCCCCTTTTTGCCCTTTTAACTACAACCATAGGGACCACTAACCCCAAATTCAATACCAACCTTCCCTTAGTGGTTAAAAACATCATATCAAAATTTTATAACAACTGAACATTTACTCAAGTGATCACATGGAAACCAAATGTTCCCAGGCAATAACAACGACATTGCCATAACATAATACTGTCACAAAAATTTTGTGGTCATTTAAAATCATATTTCTTGTCTATTGATAAGGGCCATAGATAACAATAAATAAAAGATTGCATGAATGATTTATTTTATCACATACTGGTACAATACTATACAATAGATTCGTCAGATATCAAGAAATATGTGTTGTATGTGTTGAGTATGAGCATTATTACTTTAAAGAAAAATTACTCATTCAAATTGTAACATACTCAACAAAAACAATTGTAAAGTAACAAAGGCTTTCAATAACTCTAAAAAAATAATCACAAGTGTTAAAAGACAGAATCTGAAAACAAAAACAATTAAAAAATAAAAATACAATTTACTACAAAGAGAAAACTTTAGTAAACTTTTTATTAATATGGGACTGGAATTCTACAGTCCGTTTGACAGCTCTTTACCAAGGAAAAATAATTCATTAAAATTCATGCTTTGTTTATGCAAAAAAAAAAATACATATTCGATTCTTTAATGCAATACATGTACATATTTTTTTTCAAAATTTCCTTACTTGCATAACTTAAAAACAAAAAAGTTTTCCATAAACCTTATTACAGTAAATTTCTACTGATTTCAATTATGAAGGACAACTGCGTTATTAATATGAAAAGCTTCACAGCTAACAATTCTTTGTTATAACATTGTATTGCCTAATCTTTTGATTCAATTAAAAAAGTTTAAGTACCCTGATAGATTTGAAGACAAATCAATGCATTTACAATAGTGAACAGTTACATGTATATCTGGGGCCAAAAGGCTTGTCTTTTAAATGTGCTTACTCCTGCAACTTTACATGTTAAAATCTTTCATCTTTAACCATGAAGGGAAATTGAAATCTTTATTAATTGCTAGATTTGAAACAAGAGAAATTCACACATGATATGTATTATTTATTAAACTTCTGATTTTTAGCTAATTGTTTACCCTTGGTGAACAACTGTCAAACTGCATGTAGGCTATTTATTTCTGTAATCAAATCCAGTCTGAATTGTTTTTCGTCTTCAATATTTAATTTAATTTGGAAATGTATTGCCAAGGAAAAAGTGATTTTATAAAAAAATACTTGCACCTGTAAGCCCATACAAAACATGTCCTTATCTTTAATGTTAAGACAGAAGACAGCATACAGTTAGAAATCAATCTAATACTGACAGGTGACAACTAAGTATCAGTACCACAAAATAAAACAGATTCATGATAAAAACCCAAAACCTTCACAGGAGAGAGTAAAACAATGTAAAATGATAAAAGATTGTTGAAGGAACCTGTTATGGTTTCAATTTCAGAAAACATCCTTAATGCCCTCAATCATAACACTAAAAGATTAGAGTTATCCTTTTAATACTCTTAGTATGTAATTAGTACATTTTGTACAATGTATATTGGTAATATTAATTTCTATAAGGGCTAATCTAGGGAAAATGTTCATGAGTTAATCTCTTCGGCACAACTATGTGCATAAATTCATTAAAATATTTAAAATAGGTGGTTGGGTCTGCAAGTGGTGCCCCCTGCCTCACATTTTATTCTGGATTAGTCCTACCCTTTTCTTTCTAATGAATCTGTGTGTAAAGTAATGTATGATGCATCTGTGAAAACATTAAACCTTATTCCCTTACTATTCTATTATATACATCTGTTAAAATAATTTATACATCTAAATTTTACCTGAGATACAACTCTTCAGTTTAATTCTCAAACCAGTAAGACACATTTAAGAAAGAAAACTTAATAGAGAAAAGGAAAAATAATGCCATCGTTTACTTTACTGACTAACATTTAAAAAGGTTCATCCTAAAGTGAAGACGAATATGTTCTCTGTTGTTATTATCTAAAATGATCTCAAATTCAACAATATTTAAAATTTCAACAATAAACATATACAATATTAATGAGATTCTCACAATGTTTGGCTATGTTCCTTATACAATTTAAAAAAAATATATAAAATAGTTTCATGTTTGTCAATTCCACAGACAAAATTCAGATCTTTAAAAGAACTAGTACAAGACTTTAAATGAATTAAATTTGCTCAAAGAAACATTGAGGATGTGTTCCAGTTTATAAAGCAATCAATTACTTTAGAAGCACACTACGATTGCATAAGGAATGTGCACTATTGCTGCACTACACAGAGAAAGTTTTCATGTTTGACTAATTTCATGATCAAAAAATGTCCCACAAAAGATTAAAACAACCTTACAGGTGCTTAATTTCACGTTCTATGTGAAATATATTATTTATCTTAAACAAAAATATTTCTGATTGCAAAAAATGGATGACTGCAAAAACTGTACCACTTGAAAATAAGTACACAGACAGGATTTTTTTGCAAATGGTGGACTAATTTGACAAATACAAAGATACAGTGTATCCTCTACATCTAGATGAATACAACAATTTCTTTATTTAATTTGATCAGTGTGAACATGTTTTTTAGTTTTCATCATCATTGACGATTCTTTATGGTTGAAATACAGAGAAATCAAAACAAGTACCAAAGATAAGACAGTAGAAATAATTAAAACTAAAATCTGTAAAAAGTCTTCAGATACATGGTCTTCTTCTTCTATAGAAAGTCTTAAGAGATATGTGGTCTACTTCTTGAGTTGCCATGGTTTCTGATCTATTCCTTTACTGGAAGGATTATGTTTATATCGACACCCATCACCATACATACAGCCAGTGGTCCTCCAGAAATAACATTCGTCCCCGTTAACTGGTCCTGACTGTTTCTGGGCATCTTGTTGGGCTTGGGGTATTACTTTAGGAACTGGGGGAGTTCTGAAATGATAATACCTAAACATTAGATTTACTGGATCAGCATAAAATGTGAACTGTGTAATGTGAAAGGTAAACTTACTTAGTTTGGGTTTTTGATTTTTGTTATATAATAGTACCATGTAGCTGGGAAGATTTACCTACAATGACCTATAGTTGTACTTCCATGGACATTAATTATTTGGTTGTCGAGAAATTATTTAAATGTGAAGCATAATCTTTGAAGCGAGTAATGTAAAAGGTACTTAGTTTGGGTTTTTGATTTTTGTTAGATAATAGTACCATGTGGTTTGGAAGATTTACCTATAGTTTTACTTCCATGAGCATTAACTACTTGATGTCAAGAAATTATTTAAATGTGAAGCATGAATTTTGAAGCGTGTAATGTGAAAGGTATACTTACTTAGTTTGGGTTTTTGATTTTTGTTAGATAATAGTATCGTGTGGCTGTGAAGGTTTATTTATAGTTGTACTTCCATGGACATTAATTATTTGGTTGTCAAGAAATTTTTTAAATGTATTGTAAAGTTTTAACTATGAAGCGTGTAATGTGAAAGGTATTCTTACTTAGTTTGGGTTTTTGATTTTTGTAAGATAATAGTTCCATGGGGCTGGGAAGATTTTCGTATAGTTGTATTTCCATGGCCATTAACTATTGGATTGTCAGGAAATTTTATAAGTAACTTTTGACCTCCACATTCATATCCCTGCAAAATAAATTAATTGTCAAATATAAGGAATAATATTGACAATAAAGTCTGAGAAAAACAAAACAGTTAAAGGACAAATTGTCCCAGAAAATAATACAAATATAGTGGTCAGGACATAAACATTCCATACAGTTATAACAGGAGATATATGTCCATGGAACATCAGTGCCTCTGCACTCATATCAGACAGTAGGAGTTTGACAGGTCTGAAAATGTCCTAGGATGTACAGTTTGTCAAACCCTATTATGTATTTCATACCCAATATCCCTACCAAATTTCAAATCAGTATCATGTATGGTTCCTGAGAAAAGATTCATTAAAATTCTATAGTATGGCAGATTATATCAACTTCAAATATCGCATTTGCCAATTGTTGTTCACTTTGATTATTTTGGGTACTTAGTCATAATTTACCGGATTTTACTGTTACCGTCGGTAACAAGCCACCAGACAAGGAATAGAACATGGCTTGCTCTCAATGCAATTCCGATATTTTGAATACACTCATCAAAGCATATTTGAATGATTTTGATATCATAGTATGAAATGATGTGGTATATATTATTAGAATATGGTGTCAAAAACATTTAAATTTAAGTTGTTTAAATTTTTCACGTGAATTATCCAAGACGTACACGATAAAATCCGAGGCTTGTCCTACTTCTATCCATTTGGAAACCTACGGGATTTTTCATTACAGTATTGTAAACGGTAAAATTAAATCGATCACGGAATAAAAATCCGATATTAATTGGCAAATGGTCTATTGTTCTTATTTTTTCGAAAATTAGTTTTCAATGGAGCCATATGTAATCTTTGTATTGGGTCTAAAACTGCTTATCAATGGCGGCTTGACAGCTTCAATGTTTGGAATTTCTAGCAGCTTTCCAGGTAAAAGTTAGTGATAATATTATGTAAAATTATATCTCTTTTATTCTTCCATAAATGATCTACATATTTGAAAACATTGTCTGTAAGATTTGTAATGACTCCTTACCTGTAAATGTATCATGGCTTTCCCAGCAGATTCTTTTGTAGAATAGTTTATAAAAGCACAGAATTTTTCTGGTAGACATCGTACACTGGTTACACTGCCGTACCTGGAATAAAAAGACTTATACTTATTGAGTTATGATTCTAGCAATATGCTCTATTTCTATCAACAGCAGCTATGTCTTTACTCTATAAATATTTTATAAAAGGATATGGAGTAAATGAACATGAGACTACAGCACATATAACTCCAACTGCAATTAATTTTTATGAGCTGTATGGCCATTTGGGAAAATTATTCCTCATCAGCAGCACTAGAACCCAAACAAAGGAAATCCACAATTTAACAGATGTTCAAAATGCAAAAAAACAAACAAAATCCAAATATACATGTATAAAGCAAAGGGCAAAACTACGATGAAGGGAGTTAAACCTTAAGTTTTAGAATTTACATAAATTTAGATAGTGGTTAAAAACAAAGTGTACACATGAGAAATAATCTCATGTACAAGTACACCATATCTAAAAAAATAAAGAGCATACATCTTAAACACGGGGAATTGTTCTACTAACTCCACACAGCATTAAAGACAAACTCCTGTAATAAATAATTTATAAAAGGATATGCAGTAAATGAACATGAGACTACTCTTGTCTCTTTGACAAACAACCATACAGAGTTTGGTTTAATCAGGCTAAGTGATTCCAGAGAAGATGGTGGATGCTTAGTGACAACAGCTTACATGGCCTTTAATCCAGGTGAGATTAAAATCAGTATGTTGCTAGAAGGAACCAATTTAAAACTATAAAATTGGCTGGTTTCCACCAAGGAAGTTTTTTTTAGTTTTTTTTTTTTGAATAATAATGAAACTCCAGTTAGTTGGTACATTGTACATGTACCAGCATTTATATTGGTTTGTTTTGGTTCTATTTAACTGTGGTGCATTATGGGTACAAATGGA
This sequence comes from Arcuatula senhousia, assembly GCA_963971305.1. NCBI lineage: Eukaryota > Metazoa > Mollusca > Bivalvia > Mytilida > Mytilidae > Arcuatula > Arcuatula senhousia. Next base: position 501,331 of record OZ020305.1, read on the forward strand.
TAAATAGCAACACAGACAAAATAATAAAATGTCCAGCACTTCTCAAGTGGCAGGACGTATTAATTGTAAACATAACCTTACCTTGAAAAAATTTTAAATAATTTTTTATCATCTACTTTATCAGGAAGGACATTACCAACCCATAAAGCTGTCAGACCTTCTGGGTTTTTAAAACTGAAAACAAAAAAAATATATAAAGTATTAATTAATTGCCTAATGGAAAGTGAAGTACAGCAAAATGGGTAAAAAATCAATCAAAATAAGTAATTCTGTGAGCGAGCTCTCACAAAAGGATACCCCCCGCTTCATATTGGACTCTGTACTGTATAAAAAAAATCTCAAGTCCAGTTATCTCCCCTAGATGATAACCGAGAGCAATACAAATTCTTCATGCACATCTACAGATGATGTACTTCCTTCATGTAAAGTTTCATCAAAATCCATCAAGTGGTTTAGAAGGAGTTGCGCATAGGGGGTTTCCCATTCAATAATGTATTTAAAAAGGAGACCCCCTTGAATAATGTATTTAATAAGTCTAAGTCCAATTATCTCCCCTGAATGATGTCTGATTGCGATGAAAATTCTTCATGCACATCTACATATGATGTACTTCCTTCATGAAGTTTCATCAAAATCCTTCATGCAGTTTAGGAGTAGTTGCGCAATGTGTATTGAAAGATATCTTGCCGTTTGAACTGATTTTTTTCAGTGATGTCCTATTTTACAAACAAGTAATATGATTGAAGAAGTTGGGATGCCTTCACATGAACTGATCTCACACTGGTCGTCTCAACTTTAAACTCCAATATATGGAAGAAGTGAGCTTCTTGATACATGTATATATTTGATACTTGATGTTTAGATCAGAACTTACTCCATTTTTGTGTCTTTTTGTTTAGGGGAAGGGTGAACTTTTTGTGTGACAGGGGAAGAGAAGCCTGCTTCATCATCAGATACATAAACTTCACCTCCTAAAACATTTTCAGCTGAAATGAAAAATAAATAAATACATTTCTACATTGAGGAAGAACCACGACCTCAAAAGGCCTGGCTTTTATAATAAAATTTTTAACTACTTTATATTTTCATGAAGTTAGCCAAAGGAAGTTGATGGCCGAATTCTTTATGTTTTTAAAAGGTTTTCTTTTTTGCAAAGGATTTGGTTGCATGCATAATTTGATATCAAATCACAAAATGAAATTTCAACACATAATAATTTTGTTCCACAAGCGCTGCTAGTTTTTATCAACAGAAATGTCATGTTTGTCATTGAAATTCAGCAAAAGATGTAAAAAAAATTCTAGATTTTTCAGAAAAGCTTCACCCTCTTAAAGTTGATGCAAATTTCTATCATATTTCATGAAAATCAAAGCAGCAATACGCCATCTCCGAGATAGGAAGGAATGGCTAGTTTTCCTGTGGGTGATTCTTTTATTAGAATTTTTTTAAAGCATGTCAACTTGCGGTGCACGAATGAGCAAAGGGTAAAAATAAATATGCTTCGTTATTTGTTAACAATAGAATTTGAGATTTTAGAAATTTTTCTACACAGGTAAGAAAACTTGTCCAATTTATTGAAGTATCTATCGTTTACAGAAATATTATAGTTCTCATAATTCCACAGACGCTTTTGCATAAGCTTATGGGGCAGCAAACCAGTTTGCTTCAAAAACTGGTAAAGTCACGTGATAAATTCTATCTAATTGAGGGATTTTTCCGGAAAAGCAATGAACTCAAAAATTACGTATTAACGGGTAACTTCAAGTTGAATTTGGAGTCAATATGGGGCTTCCCCCATGGACCAAACAAACAAACAATTCATATTTATTACTTACCAACGCCTGCTAATAAATTGTCTAAAGCTGATTGTACAGTGCCATACTGTTTAATAGCTGCCTCAGATTGAGCTTTAGAAAAACCCATTTCCTATAGAAAAATATAATAGGAATGGCCGTCAATTCTTTAGTTATACAAAGAGGATATTTATCAAGAACAGTTATGAATAGCTTATCATTCCTTGGGCATATGCCCTTTATATGTGTTGGTTGTGTCATGTATACTTTAACATTCCAAAACTTATTATCTCCTATTCAATTATACAAGTGTAGTATTATCAACACTTATACTGGTGCTATGGACTGTCTCAAAATTATACTGAGATGCCAGCCGGTTTTCCCATGACTCTGGGTCAAAAATGGCAAAAAGAGGTCTTAAGGTCAATTTCTATATTTCAATAAAAGGTAATCATGGTAATGACACATGGAATAATTGTATCCGACACAACCTACATACATGTACATAAATGGCAATTTCAAAATCTCCAATGAAAAATGGCCAGCAGCCTTCAACGTGACCAACGATTGCTGCTTACAGTTTTGCAATTAGCCCTAGATAAAAATATAATGCATATGATTCAAATCCAATCCTTAAAATGTCAACAAAACACCCCTTTCTGGACATAAAGACAACGAGTACAAACATCATTCAAGTTAGTGTCATGCATGATTACTCCATATCGCACACAAAAGACAACAGATATTTGATTCAATCTATAGCTTACATTGTATGTAGCTTCAATTTCAAACCAAATAATAATGAAGAGTTAATCCTATTTTCTTGCCTGGAATATGATTTTTATGTTAAAAGGGGCATAACTACTACAAAACTTTTGGGATTATAAATACAAATGAGTAAGTCCCTGATTTTCATCATTGCAGAAGAACAATTAATGAGACAGGATTCTGTTTTTGACTTTTCTAAGGTTGTGTTTATAAAACTTACTGTTATTTGTGAAGTTCTGACACGTTTAAGTTCCTGTACCGCGTCTTCACAATTTTTATCTAATTTTAAAACTTGAGAAAAGGCATCTTCAGCTTCAGAAAATTTCTGAAATAGAAATCAGTTATCTAAATCAATAATTCACATCAAGTAAAATATTGTGCATATTAAAAATCTGTCAAAGTTAATAAAGAACACAACAGCTTATCTCATCGAGCGATACACTAATATGCAAGTCAAGGTGACCTAAATCTAGAACAAATGTTGGTTACTCTCCAAGATATACCCACTTACCATACATCATTCCTCTACTTTTTATCTTAACTAAAACTTTAACTTGAGTCATCCCACATTATGGGACCCAACCCTGATACTGTATACCAAATATCAAGCAGCTGAGATTAGTAGTTGCTGAGAAAACTGTTATGAAAATTTCTTCCCCACCTGCCCAACATTCAACATTTATTTTTCACTCTGTGAAATTAGGCCTGAAAGTAATATTTCTCTTCAACAAGAATGTGTCCAAAAGACATAATGCCCCATCTCACAACATTTGGGTCGGACAAACAGACCCAAACATTAAATGCCCTCTTCTTTCATAGATGGGGCATAAAAAAAGAATAACGATCTTATTGATCTTCAGAAGTGTGCTCATATAATGTAGGTTACATTAACCATATCAAATTTTTCAAAATTGTTAAAATTATTAAGAATCTCTCTATATATATTCATTTCACCAGAGCATCGCAGATTGGTCTAAATACATCTGCAACAGTGAATATTCACCTGATACTTTGAAGTTCAATTTTACTATTTAAAAATTTCATTCAAACCAATAAAACCAAGTGTAAATGTATAAGTCTGCTATTTACCTTTACCTAGCTTATGCCCATTCTTTTCTAAAATATCTTTAGGTCATTTTTTTTCTGCTAAATAAGTGGAGGTAATTACCATTAAATAGATTAGGCAACTTATTTGCTAACAAGGGGAGACAATTATAGAACAAAGAGAATTACCCTTAATCCTGCTAAAGCTCTTCCTTTTCTAAAATATCCTTTGGGCCATTTGTCGGCTAAACGAACTGCATTTTCTGCATCTTTTAAAGCCCTTTAAAGAAAAAAAAGGTTAAAACAAGTTTTCAAAATATAGATACACAAAAGCGTACATATTGAACAAGTAAATAAGCTATAATCAACAAAACTGTCCTGTTCAGCAAGTTTGTGACACAACCTTTCAATTTCATTCTTTTTCAAAGCTTAAACACACAATTCACCAGAAACTTAACACAATTTTTTTTTTCACTACCTTCAAAGTAAAACAAGCTGATATGACAAAAGGCACATATGAGTAAATTCCTCATATTTTTTATACATTACTTAATATCAATATGCCATGTTGTAATGGTGTACAATATTTCATGATAATTTTACTAATGGTTGAACAATCTAATTCACACCAAGTATTTGGACAAATGGAAGTGAGCTGGACATACAGAGTAAGTTGCTTGTCATTAGTCAATCAAATATGTAATTAGTGTGGTTTAATTTTTATTCGTGGGGTATCAATTTTCGTGGTTTTCGTGGGTGGTCTTGACCCACCAAATTTGATACCCCACGAAAAGTAAATTCAACATTGTTGTGTATGCTGCAGACTTCAAAACCACGAATTTAAGATTCCATGAAATGGTCCCTTTTCATCAAACCACAAAAAATGGTACCCATGAAAATAAATGAATCCACAGTAGTCAATTTTTTATTTGTCTCCCCCCTGGTTATACAAGTCTGAATACCTGGCTTCAAGTTAAAAGTACACTTTGTAGGTAATCAATAGCATCAAGTTTTACCTTTCAAATTGTTGAGTTCTATCATAGCAGTATGATCTATTTCCAAAAAATCTGAAAAAAACAAAAAGAACTTCTATAACTTGTATTAGATCAAAAAAAGTTTAAATTGACACATCATCCGATGATCAGTGCTGCCAACCTCCCAAATTTTGAGGTTTTTATTTTATAACGAATATGATAAGAAACATTACAGAAGTAATGAAAAACCCAATATCAAAATTTCAAAAGTTGGCAACCCTCCATCAGGCCTATGCATAATTTTTAAATCTTACAATTGGTCCCTGTAACTGTCAGATATAAACTTTTACTTTTTTTTAACCATCAAATAGAGGAAAATGAGATGTGGAATAAGTGTACGTGGCACAACCTACAATATAAACGTTGATTTAAAACATCCACAATGGGAAACAGCCAGCAGCCTTCAATGTGACCAGCGGACACTACTCACTGTTTTGCAATTGGCCCCTGGATTGAAAATAAACTACATATGATTCAAGCCCAATCCTCAAGTGCCAACACATATTAATTTTGAACTAATCCAAAAATTTACCAAGCCAGCATGTTTTAATTTTTGACAGTAAACTACAAACTAGCTTTATCTTGTAATAGGATCTTAAAATGTTATAGAAAATGTACATTTGTAATATAATATAAAATATAATATTTGGTTTACTATACTTATAGTAATTTCGTTGGAAAATATAATGCAAGATGTCGGTCTGCCTGTGTTATAAAAATCTTTCGAAGTCAAAAATGAACAGGAGGTAGGTGGGTGACAGACCTGAAATTGAATCCCATGTTATGGGACCACACCCTGATGCTGTATACCAAATATCAAGTGGCTGTGGTTTGTACCATTTTATAACCTGGATTTTTCACTCCGTGAAATACAGCCAAAAATAGAGTAAACATGAAGAAGATGCCAGAGTTATAGAATTGTTTAATATTCAGATGAAGCTTCATGCCAAATATCAATAGCCTGTGGCATGCCCCCATGTACAGGTAGTAACCTGTAAAACTGTGATAGAAATTTTCTTTGCTATCCATAAAATCTTAAGTATAGAATAGTTCTCCTACATGTTGCAAGTAACATATAGTTTAAGACTCACCTAAAATCTCTAGGATCTAATTTTATGGCTTCAGTAAAAAGTTCTATAGCTGCAGTATAATGACCCTGTTGTGCCATCTCGTTACCTTTAACTGAAATATACAAAACAATCAATTAACATCTCAATTTTTACAACTGGGAATATGACAACAAACAACATAGTCTTCCAAGGAAGACACACTTCATCTAGATTTTAAAGTACTCTGTAAGAAAACGAGTTAAGATTTGCTTTACACTACTACTATGTGTTCTGTGTATGCTGCTTCTGAAGGTGGCAAAGAAGCTGGGATGTTACTATTCTCAAGGAGTTAATACCGTAATGTAGTTGATGAAAAATTTGTCATAAATAAATCTAATAAATGCCGACATACTAAACAATGAAGAATATAGAAAAAATTATGTTCCTGCACCTTTTTTAAGATCAAATCTAAAGATTGAATTTCACCACTAGTAAAAATGTACATAGAATAAGTCAAAATGATAACAAAATTTGATTATCTTATTTTTAACTTCTGTTGATTTTTTTTTCACAAGTTTAGATTTTCACATTGAGTTTTCTTCATGAAAACAACTTTTGGCCAAAAAAAAAGAGTATATTTTTTTCTCATTAAATAGGGCCAGTAGGAAGGCATTTATTTTTTTTTTTTTTTCATGTTTTACCTTTAGTTAATGGGTAGTTTATAGTTTAACAGTGCTTAAGCAAAAATGGCAATAAAAAGTGTGAATAAAAAGCTACGCCGAGCGCAGCATGATACGACCGCAACAAGTTGAACCCTGTACGTTGGAGGCCCAATATGGATAGTCCATTGCTTTGGTCACATGAAGCCCATGGTGGACTTACAAAGCTTTTTGACACATGCATCCTGTGGTGGACTTAGAAATGCATTTTTGACAAATATATTTACATCAACATCTTATACAAAAAGCCTTATTTCTATACATGTATTAATTTACAATTTTGGCCTTTTGACCCCTAATTCCTCATAAATGGTAAAAGATATTGCTAATCCGATAGAAAATAATAGGAAATTGTGCACATGGAATCCGATGAAAAAAAGATTTTGAAAATCGGACCACAAATAAAAAAGTTGATTTTATAGGCGTGGCCTGTCTTTAGCCCCCTGTAACAATGTAATGGTGAAATACATATCAAAACCATTGACACATTTTGTTGACAGAATTTAATGTTGAATTCAACAAAGAAAGAATTTTCAAAATCTAATGAATAATAAACATTCTACAACAGTTTTGTCAATACACCCGTTTTAGCCCTTTTTGGCCCTTTTTTCTATAATGATAGGGGCCACAACCCCCAAATACAATACCAACCTTCCTTAAGTGGTAACAAACATCATATATAAACTTCATAACAATTGGCAGGCCCAGTACAACTTAATTTTTGGTATAAAACTATTTGCATTGACGAACTTTTAAAAATGGCGTTTTTGGCCCCTTTGACCCCTAATTTCTCAAAAACAGTAAGAGATATTGCAAATCTGATTGAAAAACGCAGGCAAGGATTTTCACAAGGATTCCAATGAAAAACAGATTTTGAAAATCGGACCACAAATAAAAAAGAAGATTTTTGGGGTGTGGCCCCTTTTTGACCCCCAGTATCAATGTAACAGTGCAATATATATCAAAACCATTGACACATTTTGTTGACAGAATTTAATGATGAATTCAATAAAAAAAGAATTATCAAAATCAAATGAATAATAAACATTCTACAACAGTTTTGTCAATACGCGGTCGTTTAAAAACTAGGGTAGGTTGGAAAACAGGAAACACACAAATTCTTTTATTTGGCCTTAGTCACTTTCTTTGGGGTTTTTTTGTGCGCAAAAGAAAGATGTCTTTATCATGCATGGTGATTTTTACCTCCAATGAGAACCAACCTACCTTGTCCTTGTCAATGACACCCCATGATCAGACACAACGTTGAGCATGCTCCTTAATAAAACATATCTTACTAGCTAATTGTCTACTCCGTAAAACAACAGGATGAAGATCATCTGGTTCGTCTTCAGAGTTATCTCCCATTCCTCGTCTATCTTTACTGCCGTCAGACGACATTAACTTGTTTTTCTTTTTATTTTTAACTTTTGTAAAAAATGCTGAATTTTGATCAAAATCCTGAAAAACAACCAATTCATAATCAATGAAAAACTGCTAAACCTTAAGAAAATCAGATGAAAGAGTTTTTGTTTTTTTTTTCCAATGTTTTATTAAAAATAATGGAATTTTGTCATTTCCTATTTGATCAATGAGAAGCTTGATTTCTACAAATTAAACTGACTGTCTAAAACATTCAACTGATATTTGAGTTATCAATCTAAGGTGAATACAACAAATCTCCATATTTTCTATCAGAAAGTAGATTTCTAACCAATATTTGTTTATACCTTCAATGACTTTCATGGTTGCTGTTAGTGTGTGTTTTTTTTAATTTCTCATTTTCTTCTCATTTTGTCCTATTTTTCAGACATGTGACATTTGAATGCTTCATTGGTACCCCTTTTCTGCTTTCATGAGAGTATCTACTGGTACATCTTACTGATTATATTCTGGTTTTTTTTTGTATGTCCAAATGTTTTATTCAAATTAGAACAAGATTTCAATCAAATTATTTAAATCCCTGAGGTTTTGAGCTGGACCACAACTATTTTTTTATCTGTTCAAGATAAAGGAAAAAATTGGGAAAAACTTTGTTAAAGCTACTGGTTTATCATTATTTCTGTCCCCGTTATTCACAAGTGAATACTTACTGCACCATCAGAGGAGGTATCAGATTCTCTGAAATAAATGACACACTTTTAAATCTCTCTTTAGGTTGACAATATCACTTCTAAAAGAGTCTTAACAGTCACTATAGTCTACTGCATAAATGTATTACAATATTTTTTAGGGAGCTAAAGTTTATTCAACAGTCTCTTCTTAAAATACTTAGGATTACCAAAAATCCTCAATATTATCATATAGTTATAAGGCAAAAGCTTTTAAAACTACTTTTATGTAGCCAAAGTACTAAAGGTATTCTGCAAGCAAAAACACTCTTTACACATGTACTGTATTTTGAAATGAGTATCTGTGTATAAACTTTTTTTTCATTTCTGGACTTTGAACACTTCTTGTATTTAGAGAGGAAATGTTTAAACAGATGTTGGCAAGGTATAAGTGTCACGAGGAACATGTGCATGTTAAAAGGACCTTATTCTGACCACCAATAGTATCTCTTCCTGTTCAATATTAATACTCTGTGAAATTCTGACAAAAATCCACAATAAAAAAAAATGGCAACCTTCAATGACACCAGTGTCCTGAGTTCATTATTTTACAAAGGGTCCCAGATCAAAAATACAATTTACATTTGGTTCCAAACCAATCCCGAGATAATCTCTTGACTTGCTACTTACTTTTTTTCCACCTTTTTATTAGATTTAATAGGTTTTTCTATCATGTCTAAAGGGTCTTTTACTTTTACTTTTGAAGTATTTTGTGAATTTTTCTCATCCTGAAAAATAAAATTAAATCATTATTACAAATTCTCTGCTTGCAAACTATCAAATAAAAGGCGTGAATTTTTTACCATATATTTGTTTAATCTAAGAAGTATATCAGTGGGGATATAATTTTGAGGTTTAGAGCGTTAAACTGAATTAGCTGGGGATTTTATAGATTTTTTTTCTTTTAAAATACTCGCTTCAACTAAATACTTTGAATTTGTAAGGATTTAATTTCCTTGATTACTCTTAACCAATTAAATACCCTAAAAATTAATTTGGATTTACAGTTCTTAATGGCTTTTTTTAAAGCGAAGCTCACTGGATTGGCACATATTCTCATATCTTGTTTTTAAATTTGTTCCAACTTAAGCTACCCATACACACTCAAATCTTGTTATCATAATCACATCATATACAGTTGCCTTCTCTGACCCCCTAACCCCCAAAAAGTACTACTGATGAGAAAGACTTTGACTATGCCAGTAGTGGTTTTGCTACCACAAATCTATTTCTAATTCTGGCAAACAGAAGGCAGTCCTTCTTAGGACCAATACTTTAAATATAATTTCTAAGGAATTAATTTATAAAACATTTAATACCAAAATAGAAATTTTGAAAAAGACCCTCATAAGAATAATAATTTGAAAGAAGGGTAGAACAACACTATATACAAGTCTGAAATGTGAGACAGAACTATTTTTGAAAACAGACACAGATTAAAGAACAACCCCTCTCCTTGGTAGAAGCACTATAAACAGACACAGGTAGGAGGACAACCCCTCTCCTTGGAAGAAACTCCATACCTCTACTTTTTCCTGTTTCTTTTTTTCTCTTCTTCTCTGCAAGATAAATAACAAACTGTAAACATGGAGCTTTGCTACTGGATTAGATCTCTATTATTAATTGATAGCATTTCAAATTTGTTACAGCTGTTAAGCATAAAACAATACAATTATGTCTGATCTGACTCATTATTTTCCTCTTTTAGCATGAAAAGATAGGTCCAATATACAAATCTAAAATCTATAATACATGTAATTAATTTTCAAATCATTCCAAAAATTGATAGTGCAGATTTTCAATTCGTTATAATCTCTGTGAAAAGTTTGAAACAGATTTTTTTTATATACTTTTCAAATTAAACACAAATGTTTTATTAAGCTTTCATCAAGACTGAAGGAACATCTTATGAGTAATGACAAAGGTCATGATATGTTTAATGAGTGTATAATATTTCATGAAAATTTAATCAGCGGTTTTGGAAAATTCAGCTTAAAAGCAAAGATTGACCTCAGCTTAAAATCAAATATAAACTGTGGCAGATGGATAGACAGACAGACAGATGAATGGAAGAACTGAAATATCTAAAATATACTAATAAATACCTTTTTCTTGGCTCTGCGTTTTTCTGCTCTTCTCTTTTCTTTTTCTTCTTCTGTTATTAATTCTTCAGCATTTCTATTTATTTGCTGAAACAGATACAGGTCATTATATACAAGCAACAAAACAATAAAATGTGATTTTATCACATTAAACTCAACAAGTAATACTGTGAGCGAGCTCACAAAAGGATACCCCCCGCTTCATATTGGACTCTGTATTGTAAAAAAAAATATCAAGTCCAGTTATCTCCCCTCAATAATAACCAAGAGCAATACAAATTCTTCATGCACATCTACAGATGATGCACTTCTTTCATGTAAAGTTTCATCAAAATCCATCAAGCAGTTTAGGAGGAGTTGCGCTTACAAGGTCTCACATTGAATAATGTATTTAAAAAGTCTAAGTCCAGTTATCTCCCCTGAATGATGTCTGATTGCAATGTAAATTCCTCATGCACATCTACATATGATGTACTTCTTTTATGTAAAGTTTCATCGAAATCCATCAAGCAGTTTAGGAGGAGTTGCGCTTACGAGGTCTCCCATTGAATAAAGTATTATAATGTATTTAAAAAGTCTAAGTCCAATTATCTCCCCTGAATGATGTCTGATTGCGATGAAAATTCTTCATGCACATCTACATATGATGTACTTCCTTCATGTAAAGTTTCATCAAAATCCTTCCAAAAGTTTAGGAGGAGTTGCGCTTACGAGGTCTCCCATTGAATAATGTATTTAAAGAAGTCTAAGTCCAATTATCTCCCCTGAATGATGTCCGAGTGCGATAAAAATTCTTCATGCACATCTTCATATGATGTACTTCCTTTATCTAAAGTTTCAGGAAAATCCTCCCAGCGGTTTAGGAGAAGAAGCGCTTACCAGTTATGTGGACAGACGGACAGACGGACGGACAGACAGGGTGTTTCCTATATACCCCCCCAAAATTTGTTTGCGGGGGGTATAATAATTTGTAGAGGGTTTTTTTTGTATTCCAGAATTCTTTTATAATGCCCCTTTAAAATATATGGCTATGGTGTCTGCTACTACAAGTTTTTGGAAATAAACAGTAAATAGTATAGTTTTTGTAAAATACATAATACATGTAGAAGATAATGAGATGTAGAATAAGTGCATGCGACACAATCTACTTCAAAGAGAGGAAATTTAAAAATCTTCAATAGAAAACAGCCAGCAGGCTTCAATGTGACCAGTTCAGGGTTGCCACTATTTTATTGTTACAAAATTCAAGGTTTTTTCCAGGACTTTTGAAGGGTATTAAAGTCATTTTCAAGGATAAAATAGTCGACAAAATTTCAGTCCTCCGATGAAATTTTCTGTGAAACAGTTCAATAATGAACCTTTGATTGTGAAACTATAAAATTCCAGGGTTTTTCAAGGATATTTTAATTTTTGTCAACATTCAAGGTCTTTTCCAGGACCTTGAACTGACAAATGAAAATCAAGGGTTTTTCCAGGTTTCAAGGATGCGTGGCAACCCTGCCAGTTGTTGCTGCTTGCCATCTTGCAATAGACAAAAATGTTTGAAGGCAAACTTATGCTGCAAATTGATTAAACTTATAATGAATGTTTTTTTTTCTTATTTAAAGTCAATATTATTATGTAACAGTTTTCACAGATACCTTTTGGAAGCCCCATTCCAAAGTTGAATCTTTACATATTGGCAGAGAGGAATCAAACAGGTTTTGGAAACTTCAGACACATAGATTTTAAGATTTGCAGCTGTGCATTGATGCAAAAATTGTTGAGCAGCATCCCAAACAATGCCATTATTGGACGAAGACAACAATTTGATAGTTTTAATCTTACCTCTGCTGTTAAATGTTTATTATTGTTTGATATATCTGAAAAAAATAAAAGATAAAAGATATATATTATAAAATATTAAACAATATTTTATTTCAATCCACTTTTAAGACTATTTGCAATAATGTGTGTTGTCATAGACATTTAAATCCAACTCAAGTCACACAAGTCTTGCACAAAAGCTGTATAATTCTTTGATGTTAGTATTGTAAAGCAATTGCAGCATGAATATGATGAATGTGGGAAAATTATTGTTAAATCAAATATAGCTTGGATATGAAAGAAAATAGACTGATGCTATAAAACAAAAGGTGAGAAAGGCACAATAGACATTCATGTACAGGCATAACAGGTAAAACTTGGTTTTGTTTGTAATATAGACTTTTGTTTTGAATTTCTAAGTGTTTTCTCATACAATATCCCTGCAGACATCTACAATGTAATAGGTGAATATATTGTGATTATACTTTTGATCACTTTTCATTATAACATTGAAAACAAGGAAAGGCAGCATTATCTTGTTTTTGTAGTTCTGTGCTATGCCTATCTGATTAGCCCTGTCAACAACATGAACAAGTCTGATTTCCTTTTTTAGATCTTGTTAAATCTAACTCTTACTTGTTTTTTATTTGTTCAGATCTTGTTTAATCTAACTCTTACTTGTTTAATCTAACACTTACTTGTTTTTGATTTTTTCAGATCTTGTTAAATCTAACTCTTACTTGTTCAATCTAACTCTTACTTGTTTTTGATTTTTTTAGATCTTGTTAAATCTAACTCTTACTTGTTTTTGATTTTTTTAGATCTTGTTAAATCTAACTCTTACTTGTTTTTGATTTTTTCAGATCTTTTAATTTAAATCTATCAGGAAATAAACCGGCATATTTTTCATCATAAAAATCAAAGTTATCCACATCATCATCATCATCATCATCGTCGTCCTCGTCATCATCGTCATCCGATGAATCATAAGCATTACCATTATATGAATCTAAAATATTAAAAAATCAAAGCGATATAAAAAGTACGTGTATATACAGGGAAAAATTAAATCTTAATGGAGTATTTCAAATTGCAATTCCAATTCATTTAAGGAAAGACCACCCAAAATATTTTTTCTATGAAGAAATAACATTCAAGAATATGGCACACACTGTGTGACCTGCAGCAGAAAGAAAAAAAAAGGTTCATTTCTATTAGTAAAAACTAATTTTAAATAAATATATAAATTTATATTTGCCAATTGAAGAGCCACCTGATTAAAAACTTCAGCCATTAAAACTAACACAGGTTTGAAGTTGTAAACATTGATCTGAACATTTTATCCCATAATACTCATACCTGTTAACCCTCCCGCTTTTTGCGGGAGACTCCCGCTTTTGGGACCATTCTCCCGCTAGAAAACCATCTCCCGCGCGGGAGACTCCTTTCTCCCGTTTTCCTAACCCCCTCCCGCTAATCTTCCACTTCTTGAATTGTCTTATCCCGATTTTTAGTTTCGTTTTTATTTTGCTTATTTTCCGCCATTTTGTTTGTTTATAACTTGGTCTGTCATTCGGGTCTCTCTAGAATTTACATCACTTCCTTTAACTTATTTTAGGATTTAATCATAGGCCATAAACTTGTCATAACAATCCCCCAAGCCATACCAGCTCTCAGAACTTCAAAGGATTTGCCGTCGGCAATCATCAGTCAATCAATTATCCAAATTTCATATTGCAAATCTTTGTTTAATTATTTAAAATGTTGCCCCAAAATATCATTTTAGGTTAGAGCTATTTGAATTTGGAGAAAATATTCTTTTAGAGATTGAAAACCCTAAAAAAGTTCGATTTTCTTGTCAATTTAATACATGACATATTGAATCAGAGTTATTTCCCTTTAAAATTTTGTTTTTTGACTTTTTAAAGATTCTGGCTCAATTTAGTTCATCATTAGGTCAATTTAATTTTTCTGTAGAAAGAAATTATATTTTTTGAATATTTACTTTTAAAACCACACTTCATTCATCTGTTAATAAATGAATTTCAAATCATCAGAGAGCAACATGCTGTGGACTTACATCTCTGACCGATGGAATATGAAAATATATTTTCTGTATGAAAAACAAAAGGTTCACTATAAATAATGGAACAACTCATTAAGAGGAAATTCACAGAAAGCCTAGTTTAGCTATTTACTGTCTTCAAAGATATATGTTATACTTCAATTAAATGGGTGGTAAAGGGTTTTTTTCGTGCATCGTGTTGAGCAATTTTTATTTCCCGTTCAGCCGTGCATGGAGGTTCATCGTGCATCGTGTTTCTCTATTTAATTTTTCGTTCATCGTGATTATTATTTTTTTATTGGCCGTTCATCCGTGCACGTACCCCCCCTTTACCACCCCCAATTAACAGACCAGATTTTAATTGAGGCTTTCAATAAACATGTACATCTATGAATGAAAATCAAGAGATATATAAAGTTAACCATCTGTGAAATGACCCCGCGAAAAGTCGTTGCGCTAAATCTCCCGCTTTTTTAATTTGAATGGTGGGAGATCTCCTGCCATTGGACTCTGAAAGGTTAACAGGTATGAATACTATCTTAATCATGTTAATAGTTGTAAGCATCTAATTGCTCTCAAATAAAAAAAAAAATATTGCGCATTATTATAAGCAATAAACAAGAAAATATTTTTTTTTGTACAATATAAACATCAACATGATACATGTGTTAAATGTGAATGTAAACTGGTCAACCTATCCCAAACATACCTATGAAACAGGCAACGCCAATTTTCGAGAGTCAAAGAGACGATTGGCTTTGAGTGGTCAGAAAAAAATGATCAACATAGAGGGTGCCAAATGCTTCCATTAATCAAGCCTAAACTTGCATTAAATCAAGAAATCTTCAGTGGAAAATAAGCAAAGATAATAAAGAAAACCTCTTTTAACTGAAGTTAAGATATTTGCAGCTTTGTGTTCCTTAATCATTGATCAGAGGTCATGTTGAATATCAATGTTTTGGACATCGCTCTATAGAGACGGGTCTGTAATGTCACAGCCCTGATCACAGAGGGTGAATTAGGCTCCGCCTGTTGTCACTGTACAAAACAACAGGTTTGACCAGTTCAAAGTGAATGCTGAATCATTAGACTACATGCATACTCACTTAAAGATTTTGTAAACACAACTTCTTTAAATAATGATATAGACTGTTCCTGAAAAATAAAACACAATTAGAAATTTAACAACATAGTTATATAAATGCTGTAATGTTCAATTACAATATCCATGTACAATGTCTTATAGTTAAGAGGCATATTTCTGTCTTGTATGTTTTTCTGAATAAACAAAGATTTGCTCTCAATGAAAATCTTTGTTCACCATGTTCACCTTATCTTAGAAATTTCTGACATGGTCCCAGAAAACTAGTTTTATATTCAAATGTCATATGTGGATATCCAAAGCCAGGAATTTTCATCATATCTGTACATGTTGTCTAAATGTAAGTCAGTGTTCTCCTTTTCTCAAAAAGGTAAGGTGGGTGTTTTGAAAAACCACTTACCAACCGGGTTTTTTCTACTGCTTAACCCTTATCAATTTGGACCCCCCTTGTTCTGAGGACCCCCCCTTTTTAAAAAAAATAATTCTGGATCTGCCCCTAAAACCCTTTATCAGAGAGAGTGATTGTTTTAATAAAACCATAAAATGCACAGTATACATGGTATACAAACAAAGCCTTAATTAAATCTAGGCTATTTTAAGAATTTTATTTTATTTTTTCTTTGGGCTAGAGTTATCTTTCTTTTCCTATTAGTTAGCAAATAATGTTAATTTTCCCGCCAAAAAGTCACATGATTACAGCTCAAATGTAAACAAACACACTTGATCCTTCATTTGCATTGCAGAAGTTCTGTCAGCAAATATTCAAACTTTATTGTATGTTTTATGGATTAAACTATTTCTTAGTTGAAGGTAAATATCAATATTCTTTTTCTTTCAATAAAACCTTTGAATAAACCACATGGATGCATGTCGTTCTGGACACGTGCCAGCCATTTTATTTACATTTTCTCCATTTTTGATTGGATGATAAGAAATTTACATACAATTGATTATTCTTAGCACCTCCTGTTTTACCTTGTCGGCAAATTTCTTTTATGTTCGCTGGTCACCTATCGATCTATGGTTTTAATTGGCTTGGGCTATAAAAGTGTCAGTCAATGTCTTCATTTAAATAGTAACAAAAGACCTAATTAAACATGATATTTTTTGAAAATTGCCGACCACCTTACCAAAAGGTGGTCGGCACACCCGGCTTAAATGAACACTGTAAGTACATGTAGTAAAGTGTTCTTTGACCACAGGAGCTATTTTTTTATAAGTTTATGATTTGTTTTAAATGATATGGATTGTATATATCTTACATCTAGTGTCAATTGCAAATCAACCAGAAACAACCACTGATCATATATCAAAGACTGTTGACGTTTATTCATTATTGATTTTAAAACATGGGTAAAACAGATACCCATCTCTTCTTCAAAGCAAGGGTATAATTACAATTGATTTTAAAGAGGTTATGTCACTGCACTTATTTTACATCTCATTTTATTACTTATTTTGAATCTACATGATCTAGTGATCCACATCTCAGTCATGATTAACATTGTCTTTTTGTTACGTACCTTATGAATACAGAAGATGATTATATGAAGCCATGTTAGAATAGTTCAATGACATATATGAAGCCATGTTAGAATAGTTCAATGACAATCTGATTAAAAAATTCAACTTAGAAAATAAAAAAAAACATGGTATAAACTTTTGTCACCTTGCTTAAATTCTGTAACCGATCTTCATTTGATACTAATTTTTTATACGCTGTACTGATCTGCTGAAATTTCTACAAATACATGGAATTAATTTAAATTAACAATATTTTCAATAAACAACTGACAAAAGTATTGTACAACTGCTCATGGGACAGGTGTGTTCATCTTTCTATAAATTGTTTGAAAATTTGTTTTACATCTATTCCTTCAGCAAATACAGCTTTTCAAACAGTGTTCCTTTTTTGTATTTTTGATTTCTAACATTTGTGTTGGTTAGCTCTGCTGGTGAGGATTTAATTCCCTGAAATAAGCCTGCTCCAGCATCAACACTTTTGTGTTAAAGAAAACATCAAAGCTTAGGAATTATCCATTTGATTTTCAAAATTGTGAAGGCCTAAAATTCTTCCTACCCCATACATTGATTCCCAGTTTGTTTGTTTTTGGTTTTTGTTTTTATTGTTCTATTCTCTTCATATTCAAATAATCATGATAATGTTTGGCATTTTCAATCTTTGTGTAGAGCACCTCTGATGAGTCTTGCACAGATGAAACATATGCCAGGCATAGCAAAATTTATTGTCTGGAACTTTGTGGAATTTTTGATTACCCATGCACAAGATACATGTATATAAAAGTGGATTATTTTGTTATTTTGATCTTCACAAAAACATGACACCTTTTTTCTCTGAAAACTCTTATTTTTGTGAGGTAAAATCATGATTGCATAAACAATCCTGGAGGTTACTCACCTTCTGTGCTGTAGAATTGTTATTGTTTTTGTCTGGGTGCCATTTGGTAGCTAAACGTTTGTAGCTTGTTCTTATTGAATCCTGGTCAGTACCTAAAATATAACCAGAAACATTGAACAAGTGAAATACATGTACAAATCATGGTGTTCTGAGTTCAACCCAGATTGAAAATGTTGATCCGACAACCAAGTATTTCGAACAAGCATTTAGAGGGTTTTATTAAATGCGAGTGTAGTAAAGCTCTTAACCACATGTTAATTACTGTACCCATTCTTCCAACTGTCACACAACTCAAAAATAGGTTGGGAAAAAATCCTTTCTGCCAGTCTTCCATTAATGCAGATGTTGGTATTTTTTTTTATAAAGGCACAAGATAAGGTTACCGCAAATTTGGGCAAAACCATAACAATATAAGAAATTCTTATCGCTACGGCAGACGAAAATTGGGAACGGATGATGGGACCGAGATCAAATCATTTACGACTGTAACAATAAGAATTTTCTTTTTATTACCATGATTAAGGCAAATCGATAGTGTTATGAAAAAAAGAGTGACATAACATTAAATACTTCATATAAAACAAGCGGGCAAAAAATTTTGATTATCTAAATTTAACTCAAATTAGTTTTGAGAACTTATTGCACATCCGACACAACCAATATGTGGTTTTCAGGATTTATTTTATTCCCGCACATTTCTGGTGAAACCATTCAGGTCACCAATCTCCGACTACAGATGGGGCAGTGTGGACATGAGTGGAACAAACTGTGCAGCAGTTTCATTCTGCATTTTTCACTTGATCAGCACGCATTTTAAATTTCTTCCATCCTTCGAGGGTATAAAAATCCACTTTTTTAAAGTTGCGGAAGAAGTTAACTTAAAATATCTTATAATAATAAGAAAATTCTTATTGTTACTGTTGCAGGGGTCACCACACTTCAGGATGACAGGGAGAAGTGACTTCTCCCTCTGAGCCAAGTAGGGAGAAGTGACAACAAATATTAAGAGAGAAGTGAGAGGCGTGTGACACTTCCGTTGAAACAAATAAACTTAATAATTTAAAATACTACTTTGTAAAGTGCTTTATATTTCCTACATATGAAATCTCTATAAGTTTTATTATAAGTATTAGTAAATTAAAAGTGGTATTCTTTAGTCATGGTAAGGTTATTCCTTATGGCATAACTATAGAGATTGCTGATGCTACATGTATTTATTTTAAGTCAGATTATAACAGATTTATTACTTATTTTATCTCTCCATTAATAATCTAAATTATTTTTAAGAGAGAATTTCATAAAAGGGAAAAGGTATATAAACCCAGCTGAGGTTCTGAAAATAATCAGAAAGGTGATTTTCTAAATGAAAAAAAATAATTTGCAATAAATATGATGCTTAAATTCTTTGTTGGTGTTTATTTTTATTTAATTATTTTATTTAATTATATCATTCTTTGAACTAATGGTAAAAGAACACAAAAGTATGTATAGAAAGATTAAGAGTTTAGAAATTTATTAATTTTAAAGGGGCATAACTCTGTTCAATATTTTTTTCTTTAACTTCAGAAATTTAACTTTCAAAATGAAAAATAAGGATTAATTACAGTTAATTGGTCAATTATTTGTAAATAATCGCATTAATATTAAGTTTTTATCAATCCTGGAAGCCAATTAATGACTGGGAGTTGCATCCATCTAATTAACAAGTTTGGTGTACAAGCCGACTATCGCCGTCGGGCTTGGGTGCTAATTGGTTTAATAACAAGTTAATAAACTTTAAAATTTGGTAATTAACAGTGACAGGACATCATGACAGGTTGTTAATTACCTCTGGGATAGGTAAAATGGCTAAATAAACAGGTAGCTTTGTTTAATCATTTAAAGAAACGGGAAATGTCGGCGATTACCGCGATTTTAGAAGGCGACTTCAACTTCTCCCTGTGACATTACGAAGGCGAAATTTAACTTTTCAGCGCGACTTTTTCGCCCACTTCGCCTGGTTTGGTGAGCCTTGTGATGTAAATGATTTGGTCTCTGTCCTAGCTGTCATCCCTTTCTGATTTTCCACTTTGAGAATGTTGTAACAAAATGAATTTCTCTTGTCCCATTTCCTTGTTTTGTTTTATTTAGTCGAGCTTTTAAGGACCTGTTTTTACATATTACAGGAGCGATAATGGTAGAAATGTCGATATTTTAGTTGTACTATGAGCTGAATTTTCCTTCAACGTCCGGTATGGCACACGCTTGTTTTCCCGAACTTTTGGCGTCTTTTTATTGTTTTTATAGACGTCATTAAAAGCTCACGTAACCCACAAGAAAAGCTAGTTTGTTTTATTTTCAGACCAAATAAAAAGAAATTAATTGAAACCTTGGGAGCGTAACAGGTTTTACCTGCCTCATATTAAGTACTATTTTATGGTTTGTGCCTTACTTATTAAAATACATGTATGTCTGATTTTATGTTTTCATTTCAATGTAAATGGCATTTGAGTTCAGCTAATGATATTTAATACCCACAGTCAGTGAGTCAGTGTCTGAAATGACCAGTAAGACATTTTGCTTCCAATGATGAAACAACAAAGGAACATTCAACTTATTAAATTTCAATAAAGAGGTGTTTATAAACTGGGAATGAAACTAGAAAATGTGTCTATGAGCCACAGGATGGCCCTCCGGTTCTTGAAATATCATTGAACCTCAATGTGTATTACCTGGGATATGGACCTTTACCAAGAAATTGTTCAAAAGTGTTCATGTGTAAAATATAGGTCGCTGTGACCTGGTGGGTGGTGCCATGTTACCAAGACTCATCGAGTAGTGAATTATTATTGACCCCTAACATGTAGTATTCAAGATATGGACCTTAACCAAGAACTTTACCAAAGTCATTCATGCATAAAATATACGTCACAGTGACCTCATTTCTAGTGGATGGTGTCACCTTACCCAAGACACATCTAGTGGTGAAATATCATTGACCATCAACATGTAGTATCTGAGATATGGACCTTAACCAAGAACTTAACCAAAGTCATTCATGCATAAAATATAGGTCACAGTGACCTTATTTCTAGTGGATGGTGTCACCTTACCCAAGACACATCTAGTGGTGAAATATCATTGACCATCAACATGTAGTTTCTGAGATATGGACCTTAACCAAGAACTTAACCGAAGTCGTTCATGCATAAAATATAGGTCACAGTGACCTAATTTTTAGTGGGTGGTGTAGCCCTACCCAAGACCTATCTACTGGTGAAATATCATTGACCCCAACATCTAGTATCCGAGTAATGGACCTTAACCAAGAACTTAACCAAAGTCATTCATGCATAAAATATAGGTCACAGTGACCTAATTTCTAGTGGGTGGTGCCACCTTACCTAAGACACATCTAGTAATGAAATATCATTGACCCCCAACATCTAGTATCCAAGTTATGGACCTTAACCAAGAACTTAACCGAAGTCGTTCATGCATAAAATATAGGTCACAGTGACCTAATTTCTAGTGGGTGGTGTAGCCCTACCCAAGACCCATCTGGTGGTGAAATATCATTGACCCCCAACATCTAGTATCCGAGTAATGGACCTTAACCAAGAACTTAACCAAAGTGTTACGGACGGACGTACGGACGGACGGACGGACGGACGGACAAGGGTAAAACTATATGTCCGATCCACATACGTGGTCGGGCCATAAAAAAGTGCCTGTCAGTGTCATGTCACTTGTCAGATGCATTCAAAAGATGCATTGCACAATCGTATGTATTATTGGGCTCTTAGTCTTACCGACAGGGAGCTCTAACACCTCATAGGCTTCTTCCCTGGTTAATGGCATTTTACCATGCGTTGTCAATTTCTGAAACAAAGATATTAAATGCGGAGTGGCCAAATAGTTAACAAATATTTTGTCATTCAAGAAACAACCGCCATGATAGCAGTCAACATGTGTCGCGTCCACGTGATTAGAAACGAAAAAGTACGCGAACTTGCGAGATAAAAACAAACCTTTAAAAATCTTCGGATCTTCACCCTTGCGTGGGAGAACCGTAATAACTACTTATTGGCCAGTGGCGGATCCGGGGGGGGGGTTTCGGGGGTCGGAACCCCCCTTTCCTCCGAAATTTTTAAATTTTGTGAAGATTTTTAACAAAATTGGTCTGGAACCCCCCTTTGGCCCACAGAACCCAGTATGTGGACTCCCCCTTTCAAAAATTTCTGGATTCACCACCTGTGCTGGCTACGACGGAGAAGAAAGGGAAGAGGAAAAAAAAGAAGAATTTAGCAAGGAGGAGATAAGCAGGAGGAAAAGGAATAGGAGAAGCAGGAGGAAAGGGGGGGGTAATGATGGAAGAGTAGCTGGAAGAGGAGAAAAGTAGCAAGAGGAGGTGGAGAAGAGTAGCAGTAGAAGGAGGAGGAGGAGAAGGGGAGGAGTATGAACAGAATGACAAGGAGGGGGAAAAAACAGGAGGACTTATAGTGTAACAGGAGAAGGAGGAGGGAAAGTAACAGGAGAAGAACGAAGAGAAAGGAGAAGAATAGCAGGGGAACAGAAGGAATTCAATTGAAAAGTATCAGGAGGTGGAAGAGGAAAGTATCATGAGGAGGAAAAGAAGAGTAGTAGGAGAAGGAAAAGAGTAGCAGCAGGAGGAGGAAGACAAAACTTGCAAATAGTTGCAGAAGGAGAAGTGTAGCAGGAGGATGAGGAGAGTAGTAGAAGGAGGTTGTGAAGAGTAACGGGAGGGCGAAGAGAAGAAGAGTAGCAGGAGGAGGAAAAAAACGGATAGATAGATAGATAGATAATATTTATTTAAAGTCGATATAGGTTAATAACAAATAAACACAAGCTCTGAAGAGCTTTTGATCGACATACATGACATAAAAACATACACAGGGATTTTTAACTTTTTGAAAATTTATGTGACGAAAATGGTTTTTTTTTTTTCGCCGTTTGAAAAATCCTTCCGCCAATGACGAAAATGACGAGCGCTAGCTAAATCACTGCATGATACATAAAAACAGGAATCTTGGACATTACATAGACACACATAGATATAGACACAAATATCAATCAATGAGCATGCAAGACATACACAATTAAATATAAATACATACATAAAAGTAAGACAAAAAGTTAAATATGAAGCATAGCATAAAACTAAAGCAAATAATAAAACTGATTAGCACAGCTGCAAAAAGGCATGCAAAGCACTAGCAACATAATAGTAAAATGCAACAAGAGGCTCCCAGGAGCCTGAATCGCTCACCTGGTCTTGATGTTGACCCTATACTTTTGTAGAGCTAAATGAGCTGAACATTTAAGCAAGCAACAGCTTTTCTCTACCTGCAATAGTTTTCATTCTATAGGCCAAAAACACCATTTTTCACCTATAACCCCTATAAGGAGTCATCTGACAACTTCGACCCTATGAAGACTTTTGTAGAGCTAAATGAGCTGAACATTTAAGCAAGCAACAGCTAATCTCTATCTGCAATAGTTTTCATTCTGTAGGCCAAAAACATGAAAAATGGCTATTTTTCAGGGGCCGTAACCCCTATAAGGGGTCATCTGACAACTTCGACCCTATGGAGAATTTTGTAGAGCTCAATGAGCTGAACATTTAAGCAAGCAACAGCTAATCTCTATGTGCAATAATTTTCATTCTGTAGGCCAAAAACATGAAAAAATGCCATTTTTCAGGGGCCGTAACCCCTATAAGGGGTTTTCTGACAACTTCGATCCTATGGAGACTTTCGTAGAGCTAAATGAGCTAAACATTTAAGCAAGCAACAGCTAATCTCTATCTGCAATAGTTTTCATTCTGTAGGCCAAAAACATGAAAAATGGCTATTTTTCACCTTTAAGGGGCTGTAACCCCTATAAGGGGTCATCTGACAACTTCGACCCTATGGAGACTTTTGTAGAGTTAAATGAGCTGAACATTTAAGCAAGCAACAGCTAATCTCTATCTGCAATAGTTTTCATTCTGTAGGCCAAAAACATGAAAAACTGCTATTTTTCAGGGGCCGTAACCCCTATAAGGAGTCATCTGACAACTTCGACTCTATGGAAAATTTTGTAGAGCTAAATGAGCTGAACATTTAAGCAAGCAACAGCTAATCTCTATCTGCAATAGTTTTCATTCTGTAGGCCAAAAACATGAAAAACTGCTATTTTTCAGGGGCCGTAACCCCTATAAGGAGTCATCTGACAACTTCGACCCTATGGAGAATTTTGTAGAGCTCAATGAGCTGAACATTTAAGCAAGCAACAGCTAATCTCTATCTGCAATAGTTTTCATTCTGTAGGCCAAAAACATGAAAAAATGCCATTTTTCAGGGGCCGTAACCCCTATAAGGGGTTATTTGACAACTTCGATCCTATGGAGACTTTTGTAGAGCTAAATGAGCTTAACATTTAAGCAAGCAACAGCTAATCTCTATCTGCAATAGTTTTCATTCTGTAGGCCAAAAACATGAAAAATGGCTATTTTTCACCTTTAAGGGGCTGTAACCCCTATAAGGGGTCATCTGACAACTTCGACCCTATGGAGACTTTTGTAGAGTTAAATGAGCTGAACATTTAAGCAAGCAACAGCTAATCTCTATCTGCAATAGTTTTCATTCTGTAGGCCAAAAACATGAAAAAATGCTATTTTTCACCTTTAAAGGGCCGTAACCCCTATAAGGGGTCATCTGACAACTTTGACCAAATGGAGACTTTTGTAGAGCTTTTGATGCTGAATCAGTAGCGTGGCCTCAGATTTCCTCTATCTCTTATACTTTTTGATTTATAAGCCAAAAACAGTAGTCTGACCCCCCTAGTCTATTTTTAGTAACGGCGGCCATGTTTTTTAACGGATTAAAAATCAAAACACAAGTTTGGTGCAGGACACCCTAAGGATCATTCATACCAAGTTTCATTAAATTCTGTTTGGTGGTTTCAGAGGAGAAGATTTTTGAAAAATTGTTAACAGACGACGACGACAGACGACGACGACGACAGACGACGACGACGACAGACGACGACGACGGACGCCAAGTGATGGTAATAGCTCACATGGACCTTCGGTCCAGGTGAGCTAAAAAGAGGAGGAGGAGGAGGAAAAAGGAAGCAGGAGGAGGAGAGGAGAAGTGGACGAGAGTGGCATAAGGACGAGTAGAAGAGTAACAGAAGGAGAAAAGAGGGGGAGAGTATCAGGAGGAGGAGAAAAGAACCAGGAGGATATAAAGAGTAGCAAAAGGAGAGAGGAGTAGCAGCAGGAAGAGGAAGAGAAGAGTAGCAGGAGAAGAGGAGGTGGATAGTAGCAGGAAGAGGAGAAGAGGAGGTGCCGAATAGCAGGAGGAGAAGAGGAACATAAAAAGAGGAGGAAGAGGAGGGGGAGGAGGAGAAGAATAAGAAGAGAGTAGCAGGAGGAGAGAGAGAGAAGCAGGAGAAGGACAAGGAGTAGCAGGAAGAACAGAGAAAGAGAAGAGTAGCAGGAGGAGGAGAAGAAGAGGCAAGAGTAGCAGGAGTAGCAGGAGAAGGTTAAGAGTAGCAACAGGAGCAAAAGAGTAGCAGGAGGAGGGAGAGGGGAGCAAGCGGAGAGTAACAGGAGGAGGAGAAAAATTAGAAGGAGGTGTAGGAGAAGAAGTCGAGGGAGGAGAGGGATAGGAAGGTAAAAAGGAGGAGAAGGATGTTGGTAGCAGAATACCGCTTTACTCCCGCTGATCTTCATTAAGTCGTTCGTTCCACGTTTCTAATGAAGGAGGAGGAGGAGAAATGGAGTAGGAGAAAGATAGCCAGGGAGATGAACAGTGGTAGGAGAAAAAAACATAAGGCTGAGCCGGAGGGGAGTAGCAGGAGGCGACGAGGAGGATTAAGACAGAAGGAGGAGATGAGACAGAAGAGGAGCAGAGAGATAAGCAGCGATAGGAACCGTGAGGGGGTACAGAAGCAGAGGAACGAAGGAGGAAGAAAATAGTAACATGACGAGAAGAAAAAGGAGCAGGAGAATGAGTGTAGCAAGAGGAGCAGGAGGAACAGAAGATGGAGAGGAGAAGCAGGAGGGAGAGAAGAGAAGCAGGAGGAGTAGTATATAGTAGCAGGAGGACGACGAGGAAAAGAAGAGTAGCAGGAGGAGAAGAAGAGGAGCTGGATGAGGAGGAGTAGAGAATAATGGAGGTCGTGGCTTTCACAGTTAAAAGACAGTTTAATTAAGTTTGCTTCGGTCTTGCAGAATTCTTATAGCTACCGCCCTTAGTCAACGCACTTTATCCTCTGGGTGAGTATATGTGTGAACATGATTGCATTTGTGTGCTGCATATATTCACAGTGAGAGTTCCCATATTAATAGTCAATTGTATTATTGATAGTTGAATGTACATTTTTATATAGTGTATATTCGGAGTATATACAGTTAGGCATCCATATAAGTAGCAAGAGGAAGAGGATATATAATGAGCAGGAGGAAGAGAAGAGTAGCATGAGGAGGAAGAAAGTAGCGAATGATGGAGAAGAGGAGAAGAGGAGCAGGAAGAGCTAGGTAGCAGCAGGAGGTAGAGTAGCAAGAGGACGGAAAGAGAAGGATAGCAGAAAAAGGAGAAGAGTAACAGATGGAGTACAAAGAGGAGGAGGCAATACTAGTAGCAGGAGGAAGATTAGGAGAAGGAGAAAAGCAGCAGGATGAGGAGGAGAGTAGCAACTGGAGAAGAAGGATTGGGGGTAGCAGGAGGAAGAAAAAAGTAGCAGGAGGAGGAGATGAAGAGAAGCAGGAGGAGAGAAGGGTAGCAGGTGGAGGACAATGGCCATGAGGGGGTACAGAAGCAGAGGAACGAAGGAGGAAGAAAATAGTAACATGACGAGAAGAAAAAGGAGCAGGAGGATGAGTGTAGCAAGAGGAGCAGGAGGAACAGAAGATGGAGAGGAGAAGCAGGAGGGAGAGAAGAGAAGCAGGAGGAGTAGTATATAGTAGCAGGAGGACGACGAGGAAAAGAAGAGTAGCAGGAGGAGAAGAAGAGGAGCTGGATGAGGAGGAGTAGAGAATAAGCAGGAGGTGAAAAGTAGCGGTGGTAAAGAAGATTAGCAGGAAGAGTGTAGCGACAGAAGCAGGAGGAGAAAGAAGAATGAGGAACAGGAGTTGGAGAAGAGTAGCAGGAAGAGGAGAAGAGTAGCACGATGAGGAGAAGATCAGTAGCAGAATGAGGAGAAAGGAGGAGAACAGTAGCAGGAGAAGAAGAAACAGAAGAGTAGCAGGGAGAGGAAAAAATAACAGGAGCAGGAGAAGAGCAGCAATAGGAGGAGAAGATGAGAAGCAGTAGTAGGAGAAGAGTAGCAGCAGGGGGAGAAGAGTAGCAGCAGGCGGAGAAGAGTGGCAACAAGAGTGTAGCAAGAGTAGCAGGAGGATGAAAAGAAGGAGAGTAGCAGGAGAGGGAGAAGCCGCGGGAGAGTAGCAGGAGAGGGAGAAGCCGCGGGAGAGTAGCAGGAGGAGCAGAGAGCAACTGAGCAGGATATCGCAGAGGAAGAAGACATGATGATAAAAAGAAGGAGGAGCGGAATGATGGTAGCAGAATTCAGTCCGCTTTAGGTGTAAACATAAACTGTGTGCCTTGGCCAAAATGTACTCCTGCAGATCTTCATAAAGTCGTTTCGCGTTCTTAACGAAGAAGGAGGAGAAGTGGAGATGGAGGAGCTAGGATAGGCAAGAGGAGGAGCACATGGAGGAGAAAAAACATGAGGGTGAGCAGAAAGAGAGTATCAGGGGGAGAAGTAGCAGAAGGAGGATTAAGGCAGACGGAGGAGATGAGCAAGAAGAGGAGCAGGAAGATAAGCAGGGGCAGAAAAGGTTGGGGTCGTGGCTTTCACAAAACCGGTCTTGCAGAATTCTTTTGAAATGAATACATTTATGTGGTGCATAGTGAGAGTTTTAATAGTGAACAGAGTCAAATGTACATTTTTGTACTATTCGTCGTGACTATAGGCTTAAGAGCCTCTGCAGCGATCGTAAAAAGACACGCTATACGGTGCCATGGGTCGTCAAGCCAATGGCACACCAACGCCAGTGTTAGCTGCATTTATTTATTCGGGATATATACAGTTAGGCATCCATACTAGTATTTTATATAAGTTAATAAATTATTAGATTCGGTCTAAAATCACTACTTACTTTTATCGTAAAAGCACTAAAAGCACTAAAAGGCAATCGAGTAACACTACGTAAAAAAGTAAAATATCGGTCACAATAGTTGTAAAGGCTCAAATTCTTCCTATATTGGTGATCTAAAATGTTACTTTCTAGTATAAAAAGAGTGCATTTTATAGTGGTTTCTTAATTATTGTAGTATAAAAATTGTTCAAAATACGATGCTCGATAATATGCACTTAATTGGTACATCAAGAGTCATAATAAAATAAAAATAAATAAATAGTTTATTAGAGTGTCACATATTTGATCAAACATATTTATACAATTACAATAACATCATAATTAAAAAGATCAAATATCCAGCCTTAAGAAGACTTACGAGACACTTATGTACATACTTCACTAAAAACTTTTAAAATACAATGTATATACAATAATTGAACATAACTTCACTGTAAAATGTAACTATTACTTAAAAATTATAATTGTCTATTAAAACCTATAGTTTTCGCAATATTTAAAATAAAAAGTTAAATATGCAATTCATGTACAAAATTTTAATTTCAAAACTACGACAGCCCCTAAAACAAATCGGAATATTAAAAGTAATAATAAAACTTTAATATGAAAAGTTGAATTAAACAGGTAAAAACATATTACTTAAAGATATTTAAAAAAAATAAATAAATAAAAAATAAAATAAAATAAAAACTGCTAAAAAGCGTTTTGACCAACACGTCATACAATTAATAACTTCAAATCTTATTTTTATATTTTAACGGTATGAAATGTAACTTTGTCTTAAATAAACAATTTTCGCCTAAATAAGTTAAAAATAGCATATGAAAGTGAAGCTTGAATTTCATCACATGACGTTATATGAGAAAATTTACTATCCATATCAAGCATATCAAAGTCAATGATCGAGTGTCTTGCTTTTGTGAACAGTTCATATCTAAAGTCATCGTATAAGGGGCACGTCAATGTAACGTAATGTTATTTAAAAAGTCATAGATATATATATATATACATGTACAAGAAGTATTGCATTTTCTATTAAAACACTAAAAGCATCAGATAACACACAATTTATATATTTAGAGATTCCGATCCGTCTCCTTTTAACTGTCTTATTTTCATATGTAGATTATAGCACAGAATGTAGATTGAAAAATTTTACCTTCTCCAAGGAATTTAGTTCTATACATAAAACCTAACATTTCTTGTTTATTTACTCATTTTTCATCGGATATCATATTGATATTTTATATCTATAGTGAAATGCGAGAAATGGGAGAGTTATGTATAGAACTAAAAGGAATGTTGCCCCCCCCCCCTGAACCAAAAAAAAAAAAAAATTATAAAAAATAAAAAATTAAAAACTAGTTTAACCATGTTAACCCCGCCAGATTTTATATCTGCCTTTCCTAAGCAGGGAATCTCTATCCAAAGCTTATGTTTGTTCTCGTCGTCTCAAGTTAATTGTGTTCCAGTCCAGAAGGGGGACTTTCTTTGATATTTTTTAGGATTGGCTTTGAGTCGTACTATCGATGCTTGATATCTTAATCTTCGGGCAATTGCAAAACGGCGAACAGCGACCACTAGTTGCATTGGTCCTAAGGTTGCTGGCTATTTTCACTTTTGCGGCATCTCATTACCTCATCATAGTTTTTTAGGATACCATTGACTTTGACAAACCAGCTTAACATTGCTTTGATGATGTTTTCTGCATGGCCAGTTCATGATGAATCATGCCGTGAAAATCTCGGTGCTAAATTCCGGTCTGGAGATTATGAACCGTATAATTTTTAATGACAAACACAACAAGCTATACTTAAAAATCAAATTATTTTGCTAACCACTTTTTGTCCTTGTTAGAAATGTTTTTATTTCTATATTTCAGATTTATTTAAAGGCGTCATAGTTTTTTTTTCAGAATTATTTCAATTGTATTAAAATGATCATAAAATCCACCCATTTATGAAATGGAAATCATGTCTCTGACCCTCTTACTATAATTACTCCTATAGGTTACTGATGTTTTTATCACGCTCAACAGAAGTATATATTTTCGATGGATCCAAAAATATAAACCACCACACATCATGTTCATAAAGCCTGTTTTGTCATCAAAACAGGAAGTTGATGTCCGATGGATCGAATCTATAATCCAACAACAAATCATGTCCATACAGAGCTTGAACTACCAAATATCAGGAAGTAGATTTACTTTATGTAATAAGTCAATGTGTGTTAATTTTTTTTTTTTTTTTTGGTTTTCGGTAAACAGGAAGAAAGATGCCCGATGCGTACTTGTAACTATATGATATCCAAAGCACTTCATGTATATATAAGGCTTGCTTCCAATTATCAGGAACTTAGGAGGAAGTTTGAATAGTTGCTAAGTCATTTGCAAAATATAAAACAGCGTGACCACGTCACTACGGACGGACACTGGGTAAAACAGCTCTTGAATGACAGTATGTTTCCCTCTTCTTCGAAGCGGGTATGAAAGCTTTATTTTACACTTGCGTCTCTGGTGATAAAAATTCTAAAATGAAGTGATATCATGCC
The DNA here is from genome assembly GCA_963971305.1 of Arcuatula senhousia. Classification (NCBI taxonomy): domain Eukaryota; kingdom Metazoa; phylum Mollusca; class Bivalvia; order Mytilida; family Mytilidae; genus Arcuatula; species Arcuatula senhousia. The sequence goes on from OZ020305.1 coordinate 532,040, forward strand.
TGACATTATTTGGACTATTTTAAATCATAGATGTCTATGTTTTAATTAAACTGACTTAATTATTTTCGATCTGGAGCCAGTTGAGAGATGACGAGCATGGTCCCATAAATGTCGCTTATAATTTGTATAAGGATTTGGATTTTAGACCAAATAAAAACTCTGTTCTGTTCTGTTCTGTTCTTATAATGAAGAATATTGTTTACATATAACATCAAACCCTCCTCCTTACAAAAAAACACCCAATCCCCCCCCCCCCCCCCGAAAAAAAAAACCCAAAAAACAGGGGGAAGTAAAGAAAAACAAAAAAGAAAGATGGAAGTTAATTATTTTTTTTGTGTATAATGATTATGATTAATTGTAAAATGGACAACTGAAACTAAAATGTTAATTAAATAGTCTTACCTTAAAAATTATGCAAATACTTGTAACACGGGCACCTGCTAAATTTCCGGATTTTTTTTCACATTTGCTCCTAGATTGATTCCAAACATAACTAATTGTAATTTCCGGTTATCAAAAAAGGCAGAGCAAAGCGATTGATTGTAATACGATGTGAAAACAACAACATTCGTAGCTCCGATAGAGATGGGCAGTGAAGAAAACAACATCTCCAACTCACTGATACATGCTTCCAGTGTAGGTTTAATCTGAAAATGCTTCTCAATGAGAAATTTGCAATAGTTTTTCTCCATTCGATATCACGGCCTTGACCCTCGTTTAGTGTTGGTGTGGCCTTAAACGTATAATTTCAGCTTCGACAACAAATGATGTATCGAATGATAGTTAAACTTTAATATTACATAGTTACATGTATTTTCTATGTAAAAAGGTCGAGTAGATATAATAACACCAAAATTTGTACTTTATGAAGAACACAAAATAAAAGTACTGCTAGTACCGATTGTTCACAGGGCCACTTGAACGGAATTACTTTTAAGGTGTCTTGAGGAAATTTAACTAAGCATCTTACATTCTTTTGCACATATTGATCAGGTTGTGGGAAACCCCAAGTGGGATACTATATCCTAATTGGGATATAGTATCCTAATTTGGATATATTGATATACCCCAATTGGGATATATTGCAGTTTTTATTGGCTAATAATATTTTTATGCTTTTGTAACGGGGTTGCATACATTAATTAGTAGATTTAAATAGCCAGCCTTTATCCCTGAACAAGGGAAGTACTTCTTTGGTTCAGAGGTAGAGTGCCTGACTGTAAACCTAGAGGTCCCGGGATCGAATCCCGCTCAGGACATGTCGATTTTGTGAAGTAATTCATGCTCTCCGGTTACATTGGCGCCCAACTAAAAAACCCACGATGGTTAGAACAGGAAAACTAGCCAGGGTTAGTTGTGTTAAGAGTCATACATGAAGGTATGATGACTCTTGAGGAGGGGGAAGTGTAACGGGGTTGCTCCCCTTCGTACATTAATTAGTAGATTTAAATAGCCAGCCTTTATCCCTGAACAAGGGAAGTACTTCTTTGGTTCAGAGGTAGAGTGCCTGACTGTAAACCTAGAGGTCCTGGGATCGAATCCCGCTCAGGACATGTCGATTTTGTGAAGTAATTCATGCTCTCCGGTTACACTTTAAAGGAGCACAAATTGTCATTAAAAGATCATTTTTCCAGGGATCCAAAAGTATATCACAAGGGTTACTGTGTTGCTGCAATTTACCAGAACCACCTTTTATGTCATAATCACATCATGTTTGGTATAAGTTTTTGAAAAGACTTTATTAGTTAATGGTGTAAATTGAACTTCATGTGGGAGATAAAGTCTATAAAAAATAAACATACTTGTTTTTGAGTTAAATTTTTGTTTCATTTAAAAACATGTAGCTAAAATCAGTCTCACAACACTGAATTTTCTTTTGATCAAAGAAAGATAATTTAAATTTTGATTTATAATTAAGGAGAGGAACAATTAATTTTCAACTTCTTAATTTTTAATAAAATAGTTCTTGATATCAAAGATACCCAAGTTTCTAAAACTAGAAAGTAAAAACACTTTTCTTTTAATTTTATAACTAAAAATTAACTGAAACCTATGCCTAAAAAAATTATTTGACTGTAAAAACAGTAGAAGTTTTTCATGTTTAACAGAAAACGCAGCATCCCACAAATGGTAAACAAATACTAAACAAGACTATGAATATCATAGAATGGTAATGTTGATGCATTATTATGCTCAATTTTTTCACACAAATACAAACTTAAAAAAACAGTCATATATCCCAATTGGGGTACATGTATATGCAATTATCCAAATTGGATTACTATATCCTAATTGGGATATAGTATCCCAATTGGGGTTTCCCCCAACCTGTTGATATTTTGTATAGAATTGATAAACTAACCGTACTTGGCAAACAAAAAGACAAAAACAGTAATTAATCATCTTAGTTCAATATGGAATATATACTGGAAACCCTAAAGAAGAACTTATTTATAAAGTTGATTTTTATACGACCGCAAATTTTTTGCGATCGTATTATGTTATGGCGATGTAGTTGTCGTCGTCGTTGTCGTCATCTGTAGACACTTTGGTTTCCGTGAGATAACTTTAGTTGTAGTTAACCAATTGTTATAAAATTTTGATATGATGTTTATAACCACTAAAGGAAGGTTGGTATTGCATTTGTGGTTTCTGGCCCCTACCGTTTTAGAAAAAAGGGCCAAAAGGGGCTAAAACGGGTGTATTGACAAAAAGTCTGTAGAATTTTTAATTGTCATCCGATTTTGATCATTCTTTTTTTAATTGTATTCCTCAATCAATTCTGTCTAAAAAATGTAACAACACCTTTGATGTATCTTGTACTGTTACATTGCTATAAGGGGTCAAAAAGGGGCCACACCCAAAAAATCAACTTTTTTAATTTTTGGTCCGATTTTCAAAATCTTTTTTTCATTGGAATCCTTGTAAAAATTCCTGCCTGCGTTTTTCAATCTCTCTTACTGTTTTCAAGAAATTAGGGGTCACAGGGACCAAAAACGCCATTTATAAAAGTTTGTCAAGGCAAATAGTTTTATACTTAAAATTAAGTAGTTATTACATGTATATAAATAAGGCTTTTTGTCTCGCCTGTGACGAATGTCGCAAAAGGTGAGACTTAGGTATGGTGATTACGGCGGCGGCGGCGGCGTCCAAATTGGATAAAGTTTTTGCTTAAGTCTGTTTTGTGTGAACTAGTTATGTTACACCATTGATATTTAGTATGCAGTTGCATCAGCATCAGAAAAGGATTTCACCTGTATGCTCCTGCAGTCACGGTCTACTGACCTTGAAATTTTTCACTGATTTGGCCGAGGTTAACCTTTTTTCTTAAGTCTGTTTAACATGAAGCAGTTATGTTACACCATTGATATTTGGTATGCAGTTGCATCAGCATCAGTACAGATCAGTTTTAAAAGGATTTCACCTGTATGCTCCTGCAGTCACGGTCTACTGACTTTGAAATTTTACACTGATTTGGCCGAGGTTAACCTTTTTTCTTACGTCTGTTTAACATGAAGCAGTTATGGTTCACCATTGATATTGGGTATGCACTTGCATTAGCATTAGTACAGATCAATTTCAAAAGCATTTCATCTGTATGCTTCTGCAGTCACGGTCTACTGACTTTGAAATTTTACACCGATTTGGCCGAGGTTAACCTTTTTTCTTACGTCTGTTTAACATGAAGCAGTTATGGTACATCATTGATATTGGGTATGCACTTGCATTTTAGCATCAGTACAGATCAATTTCAAAAGTATTTTATCTGTATGATCCTGCAGTCACAGTCTACTGACTTTGAGATTTTACACTTTTTAACTTTTTACTTATGTCATGAGTGTTTTATAAAGCATATAAAGCAGTTATGGTTCACCATTTATATTTGGTATGCAGCTGCTTAAGCATCAGTTAAGATCAGTTTAAGGAGGATTTTTATTTCATTTTATACTGTGTCCAGTTGCGACAGGCGAGACATGTCTCTGTGTTAACAGTTTATTGCATTAGATGTTGATGTAAATATATATGTTTAAAAAATGCATTTTTAAGTCCACCACAGGATGCATGTGTCAACAAGCTTTGTAAGTCCACCATGGGCTTCATGTGACCAAAGCAATGGACTATCCATATTAGGCCTCCAACGTACAGGGTTAAACTTGTTGTGGTCGTATCATGCTGCGCCTTGCGTAGCTTTTTTTTAAAATTCATAATGAACATTTTATTTACATGTATGTCAGAAAAATGACATATCAATCATTTTTATATGAGCTCAAAATTTTTGTGATCATATTTTGTCATTGTTGTCTTCTTGGGACATTAAATTTGGTTTTATGTTCGATAATTATAACTTGAGTAAATATTGACTGTTTGTTTTAATTTGCAGTGATTTTATTTAGAATTTTCAGAACTGTTTTTGCCCTTTTTTATTGGTAAAATATGTGTCATTTTAAAACAACTGGGAAATTTGAAATAAAGCTTTCTTAATATAAAACCTTTTACATGTTTAAGAACCTTATTTATTAAGTAAAATTTCCTAATCCTATGAACAACTGGATAGAAAAAATAAACTATAAATATTAATCCTTTCTCAAGCTAAATGATATCATATACTATTTCTTCTGACTCAAATTTTATCTTTTGGGAAATTTTAGATTCATGTTTGGGAAAAAATTGAGTCCTTTTGGCATGTGTTTGGGACATTTTGGGAAACTTTCTTGAGGGGAAAAAGCCTTATTTTGGAGGTTAATAAAGGCAATCAAAATCACTGTTTTGAAATATTGATTTGATGTTTGTTTTGTTTGACCACTAAAGGAAGGTTAGTAAGGTATTTTGTGTTTTTGGTCCCTACCATTCTAGAAAAAAGGACCAAAAAGGAGCTAAATCCAGTGTATAGATAGCTTCTGTAGAATGTTTATTATTGATTGGATTCTAAACATTCTATTATCATTGAATTCTATCAACAAAATATGTCAATGGTTTCGATATATATTGCGCTGTTACATTGCAATAGTTACAAGAGGTCAAAGACAGGCATGATGCCCTAAAAATCAACTTTTAAATTTTTGGTCTGATTTTAAAAATCTTAGTCAAAATCACAGGTTTCATTTCGCAATCAGATTTGTAATATCTTTTACTGTTTTTGAGAAATAAGGAGTTAAATGGACCGACATCTTTGCTAGCCAAGTGTAACGATCCGCTTTTTTTTCAGAGTAGAAAATACTCCATCAGGCTTAATAAAAGATGCATATGAAGAATCAAAAAAGGTTCATGAGGAGGGTGGCAGATCATGGTTCTCAGCCATATCAAATATGTTCACTATATTAAAAACTCCAGGAGGAAACAAATATAAACTATGCTCAAATTATACTTGTAAAACTACAGTAAAGACTGATTTAAGAAAATTATATATTAACGCCTGGAATAGTTACAGGAATTTTTTAATTAATGAAAATGGAAAACTCAGAACATATGTTAAGATCAAAACAAATTTTGGTTTTGAAAAATATCTTGATTTAATAAAAGATTTCAGAAACAGAAGGTCCATTACAAAGTTTAAAATCAGTTCTCATAGATTAAAAATTGAATCGGGTCGATATACCAAACCCTTAACTCCCTTAAATGAAAGACTATGCGAAAGATGTTCTATAAATGAAATTGATGATGAGATTCATTATTTTACTAACTGTACTCATTTTACTACATCTAGAGAAACTCTATTTGATACAATAATTAAAACTAATTCACATTTTAATAATATGTCCTCTTTCAATAAACTATTCTGGACCTTTAACTGTGAAAATGAAACAATTTTAAATAACCTATGTAAATTCCTCCTGGAGTCTGGAGTTGTATAAAAAAAAAAAAAAAAATTACAGTGTATCTGCACTGATCTGACTTAATTTATGACAATTGCTTTGTATATATTACTTTGTATTGCCACATATATGTCTTCATGTATATTCTGTCATAAATAAACATTTGTACTGTTATTGCCCCTTGAGGGCCCATGATTGGTCAAATAAACTTGTATTCTTGTACCCCATGCATGGCTTAATCTCAATAAACCAATATCAATTTCAAACAATGCAATTCTCAATAACATCATAATAATCATTACTTTCAACATTTTCAATGTTGAAAAACTTAATGAACTAAAAAAGTTTTTCTCTTCTATTTTTATAGTCGCATCAAAATTCAGATTTAGTCCAGCAGACAACAGGCGGACTGATTCGTGCCATACACAGATATTTCTTGGACAGCTTCGAGTTTGATAGAATCTCTGTCAAAGCTCATTTATCTGTACAACTAGATGGCAAACAAGATAGATTGTTTCAGTTTGAGGACTGTATCTCACGAGAGAGCATCAACCCAAGTAGCAATATTGGCACTGATGATAAAATCATACAGACTGAGGAAAAAAGTGCTGCTGATAACTCTACACAGACCGAGACAGAGAAGGTTACAGCTTCAACACAGACAGATACTATAGAACAGAAACATGTATCTAAAACAGAATCAGGTAGAGATGAACTGTACACAAAGTCAGATTCATATATAGGCTAATATAAGAAATTTCCTAGATTCTCATCTCCTCCCTCCCAATTTTTTTCAGCCCCCTTGAAAAATTTTATTTTCATTTTTTGTCAAATTATGTTAAGGTCAATTTCTTTTAAGACAGCAGAATATTTGATCATAATGGATAAAAAGTAAAAAACAAAATTTGCCCTCCCCATATTTTGAAAGATCTAGGAATTGTTTTATTATGATTATAATCAAAACTATTCATTGACAATAGAGTTGGAAATTACGGGTTGACCATTTCCCTTGGCACCTTAGTTTGGGACAGGACAACATATTATTTTCAAAAACTTAGTTTAAGTCATACATATACATTGTAGCAGAAATATTTAAATTTGGCATCCAGGACAACCTACATGTTCTTATAGAAACAAGTTTCACAAATAGTTTTATCATTATGATTTATAATTAAACATGACAATGTTAACAACAAAATCTATACAGAACAAAAATTTACTTCTTGTTCAAGTTGTAAACAAAAGGAAAGTTGATTCTGTTAAAATGCATGTAAATTTGGGTATTGCTGTGATTGGACCTTGGAATTAATAATGCTCTCAAATCATAATTTGCATCAAAAGCTCAGTATGTAATTTGACAAATGTAATTTTCCTTTTGTTTAAACCCGACTTATACTACATTGACACTAATAAACATGTATGTAATTATACTTTAATATTTCAGGGAAAAAGAAAAAAAGTGAAAACTTGAATGATGACGGGGAAGAAGATGATACCTACACCATTAGCCAATCAGAATTGGATTCTGACGATGAAGATAGGTTTGTTGTCATGCCAACAATTCCACCAGAGGATAACAGTTCTACAGAAAAGTCCAAGAATGAATCGGTCTCATGTCCACTATGTTCTGCATCTTTCAGAAGCCAAAGTAAAGTGGAGAACCACCTTCGAGTCCATCACGACATCGGCAATGTTTATTTATGTAAGATTTGTGAGGAGGTTTGTCCGTCCAATAGAGCACTTCATCAGCACATGGAGGATATACACGACCTCAGTCAGGAGGAGGTCACTCCGTTACCCAAGAAAAGAGGACGGAAACCCTCGGTGAGAAATGTCAAGAAATTGGCTGGGGGAGTTCCCTTGAAAAAGACATTAAGTCAGATCAAAGCCTCACAGAAGAAAAACCAATCAAAACCTAAAAAGAAAAAGATACCAACTTTACGACTTAGAATGAAGGACGACCAGTATGTTAATGAAACTTACCCTTGTGAGCAGTGCGAGAAAGTTTACCGGTCAAGTAAAGCGTTACGTCGACACGACATGTCTGTCCATAAGAAGAACAAATTTGACTGTAACATTTGTCATAAGAGTTTCTGTAGTAAGGAGTCTCTGTACCATCATAAGAGAGGCATTCACCATGGACAGAAACCTTACAGTTGTGAAGAATGCGGCCAGTCGTTTAACTTTAGCCACAGTCTAAAACTCCATGTCCTAAAACACAGTGGGAAACGCCCACACCAGTGTCCACAATGTGACAAAACCTATCTCACGGCAAACCACTTAAAGATGCACATGATAGGAGTACATCAGAACAATAAAATGCACATGTGTCGGTTCTGTAGCAAGTCCTTTGCTTACAAGACAAGTTTGAAAGTCCACGAGATGACCCACGAGAACATCAAACCATACAAATGTTCTCACTGTGATAAAGGGTTTGTTAATAGCCACTCTCTCAAGTACCACATAGAATCTAAACATGAAGCCGACAAATGGCATAGTTGTGATATATGCCAAAAACAATTCAAAACAGAATTTTCAATGAAGACACATCGTCGTCGACATAGCTTGGATGGAAATCGGTTCATGTGTGATATTTGTGGCCGTCAATTTATGTACAAAAGCACATTAGAAATTCACTCTGCAATACACAAAGATGAGAAATCCTACCAATGTAGTACCTGTGGGAAATCATTTAAAACATATGCAACGCTATATTCCCATCAATACGTCCACAAATCTGACAGTCCCTACCCCTGTCCAGAGTGTGGTAAACAGTTTAAAACAAAGGAACGATGCAAAGCCCACCAGAAACGGCATTCTGGGACAAAATCTTTCTCATGTGACCTGTGTGGAAACCTCTTTCAAGACAAAGGAGGGTTATCTAAACATAAGAGAACTGTTCATGCCGACTTCAAAAGATTTGCCTGTCCTGTCTGTGGAAAGACATGTTCAAGGGCAGATAACTTGAGAGTTCATATGAAAATCCATGGAAAATGGACACAGAATACAGAACCTATTGATACCACTACTTCTGTCGATGCCCAAACAGAGAAAGCAACAATCCAGGCAGTTCACAATGAACTATCAAGACAAAGTAAGGAGAATTCACAGAGACCGGAACCAACCCACAGGACTGAGCCCAACCAACCAGACCACAGGAACACATCACCACAGAATGAACATTACCCTCCAATCCAGGCTACAAGAGAAATGTCGTCATCTCCCAACCTGACGGCCTTAGGAGGGAACAGGACCTATCACCACGATCAGCAGCAGTACACCAACATCTCTCCCGCTCCAAACATCAACATGCCTTTAGCACTGACATCAATGGCTAATTCTCACATGCACCCAGCTGAAAGCAGTGATGTTCAGTCAGCCCATGGAGGCCCCGTAACACAAATGCCTAATCCATCCCCTTTTATGTACATGTGGCCTTACATCAACCCGCATCAAAATATGCCTAATCCACAAGAACATGAATATTATGGACAATAAAACTGTTTTAAAAATATGCAAGGTCCTCTGGGCCCAACAGGACAAATATTATGATAGTCTAGATTTAGTAACATTAATTCGATACATATTATTACAATAAGCACATGTATAGAATGTAACTTTGTACAAAAAATGTATGTTTAATTAGATCAGAATTTTCTACAACCAGAAAAAAATCTCTAAATCAGAAATTACAATAATTAAGACATACATGTTATTTTATTAACTAGGGTGTAAACTACCTTGTTGTGAGCTAGGCATACTTTATCCAACATGTTTGTTTGATTTTTAAAAAATTCATTGATATAAAGCCAAACAACAAAAATCATGAAATTTTATACCAAACAAATCATAAGACTTTCAAAGTTTTTCGAATTCATTTAATACATGTACAAGTATAACATTCTTGAAGAAGCCATACATGTAACCATCTTTTTTAGCCAAGGGTTACGATAATCTATCTCTTATCAAGAGATAGCGGATCGTAGCCCTTGGATAGCAAAGATGACATATAAGTGATTATAAGTTCACTTTGTTAAATAAAATTAGTCAAGTGTTTTTTTTATCTATTTATTTTTTTCTAACTTACATGTACAAATACTTTAAAACTTCTTTCTGATAATGTTTTTGTAAAAAATTGTTTTTCATAAATCCTTTTTTTCACCAAAACCTTACCCTGATTTTGTGGGTTTTTAAGCAATACAGTAACTGCTATATCATTATTAGTTTTATATATTGTCCTTTATTCAATGTTTTTGTTGAAAATAATTTAGTTTTAAAACCTGCATGAACATGATGAATGTGGTATACACATGATACATGTACACTGTATTTGGATGTATATGTTGTTATTTTTTATTTCTAAGTTTTTAAACTAACATTATAAAATGAGTGATAAACAACTTTTTAATGAGTGGAAATTGTTGAATTATTTTGTTACTTGTACATTTACAACACTTATGCATTATTTGTTGTTTTTCTTTTGGTTTTGTTTATTATTATTTAAATCCATTTTATTTGCAAATATAAACATAACATTTAATGGCCTAAAAAAGAAGTTTTATTGTTTTGTTTTACATTCTTATTTGTAATCGAGATGTTGTAGAAATTAAGTGAGTTTTCAGGTCATATAAACCTGTGTATACAGTAGATGTTTTGCTATGTAGGGCTTCTTTGATGGACCCCAGAAGGGTCTGGTCTTGTTTTTTTTTCTTGCTTTTTTAAACACAAAAAAATGTTATAACATGAAGGTGTCAGGTCAGGTGGGGTGGGGTGGGGGGGGGGGGGGTTAAGAGCATATCCTTTGAATCCCCCCTTGAACCTGTCTATAATTTATATTTGCATGTTACTTTATTTCACATCCCTCATTTTATTACAGGACACTGTAAAAAGAGAATAGAAATATATTCTGATATGGTCATTGGTTTTATGTCTATGATGTTTCAATTGTTGATCTGATGTGCACTTACATTAAGGGGAGATAAGACTTTTGCATTTTTCCAAATAAGAGTACAATTTATGAAGCAGAGATGTCCTCATTTAGCCTGCTCACAGTTGTGGTTTACTGTTAATTAGTAAAAAAATTAAAAGTTTTGTATAGAAAAAATAATCAATTAAAAACAAGATATGACCTATGTAACCCTAGTGTAGTTGTTGTTCCCCTTCTTTTAAAGTAAATATGGTTAAATATTTTTGTTTTAGTATCTTGATTAAAGTTTTGATTTTGTTTGAGGAAAATAATTTTTTAATTAGAATACTAGTATGAGTATTAATTTTAGATGTTTTTTTTTAACTGTAGCTGATATTTATTATATTACAATAACAGTGGACACACTATATTATATAAATTATAGATTGATGACCTGGTCTTTGTGTATTTTGTCAGTTGAGACTCTCAGCTTTCCATTTGTCCATCAACCGTCTATCATTCCACTCTAAACATGCTAAAGCATGACTTTCAAAATTTATGAAATTTACACACATCATTGTTATACAGGTCTATGCACACATTAAAACTTGTAGCATAAGAAAAAAACATAGATTTTGAGGTTAATAGGTCAAAGTCAAAGATCGGCATTACTTTTGAATGCCTTAATAGAATTTCATCATTCCAATCATAACTTTATTGTAAGATAGAATTAACTTGTAAAAAGTGGTTAAGGGTCAAAGGTCAATGTTACGTTTGCTAGGTACCATGCTCACGTTTCAAGGTATTTATTCAATAGGCACTGGATACAGTTACCTGGAAAAGTAACAATAAGAAAAAAAATATTGTTACCTGACACCACACCAAAAGCTTCACAAAAGTCTCCATTGGGTCGAACTTGTCAGATGACTCCCTAAAGGGTTTATGGCACCTTAACACTTTCCTTCATGAGAAATGGTCAAAATTAGCTAAAAATGCACTATGCAATAAGGGAAAAAATTGGAAAAGCTGTAAAAATTTTATTTTTCATCCAAAGGTTTTGAAACTTGGTTTGGCTGTTCACTGGGCCAGGCTCTACTGATACAGGTCTCAACTGCCATTTTTATGGTTGCTATGGTAACCAAGGTTGGTCATAAAAGACCTTTTTTCACCATTTGACAACAAATTTTGCCTTTAATTTTTTTTTTTAAATTATCAACATGTCAAGTGGTTCTCTTACTTTGAATTTTCAAAAATGTGGCATTTGGAGTAATTTTGGGAGCAATTACCGCAGTCCTGGAGGCGGGGGGGGGGGGCATTGCTGCCCCCTTCACCCTCTACCAAAGGGGGGGAAATCCCCCTTTAGGAAACCCCCGTGTACATCTTTTTAGTCCCCAACCGCGCGACAAAAGTGACCATTTTTTAGGTAGCAACTCTATTTGCTAAAGTAGCCCCAAGCATGCTAATACAGGGGAATTCCGAGTCTCTAGGGGCCCCCAAAATGGGGGGGGTCACCAAAATGACAAAGAGGCGTCCAATGGCGTCTATATAAAGTAAAGGTTAAAGGTAAAAGATGACGTTTTTCATGTTTTTTTTTGTCTATAGAATAAGAACCATTGCGGATAGAGAAAATCTGTTGCTTGCTTAAATCTCCACAACATTAAGCTTTACAATTCGTAAGATGACCACATATCATGCTTATATGGGTAACAGTTCATAGAAGAGACTTTAATAGCATTAGGACCAGCTGAGCGATTCAGGCTCCTGGGAGCCTCCTGTTATGTTGTCTTCCTTACCTTATCACTATAACCCTTTTAAGCTCACCTGATTCGAAGGGTCAAGTGAGCTTTTGCCACCCCTTGGTGTCCGTCATCCGTCCGTTAGCTTTTTCAAACGCTAATTCCACAGAACCATAAGTCCAATTGTAACCAAACTTGGTACAGTTGTTTATTGGCATGTATGGTACAAAATTTTCACTTGGATTATCGATTCGTTAAAAAAAAACATGACCGACATGGCTAAAAATAGAACATAAAGGTTAATTGAAGTTTTTTTGCAAATAACTTTAAAAAGGTGACAGATATATCAAAATTCTTACACATAGGGTAAAAGTGTATATGCACCTCAAGATCTACCCGTCCCGCAATTTTGAGGAATTTCCAACAATCTGCAAAGGAGTTATTGCCCTTTTTCCTGAATTTTTCCAAATTTTGCGCTTGTTTTGAGCTCAACATCTTGAAAAATATAAAAGATATTTGAATTGCAAATTGTTAGGGACATGAAAATCTGTGCGAGGTCGAAGTTGTAGGTCCGTCCCTTTTAGAATTTGTTCCACTTATAACGTCAAAATGGACCATTTTTATACCCAGCTGCCACACGAAGTGGCGAGGCATTAATATGTTATACCATCGGTTTCTTTCGGAGTCTGTCCGTCTGCCCCCCGAAGGTTTCCGACCAATAACTTGAAAACTCGCCAAGAGATTTGAATTATATTTTGCACAGCTGCTAAGTACAATAAAATACAGGTCAAGTTCAATTTCCAGCATGATCTGAAAAATAGTGTTTGAGACTGGCCACTTTGAAAAATCAAATTTTATGAACTATTATATCGTGGCGGGGTATCATTTGATGTCCCATTAAATGCCATATTTTTGCAGTTTTTATTCATTGTATTAAACTCTTTAGCTCATCCAGTACCATAAGTTTAATTGCAATCAAATTTGGTATAGGTATTTCTTAGCACGAGTGCTACAAAATATCGTATGGATTTTTTATTTGTAAAAAGAACATGGCCGCCATGCAAGGCTAAAAATTGAACGTATGGGTAAATTGCAATTTTTTTTTTTGTCTCGCCTGCGAAGCAGAGCGGGACATAGGTGTTACTTTACCGGCGGCGGCGACGGCGGCGTTAACTTTTTGGAAAAAATTATGAGCACCTCCATATCTCAACAACTATAGGTCCTGGGTTGATGAAACTTGGTATGCATATGCCCCAGTAGTAGCTTAGCACAGTTGCATCCTCATCTTTCGACCTTGACCTTGATTTTCCGGTTGAGTGACTTTGACAATTTTCAATACATATAATAGCAATGGAAAAGTTTTGTAAGCACCTCCATATTTCAAGAACTATTAGTCCTAGGTTGATGGAACTAGGTATGCATATGCCCCAGTAATAGCTTAACACAGTTACATCCCCATCTTTTGACCTTGGCCTTGATTTTGCGGTTGAGTGACTTTCACAATTTTCAATACACACTATAATAACTCTTGTTTTGCAAATAACTCAAAAATGGTGACACATATCAAAATTATGATGGGAAGCAAAAGTCGTCAGCACCTAAAGGCCTATTAAAAGAAAAATCTAGGTACCCATGTACGAGTTGTTCCCCTTTTTTATACGACCGCAAAAAAAAATTCGGACGTATTATGGGTATGCTGTCTGAACTTTATTGTTCCCTCAATAACTTGAGTTCTAGTTATTCGATTTCTCGGAAATTTGACAATGATGTCCTTTACCATAAAATTGATTCTGGGGGTCCCCCCATATTTCGTTTAGAAATTGGGGCCAAAAATGGTACTTTCTTGTTTGTTCCCACTTCAGCTTTTGTTCTGGTTTACCAACTGATATTAAATTATACAATAATGTTTCATACCATTTAAGGATGGATGGGGTTGATTTTTGGGCCCCTCTCTATTCGTTTGGAAATAAAGGATCCAAAAAGTAGCCAAAAATTCAATGTTTTATTTGTACAATAACTTTGGTATTGGTTGGCCGATTGCAATCAAATTTGACAATGATATTCCTTACCATTAAAGGATGAATGCGATTGATTTTGGTGGTCCCACTTTTTTTTAGAAATTAGGGGCCAATAAGGGGCCAAAATGGCAAACTCCAAATAACTTTTGATCTGGTTTGAAATTGTGTGAAATTGTACAATAATGTTTAATACCAGAAAAGGATGAATTGGATTAAAATTGCTGTGAAATTGTACAATAATGTTTAATACCATAAAAGAATGAATTGGATTGATTTTGGGGTCCCTCCTTTATTCTTTTAGAATTACGGGCCCTAAACGAAAGAAAAAAAAAAACGTTTCAATTCTGGTCCGATTTTGAAAATTTTTTCGCATGGTAAGATTTGTCAAGTAGTCAATACAAAATGGAGGATGAATTAATGCAGCCCCTTTTAAAGGTCCAGGTGAGCTTTTGCCATCACTTGGTGTCCGTCGTCGTCCGTCGTTAACTTTTATTTGAACATCTTCTCTTAAACTACTGAAAGGATTGCTTTGAAACTTTGCACACTTCATCTATGGGATGTCCTCTACCAAGATTGCAAAATTCTCCTTAGGGTTGTTTTGGCCTATAGAATGAACACTTTAGCAGAAAAAGAAAAGCTGTTGCTTGCTTAAACATTCAGTTATTGCCCCTTTTCTTAATTTTCTCTGCTTTTTGCACTTATTCTGTCTTAAATCTCAAGAACTAAATAAGATATTGAAGTATTTAATTGTATATTGTTCAGCTAATTGAGCTCTTCTAAATTGTCCAATATGTCGAAATTGTCAAATGACAGGATAGGAGTTACGGCCCTTTAAACCCAAAAAATAATGGTTTTAGTCTTATAGACTGTGAACTATAGAAGATAGAGAAAAGGTTTTGCTTGCTTCAATGTTCAGCCAATTGATTAATTTTTTGACACTCCCCCTAATTGTTGTTAGGGACCAAAAGGGGCAAAAATGAAAGTTAGCAGATATCCTGAATTAAATACCCAAATGAGTAGTATTTTTGTACTTGTACTAAATTCTTGTCTGTTTTTGAAAAAAAATAATTCCTTGTGAAATGTGGGTGGAAAACTAGAAAATAATAACACCTTTTGTTGCTGAAATGTTCAGCATTTAGATCATCGATGTTGTCAGATGACCCCTTATTAAACTTATAGCCCTTTCAGTGTCAAAAAGAGCCAGTGGTGTAGTGATTAACGCGTCGGGCTACTTCACCTCGTGGTTCGATCCTCACCAAATGAAAATTTCATGGAGCGATTTTGCGAGGACGGTCTAAGAAACGATGCTAGTCCTTCGGAAGGGACGTAAAAATTGGGAGATCAATACCTTGAACACGTTAAAGATCCTTTGAAAAGTTCGATAAGAGTAGGCTTAATGGGGGGCGTGTACAAAGGCCACACTCGCAAACTGCAAACTGGAGAGGGATTGATAGAAGCATTAAGCTTATTTCCCAATCCAGGATAAATAAATATGTTTAAACTAATGTAAAAAAAATTTTGTCAGGTGAGCGATTCGATATCCTGGGAGCCTCTTGTTTAATAGTGTCGCCCCCTTATAGGCTCTCGTATTGTGCTACAGTTCATCTTCCTCTTCCTGTTTGTCTGTTCTTTAAAGACTTCTTGTTTTTGTTGTTTGGCTTATCCCTTAATATGATTAAGGCCCTGCCTTTTTGGCGAGCATCGAAAATCTCTTCTTTCATTTTCAGGTAAGAACCTTTTATTTATTATTATGAGTAGGTTTTATTCAGTAAATTTATGCATTTCTTTATCTTATTTTATCTTACTTAAAATTTAACAAAGCTTGGTCAGTATCATGCATTTGGTATGACTAGTCAATGGGACGATGTTGCCAAAAGCTAGCTCGGTAATTTCCGGAAAATCGTATTTCAGCGGAAAAGACCGAATGGTGTTAAATAAAAATCTGTGTTTAAAAATAAACAAGTGGATAAATTAGGGTTTTATCACTGTTTTTGAATTTCAATTTTTATATAAAAACATAACAGATTATGATGTATTTTTTATAAGCCCAGAGGGTTGGGTGTTTTACTTGCTCCGTGCCTATTATTTTATTCACTCCGTAAAAGTAAACCTGTTCCGGTTTTATCGTCAGTATATTTCTGGCACATCTCAAAACATGCACAATGCCGTAGGGCTCGCATTTGCGATGCTCGCTAATATGATTAAGGCCCTGCCTTTTTAGCGAGCATCAAAAATCTATGTACCTTTTAAAAATAAATCCATGTGCTCGATCGGCTAAGTTTAACGTAAAGAGGGGACTTTTAAAAAAGGAAAATAGTAGCAAAGTCTGACCCCCACCCAACCCAAATCATATGCACTTGAGAAAGTTGTTGTTAAAATATCTGGGATCGATAACTACGTATTAAAAACTCAATTATTTGTGTAAATAATAAATCCTGTAACATTCTGGGACGACATTAAGCGGGGACGAAATTTTCCATTTCATAGATTACGTGACGTCATTTCCCTGTCAGAGTATTTTGCGCTTCTTCAGCAGACCTAACCAACATTCAGATTCTGTCAGGTTTTGTGAGATTTTCTGAGTATCAGTGTTTTATTTGAAGCATTGGTAACAGAAGGTACATTAAGAAACATGGCGGAAAAAACGTTAAAGTAAAAATATCATGCAGGATTGAGGAAAGTGAGTGAAACCCCACAGAATGGGAATTTTCTTTCATTTTCAGGTAAGAACCTTTTATTTATTATTATGAGTAGGTTTTATTCAGTAAATTTATGTATTTCTTTATCTTATTTTATCTTCCTTAGAATTTAACAAAGCTTGGTCAGTATCATGCATTTGGTATGACTATTCTGTATGACTAGTCAATGGGACGATGTTGCCAAAAGCTAGCTCGGTAATTTCCGGAAAATCGGTTTTTTCAGCGGAAAAGACCGAATGGTGTTTAAATAAAAATCTGTGTGTAGATATAAACAAGTGGATGAATGAGGGTTTTATCACTGTTTTTGAATTTCAATTTTTTTATTTTTGCATAACAGATTATGATGTATTTTTTATAAGCCCAGAGGGTTGATTGTTTTACTTGCTCCGTGCCTATTATTTTTTTCACTCCGTAAAAGTAAACCTGTTCCGGTTTTATCGTCAGTATATTTCTGGCACATCTCAAAACATGCACAAGGCCGTAGGGCTCGCATCTGCGATGCTCGCTATTATCTCTTTCTATTGGTGCTTGATGGACTCTTTTGTTTCGCAAGTTTTGTGGGCACCTTTTTTAGTCTTTGTTGGACTCTTTTGTTTTGTCTAGCTCTAGATAGGCACTTTTTGCATTCCTTTTCTATCGGGATTTTTGAAAAACTGCGGTCCATGGTGTTTTAAAGGATACAATACATTAGTCCAGGTTGTATGGTGGGTCTATGGTACCCCCGCCTTGAAATTACAAGCTCATAACTTTTATCCAATATTAGAATAATAAAATAAAGTATATAAGGAAAAAAAAAGATAATAACGAAATTACCGAACTTGGAGGAACAATTCCAATATCCAAGATAAAAGACAAAACAAGGAAGTCATATCGGAAAAATTGAAGATCGCAATGGTCTTGTCTTGGTATAGGTATTTTATAAGAAAAGGTGCGTTAAACCAGGTTTTGTGGCACTCCAAAACCTCCCTCTTCCATGATTGTTAGGCATTCCTTGTACGTAAACAGTTTAAGTAACAAAGAAAAAATAAATATGCATATGTTAGAGGTACACTTTCTTAATTTAGGCCTTTTCTTAAATGCCTGATTTTTAGGCATACTACAAAATGACTATAAGTAAACGAAATTGGCATGAAGTTTAATGACTGAAAATAATAATAAAGACTTTTTGTAAAATTACTTGAATTTTTAACATCCACAAAATGAGAATAGATTGAAGATAATGAGATGTGGAATAAGTGCACGCGACACAGCCCACAAAACAAGCGGTAATTTAAAAACCACAATGAAAAACCACCAGCAGCCTTCAACGAGGCCAATAGGCGCTGCTCGCCGTTCTGCATATTGGCCCATGGTCTAAATAAATGCCTATAATTCAAATCCAGTCCTGAAATAGTCACAGACAGACCCCTGCTTAAACTAGGAACAGAAAACATCAAAAAGACAAATTCAAACAAGAGCTTTGTCAAAGGTTCCTGGCTTAAAATGTCCGAAAATTTCAAACATCATTATAATCATGGCCCCAGATCCCTCAACGTGTTTGCCTCATCAATTATAAAGAGCAAGCTACGCCCCTAATTTTTGTGTTCAATGTAAATTTATAATTTAAAGATATTCTGAATATGTGATTCAAATGGACCAAAACAATTAAATAATTAAATAAAAAATAAAAATAAAAAGAGAACCATGAATTTATTTTTTTATCTGCCCTAGCTCCCCCAATACACAATTTTGAAACATTTTTGCAAAGCACATACCTTAATGTTCGGGTAAAGCCTGATTTTAATTTATAGTTTAGCGAATGTCAGAATTTTTTTTATACACACAAAAGATAAAGATAAACTCTTAGACCCACTGAGAACCATGAATTTATTTTTTTATCTGCCCTAGCTCCCCCAATACACAATTTTGAAACATTTTTGCAAAGCACATACCTTAATGTTCGGGTAAAGCCTGATTTTAATTTATAGTTTAGCGAATGTCAGAATTTTTTTTATACACACAAAAGATAAAGATAAACTCTTAGACCCACTGATTAGATGAAACGAAATTAATGAAGAACTGTATTTTTTGTAGATAAGTATAAAATTTTGAATGTGCAGTAAAATATTTAATATCACTTTAAAAATGTAGCGAAAAATACACCCGTTTTAATAGTGCACGGAAGTTCAGTTCCCCCCCCCCCTCAAACTTGCTAAAAATTTAGTCGAAGATGTGCTAAATAAAGATCAGTGTGAAACTGAAAGATGATAGCTGTGAAATCAGTTCCTGGTATACCGTAATTTGAAACTACCGCCCTGCTGAGTGCGATCAATAGACCAAATTATTTAAATAGCTTTTGTCATCCTTTGTGAACATTGGATTAAAATTACCTCGGGGTTTATAATGAATCATTGTACGGTCGTGACTTGTGTGTTTACCTGTAAAAGAATGATCGGAGTGATTTAGGACAATCATGCAGAAGTAAATATTTATAGATTTTACAATGGCAACTCGGGATAGGAGTGAAGTTAGTTTATGTGTCAAATATTTTCTATTTTTCTTCAACTTCGTAGTTTTGGTAAGTATTGTTAACTTTGTACCCCCTACCCTTATACTGTAATTAACTTTCCTTGTTGGATCTATAACTAGATAGATTAAGGGCATAAGTGTATTGTTTTCACAGGACGAGAACATAAATATGTAAACAATGCTACACGTGTACAATATAAACCCTGTAATGTGTATTTTTTTTTATCGGTATCCAATTATCACCCCCCCCCCCCTTTTCCCGATTAGGCCCCTTCAACTGATTTTTTTACTGTCTTCAATAAAAAGGTTTTTTATTTCTAAAATCTCATGATTATAATTAGCTTTATTTATCATGCATGTCATGATTTCATGAAATTCGGTACCAAATTCGACATAATTTTCCCACCAACCGATAACTTAAAGCATGTAAATAATTTATTTATGAACCCCGTTCCTCATTAGATAAGAAGCTTTTTATAATCATAACAACTATGAACTTAATATTGCATAACAGTTGACGTATTATTTTTGCACAAGATGTACATGATGTATATTGAACAATTTTTAGGGAAGGGTCTAATGTACGTAAATTGTCAATACATGTAATCTGTATTTTGCATCATAAGCTGTACATGTAGCATTTTTTTCAGGGAAGGTTCAAATACCGAATGATCTTTTAATACACCCCTACCCTACCAGACGATTTAATACCATAAAAATTTTCTATACGCTTCCCTAAATATATGAGTAAATCACCTCGGGTTAACTTCAGAGACTACACTATCAGAAATATACATCCCTAACGGGTTCATACCCTTTCTTAGAATAGAAATTTTGTACCCTTTATATTTCAAACCCAAGTCCTTCCCAGACTTCTTAAACACCTTCATTCGATACTCAGTTTCAAGACTGGCTTTCAGAAACCAGATCCAGTTTGTCAAAGCATCCTACCCATCATTACCGCCCCTCCTTTCCTCGGCTCAAATCACAATAATTCTGATCTATTATGACTCAACGTAAAACTTCTCAGCTGTTCAATACACTAGATACATCTCCAGATCGATAAGGAATGTATCTGCTCATTTAGTGTTAATGATAATTGATATCTGCCCCAATAATATAAATATACATGCATTAACGTGTGAAACGGGAACTGAAAAAAATTTGGTTCTTATAGACGATAAGATGAAAAATAGCGAAATGATCCCCCTTCGATATAATACATATTAACCGACCTGGAAAACATAAACAAATACAAAGTTCATTTTGGTATTCAATATAAAGACTATCAAAAGACACTATATAGATACAAAAAGTTATCTTGCATATGAAGTTTTCCGCGAGTTTTATCATTTTTCTGAAAGATAAAATTTTATTGAGCACCCACATATCATGAATATTATCCTAATAAAAACATGAAGTGTGTATCTGCATGTACAAAGCCCTTCTTTGATCTTTTCAAATAAACATAGTAATGTAAAAAGATGTACATGTAGAAAGTTTAGACATTGACAATTATTTTCACATTAACTTAATCTATCACAGTTTACATGGTTTAAATCTTAGCCTAATTCTTCCGTAATTCAGTACAGTGCAGCAGTATATAGACATGACTTATAATATAGTTTAAATCTTTAAAATAATACACTAGTATCCGAAATCGTCTAGCCCACGGTAAAACAAGTGAGAATATCTGTGAGATAATGACACTTCTAATAGAACATGAAGGTACACGATACTGATGTCAACAACAAAGAAGCAGAGGTACCAATGGGGTATCCGAATGTCAAAAGTCCGAAAGGGCAGAGACTAAACCAGTAAACACAAACAAGAACGGGACAAAAACAGACAACACGTAAAACATGGAAACACAAAACAACTGAATATCAATCAACAACGCGAACTCCAGTCGAAACAAGAGTGAACTCAGGTGCTCCGGAAGATATCAAATGAATATCAAACCAAAGATTAAAAAAATCTGAAATCCAATGATGTGGGGGCTTTAGTGAATGCCCCTTTCTTCTTGATCATGCTTCATTTTCCATGGTGACAGTTTTTCAAACATCGGTACACTTTGTTTAACTTGCCAATTTGTTGTTTTATTTCTAGAAGAAATGTTCCATTTCATGACACTGAAATTCAGTCTAATATCTAGTGGTATTCAATTATCTCCCCTGCAGAAAACAGCTAATGTGTTTTTAAATTTTTAACGATGACAACAACGATGGCGACGGCATATAAACAATCTTCAATTTTCATTTATTACGCATGGATTTGACTACTATCATATACGTTGGACATGTTATGTTATTAACGAATCTTTTCTGTTGCGTAAACAGTTGTTTATAAGGTCAACAAAAGTGCATATTTTAACAAATCGAGTGAAACTTATTGGCCGTTGGAAAAAATTAAAATGTCAACTCAACCTTTAAAAAATCACACAAGGCGTAATACCTGCAGTACATTTTCGAAACTTGTGGGAAAGTTAGGTTATTACCTTTTCTTTCGACAGATATTAGTTTGAAAATTATATTTTACTGTTATCATATAACGATCCATTTGAATTCAATGTGTAACTATGAAAACCTTTCAAGGGACACAACCAAGTTCTATCTTTAATAAATTATAAACATGATAAATGGGAGTCATTCCTATTTTTAAAACGGATGACCGAATATTGAATTGGACATTTACTCCAATACAATGCAAATTCACATACTGTTGAACCTAAGTAAAGTGAGACTGATATTCGATGTTCGATATTCGATATTCATTTTTTTGAATATCAAACTGAATATCAAACGGTAAATTTTACCGTTTGATATTCATTCGATATTCATTTATTGTTTTTTCTTGGTAAAAATATGTAATGAATATCAAAATGAATATCAAACGGTAAATTTTAAAGTTCGATATTCATTTGACATTCATTTTCGGTCTAGGTATGTTATGTGAATATGGAATGAATATCAAACCAAAGTTTATTTACGTTCGATATTCATTTGACGTTCGTTTCCAGTGTTAATTTGTATTGTGAATATCAAATGAATATCAAACCAAAGATTAATTCCGTTCTATATTCATTTGAGATTCGTTTCGGGTTTAGGTGTGTTATGTGAATATCAAATGAATATCGAATGAATATCAAACCAAAGTTTATTTACGTTCGATATTCATTAAAAAATACGTTCGTTTTAGGTCTAGTTTTGTTTTGTGAATATGAAATGAATATCAAACCAAAGTTTCCTTCTGTTCGATATTCATTTGACATTCGTTCCGGTGTAAATTTGCAATGTGAATATCAAATGAATATCAAACAAAAGATTAATTCCATTCGATATTCATTTGAGATTCGTTTCGGGTATATGTATATTACGTGAATATCAAATGAATATCGAATGAATATCAAACCAAAGTTTATTTGTCATTCGATATTCATTTGACGTTCGTTTTAGGTTTAGTTTTGTTTTGTGAATATCAAATGAATATCAAACCAAAGTTTCCTTCTGTTTGATATTCATTTGACATTCGTTTCCGGTGTTAATTTGTAATGTGAATATCAAATGAATATCAAACCAAAGATTAATTCCGTTCGATATTCATTTGAGATTCGTTTCGGGTCTAGGTATGTTATGTGAATATCGAATGAATATCAACCAAAGTTTATCTACGTTCGATATTCATTTTACGTTCGTTTTAGGTCTAGTTTTGTTTTGTGAATATGAAATGAATATCATACCAAAGTTTCCTTCTGTTTGATATTCATTTGATATTCGTTTCCGGTGTAAATTTGTAATGTGAATATCAAATGAATATCAAACCAAAGATTAATTCCGTTCGATATTCATTTGAAATTCATTTCGGGTTTAGGTATGTTATGTGAATATAAAATGAATATCCAATGAATATCAAACCAAAGATTAATTCCGTTCTATATTCATTTGAGATTCGTTTTGGGTTTAGGTATGTTATGTGAATATCGAATGAATATCGAATGAATATCAAATCAAAATTATTTACGTTCGATATTCATTTTACGTTCGTTTTAGGTTTAGTTTTTTTTATGAATATCAAATGAATATCAAACCAAAGGTTCTTCTGTTTTATATACATTTGACATTCGTTTCCGGTGTAAATTTGTAATGTAAATATCAAATGAATATCAAACCAAAGATTAATTCCGTTCTATATTCATTTGACATTCGTTTCCGGTGTTAATTTGTATTGTGAATATCAAATGAATATCGAACCAAAGATTAATTCCGTTCTATATTCATTTGAGATTTGTTTCGGGTTTAGGTGTGTTATGCGAATATCAAATGAATATTGAATGAATATCAAACCAAAGTTTATTGACGTTCGATATTCATTTTACGTTCGTTTTAGGTCTAGTTTCATTTGAATATGAAATGAATATCAAACCAAAGTTTCCTTCTGTTTGATATTCATTTGACATTCGTTTCCGGTGTTAATTTGCAATGTGAATATCAAATGAATATCAAAGCAAAGATTAATTCTGTTCGATATTCATTTGAGTTTCGTTTCGGGTATAGGTATGTTACGTGAATATTAAATGAATATCGAATGAATATCAAACCAAAGTTTAATCAAACAGAAGAAAACTTTGGTTTGATATTCATTTCATATTCACAAGACAAAACTAGACCTAAAACGAACGTAAAATGAATATCAAACGTAAATATTTTTGGTTTGATATTCATTTGATATTCACAATACAAATTAACACTGGAAACGAATGTCAAATGAATATCGAACGGAATTAATCTTTGGTTTGATATTCATTTGATATTCACATTACAAAACTAAACCTTTAACGAACGTCAATTGAATATCGAACGTAAATAAACTTTGGTTTGATATTCATTCGATATTCATTTGATATTCACATAACATACCTAAACCCGAAACGAATCTCAAATGAATATAGAACAGAATTAATCTTTGGTTCGATATTCATTTGATATTCATTTGATATTCACAATACAAATTAACACCGGAAACGAATGTCAAATGAATATCGAACGGAATTAATCTTTGGTTTGATATTCATTCGATATTCACATTACAAATTTACACCGGAAACGAATGTCAAATGAATATCAAACAGAAGGAAACTTTGGTTTGATATTCATTTCATATTCACAAAACAAAACTAGACCTAAAACGAACGTAAAATGAATATCGATCGTGGAGAAACTTTGGTGTGATATTCATTCGATATTCATTTGATATTCACATAACATACCTAAACCCGAAACGAATGTCAAATGAATATCGAACGGAATTAATCTTTGGTTTGATATTCATTTGATACTCACATTACAAATTAACACCGGAAACGAATGTCAAATGAATATCGAACAGAAGGAAACTTTGGTTTGATATTCATTTGATATTCATAAAACAAAACTAGACCTAAAACGAACGTCAAATGAATATCGAATGACAAATAAACTTTGGTTTGATATTCATTCGATATTCATTTGATATTCACATAACATACCTAGACCCGAAACGAATCTCAAATGAATATCGAACAGAATTAATCTTTGGCTTGATATTCATTTGATATTCATATTGCAAATTTACACCGGAAACTAATGTCAAATGAATATCAAACAGAAGGAACCTTTGGTTTGATATTCATTTGATATTCACAAAACAAAACAAAACTAGACCTAAAACGAACGTAAAATGAATATCGAACGTAAATAAACTTTGGTTTGATAATCATTCGATATTCATTTGATATTCACATAACACACCTAAACCCAAAAGGAATCTCAAATGAATATAGAACGGAATTAATCTTTGGTTTGATATTCATTTGATATTCACATTACAAAACTAGACCTATAACGAACGTCAAATGAATATCGAACGTAAATAAACTTTGGTTTGATATTCATTCGATATTCATTCCATATTCACATAACATACCTAGACCGAAAATGAATGTCAAATGAATATCGAACTTTAAAATTTACCGTTTGATATTCATTTTGATATTCATTACATATTTTTTACCAAAAAAAACAATAGATGAATATCGAAAAAATATCAAACGGTAAAATTTACCGTTTGATATTCAGTTTGATATTCAAAAAATTGAATATCGAATATCGAACATCGAATATCAGTCTCACTTTACTTAGGTTACTGATGATCCCAATTTACGGATACCGGTCAAAAAGGTAAACATGTTCTATGACATAATCGAATTCAACAGGTAAATCGTGTACTTTAAAAAAGAAGGTTGTCAAGACGGACTAGAAAAATAGGTCTTTTTCTTAATTTTATTTTGGCTTTACCTCTTGCAGTACATGTCTGAAAATTTGCAGATGGGAAGATATACATTTAAACAAAAAGTGTGATTTTTTTCAATTTTTTATATAAAAGTTAAAGTTGTGCGATCCATTTCAGTTTGCACCGTATGCATTTCATAAATATCCACATAATAACATGCATTAAAATGCAATCTGTTACTTTTAAAAACTCTTTTTAATTCAAAAAAGTTTATTTTATCAGCATAACTTAAAATTGGAAGAAATTTTGTACTAAAAAGAACTTTTGATTCACTTGACAACCAGGATAAACATTCGAATTGACTTTCCTATCTTTTCCAATGAAGAGCTCACATTCTATTGTTTAAATACCACCGGTTTTCGGACTGAATTATAGCATTTGAAAGTATCGCAAAATGGCACAAATTTACCTTGAAAGTGATCCTTCTATTGACAAAGTCTGTCTTTAATTCTGGCCCCACTATCTTAATTGATCATTGCACAGAATTTCTATTCTGGAATATTTAACACCGTTATTTCTATGTCCCTGCAACAACATGTCGGGGGCATTAAGTTTTACTCATATACGTCCGACCTACCGTTCGTCTGTACAAACGAAAGTTTCCGTCAAGCCTTTTCTTAGAAACCGTACATTGGCAGAGTACAGTTCAGTATAGCCTTAGTGACATTCAGACTTGCCGGACCACTACTTCCTGTTTTGGGATGGGCCGATATGAATTTCTGTGAAAATTTGCGTCAAGATATTCCCTGAAACCATACATGAGAATAATTTGGAATCTGACCGGGTCGTTCACCTCGTTCACTGAGACAAACTGTACACCATAAACGACATCCAAAACTGCTAGATTTTTATGTGTTGGGCCCTACGTGAAGGCATCTGTGTCACAATCAGGGGGCACATGTATTCTCCCTTTATTCGTTCAATGCAGCCAGAGCTGGAATGTGTTTCGGGGTCATAGATTTTACATTGTTTCTGTTTTTAACGTATTTCTTTTTTCTTTCAGATAATAAGTATACATGCAGTGGGGGTCGGGATTTGGATCCTGGTCGTTAAAGAAAAGTCTGTCACCGGTGTTTTAGACATTTTATTAGATCTATCAGTCTGGCTGCTGATTTTCGGTGTAATTTTTGGAATTATCAGCTTTTTCGGATGTTTTGGATCCCTTAGAGAAAATATATGCTTTTTAAAAATTGTAAGTATATTCGATATACAATTTATCTATATTGCATTAATTTAACTTCTACGATAGCATAAGTGTTAATGTGAAAAACACAGTGGTAAAAAATAACGTTTTAATACCGTATAAGTGGTTATTTTCGCGGTGATTTAATTTTCGCTTTATTCGCGGCATTTGTTTAGACGCGAAAATTAGATATATACAAAAGTTTCTAAATTCGCTTTGTTGCGTGTCCAGTTAGGAAAGAACAAGCATAGGGTGGTGATGTTCTTCTGTCCGATCCAAATCCTTTTTTCTGATGAAGAAAGTACGCACTCATCCCAGGCAGTATTAACAAAAGATATCATATCATAAAAGTAAAGCGACTTTGGTTCGTAGTCTTCTGGACACATATTCTGAGAGCTTGACCTAACCATGTCCTTAAGTTACATACAACACAGATGTATGTGATGTTTTTGATTAAAAAAAACATTAGTGACTGTGTTTTTCTTGAACTTATCATTAGTTCCTTTAATTTTCATATTTTTTATATTGAGATACATTTTATTTTGTCTCCATTAAAACATGTAAAAAGAAATGTTCACCCATTACCTTTATACGCCCAAATTTCTATTATAAAACCCAATTCACTCAATGACGTTTAAGTGACTATAAAAGCAAACAATTTTTATTATTAACCTCTCATGTTACAAAGCACAAGGAAGAAGGCCAGATATTTAAATAAACATTTATCTTCTAATAAATCATGCAATAAGTCAGGTTTTAATAAAATCAGAAGAGGGTTAAAAAATATCAGCTACATTGGTTTGAGGAAAACATGAATTTCAAAACTACCGAATTCCTTTCACAAGCCATTCGTATACATCTACCCTGGTACACGTTGGCTAGTTCACAACAGAAAGTTTTCTGCCCTTAAACAGATGAAACTTGATTTTGTAAGCTGTTTTAAGTGAGCTTCATTTGACCCTTTGAGACTGAAAATTTGTCTAGAATACTCATGAAAATTCTGAACCTAGGTTTCTCATTCTATATGCTATCATTGAACACATTGCCAATGGCATTTAGGTAAAAACTTATTAAAAAGTTTTTTAAAATGTTTTATATAAATTTACAAGGATTAAAATGTCGACAAATATAAAACCTTGACTACAGTCAGACGAAGTTTGAGATTTGAGGTCTGGTCAGACAACTTTTAGATTTGAGGTCTGCTGAGATGAGGTTTTAGATTTGAAGTCTGGTCAGACGTGGTTTTAGATTTTAGGTCCGGTCAGACGCGGTTTTATTTAGTTAATGTGGTCTTGTCAGACGATATTTTATATTTAAGGTCTGGTAAGACGAGGTTTAGATTTGAGGTCTGGTAAGACGAGGTTTTAGATTAAAGGTCTGGTCAGACGAGGTTTTAGATTAAAGGTCTAGTTTGACGAGGTCTTAGACTTGAGGTCTGGTCACACGAGGTTTAAGATTTAATGTCTGGTTAGACGAGGCTTAAGATTTAAGTATTGGTCAGACGAGGTTTTAGATTTGAGGTCTGGTCAAACGTGGTTTTAGATTTAATGTCTGGTTAGACGAGGTTTAGATTTGAGGTATGATAAGACGAGGTTTTAGATTAAAGGTCTGGTCAGACGAGGTTTTAGATCTGAGGTCTAGTTTGACGAGGTCTTAGACTTGAGGTCTGGTAACACGAGGTTTAAGATTTAATGTCTGGTTAGACGAGGCTTAAGATTTAAGTATTGGTCAGACGAGGTTTTAGATTTCAGGTCTGGTCAAACGTGGTTTTAGATTTAATGTCTGGTTAGACGAGGTTTAGACTTGAGGTTTGATAAGACGAGATTTTTAGATTAAAGGTCTGGTCAGACGAGGTTTTAGATCTGAGGTCTAGTTTGACGAGGTCTTAGACTTGAGGTCTGGTCACACGAGATTTAAGATTTAATGTCTGGTTAGACGAGGTTTAAGATTTAAGTATTGGTCAGACGAGGTTTTAGATTTGAGGTCTGGTCAAACGTGGTTTTAGATTTAATGTCTGGTTAGACGAGGTTTAAGATTTAAGTATTGGTCAGACGAGGTTTTAGATTTGAGGTCTGGTCATGGTTTTAGATTTAATATCTGGTTAGACAAGGTTTAAGATTTAAGTATTGGTCAGACGAGATTTAGATTTGAGGTCTGGTCACACGGGGTTTAAGATTTAATGTCTGGTTAGACGAGGTTTATGATTTAAGTATTGGTCAGACGAGGTTTTAGATTTGAGATCTGGTCAGACGTGGTTTTAGATTTGAGATCTGGTCAGACGAGGTTTAAAGTTTATGAACTGGTTAGACGAGGTTTAAGATCTGAGGTTTGGTCAGACAAGGTTAAAGATTTGAGGAACGGATCAGACGTGGTTTTTATTTGAGATCTGGCCAAACGAGGTTTAAGATTAGAGGTCTGATCACACAAGGTTTTAGATTTGAGGTTTTAAGATTTGAGGACTGGTCAGATGAGGATTTTGATTTAAGGTCAGATAGAGCCTTGTTAGTCGCCGTTTTAGATATGTGGTCTGGTCAGACGCATTGTCAGACGCTGTTTGAGAATTGAGGTCTGGTATTGGGTTACACTTTTGTTTTGCATTGAACAGTATACCGACATGCCAAGTGTCCAACTTTCTTTCTTTATATTTCTAACAAGTGGCTGTCTAAGTGCACCCACTTATAATTGTTATATTTTGATCGTTAACAAGTACACCCTAAACTTGATTGTATAATATTGTTACAATAATCATTGATTTGAACTCCAACATACTCACCTAGTACAATTAAATAGGTTGTATATAAGTGCATGGCATTGTTCTTATACTGTATACCGATAGCACCAGAGTAAATGATGTCCAAAACAAAATGGGTTTGGTTCTTAGCTTCGTCCATTGAGGTTTTGAAACTGGCAGACAAGTCATCACTATAAACTACAGAAGAATCCATATATATAGTTTATGATACATATAAGATTAAATATGCAAAGCAAGTCCAATCGTTTTATCATTCAGGAAAGCAAAAAAGTACCAATAGGGGATCCGAATGTCGTTAGTCTAAAAAGGCCAGACAAAATGAGTTGACACAAAAGACAACACACAACAAAACACACAAACATCCAAACTGCAATCAAAAACATGGACATACGTCAAAACACCAGTAAACAGACAGTCAGATGCACCATATATTGATGCTATAACATATCCGTCATCATGCCAATGATTTATTTAGTGTGTGCGCGAAACATTGATATTATGTGAGAGCAAAGGAAGAAGCCTATACCAGTTTATACGGACAACACATTTTCCTCGCGCATTTAGAAATTAAGGGCCTTTGCAGCTGCTATTTCGAGCAGCTAGTGGCCGTCGTACTATAGTTTAATAGCTTACTCAAACCATCATGTAGCAAGATAAGGTCATTAACATATAAAAATTGCATAATTTGAGCAACAGTAGCCGTTATTCTAATAGCTTACTCCAAACAAGGACAACTACAACTGCCTATTTTGAGCAGCTAGCTACAGTCAGTCATACTAAATAGCATACACAATCAAACATTAAGCAAGTCACGGCCTTTGGAACTTGGGCGCTTAGAAGCCGTCATGCCTAAGATCTTACTAGCTAGGGTTATTGAAGTCGTCATATGGATTTTTTTGTAAAATACCTTGCTCCAACAAACATGTAGCAAGAGAGATGTATTTTTATAGAACAGTACAAAAGTACATATTTGTATTGTAGGATAGGTTTATTTCGTGTTTTTATACCCCAGCTTAGAAAATGGGGGATTTCTGTTCTACCCTTTCACGTCCGTTTGTTTGTCCGTAACAAAATTTGCGTCATAGTTTTTGTCTCGCCTGCGACGATTGGTCGCGGAAGGCGAGACATAGGTATTACTTTCCGGCGACGGCGGCGGCGGCGGCGTCGTCGTAAACTTTTTGTAAGGTTATGGTCTACGCAACTGTCACCATGTCGTGTGACCCTGATCCCATTTTCACGCTCCAGTGACTCTGTGAACTTAGGTCTTTTTTCAGGCTGAAAACTTTTTTGTAAGACTTTTGTGGACGATGAGTTGCTGGAAAAATATATTAGCTAGGCATCTGATATTTGGTATACAGACAATTCAGGTAATGGTCTACGCAACTGTCACCATGTCGTGTGACCCTGACCCCATTTTCACGCCTCAGTCAGTCAGAGATCCAACTTAAACAAGTAAACAGAACAAAAATTTACTTGTTTGAGTAAGGTATTTTTCTCTGAGCAAAAATTTACCTATACAAGTAAATTTGAAAAACTTTGAGCACATTTTACTTGTTTTTACAATCGAACTGAAAATTTTCTTGAAATGTTTACATCATCTGCTCTATGGTCCATTAAAAATTTCTGATGCGCATGGATGTTTTCATGGTGCGCACTGCCTTTGAAAATTGCCCCCTTGGGACAATAAATGTTGATTATTTCTCAATTAACTGAAGATAACAGATAATTCCAGTTTGGTAAAGGTTGCTGATACTATTAGCCATATAAATAATCATGAATGAAAGTAAATTTCATGGCTAGATAAAGATAATTACAAAAAAGAATGATTTTCTATCAATTTACTTGTACAAGTAAATTAGTGAAAGTCAAAAAAGGGAGACAGTTTTAACTCTTAAAAGTTAACCTATAGAAGTTAAAATCTGTTTACTTGTTTAAGTGGGATCTCTGACTGTCAGTGACTCTGTGAACTAAGGTCTTTTTCAGACTGAAAAAAACTTTTTTAAGACTTTTGTGGACGATGAATTGCTAAAAAGTTATAATAGCTAGGCATCTGATATTGGGTAAACAGACAGTTGTGATTATTGACAACGCAACTGTCACCATGCCATGTGACCATGACCCCATTTTAACGCTTCAGTGACTCTGTGAACTTGGGTCTTTTTTTCAGACAGCAAACTTTTTGTAATGCTTGTGTGGACAATGGATTGCTTGAATAGTATAATAACTAGGCATCTGTTAACACTTTTTGTGTTTATATCAAGAAATGAAAGCTTTGGTAGTTGTTTTTAATGATGGTGCCGGTAGGCGAGACATACTTTTAGTGGCCACACTTGTTTTGACTATATGCAGTAGAGGTCTGATATTTTTTCCTATATTATCATGCAGTATATAGCGATTTTATGATCCTAGGACAGCTATTTCCTGTTTATCGATCGCGAAAACTTATGTCTCGACACATAGTGAACATAGATGAAAAAATTCCGTCACAGTTTTCTAAGCAATTGCATGATGTAGAGGTCTGATACTTTGCATGTTGCTTTATCCTTTACTAATATATGGTGTAAAGCGATTTTAAACTCCTATATCATTAACTTCCTGATTGCTGAATACTTATGTTTGTATACAGCGGGGGTATCACTCATAAGCTCAGAGACTTACTTATTCAACTTACATCTTAACTACTGTACAACTAATTTTTGCGAGCGATTTACATTCGCCGATTTTGCGAGGAACAGAAATTTGCGAAAATAAATTATCGCGAATAAAATCATTTTCAAAGTATTATAATCGTTTTTTATTTATGAAGAATCGCTAAATGAATAGCCGCGAAATTGTCCTTTGATACAGTACGCGAAATATAGTAGTCGCGAAAATAAATTGGTTTACAGTATTACAGTTACAAAGAACAAAATAACATATTAGTATGTATTTCAGCACTACAATATCATCCTCTATTGTTTGTTGATCTTTATTTTCAGTACCACTGGTGCATCACACTAGGGATAATATTGGAATTAGTCTTTGTCATATTCGTCTTTCTCTTCTACTTTCAACCAGACGTCCTAAAACAGTTAAATATTTACCCAGAAAACTTATTTAAAGATGGCATCAATAAATATCCGGACGCCGACGAGGATGTCAACGATTTTATTGAACTTTTACAGCAAGATTTGGTAAGTATGAATATCCCACCGTACAACTTTGTCCGTTTATTCGTCTGTATGTCTGTACGGGCGCCGACGAGGATGTAACTGGTGTTTATAGAACTCTGAACAGCAAGATTTGGTGTGTTGTTGCCCCGCCAACTAAAATGGCCGGGTAAAGAAATGTTGGTGTCAGTTTGTCAGTCTGTTTGTATGGACGTCCATACAATTATTAAAAGCAATAGCCTTAGAATCGTTTTTACTGTTTTCTCATTTAAATATTTATAACTCTCATATTAAGATGATAAAAAGGCTATTTTCACAAGGAATACATAAGAAAACAATACCATGATATTAACAGATTCCCATACATGCCATAAATGTGATACCTTTTTTGTTGTTCATCTGTTACCATTTTTAATCAATACTTTTGACGATGTAAGAAAATGTAAGCTTAGCCCACATCATGTAAATCAGACACATAAATTATAATTTAATAACTAATTGTTAATACAGAAACAGATGTGATCTTGTTTCATTGTCACGAATAGAATGTATTATATGTACACCTTATCGAAACTTTCTCACGTTATAAAAGTAAAGGTATAATCCTCAACTTGACCTCTTTTCCCTACGTTCTCAATAAATATTCCCAAAATAGCCCAAAAGCGTCGTCGGACCACAAATGTTGTGATTCGCACAATATTCAAACGTGGAAGCACACGGGCTTGAATTTTTGTCATTACTTTTAAATGTTGTCATGGAGTTAAAGATTAGAATATTGAAAATAATCACCATTTATGGTCACTATTTCAACAATGCAACTGTAATGTTGAGTTCGAGCCACTTGTATAAGCTAGACAAACCCAATTCGAATACAACACATTTTAGTTCAGCCCAATCAAGTTTGACACAAGATCTAAGTTGTTGTTGACGGGAATCTCGCTTCTGTTATAGCTCATCTCACAAAGAGAACGGGGCTTAAGTGAAACCCTGAGCGTTGGCGTCGGCTTCCACTTAAAGGAGAATGGCTCATTCTCGCTTACAAACGAAGTGCCACACAAACCGTATTGCTATAGTTTGTGTCTGTGCACCTATGGTTTTTAAGCATAATGCATTCTTTGGATACCTGCTGTGACCTATATTTTCGGCATGACTGGCCACATACAGAAGAATGGTAGATCCATTACCGATTGATACCGCATATCGACTATAGATATTTACATATCCCCCTACTTTGGTGTTGAGACATATTGTTTTTGTCCTGTTCGTCCGTCCGTCTGTCCTTCAAAAAGTTTTGTCAGCGAAACTCCTCTGAAACTTCCGAACCGATTTCAACTATTAGAAATTTGCTGGAAATCTTCATTTATAATTTTTTCAGCACAACTCCTTTGAAACTACTGAACAGAATTTTATGAAACTTGGTATATAGGAAGGACACTATATGTCGTTTTATCTGTTACCAAGAAAGTTTGATCCTCTTATGTTAGTGGGAATTATGGCCCTTTGAACTTTAAAATTTTATGGGAAACGGGGGGAGACGTCGTCTTTGCAGGCAAAAACAAACTGGCTTGTTGTTGATGATGACGGGAATTTCGTTTCTAATTTTTGGTAGTCTGTTTTGGGTTTAGTAATGATGATGGGAATTTCGTTTCTAATTTTTTGTAAGCTGTTTTGGGTTTAGTAATGATGATGAAAATGTCTAAATTTTAGGTCGGCTGTTGTGGGTTTAGTAATGATGACGAGGGATACAAACAGTGGGGCGAGAACATGTATTTCAACTGTTCAGTCAGTGACGAGGTGAAGAAAGGAAATACATTAGCTTGTGCCGTGCCTGAATCCTGCTGTAAATACACAGACGTAAGTATTGTGCCGTGCCTGAATCCTGCTGTGAATACACAGACGTAAGTATAGCTTGTGCCGTGCCTGAATCCTGCTGTAAATACACAGACGTTAGTATTCAAAGGGTTTTCCTATTAAATAGGGGAAGCATTGGTCAAATGATAGCAACAATTCAGTCAATAAACCAAAAATGGTTGTTGGTAGCTTACATTGTGGGGGTCACAATACAGTCGCAACAGATTTGACTCTGTTTTATCATAGGGTTGGATTCTTGCATTTGGCATTAATTTTTACATATAAGAAATTTTAAAAGCACAGATGTACCTATTTATGATTTCTTAAATTTACCAAAAATAAGATAAAAAAATATGTTTTAAGAAGCCCTACTTAAATTGAAGTGCTATTTTCAAATTTCCATATTCCTGAAAATGTCCAAATTTTTTTACACACGCTCTGAAAAGTTGAACTATGGTTGAAGTTTCTTTTTTAAGACTTTCAAAATTAAATGTTAACTAATCAAACAAGAAGTAAATAGGCACCAATGGGACATTCTTGTGTCAAAAGTCCAAAAGGGCAACGACAAAACCGGTTAACAGAACAGGAACAGCACGAAGAAATACAAAAAAAACCCCCACAAAATAAACCAAACAGAAATCAACAAAGCGAACTCAAGTCGTAATAAGCATGATAAGAGTGAACATTATTTAAAGAAAGATTTCTTTTCTCTAGTAAGCATGGAAAGAGTATCCAGTATCTAATTGGTGTTGGATTGTGTCTTCCGAATTTTAACCTTTTGTGATATAAAACACCACAGCAAATCAACCTTTTAATGTCATTCCAAAATAAAAATAGAGGAAGTACTCAAGATAAATGTAATGATTAATACCTCCTCAATCATTTGGGAATGTCAACAGAAATTTTACACAGTAATCTTTTCTTACTTTTAAACACATGCCTTCATTAAAAAAAATTAAGTATCCTTTTACAAGTTTGAAAGACTTCTAAATGATGGGAAAAGCATATTACCATATTTAAGGTATTGGAAAAATATTGATTTTGACACTTTAATGTTTATTTTTTAGGTTTAAACTGCAATGAAAAAAACCCTTAATTTTCTTTATATTGATATATAATAATTGTTGTATTTGTAGGGCCAACCAAAAAACCTGTTGTGTGGTAAAGGAGTCCTAGAAAAATCGGTTTGTATTCTTTCATATCCTAAACATTATGTAGAAAACAAGATATTGACTATAAAAGTTAATTCTTTATCCAATGCTAGTGCATGACATGAAATCTTTATTTGTAACACAGAAAATATCTTCAACTCTTAGAATGAAAACAAGTATAGAAATAAGTATTATAAGTAATTTGAAATTGTGAAATTAATATTTTTGTTTTGTTTTCAGCCATCAGAAGTTTCACATCTGATTTATACACGAGGTTGTTTAAAAGGCATAGGTGATATTATAGCTGAAAACTCACTTATTATGGGAATAATCCTAGCAGTAATTCTCATTGTACAGGTAACTAACTTATTTATCAGTAATTCTCATTGTACATGTTACTCTCTCTATTTATCAGTAACATTTTTTTTCTCATTGTACATGTTACTTGAGTCATTGATCAGTAATTCTCATTGTACAGGTAACTTTCTCAATTTATCAGTAATACTCACTGTACAGGTAACTTTCTCCACTTATCAGTAATTCTCATTGAACAGGTAACTTTATCCACTTATCAGTAATTCTCATTGTACAGGTAACTTTATCCACTTATCAGTAATTCTCATTGAACAGGTAACTTTATCCACTTATCAGCAATTCTCATTGTACAGGTAACTTTCTCCACTTATCAGTAATTTTCATTGAACAGGTAACTTTCTCCACTTATCAATAAGTCTCATTGTACAGGTAACTTTCTCAATTTATCATTCTCATTGTATAGGTAACTCTCATTTTTCAGTTATTATCTTTATTCAGGTAACTTGAATCGTTTATCAGTTATTCTCACTGTACATGCAAATTTTGTTCATTTGTCAGTAATTCACATTTTACAATTTACCTTCGGCCTTTCTGTTGGTGGCAATAATGATGACATTCCATCCCTGTATTGGATTCCTAAATTACATTAAAATCCATACAAACAGCGTTTCATTGCAGAGTCAACCAAATGTACAACTAAGCCTCTTTCAGTTCTGTTTACTTCAATACTTACGGCAATAAAATCCGGCCTCCAGAAATATTACGATTGTTGTTATTCTAGAAATGGTGTCAATCAAATGTGGATCCTGAAGAATTCGAAAGAACTGATGGAGATTCTTAACTCTAAATCAGTTTCATCTTGTAACAGCATCAAAACATTCGATTTCTCCACACTTTACACTTCTATTCCACATGAACAACTGAAATCGCGATTAGCACAGCTGATTAAACGCATCTTTTTCAAAAAGAATGGAAAACGCAGGTACAAATATCTAGTAGTCGATTATACCAAGACTTACTTTGTCATCAACGAGTCAAAGAAAAGAACAAATTTACAGAAGACCAACTAATCGACATGCTCAACTTTCTTATTGACAACATATTTGTTCAGTTTGGTGTACGTGTTTTTCAGCTAACAATAGGGATTCCAATGGGCACTTATTGTGCACCTTTGCTTGCTGATTTGTTTCTTCATTCATATGAAGCAGACTTCTTACAATCTCATCTAGTCAAAAAAGACCATAGACTAGCTCTCTCTTTCAACCTCACGTTCCGTTATATTGATGATGTCCTTTCACTAAACGATTTTCGATTTGGCGACTTTCTCCATCTCATATATCCCCAGGAGTTTGAGATAAAGGACACAACGGATTCTAGGAAGTCTGCTTCATATTTAGATCTACATCTTTAAATTGACTCTCAAGGAAGACTTTCAACTTTCCAATCGTCAACTTTCCCTTCTTGTGTAGCAACATTCCGTCCGCTCCAGCTTATGGAGTTTACGTATCTCAATTGATTCGTTACTCCAGAGCATGCGGGACTCACATCGATTTCCTTAGCAGAGCGACACGTCTGACGCAAAAATTGCTCACACAGGGTTATGTTGCTCCTCGGTTGCTGTCTTCACTCAAGAAATTTTACGGAAGACATCATGCACTTATAGACATATATGGGATTTTGATCTCTCAGATGAGTGCAGATGTTGGTTTGTCATAGGGTTTTGTTTTGTCTTCCTTTACCGGATTTTACACGCTGAATGGACTACTTGCAACGCGACGGGTGTGCTATAGCAAGCAGGAACTGCTTACGCTTCCGGAACACCTGAGTTCACTCTTGTTTCGACTGGTGTTCGCGTTGTTGATTGATATTCAGTATTTTGTGTTTCCATGTTTTACATGTTGTCTATTTTTGTCCCGTTCTTGGTGGTGTTTACTGGTTTTGTCTCTGCCCTTTCGGACTTTTGACATTCGGATACCCCATTGGTACCTCTGCTTCTTACAGGTAACCTTTCCATCCATCAGCCATTCTCAATGCACAGGTAACTTTCATATATATCAGTCATTCTTACTGTACATGTAACTCATTTATCAGTATTTCTCATTGTGCAGATAACTTTAGCAATTATCAGTATTTCTCATTGTTCAGGCAACTTTCTCATTTATGAGCAATTTTCATTGTTGAGGTAATTTGTCTCATTTATCAGTCATTTTTTATTGTTCATGTAACTTTTTCATTTATCAGTAATTCTCATTGTTCAGGTAATTTGATTCATTTATCAGTCATCTGCATTGTACAGGTAAATTTCTCATTTATCAGTAATTCTTATTGTTCAGGTAATTTGATTCATTTATCAGTAATTCTTGTACATCTTACCTTATCCGTTTATCAATAATTCTCATTGTCCAGGTAACTTTATGTTTATTATTTATCAGTTATTCTTATTGTACAGGTAAATTCCTCATTTATCAGTAATCCTAATTGTAAAGATAACTTCAAAAATCAGTAATTTTCATTGTACAGGTAACATTCTCAATTATCAGTAATTCTCATTGTACAGGTAACTTGGCTTATTAATAAGTTATCCTCATTGCACATTGTACATATAACTTTCTCTATCAGTAATTCTCACTGTACACATAACTATTTCAATTACAAGTAAATCTTATTCACAAGGAAACTATTATTTATCAGTTAACCCTTTGTAAAGGGTACTTAAAGCATGATAAATAATTCTGAATATTTTGGATTTATTGAAAAACCATAGATGTGTCGTGAATATAAATGCTATAGGTAATGGTTATCTTTTTATTAAAGGTTACATCAAAATTACCAAACTGGGATGATTAATCTCAAACATCTCATTTAAAACGTATCAATAAATGCTTTGATGACATTTTAAAGTAAGAGTCATAATTACTTAGTTAATCACTATTGGTTCTAACTTATGTTTTCTTTTATTTTTTTCAGATGACAACGATATATTTTGCAAAGAATTTGATTTTTCAAATAAAACAACAGATCAGAAAGTGGAGATACAACCATCCCAGAAACTGAACCATCTTAACATACATAAACACTACCCAAAGATATCTATCCAAGATCAGAAGCCCTACGAATCTATGTAGAATCTCATTCAGCTATGATCCTATAAGTGTATATCTTTATAAACTTTTTCCTAAAAATATCTAACCAGGTTTAGATTATACATACTGAATTAAGCTTCATAAAGGTAAATGGAAACTGATTTAGCTATGGTTCTACATGTATAATGTTTACTTTTTATAAACTTTGCCCAAAGGTATCCAGCCAAGTTTAGGTATACTTGTTTTAAGCTCCATAAATCTAAATAAAACTGATTTAGTTATAATTCTTAAGGTGCCTACTTTTGATACTGGCATTTATTTTCTATTCTTGGATGTATTATTATCAATAGTTAAAGGAACATGACCAGTGACTTGTTGCATATACTGCAGCTGCGAATTCAGTGGAGTCGTAAATTTCTTTTAAACAAAGAAATGGTTAATGGTTGCTTAAAAGCAGCCCTTATGGATCAAGCTACCCTAAAGTTTCATTGCAAATTTGGCATTTATGCCTCCTCTTTAACACTCAGTCTGGATCTGGCCCTTTACTGTAACAGTATTGCTAGAACAACTGACTTTGATTCACTAATGTATTATTGTACCCTTACCACAGAAATCCTTTGTTTAAGGCTCCTATTTCAATCATCTTATTTGACATGTAGGCTGATAATCACACTTCATTCATTTACTTTACAGTTCATCATCTTCCTATCACATCGCACATTAAATTAATTCATGTCACACGACTTTGTAATTTGTCAGATCACAACAGTGCCTTCATTTATCAAGTGCTTCATTTAATATAACACGCCATACTTGTAACTATATATTTGTAATTTTTGCGCATCACCTTGTTTCTTTTGTCCCAACAACAGACCTATGATGCACAAAAATGTAATACTGTAGTTATATTATTGTTCTTGGTGTACTTATTTTCGTGGTTTTCTTGGATGCCAGTCAACCCCGATAATATGAATCCAATAATATGTTAGTTTTATATTTATATCTTCTAAACCTAACTTACAGTGCAAACCACAAAATTTAAAAAGGTCTTTTAAGGGAAACTAAGAAAATTGAACCCCACGAAAATTAATTTATCCTCAGTGTAATGATTTTAGGGATAACAAAGTTTCATAATATATATATATGTTAATTAAAATACTGTAGACCAACTTATTTTCATGAGGAATGTGTTATCTCTTATTTGGCGAGTACATGTAGCAGAAATTCTTCAAAAATAAGTCAACACAAATAAATTTATTTTTCTTAGTAATGAAGTCATGGATGTTTACTACTAAAGATTTGTAGACAATTATCCTCCAACACAAAAACTTAAAATAAATATATTATGAAAGGATATGGAGTGTAAACTCCAACTGCAACTTTTTTTGTGAGCTGTATGGCCATTTCGGAAATTTCTTTCTCACCAGCAACACTAAACCGATAGATAAGTATTCATGAAAATAAGTCGATTTACAGTATTGTATATAATAAAACAGGACTGTCCAGGGCCTCTAAATATCTGTTACAGATTTATCTTTAGCATAATTTCTTCCCAACACCGTAAGGTAATACTGTATAAGAAGGATAACTCTGTTTCCTAAATTTTTCGATAGCTTACCACTTGAGACCTAATCTATAAAAAGAGATCCGACTTATAAATTACATGATAAAAAGACAAATGTGAACAAAAACACAATTATTCTATTCCTATGATATAAACTACATATGCACTTGTGCAAAATTAACAAAAGGTTTGACTAATCCAAGCCTAAAAACAGGAAACATCAGGTCAAACCATCTAGTCTGAGGGAAATCTATGCCTTTTCACAGTACATTTTTTTATTTTCTACTTTTCTACATATTCTGGAGACTTCTTAGAAAACATATATTTTCGTCTTACATTTATACTTAAACAACTTATGAACATATATAAACATCAATGTGTACACTACCTGATGTTGTCCATGAAAATTATTGTATTAAAGACAATGCTAGTTGATAGTCCCATTAATTTATATGATGTACGATGTTTTTTTTTAAATTGTTTTTAACCAAATGAGGTATATCAGACAAAGGTCATAAGACTGAGATACAAACCACCCACATTACACAGGCAAAATGTTGACTGCGTTTAACGTGCGTCTGGTGTACGTTAAACGGGTGTCATCTGACGCATATTAAATTGGCGTTTCTAACCGCGTACGTCTGACGCAGTTAAAAATTTATCTTGGCAATATTTTTATTTCATAATAAAACACACTAAATAAATAACTTACTAACTTCATACATTTAAGGAAACTATATGCCTGACATATGATAAACGTACGTTTAACGCACGTTTAAAAAACGTACGTCTGACATATGTTTTTACAATAATTTGACTTTTACCGTAAAGCGGTTAGAAACGTATGTTTAACGTACGTTTATGCACTACGTCAGACGCAAGTTTTTATTAACGTACGTCAGACATATGTCTTAATTTTGCCTGTGTAGTGATTTTGTTCATTTGAAATATTTGATATGAAAAACTCTGAAAATGATTTTATTTGTTCAAAAATTAAAAAAGCTTCAGTAGAAAAAATGTTATTGAATAACTAAATATTCTTTTAAGTAAAACTTTTTTTGTCTAAATAGGTAAGCATTTATTTTATATGAAATTTATATTCTTGTTAAACTTCATTATTTTTTTCATTTCAGTATAATTTTTTTAACATTATTGAGATCTGTGTAAATTAATTTTGCACGACAATGAAGACTTTTTGTCATAAAAATAACATAATATCAGGGTAAGAATTTTGTGGTGGTCTGTAGCATTCATATGAACTTTTAAAGATTTTGTATAATATATATGTAGTGATTTACTTCTTTTTTAAAAATCTATAAAGGCTTATTTATAGAATGGACGATTTTCAACGATTTTTAAGATTTTCTATCTTATTGAATTATAGTTTTCATAGTAATAATTGTAATTTTAAATTTTTAAATAAATGGTAAAGATTAGATAAAGTTAGGTCATATTTTACATAAAATGTATAAATATTTTTGACAATCACCTATTTTGGGGTTTTAAATGTATTTATTTTATTTTATTTTGTGCTGGAAAGAATTGTTTTACATGTTACAATCAACTTTATGTGTCCAGTCTGACAATATTAAATCATCCT
Source organism: Arcuatula senhousia (assembly GCA_963971305.1). Classification (NCBI taxonomy): domain Eukaryota; kingdom Metazoa; phylum Mollusca; class Bivalvia; order Mytilida; family Mytilidae; genus Arcuatula; species Arcuatula senhousia. The sequence goes on from OZ020305.1 coordinate 574,695, forward strand.
TTTTTTTCAATAAACATTTTACATCCAAAACACACAGTCACATTCTCTTCTAATCAAAATTTCAAAGAGTTCATTTATCAAAATGTTATAGTGGCAATTAGTTAGAAACATCAAAGGTATGAAATTTAATTGAAAATGCTGTAGTTTTGAAATTTAGTTGGGAACTGTTTTAGTTAACAAATTATATTATTGAGACCTAAGATTGCTATAAGGAAGGTTTGGCGTCATAAAATCAATCCCAACCCACCATTTTGTTTATGTCTGTTGAAGGATGTCAGTGATGACATACACAAAAATTACTAAAAAATCAATATTAACCTTTTTTTTGATTTCATGAAAATTATAAATATTTGCTATTCTGCATTGTGTTATATATTTATATTTTTTACCAGCTCCATTCAAATAATGTTTTATAGATGTACAATAGATCTGTTTTTATGGTTGTAAACAGAGATACTGTATTAAAGTATCCAAGATTTGTTATATTAATTGTGCAATCCATTTACTTTGTATAGAACTAATTTTTTTATCACAAACTTCTCAAAAAACGAGAGTATTTGTCATATTAACCTATATCATTTCTAATAAATTATGAACATGTACAGAAATATTTATATTTATCATGTTTATTACAATTAAATATCCATTTATGAACAATATTCAAGCCTCATCAAGACAAAATTTCATCTTACTAGAAAAAAAAAAACACAAACTAATAAATTATGAATAAGAAATACAAATGACAACAAAGTTCCAGACATTAAATTTTGCTACGCCTGACGCGCGTTTCGTCTATTCAAGACTCATCATAGGCACTCTACCAAAACTATTGAAAATGCCAAACACTGTATGATTATGAAGAGCATAGAACAGTAAAACCAAAAATACCACACTGGGGAACCAAATTATTACTAAGATGATCAACCTATGTCGGGGAAGGAAGAACCTTAGGGTTTAGACAATATTGATATTTAAACGAATAATTTAAAGCTTTGATGTGTTCTCCAACACAAAAGTGATGGTACCGGAGCGGGCTAACCTCGGGGAATTAAAACTCCACCAGCAGTGCTTACCTTCACGTGCGTTCGAAATACAAATGACAACAAAGTTCCAGACAATAATTTTGCTACGCCTGACGCACATTTCGTCTATTCAAGACTCATCAGAAGCGCTCTACCAAAAATATTGAAAATGCCAAGATGATCAATCTATGTCTGGGGTAGGAAGAATCAGAGGGTTTAGACAATATTGAAATTTAAACGGATAATTTAAAGCTTTGATGTGTTTTCCAACACAAAAGTGATGGTGCCGGAGCGGGCTAAACTCGGGGAATTAAAACTCCACCAGCAGTGCTAACCTTCACGTGCGTTCGAAATACAAATGACAACAAAGTTCCAGACAATAAATTTTGCTACGCCTGACGCGCGTTTCGTCTATTCAAGACTCATGAGAGGCGCTCTACCAAAAATATTGAAAATGCCAAACACTGTATGATTATGAAGAGCATAGAACAGTAAAACCAAAAATACCACACTGGGGAACCAAATTATTACTAAGATGATCAACCTATGTCAGGGGTAGGAAGAACCTTAGGGTTTAGACAATTTTGAAATTTAAACGGATAATTTGAAGCTTTGATGTGTTCTCCAACACAAAAGTGATGGTGCCGGAGCGGGGCTAAACTCGGGGAATTAAAACTCCACCAGCAGTGCTAACCTTCACGTGCGTTCGAAAAACAAATGACAACAAAGTTCCAGACAATAAATTTTGCTACGCCTGAAGCGCGTTTCGTCTATTCAAGACTCATGAGAGGCGCTCTACCAAAAATATTGAAAATGCCAAACACTGTATGATTATGAAGAGCATAGAACAGTAAAATAAAAAACACCACACTGGGGAACCAAATTATTACTAAGATGATCAACCTATGTCTGGGGTAGGATGAACCTTAGGGTTTAAAAGTTCTTATTTGCTAACCCAGGTTTTAAACCCAACTCAAGTGTAGCATCTTAGGATTCAACTCAATCCTTATACAATTTGATGCATCATTTCCTTTGTAATATTGATAATTCTTCAACAGGATCATCACGTCTTTCGTTTCTGTAAGCTCTTCCAGGACATCTGAGATTGATATATTGTACCTGTTAGATACAGGTTAGATCAACTCATATCCTAATGATGTCTAAAAATACAAAAATCAAAGGGGTTAAAAAACAGCTTACTTGTTTATGCTGTATATGTTTATTAAGTAGTAACCTTTCATCAATATTATTTGAACCCTAATGTGTTTTGTTTTGCTATTGTATCTTAATTGTACACAGGAAGAGGTATGTTTGGCACCAAAAACTTTTAATCCCACCATTTCTTGTGAATTGCCTATACCTTGCACTTTTCAATTTCCGGGGTATGTTAATATCCTTGGACTTTTTTTATGATTATACTCTTTTGGTTATTATAACAAAAATACCTAACCGCTAAATGGTTAGTCAAATTATCAAATTAAGGAGACAAAAAAGTAATCTTTGCTGAAGAATTGAAATAGGAAAAAAGTTGGTACAATCATAGACATATATGGGTTATATGTCTATGGTACAATCATTTTCAAAGACATGTAGCGAGTTAAATGGCACCAAACATTTACCTTTCTGTCCGATAGTTAAATAACATTGTCACAGCAAGGCACATACACACACATTTTTTTCATCTCTGCCTGTGATATAATCATATTCAGATTGCGCTGTTCTTGTCATTCTTTTTACCTGCGTCGCCGAAGGCAAAAGCATGTCTAGTAGTCGGGTCACTCCGTCCGTCCGTCCGTCCGTCCGTCTGTCCATCCGTCCCGCTATAGGGTGCCTGTCTTGTGTAATCTGAATCTCAAAAACCAAACACTAGATCTTTCTGAAATTTTACACAGTGATTACAGATATATTGAAGATGTGCACCACCCCTTTGGGGTCATTTTATAATTTCGTTTAGAAATTAGGGGGCCAAAAAAGCGACTATTTAATTTTTGTCCACAATAACTTTTGTTCTGGTTTACCAAATGCTATGAAACTTTACAGTAATGATATTTACCATAAAAGGAAGGGTTGGGCTGATTTTGGGTGTCCCTTCATTTTTTGTTTAGAAATTAGGGGCCCTAAAGGGACCAAAAAAGTGACTGTTTTATTTGTTTCCACAATAACTTTTGTTCTGGTTGACCAAATGCTATGGCACTTTACAGTAATGTTACTTACCATAAATGGAAGGGTTGGGCTGATTTTGGGTGTCCCCTCTTTTTGCGTTTTGAAACTAAGGGCCCTAAAGGGGCAAAAAAGCAACTTTTTTATTTGTTTCCACAATAACTTGTTTTGGTTGACCAAATGCTATGAAACTTTACAGTAGTGTTACTCACCATAAATTAAAGGGTGGGGATGATTTTGGGTGTCCCTTCTCTTTTTGTTTAGGAACGAGGGGCCCAAAAGGGGCAAAAATGTGACATTTTTTATTTATGGTCCGATTTAGATTTTTTTTTTACAAGTTAATTTTGGTCATATATTGGATACAAAATGGATGATACAATTTTTTCTTGACCCACCTTTTCTGTTTGGCAATAAGGGGACCAAAAGGAAAAAAATAGAAACTATTTTTTGTGCCTATTTTTACAATATTGGGTGGCATGTGACAAATATGCTTTGTAAGTACACCATGGGATGCAAGTGTCAAAATATTTTGACTGTCCATATTGGGCCTAGTTATTTTGTAGATTCATAGACAAAAATATTCAGACTTCTGCACAACTTTGAATGCCTTCAAATTCTTTATCGACTTACAGCAATTTGTCTTCACGTTGAATACAACCGTTTATTAAAACCCGTCTGTGTTCCACACGAGAACAATAAGGAAAATAGGTCTTTCAAATCTATTCGATTTGTCGCTATTAATTTTGGCAACGTTTACACTTTAAATCTGATACAGACCCCCCTCTTATTAAAGTCAAATGTAATGCCATCATTTTTTATACCTATACTTCCACTTTTACCCTGATGATTTTTAACTGCAAACAAGGTTCGACTGAGGACGTTGGAGGTGCAGCAGCAATACCGCCAAAGCTGTAATTTATATTTTTGAACTATTGATCAGTGACGGCTAGGAAAACCTGGTTTGCAACCAAGAATAGACTAGTGACGTCTTGAAAAAAAAAGAAAGTGGCATTCATGCAAGACTGGCATATAGGTGTTGAGGATTGGCATCTCAACACACGATTTCTGTGAGGAAACATCATCTCAAGGGTCTTCACAGAGGAGGGGAGGTTGAAAGACATATGGTTATGGTTACAACTCGTCTCGTTCAATGGATATTGGAGGGTTTACAGGCAGAAAAAAAGATGTCATTGGGAAGCAACAGGGGGAACACGCAGGTAACACTGATCAGACGGAGGACAACAGTCATGATGAACAACACAGTACTGAATAGAAAATAAAGAAATGAACACAAGTGTGAAGTGTACACAACACAACTCACATATTAAGACGTTATGTAGAAAAATCACAATAGAAAAAATGCCATTTTACCCTTTACCAACTGATTCTGCTCAAACCAGTGTATGCCCAGAACCAATTAATCGAGATCAGAAAAAAAGAACCAGAATCAAAAGACAACAAGAAACCGACAGTGGAGTGGCCATCAATAGATGATAAGAGATAAGAATCATTTTACAACGAAATAGATATATGTATGGAACGCTTGTAGGATATATACAGAAAAAATAAATAATTTTGACAACGATAGTATACACATAAGACGTTGAACGTTTTGGGTTCAAAGAAATGAGGTAAAGCAAGAAAACAAGCGATCAACCAAATGGATGTCAGCAAAAAATGCTAAGGATAATATCAGACATCAGTAAAATAACAGTTTAAAACAGCAAGGGAAGATCAAAGATAGATGTCAGTGTGCTGAGATTAATCCTAATAGAGAAGAGCTACAATTTTCAGAGGTCAGAGAGAATTCAAAAAGTCAGGCAAAAAGAGAAAAATAGAGCAAACTTTGTTTCAAGTCAATAAAATGTACAAAATTAACTCTGAAAGGGTCGTAATCAGGGATATTGAAGAGCTCTAAAAATGAAGTTTAGAGACACTTAGAAACGCTTTGTGATAAAGATCAGAGGACAAGGCTTGTATCGTGTGACCGAATTGAAGATGTACCAAAACCAGATGAGCCAATTAACGAAAAGGATCAAGCATGTAAAGAAGAACAAGATATCAGTAATATAAAGAAAGCTCAAACAGCATCAGCACCGGACCAAAATGGTTTTCCCTATACAATTTATTAGAGATATCCAAAGATCATTCGACACCTACAGGAGCTGTTCAAAGCGATGTGTAGGAATGGGAAGATTTCAGCTTGTTGAGGAAATTTTGTACCTAAGGAAGATAATTCAGAGAGGATAAATTGATTCCTGAAAAGAAGAGAAAATTGCTTTTCAAAACATGCAAAAATTATTAGCATACATGACCAAGAACCATTATGTTGAAACATCATATACGATGATGAGATGTGACATAAGTGTATAAGACACAACCTACAAGAAAACCGGCAATTAAAAATAATCCACAACGGAAGACAGACAACTGTCTTCAACATAACAAAAATCGTTGCTCTCCCTCTTGCATTGGCCCAAAACTAAATCTTCAATACAGAAGATTCAAAACCAATCCCCAAATTATCAGCGAAAGACCCATTTCCAGGCATAGAACAATTAACATAAAAAGCACGGGGAAATCAGAAGATTTGACAAGAATTCCTAGCTTAAGATAAGAACTACACCAAGAGTATTCTAACTGTTTAATAATAATAATAATAATATTTATTCAGGCAAAAACAAGTATACAATGCATAGCATGATAAAAATTATATAGATTTAAAACAATACATTTAACAATATATACTAATGCAACCTGCTTGCCTGGGATAAAAACCCATTAAAGCTAAAAGCTTATTTCCAATGGGGTCCCTTTATCAAAAAGTTACAAGATTATATATCAGAAATCAGCATTGTTAAAAAAAAAACATTTTCTTTGCAATAAAAATAAAAAATTTAGAAGCTGACATATACATAATATATAAGATGATTTATCAATAAAACAAAAAATCACTATTTTCACGGTTTCTAGCTTCATCCTTTTATAAATGTGCGTTATACAAATGTATCAGCAGGCGAATTGTGTCTTTCAGTTTTGTTAAACATCATATCATATATTTTCTAAACTTTACATTAATGAATACATGTAAACAGGCCACTTTAAATATAACAAAAAAAGATATGAGTAAACCCATATCCAATTATACTCGGCTAAATTTCGATCTCAGATACTAATTTGTATATTTTGTTGTTTGTTTAATAATTGTTTTCGTAGTCAAAAGTACGAATATATAGACATTTTCAAGTCTAACGTCTCAATGGTAAAAATAAAAGTACGGAAAATTTTTGCATATTTAATGCAGGCCATTGGTTAAAATGTTTTGTCTGTACTATTTCGTTTATATGCTGGGTTTTATTCCGTTTTCTATCCCGTCTTAAAATCCAAGTTTTAAATGAGATTTTCTAGTGTGTAATTTTAGGTTGGCTTAGCGCATTATGTATACATTTGTAAGTAAAGAAAATTGCAAAGTATTAATTTTGTTTCCTTTCCAGCAATGTATACCGTTGAAATAAGGCGATGAATTTTCAAGTTCGTATTCGATTTTATACGCTTTTTATGGACTGACCATTTAATTTGAAAAAGGGGGGGGGTTGGGGTATTTTTTTTTCTAAAAAATTATCTGGACTCAGATTTTTCAGTGGTTGAAACATATTTTGGCAGCAAATAAAAAGAAAAAAAATTCTGAAGAAAGATTTCTGACTTATAAAATCAGAGACTATACATATATATACATATGTATATAGTCTCCGATAAAATAATGGAGAAAAAATATTTTGTCGCGACACTTTTAAAAAATTTCTTGTCAAAACATAGGCATCAATCGCAAGTAAATTTAAAAATAGTTATCAATTCGTAAATAGATCAATTGGTAAATATTAAAAAGGGATATAGTAACTAACGATAAATGTATGGCGATGACATAATAAATTGTAGCATGTAGCTCATCAATATTGTTTTTTGAAAACTATACACTTGGATTCTTATATTTTACAAATTATGGAAACATGTTAAATAGTTATATTCACGTTGAAAAATTAAAGCAATATACCGAGTGAAGAAGATGACGACGGGAAGCGTATGAATATTTTTTTTATCATAGCTTACTAGCAATAATGGATAAATCAAACATGTCTTCATTGTACTTATTAAATCATAAATCAAAATAATTTACCATGATGACAAATAGAAACTACCTCATTCTAACTCATTCATCTAAACTATTTTGCGCATTTACAAAAGCATTGATCCGAGTGTACGAAAAGACAAGGATAAGGAATTTTATTAAAATGTTAACTTATTAAAGTAAATTGAAACTCGATTCGAGTGTCATTCACTTTAGCAGTTATTGTTTAAGGTGAGGTAAGCTTTACATATATTTAGGGTTAGGGTACTATCAATTATGTTCTCTCTCTCATTGTTGTAATCTCTTAGTTCTCCTGGTGGGCTCCTTTATGGAACGCCACAGCTGTCTTATGTTGAATTATTTACTATATGCTGTGGTTTCGTTATTATATGATGTGGTTTCGTTATTATATGATGTGGTTTCGTTATTATATGCTGTGGTTTTGTTATTATATGCTGTGGTTCCATCATTATATACTGTGGTTCTGTTATTATATGCCGTGGTTCCATTATTATATGCTGTGGGTATATTATTATATGCTGTGGTCCCATTATTATATGCTGTGGGTATATTATTATATGCTGTGGGTATATTATTATATGGTGTGGGTATTTTGTTATATGCTGTTGTCCCATTATTATATGCTGTGGGTATATTATTATATGCTGTGGTTGCGTTATTATATGCTGTGGTGTCGTTATTATATGCTTTGGGTTTATTATTATGTGCTGTTGTTCTATTATTATATGCTGTGGTTCCGTTCCGGGATTGATATTTGGGAATCCCCCTTTTTTCGTTCAGAAATAAGGGGCCAAAAAAGGTCAAAATTGCAACTTTTTTGTTTGTTCCCACAATAAATTTTGTTTTGGTTTACCAAAATGCTGTGAAATTTTACAATAATGTTTCATACCATAAAAGGATGGATGGGATTGATTTTTGGGGCCCCCTTTTATTCGTTTAGAAATAAGGGCCCAAAAGATGCAAAAATGCAACTTTTTATTTCTGGTTCGATTTTGAATCTTTTTTGCATGTTAAGTTATGTCTAGTAGTCAATACAAAATGAAGGATTAACTATTTCAGTCTCCCCTTTATAGCTCACCTGGCCAAAGGCCATGTGAGCTTATGCCACTGAACCAATTTAACTGAAACTTTGCAGGAATGGTATATCACAGGTAGTAATGTGTCATATCGTACAATGTTTGGTAAAGGGATTTTGTCATGGTATGGTAAAGGGAGGTCATGGTTTGTACAAGGGATTTTTTCTAAAATATGTAAAAATACCTTTATTTTAGTATCAAATAGTGAGGAGAGCTGAAAGGAATTGAACATGACGATAAAAGTTTACTGTGTTAGCTTTAAATCTGCTTAGTTGTGCTTATTAACCAAATTTAAATTTTGTCATGGTTTGGTAAAGGGAACAGAAAATTGTCATGGTTTATACCATTATGTCATGGTTTATCACATTTTCTAAACTTAGGAGATCGGACAAATTATTAGGTATTTTCTGCTGTTTTATTGTGTTTGACGACATACTGTGTTTTCGTGTTTCTTAATACGCATCTTTAACCCCCGAAAAATCATTGGATCGTTTCTTGGAATGATGAATCCTGTATGATACAGGAATGATGAATCCTGTATGATACAGGAATGATGAATCCTGTATGATACAGGAATGATGAATCCTGTATGATACAGGAATGATGAATCCTGTATGATACAGGAATGATGAATCCTGTATGATACAGGAATGATGTATCCTGTATGATACAGGAATGATGAATCCTGTATGATACAGGAATGATGAATCCTGTATGATACAGGAATGATGAATCCTGTATGATACAGGAATGATGAATCCTGTATGATACAGGAATGATGTATCCTGTATGATACAGGAATGATGAATCCTGTATGATACAGGGGTATCCTGTATGATATAGGAATGATGAATCCTGTATGATACAGGAATGATGAATCCTGTATGATACAGGAATGATGTATCCTGTATGATACAGGAATGATGAATCCTGTATGATACAGGAATGATGTATCCTGTATGATAATATAAAAAAAATACTATGGATGAAGCAAACGTTTCTCTAATACTATAAGCACTGCTGTTGCACTGAATAATATTATTATGGATAAAGCAACATATTCCCTGAGATATGCAAGAAGCAGAGGTACATGTACCAATGGGGTATCCATAACTGAATGTCAATCAACAACGCGAACTCCAGTCGAAACGAGAATAAACTTCGGTGCTCCGGAGGAGTAAGCAGTTCCTGCTTGCTATAGCACACCCGTCGCACTACCAACAATTCAATTCAGTGCGTCAAAGCCGGTAAAGGAAGACAAAACAAAACCCTATGACAAACCCACGTCTGCACTCATCTGATGCTCTTTGCAATAGTTCAGTTGGTAGTGATTATTTAACTAATGGAATTTCTTTCTATTAATACTGAAAGGAAAAGCTTCATTGATAGGGAGTAGAGAGCTTTTAGTATATATATTAGCGGCAATAAGCAAAATCATGCATTAAACCTAATGCCTAGTCAGTGTTTTCCTGTATACCTTTGTATCTATTTTGACTTTGAGATTCCATATTAAATCCCATATCATTTCTCGAGCGATGTTACTGTCTCAGCCTATGCCTACATCTAATATGGGAGTCTCGAAATGATATGGAACATGATATGGCAATTTCTGTCTAATAATAATTATCTCATGATCACTCTAACATGTCTTATGAATGGCATACAAATTATACTGTTATAATTTTTTCCAGGAGCGGTTGATATGTATATTTGTAGTATGCATTATTTTGGTAATATATATATGACCAGTTTAAGGTTTAAAACATAATTGTTAGCTCATATGATTGAATAAGATTTACAATATCATTTTTAAATATCCCTTGACCAAACCATGACCACCCTACACTAAACCATGACGTCCCTTGTACAAACCATGACAAGTAAAAAAAAATGTTTTTGCTATGCATGTTTTGTAAGCGTTTAATTACGCTGAAAAATGTGTCAACAGATTGTATGCACAGTAAATGATTGTTTTTGAGCAACATCTGGCTTTGCCTTTTGCTTGGGACATAAAATGATATTATTTTATCAATTGAACAAAACTATTTTTCCTGAATGATTTAACGAGTATATTCCATCATTTACATGTGCCATATTTTAGTATAAATATATCTTGCCCTTAAGAATGTCCGAAAACGCCTTTTGTGCCCGGAAAAATTATGATTTCATCTTTGCAGACGACATTATGCAAATATCCCTTGTACAAACCATGACCCCCTTGACTAAACCATGACAAAATCCCTTTACCAAACGTTTTACGATATGACACATTACTACCTGTGTATATGACATGCTGGCAACAAACGATCCTCATTTTGAAATGATTCGATAAAAAACATGGCTGCCGTTACTAAAAATAGAACATAGGGTAAAACCACTTAAAATGGCTTATAACTCAGCAACTATAACAGATAGAAAAAATCCGAAGGATTTTAGGCTCTTCAGAATCAAAAGCTCTACAAAAGTCTCCATTGGGTCGAAGTTGTCAGATGAACCCTTATAGGGGTTATAGCCCTTTAAAGGTCAAAAATAGCCTTTTTCATGTTTTTGCCCTATAGAATGAAAACTATTGCAGATAGAGAAAAGCTGTTGCTTGCTTAAATGTTCAGCTCATTTAGCTCTACAAAAGTCTTCATAGGGTTGAATTTGTCAGATGACCCCTTATAGGGGTTACAGCCCCTAAATAATCATGTTTTCATGTTTTTGGCTTATATAATGAAAACTATAACAGATAAAGAAAAGTGGTTGCTTGCTTAAATGTTCAGTACATTAAGCTCTTAATAAAAGTCTCCATAGAGTCAAAGTGTTCAGACGGCCCTTAAAATAACATTTTGCATGTGTTTGGCTTACAGAGTGAAAACTATTGCTGAAAAAGAAAAGCTGTTGCTTGCTTAAATGTTCATCTTATTCAGCTCTACAAAGTTCTTCATAGGGTTGACATCAAGACCAGGTGAGCGATTCAGGCTCCTGGGAGCCTCTTGTTTACATTACAAAATTAGGGGCCAAAATCAAAGCTTTTTTATTTATTGCCCGATTCTTTTTTTTGCTAATTATTTTTTTTTCAAGTAGTGAATTTACCCACCATTTCGTTTGAAATGCCTGAACCAAGTCAGGACCATTGCGATCCACCAATTCTCCGGTATGACTGATTCGTTTTTGTCATTTTCTCTGGACTATGAGATTGATCATTCAAGTTCTGTAGTTTTGTTATTACCTTTATTTACAAATTGAGGATAAAATGTGTGACACTCCCCTCCCCCTAATTGCTGTTAGGGACCGACCGAAAGGGGCTAAAATGAAAAGTAGCGAATATCCTTAATTAAGGACAAAATGGTAATATTTTTGTAATTGTAATTTATTTTGTTCTACTTTTGAAAAATAAAAGAATTCCTTGTGAGATGTGGGTGGAAAGTCCACCAAAGGCTGCATGCGTAAAAAAACTAGGTCAGTCCACCATGGGCTGCATGTGTCCAAAGCAATTGACTATCCATATTGGGCTTCAAACGTACAGGGTTCGACATGTTGCGGTAGTATCATGCTGCTCTCTGGGAAGATTTTTATTTGCAAATAACTCTAAAATGGTAACAGATATCAAAAGTCTGGTGTGGAACAAAAGTTATCAGCACATCAAGATCTACCTGTCCTGAAATGTTTATAAGAAGACCCAATAACTGATGTAGATGTTATTGCCCTTTTTTAGATTTTTTTCATATGTTGCACTTATTTAGCCCTATATCTTTAAATTACTATACAAAATATTTCAAAACTTTAAATTGCATGTGGTTAAGCACCATAATGTCTTCAAAGTATGTGTATTTATGTAGTTGAGGTGAGTGATTCAGCTTTCAATTGCCTAAAGAATGACAAATTTTGCAGGTAGGGAAAAGCTGCTACTTGCTTAAATGTTCAGCTCATTAAGCTCTACAAAAAATTCCACTGGGTCAAATTGGAAGTTGTCACACAATCCCTTTTAGGGGTTATGGTCCCATAATTTTTTAAAAAAATAATGTTTTTGACCTATAGAATGAAAGTGTTGGAGATAGAGAAAAGTTATTGCTTGATTTAATGTGCAGTAACGTTCGTCAAGCTCTACAAAAATCTCCATTTGGTCAAAATTGTCTCATGACTCCTTTTAGGGTTTTTGGCCCCTTAAATGCAAACAATAGTGTTTGCCGCCTATAGAATAGAAAGTATTGCAGATAGAAAAAGGCTGTTGCTTGCTTAAATGTTCAGCTTATTAAGTTGCTGTTGCAGAATTCTTGTAAATTTAAATCTTGTAACACTTTCTAAATTGGAATCAACTGATCTGACGCCATTTTTGTTGTGAATTAAATGGCAACCACAGCATATAATAATGAAATCACAGCATATAATAATCAAACCACAGCATATAATAACGCAACCACAGCATATAATAATAAACCCACAGCATATAATAATATAACCACAGCATATAATAACGAAACCACAGCATATAATAATATATCCACAGCATATAATAATAAATCCACAGCATATAATAACGAAACCACAGCATATAATAATATACCCACAGCATATAATAATGAAACCACATCATATAATAAATAATGCAACATAAGACAGCTGCGGCGTTCCATACTCCTGTTCTGGAATGTTAAAAATGTTAATGTTTATATTTATGTTAAGAAAAACCCAAGTCTATATTTAATAATTTTATTTATTTATGTTGGATAATGACAAACGAAGACTATGATTTTAACTATAAACTGGCTGAATTTTTACAAATATTATATGAAAAAAGAGATAACATTAACAAATAGAGATGTATGTGTAATTTAACATTAATTGTCTTTTGTTACAATACTTTTGTATTTTTTATGTTTTGTTTCATTGTAATCATTGATATACATTGTGATTGTCATGCTCTATATAGGGCCCTATGATTGGAAATAAAGATTTATTTATTTATTTATTTATATTTAGTTCATAGAAATCTATGGGATTTCCTATTGCGTACTCGGTATTTTAATCGAAGTCTTTGTTGGTTTAACTGTGTGTATTCTGTTCACAACAATGGTAAGTTCTTTTTCTTTTCCTTCATATAAATCCATATCATCTTTATTCATTTAGTCAGTAGCTGGGTCCCTGTAAAAGAAGAAACGAAACCGAAACGGAACAACAGAAACGAAACGCAACGAAACAAGAAATTTTTAAAGAGAAGAAACGAGAAGAAACGAAACGAAACGGACATTTCTCATCCTGATTTTTATAGCAATGTAGTTTATATTAAGCACAAAAATTCAAAAACAACCTTATGGAAATTAAAAAATGGCTTAAAAACCTTTTGAAAATGGGATACGAATTCCATGTTTAAGGGACCGACCATTTAACTTGAAAGGGGGGGGGGGGTGGCTTGGTTTTTTTTCTTGGTCAAAATATTTTTTTTTTGATTGTGTGAATTTTTCATTATTTTTTTTCTGTTTCAACTAAATCAAAATATTTTTTTTTCAGGCAAATCTTAAGCAAAATATTTTTTTCTCCAATCTTTAGTAAATTCTTTGCATTTGGTATGTTTTGGCAGAAATATTGATAGCTTGATAGTTACTTTAAAACGTTAAATTTTCACTTTGTAGGACAGTTTGAACTTTTTTTAAAAGAAAATCTTAGTATATGTACAGCTTAAACGACATATTATCGGGGCAAATGAAGTATAGTAGGACCTAGATATGGACACTCCTACTATAGTGATGCTTTTTATACGACCGCAAAATTTTTACGATCGTATTATGTTATTGCGATGTCGTCGTCGTCGTCGTTGTCGTTGTCGTTGTCGTCGTCGTCGTCGTCTGTAGACACTTTGGTTTCCGTGCGATAACTTGAGTTGTAGTTAACCAATTGTTATAAAATTTTGATATGATGTTTATAACCACTAAAGGTAGGTTGGTATTGCATTTGGGGTTTCTGGCCCCTACCGTTTAAGAAAAAAGGGCCAAAAGGGGCAAAAATGGGTATATTGACAAAACATCTGTAGAATGTTTAATTTTCATCCGATTTTGATCATTCTTTTTTCATTGTATTCCTCAATAAATTCTGTCAACAAAATGTAACAACAGTTTTGATGTATCTTGTACATTGCTATAAGGGGTCAAAAAAGGGCCCCACCAAAAAAATTGACTTTTTTATTTGTGGTCTGATTTTCAAAATCTTTTTTTCATTGGAATCCTTGTAAAAATCCCTGCCTGCGTTTTTCAATCAGATTTGCAATATCTCATACCGTTTTCGAAAATTTAGGGGTCAAAGGGGCCAAAAACAACAATTATAAGTGTTTGTCTTGGCAAATGGTTTATTTAAAAAAAATAATTGTAGTGGGCTGAGGAATTGTTACATTGTTTTAAAATGATGTTTCTAACCACTAGAGAAAGTTTCCTCATGTGTTAGGGGATTTTGGCCCTTACCATTTCAAAGAAAAAGGGACCAAAAGGGAGAAACTGGGTGTTAAGACAAAACTCTGTAGAACATTATCTTTCATACAATTTGTCATTTTTTTTCATTGTAATCCTCAATAAACATGATAAATTCTGTCAGGAAAATGTTACCACAGTTTTTAAGTATCTTGTATCGTTACATTGCTATCAGGGGTCAAAAGGGGGCCACTCCCAAAAAATCGACTTTTTTATTTGTGGTCCAATTTTGAAAATCTTTTTTTTCATTGAAATCTTTGTAAAATCCATGCCATCATTTTCCATTCAGGTTAGCGATATCTCTTACCAATTTGGGGGATCTAGGGATCAAAGGGACCAAAAGCGCATTATGAGTTTTCCATGAAGGTTGGTATAGACTACATAAATGTGTAAACAAAATTCAAATATGCAATTCAAAGTCCCCAAAAGAATGCATGTGTCAAAAAGCTTTGTGAGTCCACCATGGGCTGCATGTGTCCAAAGTATTTGACAATCCATATCGGGCTGCAAATGTACAGGGTTCAACATGTTGCGGTCGTATCATGCTGCGCTCGGCGTAGCTTTTTTTTACCAATATTAAGTTGTAGTGGGCCAGCCAATTGTTATGAAGTTTAAATATGATGATTATATCCACTAAAGGAATGTTGGTTTTGTATTTGGGGTTTGTGGCCCCTGCTGTTTTAGAAAAAAAAAGGGGCCAAGGGGGCTAAAACGGGTGTATTGACAAAACTGTTGTAGAATGTTCATTATATTCATTCAATTTTGAAAATTCTTTTTTTGTTGAAGTGCTCATAAAATTCTGTCTCCTAATTATGTCAATGATTTTGAAATGTATTTTACCATTACATTGCTACAGGGGGATAAAGACAGGCCACGCCCATAAAATCAACTTTTTAGCTCACCTGGACCGCAGGTCCAGGTGAGCTATTACCATCACTTGGCGTCCGTCGTCGTCGTCGTCGTCGTCTGTCGTCGTCTGTCGTCGTCGTCGTCTGTTAACAATTTTTCAAAAATCTTCTCCTCTGAAACTACCAAACAGAATTTAATGAAACTTGGTATGAATGATCCTTAGGGTGTCCTGCACCAAACTTGTGTTTTGATTTTTGATCCGTTAAAAAACATGGCCGCCGTTACTAAAAATAGACTAGGGGGGTCAGACTACTGTTTTTGGCTTATAAATCAAAAAGTATAAGAGCTAGAGGAAATCTGAGGCCACGCTACTGATTCAGCATCAAAAGCTCTACGAAAGTCTCCATTTGGTCAAAGTTGTCAGATGACCCCTTATAGGGGTTACGGCCCCTTAAAGGTGAAAAATAGCATTTTTTCATGTTTTTGGCCTACAGAATGAAAACTTTTGCAGATAGAGATTAGCTGTTGCTTGCTTAAATGTTCAGCTCATTTAACTCTACAAAAGTCTCTATAGGGTCAAAGTTGTCGGATGACCCCTTGTAGGGGTTACGGCCCCTTAAAGGTGAAAAATAGCCATTTTTCATGTTTTTGGCCTACAGAATGAAAACTATTGCAGATAGAGATTAGCTGTTGCTTGCTTAAATGTTTAGCTCATTTAGCTCTACAAAAGTCTCCATAGGGTTGAAGCTGTCAGATAACCCCTTATAGGGGTTACGGTCCCTGAAAAATAGCGTTTTTTCATGTTTTTGTCCTACAGAATGAAAACTATTGCAGATAGAGAAAAGCTGTTGCTTGCTTAAATGTTCAGCTCATTTAGCTCTACAAAATTGTCCATAGGGTTGAAGTTGTCAGATGACCCCTCATAGGGGTTACAGCCCCTGAAAAATAGCGATTTTTCATGTTTTTGGCCTACAGAATGAAAACTATTGCAGATAGAGATTAGCTGTTGCTTGCTTAAATGTTCAGCTCATTTAGCTTTACAAAATTCTCCATAGGGTCGAAGTTGTCAGATGACCCCTTATATGGATTACGGCCCCTGAAAAATAGCGGTTTTTCATGTTTTTGTCCTACAAAATGAAAACTATTGCAGATAGAGATTAGCTGTTGCTTGCTTAAATGTTCAGCTTATTTAGCTCTACAAAATTCTCCATAGGGTCGAAGTTGTCAGATGACCCCTTATAGGGGTTACGGCCCCTGAAAAATAAAGATTTTTCATGTTTTTGGCCTACAGAATGAAAACTATTGCAGATAGAAGATTAGCTGTTGCTTGCATAAATGTTCAGCTCATTTAGCTCTACGAAAGTCTCCATAGGGTCGAAGTTGTCAGATAACCCCTTATAGGGGTTATGGCCCCTGAAAAATAGTGTTTTTTCATGTTTTTGGCCTACAGAATGAAAACTATTGCAGATAGAGATTAGCTGTTGCTTGCTTAAATGTTCAGCTCATTTAGCTCTACAAAATTCTCCATAGGGTCGAAGTTGTCAGATAACTCCTCATAGGGGTTATGGCCCCTTATAGGTGAAAAATGGTGTTTTTGGCCTATAGAATGAAAACTATTGCAGGTAGAGAAAAGCTGTTGCTTGCTTAAATGTTCAGCTCATTTAGCTCACAAAAGTATAGGGTCAACATCAAGACCAGGTGAGCGATTCAGGCTCCTGGGAGCCTCTTGTTTATTTTTGGTCCGATTTTCAAAATCTTTTTTTCATTGGAATCCTTGTAAAAATCCCTGGCTGCGTTTTTTAATCAGATTTGCAATATCTCTTACTGTTATCGAGAAATTAGGGGTCAAAGGGTCCAAAAACACCAATTTTAAAAGTTTGTCAAGGCAAATAGTTTTATACTTAAAATTAAGTTGTAGTTATTACATGTATATAAATAAGGCTTTTTGTATTATATGTTGATGTAAATATATATGTGTCAAAATGCATTTTTAAGTCCACAACAGGATGCATGTGTCAAAAAGCTTTGTAAGTCCACCATGGGCTTCATGTGACCAAAGCAATGGACTATCCATATTAGGCCTCCAACGTACAGGGTTTAACTTGTTGCGGTCGTATCATGCTGCGCTCGGCGTAGCTTTTTATTTTAAGTAGAAGATAGTGTAGTTCGTATTAAGTAATATTTGCCTGAAATCGGCTGTGCTAAAAAAAAACGGAAAAAGCAGAGCTTAAAATTTACAAAATTAACCATGGAAATAACATAAAAAATTAATAATTTTTTAATAAATAGGTCCTGCTACGGTTTATTTTTGAGTTCTATATGTAACCTTTTCTGTCATAAATAAACATTTGTACTGTTCTTGCCCCTTGAGGGCCCATGATTGGTCAAATAAACTTGTATTCTTATTCTTGTATTCTTGTATATAATCGATCTAAAATTAAGCCATTTTAAGATAAACATATCGATGAACCTTTAAAGCTTGTATTTCATATACCTGTAAATTAGAATAAACAATAAACAGGTCTATACCCAAATATACAATAAAACATTTATATTTACAAAAGCCAGCTTAAGCTACGTTTCTTATTAGGCATAAATTACAATTTCAACAAGAAGTTCTTCTTGTTACAGCAAAGACGAAAATGGGACATAAACTGAACCCTTTACGATCGCAACAATACGAATTGTCTTAAAATTTGGTATTTTTTAATCAAAGTACGGTATTATAAAACTTAAGAACGTCTAAAGGCGCTTGTATGACCATACATGATATATATTATTTTCAACTAGAAATAAGATGTTCCCGTCTTCGGCAAAATGTACAAAGAACAATATGCATGTTTCTGTAATAATATTATTTATTAATTAAAAACTTATTAATTTTAAAATAAAGTTTTGTTTATATTTTACTAAGCTGTTTCGTTTCGTTTCTTCTTTTACAATTTCTTGTTTCGTTGCGTTTCGTTTCGGTTTCGTTTCTTCTTATACAGGGACCCCTAATGTTGAAGCCTCAGTCAAATTAAGAGGAAAAACTTCATTATTTTAATAGTGTCAACCTGTGAAAAATAACATACAATTTGGTTCCATGCCAATATTGTCATTTCTTTGCAAAAGAGGTATCAACTTAAGGCATTTCGATGGTCTTTAACAATTTGGAAGAAAGCCTATGTCACCCCTTATGCTGGCGTCACACTATCCCGATTTTGTCGCCGATGGATACACGATTATGGATATTTTCTAAATCGGGGGTCATCGTATCCAAATCGCGCTATTCGTGTTGCCATCTTTTACCATCGTAGCACCATCGGCGGAAATATTCCAAGTTCGGCAGCAACTTCGTGATGCCTTCCTAATTTTTTAACATGTTTAAAAACTGCCGAAGGTTCGTGCGAAGGCCAATCTTCGTGTTGTACTCGCAATTCCATCTTTTGCATCGTATTGCCTTCGTGATTGCATCTTATCATTTCGTGTTGCGTTCTTATTGTCGTCGGTTACATTTATCTTACGATGGCGACACGAATGAAACGAGAAGTTCTCCGATGGTCCCCGATTGGAACACGACGTCGTAAGGGCCTCGCTTTATATTCGTATAGCCGTCGTAATTAGAGTAATGGCATAGGGTAATGGCATGGCGATGGAAACACGGCACTGTAAAGAAGCAAGATAATGTCTAAATACAAAATTTTGCATCCGTATGCATTTTGTCGTATGGTTGATTTTCTTTTAAGTTTTACTTTATTTCTTATATATTTGAAATTATTTTCGTAATTTTCACTAAATTAAATGTATATGTACGAAAGATAAAGATTAAGGGACGGACATCTATTTAATTTTTTGCCCATCGTTTCTATGAACATTATTAACTTTAAGTCATCATGTTTCTATTTGCGATATCTTAGCTTTTCAGGATAAATGCGCTTTCCAGACAAAACAAGGAGAAGACAGCCATAATCTAGAGCATTCTGATGCTATCCTTTTCATTCTGTTCTTTCCTGTCAGGCGCTTTCGTATTCCGCGTCCTAGTCTAGGCTTTGGTGGCATCTTTTAATACTTAAATTTCAATATCAGAAATAAAGGTGTAAACATTTCAAACTAACTGCAGTTTTTTTCAGTCCTCTACCGACAAAAGCAGAAGGGGGCTTTAGGTTTTTCACTCCGTCGGCCCGTTTGTGTGTCTGTCCGGCCCGGCCCTCTCATTGTGACAATGCGTTTTCCACACTTTTTTGAAAAACTCATACGTGTACATGTATATAGAGTATACCATGATGAGTTTAAGATCAAGTTATCGTGTCGTTCCGGTCTGCAAACTTTTAGAGGTTTTAGGACACTTTGAACTTTGAAAATTCACTGAAATTTCAGTTTCACACACTTTTTTCTTAACCCTCATAGTTATCAAATTGCATTTTTTGTATGTACTGTTTGCAAGTCCATCATTACGGGTTACAGATCAAGTTTACGTATCGTTTCGGTCCGCAAATGTTTACGGAAACTTTGGACTTTTATATGGGACCGATAAGGAAGTATGTATTGTAAGGTGGACACGCTTTGTTCAAGAATCGTTCGCAAAAGCTAAAATTGTTGAACTTTATGCCAAAAGTACGGAAGCCCGTTGGGCTCATTTTGGTAATCTAAAAATCAATATAACGCGCTTTTATCAATTCTCCCGAAATAACACGCCTCTATTCAATAAAAACGCGTTACTAACGCGTTAAAACGGGTTACTCTCGCGTAACTTTCTTAAACTTTGAAAGAGCTTAATAAATCAAGTAACAGCAGTTTTCTTTGCTATCTTCAGTCTCTACATTAAGATATTACATGCATCCACTCTTACTTGTCGACATCATGGACATGCAGCGTGGATATACTAAGAATTAAAGCCCTAGTTTTATCTTTTATTCATATATACATGTACCAATAATAAGAGCAACGGACATATTGTAGACTGAACTAAAATTTTATTTCAAAACAACACTTTATTGCAAAACAGGTTGTCCTATTTAGCGCCATTTGCAATAACAATGCATGCTTTGTTGTAATTTTTCTACATAGTTACAACATATTCTTGCTGTTTTCAGATTATGTGTGCTTCAGTCAACTCACACAAGGCACGAACAAAACAAGATAAAGCAACAGCACCTTTTTCTGTTCTGTCATAATAGCCTCTACATATAAGCTTTAGATCAAATGTCTCATATACTCTTACTGGTCGACATTAGGGACAGAAAGGGTATATTTGAAAAGCCTTCGTTTTAACTTGTTTTGGAAGCAGCAAAGGACAATTTATATACAACATGTACAATAAACTATATAATCTTATTGCTAATAGTGTTATTACATTTCAAACTTCGTATAACCCTCGGGATGCATCGTAGACCCATCGTATGCTAAACATATCGTCGTACAGTCATTGTATAACTTCGTTTCTCCTTCGAGTCTAATTCTCGACTAATCTTGATAACATCGTGACAATTTCGTAATCGGTTCGCAGCCATTGGTATTTGCTACTTTTCTAATCGTTTAGCCATCTGTTCTAATCGTATATCCTTCGGCTTTGATTTTGGTTTTTAGCAACGTCGGGACTAACTTCGCACGAAGTTGAAATCTTCGCATTCGTGTGTCCATCGTACGTCAAAATCGGGACAGTGTGACGCCAGGATGTTGGGTAATGAAAATGAGGATTTTCAAAATTTCAATCCATTTTGAAGGCCGAGTTATTACCCTTTGTGGATTTCCTGTACAATTTTGCTAATTTGAAGATAAATGGAACAAAAGAAACCTGTCATACTTGAAGTTTTGTACTTAGTCATGCTGATTTTGTAAAGAAACGCAGTTCTCCTAGTGAGCCATGAGGGTCGGCTATCTTGAATTTCCCTGAAAATGGTTTCCAAAATAAATCATTCATTAAGACCTTTTAGTGGCAAAATTAATTTTACACAGGGTTTGGTAAAACTTTGGTAAAATACAGTCATGTTAGGTACAATGTAACTTTAATAACAGAGCAGAAATAAAAATGGGATAGTTTTCAAATCCTTTTGTCTAAATAAATCATAAATAGAAATCCACTTGTCCCCATACAATAGTTACTATAATAAACGAAGATATCTCTGCAAGATAACGAAAACTTATTATACATACATTGATAGAAGAATTAACATGTCTATTGATTTAATTTTTTAAAAAATACAATATTTCTTGTTCGTGAAATGTAATGTAGGAAGCAGAGGTACCAATGGGGCATCCGAATGTAAAAAGTCCGAAAGGGCAGGAACAAAAGCAGTCGACACTAACGGGAACAGGACAAACTATATACAATATATAAAACACAAAAAATCTAACAACACTTATTCGACATTTCTTTAACGTCTATTATATGATTATCGTTTGTCAAAAATAACTTTTTTAAAGTAAATTTTCTATTCCATGCAGAAATTGAATGCTTTTAAAAACAAGATAGCAAACGTAATGCTTTGCAAATGAATTTTAGCATCTATAAGTTCATGAACTATGACATTTCCTAGCGTTGGGCAGAAAATTCTATACTTTCAACAACTTTGGAAAAAAGGATGAAAGAATGTTTTTTTTTTAAACACAAACCATTTGCGACAAGTGCAATGACAGTTGGTTACAATAAAACTATATGTATATGTCTTGGTCGTGCAGCAAATGTACACTCAAAGATGCAAAATTGTGGGTTTTTTTAAGAATAAAGGAAACACTTTAGATGACCTTAACAGACTCATCGAAACTCAGGTCAAATTAGATAAACATGAACCCAGAAGAATACTTTTGGTCTTTTGGAATTGATGTTTTAAAAGTGGCATTTTATCCGTTTTACCATGACACAGACATTCAAATACTAGTAGAAGTATGTGGACATTTTCGGCATAGTGCTAGAAAGGGTTATGGGGCCATATTCTATAATTTTTATAAATCAGTAAAAGTCATTTTTAATATTTCTAAAATATGTACACGTGGAAAAGGAATATGAAAAATGTTTGTGGAAAGATAACTTTAAAAAAATATCATCAAAACTGAAAACAAACACCTTATGACTAGAAAAGACCTACATCCCCTGACAAAAAATAGACATGTTCCGAATGCCATACTTAAGTTTTCCTTCGTTAAGTACCGACTTAAGTGTCTTTATGCATTCCAGTTAACTTTACTCTATTTTATTCACAAGGTTGGGCGGAGCTTAAATTTCTCTGTCTTTTAGGTAAGATTTAAAGGTAGAATGCCGAAATAATTGACCCGTGACCAGCCCGGTCAATAAAATAGAGGAATTTCTAACTAAGGAAAACTTAAGGGACAGCCCCCAAATATCTGTTTTTCGTTTATATTTTTAAGTCGTTGCTATGTAAATTGCACATCTCATTGTCTTCTACGAGATATATGCGTCGCGATTTATCACAATGAAACAAGCTGATTCTTCATTTGCTGACATTTTATCGCGTTTTGTTGATGTTATAAGGTAAATCATTGAACTACCGAATCTCACTATGACCAAAATATAATGCAAGGTCACATTTTGACATCCTGTTTTGACTGTAGATCTACACACCTTCCAGAGACTTTTTATTTGGTATTTATCTATTACTTGTACTTTCTTGTATCTTATCTACAAAAGACCGGTAGTGCCATCGGTTCTGTCACATTTCTCGATTATGCGAGAAATTTTCTCATTTTCAAGTTGACATTTCTCAGTTCCAAGTTGACATTTCTCAGTTCCAAGTTGACATTTCGCACTTTCAAGTTGACATTTCTCAGTTCCAAATTGACATTTCGCACTTCCAAGTTGGAACGAAGAAATGTCAACTTGAAAGTGCGAAATTGTCAAGTTGGAACTGAGAAATTTCAAGTTTGAACTAAGAAATGTCGAAATGTCAAGTTGGAATGAGAAATGTCAACTTGGAACTAAGAAATGTCATGTTGGAACTGAGAAATGTCAAGTTGGAATTGAGAAATGTCAACTTGGAAGTGCGAAATGTCAATTTGGAAGTGAGCAATTTCTCTCATCAATCGAGAAATGTGACAGAACCAATGGCACTAGTAGTCTTTCGTACTTATCTGTTGTCGTATTTGACTCAAATGTCTTTTCCAGCACAGACAGCATTCAGAAATTGGATTCTACAGAGTTGAAATACAATTTGATGACACAAAATTGAAATAGATTTAGACCATCAAGGATGGCAAGTGGATCGAAAAGACCTCACAGTCCAGATTTTATAGGAAATCTTGAAGATGGACGGAAAAAAATAATTAAATTGTCAGGTATATTATATTGAATTTTCTGAAAAAAATATGAAGTCACTGAAGAAATGAAGGTCATTGAATGTCGTAAGTCCGAAAAAGTAGATATGGCTTGAAATCAGAGCTATAACGAATTTGTGGTATGAAATTAAAGGACTCTTTTAGGGACAAATATGCGAAAAGGACATGATAAAATCGGTAAACATAAAAAACATAAAAAATCCAAGAAAAAACCCACAGAAACTCATAGTACGCGTAAACCTACAATAATCAACACGAATTCCAGTCGTAATAAGAGTTAACTCGTGTGCTCGTGGCTCTGACTATGACTTTAGTTATTGATTGCTATTCACTTGTTTCTTCGTTCCGCGATTTCAAGTTTTGTATTTGCCCTTTTGGACGTCTGACATTTGGATGCCCCTTTGGTATCTATGTTCTTCTTTCTAAATGAATAAGCAGTAATTTCTTGCTATGACCCAACCGTCACATTGTCTTAAAATTGATAAATAAATGGAATTGTTTCCACTATGATATTTACTACATGTACCTGTTAATTCTCTCAAAAGCGAGACATATAATTACTTTCCGGCAGCGGCCCTATTAACATTTTTGTAAGACTTTTATATATTCTGTTAAAGTGTAAGGATACTAAGATATAAGAATCTTCGTCTTTGCATTATTTCTTTTATTCTCTTGAAATGTATTATTAATGAGAGAGGCAAAGAGGCACCAATATTCGAGTGTCAAAAGTCCGAAAAGGCAACGACGAAACCGGTAAACACGGTACAAGAACAGCACGATGAAACACATCTAAACATATTTATTGTCGTAAAATTACAACACTCGATCGGATTAAAGTTATCAGAACTTAGATTATCCTTTCCATATATTACAATATATATATATTTTAATATTTACATATGTCAGCTATTAATTGAATACATATTATCATGCAAAGTGAGGAGCAAGTCAAGAACAATGAAAAGTATAAAACCTTACCACAAGGCTTATATATACAGACACGTTTGATAATTGTCTAGGAACCTGTTACCATTCTGTCGTGTGACCCTGACCCCATCTTAACCTTTCATCGACTCTGTGAACTTTGGATTTTTTCTGGAACGTAAACTTCTTTGAAAAACCATTGTGAAAAATAATAAAAAAGTATACTACCAAGGCATCTGCTGTTTGGTATACAGCCTCTTGGGTTTTTGGTATAGCATTAGATACTAGTATCGTGCAATGTGACCCTAACCAAATTTTTTTTATCGTTTGACTTTGTGAACTTATATGTAGTTTTTTTTCTGGACATGAACTTTGTAAGACCTATGAGGAAAAAGAATGATAATTTATGCAACTGTTGCCATTTCATGTGACCTTGAACCCATTTTAGTGCGGTGACCACAAGTAGAAAAGTTTGATTTTAATGTCCCTACCTGACACACGGCTATATTTGATATCAATCGAAAGTGGAATATGTGTTCTTTCAGAAAATTCCTGTCGTAAAAATGGGAAGTGGTCACGATTTTTCAAAAATGGGATAAAAGTTGATTTCAGAAATTCGTGAACATTCTTAAAAATATAAATTTTACCCTCTTATTTTATCTTTTGTGTGCAAAATGATACCAATAGAAATATGTTTGTAATATCTAGTTATTAAGTAATCATTATCAACAAAATTTTGAAATTTTTCATTGAAGGGAGGTAAGCAGAGACGCAAAATTCGAAGGAACCATTAAAAACCGACTTGTTGACTAAAATTCTACATTGGCTATTTGTGTTTTAAGTCAGTCGTTAAGTTTTTAATGTTTTATAACATTCGACTAATATATAAGTTTTTTTGTGTACTTTAATTTGTCATATCTATAAAACAATAAGTGCAAAATGATATCCCAAAAAGTGAAGAAACGTACGTATTGGAATCTAACCTTGTTGAACGCCGTTTTTTTTTTATGTACAACTATTTATGTTGTAATCTAGTAGTTTTAAATTATAGCCAAATGTGGAATAAAGGATTATATCTACAACAACATTAATATTTGTAAACTGTGGTGAATTGTTATTGATTTCATGCCATATGCATCAGACATGCAATTTTTGGACCACATTTAGCCCAATATTGTCCGCGATCAGGCTTTTATTTCATTTTATGACCTGACTACCCCCAGTAGTTTCCTTACAAAGGATATTACCCTATCCGCAACCTGGGAACGCGCCGGGTGGGTCTATGGACAAACCTTCTGAAAAAAATGTTCAGATGTCCCGGTTATATATACATAACAAAACACACACCATTACCTTTACAAACTAATCTCAAAGAACTGAATAACAATGAAATTAACTGCTGATGCTTAATGGTCCACATCTTCCTCTTCAATAAGATGTATGTTGACGATTTTGTAAATAGCATCGCCTTAACAAGGACAGAGGTCGGTAAAAGAGAGGTTTTGTTCAAAACACAAGCAGCCTTTTGAGCAAACTAGTTTGCCTTTACATGTGCAAACTAGATCTTGTAAAATAATCAGATGTCATAGGACTTTTAAACCGTACAAGCTGTAAAACATTTTGGTTACACCATCCATGCATAAGAATTGACTCTGGAAGAGGCTTAGCAATGGGTGATGTTAACCAAGTACCAGTTTGAAAGCATGCTCGTAATGTGTGTTGCCGAAATGTAGACTCGCACAGTGGTAGCTTTGCAAGGCATGTGGCTTTACTAGTTGTTAAGTTTCCAGTGAATCATCAAAATCTGACAGACCGAAAGAAGACAGAGTACTTAATTTATCTGCATTGTCTTTGAGAGTTTTATATGCTGCTTTTTACCAATACCAAACATTGATGACGTTGAATCACATCCGGTAATTGAATGTACAACAAGATGACATTATTCAGTAATGAACAGATTTCGTGAACTGGAATATATCGACGTCCATCTGGGTCCAGACACAGTTCCTGTTTCAAACAAAAGTTCTTTTGTATTTCAAAGTGACAAAAGTAATAAATGCAGAGTAACAAAAGATCATTATCATGAGACTTTACAATTATCCTTCCTTGCAGCTGTTTCGATTCGTATTTCAAATCAGCATCAAGAACATGTAGAGTGATTTGTGTATCAGCTTCATCCATGGGCAATACCATTTCTTACAAGTGTTGTTTATAATTTGTCAAATGGTGGAAGGAATGCGACAGTGTGGGTTTCAGCTCCAAGTTGGTGACAGAGATCTGCTTTACAAGTCTTTCTCATTGTTTCATCATCATGAAAAATAGACGTTGGGATAGGACCACTGGGAAGAGACAAAACACGCTCTACTGTAACATCTTTGCGTGTATTTGTCAACACTAAGGCAAGACGGAATAATAATGCAGGGTTAATAACTTAATATGAACATTAAGGATGTCACAAGACCGACATTTTAACCTGATTTCTTCATTAGATCACCAAATGTAGACAACTTTGAATGGGGGATAGTGTCATAAAGCTACTGTTGGACTCCATTTCAAGTTTGAAATGAAAAAGTGTTCTTTTCCTCACCATCAAGTCGTTGTTTATAGCAGAAATAAGCTTTTTGACAGGCGTGGTGCTGATCTTCATGATATGTGGGATTTGGGATTGGATTATTTTCCTTTTCAACATATACATGGTGATGCAGGCTGAATGATACACTCGAAGATTCTGATAATTTTCATTGGAAAGAGTTTGAGGGAAATAGTTACATTATCTGAGTTGGTTTCTGCTACAAAAATTAAACTCCCAACGCCGTAACCGCTCATCTGATTGAAGCTTGTGCAGTTTTGTGTCTTTTTTTAAGATTTTTTGTGACCAAACATGCAAGTATTTGAATCAAACGACTGAAAAACTGAACACGTCAACACACCTTGTTCGGACGAAAAATGGTTGACTTGAGCTTGAAGTAAGCCTGAAAGTAAAACATCACAGTTTTGCTTGCTCGTATAGCTCTTGGTTACAGAAAAGATGATATGAAATGTGTAATGCATCAAACTCAGGACTGTCAAGTGAGATGGGGATAACCTGGTCTAGGTTCTATGATAAACTATATCCTTTCTGTTTTTCATAGCAGATACAAATGTAGGCTTTCCTCTGTTAATTAGTTGACTCAATGATTCTGGGGTAGATAAGTCAAATGACACAGTTTTCAGACTTAAATCGTTTTGGGCTCGGTGGGGCTTTGTTGTTGAATTGGGCATGTTAGACATGGTCAGGTTACAATAGAACAAATAAACAAAGTAAAATTAATGCTACTTTCTTACACAGTTCAACATGTAATAAAAGAGCAATATTGACCCAAGCAACAAAAGTGGTCTTCGCCAAGTTGTCCTAAGACATTGCCGATATGGTAAAATAAATATAACAATTTATAGTAAAAACACTTCAGTAAACAAAGTAATATATCATAACACTTTGATCCTGAACTTGCATATTTACCTCACACACAAAAATCCGTCATAATGAATTAAATCTTAAAATATCCTATTTACCTCTATGTCAACACACACTATATCGATCCTAATATTTTTAATAGATTTAATGCATATATAATCATACTCATGTTATTTTGTCCTAATACTATAAGGTATTATTTTTTATGAAGAAAATTTATTTTAAAAGCAATGTTCAAGTTTAAAAAAAATTATTAAATTTGATTTTCTACAAAAAAATGCATTTTTGTAATTTGCCATTTTTAGCCTAAAAGAAAGTTTTATCTATGACTTATTATTATTTTTCTTGAATCTCCTAATCATGATCTAGTGTGTCCAAAAAGTATTGTTCCATTTTAGAAAGACCATTTGAAATTATACACGAAAAGAAAATGCGTGTTAAGATAACGAAAATTAGGGTTTTCCCCGAAAAACGCAATTTTCATAGGGTTCTGACCATACGAATTTCTTACGACAGGGCAAAAAATGAAGCAGAGATACAGATTAGTCGTTGCAAACAAAAGTTAGCTGTGTGTCACAGGGGGACATTAAACTCGAAATTTAGAGGCCTTTTCTTTACTTGGTCACCGCACTATTTCATCGCTTCAACGTTTCTTTCCTTGTACTACATATGGTCGATATCCTTAGTACTGGAATTGGCTTCCCCGTTCAAACTTTTTGGCTTTGAGTACTTTTCATTCAATACTTTTGGTTTTTTGTCCCCCGCCGCAACGCGGAGCGGGGACTTGGAAATGCCGGTGTCCGTCCGTGCGTCCGTCACACTTTTTTCGTAACACTTTTCTCAGTAACTACTAATCCTAGGGTTCTGAAATTTTGTATGCAGACTCCTATAGGGGTCCCCTAAGATGTAAGTGATTTTCAGGTCAGTCTGACATCTACTTCCTGTTAAACGACTTAGTCATTTTTTCTCCCATAGGCTCAATGGTAAATTTTTCGTAACACTTTTCTCAGTAACTACTAATCCTTGGGTTCTGAAATTTTGTATGCAGACTCCTATAGGGGTCCCCCAAGGTGTAAGTGATTTTCAGGTCAGTCTGACATCTACTTCCTGTTTAACGACTTAGTCATTTCTTCTCCCATAGGCTCAATGGTACATTTTTCGTAACACTTTTCTCAGTAACTACTAATCCTAGGGTTCTGAAATTTTGTATGCAGACTCCTATAGGTGTCCCCTAAGGTGTAAGTGATTTTCAGGTCAGTCTGACATCTACTTCCTGTTTAACGACTTAGTCATTTTTTCTCCCATAGGCTCAATGGTAAATTTTTCGTAACACTTTTCTCAGTAACTACTAATCCTAGGGTTCTGAAATTTTGTATGCAGACTCCTATAGGGGTCCCCCAAGGTGTAAGTGATTTTCAGGTCAGTCTGATATCTACTTCCTGTTTATCGACTTAGTCATTTCTTCTCCCATAGGCTCAATGGTAAATTTTTCGTAACACTTTTCTCAGTAACTACTAATCCTAGGGTTCTGAAATTTTGTATGCAGACTCCTATAGGGGTCCCCTAAGGTGTAAATGATTTTCAGGTCAGTCTGACATCTACTTCCTGTTAAACAACTTAGTCATTTTTTCTCCCATAGGCTCAATGGTAAATTTTTGGTAACACTTTTCTTAGAAACTGCACATTTTCGATATCCTAGGTGCTGGATTTGGCCTCCCTATAAGCTATTCATACTTATTTTTTGGCTTTGAGTACTTTTAATTCAATAGTTTTGGTTTTTGACATTCCAATGTTTTGATTCAAATGCTGCTGATGAGAGGTTACTCCTTGATATGTCGATATACAGCATAACCCAATTAGCCGTTTTTATACCCGTTTTGGTATTTTGTATTTTCAAAGACGTTGTAAACTTATATCTTTTTAGCTCACCTGGACCGAAGGTCCAGGTGAGCTATTGCCATCACTTGGCGTCCGTCGTCGTCGTCGTCGTCAAACTTTTTGAAACTTCTTCTCCTCTGAAACTACTGAACAGATTCAAACCAAATTTGGTCTGGTGGTACTTTAGGGTATCCTGCACAAAACTTGTGTGGGGATTTTTGATTCGTCGAAAAACATGGCCGCCGTTGCTAAAAATAGACCAGGGGGTCAGACTACTGTTTTTGGCTTATAAATCAATAAGTATAAGAGATAGATGAAATCTGATGCCATCCTACTGCTTCATTATCAAAAACTCTACAAAAGTCTCCATTTGGTCCAAGTTGTCAGATGACCCCTTATAGGGGTTACAGCCCCTTAAAGGTGAAAAATAGCGTTTTTTTCATGTTTTTGCTCTATAGTATGAAAACTATTGCAGATAGAGAAAAGCTGTTGCTTGCTTAAATGTTCAGCTCATCTAGCTCTACAAAAGTCACCATAGGGTCGAAGTTGTCAGATGACCCCTTATAGGGGTTACGGCCCCTGAAATAATTTTTATGCCCCCGCGACGACATGTCAGGGGGCATTAAGTTTTACTCATGTCCGTCCGTACGAATTTCCGTCAAGCTTACATGAGAATGACTTGAAACTTGGTAGGATGGTTCAGTATGACAAACAGTACGTCCTAAGCGATTTTGAGACCTGTCGGACATCTACTTCCTGTTTGGGACTTAGGCCATGTGAAAATATGTGAACATGACTATGAAAATTTCCGTCAAGCTTTTCTCAGCAACCGTACATGAGAATGACTTGAAACTTGGTAGGATGGTTCAGTATGACAAACAGTACGTCCTAAGCGATTTTGAGACCTGTCGGACATCTACTTCCTGTTTGGGATTTAGGCCATGTGAAAATATGTGAACATGACTATGAAAATTTCCGTCAAGCTTTTCTCAGCAACCGTACATGAGAATGACTTGAAACTTGGTGCGATGGTTCAGTATGACAAACAGTACATCCTAAGCAATTTTGAGACCTGTCGGACATCTACTTCCTGTTTGGGACTTAGGCCATGTGAAAATATGTGAACATGACTATGAAAATTTCCGTCAAGCTTTTCTCAGCAACCATACATGAGAAAGACTTGAAACTTGGTAGGTTGGTTCAGTATGATAAACAGTACGTCCTAAGCGATTTTGAGACCTGTCAGACATCTACTTCCTGTTTGGGACTTAGGCCGAATGGAAAATATGTGAACATGACTTGAAAATTTCTGTCAAGATTTTCTCAGCAACCATACATGAGAATGATTTGAAACTTGGTAGGATGGTTCAGTATGACAAACAGTATGTCCTAAGCGACTTTCATGTCTGTCAGACATCTACTTCCTGTTAAGGGCCTAGCGGGGGCATCCGTGTCCGATGGACAAATTCCTTCTTTATTTTTCATGTTTTTGACCTATGGAATGAAAACTATTGCAGATAGAGAGAAGCTGTTGCTTGCTTAAATGTTCAGCTTATTTAGCTGTACAAAATTCTCCATAGGGTCGAAGTTGTCAGATGACCCCTTATATGGGTTACGGCCCCTAAAATGATGTTTTTTTCATGTTTTTGACCTATAGAAAGAAACTATTGCAGATAGAGAAAAGCTGTTGCTTGCTTAAATGTTCAGTTCATTTAGCTCTACAAAAGTCTCAATATGATCGAAGTTGTCAGAAAATCCCTTATAGGGGTTACGGCCCCTAAAATAACGGTTTTTCGTGTTTTTTGTCCATAGAATGAAAACTATAGTAGATAAAGAAAAACTGTTGCTTGCTTAAAATGTTCAGCTCATTTAGCTCTACAAAATATAGGGTTGACATCAAGACCAGGTGAGCGATTTAGGCTCCAAGGCTCCTTGGAGCCTCTTGTTTGGTGTAAACGTCTTTGTGATACTTTTTAAAAATTTACTTGCAATGTATGGTGCGTAAGCTTCTTATATTTGGTATTCAGTTTATAAAAGAATAATACAAAGGCTTTTGATATTAAATAAAAAATAATTTAGGTCATGGTATTTGTCACTGTTACCATGTCTTCTGACCTTGACCCCATTTTGACATTTCTGTAAATATCACTTGATATTTTCGTTAAGTTTTTTTAAGTCAATATCTCAAATTCGAGTGTATCCTTCTATCAAGAACCTAATGCCAAGGAAGTCCTTAAATGAGTTCTGATTTGATGTCGACAGGCGAGACATACTTTATTTGACCTCACTTGTATGATACATGAATGTGTATTTTATCTATAATACTGAGGATGATAGAAGTTTTTATAAAAGTAGATATATAACAAACTTAAAATCAAGAACTTTGGCAAAATTCGTGTAAAATATTAAACTTGTACTCATGAGTTGAACAAGTATGCAAAACAACTAACACACGTTTCATTTATTTAGCAAACATTTGCGATTTGGAAGAAAACAAGAAAAGATGGTTATTTGTGGGATTATTCCTTCATAACATTATTTCACCAGTTCTTCGAAAATATGTAGAGCCCAAAGTAGACCAGCTTTGGCAAACTTTAAAGACATCCCCCCATTTCATCGACACTCAGCAGTATTCAAACCATCTGAAGTCTTTTCCACCTACAAGACTTAACTATGAACCAATCAACAACAACAAAGATCTCCATGGTAACCAATATGACAAACGTACCAAACAAAACAACCCGAATTTTGACTACAGGGTCCCCAGTCCTGTGGACCTGTCAAAGTTATTTTTACAGACGCACATGGCCCATTATACAGCATTTGATGACAGTTGTGATTCCTCAGCTCTACTTGGAATGATTATCAATATAAATGTTTTCCAACAAACAGTAAAAGACGCAGCCAGAAAGGTTTGTATCATTGACATATAAAAGGGTTCCCACGCCATCCTTGAATTCAAGGAAACCTGGAAAAGTCCTTGAATTTCATTTCAATGTTCAAAAACCTGGAAAAATCATTGAATTGTATCGAATATCCTTTAAAAACCTTG
Source organism: Arcuatula senhousia (assembly GCA_963971305.1). NCBI lineage: Eukaryota > Metazoa > Mollusca > Bivalvia > Mytilida > Mytilidae > Arcuatula > Arcuatula senhousia. Next base: position 607,971 of record OZ020305.1, read on the forward strand.
GAATTTTGTAATATGCAGATTTGTTGACCGTTTGATGTAAAAAAGGCCGAAAAATATTGAATTTTTTAAATTTTTGCGGACTATTTTAATCCTTAAAAATGACCTCAATACCCTTGAAAAGTCCTTGAAAAACCCTTGAATTTTGTGTCCAAAAAATAGTGGGAACCCTGGAATAATGAAAAGGTAAAAAAAAAAATTGAAATGGATGTTGAAATTTCACATGTGCGCAATCCATGCATAAAATTATATGAATATATTGAATATTATTTTAAAATCTACATATGTGATACATGGGTGGCAGGAAACGTCTCTTTTACATGCGTGTCACACATATGTGAAACGCATGTGACACACGTATTACAAGTGTGGCATTTTTACCGGTGTATTAAAACACTTTATTTGAAATTATTTCATGTGTGTTATACGTTGGGATAACGATCGTCTATTCTTGTTCCTTTTACTGTTTCTTTGAAACTTTGATCTTTTTTTGCTAACATTTATTTGACTTAATTATGAATAGATCTTTCAAACTACTTTCGTAGCCTGATATTATTTGCATTGGACTGGTTAAAATTTTATCAAGATTAAAAATGTTTTAGCATATATTCTTAGTTACATGTATTGAAAATTATCATGTGATAGATTCAACAAGGATATAATAAGATGCTGGAAAATGATTGTGTTCTTTATTGACAAAACCTGAACGGTCATTTTTAGGGTGAGAAAAATGATTAAAACCTTTTATTCTAAATCATTGGAGGTTTGGTATCCAATACAAGTAGGGTCATTTTCTATGTTTGTTTTTTTATATTGAGATTTATCATCCCAGTTTGAAAATTTTCGGAGAACTTTTATATGAGAAATCATGTCAAGACAATTACAATTTTTTTTTAGGTGAAAATTTCATGAACCAATTTTCCGACTCTCTCTTGACACCATTTGCGAGGATGGTCTCAAGGAACGATGCTAGTCCTTCGGAAGGGACGAAAAAAGGTTGTCCCGTGTATGTGGAGAGCAATACCCCATGCACGTTAAAGACCCCTTTGTATAGTTCGATAAGAGTAGGCTCAATGGGGGCCGCTGCAAAGGCCACACTCGAAAACTGCTAGCTGGAGAGGGATTTACATAGGCATTAAGCTTTTTTTCCAATCCAGGATAAATAAATATGTTTAAACTAAACTATAGGAATTATGGTTTTTAAATATGACCATTTTTAGAAATTTTATTTAAAACAATAAGAAAAGACACAGCAATTTAGGAAGAAAATGAAATTCCCCTATTTTTCTATCCTTTCATTCTTTTAGAAACAATGAACTCAAAGGGGACAAAAAATACAACTTTTTCAGTTCTTGTCCGATTTTGATTTTTTCTTATATAATGGATACAAAATCAGGCATTAGTTATTGCGGCCTCCCCCTTTTCATTCAAGAAATAAGGGACAAAAAGGATGCAAAAAACGAAAACTTTAATGTCCAAAATTTATTTTACTTATTCATGTCAAGTAGTTGATACAAAAAAATATTTTGTACCCCGTTTGTCCGTTATAGAACAATGTACAAATGTAAGGTGCTAAAAGGGTGAAATGAACCTTTTTGGTTTTTGTTCTTTGAAGACTTTCAACAAGGCTCTATGACAAACGTGATGGCTTCAACTTTCCAATCGTCAACTTCCCCTTCTTGTGTAGCAACATTCCGTCCTCTCCAGCTTATTTAGTTTACGGATCTCAATTGATTCGTTACTCCAGAGCATGCGGGACTTACATCGATTTCCTTAGCAGAGCGACACGTCTGACACAAAAAATGCTCACACAGGGTTATGTTGCTCCTCGATTGCTGTCTTCACTCAAGAAACTTTACGGAAGACATCATACACTTATAGACAAATATGGGATTTCGATCTCTCAGATGAGTGCAGATGTTGGTTTGTCATAGGGTGTTGATTTGTCTTCCTTTACCGGATTTGACACGCTGAATGGACTATTGGCAACGCGACGGGTGTGCTATAGCAAGCAGGAACTGCTTACTCTTCCGAGGCACCTGAGTTCACTCTTGTTTCGACTGGAGTTCGCGTTGTTGATTGATATTCAGTTGTTTTGTGTTTCCATGTTTTACATGTTGTCTGTTTTTGTCCTGTTCTTGTTGGTGTTTACTGGTTTTGTCTCTGCCCTTTCGGACTTTTGACATTCGGATACCCCATTGGTACCTCTGCTTCTTTGATGTACTTGAATAATGGATAGACTATGGGGACTATTTTTTCGTACCCGATTTTTTGTCTCGCCTGCGAAGCAGAGCGGGACATAGGTGTTACTTTACCGGCGGCGGCGACGGCGACGGCGGCGGCGGCGACGGCGGCGGCGACGGCGGCGTTAACTTTTTGAAAAAGTTTTATGAGCACCTCCATATCTCAAGAACTATAGGTCCTGGGTTGATGAAACTTGGTATGCATATGCCCCAGTAGTAGCTTAGCACAGTTGCATCCCCATCTTTTGACCTTGACCTTGATTTTCCGGTTGAGTGACTTTGACAATTTTCAATACATATAATAGCAATGAAAAAGTTTTGCGAGCACCTCCATATCTCAAGAACTATAGGTCCTGGGTTGATGAAACTTGGTATGCATATGCCCCAGTAATAGCTTAGCACAGTTGCATCCCCATCTTTTGACCTTGACCTTGATTTTCTGGTTGAGTGACTTTGACAATTTTCAATACATATAATAGCAATGAAAAAGTTTTGCGAGCACCTCCATATCTCAAGAACTATAGGTGCTAGGTTGATGAAACTTGGTATGCATATGCCTCAGTAGTAGCTAAGCACAGTTGCATCCCCATCTTTTGACCTTGACCTTGATTTTTCGGTTGAGTGACTTTGACAATTTTCAATACATATAATAGCAATGAAAAAGTTTTGCGAGCACCTCCATATCTCAAGAACTATAGGTGCTAGGTTGATGAAACTTGGTATGCATATTCCCCAGTAGTAGCTTAGCACAGTTGCATCCCCATCTTTTGACCTTGACCTTGATTTTCTGGTTGAGTGACTTTGATTATTTTTATTGCATATATTTGCAATGTTTAAGTTCAATAAACATCTTTTGATCTCAGAAACTGAAAATCCATGTAAATTCAAAATATAGTGGAAGTAAGAAAGAATAATTCTTTCTGATGGTGCCGGCAGGCGAGACATACTTTAGTGTTAACTCTTGTTATTGATAATTTAGAGCCAAAGGTGGAACGTTTATTCTATTGGATTTTTTGGTGAAAATATGAGAGAAAGTCCACCAATGACTTCATGTGTCAAAAACTGTCAGTTTACCATGTCCAGATAAATTGACTATCCATATTGGGCCTCAAACATACAGGTTCACCATATTGCGGTTGTATCATGCCGCGGTATTATTTTAGAATAAATGTATCATAGTGGATAAATAATCAATACTACTTTGGAGTCTACACAACTATTAAATACGAACTTAAATAACAAGTATTTTCCAATATCTGGAAAATAGACCACATGCATTTTTAATTGGTTTTTAGTTCTATATTTTTTCGACTTTTGAATTCCATGTATCTGGCTTAAAGGCAAAACTGTATATCTTTTAGATTAAAGATGAACTGAGAAACCCATGGGCCCATTGTAACTTTGCTGATTGGAGTGATACAAAGTACAAGGACAGTATTAAACTTATTGAAACATTTCTCAGAAGTCTACAGCTACCCAGAGATGATGAAGATGAACTTTTCCTTCTGTTCAACAGGTGGATTGGGCATGGTTTGTATTTTTGAAATTTATTTTGGGTTTTTAAACTTTTTTATTGAACAATCAACTTGACATAAACTAGAATTAACACTTTTGTCGCAATAAAGGTTCTTTTATATTATGAGTTATATTTGTTTCAATGAAATGTCTGCTGAAGATAAAAATTGACATGACTTGTCGAACCAGCTTCTTACCAATAAAAGTTTAACATATTTTCATATTTGAGAACATTTACAATAGTAACATACCTGGTTTCTTTCATACAATTAACTCACAGGGTCAATATTCTTAGAGTAGGGTCTATTCTTTCACTCTGATTTTATGTACAAGTACTTTACTTATGGTATATGTGGCTTCTATCCTCCCATGTTTTTTTATTCAAATGTTGCTTATACATGTTATATATAGAAATAAACACTATTACATGTACACGTATTAGTTGCATTTGCCTAGAAAGAAAATAGGGTTAATTTTCTTGTAAACTTGAAAAATGTGGAAAGAATTTAATTGGATTAACAAACATTTAAACTACGCATACAATTGCAAAGAATATGCTATCGAATCTAGTTTAAACCGAAATACAACAGTACTTTGCCGTTGCACGGACGCAACGTGCAACGGTGATTGACAGTTGTAAACATTAATACGACGATTATTAAATAAACCGAATTTATAACCGAATATAAGTATTAACTGTAATATTTTTTGTTTAAAGAAGCCATAAACTAAATTTTTAATGGTTCACATTTTACATAAGCCGCTCAGATTATTCAATGTCCACCATGAAGCATTTAGTTTATGGTTCAATAAACCAAAAAAATTATTACAGTTAATTCTTAAATAACTGCTCGAAATATGCATAAACAGAATAACACAATGGTTTTTACTGAAATCCGTTTTGGTTCGTACATTTTAACTGCCGCCGTTTTTTTTAGGGTCAATTAATAAATGGGAAGTATAAATCAAAGCGATAAAGCGCTAAAAGGCAGAGCTAAATCTTAGCACTAAAATAAAGAACGATCTTTAATCAAATATTGCCTGGCCGATGTACCCTGTCTAGATGATAAAAAAAACCGCGAAAATCAGATAGCTATATTACTACATAGAGCTCTGCTCAAAAACGACATAAACTGTAGATAGCACATTTGGTTAAAAATTAACTGAGATGGTATATAATTGACAACATACTCCTTTATGATTACAAAATTCAAATACCAAAACGGGTACAAAACGGTTAATTTGGTTATGCTGTATATCGATATTTCAAGGAGTAACCTCTCATCAACAGCATTTGAACCAAAACATAGGAAGGTCAAAAACCAAAAGTATCGAATGAATTTAGCAAATCAAAGCGCTAAAGCGTTTAAAGGCAAGCGAAATATATAAGTACTGTAATAGATTTATTCTCTGTTAAAGTATACAGCAAAATGTTTGCAAAATAATAATTTTGATGAGCGAAGAAAGGATCGTCATGCAGATGCCCTCAAAGGATGAGTGGCAATAAGACCCATTTCTGGCCCAAGATTTACCAAGAAATTAAAACTGAGCATTAAGATCCCTTGAGTTGATCAAACATTGATAAATTATTAGGCTTAAAGAAAATGATAAGCTTGTGCAATATCAGTTAAGCTGTCATGCCAATCAGTTAACTCAAAAAGCTATATATTAAAGAAATTGTGCTAATTTCATCGATTTTTGCTGATTAGCACACACCTTTTGGTCTGAAAGAAGGTGGGCGCATCAAAACAACAACTTCAAACTTGGCAAAAATGTGTAAAATGATGAAATCCATCATTTCTGAAAGTTTAGAGTTGTTGTTTTCATGCGCCCAATGTTTTCTTAAGGAAAATATGCACTAAAACCATTCAAAATTGCAGATTTTCTTTATTTTGTCAAATAAGACCACTAAATACCATGTCATAATTAAGTCACAATGAATGAATTTAGCCTTATGTGATGGGTTTTCTTTGTAACCACATATAAGCTTATGTTTCTTATAAATATCATAACATTTGAACCAACTTCATTTTCTTGGGCCAATTATGGGTCTTAATGCCACTCATCCTTTAAAGTTAATGAACACAATTGCACACACAAGACAGGTGTCGTGTAAAAACGGTATCGATTGAAACACCCCTTCGATTAAAATGCTCTCGTCTCAAAGATGTGTGTACTGAATTTATGAAAGGTGAAGCTAGAATCCTTGCATTGACCAACCAAATAAGAGAAATATTTATACGAACCAATAAATAAAGGTAATAACAAAACTACCGAACTTGAATGATCAATCTCATAGTCCAGAGAAAATGACAAAAACGAATCAGTCATACCGGAGAACTGGTGGATCGCAATGGTCCTGACTTGGTACAGGCATTTCAAACGAAATGGTGGGTTAAACCAGGTAATAGATGAATACATAATGTATATTCTATCGCCTTTAACTAAAAAGTTCGTCATGTAAAATGCAAAGGAATAAATAAAACTTGTGTCGGTCATATAAAATGCTAATAAAAATGGAGATTTATAAAAGTGTGTATCATGTTAACAAATATTGAAAAGTAGTATAGAAAATAAAGCATTTTATTCCAGACTGGATGCAGGAAAATCACTCCGTCTAGACTGAAAAAAAAAACCCCGCGAAAATCATCTACTCTATAGACTCCACAAGGCTTCGCTGCGCTTGCCTAAAAAGGTTTACAAATGTTGATATATAATATTTTCATCTTGATATTTACAGGGGACAAAATTATAAATGGAAGATCACCAGAACAAGAATTAATAAAAGAAGTCAGAGAGCACATCAATAACTTGGTTCAGAATGTCAGTGTTATTGCTGGAAATCACCAAGAACAAATAGACAAACTTCAGACAGAACTGACCAGTGTAGACAAAGTTCTGGCAGATCATTCTAGTAGGATACACACATTGGAAGAGGTATAGTATTTTAAGTAAACTTTTATTAGGGTCTCAAGAAAACGAGAAAAGTCTTACTTAAGGTAGTAGGCGTGGGTCACACAAAATTTTACCAACAGTCCTTTTTTTCTAAAAAATGAATGCTTTTGAATGAAAAAGATGCATTAAGTATCTGAGTTTCACTGTTTACTTTTTCTGCTAGGGTCCTGTAAAATTTGATATTTCTAACCTTAATGCCCTGTTTTATTACGAGAGGTGCATGTTCTTATTAAACAACTCTTTAAAACATCAACTTTAAGAAAACATGAAAGCTAATGAGATAAAGCAATAAATCACAGATCTATTCATTATTTTCATTTGTAACTATCAATTAAATATAAAATTATGTTAAGTATTGGATAACAGCTAGTACGACTAAATAATACTTGTTTTTTTCCTTGTACTGCACATTTTATACCCGGTTTGGTATTTGTATTTTGAAACCACTGAGTCGATAACAGCTGCTTATGAACCTGAGGTCCCCGAGGGTAATCACGAGCCTGGTCGTCAATTCAAAATTGTTTAAAACAACAGGTTTCTTTACTGTTTTTTCAACTGCTACACAAAAAACTAAAACAGGGTTTGACACTAACTTTTTGTACTAGGTAGTCTAGAGGACTACTCATTCTTTATAGTAGGTAGTCCTCCACTGATATTGGTAGTTTGTCGAAGTGTGAGGGACACTTAAACACTCTGAACCTGCGTTAGGGGGTTGCCACTGCCAAAATCGTATATAATATAGATGATTAATCATTCTTTCAGAGCAAATTTAATGCATTTGGTTGTCATAGAAATTGTCTTTAATAGTCAATATATTAAATAAAAGAATATCTAAATCTGTTGTTTTGATAGAAATATGAATAATTTATACCCAATTTAAAATTATTTTACACAGTCATGACCTAGATTTTTAGGTGGTCCAAAATACTACTGGTTACAAGATTTAAGTAGTCCTTCTTGAAAATAGGTGGGCAACGGACTAGCGGACTACTGTTTCAAACCCTGAAAATGTCGCCTGAAAAAACTTCTCGATAAAGCCTTTTTAAATTCTAGGAATTTTGTTGCTTTGGTTTATAACTCTACATTCTTTTCCAAAACATCTTTCAAAGATAAAATTTGTTACACACTGGAACAAGTTTGCAGTATCCTCGATTTCCTCATTGACAACATATTTGTCTCCTTCGGAGGAGAGATTTTTCAACAACAAATCGGCATTCCAATGGGCAAAAACTGTGCTCTCCTCTCCTCGCCGATTTGTTTTTATACTCTTACGAGACTGACTTTCTTCAGGGACTTGTCAAGAACAAGAAGATGAAAGAGGCAAGGTCATTTAATATCTTGCATTCAGATATATTGATGATGTCCTTTCTTGTCATTAACACTTCATATAAATAGACGAAACGCTCGTCAGGCGTAGCAAAATTAATTGTCTGGAACTTTGTTGTCATTTTTATTTCGAACACCCGTGAAAGTTAGTACTGCTGTTGGAGTTTTAATTCCCCGAGGTTAACCCGCTCCGGTACCAACACTTTTGTGTTGGAGAACACTTCAAAGCTTTAAATTGTCCGTTTAAATTTCAAAATTGTCTAAAACCTAAGATTCTTCCTACCCCAGACATATGTTGATCATCTAAGTAATAATTTTGTTCCCTAGTTTAGTATTTTTGGTTTTACTGTTCTATGCTCTTCATTATCATATAGTGTTTGGCATTTTCAATATTTTTGGTAGAGCGCCTCTGATGAGTCTTAAATATTAGACGAAACGCTCGTCAGGCGTAGCAAAATTAATTGTCTGGAACTTTGTTGTCATTTTTATTTCGAACACCCGTGAAATCGCGATTGGCACAGCTGATTAAACGCAGCTTTTTCAAAAAGAATGGAAAACGCAGGTACAAATTTCTTGTAGTCGATTATACCAAGACTTACTTTGTCATCAATGAGTCTAAGAAAAAGAACAAATTTAAAGAATACCAAATAATCGACATGCTCAACTTTTTTTGTTCAGTTTGGTGGACGTGTTTTTCAGCAAACAATAGGGATTCCAATGGGCACTAATTGTGCACCTTTGCTTGCTGATTTGTTTCTTCATCCATATGAAGCAGACTTCTTGCAATCTCTTCAAAGCTCTCTCTTTCAACCTCACGTTCCGTTATATTGATGATGTCCTTTCACTAAACAATTCTCGATTTGGTGACTTTCTCCATCTCATATATCCACAGGAGCTTGAGATAAAGGACACAGCGGATTCTAGGAAGTCTGCTTCATATTTAGATCTACATCTCGAAATTGACTCTCAAGGAAGACTTTCAACAAGGCTCTATGACAAACGTGATGACTTCAACTTTCCAATCGTCAACTTCCCCTTCTTGTGTAGCAACATTCCGTCCGCTCCAGCTTATGGAGTTTACGTATCTCAATTGATTCGCTACTCCAGAGCGTGCGGGACTTACATCGATTTCCTTAGCAGAGCGACACGTCTGACACAAAAATTGCTCACACAGGGTTATGTTGCTCCTCGATTGCTGTCTTCACTCAAAAAATTTTACGGAAGACATCATGCACTTATAGACAAATATGGGATTTCGATCTCTCAGATGAGTGCAGATGTTGGTTTGTCATAGGGTGTTGATTTGTCTTCCGTTACCGAATTTGACACGCTGAATGGACTATTGGCAACGCGACGAGTGTGCTATAGCAAGCAGGAACTGCTTACTCTTCCGGAGCACCTGAGTTCACTCTTGTTTCGACTGGAGTTCGCGTTGTTGATTGCTATTCAGTTGTTTTGTGTTTCCATGTTTTACATGTTGTCTGTTTTTGTCCTGTTCTTGTTGGTGTTTACTGGTTTTGTCTCTGCCCTTTCGGACTTTTTACATTCGGGTACCCTATTGGTACCTCTGCTTTTTTTAGTTCTGCTGTTGGAGTTTTAATTCCCCGAGGTGAACCCGCTCCGGTACCAACACTTTTGTGTTGGAGAACACTTCAAAGCTTTAAATTGTCCGTTTAAATTTCAAAATTGTCTAAAACCTAAGGTTCTTCCTACCCCAGACATATGTTGATCATCTTAGTAATAATTTGGTTCCCCAGTTTATGTTTTTGGTTTTATTGTTCTATGCTCTTCATTATCATATAATGTATGGCATTTTCAATATTTTTGGTAGAGCGCCGCTGATGAGTCTTAAATAGACGAAACGCGCGTCAGGCGTAGCAAAATTAATTGTCTGGAATTTTGTTGTCATTTTTATTTGGTAGATGGATTCCTTCAAAATATCCTCCAGAATTGGAGATTAAAAAGACCACCGAATCAAATTGCTTCACGTCTTTCTTTAATTTGCACCTCGAATTTGACCAAGGTGGTCATCTCAGTACAAAACTTTACGATAAAAGAGACGATTTTAATTTTCAAATTATTAATTTTCCTAATCTACAGAGCAATATACCTACTTCCCCTGCATACGGTGTTTATATTTCACAACTTATTCGATATGCCAGACCTTGCACACATTTCACAGATTTTTTGATCAGCCACCGATTTCTTCATGACCGACTTTTGGAGCAGGGCTATAAGAAAATACGTCTCATACGATCCCTTAAATAAATCTTTCTTCGTTATCAGCCACGAGTAAAAAAGTTCAAAATTGAGTTTAAAGATATGGTGATTAATTGTTTTAATTAGTGTATGAATGGTCTGCTGTACTGAGATGATCACCTCAATATCCCTATTGTGTCTCACAACTATGTTGTGTTCTATGGTCATTACCGGATCCTTAGATCGCAATTGAAGAGGGAGGTTTGGCGCCTTAACACCTAGTTTAACTCACCATTTCATTTGAAATGCCTGTACCAAGCCAGGCCCATTGCGATCGAGCAATTCACCGGTATGACTGACTCGTTTTTGCCATTTTCTCTGGACAATGAGATGGAAAATTCAAGTTCGGTAGTTTTTAGCTCACCTGGACCGAATGTTGCAGGGACAGATCCAGCAATTTTTCACAGCGGGGAAGTGGTACCGCTTATAGTCAACTGAGGATATGAGGAGGGTTCAGGGTCAATTTTGCGTCATGTGAGCTATTGCCATCACTTGGCGTCTGTCTTCGTTCGTTGTCGTTAACTTTTCTCCTCCAAAACGACTGAAGGGATTGCTTTGAAACTTTGCACACTTCATCTATGGGATGTCCTCTACCAAGATTGCACAAATGGTGACCGCCGTCCAAACAACATGGCTGCCGTTACTAAAAATAGACCAGGGGGTCAGACTACTGTTTTTGGCTTGTAAATCAAAACGTTTATGAGATATATGAAATCTGATGCACGCTACAGCTATTGCACCAAAAGCTTTACAAAAGTCTCTTTTAAAGTCAAAGTTATCAGATGACCCCTTATAGGAGTTACGGTCCCTTAAAGGTAAAAAATAGCATTTTTCATATTTTTGGCCTATAGAATGAAAACTATTACAGATAGAGAAAAGCTGTTGCTTGCTTAAATGTTCAGCTCATTTAGCTCTACAAAAGTCGCCATAGGGTCGAAAGTGTCAGATGACCCCTTATAGGAGTTATAGCCCCTAAAAGATGTGTTTTTTTTTCATGTTTTTGGCTTAGTGAATGAAAACTATAGCAGATAGAGAGAAGCTGTTTCTTGCTTAAATGTTCAGCTCATAGAGCTCTATAAAAGTTGCCGTAGGATCGAAGTTGTCAGATGATCCCTTATAGGGGAAACGGCCTCTAAAATGACGTTTTTTCATGTTTTTGGCTTAGTGAATAAAAACTTTAGCAGATAGAGAAAAGCTGTTGTTTGCTTAAAAGTTCATTTCATTTAGCTCTACAAAAGCTTTCATAAGGTCAAAGTTGTCAGATGACCCCTTATAGGGTTTACAGACACTAAAATAATGTTTTTTTCCCCATGCTTTTGGCCTATAGAATGAAAGTATTGCAGACAGAGAAAAGGTGTTTCTTGCTTAAATGTTCAGGTCATTTAGCTCTACAAAAGTTTTCATAGGGTCGAAGTTGTCAGATGACCCCTTATAGGGGTAATGGTCCCTACAATAACGTTTTTTTTCATGATTTGGGCCTTCGGCTACAGAATGAAACTAAAGTAGATAGAGACAAAATGTTACTTGCTTAAAAGTCTTTACATGTACAAGGTTGACTCGAGACCAGGTGAGCGATTCAGGCTCCTGGGACCCTCTTGTGTTATTACCTTTATTTCCTTGTACTGCACATGGTCGATATCCTCAGTGCTGGATTTGGCTTCCCTTGAACTTTTTTGGTTTCGAGTACTTTTTGGTGTTCAATACTTTTGGGATTTGACCTTCCAATGTTTTGATTCAAATGCTGCTGATGAGAAGTAACTCCTTGAAATATGCATATCCAGCATAGCCGGATTACCCGTTTTATACTCCTTTTGGTATTTGTATTTTGTTTTCTCTAAAATGTGACAGTCATTATTTTTTATAAAAAATAATACTTTATAAGTATAAAAAATCTGCTAAAACACACAAAAAAGGTATGTTTAAAAAAAGTCTATCTTTAAAGGTACTATAGCGATGCCACAATTCAAAGAACAGGGGCAAAATGTACTAAAACTTTAAAGCCTTTTAAGCAAATTACCCTTAAGATCAACTTTATCATTAGATATATATCAAAAACACTTATTTGTGGAATTAACAATCCGAGAATTACCCTTCATCAGACAACACACACAATTGAAATGTAAACATTTCAAATGTAAGTATTCTGCATATCAATGTAAAATTATAAATATTGACATTAGAAGGTTGCTTAAGAAACTAATTAAAACACTTGATCTGGGTTTCACGTAGGACTATTTATGAAATTCTATTTACTTTATGATATTAGAATAAAATAGATGTTTGTAAATTGACAGGCTTGTACTTTTTGTTTAATTTTGATGAAAATAAAGGAAAATGTAGTAAATAGAATATACTTAAAACCCAAGCCCGATCAGCATCAATATAGTCGCAGTAACCTTACATTCCGTTATACTGAAGATGTCCTCTCACTGAAATGACCTTTGCCATCTTATATATCCTCAGGAACTTGAGATAAAGGACATAACGGATTTTAGAAAAACTGCTTCATCTTTTTAGATCATTTTCGAAATGACTCTCATAGAAAACTTTCAATAAAGCTCTATGACAAACGTCAACTTTCGAGTCATCAGCTCTCCCTTTGTCGGGAATTCGGTGGGTATGCTGACGCTAGCGTCCCGCACCTCTATATTGCAACGTTTTAATGTATTATGACGTTCTCTTTGTTTATAGCTTGAATACGATTCAAATAAAACGTAGAACTGAACGCACGTCTTTTTGTTCTTTCCACATCGTTCCCACATTTTGGTGTTGTGAACAAGGGGGGAGCTACGCGCCATACGACAAGGCCATAGACTTTTTGCTGAAAAACAACTCCAGGAGGTGGAAAATCTTCGAGAAAGTAAAGACATCGACACAGTCCTGGTAACTCGTCTGCTGGAGAGTTTGGTACAGACCAAATCAGTTCTACAAAAAATAGATGAAGAAATTTTGAAAGCTCCAGATACCCCTGACATCGAGGAATAAATATTAAGCACAACAATGTTTTCTCTGGATATCTAGATATAAATATTCGTGAACTACGTTCGTTTGCTTGTAATCCAAAGAGAAACCGAAAAGAATATTTGCTTTAGACATACCAGACATAAAAACAACGTAGTACGCAGAAAGATTCTACAGAGAATGAATGTATATTAACAGAGTACCATCGCATATGTTCTATTCAGACAGAAGCTATCATACTTCAAGACACAGAGAAAACCACAAAGAAGATCAATGTTAAGAGCCACAGTAAAGCCAAGTTTACAGCTCGTCGAGGTCAATATTCAAAAACTAACAAAGATGTAAGAAGAAACAAAACAGAAGACGCAACGCGGAGTGAGTTTTCGAAGATTATTGAAACGTAGATTGAAAAGAACTTCATAATCACAGAGAATCAACCAGGAAAGAATGTGCAATCCAAAAACAAGATATTCAAGTGTAACAGATCAGTAAACTTCAACTTCCGTTGGACATTTGGAAGATTAACATTACCTAAATGTGAAACAAGGACAAGAACCTTATTCGATGGAGGCTAGCTCATGCACATATGTAAACACGGACGACTAGACCCCTTACAAACACAGATACTGATTATGGACTTTGACTTCGGATAATGCTAATGTTAAGAAAAGGACTACCGGACAATGATTTTGGAATCGCATATGGACTTGATTTTGTTAACATCCTTGAACTTGATAGCAACTTTTCGAGATAAACCGCAATACTTATGAATTCGTTGATGTGAACGTTTTACGTATTGTTTGAAGCAGCCTTTAGCCTGTTCTTGAACTTTTCGCGGCCTGGAGTATGTCGGGAATTCGGCGGGTATGCTGACGCTAGCGTCCCGCACCTCTCTATTGAAACGTTTTTATGTATTATGACGTTCTCTTTGTTTATAGCTTGAATACGATTCGAATACAACGTAGAACTGAACTCACGTCTTTTTCTTCTTTACACATCCTTCCCACACCCTTTTTGTGTAGCTACATTTGCTTCAGTATTGATTTGTTTTAACAGAGCCTGTGGGACTTGGCAGAGGATCACGTTTGACACAAAAAGGGTTATGTTGCTCCTCAATCGCTGTCTTCAATCAAGAAATTTTACCGAAGACGTTATGCACTTATTGACAAATATTGGATTTTGATCTCTCAGATGAGTGCACATGATCGTCTGTCATAGGTTTTTGTTTTGTCTTCTTTCTTGTCTGGAACTTTGTTGTAATTTGTGTTTCGAACACACGTGAAGGTTATCACTGCTGGTGGAGTTTTAATTCCCCGAGGCTAGCCCGCTCCGGCACCAACACTTTTGAGTTGAAGAAAACATCAAAGCTTTAAATTATCTGTCTAAATTTCAAAACTGTCTAAACCCTAAGGTTCTTCCTACCCCAGACATAGGTTGATTATCTTAGTAATAATGTGGTTCCCCAGTTTGGTATTTTTGGTTTTATTCTTCTATGCTCTTCATATTCATAATTTTACAGTGTTTGGCATTTTCAATAGTTTTGATAGAGCGCCTTCGATGAGTCTTGAATAGACGAAACGCGCGTCAGGCGTAGCAAAATTTATTGTCTGGAACTTTGTTGTAATTTGTATTTCAAACACACGTAAAGGTTAGCACTGCTGGTGGAGTTTTAATACCCCGAGGTTAGCCCGCTCCGGCACCAACACTTTTGAGTTGGAGAAAACATCAAAGCTTTAAATTATCTGTCTAAATTTCAAAACTGTCTAAACCCTAAGGTTCTTCCTACCCCAGACATAGGTTGATTATCTTAGTAATAATTTGGTTCCCCAGTTTGGTATTTTTGGTTTTATTGTTCTATGCTCTTCATATTCATAATTTTATAGTGTTTGGCATTTTCAATAGTTTTGGTAGAGCGCCTCCGATGAGTCTTGAATAGACGAAACGCGCGTCAGGCGTAGCAAAATTTATTGTCTGGAACTTTGTTGTAATTTGTATTTCGAACACACGTGAAGGTTATCACTGCTGGTGGAGTATTAATTCCCCGAGGCTAGCCCGCTCCGGCACCAACACTTTTGAGTTGAAGAAAACATCAAAGTTTTGAATTATCTGTCTAAATTTCAAAACTGTCTAAACCCTAAGGTTCTTCCTACCCCAGACATAGGTTGATTATCTTAGTAATAATTTGGTTCCCCAGTGTGGAATTTTTGGTTTTACTGTTCTACGCTCTTCATATTCATAATTTTATAGTGTTTGGCATTTTCAATATTTTTGGTAGAGCGCCTCTGATGAGTTTTGAATAGACGAAACGCGCGTCAGGCGTAGCAAAATTTATTGTCTGGAACTTTGTTGTAATTTGTATTTCGAACACACGTGAAGGTTAGCACTGCTGGTGGAGTTTTAATTCCCCGAGGCTAGCCTGCTCCGGCACCAACACTTTTGAGTTGGAGAAAACATCAAAGCTTTAAATTATCTGTCTAAATTTCAAAACTGTCTAAACCCTAAGGTTCTTCCTACCCCAGACATAGGTTGATTATCTTAGTAATAATTTGGTTCCCCAGTTTGGTATTTTTGGTTTTATTGTTCTATGCTCTTCATATTCATAATTTTATAGTGTTTGGCATTTTCAATAGTTTTGGTAGAGCGCCTCCGATGAGTCTTGAATAGACGAAACGCACGTCAGGCGTAGCAAAATTTATTGTCTGGAACTTTGTTGTAATTTGTATTTCGAACACACGTGAAGGTTAGCACTGCTGGTGGAGTTTTAATACCCCGATGTTAGCCCGCTCCGGCACCAACACTTTTGAGTTGGAGAAAACATCAAAGCTTTAAATTATCTGTCTAAATTTCAAAACTGTCTAAACCCTAAGGTTCTTCCTACCCCAGACATAGGTTGATTATCTTAGTAATAATTTGGTTCCCCAGTTTGGTATTTTGGGTTTTATTGTTCTATGCTCTTCATATTCATAATTTTATAGTGTTTGGCATTTTCAATAGTTTTGGTAGAGCGCCTCCGATGAGTCTTGAATAGATGAAACGCGCGTCAGGCGTAGCAAAATTTATTGTCTGGAACTTTGTTGTAATTTGTATTTCGAACACACGTGAAGGTTAGCACTGCTGGTGGAGTTTTAATTCCCCGAGGTTAGCCCGCTCCGGCACCAACACTTTTGAGTTGGAGAAAACATCAAAGCTTTAAATTATCTGTCTAAATTTCAAAACTGTCTAAACCCTAAGGTTCTTCCTACCCCAGACATAGATTGATTATCTTAGTAATAATTTGGTTCCCCAGTTTGGTATTTTTGGTTTTACTGTTCTATGCTCTTCATATTCATAATTTTATAGTGTTTGGCATTTTCAATATCCTTGGTAGAGTGCCTCTGATGAGTCTTGAATAGACGAAACGCGCGTCAGGCGTAGCAAAATTTATTGTCTGGAACTTTGTTGTAATTTGTGTTTCGAACACACGTGAAGGTTATCACTGCTGGTGGAGTTTTAATTCCCCGAGGCTAGCCCGCTCCGGCACCAACACTTTTGAGTTGAAGAAAACATCAAAGTTTTGAATTATCTGTCTAAATTTCAAAACTGTCTAAACCCTAAGGTTCTTCCTACCCCAGACATAGGTTGATTATCTTAGTAATAATTTGGTTCCCCAGTGTGGAATTTTTGGTTTTACTGTTCTATGCTCTTCATATTCATAATTTTATAGTGTTTGGCATTTTCAATATTTTTGGTATAGCGGCTCTGATGAGTCTTGAATAGACGAAACGCGCGTCAGGCGTAGCAAAATTTATTGTCTGGAACTTTGTTGTAATTTGTATTTCGAACACACGTGAAGGTTAGCACTGCTGGTGGAGTTTTAATTCCCCGAGGTTAGCCCGCTCCGGCACCAACACTTTTGAGTCGGAGAAAACATCAAAGCTTTAAATTATCTGTCTAAATTTCAAAACTGTCTAAACCCTAAGGTTCTTCCTACCCCAGACATAGGTTGATTATCTTAGTAATAATTTGGTTCCCAGTTTGGTATTTTTGGTTTTATTGTTCTATGCTCTTCATATTCATAATTTTATAGTGTTTGGCATTTTCAATAGTTTTGGTAGAGCGCCTCCGGTGAGTCTTGAATAGACGAAACGCGCGTCAGGCGTAGCAAAATTTATTGTCTGGAACTTTGTTGTAATTTGTATTTCGAACACACGTGAAGGTTAGCACTGCTGGTGGAGTTTTAATTCCCCGAGGTTAGCCCGCTCCGGCACCAACACTTTTGAGTTGGAGAAAACATCAAAGCTTTAAATTATCTGTCTAAATTTCAAAACTGTCTAAACCCTAAGGTTCTTCCTACCCCAGACATAGGTTGATTATCTTAGTAATAATTTGGTTCCCCAGTTTGGTATTTTTGGTTTTACTGTTCTATGCTCTTCATATTCATAATTTTATAGTGTTTGGCATTTTCAATAGTTTTGGTAGAGCGCCTCCGGTGAGTCTTGAATAGACGAAACGCGCGTCAGGCGTAGCAAAATTTATTGTCTGGAACTTTGTTGTAATTTGTATTTCGAACACACGTGAAGGTTAGCACTGCTGGTGGAGTTTTAATACCCCGAGGCTAGCCCGCTCCGGCACCAACACTTTTGAGTTGGAGAAAACATCAAAGCTTTAAATTATCTGTCTGAATTTCAAAACTGTCTAAACCCTAAGGTTCTTCCTACCCCAGACATAGGTTGATTATCTTAGTAATAATTTGGTTCCCCAGTTTGGTATTTTTGGTTTTATTGTTCTATGCTCTTAATATTCATAATTTTATAGTGTTTGGCATTTTCAATAGTTTTGGTAGAGCGCCTCCGATGAGTCTTGAATAGACGAAACGCGCGTCAGGCGTAGCAAAATTTATTGTCTTGAACTTTGTTATAATTTGTATTTCGAACACACGTGAAGGTTAGCACTGCTGGTGGAGTTTTAATTCCCCGAGGTTAGCCCGCTCCGGCACCAACACTTTTGAGTTGGAGAAAACATCAAAGCTTTAAATTATCTGTCTAAATTTCAAAACTGTCTAAACCCTAAGGTTCTTCCTACCCCAGACATAGGTTGATTATCTTAGTAATAATTTGGTTCCCCAGTTTGGTATTTTTGGTTTTACTGTTCTGTGCTCTTCATATTCATAATTTTATAGTGTTTGGCATTTTTAATATCTTTGGTATAGCGCCTCTGATGAGTCTTGAATAGACGAAACGCGCGTCAGGCGTAGCAAAATTTATTGTCTGGAACTTTGTTGTAATTTGTATTTCATCAGATTTGACGCATTGAATTGGAAATTAGCAACGCGTTTGGGTTGTTATAGCAAGCAGAAATAGCTATTGAGTCCGTGTTGTTGATTGCTTTTGAGTGGTTTTGTGTGCTTTATGTTGTCTTTTTCCGTTCTGTTCTCGTTGGTGTTGTACTGTTTTCCCTGCCCTTTTGGACTTTTGACATCCGGTTGCCCCATTTATACCTTTGCTTCTTAAGCAACCTGTAATTATAAGGACATGTGATACTAATTATTGTTTTCATACCCAATTTTTTTTCAGAAACATAATACACACAGTGAACAGATAAATTCCACAAAACTTAGACAAGGTATGTTCTGTATGAATAATTGAATGGTAAATTAATGTTTTAATAATATGCTTTGGATTGTATTTTCAATAACAAATGCCCTACCATTAGGTGCTGGAAAACAAACATTAAAAGATATCGACATATGGAAACAATGAAATAAGGGAAAGGACCTTCAACTTATAGTGTATAGTGTCAGAAATATCGATGTGACTTAAATGAAGGGAACAAAGAAGTTCCAAAACGGCTAAAAATATAAAAAAAATCCCTCCAAAGAATCAACAAGGACACAAAATGTCGACAACATTGCTATTGAAAAAAACGCTTTGAAATGAGAGCTAACTTCTTGATAAGTACTTAATCGGGTGAGCCAAATTTCAATTATCTCAGAGATCAAACAAACATCTTCTACACTACCTCACTAACGATTTTGGTTTGTTATAGGGTTTTGTTTTGTCTTTCATTACCGAATTTTACACACTTAATTGGAAATTGGCAGCGCGAACATCGGATCTAGAACAGGTCGGCAATATTATTTAGAAATGGTGTTGGTTTGTATTAAACGCAAAGGGAATTTCCAATCCAATTGTAACTTTTTTTTAAGAGTATATATACTACATTATCCTTTTGCCATTGAAAATGACGTTAACGTTTATGTTAGATAAAGTTAAAAACCTAACAATTAAATCGCAATTAGATTTTTACATCTTGTAATAATTACGTTTAAAGTTTACCTGTTTAATTTCAGATAAAGTTGATTTACAGCTGAATGATCCAATTCCAGTCAATGTAAGAGGTAAAGTGTTAACTATATCTTGTAGAGCAAGCAAATATCTCTCATGACCCCGATGACCACCTGGCACACGAATGTTTGAAGCTCATATGTTTTGCTTTAAAGATTTGTTCTTGCTACTGTTTACTGTTTTTGTCTCGCCTGCAAACAAAGGTGTTATTTTACCTGCGGCGGCGGCGGTGGCGGTAGCGTTAACTTTTTGGGTAAGGTTTTATGAGCACCTTTATATCTCAAGAACTCTAGATCCTAGGTTGATTAAACTTGGTATGCATATGCCCCAGTAGTAGTTTAGCACAGTTGCATACCCATCTTTGACCTTGATTTTCTGCTTGAGTGACTTTGACAATTTTCAATAGATATAATAGCATTGGTAAGGTTTTGCGAGCGCCTCCATATCTTAAGAACTATAAGTCCTAGGTTGATGAAACTTGGTATGCATATGTCCCAGTAGTAGCCTAGCACAGTTGCGTCCCTATCTTTTGACCTCGGCATTGACTTTCCGGTCGAGTGACTTTGACAATTTCAATACATATTAAAGCAATGGTAAGTTTTTGCGAGCACCTCCATATCTCAAGAACTATAAGTCCTAGGTTGATGAAACTAGGTATGCATATGCCTCAGTAGTAGCCTAGCACAGTTGCATCCCCATCTTTTGACTTTGATTTTTTGGTTGAGTGACTTTAACAATTTTTAGCTCACCTGGACCGAAGGTCCAGGTGAGCTATTACCATCACTTGGCGTCCGTCGTCGTCTGTCGTCGTCTGTCGTCGTCTGTTAACAATTTTTCAAAAATCTTCTCCTCTGAAACTACCAAACAGAATTTAATGAAACTTGGTATGAATGATTCTTAGGGTGTCCTGCACCAAACTTGTGTTTTGATTTTTGATCCGTTAAAAAACATGGCCGCCGTTACTAAAAATAGACTAGGGGGGTCAGACTACTGTTTTTGGCTTATAAATCAAAAAGTATAAGAGATAGAGGAAATCTGAGGCCACTCTACTGATTCAGCATCAAAAGCTCTACAAAAGTCTCCATTTGGTCAAAGTTGTCAGATGACCCCTTAAAGGGGTTACGGCCCCTTGAAGGTGAAAAATAGCATTTTTTCATGTTTTTGGCCTACAGAATGAAAACTATTGCAGATAGAGATTAGCTGTTGCTTGCTTAAATGTTCAGCTCATATAACTCTACAAAAGTCTCCATAGGGTCGAAGTTGTCAGATGACCCCTTACAGGGGTTAAGGCCCCTGAAAAATAGCGTTTTTTCATGTTTTTGTCCTACAGAATGAAAACTATTAGCTGTTGCTTACTTAAATGTTCAGCTCACTTAGCTCTACAAAATTCTCCATAGGGTCGAAGTTGTCAGATGACCCCTTATAGGGGTTACGGCCCCTGAAAAATAGCGATTTTTCATGTTTTTGTCCTACAGAATGAAAACTATTGCAGATAGAGATTAGCTGTTGCTTGCTTAAATGTTCAGCTCATTTAGCTTTACAAAATTTTCCATAGGGTCGAAGTTGTCAGATGACCCCTTATAGGGGTTACGGCCCCTGAAAAATAGCGATTTTTCAATGTTTTTGGCCTACAGAATGAAAACTATTGCAGATAGAGATTAGCTGTTGCTTGCTTAAATGTTCAGCTCATTTAGCTCTACAAAATTCTCCATAGGGTTGAAGTTGTCAGATGACCCCTTATAGGGGTTATGGCCCTTGAAAAATAGCGATTTTTCATGTTTTTGGCCTACAGAATGAAAACTATTGCAGATGAAGATTAGCTGTTGCTTGCTTAAATGTTCAGCTCATATAACTCTACAAAAGTCTCCATAGGGTCGAAGTTGTCAGATGACCCCTTATAGGGGTTACGGCCCCTTAAAGGTGAAAAATAGCCATTTTTCATGTTTTTGACCTACAGAATGAAAACTATTGTAGATAGAGATTAGCTGTTGCTTGCCTAAATGTTCAGCTCATTTTAATATCTCTACAAAAGTCTCCATAGGGTCGAAGTTGTCAGATGACTCCTTATAGGGGTTATGGCCCCTTATAGGTGAAAAATGGTGTTTTTGGCCTATAGAATGAAAACTATTGCAGGTAGAGAAAAGCTGTTGCTTGCTTAAATGTTTAGCTCATTTAGCTCTACAAAAGTATAGGGTCAACATCAAGACCAGGTGAGCGATTCAGGCTCCTGGGAGCCTCTTGTTAATACATATACTAGCAAGGGTAAGGTTTTGTGAGCACCTCTATATCTCAAGAACTATAAGTCCTCGGTTGATGAAACTTGGTATGCATATGCCCCAGTAGTGGTTTGGGGCAGTTGCATATCCATCATTTGACCTTGATTTTCCGGTGGAGTGACTCTTACAATTTTCAATACATATGATAGCATTGCTAAGGTTTTGCGAGCGCCTCAATATCTCGAGAATTATAAGTCCTAGGTTGATGAAACTTGGTATGCATATGCCCAATTAATAGCTTAGCACAGTTGCATTCCCTTCTTTTGACCTTGATTTTCCTGTTGAGTGACTTAAACAATTATCAATAACTCTTTTACACCTTCCGATTTTCACTTTTTCCTTGTTTTGTAGCAGCTATTAGAATATCACGACTTATTCGTTATTCCAGAGTTCGTTGGGATTAATGGGACTTCTTTGTAAGGCCATTAGGTTGGCAGACAAATTGCTTACTTAGGTTTATGTTGCTCCCTGGTTGTTGTCGTCATTCAAGAAATTTTACGGAATACAGCACACGCTTATAGACAAATAAGGGATCTCTATATCTCATATTCTGCAGCAAATGTCAGTCCCTGTATAGTAAAAGCTTCCAAATCTATAGTATATGGGGAATGGGGAATAGAAAATAGTACAATGTTTATCAGGAATAATATCGTGTATGGAGATGGGAATAGAATATTTGATTGGTTAATGGAAAATGGGGAGGGTAATTGGTATTTCGATCTTGATTAGTCCAATGTTTTAAATAGAAATTAGTAAAATAAGATTGCTAAGGATATCATAAATTTTAAACAAAACTTCTAATATATAAGGTAAAACTTTTTCCATTTAATCCGGGAAAAAATATTGAAACCCGAAAAAGAACGTAATAGATAAAGGTAATAACAAAATTACCGAATTTGGAGGATCAATCTCAGTGTCCAAGAGAAAAGACAAAACATGGAAGACACACCGCAATAGTTATAAATCGCAATGGTCCTGACTTGGTACAGGCATTTCAAATGAAATGGTGGGTTAAACCAGGTTTTATGGCGCGCCAAACCTCCCTCTTCCATTGCGATCTTCGGGACCGGTAGTAACACACACCGCAACACGGCCATGAGGACATAATAGGGATAATTATTAAACTTTAGGTATTTCATTCTATTTGAATTAATAGAGCCCCAAAATATTTATGTAATCTTCTACCTCTTTTTCTATTCAGTCTACTACCGTGTTTCCATTTCTCAACGGAAATGACTTAACTGTGCTTTTCTGTAGTTTTTTTCATAAGATAAAACTTTTCCCCCGTTAACAGTGCGAATAAAGTATGGACTTGATGAGAATATTTTGAGTACTATTAAATAAAGGTAATAAGAAAATTATCGAACTTGGAGAATCAATCTCAAATGTCCATAAGGCGATACAAAACAAGGAAGACATACCTGAAAAATTGAAGATCGCAATGGTTATGACTTGGTACAGGCATTTCAAAAGAAATGGAAGGTTAAACCAGGTTTTAAGGCACGCCAAACCTCCCTCTTCCATTGCAATCTAAAATGAACTTTAAATTTATCAACTAAATTTTATGTTTCAAACCATTTTTATAGTGGACCAAGATATAGCATTGAATATAACATCAACTAAACTAAGATGCTCTTCCTTTTTGACTTATCTAAAGTTTATATTGTACAACGACCTAACTGAACTGTGGTGCAATCTTTGAGACCGTTTATTTCTTAAAAGACAACTTATCATATAGCCAGAAAAAAATATTTCTCGATTTAAATTGGTTTTTTTTTTACGAAAGTCATGATCTCGATTTTCTGCTGTGTAAATCTAATACACTTTCAACTGAACATAACGAACTAATACTACTGCATGTCTTTTCATTAGGAATACTAAAAGCTTTTCCATAGTTTAGCTACTGTCAACTGCTTCTTGCTTACTCTTAATATAGTTTTTTTTCAAAATAAGACATTGACATGTTTTCAATGTTATATATCTATTTTTTATTGAAGACTTTATAAGTAGGAAATACTTGTGTCAATTACTTGTATTTCATGCAAAAATATGTTTAAATCAATGATACTTCACCACTACATGTGCCTTTGGTAGCATTACACCACCCACTAGAAACTAGGTGTCTGCAAGCTATATTTTATGTATGAACACATTTGATTTAGGCCTATATCCAAGGTTAAACTTGTGGGGGTATGTGAAATTTCAAGAACGGGGGCGGGGATGGGGTCTTATTGTGGCTCATAGACACATTTTCTAGTTAAAGAACAGCTTTATATCTGATCAAAAGTAATGTACAATTACATGCTTTTAAAATATTATTATTCGAAAATTGTTAAGTGTATGTATTGAAGGAATGCATAAGCAGACACTAGCTGATTAAAAAAAATAACAGTGCACAAATAACTGGAAAGTTCAGGATCAAATTAAACGGCGTACATGTATGAAAAAGAAACTGTGTACTAATGCGGTAATCAAAACATCATAATACCGGAAAGACAGAGACGTAATCGGTAGACAAAAAAATCATCACAATGAAACAAACCACATAACAACAAAACCATACATAACAACTACATGTCAACCGCATTTAGCAAGGTGATCAGGTCAAAATACAAATGACAACAAAGTTCCAGACAATAAATTTTGCTACGCCTGACGCGCGTTTCGTCTATTAAAGACTCATCAGAGGCGCTCTACCAAAAATATTGAAAATGCCAAACACTGTATGAATATGAAGAGCATAGAACAGTATAACCAAAAATACCAAACAGGGGAACCAAATTATTATTAAGATATTCAACCTATGTCTGGGGTAGGAAGAACCTTAGGGTTTAGACAATTTTGAAATTTAGACGGATAATTTAAAGCTTTGATGTATTCTCCAACTCAAAAGTGTTGGTGCCGGAGCGGGCTAACCTCGGGGAATTTAAACTCCACCAGCAGTGCTA
The DNA here is from genome assembly GCA_963971305.1 of Arcuatula senhousia. Taxonomy (NCBI): domain Eukaryota; kingdom Metazoa; phylum Mollusca; class Bivalvia; order Mytilida; family Mytilidae; genus Arcuatula; species Arcuatula senhousia. Next base: position 632,774 of record OZ020305.1, read on the forward strand.
ACCTTCACGTGTGTTCGAAATACAAATGACAACAAAGTTCCAGACAATAAACTTTGCTACGCCTGACGCGCGTATACGAGAATAAGTCAGGTGTTCCAGAGGAGTGAACGAATCCTGCTTGTTATAGCACACCCATCACGTTGCCAAAGATTGATTTAGTGTTTGTCAAATCCGGAAAGGATGACATTAACAAACTTGAATCAAACCAACATTTGTGCTCATCCGAGAAATAAAAATCCTGTATTTGTCTACAAGCACAATTTCTTGAGTTTTGACACGAGCCTGGGAGCAACGAACCCATGTGTTATCAATTTGCTAGTCTACCATGTTGCTCTATTAAGGAAGTCATTGTACTCCCAATATGCACAGGAATAACATATAAATTAACTCCTTATGCAGGCGCAGACGAAATGCTGCTACACAATAAAGGAAAGTTGAGTATTGGAAAGTTGTCGTCTTAAACTTTTAACTACTGCGATAAACATATTTATGTTGTTTTATTTGGAGTTAATGCTTTCAGAAAAAATCATAAAAAAAGACTTTGATTAGAATAATAATCAAATAGATATAATATATAATAAATAAATAAAATCGGAAAATATATTGTCCATAATAAACAATCGCATTGTGGGTATGGGGATAACATTTGACGTATGGGGAATGGGGGTGGGAGTAGGGATGAGTATGGCGATGAGGATGATACATAGTAAATGAGAGAGATGGAAGCTTTTACAATCGTCCGTTATCGGATATGACCTGACCTCACTTAATCGATTGTTGACAATTTAACGACTGTACTTAATCTAACAGAAACTGCAATCTCTTCCGGAGCACTTGAATTCACTCTTATGTTGACTTGAGTTAACGTTTCTGTGTGTGGTTTGGTTTTAATATGTATTTTGTTTGTTTTGCTTTCATTTCATATTAACGGATTCTGTTTTTGTCCTTTTGAATAGACGACAGTTAAAACACAGTTGTGACGTCATGTCATTGTTTATGCAGTACTTTTTGTTACCGATAAGTACTATTTAGTCTTAATATTGGACGGTATTCTACTTAATATTGGATTGCTTTTATTTAATATTGGACCGCCAGTAATAGTATTTTTGTGACTTAAACATTTCCTAAGCTAATGGTTGAAGATTGAAAGGAAAAATGCAGCAAGTATAAAACTGGACACATTTTTGACAATGTTTGCCATGCTAGAATCGAACCTGCATTCTTTCTCTCCGCAGAACATGTCATTAAGCGTACGGCTACCGATTGCTTTATTCAAAAGCGTTTAATTGTGATATTTAAGTCATTCTGATTGTATAAACGTGAAAAATAAATCAATAACAAAACTTTTTTTTCCATGGCTGGAATCGAGCCCGTAGTCTCTCCCCCACAACGCTAACCATTCGCCCATGGAAGACTTGAACGAATAGTGTTTACAAAGAGTAGCTAAATTATCTGATTGCATTATTAAACGTGTAAAACGTTACAAATAAAAAAAACCATATTTTTGATCGTGTTTTGGTTGAATACAATAGTTTGTATGCATAAACTGTGTTTTAAGTAAGATTTAAGCCTAAAACAGTCCATTCGATAAAAGACAGGTCCAATATTTTACCGATTGAACTGTTTACTGCTTATATCCTTTGCTTGATTGACTCATTGGTACCATCTTTGCTTTTCACCTTATTCGATTATTCGATTACTGTTAGTTTTGTTCTGTGCTTTTTGCTAACAAGAATCCTTAATCGTCAGACACGCTCTTATTTGCCAATTGGACGTTAGTTTTAATGTTGGTACTGATAGATCGTTTTTGTGTTGCTTCCTACATTTGGACAATACAAACAATACTTAAGCATGTTAAAATACACAAATTATCTATTTAAATTCCTTATAAGGTTATATAGAAAGTAAATATAATTTTTCAAGAACAAAGTGCTGTCAGTAAGACAATAAGCGGGAAATGTCTGCCATATTTTGTATATAACAGACCAATAATAACAGGCCTAAGGAGAGTAACAATGTTACATGTACAGTTCAATACGAGTATTTTCAGATATCTATTTGCTGTCACACTAATAGCCATATACTATCCATCATTCTTGTACATTATTTGGGTATAACCAGGAATAATTACAAAAGTATTTCAAACATGTGCTTGCTGCTAAATGAATGTTATTGATTTTTTTAATCTTTATAAAGAGGAAATTATATTTTATTTTTCATACAAGATAAACTTGTAAAATGTTTATATTGATATAGAGCAAATAAAGAAGGAGTTGGAACAATGGATGGAAAAAGACCAAAAGTATGTACCTACCAGGGCAAATAAGAATGTACTGACGATCGTCCAAGAAAAGAGCTGTGTAACTATCACAGGGCCTTCTGGATGTGGAAAGACATTTACAGCTAGACACACAGCCTTGGTTCTAAAGGAACAGGGATATGACATCATTCCCATCTACACACCGACAGACATCAGAGACTATAACAAACCAGGACGAAAGACGTGTTTTATTGTAGATGACATATGTGGAAACTTTACAGCAAATCAACAAAAGGTTGACACATGGAGACAAGTATTACCGGTCATAGAAAATATTGTTAAGGACAAAAGTTGTAAAATTATAATATCATGTCGACTTCAAGTCTTTTATGATGATGTATTTAAGTTGTTAACTCCTTTTACTTCTTGTGAATGTAATTTGGTGTCTAACGAAAATTGTCTGACATTGTCAGAGAAATCAGGTTTAATAAAGCAATACACTAATGTAAGTATAAGTGAGTGGGAAATAGATAGATATTTACATTGTACCGGCCCACTGCTTCCACTTTTATGTTCGTTAAATAGGTCTGACAGTGGTATACCTATTATGAATTTTCTTCAAAACCCTTTTGATATTATAAAGAAGGAGTTAGATACTTTGTTTAATCAGCAGGGAGATGAAGGTAAGTATAAGATTTGTGCATTAGCTCTCATTGTTCTGTTTAATAACAACCTTGAGGACAAATGGTTTGAAGGTAAGGTAACACATCAGCAGAGAAAATTACTAGATGACTTGTGCGATGCTTGTGGCCTTTCTGAAAGATTACCGAAGAAAAAAGTAGAAACCACTTTAAAGACTTTATTGGATTCCTATATCCAGAAACAGAGAACTTTATATAAAATTGTACACGACAAAATATTTGACTTCCTGGCCTGGTACTATGGACAGAAGATGATTGAATGTATGATTGATTACGGGAGCGTTGAATTTATAAATGAAAGAATGCGTTTTAAAATGGTTACCTGTGGTACACCAAAGAATGATGGAGTCAATGAAGAAGCAGAAGATATGAAATTCATTATAAATATACCACAGAGGAATTTGACAAGTTATTTGAAAAGATTAGTTCAAGAATGGTCAAAAGGTTATGTAGTTAAAGTATTTGATAACTTTAATATGAAGAATCAATTATTTAGAAAGGAATTTTTAGGTCATCTGAAACAGTTGAATATAGAAGAACAGAATAACCTTGTGAACCGTAAAGAAGAAGAAATAAAAAAGTATGGAGACTTTAACATGTTTAATAGAAAAGCACTTACAAAAGGAAGTACACCATTTCTGGAATCGTGTTATCATGGGTATAAAGATTTCACAGAATGGATGTTCAGTTTGGATGTTGATATTAACCAAACAGATGATTTTAAAGGAACTGCATTGCAATGGTCATGTGAAAAAAATAATCCAGAGATGGTAAAATTGTTGCTAGAGAGGAGTCCTGATGTTAACCACACCGATGTCTTGGGACAGTCTCCACTGTCCTTGGCGTGTAAGAGTAATAATCTAGAAATGGTAAGAATGTTGTTAGAGAGAAATCCTGATGTCAACTCGACTAATCAGTTTAGTTCTCCACTGTACTGGGCATGTTGGAATAATAATCTGGATATGTTAAGGATGTTGCTAGAGAAAAATGCAGATGTCAACCAAGTTGGTTACTTTGGAGAGACCCCTCCACTTCATGCGGCATGTAGGAATGATAATAAAGATATGGTTAGTTTGTTGTTAGAGAGAAATCCTGATGTCAACCAGAGTGATATCTATGGATTGTCTCCACTGCACTTGGCATGTAAGAATAATAATCTTGAAATGGTAAGGATGTTGTTAGAGAGGAATCCCGATGTAAACCTGACTGGTGAGTATGGACAGTCGCCACTGCACTTGGCATGTAAGAATAATAATCTTGGTATGGTAAGTAGTTTGTTAAAGAGGAATCCTAATGTAAATCTGCCTGATGAATACGGAGAATCACCACTGTACTTGGCATGTAGAAACAATAATCATGAAATTGTAAGGATGTTGTTAGAGAGGAATCCCGATGTCAACCAGACTTATGACAAAGGATGTTCTCTAGTGTACTTGGTATGTGAGAAGAACAATCTAGAAATGGTAAGGTTGTTGTTAGAGAAGAGTCCTGATGTTAACCAGACTGATGGGTGGGGACAGTCTCCACTGTACTTGGCATGTAAGAATAATAATCTAGAAATGGTAAGGATGTTGTTAGAGAGGAATACTGATGTCAACCAGACTGATATTTATAAACAATCTCCACTGCACTTGGCATGTCAAAATAATAATTTAGAAATGGTCAGGATGTTGTTAGAGAGAAATCCTAATGTAAACCTGCCTGATGAATACGGAAAATCACCACTGTACTTGGCAAGTCTGAATAACAATCTAGAAATGGTAAGGATGTTGTTAGAGAGGAATCCCGATGAAAAACCGACTGGTGAGTATGGACAGTCCCTATTGTTATTGGCATGTAAACATAATAACCTAGATATGGTAAATATGATAATAGAGAAAAATTCTTATGTCAACCAGATTAGTGAGGTTGGACAGTCTCCATTGTACTGGGCATGTAAAATTAATAATCTAGATATGGTTAGAATGTTGTTAGAAAGAGATCTTGAGGTCAACCAGACGGTTGAGGATCGACAGTCTCCACTTTTGAATACAAATCTTGATTGGTATCCATTCTACTGGGCTTGCAAGGAAGACCACTCTGACATATTAGACTTATTGTTAAAGAGATTTTCTTACGTTAAACAAGACGATATTTACAAACACTCTAAATTATATTGGGCATGTGAGGAAAACAACTTATACATGTTCAGAAAATTATTAGAAGGAAATTCAGATGTAAACTTGGGAGATAGCTATGGACAATCTCCACTGTTCTGGGCATGTAAAAAAAATAATCTAGATATGGTAAGTTTGTTGTTAGAGAAGAGTCCTGATGTCAACCAGACTGATAGGCGGGGCAAGTCTCCACTGCACTTGGCATGTAAGAATAACAATCTAGAAATGGTAAAAATGTTGTTAGAGAGGAATACTGATGTCAACCAGACGGATAATAATGGATTGTCTCCGCTGTTCATGGTGTGTGAGAATAATAATTTAGATATGGTAAGTATATTGTTAGAGAAGAGTCCTGATGTCAACCAGACTTATAGGCGGGGCAAGTCTCTACTGCACTTGGCATGTGAGAATGAAAATCTAGAAATGGTAAAGATGTTGTTAGAGAGGAATCCTGATGTCAACCAGACTGATATTTATAAACAATCTCCACTGCACTTGGCATGTAAAAATAACAATCTAGATATGGTAGGTATGTTGTTAAAGAGGAATCCTAATGTAAACCTGCCTGATAAATACGGAGATTCACCACTGTGCTTTGCATGTCTGAATAACAATCTAGAAATGGTAAGGATGTTGTTAGAGAGGAATACTGATGAAAAACTGACTGGTGAGTGTGGGCAGTCTCCACTGTACTGGGCATGTAAACATAATAACCTAGATATTGTACAGATGTTGTTAGAGAAGAATTCTTATGTCAACCAGATCAGTGAGGGTGGAAAGTCTCCATTGTACTGGGCATGTAGAAATAATAATCTAGATATGGTTAGAATGTTGTTAGAAAGAGATCTTGAGGTCAACCAGACGATTAAGGATAGACAGTCTACACTTTTCAATACAGACCTTGATTGGTATCCATTCTACTGGGCTTGCAAGGAAGACCACTCTGACATATTAGACTTATTGTTGAAGAGATTTTCTTGCGTTAAACAAGACGATATTTTCAGACACTCTAAATTATATTGGGCATGTGAGGAAAATAACTTATACATGTTCAGAAAATTATTAGAAGGAAATTCAAATGTAAACTGTGGATATTACACTGGACAATCTCCACTGCTCTCGGCATGTAAAAATAATAATGAAGAGATGGTTAGTATGTTGTTAGAGAGGAATGCTGATATCAACTTGACTGATACGAATAGTTGTTCTCCACTGGTCTTGGTCTGTGAGAATAATAATCTAGGTATGGTAAGTTTGTTGTTAGAGAAAAGTCCTGATGTAAACCAGACTGATGGGTGGGGACAGTCTCCACTGTACTTGGCATGTAAGAATAACAATTTAGAAATGGTAAGGTTGTTGTTACAGAAGAACCCTAATGTCAACCAGACTGATAACAGTGACAAGTCTCCACTGCACATGGCATGTAGGAATAACAATCTAGAAATGGTAAGTTTGTTGTTAGAGAAAAGCCCTGATGTCAAACAGACTGGTGACATTGACCAGTCTCCACTGCACTTGGCATGTATGAATAACAATTTAGATATGGTAAGGATGTTGTTAGAGAAAAATCTAGATGTCAATCAGACCGATTTTTTGAATCAATCTCCACTCTGCTGGGCTTGTAAGAATAGCAATCTTGATATGGTAAGGATTGTTTTGGAGAGAAATCCTGATGTCAACCAGACTGACTTCAAAGGGCAGTCTCCACTGCACTGGGCATGTGATAATAATAATCTAGATATGGTAAGGATGTTGTTAGAGAGGAATCCTGATGTCAACCTGACTGATGGATATGGCGAGTCTCCACTGTACTTGGCATGTAAGAATACTAATCTAGATATGGTAAGGATGTTGTTAGAGAGGAATCATGATGTCAATACTATACAGCTGGTTTCATCTTTGAAAAATCATAACCTGGATAAAGACATTTTAGATTTGTTGATAAAAAATAATTCTAAGTAATTATATGCAACTCTTACGGAATAATACTGATTTTGTTTTGACAAAAAAACTATATTTGGAAGAGCACACCAACATGATGCATATGCGTTTCATTATTTTTCAAATGTCAAGTACTAATCATAAGTCTTTTTAACTGCATTATCACTGTCATGACATAATGTAGATATGATTAGTTTGTTGTTAGCGAATAATCCTGATTTTAAAAAAAATGCAGTCGGATTTTTCTTTAAAAAATGGCAAGCAAATATTAGATTTGTCCATTAAAAATTATTCAAATTAAATTGAATGCAAGTTTAGATAAATACTGATTTTTGTCACGCCTGCGACAAATAGTTGCGGAAGGCGAGACAAAGGTATTAATTTCTAGCGGCGACGGGAACGGCGTAAACTGTCTTGTAAGATGAATTTCTTGAAAATTATAATAGCTATGCATCTAATATTATGTATACAGACTGTTCAGGTTATGGTTTATGCAAATTTTACAATGCTATTTTACCTTGACCCAATGTTCGTGCTCCAGCGATTCTGCCAACTTAGGTCTTTTTTTAGGCCAAAAACTTCTTTGTAAGACTTTGCGGAAAATGAATTTCTTGAAAAGTATAATAGCTAGGCATGTGATATCGCGTAAACGCACAGTTGAGGCTATAGTTTATACAACCGTCACCATGCAATGTCACCTTGACCCAATTTTTACACTTCAGTGTCTTTGTTAACTTAGATTTTTTAGCAAAACTTTTACAAGACTTGAAAAGTATAGTAGCTAGACATCTAGTATTTGGTATACAGACAGTTGAGGTAGTGGTCTACGAAGCTGTCACCATGACTTTGACCCCATATTTACGCTTCAGTGACTTATTGAACTTATGTCTTTTTTCAGGCTCTAAGCTTCTTTGTTAGACTTATGCGGAAAAAAATTCTTAAAGAAAATAGTATAATTGCTAGGCATCTGATATTTAGGACATCGATAAAATAAAATTGTTTTTTTGCGTTCGTCACCATGTCATCTGACCTCGGCCTCATTTTTACACTAAATGACTGTTGATATTGGTTTTTTTCTGTGTTCTGTCTTTTAATTTAATCTGTTTCTCAGTGAATATGATATTTAGAATCATTTTAGTTAGTCCACAGGAAAATGTCGTGAATTTATGAATGAATAGTTGAATATCTAGGCTTTCCGATTGTGCCAACAGGCAAGACATTCCTTAGTGGTAACTGTTGATTTTTAGTATGAATAATATATCTTGTATGATCGAAAGGTGGCGCTTATACCAAATAATCTGGTTTTATAGGGTAGTTTCTTTCTTGACAGTACTATGCAATTGAAACCCATCGTTGCTGGTTTTGTCAAACTGTCATAAGTTCATTTGAGTGTAATTATACATTCATTGCCTTTGATTGGTTAAGTTAAAATATCTTGTAAATGCTAGTGTTTTGGAAGACACCTATAAAATGTTCCGGCTTTACATCACCTGTAATTACTATCAACAGGCTGCTGATTGTTCACCTTATATGACTATCTTTGTTTCGACTGTAGTTCGCGTTGTTGATTGATATTCAGTTATCTTTGTGTTTCCATGTTTAACATGTTGTCTGTTTTTGTCCCGTTCTTGTTTGTGTTGACTGGTTTTGTCTCTGCTCTTTCGGACTTGCTTACTACAGCACACATTTATTCAAAATATAAAATCATTTATTTTATTGTGTTTATTGTTTTCCTTATGTTTTTTACTGCTTTATGTATACATAATTGTTGATGAAAAAATCAATTTAATTGCCTGTTTGTGTTATTGTTTTAAAATGAATAAATGATTAACCATAATGAATAAGGATTATAAAAAAGACTGAGACGTTTGTGTATAGATTGACAGAAGTCATTGTTCTATCCTGCTTTTTTTATTAATTGTAAAAACTTTGGTTAAGTTTTAATTCTCATAACTGAATTAGCAACCAAATTATCGAAAGAATAGACATGTTGTTACAAAAGTCTACAACTTTGTATTTTTTTAAATTTTTTTTCGGTAGACCTTACATTTGGTTCAATCGTCAAATATACTAATTCAAGAATAAAAAGTATCAAATTATATTTCATTATCAATACTTTTACAAAATAGTTACTTATGAAATATTAGTGATTGCTCTGATAGTTCTCTGTTATAATAATTATGTACACCATGTTCACTTGTTATCACCGTCTTGACGTCTCCAATCAAAATGGAAGGCAAATTGTAAACATAGTATATATCTGTCTAATAAACACATTTTTTAAAAAGATTTTGTTTCCATAACATTTATCAGACATGCTTGAACCAAGTCATAACCACTGTAATCTCAAATTTCTTCAGTATGTCTTCCATGCTTAGTTTTATTTCTCGGACTTTTCAGATTCTCCAAATTCGGCAGTTTTGTTATTACCTTTCCTTAACTAGCTCGTTATTCCATACACACAATCATTAGTTGTGAAAATGTATTAGAATGCGAATAGTAAACAAAAACGAGAACAGCACGAAGAAAAGGTCAACATTTGATAACGAAACAACTAACCAACAATCAGCAGAGTAAACAAATGTCACAACGAAAGTGAGCGCATGCTATTCGGAAGAATGAGCTACAGCACACCCGTCACTTTAATAAACTCATTTTAGTGAATCCAATTTGATAAAGTAGTACTGAAGAAAACCATATGACGATAAAGAGATGTGGAATAAGTGTACGCGACACAACCAACATAAAGAAACGGCATTGGAAAAACAGCCAGCAGTCTTCAACATGACCAGAGGTCACTGCTCGCGGTTTTGCATTGGCCCAAGACTAAAAATACAATACATATCTAAAGATTCAAACAAATCCCCAAATTATCAACGAAAGGCCAATTTCTTGACATAAAACCGAAAAAAACCCCAGATTGTGGACAGGGACAAACAAAAGCTTTTACAAGGATTCCTGGCTTAGGACATGTGGCGGAGTGAAACTAGTTTTTTTGGGGGCCAACCTCCCCCTAATGTTAATCTTATACAAAGCACAAAAATAACACATCAAATCGACAAAAGTTCAATAATTCACCAAAACAGAACCTTAAACAACAGTACTATACGAGAACAAAGAGACGTAAATGAACTCTCTTGAGAACTATTGATAATCTCTAACAAAGCACATAATAATGCACAGCAAAAATCAAATCGAAAAAAACCTCATTTCAATTGTACATGTCTTACTGCCGGAATCGCAATGGAAGAGGGAGATTTTGTGCGGCTAAATATCCTGGTTTAACCCATCATTTATTTTGAAATACCTGTACCAAATCAGGACCATTGCGATCATCAATTCCTCTGGCATGTTAACATTCATGACAATGTCTTGTATTTTCTCTTGAGCATTTGAGATTGACCATCCAAGTAAGATACTTAGATCACCACCTGGTCAGATTTAAAAGATAATCGAAGAATGAAATAGAGCAATAGATTTGGTGTTTTTTTTCTCTAACTGAATGAAAAAGTGAAGGGATCCATCAACTCAACGAAATGTTGTTCACAGAGAAAAAATCATCAATATATCATAGAGTAAAGTGAAAGGATCTCGTCTCTTTTCAACTTCCCTGATGTCACACAAGAACGTAAAAGTATTTAAAAAGTCGGTGCGGAGAAGTGAACAGTTGGTGTACAAAGAACGAGCTTTCGAAAAACACAAAAGTTTTTATATCATCTAACATTTGATTTAGTTCGTTAAAACTCACATATAATTGATTTATCTACAATAATGTATAGTGTCATAATATGAGTGTTGTCTTTTTTTGACAGTAAAAAAATCTAAGTGAGTTGAACGGACACCTTTGTAGTCGAACATGACGAAGATAAAGCAATATACCTAACTTTCTGCCAAAAACTGATTTTTTGAGTCTCCAAAATACAAAAAAACTAAAATGTAAACAAATGAAGTATAAATTTTCAAATCAAATAGTATATATTGCTAACATATTGTTGTGTATTTAAAAAAATCACTTCCGAACCCTTTGAGGATTTGAGGAGTTCTATGACGTCATCGAACGGTTTTTTGTATAAAAGTTTAAATTGTCAGACAAAGAAATAAAGGATTTACTAACCCGAACCCTATTTTTAGAAATAGGTAAAAATTGAACGATGTTTTGTATAAAAGTTTAAATTGTCAGACAAAGAAATAAAGTATTTACTAATTTTTCTCTATATTTGTAAAACATTATCTACTCTTTCCTTAGCAACAAAAAAGAATAGTTCTAATGTATGGCAAGCCAAACTTGACAAAAGTCCATATTTATTGATATCAATAATTCATTTATTGATATCAATAAATCATTTATTGATATCTATAATTCATTTATTGATATCAATAAATCACTTATTGATATCAATAAATCATTTATTGATATCAATAAATCATTTATTGATATCTATAATTCAGCTATTTATTGATATCAATAATTCATTTATTGATATCAATAAACCATTTATTTGATATCAATAATTCGATTTATTGATATCAATAATTCGATTTATTGATATCAATAAATCATTTATTGATATCAATAATTCATTTATTGATATCAATAATTCGATTTATTGATATCAATGATTGTGTTTTGAATTATTGATATCAATAAATGATTTATTGATATCAATAAATGAATTATTGATATCAATAAATGATGTTGAATTATTGATATCAATAAATCAATTATTGATATCAATAATTCATTTATAGATATCAATAAATCATTTATTGATATCAATAATTCATTTTTTGATATCAATAATTCAAAACACAATTATTGATATCAATAAATCGAATTATTTTTTAATAAATCGAATTATTGATATCAATAAATGATTTATTGATATCAATAAATGATTTATTGATATCAATAGATAATTATTGATATCAATAAATAATTATTGATATCAATAAATCGAATTATTGATATCAATAAATATGGACTTTTGTCCAGTTTGGCTTGCCATACTAATGCGCTTATTGATTAAATAATATCACATTTTTGAATTACACCAGAATGTTAGGTTTTCGTTTTAATCAATTTTAAAAGGGAATAAGACACACTACAAAAAATAGCTTAAAACCATTAAGTTTAGTTCATAAAGACAACTTTGCAAAGAAGAAAATAAGGAATATTACATAAAATTTAACCAAAACTCATAATAGCAGATCGGCGAAAAGAGCTTCTTAAAAACTTTAATAAACCCAAAAACCTCAGAAGATATTTTGAACTAAATCGAAAGATGCAAGTTTGAGCTCTTAGAAAATATGTTTTACTCGTCTGACAGACCTCTAATATGGTCAGAACATAGTGCAATTTGAGGCCACAGATCATCGCAAAAAAAAAAAAAAAAAAACTGAATTCACTTCGATGCCTTATATGCGGATATTTCAAACCTACAAGGTTTTTATTCAAGGTGGATAGGGGAAGGGGGTGTTTTGGCAAAGAAATCATCAAGCATGAAAATGCGTTATCTTTAATGTTCATAGAATCAATAAAATTTGTACTTATTTATGACAAAAAAAACAAGACGAACGATTCAATAGGATCAGTGAACTGTTGATGACATTTCCAATCCCTCAAGTTGCGAACTGTCAAATATCTTTAAAGATATTGTGGTCTCGACACTTTTCTATAACTTTCATTTTGCCCGACGCATGTTTCGCCTGTAAAAATCTTTTCTATAACTTTCATTTTGCCCGACGTATGTTTCGCCTGTAAAAATCTAATTTTTGATACTCCGGCCAAAAGCTTGGAAGACGACTAAAAACATAGTTTATTCAATTTTAGTAGAGACAGTGGCGGATATACTGCCGGGGGTGTTTTTTTTTGGAAAACCTCTGGTTTCAGACACATATTTTGTTATATTTTGATTTTGTTATAATTTCGTATAGATTTCAGGCAAAATTCGGCTGCCGCCCCCCGCCCCCCCCGACTTGGTGGCAAGTCTGTACGTAGAGCTTCCCTCCTTTAAAAAACATTGCTGCGTCTATCCTAAGGTTTGTAAATTGCTAAAGTGCGAATACATTTTGTATGTGTTAAATTATTTTTATTTTCAATTTTTTTAATGCTTCATCGGGCTAATATTGAGTTAAGTTACCGGGTTGATCTTATGTTTCTGACTGTCATTTATGCAATGTTTTGCAAATAGATATCCGTAACATAATTTCGAACATTTTCGCCAAAATTAAAGACATTTTTAAAATTATTTTCTTGTCGAACATTTATACAACACAACACAACAAACACACCTCAAAAGTCAAGCACATGCATCTGTGACAAAATTTTAAAATCTCCTTTTTATCTGACACTGAAGGTTAGAAAAATCAACAATGACCCTTTATTAGTTTTCCTGTCTCTAAACAAACCCAAAATGTACAAACTGTTCATATTTACATCAAATAATCAAAATTGAGCCAATCAGTAATGAATCAAATTATAATTTAAAATAAAATGAAAATACGGAAAAATCCGACAGTTTTCCGGATAATTTAGAGCTTACATACAATTTTCTCTTAATCTGACCTAAATGGCTGTTGACCTACTCTAGTTAACTCGAGTTAACCCGAGTAACAAATGAACGACTAGAGTTCGGACTCGGGTAAACCCCGATGACCTTTAACCCCCACTCGAGTTTAACTTTGGAAAAAGCAGGGTTTGTAGAGTACGTGACGTCATGAGTAGAGTTAATCTGCGACAATGTGACTAGATTTCTAAAATAATACGTATCTAATGTTAAATTTATCTAAAGTTACATTAGAAAATAATGTTTTTTATTTTATTATTTAAAAGTCTTGAAGTTTTATTGTTTTAATATTGTCGCTATGGTCAACTCTATACTAGAGTACCATGTTTTATTGAGTAAAAGTACACGAATAAACCCGACACTAGAATAATTTGTTCAGTAGAAAAATCATGTGAGCATGATCCTACAGAGCTTAGAATAGAAAATTACTCTACTAGGGTTAACTCGAGTAAGTCAACTGAAAACGGCCTTTAATGTAGTATAACTTTTTCATCATTCGTCTAAACTAAACAGTTTGTAACTAAAAAGTAGTCTTACTGCATTTCCCTGACCTCGTTATACCGTTTGTTTGAATTTGATCGCAATTATTGTTGCACGAAATGAAAATAGGGAGAAAATAAGCTACTTTTATTCATGCCTTTAAAATTGATAAAAATTATAAAAAATAATGATTGTTTTTTAAAATTTCAATTGCAAATAATGAATTAAGACAAATATTATATCATGTGATATAAAAATTATTTTTCGTGTGTGATCTTGTAGGTAAAAAAATGATTTAAAAAATGAAACCATTAGGGGTTGTCATAGGGTACCTGTACAAAACGTATTTTTTTTCTATATCATCTGACCATATTTGACTTGTCAAACATATATATTCATAAAGTAGAATAATCAAACTTTAATTTAAGTTCCAAAATCTTATGAGGTTTTCGTGTAATTTAAACTTCTATATTAGACAACTTTTTCGATATCCGCCGCTCGCCTATCAGTGCCATGTCATTTTTATTTTCAATTTCTGGGTATAAGTTTGTTTTGTTTTGTCTTCTCTTAATGAACAAACATCCTAGTTTGGTATTTTTATGTCGCCTATGACAAATAGTTGAGAACGTCGAGACAAAGGTTTTGCTAGCCGGCGGCGACGGCGACGTGATCATTTTGTAAGACTTGTGAAACATGCATTTCTGGATAAATATAATTACTATGCATTTCAAATGAGGACTATACACACACACACATATATAGGCAAATGGGTTTATGGTCTATGCCATGTTATCCTGGCCCCTCATTGCACACTTAAATGAATCTAATAACTTTTGCCTTTTTGGACGTAAACTTCTTTGTAAGACTTGAGGAAAATGTGTTTCTTGAAAAGACTGATGTTTTGGTAGAAACATGATCTTATACCTAGCCGTATTATATCTTGCATATATATGAATTAAGATATGCACTATGTGTAATGACCTCATATTTACACTTTTATGTCTCTGAAATTATTTATTGACCTTAGGGTTTGTCAGGATATGTCAGGGTTTGTACAATTGTATGGGAAAGTGTTCAGTTTTCTAAGTTAAGTCAGCTTCTCAATAATTATAATTATATGATTGTTTAGTACCACTTTAGTTGGTTCAGAGAATTTTCAAGACCAATTATGTGACCTGCCACATAACCATGACATTGACGTCCCTTTCTAATAAAGTAAAGGCCAAGCTTATCAAAGCATTATTTGCAACGCCGAAATTTTGAGTTTTTCTTACCTTTTTTTTTGCTCTACTAGATTTAAAAACGATTTTGGATGTTAATAGCTTTTTGAATGGAGTTACACAAGACTCGACAAGGTTGAGAGACAAAATAGGGATATAATGTTCATCACCACAGAACAACAACCAGTCACATACTTATGAGAAAAACACGATTAATTCTGTCTGACATGATTTTGTATTTTTCTACCAGAGGCTGATATTGAAAGAACAACATTTCTGGAGACCGTAGAAAACTATATTTTATAGCCTTGGTCTAGTGGTCAAGGGGTCAGTCATGGAGTCCACGGTGTCGGATGAAAAGGGGAGAAAAAATTGTACAAACCCTGACATATCGATTAAGTTTTGCAATATCGACACCTCATGCAGGTGATGTGGGTATGTTTTTTCCAGTTTGGAAAAATCAAAATTGTCTCCTTTTCGTCGATATTTGTACTGAGATGACAACATTAGTTAAGTTCAATATTCAGATCCATGAATGACATAAAACAACTTGGCTCGGTTATTTTTTAATCTCTAAATCTGGAACACGAAGTGAAGGAATATGGCATTTATAGTCGGATTATTGTAATTATGTTTCATTGTTCTAAGAAGCTTGGTTCATTTTGTTTCAGTGCAAAGTTAAAAGAGGGTTTAATTTTGGTATCGTAAAAATTAAACTAAACACATTTTCTTATGGAACTATTTTTCCAGTGTCATGTTTTCAAATATCTTTTTTAATTATACAGTGAATTGCTAATTTCATTTAATTTGTGATTAAAAGAGAAGTTTTATTTGTGTCCCATGCCTCAATTGTGAGATACATATCTCTTTACCTACTCAGATTTAGATGGAGATTGATGCAATAGTGCAATGCATTTTAATATTTGTAGTAAGCAACTATAATTCTGGAATTACTTTTTAAATGTTAAAAGGGATAGCTGTCCGTATGATTAACTCTTCTACTTTTAAGTCAAATTTTAGCATTCAAAACACAGATGTTGCAGCTATGACATTATAATTATCATAAGTATAGCAATAAGTGATGGTTATTAATGTATTCTACTTCATTTTTAACTTAAAAACATAGAGTTCTTCTGGAACACCTGAGTTCACTCTCCTTACTGTTTCGTATCCTGACATTCTGATGTTCCATTGGTACCTCTGCTTCTTGAATTATATATATCGTGTACATGTTATTATTTGTAAGTTATACCTTGTGAGTGTTCTATAGAGTTCCTTTACCGTTTGTTCTATTTCAGGACTGGAGTTTGATTATATGCATTTTAATTAAACCTGTGGCCAATTTTAGAACGCAAGAGGAGCGCGTACTGGCGTCTGGTGTCTTTCTGTTGTGGTTTTTCTAAGTTACCGTTTGTTATGTAAACTGTGTCGCGTACACTTTATTCAACATCTCATTATTCTTTATTCTATGAAAAAAGTGTACAAGTTTTTATTTGAATATTAGCATCATACAAGTTACTACCTGTACAGGTAAAATTAAACAAGTAATAACGTGTAGGTTTATCTTTAATGAAAAAAAATAGTTTGTACAAGGGCTTGCCTTTTATAATTGTAATAACTGTTAAGTTAAATAATAAGCTGATTTCCGTCTCTTTATGTTCAATATGAAAAACACACATACGAAAAGACACAGACCAGATAACGTTATGATGCTAGAGATGATTGATCTGAAAATTCGAGATATTTTATTTTAGACACGATACGAATTTAATAATTAGGGTTATCGTATCTGACTTTTAAATCAATTACCCTTGATTCTATGAAAATTAAATCTCTAATGAAATGAAAATAACAACAGTATGCAAAGACGGGATAAGGAAATTTTTTTAACTAAAGTATGGACGAATACAAGCATGCTACGATTAAAAAGACAATTATTCCTAGCTTATAAAATTTCAAATTAACAAACAACAGTTATGTTTCTTTTGATGTGAATTCTAGTGCTTCAGAACTAAAAGCTTTTTTCTAGGTCGTTTTCGATATTTCAGGTTTAGCTGTATTACCTAATTATTCCTAAAGAAGCAGAGGTACCATTGGAGCATCTGAATATCAAAAGTCCGAAAGGACAGAGACAAAACCTTTAAAAGCCAGCAGCGAGAACGAGAACAAAATCAGACAACATGTTTAAGACTTAAACACAAAAACTACTGAATGTCAATAAACAATGTTCACTCTAGTCGTAACGAGAGTGAACCCAGGTGCTCTGGGAGTGTAAGCAGTTCCTGCTTTCTTTGGCACGCCCGTCGCGCTACCAGTAGTTAATTCAGTGTGTCAAATCAGGTAAAGGAAAACAAAACAAAACCTAATGACAAACCAACATCTGCATTCATCTGAGAGATCTGTTACCATCACTTGGCGTCCGTCGTCGTCGTCTGTCGTCGTCGTCTGTCGTCGTCTGTTAACAATTTTTCAAAAATCTTCTCCTCTGAAACTACTAAACAGAATTTAATGAAACTTGGTATGAATGATCCTTAGGGTGTCCTGCACCAAACTTGTGTTTCAATTTTTGATCCGTCAAAAAACATGGCCACCGTTACTAAAAATAGACCAGGGGGGTCAGACTACTGTTTTTGGCTTGTAAATCAAAAAGTATAAGAGATAGATGAAATCTGATGCCAGCCTACTGCTTCAGCATCAAAAGTTCTACAAAAGTCGCCATTTGGTCGAAGTTGTCAGATGATCCCTTATAGGGGTTACAGCCCCTTAAAGGTGAAAAATAGCATTTTTGCATGTTTTTGGCCTAAAGAATGAAAACTATTGTAGATAGAGAAAAGCTGTTGCTTGCTTAAATGTTCAGCTCATTTAGCTCTACAAAAGTCTCCATAGGGTCAAAGTTGTCAGATGACCCCTTATAGGGGTTACAGCCCCTTAAAGGCGAAAAATAGTGTTTTTGGCCTATAGAATGAAAACTATTGCAGATAGAGAACAGCTGTTGCTTGCTAAAATGTTCAGCTCATTTAGCTCTACAAAAGTCTCCATGGGGTGGAAGTTGTCATATGATCCTTTATAGGGGTTAAAGCCCCTTAAAGGCAAAAAATAGTGTTTTTGGCCTATAGAATGAAAACTACTGCAGATAGAGAAAAGCTGTTGCTTGCTTAAATGTTCAGCTCATTTAGATCTACAAAAGTCTTCTTAGGGTCACAGTTGTCAGATGACCCCTTATAGGGGTTACAGCCCCTTAAAGGCAAAAATAGTGTTTTTGGCTTAAAGAATGAAAACGATTTCAGATAGAAAAAAGCTGTTGCTTGCTTAAATGTTCAGCTCATTTAGCTCTACAAAAGTCTCCATAGGGTTGAAGTTGTCTGATAACCCCTTATAGGAGTTACAGCCCCTTAAAAGTTGAATAATAGTGTATTTTGATTATTTAGAATGAAAACTATTGCAGATAGAGAA
The DNA here is from genome assembly GCA_963971305.1 of Arcuatula senhousia. NCBI lineage: Eukaryota > Metazoa > Mollusca > Bivalvia > Mytilida > Mytilidae > Arcuatula > Arcuatula senhousia. Next base: position 651,551 of record OZ020305.1, read on the forward strand.
CAGCTGATGCTTGCTAAAATGTTCAGCTCATTAAGCTCTACAAAAGTCTCCATGGGGTGGAAGTTGTCATATGATCCTTTATAGGGGTTAAAGCCCCTTAAAGGCAAAAAATAGTGTTTTTGGCCTATAGAATGAAAACTACTGCAGATAGAGAAAATCTGTTGCTTGTTTAAATGTTCATCTCATTTAGCTCTACAATAGTCTTCATAGAGTCAAAGTTGTCAGATGACCCCTTATAGGGGTTAGCTTGCTTAAATGTTCAGCTCATTTAGCTCTACAAAAGTCTTCATAGAGTCAATCAAAGCTGTCATAACTTATCAATTGAGAAACGTAAACCCGTCTAAGCTTGGGCTGACAGGATGTTGCTACACAAGTAGGAAAGGTTGACGATTGGAAAGTCTTCAGATTTTTCATAAAACTATGTTTTATCCAATGTGAATTTATACAATATTGCAATCAGATCTGCGGTGCTTTTAATTTGTGTTTTGTGTTTCTTCCTGCCCTTCATGTTCGTGTTTACCGGCTTTGTCTCTGCCCTTTCGGACTTTTGACACTCGAATGCCCCATTGGTGCCTCTTTGCTTCTTTTAAAAGAACGGGTATTTTAATCAAATAACATAAAACAAATGAAAAAGAACATTTATAGTAACACACACACACACACCCACCCCCCCCCCCCACACACACACCCCCCCCCACACACACGTTAATGTAAACATATATTAAAGACATAAGTGCAAAACATGAAAACATGTAGTTTGAAGTACTTTCAATGTTATTTCATGGTAAATGAAGATTACGGCAAAACTACTATGCTGGTATGTAATCTATTTTGAGAAGTGTTCTTCATGTTTAGATCTAACTCTCGAAATAGACTTTTGAGGAAAACTTTCAACAAAATTCTATAACAAACGTGATGTCCTAAACTTGCCAATAGTTAATTTTTCCTTCTTGTGTAGCAACATTCCGTCAGCTGCTCCAGCTTATGGAATTTATGTATCCCAACTGATTCGTTACTAGAGCGTGTGGGGATTACATCAATAGCCTTGGCAGAGTATCAAGTCTGACACAATTATTGATAACACGAGGTTATGTCGTTCTCGGTTGGTATATTCGCTCGAGAAATTTTACGGAAGACATTATGCGCTCATAAACAAATATGGGATTTCTATCTCTCAGATGAGTGCAGATAGTAGTTTTTTATGGGGTTTTGTTTGTCTTCAGTTCGGATTTGAAAATTGGCATCGTGACGGTTGTGCAATTGCAGACAGAAACTGCTTACTTTTCATTCTTGTTACTGAATGAGTTTGCTTTGTTGATGTCCCTTCGGTTGATTAAATGTTTATGTTTGTGCTGTTTTTGTTTGTGTTACTCTGTTACCTTTGGCGTCTCTTTGCTTGTTCATGGATTACAATACAATACAAGAAAAAGACAGCTGTGTTGTGGTTTAGGACCTTTAGATCGCTGGGGCCATAAAACATGATTTATAAAGCCATTCGGATACCCCATTGGTATCTCTTCTTCTTTTAACCTAGCATTTCTTTCGAAATGTCCGTACATGTCCAGGCCTTTGAGATCTTCAATTTCTCCGTATGTCTGCCTTGTTTTATGTCTGGTGATGTTCTGATGATGAACATAAATGATTATTATGACATTTGTCTTGCTACACTGATGTCTCAAGTACTCTCGTGTTGAATTAAACTATCGATTTTATATTAACTGTGTGTTAGTTTGTGCCTTGTTATTGATAATTATCAAAAGGAGGAAGGATGGCACCAAAAACTAGTTTAAACCCGCCACATTTTAAATTTGCCTGTCCTAATCCAGGAATCTGTATCAAAGCCTATGTTTGTATTTTGTCGATATAATGTTAATTGTTTTTTTTTGCCAACAAGAGGTTATATCATTGCACTTTAGGATTGGGCTTGAATCATAATTTATGTTGTTTATTTTTAATCCAGGGCAAATTGAAAAACAGCGAGCAGTGACCATTGGTCACATTAATGGCTGCTGGCTGTTTTCCATTGTGGAATTTTTAAAATGTCGTTTATATTGTAGGTTGTGTCGCGTACACTTATTCCACATCTCATAATCTACTTGTTTTGTCAATTATCTTGGCAATTTAAGCTTGACTCTCCAAGCTTGGTAGTTCTGTTATTTCCTATATTTCTTTGTTCCAATAAGTTACATAGTCTTCTAATTACATGTAGTTCATTATTGGTTTTTAATAAGATTATAGAATATTTCCCTAGGCTAACGATATTTCAGTCCAATACTTAAAGCATAATGAAGAGATTGTTTTCCTCCATGACAATTTTGATTATTTTGCCTATTATAAACATTTATTTTCTGTATGTATGTTAAGAGCTCTAATCATCAACAAGATGTGTTCGGTACTAACTACTTTACCAATGAAAATTGTAGACCACTTTACGGAGAATAATAGTTTCAATAATACAAACAGTCGCTTTGCTTGTCCATAATTGCTCATTTAAAAATAGCGTTATTGAATATCAATGGGTTAAAGCGTGCCTATGAATGAGTAGATAATCAGTGCACAACCAAACTGATTATTCAGTGGAATTGATAAATCCTTGTATTTGAGTACTGAATAAACTTTAATGAAAAATGCATTAAAGATATTGATAATAAAGTAGAAAATTGTTGCTGAAAACAAAGTATGCGTAAGACAAGTGTGCAAACATATTTTTGAGTTTGATAATAACCGAAGATTGTTTACTCTCCTCAAGCGAAACCAAAATGTATGGTTTATTGGGACCATTCTGTCTGTTTATCCTTTCGTTTGTCGGCATATCTCTTAAGCGCAACTGTAACTCATCCACACCTATTTGAATAATTGTTAAGAAACTTTAAAATGTACATTTTGTTTTCATACAATATTCAAGGGAAATATGTAGACTTAATTCTTTTTCCAATAGGGAGTTCACGATGGAACGTTGGCTTTTTTTAAATGAAGCTACCGCTAATGATATGTATTTACAAAATAAAATTTTAAACCGTTATATTTAGGTCATTAATTTTGAATAAATAAGCATAAGCATAAGCATAAGCATAAGCATCACATACATTGCAACAACACTATCTAAGGGGGAATAAAAATAACAACAAAGTTTCAGACTGTAAATTTAGCTACGCCTGACGCGCGTTTCGTCTATTCAAGACTCATCAGAGGCGCTCAGCCAAAAAAATTGAAAATGCCAAATACTATATGAATTTGAAGAGCATAGAACAATAAAACCAAAGATACAATACGGGGGAACCAAATTATTATTAAGATGATCAACCTATGTCTGGGGAAGGAAGAACCTTAGGGTTTAGACGATTTGAAATTTTAACGGATAATTTAAAGCTTTGATGTATTCTCCAACACAAAAGTGTTCGTGCCGGAGCGGGCTAAGGGGGAAATGATTGACAGTCATTCTATCATTTCCTCCTTTTCTGTTGCTTCTGAAAAATTAACGATGACATACCATCATTGTATTTGATTACTCAATTACATACAAATCCACGATTCATTGTTGGGTCATCCAAATGTAACACCAAACCTTTTTCAGTCATGTTTCATATAATACTTTCAGCTATCAAATTTTGCATCCAAAAAAATTCCCAAATGTTGTTAGAAATGGTTTAATCAAATGTGGATCTTAAAAATTTCGATAAAACTGATCAAACTTCACAATTCTAAAACAGTTTAATCTTGTAAGAGCATCAAAACATTCGATTTTCCACACTTAATTCTTCAATTTTATATTTTTAACTCAAATCACTGTTGGCAGAGCTAGTAAAAAAAAACGGAAAACGTAAGTATATTTATCTAGCAATCTATTAAAATAAGATTTACTTCTCCAGTATGACTGATTCGTTTTTGTCATTTTCTCTGGACTATGAGATTGATCATTTAAGTTCGGTAGTTTTGTTATTACCTTTATTTGTCATCAAATGAGTCTAATAGAAAGAGTAAATTTAAAGAGGATAGTATAATCGAAATGTTCATTTTTCTTATTGACAACATGTTAGATCAGTTTGGTGAAGGTTTCTTCAGTAAATAATTAGGACTCTAATGATCCATTATTTTGCAACGTTGCTTGCTTATTAGTTTCTTCATTCATATGAAACAGGGACCGTGTCAATGAAGCTATCCTAACACATATCCTAAGACATCGTTCAGGAGTTACTTAAGGATGGTCTTAGAACCATATAAAGATATTGGGTAGGATGTACACCGAAGCTGAATTAGGATATTCCTATATATAATGGTCCCAGGACCGTCTTAGAAGAACTGTTATGCAATTCATATTTAAATAACTTTCAATAACAATTTCATAGCAGATCAAAATGCATGATAAACTTCTACATTTATAAAACAATGTGTGATCAATTTATTTAAATCTTAATTTCTTTTTTAGTTATTTTTTTGTTTTGTTTTAATAAATGAAATGTAAATAACGTAAACAACTTTACAAACTTCAATTTGTGCACTTTCTCCATCTCATATATCCACAGGAGCTTGAGATAAAGGACACAACAGATTCTAGGAAGTCTGCTTCATATTTAGATCTACATCTCGAAATTGACTCTCAAGGAAGACTTTCAACAAGGCTCTATGACAAACGTGATGACTTCAACTTTCCCTTCTTGTGTAGCAACATTTCGTCCGCTCCAGCTAATGGAGTTAACGTATCTCAATTGATTCTTTACTCCAGAGCGTGCGGGACTTACATCGATTTCCTTAGCAGAGTGACACGTCTGACGCAAAAATTGCTCACACAGGGTTATGTTGCTCCTCGGTTGCTGTCTTCACTCAAGAAATTTTACGGAAGACATAATGCACTTATAGACAAATATGGGATTTCGATCTCTCAGATGAGTGCAGATGTTGGTTTGTCATAGGGCGTTGTTTTTTCTTCCTTTGCCGGATTTGACACGCTGAATGGACTATTGGCAACGTGATGGGTGTGCTATAGCAAGCAGGAACTGCTTACTCTTCCGGAGCACCAAATTTCACTCTTGTTTCGACTGGAGTTCGCGTTGTTGATTGATATTCAGTTATTTTGTGTTTCCATGTTTTACATGTTGTCTGTTTTTGTCTCGTTCTTGTTGATGTTTACTGGTTTTGTCTCTGTCCTTTCAGACTTTTGACATTCGGATATCCCATTGGTACCTCTGCTTCTTTCACTGTTTTTCGTGTCCATTTTTTAGATTAAAAAAAAACCATAAAAATATGTGAGCAAAACATGTGAAAAAATTTCAAATAATAATTTTTTATGGGATGCAAAATTTCGAAGCAATCCAGTCTATCTATCAGAATATAGTTCTATTTGAATTTTCAGCATGTTACAGAGACGTCAAGGTTACATACATCTTCTTGAAATTTGTATGGCCCTACTGTATTTAATTGAAAAATGAATTTCAAAACTGATGATTATATGTTTGCTGGATGCTTTGCTTCAATTTAGGGACAGAGAGTTAAAATATTTTCTGCATGTAACAATTTTAAGTTAACACTAATGTCAATGTTGCATACACAAACACTGCCGTAAAAACACGCATGTGTTTTTCTTTACAAAAAGTGACCTGATTTAAACAAACACTACCTTTTGTTATTTTTTATTTCAAAACAATTAACATACATGTAGGCTATAATATAAGTTGCATGTAACATTGACAACATATTGGCAATGTTACATACTTGAAAGTCAACCACTTTCAATTAAACAGCAAATATTAAAGTTCTCAATTCTTCTTTTGAAGTTGTGGCCAAACAATATTTTTAAAAAATGTAAATTCAGTGTGGTGATAATGTCTTCATACAAGCCAGTTTATGAAATTGAATCAGAAAATAGTAACATTGACGACATTATAATTCTTGCCTTTGAGTCTTTTGAGTTTTTTTAAAGATTTTAGGCATAATCAACTAATGATATTAATCAGTATCATCAAATTTTGTAAAAACTCCCAAAATTCAAATGCCTGTGTATCAAGTTTTTCATTTTTGACGTCAATGTAACATGCATCATTGTTTTACAATACTCGAGGGCAAGAAACTTTTGATATTAGCTTGTTTCTTATTGGTTTATATGTGAATACAAATGACAACAAAGTTCCAGACAATTAAATTTGCTACGCCTGACGCGCGTTTCGTCTATTCAAGACTCATCAGAGGCGCTCTACCAAAAATATTGAAAATGCCAAACACTGTATGATTATGAAGAGCATAAAACAGTATAACCAAAAATACCAAACTGGGGAACAAAATTATTACTAAGATATTCAACCTATGTCTGGGGTAGGAAGAACCTTAGGGTTAAGACAATTTTGAAATTTAGACGGATAATTTAAAGCTTTGATGTATTCTCCAACTCAAAAGTGTTGGTACCGGAGCGGGCTAACCTCGGGGAATTTAAACTCCACCAGCAGTGCTAACCTTCACGTGTGTTCGAAATACAAATGACAACAAAGTTCCAGACAATTAAATTTGCTACGCCTGACGCGCGTTTCGTCTATTCAAGACTCATCAGAGGCGCTCTACCAAAAATATTGAAAATGCCAAACGCTGTATGATTATGAAGAGCATAAAACAGTATAACCAAAAATACCAAACTGGGGAACCAAATTATTACTAAGATATTCAACCTATGTCTGGGGTAGGAAGAACCTTAGGGTTAAGACAATTTTGAAATTTAGACGGATAATTTAAAGCTTTGATGTATTCTCCAACTCAAAAGTGTTGGTGCCGGAGCGGGCTAACCTCGGGGAATTTAAACTCCACCAGCAGTGCTAACCTTCACGTGTGTTCGAAATACAAATGACAACAAAGTTCCAGACAATTAAATTTGCTACGCCTGACGCGCGTTTCGTCTATTCAAGACTCATCAGAGGCGCTCTACCAAAAATATTGAAAATGCCAAACGCTGTATGATTATGAAGAGCATAAAACAGTATAACCAAAAATACCAAACTGGGGAACCAAATTATTACTAAGATATTCAACCTATGTCTGGGGTAGGAAGAACCTTAGGGTTAAGACAATTTTGAAATTTAGACGGATAATTTAAAGCTTTGATGTATTCTCCAACTCAAAAGTGTTGGTGCCGGAGCGGGCTAACCTCGGGGAATTTAAACTCCACCAGCAGTGCTAACCTTCACGTGTGTTCGAAATACAAATGACAACAAAGTTCCAGACAATTAAATTTGCTACGCCTGACGTTCTTTTTTAGCACAAAATGAAACATTTATCTTAAGATACAAATGTCACACTTTTTGTAACATTCACAAATTCTTGCCAATGTACCAAATATTCTTTTTGTGTTAAAATACATACATTTGTGAAAAAAAAAGTGTAACAAAAGGGGTAATCAAACATCATTATACCGAAAAGATAAACAAATCATCGCAACGAAACAAACTGCCCAATGAACAAAAAACCCACGCACATAACAGCCAAACCGCATTTAGCAACGTGAACTAAGCCGAAACGATAGTGAACGCAGGTGTTCCTAAAGAGTAAGAAGTTTCAACTTGTTATAGCTCATCCGTCACGTTGCTAAAGATTGCTTAAGTGTTGGTCAAATCCAGAAAGGATGAATTAACCAAACTCTTACAAGCATTACAAGCGCATGATGTCTTCCGTGCTTGAGTGACGACAACAACCTGGGAGCCATGTTCTCCTGTGTTAACATTTGCTTGTCAGCCGTGTAGCTATATCAAGGAAGTCGTTGTACTCCCCACATGCTCTTGAATAACGAATCAATTGTGACATGTGTATACTCCTTATCCTGGAGCGGACGGTATGTTGCTACAAAGAAAGGGAAAGATAATTTTTGAAAAGTTGAACTCATCATGTTTGTAAAAGAGCTTCGGGTGTCAATATCGAGAAGTAAATCCAAATATAAAGCGGGCTTCCTGGAATCTGTAGTGTCTTTTATCTCCATTTCATGTGGATATATGAGATGTATATATTCACAAAATCGAGGATTTTTAAGTGAAAGAAAAAAATCTATAAAATGAAATATGAAAGGATAGAAATAGTATTAAGTATAATTCAGACATCAGAGATATCAAATATTTATGCTTACAAGTTTTCGATATAATTTCATGTCTCCCCTCCAAAAGAATCGTCAAAACAGTTCAATCCTCAGCTATATAAAAATGTCGTGTAGATATCTCTATATCAAATTATTATTTTCTTGAAGGTTAGAGACCGATATTTTCTTATATCTTATTGTTAGTTAAAATCCTGGATTGGGAAACAAGCGTAATGCTTATGTAAATCCCTCTCCAGCTAGCAGTTTGCAAGTGTGGCCTTTGAAGTGGTCCCCATTGAGTCTACTCTTGTCGAACTGTACAAAGGAGTCTTGTCTTTAACGTGCATAGGGTTTTGCTCTCCCCATACACGGGACAACATTTTTTTGACCCTTTCGAAAGACTAGCATCGTTCCTTGAGACCATTCTCGAAAATGGTGTTACTTTTATATGTTTATTTTCATTATTATTGAATACACTGGTTATTTTGACATAATGAAATTTGTGATTACAATATGAAAACATTATTGTGTAATTGTTTGGGCAAATTTGCTCCTGCAACAAAAGAAAAATGCTTACTTTAAGTGGAGATCTTAATCTTTTTATAATATTTATTTTTTTATAATATAATGATAAATAAAGATAAAAAGACACCTACCAAACTTGAATAATTTATCTCATGTGTCCACGAAAACATGAGACAGTTACATACATGATCAATTGAATCGCAATGATCTTAACAAAACAGGCATTTTAACAGAAATGATAGAACGAAACAGGTTCAATAACACCAAATCTTCCTCTTTAATTGCGATCTCAGGATCTAATAGTTAAACAGAACCAAATACCAAGAATGCTCTGGGTGTCAAAACGATGACATTATTTTTCGTTAATGAACGTTGTATGTTAAACCTTTAGCATAGATGATTGTGACTATAGATGGCCTCGTTGAAGGCTGCTGGCGGTTGTCCATTGTGGTTTTTTTCTAAATTGCCGCTTAATTGTGGGCTGTGTCACGTACACTTATTCCATATCTCATTACTTTCTATAGATATTAAAAGAAAATTCCATCAGATAAGTCATGACTTAGTATGTGATATTTGCATGGTCCCTAAATCCCTTAGCGCATCCTGAACAATAACTTCATTTTTGTTAATGAACGTTGTATGTTAAACCATTATCAAAGATGATTGTGACTGTCTGTAGATATTTTGATAAAATTGCAACAGAGGAGTCAAGATTTAGTATGTGATTTTGCACGCTTTATTTCCATGTTCTGTCAACCCTCGGTCACCAAATGTATCCTGAATAATAACATTTAAATGAGACCAGAAATTTCAATAAAAGTTTATTAATTAAGCTAAGGACGGTTTTGATTTCCAGAAGCATTTTTGAAAATATTGTTTGTGTTAATCGACTTTATTTATATTAAGGCCTTAACCATCTATTGTAGTTGCGTTTGACCTAATAAAATTATTCTTATTCTTATTCTATTAAATTTCATGTACATGTATTTTTGCCAGTCATTCTGTAATGCAGAGAATTTCGTATTTGAAAAAAAAGATTGATAGATATTACATTGTATTTGTTGTTTATACATCATATGATGCTGATTCATCCTTGATATATACTAGTAATTTATAAAATACAAAACTATTAACCACTTTTGTTAATTTGGTTCCCAAAGTACTGCTATAAAAAGCAATCTAAAGAAACGATGGTTATTCAATGGCATCAAAAAATTGTGTTAATGTATTGATAATTGATCACCTTTGTATTTTTTTTGTTTCGGGATGCCCAGAAGTTCTTTTAAATTAACAATATCACCTAAAACTAATTATCGGTAAACCTCTTCAAATTTATTTTGTCCATCAAATATAGTGTCATGGTACTTTTTTAATCAATCAGGGCCAATAAAGGAATGATAATGATATAAAGAAAAATGAGGAAAACATCTACATTTAATTGATATAGAATAGATATATAAAACAATAATATCGCATAATCACATTCACTCGATTTAGTTTTTAAATGATGTGATAGTGTTTAAATGAGCAAACCACATAATAACATTCTAATGGCTGAGTCTCCAGTCATGTGTAGTTATTTTGAGCAAAACCGTATTAAACGTTTGACGTTATATTTTTTGTCGCTATATTTAGCTGAATTTTTACATACTTCGTTTTGTTTCAATTTAATTTCAAAATCTCTATTTGGTGCGTTAATAAATCTAGCAAAATTGCATGACTTCTTTATGATAATAAGTTGTCTTAACAAAACTTCATGACTTTCACACGATTACGTCTTTATGATAATGAGTTTTCTTGTAATTTTGAGCAGCGCCGTCTGTGAAGATCTGCTTTATAACTTTTGTATGGTTGAATCTTTATTTGGTCTGTTATTATTTTGAGCCGCCCAGCATTCATTCGGAACACCTTTAGCCACAACGGAGAAGTCCCCACTTTCTTCCATTGTGTAAGTAAATGTACTTTTTCCTAACATGTTAGGACTTGAATTGTTCATTTTCTGTAAAGGCAAAGCTTTCAAATACCCGTTTCCATATCGATTGTTTTTGTCCTTGCAGAAAAATGTCTTTAATATGATTCTTTTCAAAGGTCTGTTTTTACAGATGTATATAAATGGGTGATAAATCACTGAAGACTTGGCAATCAAGGCAGGAATAGTGGCAACGAACGGAGACATGCCTCTAGTCAATCCCATCATAGATACAACACAATGTATGGCGTAAGGAGACCAGGCCAATGCAAAGGCAGCTGAAAAAAAGAAAAATAGATGGCATTCATTGATACCACTCAAAGTATGAAGTAAGGAGACCAGGCCCACGTGGGGCACTTCAATAACGGTAATAACAAAACTACCGAACTTGAATGATCAATCCCATAGTCCAGAGAAAATGACAAGAACGAATCAGTCATACCGGAGAATTGGTGAAAAAAAACCATATTTATCAGCATGATCTTATTTGAAGACAATGTATTCAATATGTAAACTTTGGATTAGGTTATGACATAGGCTGCTGTGAAACAGCTGAAAAAATGACTGTCCGGTCAATGACAAAAAAGCTATGCATATATTAAGAAAAAATACGGAAGGTATGATATTTTTTATGTTGATCGATTCTTCATTGTGTTTATTTCATGGTTTCTTTGGTGCATGAAAGTGTTAGTAAACTCTACACCTAGATCTTGAAACGACATACACAGGAAAAGAAACTGTTTATGGAACGTTTCTATTTATTGTAATAAGAAAACGAAACTTTTAACAAATGAACAGTAAGCTCCTGCTCTGTTCTGGTTTGTTTTCTATGAGTTTATCAACTTAACACGAGATTGTCGGCCAAAGTATAAGAGTACATATTGGATTTTTTTTTGCCGGAGTCTGTATGCAGGTTGTTGATTATACCTTACCAGTGAACTTCAATGCAAATATGTAGCCTTATAGACAAAAAGCTAAGATTTCCGCTTTAAATTGTATTACAGGCCCTCGAATACTGTTGTGAGAAGACAGCGATTGATACGCTACGAAGGCATCCCTTTGGATTTAGAATGGAGATCGGCAATAAGTGCTCCTTCTTAACTGTTTTAGTTGATATTGCCATGTGATTGATGTCAAGGTACGTTTCCTATCTCTTCTCTTTCACATTATGGTCAAAAGAACATGAAGTCTGTCAAAATGGCCAGAACTAGGTGAGCAATAGACATGCGTATCAACTATAAAGAGGCTGTGATTAGAAAATGCTGAGAGAACTGTTACCGAAATTCTTTCCTCGCCCGCCAATTCCCAGACACTCACTTTTTATAGCCCGGATTTTGCACCCCAGGAAGTCTGGCCATAAATAAATTTTGAGAAATCCTATGTAAGACTTACCAATCATAGTGCAGATTGTTTTTGTCACTTTCATCTCCCTCTTAAGGATAGTTTTCCTGTGACAACTGTAGGTGTTAAAGCTTGTCGTTTTACGCTTTTCTTTCATCTGAAAAAAATATAGCAATCTGATTAAAATCTATTAATATCATTTTAAAGTTAAAACGTTCATTTACACGTGCGATCGGGTATCCCTCGAGGAACACAAATATCTATTTTTACAGTTTATTAAAAAGGAGTATCTAATGGATAAATGTTTCCTTATTACTGTCAAGAATTGTTAAACATTCCAATTAACCGAGGGCGTAAGTCCCATTGCTTAGAAGAAGAACAAATTATACTGAGGTGCATGCAATGAAAAACATATATCTACAAGGAGATGTTTTATCTTTTAAATGCCAATTAAAAAGAAGAGACCCGAGCAAAAGGCATTGCCATTTCCATTTGTCAATACACAGATGAATAATTTTATTGTAGTCTATTGCTATGTGCTTTTTATATTAAAAATGTTATCATTTTGTCTATAGTCTTGCACGTCATAATTTTTGTAAAATATATACACGTGTGTATGTGTATGGTTTCCAACTAAAAATATATCTATAAACAATTTCCCACACAATTTTTTTCCGCGTCAAATAATATTCAGATATATACATTTCTTTTTAAAAAATGAATCAATAGGATAAAAAAGGTTTAAATATCCATCCCACATCAAAAGCTTTGATTATATATTAGAGCTTTTAAATTCCTTTTCAGTGTTTCTTATCACAAATAACCGGCATCATTATCGCCTTTCGTGTCGACATGCAAAAGTTTAATTTCACAACGGATTGTTATAGAACTTTACATGATCTAAAGGAGATAGCAAAGTCGAAATCAAAGAAATAAAAAGCACCATTATGGCGTTCGACTGTCTAACATTTCCGGGTACAAAATGTATGATTTTTTTAGATATACTTAAAACTAAATTAAAGACAATAGGGATAATGTTGTGGTAATCTGAGTGTCCTAATTGTATGTCACAGTCACAACCTTAGTACCTTAGTGCTAAGTCACTACTGGACCCTAAGATCGCAATGGCAGATGAAGGTTTGGCATTATTAAACCTGGTTTAATCAACCATTTCTTTAAAGAATGCCGGTAACAAATCAGGGCCATCTAGCTATCTAATTTTTATCGTCTATATAGGGTAAACCGGTCAGACAGGGTCAATTATAGACCATTTATGATAGTTATTTTTTTTATTGTTTTAATGTTTTCTTACTAATAATTTAAAGTCTAAACTAATAGGCACATCAATCTATATACCCGCGATATAAATGTGCACTATATTTCATTTATCAATACACAAGCTGATGCATAAATAAGCATTTCTGACCTTTCACTTTTAAACCACAGTTGCTTGTGTCAATACACAAATAATCGAATGGTCAGAGTCTAAACGATAAAGTTAGATCATGGTAACTTAATACATGAAGTGCTCTGCTACTTGTTTTTATGTTTTATGTTAAATCGTATGGGCTTTTGAATTTTTTAACATGTTTAACATGCAAAAGAAGCATACAGTGATTTCTTTCCAAATCAGGACACATACATTTTTGTGCATGAATTACAGAAAACGCATCGAACTATAAAACATCCCTATCAATAGTAAAGTGACCAGTTGCAGAGTATAGGAAGGAAATTTGAATGCACAACTTGAGACCTTACTCTTTATACAGAAAAAAACTGATGGTGTATGCTTTGTTCATATTTCAAATTGAATGGCACTTCAAATTACAACATCCCTTTAAAACAAACACACTGACATTATCAACATGTTAGATTGAGTAATAGAAAAAAAGTATCTTAATTGTTAAATAAAGGTAATAACAAAACTTCCGAACTTGAATGATCAATCTCATAGTCCAGAGAAAATGACAAAAACGAATCAGTCATACCGGTGAATTGGTGGATCGCAATGGTCCTGACTTGGTACAGGCATTTCAAACGAAATGGTGAAATTAAAATCAAACAAAATTAAAAAGAACACTCAGCTTATTACAAGCGTCAATTTCCATCACGCGACATTGGAATGTCTCAGTATGATTTTTCTTATAAATGATGTTTTTATACAGGTACTGGTGTGAAAATGATATTAATGAATAAATAAAAATAATTTTGTGAATTTAGTAAAAATTCGGACCAAAGAGGGATTTTCTAATTCAGATTCAAACATGTTTAAAATAAAACATATTTCTATAGGGGGTCCATAAACCTACAGTTCTTAATTGGGTTATAAGTATATTTTTATACCCCCCACTTCAAAAGTGGGGGGAATATAGTGATAGGGGTGTCCGTCCGTCCGTCCGTCCTTCCGTTACACTTCAGGGTACCCATCTCTTATCTGCAACTCCTCCTAAACCCCTTGGTGGATTTTCATGAAACTTACACACAATCTTTGTGACATAATGTAGATGCGCACCTACTATTTTAAAATTTGATCAGAATGATTTATGGAGTTTCCCATAGCAAAACATGGACTTAGCCATTCGCCTACATGGGGGTACCCATCTCTTATCCGCAACTCCTCCTAAATCCCTTGATGGATTTTCATGAAACTTACACAAAATTGTTGTGACATAATGTAAATGTGCACATACAATTTTAAAATTTGATCAGAATGGTTTTTGGGGTTTCCCATAGCAAAACATGGACTTAGCCATTCGACTACATGGTGGTACCCATCTCTTATCCGCAACTCCTCTTAAACCCCTTGATGGATTTTCATGAAACTTACACACAATCTTTGTGACATAATGTAGATTTGCACCTACTATCTTAAAATTTGATCAGAATGATTTTTGGGGTTTCCTATACCAAAACATGGACTTAGCCATTGACTACATGGGGGTACCCATCTCTTATCCGCAACTTTCCTAACCCCCTTGATGGATTCAATGAAACTTACTCACAATTGTTGTGACAAAGTGAGATGTGCATCTACTATTTAAAAATTTTATCAGAATTATTTTTGGGGTTTCCCGTAGCAAAACATGGACTTAGCCATTCGAATACATGGGGTACCCATCTCTTATCCACAACTCATCCTAAACCCCTTGATGGATTGTCATGAAACTTTTACACAATCTTTGTAACATAATATAGATGTGCACCTACTATTTGAAAGTTTGATCAGAATGATTTTGGGGTTTCCCATAGCAATACATGGACTCAGCCATTCGACTACATGGGGGTGCCCATCTCTTATCTGCAATTCCTCCTAAACCCCTAGATGAATTTTCAGGAAACAATTCACAATCTTTGTGACATCATGTAGATGTGCATCTCCTATTCTAAATTTTATCTAATTAA
Organism: Arcuatula senhousia; assembly: GCA_963971305.1. Lineage (NCBI taxonomy): Eukaryota > Metazoa > Mollusca > Bivalvia > Mytilida > Mytilidae > Arcuatula > Arcuatula senhousia. Next base: position 666,832 of record OZ020305.1, read on the forward strand.
TTTTTTGGGGGTGGGGGGTATTTATTTGTGAGCTGCGGCTCACAGTTTTTCTAGTTTTATTAAAGTTTGCTTGATTATAGTTCCGTAGCTTCTGTGTGCTATTAATGTTGTCTGATTTGATGTGTTGTTTTCGTTTATGTCTAATGATCGAGTGATTTTTCTTTGCCTTATTACAAATACCAAAACGCGGGTATAAACGGTTAATTTGGATATGCTATATATCGATATTAATTTCTAATATATTGTCGCTGAAATTTCCGATTGTTAAATTCAAAATTGATGAAAACACCAGGTTTCTTTCCTTGTAATGCACATGGTCGATATCCTCGGTGCTGGATTTGGCTTCCTTGTTCGAACGTTTTGGTTTTGAGTACTTTTCGTTTTCAACTGTTTTGGATTTTGACCTTCCAATGTTCTGGTTTAAATGCTACTGATGAGAGGTTACTCCTTGAAATATCGATATATAGCATATCTAAATTAACCGTTTATACCCGCGTTTTGGTATTTGTATTTTTCAAGGAGTGAGCTCTCATCAGTAGCATTTGATTCAAAACATTGGAAGGTCATATTCCGAAACTGTTGAAAACGAAAAGTACTCAAAACCAAAACGTTCGAACAAGGAAGCAAAATCCAGCACCGAAAATATCGACCATGTGCATTACAAGGAAAGAAACCTGGTGTTTTAAACAATTTTGAATTTAAAAATCGGAAATTTCTGCGACAAATATATTAGAAATTTTATGGTAAATCGTGTCAGACAAGTCTGACGACCAGGCTTGTGATTACCCTCTTACCTTATAAGACTTAGATTCGAATGGCCGATTGCAACATATTTGCAATGGGGCATCATAGCAGACAGGAACCGCTTACTCTTCCGGGGCACCTGAGTTCACTCTTGTAAGACTTGAGTTCACCTTGTTGATTTCCGTTCGGTTAATTTTGTGTTTTGTGATTCTTCGTGCTGTTCTTGTTCGTGTTTACTGATATTGTCGTTGCCCTTTCGAACTTTTGACACTCGAATGCCCTATTGGTGCCTCTTTGCTTCTTGCTATAATTTTGTAACTGGCAATTGATTAAATTTGTAGATTATTTGTCTTTCAGATGACCAAATCATAAATACGTGTATGTATTACTGAATAAAAAAATAATATGTGTCTTGTTGTTCCATTTTAAAATGAACAGATTGTTCTTTCTTCCTCGTTCTTATATAAAGCTCTGCCTTTTTACGCTTAGCGCTTTGAGTTATTATTTCTGTATGTCTCAGTCTTGTTTTGTCTGTTCTTCTTTGACATATGTGATTTAGCATCCAATTTTAGTAGTTTTATTCTCGCCTTCGACAAAAAGTCAGGACACATTCTAGAGGCGGCGTTAAGCTTTTTTTGCAAGACTTGTGTTGAAAATGATTAACTTAAAAAAGTATTTTACCTAATTAATTGAAATATGGAATACAGACAGTTGCAGTAATGTTCTACCAAACAGTCGTCATGCTGTGTAACTTTGATTCATTTTTCGCTTCATGATATTTAAACTTATGCTTTAGAGTAACCTTCTAGGTTAAACATCATATTTAGAGGAAACTTCTAGGTTAGACTTCATATTTTGAAATTTAATCTATATATAGGCATCTTTTAGTTGGTATACAAACTGTTTGCGCTACGATTTATGCCATTGTCACCATACCATTTGACCAAGATTTAAGCTTAAGGGACCCTGTTAACTCCGTTTGGTGATGTAAATTTTTTATAAAGTTTCAGTGGAAAACGACTAAATTGTTAAAAATAATGCTTTCGTATACAGACACACGGGGACATTTTCTTTGCTACTGTCACCATGCCGTGTCTAGGCAAATAAAGGTAAAACAAAATTACCGAACTTGGAGAATCTATCTCAAATGTCCATAAGACGAGACAAAACAAGGAAGACATACCGGAAAAAATGAAGATTCGCAATGGTCCTGACTTGCTACAGGCACAGACAAGTTCTCAATAGCTGTAAACGAGCCTCTAGAGTTGGTTAAAATCAGAGAGACCTTTCTTGAGTTTCACCGATATACCGACAAGCGAGACATACTTTTGGTAGCCATATTTCCACTTTATGTTATTACCTATATCAATTCGACTACATAAAACATGTGTATTTATTTATTTCGTACTTATAAATTCATTATAAATTCATAGGGTGTTGTTTTGTCTTCCTTTACCGGATTTGACACGCTGAATGGACTATTTGCAACGCGACGGGTGTGCTATAGCAAGCAGGAACTGCTTACTCTTCCGGAGCACCTGAGTTCACTCTTGTTTCGACTGGAGTTCGCGTTGTTGATTGATATTCAGTTATTTTGTGTTTCCATGTTTTACATGTTGTCTGTTTTTGTCCCGTTCTTGTTGGTGTTTACTGGTTTTGTCTCTGCCCTTTCGGACTTTTGATATTCGGATACCCCATTGGTACCTCTGCTTCTTTCACTATTTCTGGTCATAGTACATTTTGAAATAATTATTTTCTATTTTGGGTGACATTGCAACTTGTAATGAACTATTTTATATTTTATTTTTATTTTTCATTCTTTAATTGTTGTTATAAAAGGAAGGTTAGCACCGGGGGACAAAACTATCCCCAAAACCCTTTTCAATTGCTTAGCAACTCATAATTATTTACGAATGATATAAATGCGAATGTGTATGTGTTGTTAGGGTTTAACACCCTTTTTGACGCACCTGATTCATACAGGGCGGTAAGTTGAAACCGGAGTACCTGGATGAAACGACCAACTTTAGTAAAGTAACGTACAACCCTAATCACATACAGGTGGGGAAGTCCCGTTTTTGCAAATTACAAGCGGGAATCGAACACCACCTGAGAGGTAACCAGCTTATGATCAATGTTGAAGTATTTAACGCAGCGGTTAGGACCACCCGGCCAGCCAGACCAAATACACGTGTGAAACTAAAGTAGGGGCATTCACAAAGACTTCGTGGATCTTAATTTACTTGAGGTTAAAAAGTAGAATACGTTAGAAGTATATAAACCGTCAAGTGTAAAATTGCTATGGTTATATAATGAAAAGATAATTAGATTAGAATAACTCCCTTCTTTTAGGAACCAAATTAAAAGTGATTGTATTTTCCTTAGGTATTTTATGGTATGAAAATGAAAATATAATTAATTTAGAATAATTTCCAATCTTATGAACTAAATTATCACATGCCATATTTCGAAAGTATTTCATGTAAGTGAGATTTATAATGGTAAGGGCTAATAGTAAGCCTTTGACATTATTATTTAAGAACGGATGGGCTTTAAAACTTTTAGATAGGAGAGTGAAAAGGGTATGTAGTGTTATTCTTTAATGTCAAGATGATTGTACTTCATATAAGAAGAAAATCCGGATTCGATGAAAATCGATGGAAATTTGACCCAACTTGATTATATAAGAAATTTTGAAGGGTTTGATGAATAATGCTGAAGTCTTAAATAATGTATCTGTAATATTAGTTTTAAGAGAAATGAGTTTCAAATTATAAAATCACCCTTTTTTACATGGTTTTTGTATAAAAAAAAACCATGTACATCCAAAAACCTATTTTCTCACCTTTGTGACGAAATGCCAAAAAAAATATTTGAATTGTCTTAAAACAGCAGGGAATTTTTAACACTGTAAAGCTACATATTCCGTATGCTGTTTAAGAACACTTAACTGCTATAAAAACGTTTGCTTAATAAGGAGTTGATACACATTCTATGATATCACAAAAACAATTCTTTCGTATGTACAATGTTAATAAATTAAATACATAAACTTTAACTGAAACGATCAATCTTTTATATCCAAGAAAAAAAGACAAAACAACAAAACAAGGCAAAGACACTCTGGAGAAAATAATAAAGATAAAAGACATGATCTATATTAAAATTTCACCCAATAACCTCTTATTTTCCGAAAAGATAAAATGTAATAAATAGGGTTCTTACTTCTAACTTTGAAATCAATTGTTCTAAATACTAAAGTAAAAACTCCCTTTTAAAGCTTTTCTTATCACTAAACAACCGGCTTCATTATCGCCTTTCGTGTCGACATGCGAATTCGTTAGAAAGTCAATTGTATCTTATATTGTCATATATTTAAACAGAAAAGGGGGAAATCAAAGAAATTAAAGATATTTGAAATATTTTAATTGCACAGACTTTCCTTGTAATGATTAACATTTAAATCTTTTGATTGCACGGCTAGCCCTTGTAAGGTTTAACAAACTTAAAGGTTTCAAACTTTGAGATTTTGTTGTATATATAGTGACAGTGAGAAATGTTATCTGTGTTTTTTCAATGTGATGATTTCGATATATGGCGTTATTTCCACGGTATTCCAAGGTTGTATAATAATATGAACACCTAGTCAAGAAGCAATTGTTGAATAAAATTCTTCCCTAAATGGCCCATTTGTATAAAATGAATAGGTCGATTAAACGTTTTTATACCCGTTTTGGTATTGTATTTTGAAATCACTGGGTCGATAACAGCTGCTGGTGGACCAGAGATCCCCGAGCTAAATCACAAGCCTGAAATTCCCGATTATTAAATTCTAAATTGTTTAAAATACAAGGTTTAGTCCTAAGCTAGGAATCTTTGACAAAGCTTTCGTTTGTACTTGTCTTTTTGGTGTTTTCTGTTCATTGTTTAAGAAGGGGGTCTATCTGTGACTGTATCAGGGCTGGATTTGAATTATATGCATCTTATTTAGACCATGGGCCAATTGCAGAACCGCGAGCAATGACAAATGGCCTCGTTGAAGGCTGCTGGTGGTTGTCCATTGTGGTTTTTCTAAATTGCCGTTTAATTGTGGGCTGTGTCGCGTACACTTTTTCCACATCTCTTTATTTTCTATTCTTTCCTTGTACTGCACATGGTCGATATCCTCAGTGCTAGATTTGGCCTCCATGTTTGAACCTTTTGGCTTTGAGTATTTTTCGTTCAATACTTTTGGTTTTTTACCTTCCAATATTTTGTTTCAAATGCTGCTGATGAGGGTAAGCGTTACTTCTTGAAATATCGATTTAAATGAGCAGCATAATTAAATTAATCGTTTTATACACGTTTTGGTGTTGTATTTTGAAATAACTGGGTCGGTAACCACTGCTGGTAGACCAGATGTCCACGAGGGTAATCACAAGCCTGATCATCAGAATTTACCATTTGATTTGATATATTTTTATTGGAATTCCCGATTGTTAGATTTTATTTGTTAAAACGCCAGGTTTCTTTCATTGTACTGCACATGGTTGATATCCTAGGGGCTTGATTTGGCTAACCTGTTCAAATCTTTTTGCTTTGAGTACTTTTCAGTCAATATTTGTGGTTTTTGACCTCCAATGTTTTTATTCAAATGATGCTGACGAGAGGTTACACCTTGAAATATCGATATACAGAATACCCAAATTAACCGTTTTTTCCCGTTTTGGTATTAAATAACCATTGCAACCGTCCGAACTAATATTGATTGATATACAATATTATATTAAGGTTCATTGCTACACTTCCAATAAGATTGTAGATTTTTACTAATTTTTCTTGTCCATGGACGACTTTAACTACAGTGTACTTGAAAAATATATACATATCTATATAGGGATAGATGGTCAGACCCGGTTGAAAGAAATTGTGATTCCTCTGTAGACTCCCTCCTTCTTAACTCTTTCGATTTAATTTTTACTGTGTGTTCGTTTGTGCTTTGTTATTGATTATCAGTAGAAGATGGTTGGGCCCCCAAAAAACCAGTTTAAGCCCGCAATATCATAAATATGCCTGTCCTAAGCCTGGAATCTTTATCAAAACTGTTGTTTGTATTCGTCGAATTTATGTTATTTGTTTTTTGTCAAGAAGACGGATCTGCATGAACACTTTACGATTGGTCTTGAATTATATGTAGTTTATATTCAACCCAGGGTAAATAACAAAACAGCGAGCAACAACCACTGGTCACATTGAAGGCTGCTGCCTGTTTTCAATTGTGGGATTTTTAAAATATCGTTGCTGTTGTAGAGTATGTCGCGAAAACTTATTCAACATCACATTATCTTCTTCCTGTTTAAAATGCATTTCTTATGTGCCAAATTTATACTAGACAAAACATATGAACTTAAAGATATAGCCAAATACCTATACCAGTGTATATTTTGTGTACTTGCTATTCCAGTTTGAAATCTTGAGATTTCTATTCTTAGGCTTTTGATATTTCACATTTAGAATAATCACTCATTTACGATTACAGTCTGAAGACTGTTTAAAACAATATCACAAAGATTTATTTAGTTTCTTCAAGAAAACGTCGTGAAACTAAATTAATAGGGTTTATAACAATGACAAAAGTCGAGAAAACCGACGCTGATTACCCTATGAAAAGATCTAATATAAAATAACAATCACGGACTTCGTTGTAAACATATATCGATATGTCGATAGATACGTTGAAATTGCAAAACAATCTAAATTGACGTTTCGATTCATAACGTTCGAACTGATTTTCTGGACAATGTAAAGGCTAATTTTATGTGCATTTCCTTTTGATGTAGCTAGATAATATTACTCTACTACTTAACTGGTCGGTATACAAAAAAAGCAGTTCAGTAAGAAGGGGTTAGAAGGTTCATACATCGTTTTAAGCAATGGATGAATTAAGAATAATTGAATTGTTGTATGCTCAATTATAACCCTCTTACTGTTTTCCCATGAACTTTACGATTCTCCTATGTATTTTGTAACTGTCAGTTCTTCCTTTTTTCAGAATTTCAACGCGTCACACATTGATTTGTATGCTGCTGGTTATATAAAGTGTCAACCTTATTAGACCGAGATATTCTCCAAAGCAACATCAACTGATCATCGGTCAATCTATCCGGTGGAGCTGGAATACTACATGAACATTAGTCTTATTGGTTAACCATATTATAAAAGAAAAGATATTTAAGGTCATCCGATAGAGATTATGCGATACAGGCCATGCGATATTGGCTGAGCAAAATAAGGTATTCGATACAGTTCATGTGATATAGGGTATCTGATATAGGTCATTTGATATAGGGTATCCGATAGAGGTCATGCGATATAGGCTAGGCGATATAGGGCATTCGATATAGGTCATGTGATATAGGGTATCCGATATAGGTCATGTGATATAGGGTATCCGATAGAGGGCATGCGATATAGGCTAGGCGATATAAGGCATTCGATATAATTCATGTGATATAGGGTATCCGATATAAGTCATGTGATAAAGGGTATCCGATATAAGTCATGTGATATAGGGAATCCGATAGAGGTCATGCGATATAGACTAGGCGATATAAGGCATTCGATATAATTCATGTGATATAGGGTATCCGATATAGGTCAAGTGATATAGGGTATCAGATATAGGTCATGTGATATAGGGAATCCGATAAAGATTATTTCATATAGGGTATTTGATATAGGTCAAGTGTTAATGGGCATTTCATACAGGGTATTAGATATAGGTCATGCGATATAGGGTATCCGATAGAGGTTATTTCATATAGGGTATCAGATATAGGTCTTGTGATATAGGGTATCCGATAAAGGTTATTTCATATAGGGTATTAGATATAGGTCATGTGATATAGGGTATCCGATAGAGGTCATGCGATATATGCTAGGCGATATAGGGTTTTCGATATAGGTCATGTGATATAGGGTATCCGATAGAGGTCATGCGATATATGCTAGGCGATATAGGGTATTCGATATAGGTCATGTGATATAGGGTATCCGATATCTGTCATGTGATACAGGGCCTTCGATATAGGTCATGTGATGTAGGGTATTCGATATAGGTCATACGATAAAGGTATTGAATATTGGTTTAAAATATGGACGTGACTGAAATCGGACGTTGATCAGAAACCATTGCTTGAGAAGGCGATTTGAGCGTTAGAAATTAGAAATACGACCTTGATCAGAGAATGACGCCAGTAGACTCCGATTTGAGGACTTGGGCTCAGATAACAGTTCCTTAATCATAATCGATATATCAGGAAAATTATTTTGACTGCTCCATAAACAGGCTTTACAAAACTGTACATGTATACTATTATATGAAGAGATTTAGAAAAATAGAGCATAAAGGTTCATGTATACGTTTACCTCAAAATGGCTTAATTTTAGATCGATTTTTTTCTCAGTATGTGTACAGAAAAGACTGTATATATAAATCAAAAATTAACCGTAGCGCTAGCAGGAACTAGATACTGTAAACCGGGAAATTTTCGCGGCAGTTTTATTTTCGCGATGTTCGCGGTAACATTGCTAGCGCGAAAAATTGAACGGCGCGAATGAACTTGTTTTCTTTTGTAGTCTATGTACAATAACATTTCAGCGCGAATTTAAAACTGCGCGAACTAATATTCAGTCGTCATACCGCGAAAGAAAGACGGCGCGAAAATTTCCCGGTTTACAGTATAATATATTTTTTTATTCAAATTTTTGATTTTATTAATTCATGATTAATTTTGTATTTTTAAAAGTTCGTCTTTTTCCGTTTTTGAACACAGCCGATTTAAGGTTTATATAACTTACACCCTTTCACGTTGCCTCAAATCTCATGCGATATTTACTTAAAACTTAACTTAAAGTGTTCCCAGACATGTCAGTTAAGAGGTACAATACTGATGTTTTGTCCTTTTTTAAAATCCATTTTGAACGAAATTGTGCCGAAAAAACTACGCTTCAACTAAAAAAGTTTGCCAATATAATATGGTGTGTCCATAGTTAGGTCCAACTATACTTTATTTGTCCTGATAATATTTCGTATGTGCTGTACATATACTAAGATTTTCCTCGATTAAGTTCAAACCTTTAACTTACAAAATAAAGTTTTGCGTCGTTTTCACTTATTCGTCTATATAATTTTTATGGAAACCAGTTATGAATTATGTACCTGAAAGTAAACGTGACAGTGTGGGACAGACGGAAAGAAAAGAACAGATCTGAATACTATATTTCCATCTTTAAAAATAGGAAGAACATAAAAATCCCCACCGTTAACCACGTAGTATACTTTGTAATAAGATGACGATAATTGATATTCTGTAGGGAACCCTTGAAAATCGAGGAATCTGATAAAATGCTAATTAGATTTTCCTTTGAAAAATTTATTACGTCTTAAACGAAATAACAAATTGATTACATATAAATCTGTCATATTGTGCTAAATATGATCACATTCCTCGAGACAAATGATATCGATATAGAATTTTTTTTTTAAATTATGTGTAGTCGTGGCAATTTTCATGATTTTTGACTTTTCTTTCATATTTTGTTGTAAAGTTCCGTTGTCTTGGTAATTAAATGGTTTTATTTTAAATGCCCATAGGCAATCGAATTTAACAAAATACCACAATGCTCAAACATTAAATCTTAAACAAAAGACAACAGTATTTAATTTGAGGGAGTTATTGTCTGACAAGTTGTGTATTAAATATTACAAGACTGAATCACTCACCTGGTCTTAATGTCAACCCTATGAAGAACTTTGTAGAGCTAAATAAGCTGAACATTTAAGCAAGCAACAGCTTTTCTCTTTCAGCAATATTTTCATTCTGTAGGCCAAAAACATGAAACATGGGTCATCTGAACAACTTTGACTCTAAAGAGACTTTTGTTAAGAGCTTAATGAACTAAACATTTAAGCAAGCAACCACTGTTCTTTAGCTGCTATAGTTTTCATTATATAAGCTAAAAACATGAAACATGGGTCATCTGACAACTTCAACCAAATGAATGCTTTGGTAGAGCTTAAATGAGCTGAACATGTAAGCAAGCAACAGCTTTTCTCTATCTGCTACAGGCCAAAAACACTATTTTTCACCTTTAAGGGCTGTCATCCCTATAAGGGGTCATCTGACAAATTCGACTCCATGACAACTTTTGTAGAGGTACAATGTAAATGAGCTGAACATTTAAGCAAGCAACAGCTTTTCCTTATCTGCTATAGTTTTCATTTTACAGGCCATACACACTGTTTTTTTTTCTATTTAGGGACTGTACCCCTATAATGGGTCAACTTGGACCCTATGGAGACTTTTGTAGTGCTAAATGAGCTGAACATTTAAGCAAGCAACGGCTTTTCCCAGTCTGCAATAGTTTTCATTCTATAGGCCAAAAACACTATTTTTCACTTTTAAGGGGCTGTTACCCCTATAAGGGGTCATCTGACAACTTTGAACCTATGTAAATTTTTGTAGAGCTGAATGAGCTGAATGTATTAGCAAGCAACAGCTTCTCTCTATCTGCTATAGTTTTCATTCTATAGGCCAAAAGCATGAAAAAAACGCTATTTTAAGGGTTTATGTGACAACTTCAACCATATGGAGGCTTTTGTAGAGCTAAATGAGCTGAACATTTAAGCAAGCAACATCTTTTCTCTATCTGCAATAGTTTTCATTTTATAGACCAAAAACATGAAACATGTTTATATAGGGGTCATCTGACAAAATCAATCTCATGAAGACTCTTGTAGAGCTAAATGAGCTGAACATTTTAAAAGTAAGCAACAGCTTTTCTTTCTCTGCAATAGTTTTCATTTAAAGGCCAAAAACACTATTTTTCGCCTTTAAGGGGCTGTAACGCCTATAAGGGGTCATCTGACAACTTCGACCCTATGAAGACTTTTGTAGAGGTAAATGAGCTGAGCATTTTAGCAAGCAACAGCTTTTCTCTTTCTGCAATAGTTTTCGTTCTATAGGCCAACAACACTTTTTTCGCCTTTAAGGGGCTGTAACACCTTTAAGGGGTGCCCGGGTCATCTGACAACTTCACACTATTTTGACTTTTGTAGAGCTAAATGAGATGAACATTTAAGCAAGCAACAGCTTTTCTTTATCTACAATAGTTTTAATTCTATAAGCCAAAAATCATGGAAGAGTGCTATTTTTAACCTTTAAGGGGCTGTAACCCCTATAAGGGATCATCTGACGACTTCGACCAAATGGAGACTTTTGTAGAACTTTTGATGCTGAAGCAGTAAGATGGCATCTGATTTAATATATAAATTATACTTTTTGATTTACAAGGCAAAAATAGTAGTCTGACCCCTCTGGTCTATTTTTAGTAACGGTAGCCATGTTTTTTTACGGATCAAAAATCAAAACACAAGTTTGGTGCAGGACACCCCAAGGATCATTCATACCAAGTTTTATTAAATTCTGTTCAGTAGTTTCAGAGGAGAAGATTTTTGAAAAATTGTTAACAGACGACGACGACGGCAACAAACGACGACGGACGCCAAGTGATGGTAATAGCTCATGTGGACCTTTAGTCCAGGTGAGCTAAAAATGACAACAAAGTTCCAGACAATACATTTTGCTAAGCCAGACGTGCGTTTTGTTTATTTAAGACTCACCAGAAGCGCTCGACCAAAACAATATTGAAAAAGTCAAAAACTATATGATTAAGAAGAGCACAGAACAATGAAACATAAAAGACAAAATACAATTTTTTTTAAAGAAAAAATATTTTTCATTGCAAAAACACGTCTCGTTATGTTGTTATTATCACATAAGATTCTAATTCATTAATCAAATACATTCGATGATCAAAAATGCAAGAAATTGTCATAACACCAAATAATAGAAGCTAAATAAACAGAGGGATTTACGTTATCTTGTTTCCTACTACATAAATTGTACTTTCTATTTTTTCAACCCCTTAAATGGAATTGTCCTTTTTAAAATGTCTTAACTCTCAGGTACTTTCTACCCCAAGCATTGGTTGATTTTAATATAATTTTGCTTCCAAAATACAATATATGTTTGGTTGAAATTTCTATTTCTTAATATTGACTTTTACTTTTCGCATCTTCAACCTTTAGCATCTTCAACCTGTAGTTAAAGAGCCTTTACATGAAAGGCCTGAAATAGAGACAACTGAAATGGACGACGCAAAATTTTAGCCTATGAATTCATATTAATTTCCATTTGTAACTTTTTCGAGCTCTCAATGCAACTTTACGTTTTATTCAAAAAATGGTAAAGTGGAATCTTACCGTGACTATAACTTTAGAATAGACGATGATCATCAAGCTCAGTGGTGCTGCCAGTCCTATGATCAGCATAAAGATGTTGAAGGAGGTCGAATTCGAGTCCATTCCGTCCATTTTTAGTGAGCACGTGATGTTAAATCCTTCCAGCTGGTATCTATTCCATCCCATGAACGGCATGAGAGCAATGACCAGGCCATAAACATGACACCCTAGCACCATGTACATACAGATTTTCTTTGTTACAACGTTTCTCGACTCAAACCTGATCACAATGTATTTCTCGATAGCCATCGTTGTTAACGTCGCGATGATGACCAGTCCCAAATAAAAGACGATAAAAGAATGAAACTTACAAATGGAATCTCCAAAAATCCATCCACCTCTAACACTAGTTGCCGCTGTGAATAAAGTTCCAAAAGAAGATATGAGAAACCCATTGACACACATTGAAACGACGAAAGTGTTGTTAACATTCTGTAATTGTTTATTTACTAGAAATACATAAACTATAGCACCGTTAACTGAACAACCAATAAGCATGACCACAAACATCACAAAAGCTATAAAATAAAATATCCCTGTCATTTTGTATACTCAGGTCAATTACTCAATTATGATTTTTCCGTTGAATAAAATTCATTTCCTTTTATGAAATAATTAATAAAACATCAGATAGAGTTCTATCATACGCTTCCATTCCCCATGAAGTATTAGAAAATAATAATGTTCATCGCAGCGATCGCATGATATCTTCACGACATCGCTTTTAGTGTGATATTGCAATTAACGGCTTAATTTATATCCATATAAGCACTGATCAGCTAAAGAAGGTGTGACTCTGGGCAGGGCTTTCAATAGATAAGACTCTTCCCCATTTCTATCTCCCACAAAGGCATTCACCTCTCAACTTCAATTATTGGGAAACAATAAATAGCTTAAATGGGCGTTACCGGTTATCGTGATCATAGCTTTAGCGAATGTTACATTAATTTACATGTAGCTTACGAAAAGAACCTTTGAAAATATTTGCTTTTAGAAGATGATCAATAAATAGAAGTAGATACATATATAAAGAAAGGTTACAATTGTAAGGGATACGTTTAGTTGGATATATTTATAGATAATTATTTAACAAGCAGACAATTAAACACTAAACCGCGTATTTAAACTCATCTAATGTTTATTCCTGTCCTCTTTAAATTTGTTAGTTGTTCCATGCCCAGAAGTCGGGGATTTTTTGATCATTTAAGAACTGGTTTGATATCATATGGTTAAAGCTAATGAAAAAATTCCAATGCGTATTAAACTTTGTGATTTTTTTTTCTGCATCAAATAAGTGGTAATGGATAGGTAACACAAAATACACATTACTACGATATGTACATTTAAAATATTAATTGAATTTAAAAGCTTAAAGATTTTGTCTGCCTTCCCGCACAGCTTTAAACCATATTCTAATTATACATTGAATGCAATATTTTGTAGTTTTATTAGTCTGTTAAAGCGTGGACCCAATCCCAAGCACATTTTAAATGAAGCGCGGTTGAAAATGTGCGCAAAGGACCACGCTTTTACACACCAATTAAACTACAAAATATTGCATTCAATGCATATTATAACATTCCATATGAAATATTATGATTTTTGCACAGATTGATTGATAAGATTACACAAAATGCATTGTTTTTTATTTTCAATTACTCCGCATCAGTAGTTGTCAATGTCCCACGTGCTGCTGAGTTTCATCGAGAAATGAAGTACTTTTAACCAATAGAAATTTCCGTTATAAATACAAAACAGAAGGAATGTAATTATTAGAACATAAGACTGTGATGAACGTTGAGTATGAAGGCGTTAATATTTGCATTTTTTTCTCACTCGCCATGCGTGTTAGACATGTGATAAATGCTAAAAAGAAATAAAATGAAAATTAGAAATTTTACCAATTTGAAGAGAGCGATTGAAATTGTTATCACTTAGAAAAAAATGACACTGACAAAGGTATGGTTATTACATGTAAGTATTCGCAAAGTTTAAAACAAAAGCATACCTGAGAAGGAAGCTTTATATTTCTCTGTAGTGATGTCTGTAGACCTCTCATCAGCACCTGATTTCTATTTTGCGTAGCTGATTGTTATTCTATAATTTACAAAAGGATATGGAGTAAATGGCTGTTGTTTTTGGTGTTTCTTGTTCCTTCGTAAATTTTCTCGATTGTGATGACTTATTTTGTCTTGGACTTACAACATTAGTACTTCTTTGATTTGTTGACCCTCCACCCTTCGATTGTTGTCTAATATATCAATTTATCGGCAATCTGCGACATTTTCATTTGATGTTTGCTGGTTGAGATAACTTGTATCACATAACAGGCCACTTCTAAGGAGGCGCGTAACGTTGCTATGCATCAACGATAAGAGTATATGTTCTTTTGCGTCAATTATGAGTGAAAATATTTGAACGCCATTCCTGAAATTGCCGCATCACCGTCTACGCTAAGATTGATTCTTCATAGAAATGATATTATTATAACATAAGAAGTTGGTCATGAGTAAATCGGTATTGCCGATAAAGAAATATAAGACATTTTATTTTTGAAAATGGATTTTATCACGGCTTTGCATATCAGGCTCGCCCTACCGGGCTCGACTGATACTTCCTGTGATAAAACCCATCTCAAAAACAAAATGCCATATATTCCTTATTTATCATATTGTCCTTGGATGACTTGCAATACTGGAGATTAACATTTTCTACATGTATGTATTTCGTGCATTATCAAGTCTTTACTAATGGACTAGGGTAATTTCTTAATAATTGCAATATTGGCTTTTATATTACTAAATATGTTATACACTGAAAGCAAGAGTTCACGCTGAAATGAACTAGAGTACATTAAGATGTAATAAAAGAAATTAGGAATGATTTCAGATGGCCTGAGTTTAACCCCTTTTTCTTTGTTGCAATCTCTTATCAGATATCAGTTTATCATTACATGTACTAATATAGTATCTATTAGCCTTTTAATATCCTGTCTGTAACAAACACGGCGCATCGGAGTAAAAATGTGCATTAATTCTAGATACATTACAAATAAATATGGAAATTCTGACCAACTCATGAGGTTTAATTTACATGTTTTTTTTTACTATAATGAGGGTTTCTAAGATCAAGCTTTTTGGGCGAATAGCAGCTACGGGACAAATACTAGTATGTGACATAACATAGATATATTTAAACAATTATTATCACATGTTATTTATCCTCGTGATAACGAAAAGTAAAAGTCGTTTAAATGAGACACAGGTCGTAATAACGACAAATGAAAGTCGTTATAACGAAAAACAAGTTGTTATAACGAAAATATGAAAGTTTATTAACGTCAAACGAAAGTCGTTATAACGAATTGTGAAAGTCGTAATAACAAGAAACGAGTCATTATTAGAACTATTTCTCGTGTGATGACTATAAGTTCTTATAATGACTCCTGATTACAACTTTTACATCTCGTTGTAACGACTTGTTTCTCGTTGTAACGACTTGTTTATCGTTGTAACGACTTGTTTTTCGTTGTAACGACTTGTTTCTCGTTGTAACGACTTGTTTTTCGTTGTAACGACTTGTTTCTCGTTGTAACGACTTGTTTATCGTTGTAACGACTTGTTTTTCGTTGTAACGACTTGTTTCTCGTTGTAACGACTTGTTTTTCGTTGTAACGACTTGTTTCTCGTTATAACGACTTGTTTCTCGTTGTAACGACTCATTTCTCATAAAAAAGACTATTTCTCGTTATCACGGCTTTCCCTTTTCAATATTAGGAGGAAGGAAAACATTCTTAAATGAAATTGGTCTTATAAGGCTTTAGTACATATAACCTCGAATTGTCTGTTCTCATTAACGGGTAAAAAACAAAACGCTGCGGCTCTAAATCTTTCGCGAATATTCGGTCAAAGTATGCATGTGATAGTAAGTTTTAGGCCGCTTATATTTTAGCTAGATGTTGATAATAGCATACATGTCACGGACGGGTTTGTTCGGTCGCTTTTATTTTCACTGCAATGGGTACGTCAAACATGTGTGTGACGACAAGCTTTAGTTCCGTTTATATTTTCGAAAATATCGGTAAAATATAATGTTCTATCTAGGTCAAGTGTATATATAAATATATAATGCTTATTATAAGGGACCTTTTTTTCTCCTGCAGGTTATCATCTTGTAAATGCTTTCTCCAATTATAGGAATGGCCGACGGAAGGTTTGCGATTATATAACCAACAAAGTGCCAAATAAACTATTCCCAAACACGTCAGACTTTCGATGAATTATTGAAAATACTTTATTCCTACTAATTTATTTATAGACTTGTGATTATTTTAACAATATACTACTAGCTTCAACTCGCAATTGTGAGGAGAGAGAACAATGCAATACATGTACATACATCTATTTTATATTCGTAATATTATATTTTTAAAGAAGAAAAAAAGTACCAAATGTGTAATCAAAAATCAGAAGTCAGAAAAGACCAAGTAAATAGACTCCAAAGACAAAACGAACATAAAAAAGGAAACGCGCATCAGAATAACACCCAGGCATATTAAACAATCTATTGGAACTAAGGATCTTCGAGATGGTAAGATGTTCCTGCTTGTCGAATCATACCTTTCACGTAAGCATCAACCAGTGCAGATCAAAGCCAATTTATGGCAACAATACTTTCGTGCAGATATGACATTTTGTAAAGTTTTCAATCAAATTTTTCGTCGATTTTTTATTTGTATAGGTGATTATCAGATTTGGAAAATACGTCTTTATATATAATCAATATAATGATCTGTATTAAATGTCAAATACATCTTTATATAAAAGAAACACTAAAAATATCCATTACTAGCTTGTCTGAATCGTTGGATTCTCCAATTTTCAAAATTCAAATTTGTTAAAAACAAAACGTTTCTTTATTTTTTATGAACATGGTCAATATCTTCGTCCCCTGTTTTGTACGAAAATCTTAGTATATGTACAGCTAAAACGGCATATATTCAGGTCAAATAAAGTTTAGTTGGACCTAGATATGAACACACCTTATTATATCCACACATTAATTTTGTTGAAGATAACACAGATTTGTCGGTATGGTTTTAATCATAATTAAATGTCCTATGAGTTTTTAGGCCACATGCAAGTGTGTTAGTGATCTTAACCTAAAATCGGCATTGCTCAAAAACGGGAAAAAAGCAGAGCTTAAAAATAATGGACTTTATCATAAAATATTAATAAAAATAAATAAGAAATTAACATATCTAGGTCCTGCTAAGGTTTATTTTTGATTTTTTTATGCAGTCTTTGCTGTACACATATTGAAAAATCGATCTGAATTTAAGCCATTTTGAGGTAAACGTATACATGGACCTTAACTGCTACTTTTTCAAGTTGAATGAATAAACGATGAGTGATTATTGCAAATCAAACGTTTAAAATTTATTAAACGCTCACAGAAAATGCATGTGTACATGAATAATTCCTTAAATAAAAAAAAGATTTTGGCATAACAATACTTTGCTTCAAATGCTGCTAATGAAAGACTTATACTTGAAATGTATAATGTAATCAATAAAGGTGATTACTAAATTAGTGAATTTGGAGGATCAATATCTCTAAATACATTATGGGTTAAATCAGGTTTTATGCCACCAAATCGCCTTCTTTAATCGGTAATCATAACCTTTTATGAAAAAATAGTTCATATCAAAACATGAAAAATAAAAGCTTTAAAACGAAAAAGTATCATTTTGTCGCTAGGGTAATTACAGATAAAAGAATATTGGACTTTTTAAAACTCGAAGTCTTATATTCTATATTTATTGCAACTCTAGGATCTGGTTTAACCAAAAACATTACGTGGCTGTGAGACAGAATAAAATACAGAGATGACCATCTCAAAACACCAAACACAAAAAAATGTCCACCTGTGGCTGTATCGAAAGTAACAATTTAAGAGACAATATGAGGCCTTGTTCGTTATGAATTTGGTCTATGGTTGGTTAAAATCTTTTTGAAAAATACTTTTGTTTGTCGTCTTTATGGAACTCTTTTAGAAACATAGCAACAACTGTTATAACAAATCGATTATTCTACCGCCTTGGTACTTTAAGTAAACAAAGATATCTCAAACTGAATTAATGCTTCAAGAAAACGAATTAAGAAGAAAGTATTTGTGATTTGGAGTGCCCTGAAATTTACATCTCAGTTATTCTCATCTATAATATGTTTTTTGTGTTTTTTATTGTATCTCCGACGAACTCTCTATATAAAAAGAAGTGTCAGGAGTAACTTCTGTAAATAAGCAGTTTTTTTAAAAAATAATTCTACCAGTGATTTTAGGAAAAAATGTCCTTCATTAGTTATAAGGAATATAGTAAAGGAAATATTGTTGAGACTGCGTTTGCATAAAAAAATCCTAAAAGTGTATCATATTCATTCCTGTAGTTATAACTCCACTAGTTATTATGTACTTATCAAACAAATCTAATGTAATGTTTATAAACTTGGTACCTTGTAAGACGGGTTCACGTGAAAATGGTGATGTTAAAATAATAAAAATTTAATGGGCATAGTTCAATTTATTTTAACTAATTTGGAATTGTAAATGATTCCGCACTCTGAAATGTAACCAACGAATTTGAACGTTACATACAAAATTGAAACATATATAAGGTTTAAATATGAACCTAAGTTCCTCGACCTACAGATGAGACCAAACCTAACCTGTACAAAAGTGAACTTAGAGTGGACGACCTGTGGTTCACTTTTCTGGTCTGTTTTAATTCTCTTGACCAATCCACGAAGCAGACCTAGGTCCACTTTTCTGGTTTGGTTTGGTTGGACAGAAGACCAGACTTCACCACAAGTCTGGTTCAGTCAAAATTCTGGTTTGGTTTGCTTTAAATAGTAAACCAAGAGTGGACCAGACCTAGAGTGGACCAGACCTAAGTGTGTTCCGCTCTAAGTCTGGTCTGGTCTGCTTTTAATAGTGAACCAAGAGTGGACCAGACCTAGAGCGGACCAGACCTAAGTTTGGTCTGCTATAAGTCTGGTCTGGTCTGCTTTAACCAAGAGTGGACCAGACCTAGAGCGGACCAGACCTAAGTTTGGTCTGTTCTAAGTCTGGTCCACTCAAGGAATGGTCAGTTTTTATAGGTCTGGTATGCCTGAGGTCAGAGTGAACCAGACCCTGGGCAAAGTTTGCTTTTGGAGTGAACTTCAGAGCAGACCTAGGTTCACTAAAACCGAACCAGACCAGAAAAAAGCAGACCTGAACCAGACTTTTGGTCCACTTTATAAGTCTGATGCGCATACAGGTTAGGTTTGGACCAATCTGTAATAAACGGATTTTAATCATCTAACCAATTGCAAACCTATACCATGCTGTCTCACCATGGTTGATTAATAGGAATCACGTGTTTCGCACCGACATTTGTAACTTTCTACAAATGACATGCATTTATCAGTAAAAATATATCGGTTGTATTCTATACTCATGACGCATAGAAGTCAATATTTAAATTCACAGAGACGACGTCACGTGACAAGAGAAATTTGGTGAGGTCAACACGTTACTGTTGGGTCGCGTCATAAGATTACCAACTCGTGAATTTTTCCACGTGATATTCCATGTTTCTGCTGTATTATGTATCTTTTTAATATTTCATATAATGTAACAATTATCACCCTAATTGGTGTATGACCATGTGCTTCCCTTAAAAGACGATCCCTCGGTTGACCTTACCCTCTTGGAAAAGAAACTTCTGGTTGACAAAGTAACCAGGGTGATAATAATAATAGGTACAATCAAATTAAAATGGGAATTATCAGTTGATCACAACAGGACCATTAGCACTATACAAATATCGTGTAAATTGCTTGTAATTTCTAGTAACCGTCAATTTTCAAATTTGTATAGCACATCTGGTATTTATAGAAGCTATTGATATTCCTTTCTTCCTGTCGTTTTATTTTCGTAAAAATTAGAACCTAGTTTTGTTCGGCATGCTGTTGTGCTTAGTTTTCACCTGCCTTATTGAATTTAAAGCACTGGTCTGCCTTTTTATCTCATGTTTTTATTGTTAATTCAAATTTCATTACAGCCCTCCTCCCCCAATAAAATCAAATTGTTTATTCTTAAACTTGAATTATGTTGTCGATGTTTTTGTAGATTGTGGCCACTTTGTTTGTCTTATGTGTTGTAGTGGCTTCCAACCAAGTTGGTTCAAGCACCTTTGTGACGCATCCGAGTTCCCGGGAGCACAAATTGCCAGTAACAAATCGGGCTGCCTGGGTAAGTCGGTTGGGCTCCAACAAAGAACTGCTGTATTCGAGTGTATGCCTGGCTACGGATTTACGACTTGAGTTCGCGTTGTTGATTTCTGTTCGGTTGTTTTTATGCTTTGTGTTTCCTTGTGCTGTTCTTGTTCATGTTTACCGGTTTTGTCGTTGCCTTTTCGGACTTTTGACACTCGAATGCCCCTTTGGTGCCTCTGCTTATTTCTTGTGGGCAGTGTCGAAAATTCCTGAGGACAAACCTAGTTGATCTTGATGTGTATGGTGGTGCATTTCTATGGATGAAATGACGTCTTCAATCTTCCTCCCATTTCTGTAGATCTTCAAGGTATTCTCGTAGTATGGCTGTGCGCCTAATTGTTCAATGGATCTATACATGGGACATATTGCAACATTAGCATTGGTAGGCCATCTGATAGTCCATTGGCTAAGGTATGGATAGTTGTTAGTGGTTGCGTCTCGCATGATGGTTTAGAGCATAAACCAAGTTGAGCAGGGGTAAGTATTGAGTCCTGCTCCAGATGTTATTCAAGAATAAAAAGTGTGTTACATAATTTTGATCTACAAAGGTGAGTGATATTGGTCAATAGTTTGTTGCTGAACAATTGTCGCCTTTCTGAAAACATATACTTAATGTGCTATGCACCAGTCTTTAATGACACTGCCACTGTCGAAGTCTGGACGATGTATATTAGAGCTGGTGGTAGCTCTACTGCCGATGCCTTGAGCAGGCGGATGTGTATGGTCCTGTTGCTTTGAAGGGTTGGAGCTTAGGTTTCCCGGAGCTTTTCTATGCCAATTAGTGTGACAGGAATGGATATGGGCAGTTAATATGTTTCTTTGTAAGTGAAGATGAACATCAACAAATTGTTGAGAATGTTTGCCTTTGTTTGCCAGGATTGCGGTGTATGAACCCGTCAGAAATATAAAGTGGAGCAAAACAAGGTGTCTCTTACATGTATTGGTTAGAGAACACTTAATTGAAGCGGAGATAAAACACTATTTATAGTTATTTGGGTATCAAGTTCATTGCAGGTAATCATTGTATGTTGGGACAAATCGTAGTGCTGTGGTTGTTAAAATATGATGGTGAAAAATTCTGAATTGAATTCTGAGGTTGTAGGTAAATTGTAGTGTTCAAATTTCTCCCTTCATGTATTAAAACTTTAAAGTAATATTTTTGTCTACACAATTTCATAGCTTTCTCAGCAGTAACGAAAAAGTATCTCGGACCAAATGAACGTAACTTTGATTTAGTTAACATCTTGTTCTTTTCCCAAGGATTGTATAAAATAAATCATATTTACTATCCCACAATGTAAGGAATTAGATTGATGATTGGATTACGCAAGTATTGAAAATAGATAGAATAAACAAATATGCATGGTTTGAAAAAGAACAAAACAAAAGATATTATTTAGGATGTTGCATGTGATTTGAAAAAAATCTTGATAGTATATTAAATTATATTCTATGTATTTCAATCTACGTTTTAGCCTTTATGTTGTTTTATCAAAAATAAGGTGGCTATGAAACTCCAATTAGAAAATTTGAAGAAATATAAAATAGAATTTACGTGTTATAACAGAATAAAAACTCTTTGTCATTATATGTACAGACCTAACCCTCATCTTGCACAGAAAATCGCCAACTGTTTTTTTTTTAAATCGGAAAGTGTTCAGACGATTTCAGATGCTTATTGTTTTGTATTTACACATGTTTATCTTTAAAAAAAACTACGAACGTTAAGTGTGTCCAATAACTAGATGGGTTAACTCTTTCCTTGAAAACATTATTTGGTCTATGCGCAAATAGAAATAATTGCTCGTACAACGTTATGTCTGTTATACCTCTACGTTCTTTTCCAAAACATCTTTCAAAGATAAAAATTGTTACACACTGGAACAAGTTTGCAGTATGCTTGATTTCCTAATTGACAACATATTTGTCACCTTCGGAGGAGAGATTTTTCAACAACAAATCGGCATTCAAATGGGCACAAACTATGCCCCTCTGCTCGCCGATTTGTTTTTATACTCTTACGAGACTGAATTTCTTCAGGGACTCGAAGAACAAGAAGATGAAAGAGGCAAGGTCATTAAATCTTTCATTCAGATATATAGATGATGTCCTTTCTGTCAATAAGACTTCATTTGGTAGATGGATTCCTTCAATATATCCTCCAGAATTGGAGATTAAAGAGACCACCGAATCAAATTGCTTTACGTCTTTCTTCGATTTGCACATCGAATTTGACCCAGGTGGTCATCTCAGTACAAAAAATTACAATAAAAGAGACGATTTTAATTTTCAAATTATTAATATTCCTAATCTACAGAGCAATATACCTACTTCCCCTGCATACGGTGTTTATATTTCACAACTTATTCGATATGCCAGAGCTTGCACACATTTAACAGATTTTTTGATCAGACACCGATTTCTTCGTGACCGACTTTTGGAGCAGGGATATACGAAAATACGTCTTATACGATTCCTAAAAAAATCTTTCTTCGTTATCAGCCACTAGTAGAAAAGTTGAGTTAAAAGATATGGTGGTTAATTGTTTTAATAAGTGTTTGACTGGTATGCTGTACTGATATGATCACCTCAATATCCCAATTGTGTTTCACAACTATGTTGTGTTCTATGGTCATCACCGCATCCTAAGATCGCAATGGAAGATGGAGGTTTGGCGCCATAAAACCTGATTTAACCCACCATTTCGTTTGAAATGCCTTTACAAAGTCAGGACCATTGCGATCAATCAATTCCCCGGTATGACTAATTCGTTTTTGTCATTTTCTCTGGACTATGAGATTGATCATTCAAGTTCGGTAGTTTTGTTATAACCTTTATCTGTCTTATGATTCTAAAGTTGCAAAAATATACAAATAAGTTCATTATGCTTTAATAATTATATATGTCGTATTTTTTAATATAAATAGTAAAATAATTACCCTTTATTCCATTGTAATAGCAACTACATTTCATTTCACATCCTTTAACGTCCCATCACCCCTTCATCCATCTCTTTATGATTCAATACACAACATCATGTCAAAAGAACATTGTACGGTAATGGCCATATTTGGTTCCTTATTGTATAAAAATAAATTATAATACAAATGACAACAAAGTTCCAGACAATAAATTTTGCTACGCCTGACGCGCGTTTCGTCTATTCAAGACTCATCAGAGGCGCTCTACCAAAAATATTGAAAATGCCAAACACTGTATGAATATGAAGAGCATAGAACAGTATAACCAAAAATACCAAACTGGGGAACCAAATTATTACTTAGATATTCAACCTATGTCTGGGGTAGGAAGAACCTTAGGGTTTAGACAATTTTGAAATTTAGACGGATAATTTAAAGCTTTGATGTATTCTCCAACTCAAAAGTGTTGGTGCATAAGTAATTTATGACAATGCACTTTATATTTTGAGTAAAATGGTTCAAATTTAGCATTAATCTTCAGTTAATTTTTAAAATTTCGTGCACCTTAAACATGGTAAAATCAACAAAATCGAGAAAAGGTGTATTTAAGATCTTAAATTGTTATTCTCCGCCTATATGATAAAGGAATTTCTAAACCGATAAAGATTTAAATGAAGTGAATTTTAGAATTCAGTAACAAAATGTCTGTGTCAACAAGGCGAGGGCTTCTAACAATTAAAAAAATACCCAAAATTTGTTCTACGAACGAACAGCACGAAGAAACAAAAACACAAAATCAACGGATATCATCAACGTAAACTGAAGTCGTTGAGAGTAAACTCAGATGTACAAAGAAGTAAGCAGTTTCTGCTTTCTATAGCACACTGGTCGACCTGCCCCTTTCTAATTCGGTATGTCAACTCCGGTAAAGGAAGAAAAAAACATTATGACAAACCCAGGTGACAAACCAAGATCTGAACTCATATGAGAACTAGAAATCCCATGGTGACACTCTGCCAACGAAATCTATGTCATTTTCAAAGTCCTTGAGCTTGTACAAATAAATGAATTACCATTTAACCTTATTGCCAATTTTTCGTATAAATATAACCTATGCCAACAATCAAACATTCAACAACTCTTTGCATCACATTTATACATAACAGAAATGCCCGTCTAGTTCTTGGACTGAAAAGATTTTGATTTGATTATATTTAAAACCAATCAATTGCATTGCAGTAATTGTCTGCTTCAAGTGGATAGTGCACACTCTTCCGGGACAACTAAGTCCAAACGAAATTCCATATTTCTTCGTTTAGTGTAGCTGGTCGTAAGTGGTTTGATTCGTTGTGTCGTAATGAAAAATAATGGAGTACCAAAGGGGATATCGAATCTTATAATTTGTCCGAAAAGGTAGAGACTAAATTCGTAGGCATAATGTCATATTTTGGGTGAATTCTTAATGTTTTTTTTAAAATAGACTCTGTAAATATTAAATTGCCACCAAGAACTTTACAATTCATTTGTTCCAGCAAATCCCAATGTCCATAGACTTTTCACTTCACCAGGCTTTACGGACTTCTTTATGACCAACCATGATATATTGTGATATTTTTGTCATTTGTATTGCGAGTCTTATTTTTTAATTGGTTCTTTCCATTGTTTACCAGTCAAGATCTAACAGTTTCCTTAACATTGTCATAATGACGACAAGAAACCACCAAACTACATGTTGTTAACCAAATTAAGAAATATTGGCTTCATACAGGTCTAATGTTATGTTTTTGTCATGCTTTTACCTATCATGAAAAGTTAAAATAATTGGACAAGTTTCACCAAACAAAACAATTTACGTAATGTGCAGTTTCGTAAGTCGAAGTATTTTTTCAAGATTTATATAATTTATGTTCAGGGTGTTCTTTCTGATAATTAGTACTTTGGTATTACGCTCAAATATCAGTAGAACAAATGATTTCATGTGATAAGATTTTTTACTTTGACACTTTTCTCTATTTTGTTTTTGTTTTTTGTTTTTTATAGATAAACATGTGTAAATACAAAACCATTAGCGTCTGAAATCGTCTTAAAACTTTGCGATTTAAAAAAAAAACAGTTGGCGATTTTCTTTGCAAGATGAGGGTTAGGTCTGTAGATATAATGACCAAGAGTTTTATCACGTGATAGCACATAAACTCTATTCTATTTTTCTTTAACTTTTCTTATTGGAGTTTCAAAAAGATCGCAATGGAAGAGGGGGTTTTGCGCGCCTTAAAACCTGGTTTAACCCACCATTTCTTTTGAAATGCCTGTACCAAGTCAGGACCATTGCGGTCCTCTATTTACCGGTATGCCTTCCTTGTTTTGTCTCGTCTTATGGACATCTGAGATTGATTCTCCAAGTTCGGTATTTTTTTATTACCTTTATTTGACCATCTTACATATTTTGTTTGTTAAAACGTCCTGGTGCTCATCATTTTTAAATACTATGATAACAAAATTATAAGAATTTTTTTTTTCATTCACCTTAATTTTGTTTAGTCCACAACAAATTAGAGATTTTAAGTAAAAGGGGCGGGAAATGGGCCTAACCTTACCTTTTCTTTGATGCCAATATGAAAACTATATGCCGTATAAACCGTCGGCTAATGTCACTCCTAAAAGGTTCGTACCAACAGAGCAGTCCAGAAGGCAAAAATAACTTCAGTAACACGGACAAAAATGGCACAAGAACGCTTATTTTGCAATAATTGCTTTAACCATTGCACTACACCGATTGAAATTAATTTGGCTTATGTTTATATGATGGTCAAAATATTGAAAACTGTTAAACAATAACATTTTAGGAACATACAAAATATGAAAATAGATTAATATTGATCTCGTAAATAAATGAAATCGAATAAAGACTATTGTCGAATTACATTTTTTGAAAACATATATTTTCCTTTTATTTACAAACGATCATTTAATCATTGATGTAACGAATGGTATGCGGAAACTGTATTATTTAAAAAAAAATGTGTTAAAATTCAATCACTTAAAAAGCAGGAAGTACGCCGTATGTTTGAATTAAAAATCAGAAAGTGTTAAGTAGTTGTTGACATTTTAATCCGATTACGAAACAACAATTTTGATTTTATATTTGTCTAAAAAATGAAATCATCCAAATTCTCTCTCTGAAAACATTCAAATTATCAATTTTATATGTCCAAATAGAAAGAGATATCAAAACAAAAAATAAATTGATCATCGCACTGGCCCAACCTATAATTGAAGATATGTGGCTTAAAACTAGATCAGCAACCTTTGGCGTTTGAAACCACCCAGTTGGTCACCAAAAATATCACAGCATGTGGTGTACAAGAAAATATTTTGACACATATTATAGGGATAAATCTGATATCCTACGCTTGTTACATGTATTTGACTATTTTATTTTTTAAAGCACAAATAAGAATGATGCTCAGTACTCGGTTTGGACAAATTCCACTTGTTTGTCTTTCTATTAGATAATAGAGATGAACAAATGTAACTCGACATGAAACCATTTACATGTAAAAAGTCATACAAATTCTAATAACTAAAAATAACTAAGAAAATAAATGGGGTTGATTTATTTTTAGTGTTACGTCTATGTTTGTTGTAAAAGTAAAAAAAAATTGCTGATAACCACCGAAGAACATTAAGTATGCTATGAAAGCATATTCAAGATTTACCACTTGCTCCGTCTCACGGAGTATATATTTCACATTTGGTACATGTAATATGCCGGATCTGCAGTAGTGTGTCTGATTTTAATGATAAAAAAAGTGAATTACAAAAAAAAATACTGAAACAAGGATATCGCTTCTACAAATTATCATAAACATTTAAACCTATTGAAAAAATAACTGTACACGTCGAACTTTGATTATGAAGGGAATATCCTGATTTATACGGTAATGTTGTTTATAAAGAAAAAAAACACCAATCCTTTGGGAATGAATAACTGGTTTAAATCTTTAGTGAATGAAGGTTATGAAATGAAAATGTTAGTCAAATCATTGAATTTAGTCTTTTTTGATAAAATTATTTGATACTTACTTTAAAATGTCGATAGTATTTTTTATATTTTATGTCATTTTTTAGCATTACATCTGTCAAGTGTGTCGGTTTTTTGTGATGATACAAATCATTAATTGTCTGACGATTTGTGTCGGATTTAAAATCGATATACTTGATTTTTTTTACATCAGTCGATAAATGCTTCTTAGCTAGCTGTCGGTAACTTCGAGTGTTTTCAAGAATGTATACTCCCGTCCCGTTAATTTCTTGTTGTCCTTTTGTCTCAGGTCATCTCTTGTTGAATTGAACTTCTATCGATTTGATTTTTACTGTGTGTAAGTTTGTGCTTTGCTATTGATCATCAATAGGGACGGGTTGGCACCAAATAACTAGTTAAACACTAGTTTTAAATGTGCCTTTCCTTATCAGAATAATTATTAAAGCTTATGTTTGTATTTCGTTGAATTTGTTAATTGTTTTTTGTCAAGAAGAGGGTCTTTCATTGCACTTTAGGATTGGACTTTAATCATGGGTAGTTTATTTTCAGTCCAGGGCCAATTGAAAAACAGCCAGCAGCGACCACTGTTCACATTTAAGGCTGCTCGCTGTTTCCATTGTGGATTTTTTAAATTGTCGTCTATATTGTAAAATGTGTCGTGTACACTTATTCCACATCTCATTATCGTCTATTTAGGACGTATCTGTTTGACGTCTATTATATGCAGCTTTTTTGTAATGAAAACAACGACCGATGTTTTCAACATGCTAAATGTACAGATCACATTTTAGCTATACTTGAGTATTCATAATTGTTGTACAACTAAACCAGGAATAAAAACAGCAAATTTTTAGGCTGTTTATTGCTATTTCAGTGTATTTAGTGTATGCTCTTTTGGCGCCATAAAACCTGGTTTAACCCACCATTTCGTTTGAAATGCCTGTCCCAAGTCAGGACCATTGCGATCCACCAGTTCTCCGGCATGACTGATTCGGTTTTGTCATTTTCTCTGGACTATGAGATTGATCATTCAAGTTCGGTAGTTTTGTTATTACCTTTATCCCTCTGGCCACGTTATAACTGGTGACCTAAACATCGTGGAAAATGATTTACTTCGCGATGTTTTGGCTAAAGGACCAAAATACCGTGAGCCTAGACGTATCAACTGGAACCATAATTTTAAAACAATTATGGATTCAGTTGAAGACTATGCCAGAAAATGGGCCAAGAAAGAACAGGAGAAAGAAACGGACGTTTTGTCAGAGTGGGTTAAAGCTGTGAGGTCATTGATTTTGAAACGAATTAATTCTTTGAAGAGCTCAATGAGCACTAAAGCAACATCCATATTTAACAACGCTGATGTTGCAAAAACACTGTCCACCTTACACGACAAATATGTTGTTGTACCTGCAGACAAAGCACCAAATAACATCATTTTTGTGTGCAAGAAACACTATATTGAGTGCTTGACAGTTGAATTAGGGGTTAGTTGTACCAACAATAGCAGCACGTACACAGCTACAACATTGTCTAAGGAGGAAATTATTGACAATCATAAATCTGTCATTTCCTCCTTCGGGCTCTCTGTTGGTGCTGACAATGATGACATTCCATCCCTGTATTGGATTCCTAAATTACATAAAAATCCATACAAACAGCGCTTCATTGCAGGGTCATCGAAATGTACCACTAAACCTCTTTCAGTCCTGTTGACCTCAATACTGACGGCAATAAAATCCGGCCTCCAGAAATATTACAATTGTTGTTATTCTAGAAATGGTGTCGATCAAATGTGGATCCTGAAGAATTCGAAAGAACTGATGGAGATTCTTAACTCTAAATCAGTTTCATCTTGCAACAGCATCAAGACTTTCGATTTCTCCACACTTTACACTTCTATTCCACATGAACAACTCAAGTCACGATTGGCACAGCTGATTAAACACAGCTTTTTCAAAAAGAATGCAAAACGCAGGTACAAATATCTGGTAGTCGGTTATAATAAGACTTACTTCGCCATCAATGAGTCTAAAAGTAAGAAAAAATTTACAGAAGATCAAATAATCGACATGCTCAACTTTCTTATAGACAACATATTTGTTCAGTTTGGTGGACGTGTTTTTCAGCAAACAATAGGGATTCCAATGGGCACCAATTGTGCACCTTTGCTTGCTGATTTGTTTCTTCATTCATATGAAGCAGACTTCTTACAATCTCTTCTAGACAAAAAAGATCGTAGACTAGCTCTCTCTTTTAACCTCACGTTCCGTTATATTGATGATGTCCTTTCACTGAACAATTCTCGATTTGGTGACTTTCTCCATCTCATATATCCCCCGGAACTTGAGATAAAGGACACAACGGATTCTAGGAAGTCTGCTTCATATTTAGATCTACATCTCGAAATAGACTCTCAAGGAAAACTATCAACAAAGCTCTATGACAAACGTGATGACTTCAACTTCCCAATCGTCAACTTTCCCTTCGTGTGTAGCAACATTCCGTCCGCTCCAGCTTATGGAGTTTACGTATCACAATTGATTCGTTACTCCAGAGCTTGTGGGAGTTACATCGATTTCCTTGGCAGAGCGTCACGTTTGACACAGAAATTGCTAACACAGGGTTATGTTGCTCCTCGGTTGCTGTCTTCACTCAAGAGATTTTACGGTAGACACCATGTACTCATAGATAAATATGGGATTTCTATCTCTCAGATGAGTGCAGATGTCGGTTTGTTATAGGGTTTTGTTTTGTCTTCCTTTACCGGATTTGACACACTGAATTGGAAATTGGCAGCGCGGCGGTTGTGCTATAGCAGGCAGGAACCGCTTACTCTTCCGGAGCACCCGAGTTCACTCTTGTTACGACTTGAGTTCGCGTTGTTGATTTCTGTTCGGTTGTTTTTATGTTTTGTGTTTCCTTGTGCTGTTCTTGTTCATGTTTACCGGTTTTGTCGTTGCCTTTTCGGACTTTTGACACTCGAATGCCCCTTTGGTGCCTCTGCCTATTTTATTCCTTAGCATTGGGACCAAACGATTGAAAGATTAACAATTAAAAGTATTCCGAGACAGGTATTGAAAAAGAGATGATCGGACAAAACCGAAAATGCTGGACCGTGGGAATAGTACCGTACAAAGAAGAAAGCCTATTGATCCAGACAGTTTTGAATTTTAACATTCTGTTACATGAATGACAAACAACCTACTTTTGATTCATTTATTTTCATGGCTATAAATTTTCGTGAATTATTGAAAAGATACCAGGAACTAAGTTCTTAAATTCCTGGTTCTGAAGGTTACAATTCTAAGTTAAATATCCTTTTTATTCATGAACAAAATTTCAAGGATCAGCCGCACAAACGAAAACCACGGAAGTTGATACCATAGGAAAAACAATGAAACCACAATATATCAAATTCGTACAGTTCTAGTAAGTCTAACGACCATGTTTGATTACTCTCGGATACCACTGGTCTACCAGCAACGGTAGTTCAAAATATTAAACCTAAATGGTTAAAAGCAGATCATTTGTTTATGCTGTGTGTCCATATTTCAAAAAAGAAAATAAAGAAAATTATCAAAAAAATAACCCCAGATCTTAACACATGTAATCATTTGTTCTATTGTTATCTAAACGTAGTTCCAAAGTCCTTATTTTCAGAAAGAACACCTTGAAGAAAAATTATATAAATCTTGAAAAAAAACTTTAACTTACGAAACTGCACATTATGTAAATTGTTTTGTTTTACCTTTTAAGGATAGTATAGGTAATAAAGGAAAAGCATGACAACAACATTACATTAGACATGTAAGATGTAATTATTGCCTTGTTTTGTTAAATAGTTTGGCGGTTTGTTGTCGTCATTATGACACAGGGATGGCAACTGTTAAAAAAAACTGGTAATCAAAGAACCAATAAAACAATTTAGACTCGCAGGGCAAATGACAAAAATTTCATTCGCATCAGCATTTAAACAAAAAAAATCTATAAATCTATAAAGACTTTTCATGCCAAATCGTTTTAATAATAAAAAATAGATTTTAAGTCGAAATTGTTGACATTTTTATATGGGATTTCGATCTCTAAGATGAGTGCAGATGTTGGTTTGTCATAGGGTTTTGTTTTGTCTTCCTTTACCGGATTTGACACGATGAATGGACTATTGGCAACGCAACGGGTGTGTTATAGCAAGCTAGAACTGCTTACTCTTCCGAAACACATGAGTTCACTCTGGTTTCGACAGGAGTTCGCGTTGTTGATATTCAGTTATTTTTTTTTTCAATGTTTTACATGTTGTCTGTTTTTTGTCCCGTTTTTGTTCGTGTTAACTGGTTTTGTCTCTGCCCTTTCGGACTTTTGACATTCGGATATATACCACATTGGTCCCTCTGCTTCTTTTTTTATCACAGCTGGCAATACTGACAATATATTTGTCCATCAACTGCTTCATACTCTATTCAGTTGGTTAATTAAATACAAAACACTTAACTTTAGAAGACATTTATGTGTAACAAATAATTTTTTTATGATAAGTTAGTATGTACATGTGAAGCTAAAAAGAAATCATTTATATTGATAAATTATGTCCAGCACACCTGGGTTGTAAATGTTTATGTGGTCGAAATTTTCCCACTGAAAATTTGTGTTACACAAACTTCTCATTCTATCTGTTCTTTCAAGTCTGTTCAGTTATAATTCAGATGCTTATAAAAAGATCATCTCTAGAAGGTTCAGACTCCTTTTTATTAGGCACTGCGTCCCTAAGTAGGACCGGAAATGAATAATAAAAAATAGAATACACAAACAAGAATACTACCAAGATTCTTTTTGAAAGTTTTAATTTCCAAAAATTGTCAAAATTTTATATCCATTGTTTATTGAAATACTAATTTTGTATAGATTAAAGAATAATTTCCTTTGTTTATGACCATAAAACGCTAAAGGTGCAGTATTTAATGTTAATCAAACATAGAAAAAAATATTTGACCAATTTAAACCACAATCACTTCTTTGAGTGTAATATGTTGTGTTGATTACTTGATTAAATAATCAAGGGTCTTTATAAAATAAAAAGTTACCACTTTCAGTTTTAAATAAAATAGTCTGGTTTAATCATTTGCGTATAGAATAGACGATGAAGAGATGTGGAACAAATGAACACGACACAACCTACATATAGAAACGGCAATCTAAAAAAAAATGGAAAACAGCCAGCAGTCTCCAACTTGACCAGAGGTCGCTGCTTGCCGTCTTGCATTGGCCAAAGACTAAAAATATGATACATTAGATTCCCTAAATTATCAAAGGAAGACCCACCTCTTGACATTGAATGTAAAAAGCAGGTAGTTGACAGGGACAAACAAAAGCTTTTACAAGAATTCCTGGCTAAGGACAGGAACATATAAAATGTGGCAGGGTTAAACTTTTTTATTTGGCCCAACCTCCCCCCTACAGTAACTAAGATCGCAATGAAAGAGAGAGGTTTGGCGCCATAAAAAGCCTGTACCAAGTCAGGACCATTGCGATACACCAATTTTCTTGTATGACTGATTCGTTTTTGTCATTTTCTCTGGACAATGAGATTGATCATTCAAGTTCGGTAGTTTTGTTATTACCTTTATTTGTACATAGCACAAAATTAACAGACTATAAAAATTAAATCGATATAAGTTTGCATTAACCAAGGGAGAACCTAAGACAAGAGTAATCAAGAGCATTTTACCATGTCCAGAGGACTGTTTTCGAATTTTGGTGCCTTATAAACCTCATTTCCACATAATCAGAAATCGACGTGTACAGTTACATTTTTAACAAGATATCCATATTTATGAACGAATGTAGTAAAGGATTTGACTAATATGTGGTTTTAGTAATTTATCTGTAATTCAACGGTTTTTGTCATTAAAATCAGAAATACCACTGCAGATTCCAGCATATCTGACTAACTGTGAAATGTACACTCCGTTAAAGGGACTCCGAGATAAAGGTACATCGTATCAAGAAAACGACAATTTGTTATTGGGAAAGAAAAGTCATCGCGTTTATCATATACTTTATGGTGTAATTTTCCATTGACAATGCTAAAATCTAAATATAAAAATCGACACCTATCGCCGGTCTAGTTAGATTTATTAACCATTAAGTTTTTGGAAAGATATCATTTATAAGTTTGAGAATTGGATTGTTAAGAGCAAGGATGTCGTTTAAGTATTGTTTAAAATGTCGGTAAGGTGGTGTTTGTTTTTGGTTTTTTTAGTTATAAAAACTAAACTCAGATTCATAACATTTTAAGAAAAGATCTGGTATAAGTGGAGCGCAATTGGTTCCCAATGGGCACAAATTGTGCATCATTGCTTGCCGACTTCTTACAATCACTTCTAGACAAAAAGTACCGCAGACTTGCTTTATCCTTCAATCTCACGTTTCGTTATATTGATGATGTCCTTTCACTAAACAATCCTCGATTTGGTGACTATTTACTTCTCATATATCCGAAGGAACTTGAGATAAAGGACACTACAGATTCTACGAGGTCCGCTTCATTTTTGGATCTATTTTTCGAAATTGACACACAAGGAAGGCTTTGTACAAATCACTATGACAAACGTGATGACTTCAACTTTCCAATAGTTAACTTTCCCTTTCTGTGAAGCAACATTCCGTCCGCTCCAGCATATGGAGTTTACGTATCACAATGGATTCGTTATTCCAGAGCATGTTGGGAGTTCAACGCCTTCCTTGATAGAGCTACACGACTGACAAGCAAATTGTTAACACAGCGTTACGTTGCTCCCAGGTTTTTGTCATCACTTAAGAAATTTTACGGAAGATATCATGTGCTTGTATACAAATACGGGATTTTATCTCTCATATGAGCACAGATGTTGGTTTGACATAGGTTTTTGTATCGTCATCCTTTCCAAATTTGATCACACTAAATCAATCTTTGGCAATGTGACGGGTGTGCTATAGCAAGCATGAACTGCTTACTCTTCCGGAGCACCTGAGTTCACTCTCGTTTCGACTTGAGTTTACGTTGTTGAATGCGGTTTTGTTGTTATGTGTGTGTGTGTTTTATGTTGTTATGTGGTTTGTTTTGTTATGATGATTTTTTGTCTACCGGTGTTTTCTTCGTCTTTACGGTTTTATGATACTTATTACCCCTTTGGTACACCTTTGCTTCTCCCATGGGAATACAAATAATTTCAAAACAGATGTAATCACTTTTAGATTTATCAAAGCACCATTTAATTAAAGATTCATTGTTTTAATAAAATCATGAGGAAGATTAGAATACAAAGTAGAAAAATCAAAGCTGTCGAGAAGTTGAATGAAAAAGGGTGCATTTTTATGATTTTGAATGATTTTACAGTTTCAAGTTTGGTTTTTATTTGCTCACCTTTATCACTAGGCGTCCGTCGTCCGTTAACTTTCTTAAGTAAAATGTTTTCCTCTCTAAAACCACTGAAGGGATTGCTTTCCAGCTTTGTACACTTGATCCTTAGGGTGTCCTCTACCAAGTTTGTTAAATTTGTGCATCCCGACCAACCAACATGGCCACCGTTGCTAAGATTAGAGCAGGGGGTCAGACCATAGTTGTTAGCTTATAATTCACAAAGTATAAGAGATAGAGAAAATCTGAAACAACCTTCCTTCTTCAGCATTTAAAGCTCTACAAAACTCTCCATTGAGTCGACTCCTTATAGGAGTTATCTTCTCTTAATCATACAAATTTATCATTTTCACAGTTTTAGACTATATCTTGAAAACTGAAAGTGCTAGAGGAAAAGTTTGCATTGGAAAATTGTGATGTTCATTGAGATCTACAAAACTGATTTCAGGGTCAAAATTGTCGGATCAACCGTTTGAGAGTTAATCCCCATTAACTGTTTTTTTCCTACCAATTTTAACTTATTTAAAAAAAAAATCTTCCTCTCTGAAACCACTGAAGGGATAAAATTGAAACTTTCTACACCTTATTTTTACGATGTTCTCTACTAAGTTTTTGAAACTTGTGCATCCCGACCGACCAACACGGCCACCGTTGCTAAAATTATAACAGAGGGGTCAGACCATAGTTTTTAGCTTTAAACTCAAAAAGTATAATTGATACAGACAATCTGATGCAACCTCTCTTCTTCAGCGTCAAAAACTCTACAAAACTCTCCAATGAGTCAGTTGTGGGACGACCCCTTATAGGAAGTATTTTCCCTCAATCGTAGAAAATGACCATTTTCACAGTTTTTGGACTTCATCTTGAAAACTGTAAGTGCTAGAGGAAAAGTTTGTATTAGAAAATTGTGAGGCTCATTGAGATATACAAAACTGATTTCAGGGTCAAATTGTCAGATCAACCGTTTAAGAGTTATTACCCTTTAACTGTTTTTTTCTATCAATTTTAACTGATTAAAAAAATCTTCTCTGAAACCACTGAAGGGATTGCTTTGAAACTTTGTACACTTGATCAAGAGGAAGTCCATTACATAGTTTGTGCAATTTACGCACGCCTACCAACCAACATGAACGGCATTGCTACAAATAGATCAAGGGGGTCTGCCCATAGATTTTAGCTTATAACTCAAAAGGTATAAGAGATAGTGAAAATCCGAAGCAACCTTCTTTCTTCAGCATCACAAGCTCTTTAAAACTCTTCATTGCATTAAAGTTGTGGAATGAGTCCTTACAAGAGATGTTTCCCGGCCTTAATCGTCAAAATTGACAATTTTCACAGTTATTGGACTTATTCTTGAAAACTGTTAGTACTAGAGGAATATTTAGCATTGGAGAAAACTCAAGTTCGTTGAGATCTACAAATGATTTCAGGATACAAATTTTCAGATAACCCCATTATAGGGGTTATGGTTCTTTGATGGTGATAAATAGTATTTTTTGTGTGAATGAAATGAAAGCTGTTACGGATAAAGAAAGAAATGTTGCTTGCTAAAATCTTCAGTTCGATTAGCTCGTCAAAAATATAAATTAGGTTGAAGGTGTCAGATGACCCCCCTTTAAAAGTTATGGTCCCTAATTGTCAAGTTTTGGGTTATTTCCATGCATAACAAACCTAAGAGAGATTAAGGAAAGCTTTTGTTTGCTCGAATGTTTGGCTATATGTGCTCTACAAAAGCTTTCATTATAAGATGGAATGTTCATCCTTTATTTAAATTTTTCGACTGATATACCCTAATTATTTTCATTCCATCAGTCATTGAAGTCAGGTGAGCTAAATGTATTCAGGCATCTGGGAGCCTCTAGTTGTAATCTTGATCATTTTCTTAATTTCAAATTCATTTTTTGGATGTACATAACGACGGTAAGCCTAAACTTGGAATTCCGAAAAGTTGAAACTATAAAGCTAAGATAAACATTCAACTGATCTTGATGTCGGAACATTTTATGTAAGTTGATTATTCTTAATGCCAATAAATGCTAGGGTATTTTTCTGTGGAAGTAAAATATGAAAAACAAATATCTTTTTAAAGTTGAAGTTAAGCAGATTTGAATGAAGTATTTTTTCAATTGATTTTTTTGCGTCATGTTTTCAATTTATTTCACATCTAGTGATTTTTGTCTCCATTGTCTCTGACAATTGTTATTTATTTATGTAACCACTTCTCGTCCAATCAGGAACATTTTTTAGGGTTTAGTTTTCATAACGCATAAGCTTTAAACAAGGACATTCATGGCATGTTTTTTATTGTTTGAAAATGAGTTTGTTCATAACTGCGAAATTTTCAAATTGAGAAAATTTTGGTTAATCTCTTATCTTTAAAAAAAGTAGAATATTTGATATTTTTTACCCATTTATTTCTTTCTTATATTGGTCTTTGCCTCAGGGACTATTCCTTCACTGCCACCATCAAACCTTAATCATTTTTCAACAATAGAAAAGCATTCATTCATTCTCTTCTTAATGCAAAGAAAGCCATGCTTTATGATAATCAATAAGAGCTGGTAGATCTTAAGGTGCTGATCACTTTTGTTTCCAATCAAAATTTTAAAATCTGTCACCATTATTGAGTTATTTTCAAAAAAACTGCCATTTACCCCTATGTTCTATTTTTAGCCACAGCGGCCATGTTTTACGACCAATCAAATATTCCCACATCAGTTCTATACACCTAATGCCAATTAACAACTACACCAAGTTTGGTTGGAATTGGACAAGAAGTGTTAGAGGAGTTAACGTTTTCAATGTAATGAGGAAATGCTGTTAAAATGCTCAATTTTGACGTTCTAAGGGCATTAACTCCTAAAAGGAAAGGTCCTACAACGTTGAACCTATACATATTTTGTAGATCTTGACGTGCTTAACAATATGCAATTTAAATTTCTCAAATATCTTGAATAGTTTTCAAGATATT
The DNA here is from genome assembly GCA_963971305.1 of Arcuatula senhousia. Taxonomy (NCBI): domain Eukaryota; kingdom Metazoa; phylum Mollusca; class Bivalvia; order Mytilida; family Mytilidae; genus Arcuatula; species Arcuatula senhousia. The sequence goes on from OZ020305.1 coordinate 704,565, forward strand.
GAGCTAAACAGGTGCAAAATTTACAAAAAATCTACAAAAAGGGAAATAACTCATACATGGGTTGTTGGATTTTCTTCAAAATTTCAGGGTTGGTAGATCTTGAGGTGCTGATCACTTTTACTTGAGCCAGAATTTCGATATCTGTGACCGTTTTTGAGTTATTTGCAAAACTGTATTTGACCCCCTGTTCTATTTTTAGTAACGGCGGCTATGTTCTTTGACGTATCAAAAATCCGAACGCAAACTTTTTGCACAATACCCTAAGGAACAACCATATCAAGTTTGGCTGCATTTGGCCAAGCAGTTTCAGAGATGTGTGATAAAAGCTAACGGACGACGGACGACGGACGCCAAGTGATGGCATTAGCTCACATGACCCTTCGGGTCAGGTGAGCTAAAAAGTATTCAAAACTAACACAAAACTTAGACATTCTGAAGATGCCTACCGATTTAGTTTACCTTTTTTGACAAATTATATCATTCGATATCCCCTTCTGTACTCCATTAGATTTTTAAACACGACACAACGATTTAAACCACTAACGACCAATTAAACTGAACGAAGAAATATGGAATTTCGTTAAAAAGAGATTGGACTTAGATGTCCCGGAAGGTTTTGTCCACTTGAAGCAGAAAATTACTGCATTGCAATTAAATTCACTGTCGTTACGACTTGAGTTCACGTTTTTGATATCTATTTGGTTGATTGTGTTTGGTTTCTTTGTGCTGTTCGTTCGTGATTTTGTTAAGGATTAAACTCGATGTCCAAGAGAAAAGGACTGTATGAAGTTTTCTTGTAAATTTGGTCTACCAGTCGGTCACGTAGACAGCGATATCGAATCAAAAATAATTGTTCAAGCCCTGGAATATCGAATAAGTTGTTAAATATTAGGTAAATGTATGTTGCTTTCAATGCTAGAGAAATTATTAATTTGAACATTAAAATCGTCACTTTTAACGTCATTATTTGTTGTCATTTTTATTTTGTACTGAGATGACCAGATTTGTCATATTCGAGATGCAAATTGAAGAATGATGTGAAGCAATTGTATTCTGTGGTTTCTTAATCTTTAACTCTGAAGGATATATAGGAAGAAGCTGAGGTACCAATGGGGCACCTGCATGTCAAAAGTTCGAAAGAGCAGAGACAAAACGAGTAAACACCAAATATCAAAGAAATCCATCTACCAAAAGAAGCATTGTTGACAGAAAAGAAATTACAAATACCAAAACGCGGGTATAAACGGTTAATTTGGATATGCTATATATCGATATTTCAATGAGTAACCTCTCATCAGTAGCATTTGAATCAAAACATTGGAAGGTCAATTTCCAAAACTGTTGAAAACGAAAAGTACTCAAAACCAAAACGTTCGAACAAGGATGCCAAATCCAGCACCGAGGATATCGACCATGTGCATTACAAGGAAAGAAACCTGGCGTTTTAAACAATTTTGAATTTAAAAAGCGGAAATTTCAGCGACAAATATATTAGAAATCTTATGGTAAATCGTGTCAGACAAGTCTAACGACCAGGCTTGTGATTACCCTCGGGAACCTCTGGTCCACCAGCTTCGTCGATATATCGGAAAGTCATATTAAAGGGTCTATTTCATTTTCTTGTACTTATCGAGTTCTTGAAGAAATTCAGCATCGTAAGAGTATATATATAAAATCGACGAGGAAATTTAGCCCAATTTGTGCCCAATTGAATGCCAATTTGTTTGCAAATATAAGAAGGTTATTGGTAGATGGAAATACATAATATTGAATGAAAACCACGACTTACGAAATTCCAAACCCGAAAGCTGGATCTAAAAATGAAGATATTGTTCATGCGCAGTACAAGGAAGAAATTCTTCCGATTTAATGCTAGACTTTGGAAATTAAAAAAAAAATTAATTCGTGTCTGACAAGCCGAAAAACTATTTCTTTTAACTGTCCTGTAAGGCATTGACATTTCAAAATTGGTAACCTTGTTGTCACACCATGTCTCTTAAATGTACCAGTTTATTTTCGGAACTCACAACAAGCAGTCCTTGATTGTACTTTTTGATGAATAATAGACTGTAATTGTCGCCATAAACCAGCTTTTGTACATAAATCTAGATCTGGCGTCATAAAAGGCGAATTCAGTTTTACGATAATTGTAAAGCTAATACCAATGGGAAATCTAGTCAATGGCCATAACATTGTAGCGTTTTACTTTATTGGCATCTATTTTATTCAAGGTCCATCAGTACCCTCATTTTAAATGGCGTGACTTTCGAACTATTTTCAGGTATAAGCATGCCCACTCTTAAAAAAACAAACAAGCGATTATGTGGTGACTCTTGAAGAATCTTTCCAAAGAGGAGCATTGTCGAGCTTTGTTAAGGGTACATATCATCAAAACAAAAAAAGATTAGAAAAAAACTATGCGGCCGATAAAATTACTGCTGAATAAAGGAATAATAATATACCAATTTATATGAGCTAACATTTTTAAAGTTAATTTATCAATTATATTATCAAATATCGAAGTCGAAATTCAAAAGTCAAGTCAAATATTAGAGCTACGGAAAATTAAATGCTCCATATGGCAATCTTGAGAATAAATTTCATCTTCAGTAAATAGGAAATAATGAGATGTGGAATAAGTGTTCGCGACACAGCCCACAATCAAGCGTCAATTCAGAAAAACAACAATGGACAACCACCACCAGCCTTCAACAAGGCCGTTTTGCGCTGCTCGTGGTTCTGCAATTGGCCCATGGTATAAATAAAATGCATATAATTCAAATCTAGTACTGAAATCGTCAAAGATAGACCCCCTTCTTAAACGAGGAACAGAAAACATAAAAAACAAGTACAAACGAAAGCTTTGTCAAAGATTCCTGGCTTAGGAAAGGCACATATAATATGTGGCGGGGTTAAACTAGTTTTTTTGTGCCCAACCTTCCCCCTATCATTATTCCTAGACAAAGCACAAAAACTAAACACACAATAAAAATCAAATCGATCAAAGTCAAATTCCACTAGAGAGAACCTAAGACCAAAAAACAACAAGAACAAACAAAAGGATGGAAGTTAGGTTCAAATTGGTAGAAAGAAGCAGGGCTACCTAAGGGGCATCCGAATATCAAAGTCTGAGAGGGCAGATTCAAAATAAAGGTTGTAACAAAATACTTGGAGGATAAATCTAAATGTTCAAGAGAAAAGACAAAACAGAAAAAATGTAGATTGCAATGTTCCTAACTAAATCTCTCAAATAAAATGGTGGACTAAACCAGGTTTTATGGCGCACTTAACCACCCTCTTACATTGTGATCTTATGATCTGGTTGTAACACATAATTGAACACGTTTGTGAAGACGTGATAGGGGTTGGTGATCATCTCAATTCAAAGGTAATAACAAAAACTACCGAACTTGAATGATCAATCTCATAGTCCAGAGAAAATGACAAAAACGAATCAGTCATACCGGAGAACTGGTGGATCGCAATGGTCCTGACTTGGTACAGGCATTTCAAACGAAATGGTGGGTTAAACCAGGTTTTATGGCGCCAAACCTCCCAAACCAACAATCAGCATTTGAACATTGCATGAATGATGTCTCTAAAGGACAATTTGCCTTCTCGCTCATGCGCGTTTTAATTTCTCCAACCACCAAACTGGCTCTGCATGACCTAGGTCAAGTAATCGTAAATATTCGAATTTGAAAGACTGAATGGGACTGGAATAATTATAAATAAATTAGGGTCTACAGATAGTAAGAAAAAACTCACTGGAAAAATCTCTCACTACTTGAACGGATAGAATTTACGGAATGCACGAAGCATACAGTACCATGGTAGGTCCCGTGTCCGGCGACAGGATTGTTTTTTCGAGAGGGATTTACAATTGTCCTGGTTTTTTCAAGAGAATAATCAATAAAAATGTAAACTTTTGTGATATTTAGTGATTTTAACTGAAATCGAAGAAAAAATGCTGCCAACGGGTAAAACATATTTTAGTATTATCATATTGTATAACAACACCAATTCCTATAAAAAAATGTGATTCCTAAATAAAATTGTGGGCTGTTTTTTGAATTTTTACCTTTTTGCATTTTTCGCCCCTTAAAAGACAAATATATTGAACGAGATTGCAAACCATTATAAGTGAACATCAATGTTATATTATGGCATCCTGAACATTGATGCCAAAAAGTTGCGTCTTACATATTCTTAGATTAAAATAAAATACATGTCCAGGTTTTTTCAAGAGTCGTCTAGGTTTTTGCAAATAAAGGTAATAACAAAACTACCGAACTTGCATGATCAATCTCATAGTCCAGAGAAAACGAAAAAACGAATCAGTCATACCGGAAAATTGGTGGATTGCAATGGTCCTGACTTGGTACAGGCATTTCAAACGAAATGGTGGGTTAAACCAGGTTTTATGGCACCAAACTGCGATCTTAGGATCCGGTAATGACCACAGAACACAACACTGTTGTGAGACACAATGGGGATATTGAGGTGATCATCTCTGTACATCAGACTAGTCAAACACTAATTAAAACAATTAACTATCATATCTTTTCACTCAATTTTGAACTTTTCTACTAGTGGCTGATAACGGAGAAAGATTTTTTTAGTGATTGTATGAGACGTATTTTCTTATAGCCCTGCTCCAAAAGTCGGTCACGAAGAAATCGGTGTCTGATAAAAAAATCTGTGAAATGTGTGCAAGCTCTGGCATATCGAATAAGTTGTGAAATATAAACACCGTATGCAGGAGAAGTAGGTATATTGCTCTGTAGATTAGGAAAATTAATAATTTGAAAATTAAAATCGTCTCGTTTATCGTAAATTTTTGTACTGAGATGACCACCTGGGTCAAATTCGAGGTGCAAATCCAAGAAAGACGTGAAGCAATTAGATTCGGTGGTCTCTTTAATCGTTAACGGAACGCTCGAATCATACAGTATCACGGTAGGTCCCATGTCCGGCGACAGGATTGTTTTTTCGAGAGGGATTTACAATTGTCCTGGTTTTTTCAAGAGAATAATCAATAAAAATGTAAACTTTGATGATATTTAGTGATTTTTAACTTAAATCGAAGAAAAAATAAGATTATATAAGACTCCAACGCCCTTTCAGTACGTCTAAAGTTTTACACAAATGTATTTATTGCATATATTATAGTTTCAACAAAAAACTTCATAAGAGAATGCGCGCACGCGGGACCCGGAAGGCGAATAGGTTAGCAACGGCGCGAAGCTTGTCGGTAAAAGAGGTCCAGGTATTTTCATACTTTATGTTGCTCCTCGATTGCTGTCTTCACTCAAAAAATTTTACGGAAGACATCATGCTATTATAGACAAATATGGGATTTCAAACTCTCAGATGTGTGCAGATGTTGGTTTGTCATAGGATGCTGATTTGTCTTCCTTTACCGGATTTGACACGCTGAATGGACTATTGGCAACGCGACGGGTGTGCTATAGCAAGCAGGAACTGCTTACTCTTCCGGAGCACCTGAGTTCACTCTGGTTTCGACTGGAGTTTGCGTTGTTGATTGATATTCAGTTGTTTTGTGTTTCCATGTTTTACATGTTGTCGTTTTTGTCCCTGTTCTTGTTGGTGTTTACTGGTTTTGTCTCTGCCCTTTCGGACTTTTGACATTCGGATACCCCATTGGTACCTCTGCTTCTTTAGATAGACAAGTTATGCGTGTTGTTTACCTCTTAAATCATATCTTAAAATACATTATATGTTGTTAAAAAAATAAGAATACGGAACTATCATTTCAAGGGTTTTGGAAAAGAATACGCCAGATAAAGTCAAGAATTCAACCTTATATAGCCTATATAAACAAGCAGGCACATATAATTGACGCCTACAAGCAGAACCAATTAATCTATTATCTAAGCATAACTACCAACTGTTATAAATTGTTTGTATCATAGAGTCGTCTTCTTTCATGTCTGCTGTTTTATCCAGGATTATATAAGACTCGAATGACCTTTCAGTACGTCTTAATTTTTGCACATATGTATTTATTGTATATATTATAGTTTCAACAACAAACTTCATAAGAGTATGCGCCCGCGCGGGACCCGGAAGGCGAATAGGTTAGCAACGGCGCTAAGCTTGTCGGTAAAAGTCCACTAAAGAGCGCTCAGAAACCTGTCATCTTTCCAGGCCGCTTAGCCCACAAAGCGACTGGGATGTGGGCCACAGGTGGTTGAATGGGGCAGCTCTGTCATGATAAAAGCCGGTTCATCAGGCTATACTAATGCGGAAACTTTACCGTAAACCATATTGGACCAAAGTGCGTGGAGAGTTCCAAGGTTCATGCACGTAAAATATCCCATTGTGCATCGCCACAGGCTAAATTTTCCGCACCTACCCACCTCTTCCCTTTTCCAGTGATCTTCAAAATTTACAGAGCCTTTGTTTCCCACTCCAACCCCGCTTCTCTCTCTCAGTGAGTATAGGTTCAAACAAGATTTAGAATTGTATTTTCGCTGGGTTTGGCTATATCTCACACAGGTAGATGTTCCATCTAGTATGACCTCATTTCGGGTAAGGGTTCTTCATTGTCAGTCACCATATGGAAGGGTTCCAAACAAAGGGGGCGAAACTTTTGAGGAAGGATTTCGTCACTTTCTGAATGCATTGGCCTATGGTGCGTTAAGGGTACATTGGCCTATCTTGTCAGTTGGTTCGTTTACTTCTGGTTTGTGGTCGTGCATGGGTCCTTCGAATAACATACATGGGTCTGTGTCCTGGGTGGGTCTACAGAATTCATTTTGGTGTTTCAATAAGCTCTTGCCTTGCTGATTATGACTCAAATAGTGTCGACTGGACATGAAACAATCATAAGAGTATGAGATTCAAATGCTATTTAAGTTTCTGTATCTTTACATACATATGTATACGTTAAGGGGTTCCAATATCTCATATTCCCTAATGTTTTTATCAAATATCACATATCGAAAATAGAGTTTTTTATTCCATATCCCTGTAAATAGAATAGATTTAAAAATTCTATATCCCAGTTTGTTTTTCCTCACATATCCCGTATCCCAGAAATAAATATGTAAATATCCCATATTCCAAAATACCCTTAAACTCTAGAAATAACAGAATGCACCAGTGGAATATGCTCTTTTTGTATTTATTTGTTTCTGACATACATGTAGATTTTATAGTTTCAAAGACTTGAAAAGACAAAAAAACAAGATTGCAACTTACCTTTCAAAATTTTGACCACCGTAACAATCGCTCTTTTTGAAACCGGTAATTTATTAAAGCACATCAAGAAAGTCACAAATGTACAAATGTACCATAAAACTAATTTTGTCAAAATACTAATTTAGTCTTCAAAGATAATGCATTTGGGCAGCCTACTTATGCTTTAAAGTTAGTAACAAACTTGATTTTTTGCATGTAATATGTTTAAATGTATGTTTATTGAGGAGGAGGGATATTGGTTTCCATTTAAGTCGTATAGTTTCCACAAAACCCAGTGCCTCTCTGTAGTCAATATTAAAAAAAACCAGGACACCTCTCGAAAAAACCTGATCTATTTTAACAATTCATTAACTGATGTTTCTTTACGGACTTTTTTGGATACTTTTATTCCTCTTTTTCGTTTTGTTTCACTTACAATTGAGAATTTAAGCATTTTTTTGTAAACGGACAGGCGAAAAAACCTGGACCTCTCTCGAAAAAACTGGACAATGCCTCTCGAAAAAAAAATCCTGTCGCCGGACACGGGACCTACCGTGAGTATTTTAAGAAACTCTTGTCCAGTATATTTTTCTTGCACTTATTCAAGGTAAATACACACTAATGTCTAGCAAAATTAAGAGATTTTACACTTGACAATATAAACTGATTCGTCTATAAAGATAATTCTAATATGGACAACGCCCATGAACAAAGGAAACCATGACGACAAGCCGTGTGTATATTTCCAATAAACACCGGGTCGACGTCACAGTTACTTAAACGCTAAAATTAATGACGTCATAGAATATTTTGTGCACAAAAACAACAAAAATGGCAACTATTTTGTCTTGCACTATAGGTCAACGGAAATCACAAAAATTGCATATTAGAATAAAAATAATCCATGGCCGCCCGTGGTTTATTGTCGATTTTAATATAACATGGGTATCCATTGTTTTCGTTTATTTTACCCCTCGCTCCGCTGGGCTCCACTCAGGTAAAATAACATTGCAAAAACAATGGCAACTCATGTTAAAATCTCCTTGAATTCACGAGCGGCCATGGATTATTTCTTAAACAATGAATAAAGGTAAACAATGAAATTGAACTTGAAAACTAAACAGCACTAAACAATTAGCATGTTCAATGTAAACATGTAAACAATATCCAACAAAGAAAGTTCTGGCTCTACTAGTGAGTGACTCTTACCGTCGAAAAGCAGAATGAATCTAAATCTAGGGGCTAAGTAATTAGACAATCATACAATAGCGTCTGAAAATAACAAAACTGTGAAGCGATTAGTTGATAACACATGACAGGATATGGATTAAATAGATACTTATTTAATTTTAAATATTTTGTAAAAAGGTCAGAAATTGCGCTTTTTGAAAAGTAAAGTACACATGGATTTGAAACGTTTTATATTAGATAATGTGCTTTATCGCACTATCTTCGAGAAAAGACTTAGAGTGTACTTTCAAATATTATTCCATTTCCAATCCTCTTTGACGTTGAAAAGTCTTTTTTTAGACTATTTCACCTTTAACTTTGTTGATAGTTTTGAATGATGAAGATAATTCTGAGATTATATAATTCCATAATGTAATTCGGGGAGTAAATACAGTATATCAAAGCAATATCCTTAGTGTTCAAGTACGTCATCTTTTTCCAAAGGCATTGTTAAACTTGAAAACAGCTCAAAGTTAACAAACCTTGCTCATCTTGCACTTGCATGACAATATAATTTCATATACAGTTCGAAATGTTGTTATTTTAAACCCAATTCTTTCCCGTTAATGAGTACGATTAAATTAGATGACTGTGTAAATCTAAGAACAGGACAATAGTCTGTTTTAAATGCTAAATTTCCAGCCAATTCCAAGCTAAGTCGTTTTTGATAGACTTTAGGAGAGAAACAAGTAGACAAAGAAACAAGCCACGGTTTAGTGATATTTCTTCCATTAAAATGTTATATTGTGTTATTGATACAAGCCATGGTTTAATGATTTTGACCTCGATTAGAATGTTAAATTGTGTTAATGAAACAAGCCACGGTTTAATGATTTTTCCTCCATTACAATGTTATTTTGTGTTAATGAAACTAGCCACAGTTTAATGATTTGCCCTTTATTGTAATGTTATTTTGTGTTAATCAATCAAACAAGCCAAGGTGAAATGATGTCTTCTCCATTAGAATGTTTATCTGTGTTAATGACACAAGCCATGGTTTAATGATTCCTCCCTCATTAGAATGTTATTTTTGTCAATGAAGCAAGTCATGGTTTAATGATTTCTCTTCCATTAGAATATTATTTCGTGTAAAAGAAACAAGCCACGGTTTAATGATTTGTCCTCCATTACAATGTTATTTTGTGTAAATGAAACTAGCCACAGTTTAATGATTTGCCCTTTATTGTAATGTTATTTTGTGTTAATAAACCAAGCCACGGTTTAATGATGTTGTCCTAAATTAGAATGTAATTTTGTGTTAATGAAACAAGCCATGGTTGAATGATTTTGTCCTCCATAAGAATGTTATTTTGTGTTAATGAAACAAGCCATGGTTGAATGATTTTGTCCTCCATAAGAATGTTATTTTGTGTTAATGAAACAAAAAACAGTTTAATGATTTATTTTCCATTAGAATGTTATTTGTGTTATTGATTCAAGCCATGGTTTAATGATTTTGTCCTCAATTAGAATGTTTTTTGTTTCAAAGAAACAAGCCACGGTTTAATGATTTCTCTCCATTACAATGTTATATTGTGTTAATGAAACACGCCATGGATAAATGATATCTCCTCCATTAAAATGCTATTTTGTGTTTATGAAACAAGCCATGGTTTAATGATTTTTACCTCCATTAGAATGTTATTTTGTGTTAATGAAACAAGCCACGGTTTAATGATTTTGTCTTCCATTGCAATGTTATATTGTGTCAAAGAAACTAGCCACAGTTTAATGATTTGTCCTCCATTAGAATGTTATTTTGTGTTAATGAAACAAGCCATGGTTTAATGATTTCTACTTCAGTAGAATGTTATTTTGTGTTTATGAAACTAGCCACAGTTTAATGATTTGCCCTCCATTGTAATGTTATTTTGTGTTAATAAACCAAGCCACGGTTTAATGATTTTGTCTTCAATTAGAATGTTATTTTGTATCAATGAAACAAGCCACGGTTTAATGATTTTGTCCTCAATTAGAATGTTATTTTGTGTTAATGAAACAAGCCACGGTTTAATGATTTTGTCCTCAATTAGAATGTTATTTTGTGTTAATGAAACAAGCCATGGTTTAATGACTTCTACTTCATTACAATGTTATTTCGTGTTAATGAAACAAGCCACGGTTTAATGATTTTGTCCTCAATTAGAATGTCATTTTGTGTTAATTAAACAAGCCATGGTTTAATGATTTTGTCCTCGATTAGAATGTTATTTTGTATCAATGAAACAAGCCACGGTTTAATGATTTTGTCCTCAATAAGGAATGTTATTTTGTGTTAATGAAACAAGCCACGGTTTAGAATGTTATTTTGTGTTAATGAACCAAGCCATGGTTTAATGACTTCTACTTCATTACAATGTTATTTTGTGTTAATGAAACAAGCCACGGTTGAATGATTTCTACTTCATTCGAATGTTATTTTGTGTCAAAGAAAAAAGCCGCCACGGTTTAATGATTTGTCGTCCATTAGAATGTTATTTTGTGTTTATGAACCAAGCCATGGTTTAATGATTCCTCCCTCATTAGAATGTTATTTTTTTGTCAATGAAACAAGCCATGGTTTAATGATTTCTCTTCCATTAGAATGTTATTTTGTGTTATTGATACAAGCCATGGTTTAATGATTTTGACCTCCATTAGAATGTTATTTTGTGTTAATGAAACAAGCCATGGCTAAATGATTTCTACTTCATTAGAATGTTATTTTGTGTTTATGAAACACAAAACGGTTTAATGATTTCTCCTCCATTAGAATGTTATTTTGTGTCAATGAAACAAGTCATGGTTTAATGATTTTACCTCCATCAGAATGTTATTTTGTATCAATGAAACAAGCAACGGTTTAATGATTTCTCTTCCACTAGAATGTTATTTTGTATCAATCGAACAAGCCAAGGTGAACTGACGTTTTCTCCATTAGAATGTTATTTTGTGTCAATGACAAAGCCATGGTTTAATGACGTTCCCTCCATTAGAATGATATTTTGTGTCAATGAAACAAGTTACGGGTTAATGATTTCGATTTCTCCTTCATTAGAATGTTACTTTGTGTTAATGAAACAAGCCATGGTTTAATGATTTCTCCTCTAAAGCAATATACCTAGCTCACCTGCTTACAATTCTTATATTTCACAATTTATTCGATATGTCAGGGCTTTTGCAAATTTCTGAATTTGGTATACGACACCGCTGTCTTCGTGACCGACTCTTAGACCAAGGTTACAAGAAAAAAATGTCTTATAAGGTCCCCCAAAAAATCGTTTTCAGCCAGTGGTGGAAAAATCCAAAATTAAGTTGATCGTATTGGTTAGTGTTTGTTTAAATTAATATTTTGTTGATTGCTGTACTGAGATGATAATCTTATTATATCTATTATGTCTTCACAACCGTGTTGCGCTGTGTATTACTATCGGTCCCTAAGATTGCAATGGAAGAGACGGGTTTTGCTTGCCATAAAACCTGCTTTAACCCACGTCTGTACCAGATAAAGACCATTGCAATCTATAACTTTTTCAGTTTGTCTTTCATGTTTTGTCTTTTCCCTTTGAAATAGAGTTTGATCCTACAAGTTCGGTTATTTTGCTATTTCCTTTGTATTTTTTTCTTAAATATTATTTTTAAAACAAATTCATATCTAAGTACTAATCAACATATCCAGTTAAAAAGTATTTTTTCTTGTGTTTACATTGCCCTGCATTCCATGGACATTTTTATCAATTGATTTCATTAAATCTATTCATCATTCTACGAAAAACATATCCTAAGAATTAGGTAGAATGGCCTGAAGGCGTCATTATCCACTATTGTAATCGCTATGTTACACGTCTTTAAATCACATGGATTTCCTCCTATGATTGGCTTTCAGGAAGTATAAGACTTTATTTATAACTTTTTCTTGGATGAAATGTCAGATATGTTCATCAAATTTATTCAATTGTGGGCTGATTACGTTTACTTTCTTTTTTTTTCGATTACATTTTACTCTTCTTTTGAAAGGGGTTGACGCTGCTGGTTTTCAGGTTTATGCCTTTTTGTTTTTTTTAAATCCATCATTATTTTTCTTTTATTTTGTTCTATCTTTTTTGTCTTTTGGCTTTGTTTTCGGCCTATTTTCTGCAATATTTAAGTGCATGTCTCAACGAAAACCATGCAGTTTTGTACAGAAGCAATATTTGCATAGCTACGACAGAAATGGTTTAACTTAAAGCCCTTCATGGAAAACTTCGATTGACAAAAATTTTTTCTGAAAAATTCAAAATGGCCGACCTACAGGCCTTAACCAGTATAACTGCATTTTCTTTGTTAAATCAGCTTTATTGAAAACAAAACTTCAACTATTCTAAGATTCATTTTGGCTCGATGTCTTCTGATCATCGAAAATTGAACATAAAATCACGCAAGGGTCATGCTTTGGCTATTAATTGCAAAATAAATTTTGAAAATAATAATTTCTATATCCAAGCAATTCGCAAAATTGTTCAAAATTACCAAAATGCTTGGATTTCACCTTTTAATTTTGTCTGAGGCAGGCTTATTAAATGAAATTCTCATATAATCAAAATATAATGCAGGTTTAACACGTTTACCTGGTACTCATATTTTTTTTAATATAAGAGAGAATTTCATTTAAGATGCCTGACTTGGATTACATAAAAGTTAAAAACCAAGCATCTGGTGATTTTAAACAATTTGGCAAATTGCAAATATTACCACCTTGGATGCTACGTAAAAAAATTGATTTTCAAATTATCATGCAAATAAAAGACAAGGCATGACTCTTCCAGAATTTCATGCTCATTTTTTGATGATCAGAAAACATTAAGGACAAAATAAACCTGAAAACGGTTGAAGACTTGTTTTCAATAAAGATGATTTGGCCAAGGTATGCAGTTATCTGTTTAAGGCCCATAGGTCGACCATCTTGAATTTTTCAGAGAAAAAAATTTGCCAATAGAGGCTTTAAGTAACACTTTTGCTTTCATAGCTATGAAAATATTGCTTCTTGATAAAGTGTAGGATTTTGCATGGTTTTCTCTGAGACATGCCCTTATATGTATCATAATTTTATGTATTAGCACTTGCGTTCACGTTTTCGTTTCTTATGACATATTACTAATTTTACCGTGTTTTATTCCCACTTTGGTTTTTTGATTATTAAACCATTTGATCGAAGGAAACAAAGGGGAACCTATTGAAATGGATAATTACATGTCTGATCGTCAGACTTGTCTGACACTAATTAACCAGTATTTTTATTCTTATCTTTGAAATGTCAGGTTAATCTAAAATTGTATTTAACATCAGGTTCTGTACAAGGTCGATATCGTCGGTGCTGGAATTAGCTTCCCTTCCAAAACCTTTAAGGTGTTAGTAATTTTTCTCAAATACTTTTGGTTTCGACCCTCCAATGTTTTTATTTAAATGTTGCTTATGAATAGTTACGATTTGAAATATACTAGTAACGATTTTTTATTATTGATATTTTATAACCCTTTTGTATTTTGTATTTTGCTTTGCTAAAATCGACAAAGTCTTGTGTAAGACCGATTTCAAGCTTACCTTTTTCCTTTGCATGCTTATTGAATCTATAAACAAAACAGGTATTACTTTAACTTAGCATAATTAATAATTCTTTGTCACAATGGAAAATAAAAACAAAGATTCTTCTGAAAGAACGAGGCGTAAAGGTACCAGCATCATGTCAACTATTTTGCTCGGACCTGGTTTTAGGCTGCTTGCTTGTCCAATGCAATTGTATGACTTTTGCCAACTGAATGTTCTTATTCAGTCTAGTTATTCGGCTTCAGATATTGCTATTTTCTCTACTCATGGATCTAAGATATCATTCTTACATATAATATGTATGCATTTTGATTATTTTAATGCATTAAGGAGGTACATGCCACCCACATCAAATTTTTCCTGTTAATGAATTTTATTTAACATTTGTTAATGGATTCACTATGACATGCTCTTTGAAAATTCAATTTAAAAAGGATATGCTTCCGACTTGGTTTTTAATATAAATGACTTCAAAGTCGGGTTGATTTTCATCGAAATGTTAAAGAGCGTTACTAATTTAAATGGATCGTCGTTTCTGTCTAAATTTTTTTTTATTATGTTAATATCTTATAGGGCTTGTATCATGCATTATAAATGAAAAGAAAAAAGGTGCTTCCCATTTCATTTTTCCGATAAAAGGATGCAAAAAAGTTACCCAAAAAGGCATAAACAATTCCCGATTTGGTGACTTTCTCCATCTCATATATCCACAGGAGCTTGAGATAAAATACACAACGGATTCTAGGAAGTCTGCTTCATATTTAGATCTACGAAGCAGAGGTACCAATGGGGTATCCGAATGTCAAAAGTCCAAAAGGGCAGAGACTAAACCAGTAAACACAAACAAGAACGGGACAAAAACAGACAACACGTAAAACATGGAAACACAAAACAACTGAATATCAATCAACAACGCGAACTCCAGTCGAAACAAGAGTGAACTCAGGTGCTCCGGAAGAGTAAGCAGTTCCTGCATTCCAACATTCCGTCCGCTCCTGCTTATGGAGTTTACGTATCTCAATTGATTTGTTACTCCAGAGCGTGCGGGACTTATATCGATTTCCTTAGCAGAGCGACACGTCTGACACAAAAATTGCTCACACAGGGTAATGTTGCTCCTCGATTGCTGTCTTCACTCAAGAAATTTTACGGAAGACATCATGCACTTATAGACAAATATGGGATGTCGATCTCTCAGATGAGTGCAGATGTTGGTTTGTCATAGGGTGTTGATTTGTCTTCCTTTACCGGATTTGACACGCTGAATGAACTATTGGCAACGCGACAGGTGTGCTATAGCAAGCAGGAACTGCTTACTCTTCCGGAGCACCTGAGTTCACTCTTGTTTCGACTGGAGTTCGCGTTGTTGATTGATATTCTGTTGTTTTGTGTTTCCATGTTTTACATGCTGTCTGTTTTTGTCCTGTTCTTGTTTGTGTTTACTGGTTTTGTCTCTGCCCTTTCGAACTTTTGACATTCAGATACCCCCATTGGTACCTCTGCTTCTTTGACACAAATTATCTCCTTTTGCAAAAATGCAGAAAACACGATCTCACTTGTTTTAATGATAAATAAAATCAAAATAAAACCAAAATTTACTATAACGAATTAAATTTAAATAATTTTCAAATCCAACTGAAAGTCTTAAGCATGTAGGTAAATATTTTTTTTACAATATTTTTAATTTAGGAAACCTTGTTAAACAAAATAATGTGGTTATTTGAATTTTAATTTTGGCTAGTTATGTGATCACTTTCCAGCACCCCCTTGATATTCTTCGAGTTTGCCAACCTCTCAATTAGATATACATTCCTCATTTTAATATAAATTATTTTTATTTATAAATACAATTACAAATCACTATTTACCGTTTACCTTTGTGTTGTTGAGTTTTTTGTATAAATAAAGATAATAACAAAATTACCATAGATCGATCATAATGTCCAAGAGAAAAGAAAAAACATGGAAGACACACCGGAATAGATATAGATCGCAATGGTCCTGACTTGGTACAGGCATTTCAAATGAAATGGTGGGTATATTTGTATAAAATTAAACTAACACGCGGAAATATACACAGAACTGGTTATGGATACATGTTTACTGCATCTATGCAACTGAATTTTGTGGGTTATATATTTTATGAAATTTAAATCGTGAGAAAAGAAATGTTCATTATTTTTCTTAATGTATATCTGTCTATGAGAAATATTAAGCTCAGAAACGGGGATTTGGAGGGTGGGGGTATTCGGGTGAATTAATAAATTTATTTTACAATTCATTTTGGAATTTTATACAGGATAGTTCCAATTTCGGATATTGTTTGGTCAATAGTATAACTTGGTAAATTAAAGATAATATTTTTAATAATTCCGGGATATTTGTAACTTACAAACCAAGGGAAAACATGTAATAAAATATGCGTCTTCATAAAGGAAAAAACAACATTTTTTATTTAATCAACCTTCCCCTACATATCACTGACGGGACACTTAGTAATCAACAATCAACTTGCGTTGCACAATAAATAAAAATGACAACAAAGTTCCAGACAATAAATTTTGCTAGGCCTGATGCGCGTTTCGTCGATTTAAGACTCATCAGAGGCGCTCTACCAAAACTATTGAAAATGCCAAACACTACATGATTATGAAGAGCTTAAAACAGTAAAACCAAAAGTACTAAACTGGGGAACCAAATTATTACTAAGATAATCAACCTTTGTCTGGGGTAGGAAGAAGATTAGGGTTTAGACAATTTTGAAATTTAAACGGATAATTTAAAGCTTTGATGTGTTCTCCGACACAAAAGTATTGGTGCCGGAGTGGGCTAACCTCGGGAATTTAAACTCCACCAGCAGTGCTAACCTTCACGGGTGTTCGAAATAAAAATGACAACAAAATTCCAGAAAATAAATTTTGCTACGCCTGACGCGCGTGTAGTTTATTCAAGACTCATCAGAGGCACTCTACCAAAACTATTGAAAATGCCAATCACTATATGATAATGAAGAGCTTAGAACAGTAAAACCAAAAATACCTAACTGGGGAACCAATTATTACTAAAATAATCAACATATGTCTGGGGTAGGAAGAACCATAGGGTTTAGACAATTTTGAAATTTAAACGGATAATTTAAAGCTTTGATGTGTTCTACAACACAAAAGTGTTGGTGCCGGAGCGGACTAAACTCGGGGATTTAAAACTCCACCAGTAGTGCTACCGTTCACGGGTGTTCGAAATAAAAATGACAATAAAGTTCAAGACAATAAATTTTGCTACGCCTGACGCGTGTTTCGTCTATTCAAGACTCATCAGAGGCGCTCTACCAAAACTATCGAAAATGCCAAACACTATATGATTATGAAGAGCTTAGAACAGTAAAACCAATAGTACCTAGCTGGGGAACCAAATTATTACTTAGATAATCAACCTTTGTCTGGGGTAGGAAGAACCTTAGGGTTTAGACAATTTTGAAATTTTGAAATTTTGAAATAACTTATTGTTATCTAACCCACAAAGGTTATGTTAATCGGATATAGAAGTTATTACTGCATTAAACTTACTTTAGATGATATTTACATTCGGTTCGGTAAATAAATATATCGCCAAGTCATTGGTATTCCAATGGGAACCAATTGTGCTCCCCTCATAGCTGTTTTTTTTTTATATTGTTACGAATCACAGTTTATGACCAAGCTACTAAAAGACCCAAACAAAAACCACCTTATCGAAACTTTTAACTATACATATAGGTACTTAGATGACATACTTGCTCTAAACAACCCCACATTCTCAAATTTTATAAATGATATATATCCTAAAGAATTAACCCTAAATAAAGCAAACTCGACCGACAGTAGATGTCCATTTCTAGATTTGGACTTAAGCACTATCAATGGTAGATTACACACTAAAGTATATGATAAACGGGATGACTTTTCATTCCCTATAGTTAATTTTCCGTTTCTTGAAGGAGACGTACCATTAGCTCAAGCTTACGGGGTACATGTATACATTTCACAATTAGTCAGGTATGCTCGCATTTGCAGTGATGTGTCTGATTTTAGTGATAAAAACCGTTTTATTACAGAAAAATTGCTAAAACAAGGTTACCGTTCCCACAAATAAGTCAAATCTTTTACAAAATTTGCACAGAAATATGGACATCTCATCGAAAAATTTGATTGTACACGTAGATTTCTGATTGTTAAAGGAATATCTCATCCTGATTTTTATAGCAATGTAGTTTATAAAGCACAAAAAAAAAACTTTAAAAAAAACCTTTTGAAAAAAGGATACGAATTCAATGTTTTAGTAAAATCTTTGCATTTGGTATGTTTTGGCAGAAATATTGATAGCTTGATGGTAACTTTAAAACGTTAAATTTTCACTTTGTATCCTCTGTATTATCTATAAGCACCACAGCGATCAAGTATGTCGGTTCTGTGTGGTGATACAACTCTAAATCATTCATTGTTTTGACGTGGGGTGTCGGATTTAAAACTGATGTATTTGATTCTTTTACATCAATCGATAAATGTTTCTTAGCTAGTCGTCCGTAACTTCGAGTGTTCTCAAGAGAGTTCCTCCTCGTCTTGTTGTTGTCTTAGGTTCTCTCTTGTTGAATTGAACTTTTGTCGATTGAGTTTTACAGTGTGTTTTATATGTATGCTTTGTGCAAGCTTATCAATAGGGGGAAGGTTGGATCCAAAAAACTAGTTTAACCCCGCCACATTTTATATGTGCCTGTCCTAAGCCAGGAAACTTTGCCAAAGCCTTTGTTTGTCCTTGTCATTCTGTGTTAACTGTTTTATGTCAAGAATTGGGTTTTTCGTTGATGATTTAGGGATTGGTTTTGTAACTTTTGTATTGTATTATAAGTCTTGGGCCAATGCAAGACGGTAAGCAGTGACCTATGGTCAGGTTGAAGACTGCTTGCTGTTTTCCGTTGTGATTTTTTGAATTGCTGTTTGTTTGTTTATGTTTGTTGTGTCGCGTACACTTATTCCACATCTTAATATCGTCTATCTATATGAATGGGTAGGACATTAATCCCTCTTAGATTGAGTCAAGTATTGGAGTCCTTTAATAGCAAATGTCACAGGAAAGTCAGACATTTTCATTAAGAATTCATACATTTGACAAGGACAGGAAAATATCGTCCTTGCAATTTGCAAATAAACAGAGTGTCTCTGATTCTAATTTTAACCATTAAATAAGATCTATAAATGAAAAACGCAAGGTGTATTTGGATATTGTGCCTATGATTTTTTAATGGTTTGTTTAATGTTAGTTTTTGAACAACTCCATTTCTTTCTTATTGTATCTGTAGAATCATTGTTAGGAGAAAAACAATCGAATCGGACCACGCAAGAGAATTTTATTATCGCCATAGCAGGTGTTTTGAGGAAAGTTCCCTATGAACGCAGAGAAATAACAATTTAATTGTATTATTGCACTGGGTATGTTCGCTTTTATTTCATTAAGTTAATAGGTTTGAGATTACCACCTCTTTATCCCCTATTATGTCTCACAACCTTGTTGTGCTTTGTGTTACCGTTAAAAAACAATTTCCAAAATAACAATTCATATATTTAATTGTGAAATAGACGATAAAGAGATGTGGAATAAGTGTTCGCGACGCAACCAACATTTAAGAAACGGCAATTTAAAAATCTCAATGAAAAAGAGCCAGCAGTCTTCAACATGACGAGAGGTCACTGCTCGCCGTCTTGCATTGGCCCAAGACTAAAATTACAATACATAAGATTCAAACAAATCCCTTGACTATCACAGAAAAACCCATTTCTGGACATGAAACAAAAACAGATAGTAGACAAGAACAAACAAAAGCTTTGGCAAGGATTCCTGGCTTAAGACAGGCACATAAAAAATGTGGCGGGGTTTAACTGGTAGAAAATCAACATGACCGATATTGGTAAAATTGAAAATGCTTAGAAAGTCTTTTGATTTCCACTTTTATGAAAAATTGGTATGGATTGTTGACTCCTTAGTAAACATAATATGATTAACCAATTTAGATTGAGATTGATCCAACAAAAATCCAAAAAAATAGTTAAGTTTAAATTGTATCTAAACATCAAATTTTATTCAAATTAACATGACTGAAAATCTAATTATCATTCAACTATTTTTTTTTAAATAGATTGCTGTAGCAGGCAGAAACCGCTTACGCTTCCGGAGCACCTGAGTTTACTCTTGTTACGACTTGAGTTCATGTTGTTGATTTCTTTTTTGTTGATTTAGTTGTTTGTGTATCTTAGTGTTGTTTTTTGTGTTTACCGTTTTTTTTTGGTTACCCTTTTGGTCCTTTGACACTCGAATACCCCATTGGTGCCTCTTTGCTTCTTTCAAAAGAAATTTCGATTTTTTATACGACTGTTGTATCCGTGATCGGCTTTTAGATAAAGTTTATAAAGATTATGCCTCATATGGTTTCTAAAACTGTTAAACTCTGATATTAGCATCTGGTAAAAAGACAAAATGTTGTCTATGAAATCGATTCGAGACTTCACGCGGTGGTAACCTATATATTCCTATTATGTCTTGCAACCGTGTCGTGTCCTTATACTGATCATGTAAAAATTGGGCGGATTAGTGCCATATGCATTTGACCTGGTATTAAAGGTTTAACCCACTATTACTTTATTGAAATGCTGAAATCAAATCAAGGTTTGTTTTGACGTGGTTTACTTTTCTGTTTTGACATTTCACATTGATTATCTAAGTTTGGAAGTTTGGCTTTACCTTTATTCACTAGAAACTAAATTATTCTATCAAGTATTTTGATTAAGTGTATAACATATGTTTAAATGCTGATGAATTCCCGTTTTGCGCTGTTATCACCTCCTTGACAGAAGTAAAAAAAATCAGGTTCTATTATTTTCTACGAAAGGGAAAATATAGAAGATAATAAGTGGACGTCTAATGACTTGTGAATATTAGCATATATATAATGACTTATCAATTTTCTGCTTGCGAATGACACTTTTAAAGTTGCATGACATTTTACATGGTAAAGTGAATGTTGTGTTCACCAACATGTCAGTTGAGGGGAACAACTTGGATAGTTTGTTCTTATTCAAAATGCACTTTGAACACAAAAAAAAATCATACCGCAAAGACCCTGCTATCTTCAACTAAATGAATAAGATGTGTTCATATCAAGGTCCTACTGTACTTTATTTGTACTGATGATATGCCGCTTGAGCTGTACATATACTAAGATTTTTCTAAAAAGTTCAAACTGTCCTGATGATCCAAAAGTACTTTTAATCACAAAAAAAAACGCCTCACGAAGTGAAAAGAAAAACAAACATGATGGCCAAAATAATGAGATAAAATAATTTAGTACTTAGGGACCAACGATTATTCTTGAAAGGTACGGCTTGGTTTTTTTTCCTAACAACTATTTTGAAAATAATTTGGCAGCAGATGTAAGAATGGGATTTTGAAAAGAATCAATTCTTTGTAGGGCTCGATAAGCACTAAGGAAATATCCAGATTCAGCTATTCTGATGTTGCTAAAATCATTTCCACCTTACTTGACAAACATATTGTTGTATCTTTTGTGCAAAAGCCAATTAAGTAAATTAATAAAACCACAAATAAAAAAACCCCCACAAAATCGACCAAACAGAAATCAAAAACGTGAACTCAAGTCGTAACAAGAGTGAACTCAGTTGCTCCGAAAATAGAAAGCAGTTCCTGCTTGCTATAAGACACACATTAACCTCACTTTCCGTTATATCGATGATGTCATTGAACTGCATTTTCCATCTGATAAATCCCAAAAGCTTCTGAGATAAAGGATTGACGAGAAAGAGATGTTGAATAAGTGTACGCGTCACAACCAACATATAGAAATGGCAATTTAGAAAATCACTATGGAAAACAGACGGCAGTCTTCAACATGGACAGAGGTCACTGCTCGCTGTCTTGCATTGGCCCAAGACTAAACATACATAACATAAGATTCAAACAAATCCCTAAATAATCAACGAAAGACCAATTTCTGGACATAGAACAAAAATGATTGTTGACAGGGACAGAAAACAAGCTTTGACAGGGATTCCTGGCTTAAGATAGGCACACATAAACTGTTTCAGGGTTAAACTAGTTTTTTGAGGAAAACCTTCCCCCTATGTTTCATCTTAAAGCACAAAAATAACACACTTTAAAAAAAATCAAATCGACACGATTGATTTTTAGAAAATGCTTTATTGTTCGATCTTCATCTCGAAATATACACTCAAGGAAGACTTTCAACAAAGCTCTATCACAAAGGTGAAGACTTCATATCAAGTCGTCAATTTTCCCAAATTGTGTAGCAAAAATGGAGTTTATCTATATCACAACTTTATCGTTATTTCAGAGCTTGTATCGATTTCATTGAAAGAGCGTTGCATCTGACACTTGTAACATTGCTCCTCTGCTGTTGTGTCTACTTAAGTAGTTAAATAAAAGACATCATGCGCTTGTAGACAAATAAATTTACATGTTATTTAATATCTCAGATAGATGCAGATATTGGTTTGTCATTGGGCTTTGTTTGTCCTCATTCACTAGATTTGACACGCTGAATCGACCATTAGCAACGCTATGAACTGCTTTCTCTCCCGGTGCACCTGAGTTCAGTCTTGCTTCAAAGCAAGTTCGCGTTGTTGAATACTAGTACTTAGCATTTGTTTCTTGTGATTTGTGTTGTCTGTTTCTTCTTGCTGTACTGTTCGTGTTAATTGGTTTTGTCCCTGACATGTAGTTGCCCCACTACATATTTTGCCATTTGAGAAAAAAAACAAATTGTTAAGTGAAGGCAACAACCGATGAGTAATACCATCAAGTGTCAGCAATATTTGTATCATATGTGACGCTTAATTAGTTCATACATCATGGTAATTACCACAAGCGATATAAATACCGCAGCTTGCATATGCCAATAGAAATATGCCGCTGCTTTTATAGGTCAATAGAAATATGCCGCAGGTTGTATAGGTCAATAGAAATATGTCACAGCTTGTATAGTTAAATAGATATATATATATCGCATCTTGTATAGGTCAATAGAAATATGCCGCAGCTTGTATAGGCCAATAGCAATCTGCCGCAGTTTGTATACATTTGTAGGTCAATAGAAATATGTCACAGCTTGTATAGTTAAATAGATATATATCGCAGCTTGTATAGGTCAATAAATTGCCGCAGTTTGTATAGGTCAATAAAAATATGCCGCAGCTTGTATGGGCCAATAGAAATATGCTGCAGCTTTTATATGCCAGTAGAAATATGCTGCAGCTTGTATAGGTCAATAGAAATATGCCGCAGCTTGTATAGGTCAATAAATTGCCGCAGCTTGTATAGGTCAATAGAAAAATGCTACAGCTTGTATAATTAGAAATATGCAGCAGCTTGTATAGGTCAACAGAAATATGCCGCAGCTTGTATAGGTCAATAGAAATATGCAGCAGCTCGTATAGGTCAATATAAATATGCCGTAGTTTGTATAGGTCAATAAATTGCCGCAGCTTGTATATGCCAATAGAAATATGCCACAGCTTGTATAATTAGAAATATGCAGCAGCTTGTATTGGTCAACAGAAATATGCAGCAGCTTGTATAGGTCAATAGAAATATGCCACAGCTTGTATAAGTCAATATAAATATGCCACAGCTTGTATAAGTCAATATAAATATACAGCAGCTTGTACAAGTCAATATAAATATGCCACAGCTTGTATACATGTACGTCAATAAAAATATGCTGCAGCTTGTAAAGGTTAATAGAAAAGTCATCACGAAGAAGATTAACTAATAGCATTTCCCGATAGAAATATGCCGCAGCTTGTATGGATCAATAGAAATGACATCACGAAGAAAATTAACTCTCCCGGAGCACCTGAGTTCAGTCTTGCTTCAAAGCAAGTTCGCGTTGTTGAATACTAGTACTTAAGGTTTTGTCCCTGACATGTAGTTGCCCCACTACATATTTTGCTATTTGAGAAAAAAAAACAAATTGTTAAGTGAAGACAACAACAGATGAGTAATACCATCAATTGTCAGCAATATTTGTATCATATGTGACGCTTAATTAGTTCATACATCATGGTAATTACCACAAGCGATATAAATACCGCAGCTTGCATATGCCAATAGAAATATGCCGCTGCTTTTATAGGTCAATAGAAATATGCCGCAGGTTGTATAAGTCAATAGAAATATGTCACAGCTTGTATAGTTAAATAGATATATATATATCGCATCTTGTATAGGTCAATAGAAATATGCCGCAGCTTGTACAGGTCAATAGAAATATGCCGCAGCTTGTATGGGCCAAAAGAAATATGCCGCAGCTTTTATAGGCCAATAGAAATATGCCGCAGCTTGTATAGGTCAATAGAAATATGCCGCAGCTTGTATAGGTCAATAGAAATATGCAGAAGCTCGTATAGGTCAATATAAATATGCCGCAGTTTGTATAGGTCAATAAATTGCCGCAGTTTGTATAGGTCAATAGAAATATGCCACAGCTTGTATAATTAAAATATGCAGCAGCTTGTATTGGTCAACAAAACTATGCCGCAGCTTGTATAGGTCAATAGAAATATGCCACAGCTTGTATAAGTCAATATGAATATGCCACATCTTGTATAAGTCAATATAAATATGCAGCAGCTTGTACAAGTCAATATAAATATGCCACAGCTTGTATAGGTCAATAAAAATATGCTGCAGCTTCTAAAGGTTAATAGAAAAGTCATCACGAAGAAGATTAACTAATAGCATTTCCCGATAGAAATATGCCGCAGCTTGTATGGGTCAATAGAAATGACATCACGAAGAAAATTAACTCGTAGCATGTCCCGATATAATTATTTCCACAGCTTGTACATGTAGGTCAATAGAAAAGAAATCACAGAGAAGATTACATAGTATCATTTCCCGACAAAATATGCCACAGCTTGTTTAGGTCAAAAGAAAAGATATCACGAAAAAGATTTACTATCTAAATTTATGTCAATTCTAAAACCTAAGGTTTAACTCCCTCCATCGTAGTTTCGCCCTTAGCTATATATATATATTAATTTGGTTTGATTTTATGTATTTTGAACATCTTTGAAATATAGATTTCCTTTGTTTTGGCTCTTATGGTACTGATGAGGAATAATTTTCGAAATGGCCATTCAAAGGGAAATGGGGAACATTTTTGTCTCTCAATGTTGAAACAATGCTGGGTGATTTCTTAAACGTGCATTTTCAAATGGTTGCTAATTTACAAAAGTTAAATCACGCATAATCAATTGTGTTTTGTATAAAATTGTTTTGCTTAACTATGGTCCATGCTTTGCTATACACATGTAAAACTTTAAGCATTTTTTTTTCAAAGAACACCCAACATTATGAAACGAAGATCAGGAATTCATATCGCAGCACATTTAACTTCAGGACATTCAACCTTCCAAGTTTTACAAGAAAAGACACACTTTACTTTACTTTATAGATAATAAAGTTGTAGGCAATTTCAGGAAGTCGAATTTATGAATGCAACCACCAGCTGACAGCTTTAGTCGGAAGAAGTAAAATATCAATTTAGACTTGAATCGTCTAGACTTGTTTATTATGGTAAGGTTCTCTATAAACTCGGACTGTTCACTGAAAATGCTCTTAAGGAGTGTTTTGATGAAACAAAGTTCTCATCTTATCATTTTTATTACGTATAAAATATATTATCAACAAACTGGCAAATGGACTTGAATTTTATCAATTTGATTTTACGAGTGTGTTATTTGTTCTTCGTAAAAAAATAGCAATAGGGGGAATATTGGACACAAAAAACTAGTTATAATTATGTGCCTGTGCTAAGAAAAGAATCCTTGTCAAAGCTTTTGTTTTATCATTGTCATCTATCTGTTTTTGTTCTATGTCCAGAAATTGGTCTTTTGTTGATAATTATATAATTAAGGGATTGGTTTTGAATCTGATGGATTGTTTTTAAGTCTTTGGATAATGAAAGACGGCAAAAGGAGACCTTTGGCCGACTGGCTGGTTGTCATTGTTAATAATTTTTGATGATTTTTTAAATTCCCGTTTCTTAAAATTATATGATTCATGTAATTGGGAGATTTGAATATGATGTATTGTTTTTTTTTAAGTCTTGGGCCAATGAAAGACGGCGAACAGCGACCTCTGGTCATGTCGAAGTCAACTGGCTAGTTTCCATTGTTGTTTTTCAATAATTTTTTGAATTCCCGTTTCTTAATGTTGGTTATGCCGTGTATACTTACTAGTATTCCATATATCTTTATCATATATTGTAACATAAAGGTAAGGGAAAACTAACCGTATGCCAAACAAAGAGATAATCAAACATCAAAACAAACCCGATTGAAAAATGTAACGACTTTGTACAAAATACAAATACCAAAACGGGTATAAAAACGGTTAATTTGGTTAATTATGTTGTATATCGATATTTCAAGGAGTAACCTCTCATCAGCAGCATTTGAACAAAATGATGGAAAGTCAAACAACCAAAAATATTGAATAAATGAAAGTACTCATTGCCAGAACAGGAAAGCCAAATCCAGCACCTAGGATATCGACAATGTGCAGTACAAGGAAAGAAACCCGGTGTTTAAAAAAATAAATTTTACAATCGGAAATTTCAATAACAAAAATATTAGAAATTTGATGGTAAATTCGTGTCAGACAAGTCTGATAACCAGGCTTGTGATTACCCTCGGGGACTTCTGGTCCACCAGCAGCGGTTATCGACCCAGTGGTTTCATAATACAAATACCAAAACAGGTATAAAAAACGGTGAATTTGGTTATGCTGCATATCGATATGACAAGATTGGTAACGGGGAAAAAACATGTATATCTACTGATGAGGCTTGTTTTGACATTTTGATACATATATACTCTTATCTGAGGTCATGCACTAATTTGGTACATGTTTTGATTGTTATTTTGTCAATCAAGTTAAGGACATTTCGGAACATATCTTTTTCTCATATTGTTTTTAGTATTTAATCATCTAAATTACCATATGATCCATGTAATGTGTTTGAGGGATAAAGCTGTCCCTATTTTGTCATAACTTCTGTTTCCCTGCCGTGTGCTATAAATAAAATTATGATAACATAAACAAGACATGTAATTGCTTTACTTAAACGCTTACCGTTTCAAAGCTTTTCTTATCACTAAGAGTATAACATTTAAGCCATGTTTTCATTATATCATCTATTTTCTACTTGAAGACTGCAATGAAGAGTAAAGTTTGGCGACATACTGATCTTAAAGCTGGTTTAACCAACCATTTCTTTGAAAAACCTGTTCCGAGTCATTATATTGCGATCCTTCATTTTCCTATATGTCTTCCTTGTTATGTCTTTTCATTGGACATATGAGATTGATCCTCCAAGTACAGTAGTTTTGTTATCACTTTTACCTTTATCTTTTTATATTTTAGAAAGTAAGATTCAAGTAACGTATCTAAACAAACTCACCTTTTGATTCATTAAAATCTTTATCAATTGTAAAACTTGTCCCTATGTACTTGGTCTCATTTATATTGTACTTGCTTCTATCACCCTGGCGACTGGATTCCCCTGGTAAATTTTTGATTATTTATCCCGTTCCACAGTGACTTTTTTATATTATTTTAAAACAACCACTAACTTAAAAAGTGTCCATGGTCTGCAATTCGTAATCATTCAAAAGAAAAATGAATGATATCCATGGTGAATCGAAAATGGAACATGACCAAATTCAAAAGACCTTTATCAAGCCGTGCAAGAAAGGTCCGATACACAAGAAAAAAAAACAATAAAACCCAAGCTTGTTGAAAGACCAACTTAAACATTCTATAGCAAACACGGCACAGACTTGTAGAAACTGATCAGTTAGCTTTTTGTTTTCACAAAGAAGAATTAATTCACATTAAACACAAATTAAAAGACATTATCTATTAATTTAAATAATGTAAGGGTCTCTTATAACCTAGAAAAAAGGTTTTAAGAAAAAATTATTATTGCTTCACTCCTTGGGAGAATATTAAATTATTATCCGAGTAGAAATATGTCATATCGTATAATGTTTGGTAAAGGGATTTTGTCATGGTATGGTAAAGGGAGGTCATGGTTTGTACATTTTTTTACATAAAAAATACCTTGATTTTAAATCAAGTCGTGTGGAGAGCTGAAAGAAATCGAACATGACGATAAAGGTTAATAATGTTAATTTAAAATCTGCTTAGTTGTGCTAATTAACCAAATCTAAATTTTGTCATGGTTTGGTAAAGGGAGGTCACGGTTTACGGACGACATCATGTGCTTGTATACAAATACGGGATTGCTATCTCTCAGATGAGCACAAATGTTGGTTTGACATAGAGTTTTGTAATGTCATCCTTTCCGGATTTGACCAACACTTAATCGATCTTTGGCAACGTGACGGGTTTGCTATAGCAAGCAGGAACTGCTTACTCTTCCGGAGCACCCGAGTTCACTCTCGTTTCGACTTGAGTTCGCGTTGCTGAATGCGGTTTTGATGTTATGTGTGTGTGTGTTTTATGTTGTTATGTGGTTTATTTTGTTGTGATGATTTTTTGTCTGCCGGTTTTGTCTTTGTCTTTAGGGTTTTATGATACTGATTACCCCTTTGGTACACCTTTGCTTCTTTGTACATGTACAAGTTTTTTTTTATGCATGGTCTATTTATAGTTATATCTAACGTGTTTATGTTCATGCTCCATTGGATTACACAGAAACTGCAGAATGCAAGATTATTCGAATTTGATAATATATATGAATGTCTAGAATATAATCAAACAATGTTACTGTAATTTCAACCCTGATAATTATCTGACAAACATATTTTGATTTTTGAGTGCCCTCAGCGAGGATCGAACTCACAACATTTGGGACATCTACGGCGTATGCGCCTAGCTAACAGAACAGAGGTTGTAACCACTACACCATCCTAGTGAGGAGCCTAGGAATCCAACATGACTGTGTTACCTTTTAATCTGCTTAGTTGTGCTTAATTTTAATATTTTTATGGTTAGGTAAAGGGAACAGGAAATTGTCATGGTTTATATATCATTTTTGATGTTGCAATAACACTGTTCACCTTACACGACAAATATGTTGTTGTACCTGCAGATAAAGCACCAAATAACATCATTTTTGTGTGCAAGAAACACTATATTGAGTGCTTGACAGCTGAATTAGGGGTTAGTTGTACCAACAATAGCAGCACGTACACAGCTACAACATTGTCTAAGGAGGAAATTATTGACAATCATAAATCTGTCATTTCTCTCTGTTGGTGCTGACAATGATGACATTCCATCCCTGTTTTGGATTCCTAAATTACACAAAAATCCATACAAACAGCGCTTCATTGCAGGGTCATCAAAATGTACCACTAAACCTCTTTCAGTCCTGTTGACCTCATTACTGACGGCAATAAAATCCGGCCTCCAGAAATATTACGATTGTTGTTATTCTAGGTATGGTGTCGATAAAATGTGGATCCTGAAGAATTCGAAGGAACTGATGGAGATTCTTAACTCTAAATCAGTTTCATCTTGCAACAGCATCAAGACTTTCGATTTCTGCACACTTTACACTTCTATTCCACATGAACAACTCAAGTCACGATTGGCACAGCTGATTAAACGCAGATTTTTTCAAAAAGAATGGAAAACGCAGGTACAAATATCTGGTAGTCGGTTATAATAAGACTTACTTCGTCATCAATGAGTCTAAAAGTAAGAACAAATTTACAGAAGATCAAATAATCGACATGCTCAACTTTCTTATATACAACATATTTGTTCAGTTTGGTGGACGTGTTTTTCAGCAAACAATAGGGATTCCAATGGGCCCAATTGTGCACCTTTGCTTGCTGATTTGTTTCTTCATTCATTTGAAGCAGACTTTTACAATCTCTTCTAGACAAAAAAGATCGTAGACTAGCTCTCTCTTTTAACCTCATGTTCTGTTATATTGATGATGTCCTTTCACTGAACAATTCTCAATTTGGTGACTTTCTCCATCTCATATAACCCCCGGAACTTGAGATAAAGGACACAACGGATTCTAGGAAGTCTGCTTCATATTTAGATATACATCTCGAAATAGACTCTCAAGGAAAACTACCAACAAAGCTCTATGACAAACGTGATGACTTCAACTCCCCAATCGTCAACTTTCCCTTCGTGTGTAGCAACATTCCGTCCGCTCCAGCTTATGGAGTTTACGTATCACAATTGATTCGTTACTCCAGAGCTTGTGGGAATTACATCGATTTCCTTGGCAGAGCGTCAAGTTTGACACAGAAATTGCTAACACAGGGTTATGTTGCTCCTCGGTTGCTGTCTTCACTTAAGAAATTTTACGGTAGACACCATGTACTCATAGATAAATATGAGATTTCTATCTTTCAGATAAAAGCAGATGTTGGTTTGTCATTGGGTTTTGTTTTGTCTTCCTTTACCGGATTTGACACACTGAATTAGAAATTGGCAACGCGGCGGGTGTGCTATAGCAGGCAGGAACCGCTTACTCTTCCGGAGCACCCGTGTTCACTCTTGTTACGACTTGAGTTCGCGTTGTTGATTTCTGTTCGGTTGTTTTTATGTTTTGTGTTTCCTTGTGCTGTTCTTGTTCATGTTTACCGGTTTTGTCGTTGCCCTTTCGGACTTTTGACACTCAAATGCCCCTTTGGTGCCTCTGCTTATATTATACCATTATGTCATGGTGTATCACATTTTCTAAAGTTATTAGATCGGGCAAAATATATTTTTTTTCTGTTGTTTTATGTGTGTGACGACATACAGTAGTACAGTGTTTCTGTGTTTCTTTATAGGCATCTTAAACCCCCCAAAAATCATTGGCTCGTTTCTTGGAATTTTTAAAGCGTAACCTTCAGTATTTGCATATATATATTCCATCTGATATGGGAGTATTGAAATGATATTAATACGGTATAACAATATTTTCTTTCATGATTATTACTCTATTTTATTGACCGGGTTGGTCACGGGTCAATTATTTCGGGATATTTCTTTTAAATCTTACCTAAAACACTGAGTAATTTAAGCTCCGCCCAACCTTGTGAATAAAATACAGTAATACATGTACTCTACCATGTCTTATGAATGACATACAGCAAAACACATTGAAATTTAACAGTGATTAATTTCTCCAGTGGCGGTTGATATGTAGTGCATGTATTCGTTATCTTGGTTCTATATACATGTATATGACTGGTTTAAGGTAAAACATTACTGTTAGCTCATATTGAATAAAATTTGAAATATCATTGTAAAATACCCCTTGACCTTACCATGACCACCTTTGACCAAACCATGACGCCCATTGTACAAACCATGACAAGTAAGAATTTGTATTTTTGCGATGAACAATGTATGTTTTGTTAGCGCTTAATAAGACTGAAAATGTGTTAAAAAGTTGTATGCATAGTGAATAATTGTTTTTGAGCAAAATCTGACCTTCACTTATGCTTGAAACATGAAATGATGTTTTTTTATCAATTGAGCCAAACTATATTTCCTGAATTATTTAGCGAATGTATTTCTCCCAATACAAGTGCCATATTTTAGTATAAATACATCTTATTCCTTAAATGCCCAGAAAATACCTTTTGCGGCCGGGCGAACCACCATTTCATTTTTGCAGACACCATTATGCAAATTTCCCGTGTACAAACCATGACGCCCTTGGTTTTGACAAAAACCTTTTACAAAACACTATACAATAAGACACATTACTACCTGTGATTATAGTGAAGATTACATGACCAGACGAAATACAACTTAAAAATACTGTAGAATTTACTATAAAAGGTTTAAAATTTTTGTCGTAGGGCTTTGTTTTGTTTTTCTTTACCGGATTTGACACACTGAATTGGAAAGTGGCAGCGCGACTGGTGTGCTGTAGCAGACAAGAACCGTTTACTCTCCCGGAGCACCCAAGGTCACTCTTGTATGACTTAACTACATGTTTTAGAATTTGATTTTGATCTTACAGCATATAAACAAACGCTCCTCGTAAATACAAGATTCGCTTTGATAACATTTTTATAAAAGCAAGTATAATATTTTATCTCTAAGATAATTTGTGTTAAAATTTGCCAGTTTTAAACAATTTTATAATACGTTTCTTTTTACCAGACAAGCGAACTGGGAAACACTTTCTTTTATTTTTTATTTTTTCAAATACCATATAACAGCAATGTATATTATAAAGAAATACAACAACAACAAAATTAATGATTAGAACTTTCAACGTACATATTTTTCTTAGAATTTGTTTTTCTTTTACATTTAAATGACAATCAACCAACTTTTGCAGTCATTTATTTTAGAAAACTAATTGGGACTCATGTCTTTATGAACTTAACTTTTCAAATAAAAAAAATTAACAGAATTTGGAGGATCAATCTCAAATGTTTAGACAAAAGAAAAGACAAAACAAGGAAAAAGTGAATGTATTCATCTATTCATTTACAAATATTAAAGACAATTAAATGGATTATTGGGCATGCATGGACCTCAATAAGTCAATAGATGGTGGTAGTTTTATGTTAGTTGCCATTCAATTCTGTTTATAAATAGAGAGAAACGGTTTAAACTTGTAAAAGCTGCACAAATAGCACTTTCGAAGTCAAAGTTCAAAAATCGTACAAACAAAAGAAAGGATAAGTAGTTTCAAAGTGTTTCAACACACAAGTCGTTTTGCCAACAATCAAATTATCAAGGTTAAAGCACATGTAGGTTGGTGTTTAATCATTTCAAATGTCATAAATAACATGATTGTAACATTATATTGTTAAATGCATATACCCCAAATCTAGATACAAAAACAAGATTAATGCAATGAGGCAGAAAAAACACAATTATCAGTGGAAATAAAGAATGGTCATCTGTTTTAAACTGGGGGAAATTTTGAAATTAAGATGACAACAAAGTTCCAGAAAATAGATTTTTCTACGCCTGATGCGTGTTCTTGAAATGGTGTCAATCAAATGTGGATCTTGAAGAATTCGAAAGAACTGTTGGAGATTCTTAACTCGAAATCAGTTTCATCTTGCAACACCATCAAAACTTACGATTTTTTCCACTCGTTACACTGCTTTTCCGCGTCAACATCTCAAATCTCGATTGGCACAGCTTATTAAATGCAGTTTTTCAAAAAAGAATAGAAAACGTAGGTACAAATATCTGGTAGTCGATTACAGTAAGGCTTACTTTGTCATCAATGAGTCTAAGAAAGAAAAACAAATATACATACACCAAATAGTCAACATGCTCAATTTTTCTTTTCGACAACATAGTTTGGTGGACGTGTTTTTCAGCAAACAATAGTGATTCAAATGGGCACTTGCACCTTTGGTTGCTGTGATTTGTTTCTACATTCCTATGAAGCAGACTTCTTACAAATTCTTCTCGACAAAAAAGGTCGTAGACTAGTTCTTTCTTTCAACCTAACGTTCCGTGATATTGATGATGTCCTTTCACTAAACAGTTCTCGATTTGGTGACTTTTTCCATCTAATATATTCCTAGGAGCTCGGGATAAAGGACAAAACAGATTCTAGGAAGTCTGCTTTATATTTAGATCTAAATCTCGAAATTGACTCTCAAAGAAGACTTTCAACAAATCTTTAAAACAAACGTGATTACTTCAACTTTCCAATCGTCAACTTTCCCTTTTTGTGCAGCAATATTACGCCCGCTCCTGCTTATGGAATCTTCGTATTACAGTTGATTCGTTACTCCAGAGCTTGCAGGAATTACATCGATTTCCTTGGCAGAGCGTCACGTTTGACACAAAAATTGCTGACACAGGGTTTTGTTGCTCCATGGTTGCTATTTTAACTCAAGAAATTTACAGTTGGCACCGTGCACTCGTAGACAAATGTGGGATTTCTATCTCTCAAATGAGTTCAGATGTTGGTTTGTCGTAGAAATTCGATTTGTCTTCTTTTATCGGATTTGACCACTGAATTGGAAATTAGTAATACGACGGGTGTGCTATAGCAGGCAGGAACCGTTTATTCTTCCGGAGCACCTGAGTTTACTCTTTTCACGACTTGAGTTCGCGTTGTTGATTTTCGTTCGGTTGATTTTGTATTTTGTGTATCTTCGTGCTGTTTTTGTCGTAGAAATTTGTTTGGTCTTGTTTCACCAGATTAGACACACTGAATTGGAGATTAGCAACACGAGGGGTGTGCTATAGCAGACAGGAACCGATTACTCTTCGAGAGCACCGGAGTTAACGCTTGTCACGACTTGAGTTCGCGTTGGTGATTTTCGTTCGGTTGATTTTGTGTTTTGTGTTTTTTCGTGCTGTTTATGTTCGTGCTTACCGGTTTCGTCGTTGCCCTTTCGGACTTTTGACACGTGAATATTTGTGACTCTTTGCTTCTTTCGTCTATTCAAGACTCATCAAATGCGCTCTACCATAAATTTTGAAAAAGGCAAAGACTTTATTATTATTAAAAGCATAGAACAATAAAACCCAAAATACTGAACTTTGGAACCAAATTATAACTTAGGAAGAACTTATAGGGTTTAGACAATTTTGAAATTAAAACGGATCATTTAAAGAAAAAGTTTGCGCAGGAGCGGGCTAACCTCGGGGAATTTAAACTCCATCAACTAAAATTCACGGATCTTCAAAATCAAAATGACATAAAAGTTCCTGACAATAAATTTTGCTACGCCTGAGACTCATCAGAGGCGCTCTACCAAAGATATTCAAAAAGCCGAAAACTATATGATTGTGAAGAGCATAAAACAATAAAACAGAAATTACCGAATTGGCAACGAAATTATTACTAAGTTGATTAACTTATGTCTGGGTAGGTAGAACCTTAGGGCTAAGACAATTTTGAAATTTAGAATCATTTATTGCTTTGGTGTGTTCTTTAACACAAAAGTATTGATGCCGGAGCTGCAATTTTGTTTCATTTAAGTAATACTAGTATATTAAAGATATAAATAAATCTAAGATTAATTGATTTTTCGTTCCTGCACTTTTTGTTTGTTTGTGAAACGTATGAATATGTTTTCATACGACATGTTTGTTTAAGATACGTCAATCAACGTGTTTGTGAAACGTACGAATAGGTTTTCATACGACATGTTTTTTTTATATTTTAACTGAACCCTCTTGGTTACTTTTGCACATAATTTACTTTTCTATTTGGCTGTTCATGAATATTAAATCGGTTCCGCCCACTTGAACAGTGTTAGGAAAGAAATGATTTTGCTGTGCTTATTTGAAAATTTAATCAGATTTATTACGGTTTATTGACTAAAAACCAATTTATTAAGTCAAAAGATTACAATACTCAAAGGTATGCGTAAACTGATGTATTCATGCATGCACTATCATGCATATTTATACCATGGGTAAAGATGGCTAGATTTACCTATCAATACAGATATTCTGACCCATTTACTGTCTTGACTGAATTACCACGACAAATTGGCAAAAAAACTGACGACTGCATAAGGTAAATTAAAGCTCTTCGAAAAGAAAACCCTCGTACTGTATATACCTTAGAGAAAGAAATTCCTATTTGAAAACAAAACACTGAAAAAGTTTAAGGAACTTTATTTTTACATCACTTTCTTTATTCAAGGTCAACGTTGTTTTTCTTTTTTTCCCTAATTTGTAACAAAACAATCAGAAAAACCAAGGCTAAATATTTTTTGAGCAATTTAACTTTAACATGGTTACAGAAACCTTTTTATACACCAACTAGATTTAAACATGAAAAATACGTGTCTTCGTGCCGTTCTATTATGACTATTCGAAAAGAGGTAATTTATAATGAGAGAGAGAGAACAGATGATTGAAAGAAAAACCAATAATGAAATAGAATAGAAACGCTAGTTCAACTAGCAGGAAAAGTCGAAAATGCAATTTGTCCATGTTTTTTTCTAGGTTTTAAACATTAATCAATTTTTTTTAAATATTTGAAAAAAAGTGTTTGAAAATGATTCAAGTTCCTTTTCTATTTCGAAACCATGTTAACGCAATTCAATGTACAAGACAATACTACATATGAACTTTTTAAAAAATCATTCTTTCCCTGAGTTTTCATAATGTCTGCAAGCGCTATAAATGGCGGGAAATACAAGCATTTCGTCCTGCATTGTCTTGTCCCCTCGGTTAAAACTATCATTGTCCAAAAATGCATTTTCTTAAGCATTAAAAGAAATGCTGTTCTTGTAATATGAGAAAGATCTATGAAGTCCTGGTATAGTAATAATTTGGGGATGAATTATAAAGAGGCCGGTATTTTCGAGCGACACGTCCGTCGTATTTTTTTCATTATAATTTGAATCTTTTGCATTTTGGCAGACTTATATTGTACTAAAAATACTAAACAGAGACTTATTCAAAATGCTACATGTAGCTTGTGTGATCGGTTTATCATTTTACCAACAACCCGTGGAGATGAAGATGTTCCAATAATTTTTATATTTGGGTGTTTGAGAGATCTTAAAATGAAAATTATTTATGGCTGCATTTGGGGACGTTTCGGAAATTTTAAGCCGGTTTTTCAATTCAAATGACTTATAAAATAAAAATGAAACTTATTTATTTCATTCATAAAATGAATACAAAAATTAATGTTGTAGAAGCAAATTTGATTCTTTTAAAAAGTAATTTTCAGGAACCAGCTGTTTTGTGATAATTTCAACTAAGACATTTTTTCGTGTTTTCGAAAGTGGTTTGATTAGCTGCAGTTGTGAAGTAAAACCAATATATGATTACATTCAAAAGCCTACAGCTGGATATCGAAGATGCTTTATGACAGACTACAGAAGAACAAAATTTTATAAAAAAATACCTGCGACCTCATTTTTTTGTTTTTTTTTTCATTTAAGCTTTAAGTTGCAGAAATATATGATGGATTCTGTTTATGCCTTTACCCCTGGACAACTTTAACGTACGTTCGATAAAAAATTAGTCTAAACGGAAGTTCATTTAATTATCTTTATTTTGTTCCATTCATTCACTATTGTCCGCGTTGGAGTGGGTGTCTCATTTAGATTTGTTTTCATTTGAGCAATGAATAAAAAGATTAATTGTTACTGATACCACATTCAAACAACACCCAGTATATGAAATGAAATTCTTCTTGTTATCTTAACTGACCCAAGGTTAACGATTATGACGACTTACTTAGCACATTTTCTCACCAGAGGTTACAGCTCTTTCATGATAAATCTCTTTAGCATACACTGTGAATACAAAATATTTCCTTTAATCAACAACTGACAGTTCCAATGAAGCTAAAATGGTATATTACATCTTTCCACGATGCTTACGACAATTTCATTTAAAATGTAAGTGCAAAAAGTTCCACAAACCTATCTTATTTTTTTTAACCATTAAACAAAAAGTTTAAATGTAAATCTTTGAATTTAGTCTTTTTGGTAAAAATAATGATAATTTGATTATTACTTTAAAATGTTAATTGCCTTTTAACACTTATGTCAGCGGTCAAGTGTGTCGGTTTTGTGTGATGATACATCACCAAATCAGTAATTGTTTGATGTGTTGTGTCGGATTAAAAATCGACATACATTTTTTTTAAATCAGCCGATAGATTCTTCCTAGTTAGCTATCAGTTACTTCGAGGGTTCTCAAGAAGGTATCTCTACGCCCCGTTAATTTCTTTTGGTTCTTTTGTCTCAGGTTCTCTCTTGTTGAATTGAACATCTATCGATTTGAGTCTTACTGTGTGTTCTTTGTGCTTTGTTATTGATTTGCAACAGGGGGAGGTTGGCGCCAAAAACTAGTTTTACCCCGCTACATTTTAAATGTTTCTGTCCTTAGCCAGGAATCTTTGTCAAAGTTTTGTTTTTGGTCAAGAAGAGGGTCTTTTATTGCACTTTAGGATTGGTCTTGAATTTTATGTAGTTTATTTTCAATCCAGTGCCAATTGCAAAACAGCCAGCAGCGATCACTGGTCACATTGAATGCTGCTGGCTGTTCTCCATTGTGGATTTTTTTATTGTCGTTTGTATTGTAGGTTGTGACGTGTACACTTATTCCACATCTCATTATCTTCTAAGTTTTACACAGACATTTAGAAAAAAATGAATGGTTTCCTCTCTCATCTTTGGTTTTCTTGCCATGAGAAAGATTTGATAATGCATTAAACTTTTCAATGTTTTATTACTATTGGAATATCCTAATGCATTGCAATAAAGTATGTTGCAACTTCAAGATTAAGATAACAGCCCTACTTATTTCTTTAAAATATATATATTCGTGTAATGACTATTATCCTCTTTGAATGAACATGTTCTCGTCATGAATTGGCAATCTTGAACTAATTTCCTGGTATTTATTTTATATTATGTCTTGTCAGGATACAGCTAATTGTTATTTTCTTTTAATGCACTCTCGTGTTATAAATGCGCTAAGTGCTGTTTCCTTTTTCTAAGTAAAGGTAATATATAAATGTTTGAATTATACGAGCCCAGTTCAATTAAGGTTGATGAGAATTAACTAAGGCTTGTTCGTTTAAATGGCATGGAGGAAGAATCGTCCTTTCTAGAGACACCTTGATCGACATTACTATTGATTGTTTTTTTTTTTTATTCTAATTGGATCAACTTAATTACCATTTTTATCTCAAGTTTAAAATTAAAATAACAATTGCTACTTTAAAATCATTATCACAATCAATATCATTGCCTTATCAGAATAACAACTTTATACTCGAACATGTAATTGCAATTTGCAAGGGTTTTTACTGGATTATCAGGGAAAAAACACATTTGTAATTAAATGCCATAATAAAAAAAGTAATCATGCTGTTTATCTAATATGTAGAGTAGTTTATAACTATCTACTCAATCAACACTTAACAATGTCTCTGAGTATTAATTTGTATGTTTGATGCCAGTTTTCAACACTTTGTAACTAACCGCAAATTACAACAGATTCCAACATAATTTTTGTTAAGGCCAACTCAGCAAAGGCTAAGACTTGTCAAAGGCTCTCTAACCATAAGGTCGAGAAAGCTTAGAAATTCTATCGATTATACATATTTGATAGTACACTGAAAATGTTTATTTTCATACTTTTTTTGTGATTTCATACTTTTTTTTAGAATGAGTAAATAACATTATTTTACTAAATAAGAACCAAACAGTTTTTGCCAATACACAAAATGCACCTTACTGTGGTTGACATCATTTCATTCAATGCGTTGTCAATTTTATTGTCAAATTGGTTTTGGTTTAAATGCTACTGATGAGAGGTTACTCCTTGAAATATAGATATATAGCATATCCAAATTAACCGTTTATATCCGCGTTTTTGGTATTTGTAATTTTGAGTACTTAGAGCATTACTGAAAAGTCTTTTTTAAAAAGCATGCGAATAACGCTTTATCCAAAGAAGATATTAATGCTGGACATCACCCATTCAATGCAAAGATTTTCTAACGATTATTTCATATAAAGCTGCAACGATTTTTTTTGCAAGTGAAGGTAATTTTGAGAAGGTATATTTTTCATTATGTGCATTTCATACTGCTGAAAAAATGCAAAATTGAAAGGTTCTATGTCTTTGACATCATATGAAAATGAAGGGCAAATAACAAATATTGACGACAAAAAATTTAATTTAACCTTCCTTGATGACTTTTGATGTTTGTACAACCCTTCAGACGTAAATATTATCTAACTTAAGTAACAAAAAAACTTAGAAAAGACAAAATGTGTTTGAGGCAACTATACTTGGATAAAAAGTCACAACAATACTTTATGTTTGAAGTCTAACTATTTCTTTTAGTCTAGCAGATATGTGCAGTAAATCAAGGGAATTGTGTATCAAATGAAGAAAGCATTTTAGAGTAAGTTAGCACTACAAAGTTAACCTCGAAGCCAGAACTTTTCCACAGAAGTTGTTTCGATGGAAAAATACACGAATAGTGCGATCTGGTTACGATCAGTCCCGATTCAGAAAATAGCCATATTCGTGTTTCCATCGGGGTTGAAATCGGGATAATGTTACGCAAGCATAAAGGAAGACAAAACAAAACTCTACGACAAACCAACATCTGCACTCATTTGAGGGATAGAAATCCAATATTTGTCTACGAGTGTAAGGTGTGAACTGTACAATTTCTTCAGGGAAGACAGCAATCGTGGAGCAACATAAACCCGTGTTAGCAATTTTGTGTCAAACGTAACGCTCTGCCAAGGAAATCGATGTAAGTTCCGCAAGCTCTGGAGTAACAAATCAACTGTGACACAAAATCTCCATAAGCCAGAGCGGACGGAACAAGAAGCGAAAGTGGACGATTGGAAAGTTGAAGTCATCACGTTTGTCATAGAGCTTTGATGAAAGTCTTCCTTGAGAGTCAATTTCGAGATGTAGATCTAAATATGAAGCAGACTTCCTAGAATCTGTTGTGTCTGACCTCAAGTCTCTGAGGATATATGATGTGCAGAATGTAACCAAATCGAGAATTATTCAGTGAAAGGGCATCAATAAAACGGAAAGTGGGGCTAGATGAGAGAGCCAGTCTACGATCCTTTTGTTGAGAACAGATTGTAAGAAGTCCGCTTTATATGAGTGAAGAAACAAATCAACAAGCAAATGTGCACAATAAGTGCCCATCGGGGTGCCTATTAATTGCTGACTTTTATCCACCGATTTTGTCTTTGTCTTTTCGGTACAATAATGTTTGATTATCCCTTTTTGTCTTAATGTCCACACACAAGTCATTGCGAAGGCATCTAAGACTAATTCTAAAAATTATATTACCGTAAGTTTTAATGCAATGGTTATATATAGTGGCTGCCATCTTGAACAAGTCGGCCATTTTGAATTTATGAGGTTATTATCATGAAAAATATGGTGCTTTCATTATCAAGCCCAAAATTTACTTAAATCAAATCAATCATATACCTGGTTTAACCCACCATTTCGTTTGAAATGCCTGTACCAAGTCAGGACCATTGCGATCCACCAATTCTCCGGTATGACTGATTCGTTCTTGTCATTTTCTCTGGATTATGAGATTGATCATTCAAGTTCGGTAGTTTTGTTATTACCTTTATATAAGGAAGTTTTCATGTTTTTTTTTTGTTTGAAATGAAAT
Organism: Arcuatula senhousia; assembly: GCA_963971305.1. NCBI lineage: Eukaryota > Metazoa > Mollusca > Bivalvia > Mytilida > Mytilidae > Arcuatula > Arcuatula senhousia. The sequence continues at coordinate 745,762 of OZ020305.1, forward strand.
CAAAATCAAATGAAAAGAAATGCTGTTATTTGAAGAAAAAATGTGTATTTTATCAGTTGTGATAGGAAACAACAAAATTATCAAAGTAAAGAAATCCCAAAGTAACGTCTTATTTTATTATTCATCCTATAATCAAACTAACTGTGTATTAACGTATATTTGCAATATTTACATAGACAATCAACAGATTCATACAAGAACTAACAGAGGAAAACATAAGGAAACCTTTGTTGGTTTCTTTATTCTTTGCTTATTAACTTTTTCAGCTTAATTATTAATATGATTTTAATGATTTTTGCTAAATATCAGCAAGCTACAAATGCAAATTATAATCTTATTTAGACATCTTATAACATACGCCCTTTATATTCTATTCTATAGCTATTTATCGAAGTTCTTTTCGGATAAATAATTTCAGCTTTTTACTGTAACCGTCCCTACAAAAAAACGATAAAAGAATAATGCCTCATCCATACCGGTGAATAAATAGTGTAAAAATGACATTAGAAGGTCATAAATTATAAATAATTGCACTTTAAATAACCTTTATAACCGACGTACTTTTAGCTTGATTGTAAACTTTGTGTCATGATTTAGCTAGGCCTTTTAATTAAAGTGCACTTAATTGAAATAGATGATTTCCTTTATCACGCACTTTATCTTATCTTACTGATTAAGTTGATGTATTTTCTTGTTAATAAGCATGTGTTAGATAACATTAAAAAGAAGATAAGAGATATGGAATAAAAGAACGCAACACAGCCCGCACAAACAAGCGACGATTCAAAAAAAGACAACAATGAAAAAGTGCCAGCAGTCTTCAGGACCAAATGTATTTAATTTGTTCTATACTTAATTATTTCAATTAATTTATTCATTTATTCTGGATCGACCAGCAAGGTGTCGAATTCACACGTGCATGGAAATTGCTGCTACGATACATGTAAGAACCATTTTTGATCGCTTCCGATGAACTGCACGAAGCACAAACCGTGTTGTGTTTTGTGATACTGCCGGACCATATGATCTTAATAGAAGAGGGTGGTTTTGGAGCGCTCTTAAACCTGGTTTAACCCACTATTTCTTTTGAAATGCCTAGACCACGGCAGGACCTTTGCTATCTTCAACTTTTCGTAAGCGTCTTCCAGGATTTGTCTTTGCGGTTAAGCCCCCAAGTTCGGTAATTTTGTTACTACCATTTGCTAACGTACGGATTGTGAGAAATTCTTTAAGATTTTTTTTGATGGACAAACTAACTGCTTGACGAACATAAGTAAAACTAAATATCAACAGACAAGTCATTGCGAAGTCATACATGAATATTTTAAAAAGGATATTTATTGTCTACGAGAAATATTTTTAACTAACAAAAAAAGGCCAACAGACTACATGTTTTGTGATCAACAAAAGTACGGCTATGGTACCAAATTAATCTAAAAATCGATATACAATAATCACTAAATAAAATTTGTAAAGCTTTACAATAATTAATATTCATGAGCCTAATCCCACCTTGAGCATGCGCACTGTCTTCAATTTTGTTTATAAACTTAGCTTGTTCAAAATCGCATCTTGAAGTTTTAGCCCGTAGAAATATTCACGGCGACAAAACCGCCAAGTTCGCCAAACAAAGAAAAATATTTATGGCTCGAGTATAATAAATGAAGATGATGTAGATAGTTTAAATTGAATTTGTTTAATTTGTCACAAAGTTAAAGTCTTAAGGAACAAAACATCCGAGATCCCGATCGATGGCCGCATTAAATACACTAGAAATATATTTGTCGTCACGAATGTAAACAAATAGTCAATAAACATGGTGGAAAATATTTAAGCGAAATAAAGTCAAGATTAAGGCAAATTTGGTAAGAAATTGATATGCAAAGTTTTCTTTTATTACATGTTGGTCTAAATGACATTAACAAATTGGGTACGACAAAAAAATTGATTTTGGTAGACAATTTGCCTTTAATAATATAATATACTTTAATTTGAATTAAAAAAAAATTAAACTGTTAAACTGATTTTTAAAAATGATACACGTTTTAATGCAAAGCATTTTGTGGTTATGCATAATGGCTGCAATCTTGAAAAAGTCCGCCACTTTTTAAGAAAGAGGCAGAGAGGCACCGCACCAATAGGGCATTCGAGTGTCAAAAATCCGAAAGGGCAACGCCGGGACCGGTAAACACGAACAAGAATAGCACGATGAAACACAAAACACAAAATCAACCAAACAGAAATCAACAACGCGAACTCAAGTCGTAACTTGAACATGAGTGAACTCAGGTGTTCCGGAAAAGTAAGCGGTTCCTGGCTGCTATAGCAAATCCGTCGTGTTGCTAATTTCTAATTCCAGTTTTGGAACATATCTTATATCTTTTTTTTTTACCAAACACTATTATAATGAAAATAATGGGTATTCTTCATCAAATTCACAATATTTTTAATATATTTACTAGAATACTTTTTATATTTTGATTTTCAGTGGTTCAATTTTAATTATTTTTATTTCATAAGTCTACTTTAAATCTAATAAGTTTTCTTTAGACGGCAATTAACCCACTCAACATTCTCTTAAAGTTTATAATATATAACAAACGCGCAATATATTTTTCATGGCCATTGCTATATTTTATATTGCCTATCGTCGTGTTCAAATCAATCATATTCAAAAAAGATTTACTTCATTTGTCTGAAATGAAATTAAAATCAAATGAAAGTGTATTTGTATAGAAGAATCCTGTTATTTGAAAGAAAAAGGTAAAATTTCTTTTAGTTGTGATAGTAAATGATATAATGAGGTAAATATAGGTACAACAAAACTACCGAACTGGGATGGTCACATCTCTTCTTTTATTATTCATCCTAAAGTACCAGTGGGGTGTCAGAATAAAGTTTGTGAAAGTAAACTGCAAGGTTTACAATAAACACACTCATGTAAGAACTAACAGAGGAAGCATCAGGAAATCTTTGTTGTTTTTTTATTCTCTGTTTATTGACTGTTTCACTTAAACTATTGACATAATCTTAATCATTGTTTTGCTATATATGCCCACAAGCTTTACAAATCTCTGACATACAAACTATAATCTTATGTTATTTGAAAAAAGATGATTTCTTTTATCACACACTTAAGCTTATCTAAATCATTTAGTTTATGTGTTTTCTTGTTAAAAAGTATTTGTTAGATTACAGTAAATAGAAGATAGTGAGATGTGAGATAAATGTACACAACACAGCCCATAAACAAGAGACAATTTAAAAAGGCAACGATGAAATAAGCCATCAGCCTTCAATACAAAACGTATTCTATTTACTCTATACTTTATGATTTCAATTTATTTTTTATTTATTCTGGATCGATAAGCACGCTCTTAAATGTGTCGTATTCACACGTGCATGAAAAAGCTGTTCCTATACATGCAAGAACCATTTTTCATCCCTTTTGTTGCAATGTACAGTCTTGTTAAGATTGTGGGCGCAATTGTAATATCTCCGAATGTCTATGCTTAAGAAATATTTTCGTCTCTTTCGAACGGCTAGAATTGTACTTTCTCGGTGAACATAATTGATACATGGCCATATAGAAATGTACTTTCTTGTCATAACTATGTTATTTTAAGCACATCTGTCTCAGGAACAACCGATGAAGACGTCTGAATCCTGAAGTGCTGCTTAAGTTTTCAAAGCTCTGATATTTCCGTAAAAAGTTAATTAACACAAGGCCTTTTGATTTTGCCTTACTAAAGAAGACTGGCTACAAATATCACAATTGAAAAAAACCTGGTATGAAATTGACCGGGAATGAAGCCAAACTTGCAGAAGGCTCATCCCGTCCTACTGAAAAGCTTAAGAGTATTAGATAATCCCACGTACTGTTGGATGCTTTCAATGATTTCGACAAGATTGTTGTTGAGTATTTATATTCCAAAGAATGGTAATTTTTTTTATTACAATTGTTTATTCAAATATAAATCTTATGGCCTTTATTTTTTCTAAGCAAAATTGATAAGATTTGTTGAAAAACCAATTCAAGCGAATACGTACTACCTCTATTTTAGAATTAATGTCACTAGATTTAAAAGTTATGGAATAAGCAACGTCGTTGCTCAATGCATTGTGGTATGAATAAAAATGACAACAGAGCTGTGAGTACTTTTTATGATTTCTAATTAAGAGAGTGTTTATTGGTCAAAACAGGTCACCGGAAATACGTACGGAAAACCTTGTGTGGTGATTGGTATACGATCAGAGGGTCAGGGTCTGGAACTGCGAGGAGTTTGTGAAGGTGGTGATTGGTATACGATCAGAGGGACAGGATCTGGAACTGTGAGGAGTTTGTGAAGGTGGTGATTAGTGTACGATCAGAGGGACAGGATCTGGAACTGTGAGGAGTTTGTGAAGGTGGTGATTAGTGTACGATCAGAGGGACAGGATCTGGAACTGTGAGGAGTTTGTAAAGGTGGTGATTAGTGTACGATCAGAGGGACAGGATCTGGAACTGTGAGGAGTTTGTGAAGGTGGTGATTAGTGTACGATCAGAGGGACAGGATCTGGAACTGTGAGGAGTATGTGAAGGTGGTGAATAGTGTACGATCAGAGGGACAGGATCTGGAACTGTGAGGAGTTTGTGAAGATGGTGATTAGTGTACGATCAGAGGGACAGGATCCGGAACTGTGAGGAGTTTGTAAAGGTGGTGATTAGTGTACGATCAGAGGGACAGGATCTAGAACTGTGAGGAGTTTGTAAAGGTGGTGATTGGTGTACGATCAGAGGGACATGATCTGAAACTGTGAGGAGTATGTGAAGGTGGTGATTGGTGTACGATCAGAGGGACAGGATCTAGAACTATGAGGAGTTTGTATAGGTGGTGATTAGTGTACGATCAGAGGGACAGGATCTGGAACTGTGAGGAGTTTGTAAAGGTGGTGATTGGTGTACGATCAGAGGGACAGGATCTAGAACTGTGAGGAGTTTGTATAGGTGGTGATTAGTGTACGATCAGAGGGACAGGATCTGGAACTGTGAGGAGTTTGTAAAGGTGGTGATTGGTGTACGATCAGAGGGACAGGATCCGGAACTGTGAGGAGTTTGTAAAGGTGGTGATTAGTGTACGATCAGAGGGACAGGATCTAGAACTGTGAGGAGTTTGTAAAGGTGGTGATTGGTGTACGATCAGAGGGACAGGATCCGGAACTGTGAGGAGTTTGTGAAGGTGGTGATTAGTTTACGATCAGAGGGACAGGATCCAGAACTGTGAGGAGTTTGTAAAGGTGGTGATTAGTATACGATCAGAGGGACAGGATCCGGAACTGTGAGGAGTTTGTAAAGGTGGTGATTGGTGTACGATCAGAGGGACAGGATCCGGAACTGTGAGGGGTTTGTGAAGGTGGTGATTAGTGTACGATCAGAGGGACATGATCTGGAACTGTGAGGAGTTTGTGAAGGTGGTGATTGGTGTTCGATCAGAGGGACAGGATCTAGAACTGTGAGGAGTTTGTATAGGTGGTGATTAGTGTACGATCAGAGGGACAGGATCTGGAACTGTGAGGAGTTTGTAAAGGTGGTGATTGGTGTACGATCAGAGGGACAGGATCTGGAACTGTGAGGAGTTTGTGAAGATGGTGATTAGTGTACGATCAGAGGGACAGGATCCGGAACTGTGAGGAGTTTGTAAAGGTGGTGATTAGTGTACGATCAGAGGGACAGGATCTAGAACTGTGAGGAGTTTGTAAAGGTGGTGATTGGTGTACGATCAGAGGGACAGGATCCGGAACTGTGAGGAGTTTGTGAAGGTGGTGATTAGTTTACGATCAGAGGGACAGGATCCAGAACTGTGAGGAGTTTGTAAAGGTGGTGATTGGTATACGATCAGAGGGACAGGATCCGGAACTGTGAGGAGTTTGTAAAGGTGGTGATTGGTGTACGATCAGAGGGACAGGATCCGGAACTGTGAGGAGTTTGTGAAGGTGGTGATTAGTGTACGATCAGAGGGACATGATCTGGAACTGTGAGGAGTTTGTGAAGGTGGTGATTAGTGTACGATCAGAGGGACATGATCTGGAACTGTGAGGAGTTTGTGAAGGTGGTGATTAGTGTATGATCAGAGGGACATGATCTGGAACTGTGAGGAGTTTGTGAAGGTGGTGATTGGTGTTCGATCAGAGGGACAGGATCTGGAACTGTGAGGAGCTTGTAAAGGTGGTGATTATTGTACGATCAGAGGGACGGGATCTAGAACTGTGAGGAGTTTGTAAAGGTGGTGATTGGTGTACGATCAGAGGGACAGGATCCGGAACTGTGAGGAGTTTGTGAAGGTGGTGATTAGTTTACGATCAGAGGGACAGGATCCAGAACTGTGAGGAGTTTGTAAAGGTGGTGATTGGTATACGATCAGAGGGACAGGATCCGGAACTGTGAGGAGTTTGTGAAGGTGGTGATTAGTGTTCGATCAGAGGGACAGGATCTGGAACTGTGAGGAGCTTGTAAAGGTGGTGATTATTGTACGATCAGAGGGACAGGATCTGGAACTGTGAGGAGTTTGTAAAGGTGGTGATTAGTGTACGATCAGAGGGACAGGATCTGGAACTGTGAGGAGTTTGTATAGGTGGTGATTGGTGTTCGATCAGAGGGACAGGATCTGGAACTGTGAGGAGCTTGTAAAGGTGGTGATTATTGTACGATCAGAGGGACAGGATCCGGAACTGTGAGGAGTTTGTAAAGGTGGTGATTGGTGTTCGATCAGAGGGACAGGATCTAGAACTGTGAGGAGTTTGTATAGGTGGTGATTAGTGTACGATCAGAGGGACAGGATCCGGAACTGTGAGGAGTTTGTAAAGGTGGTGATTGGTATACGATCAGAGGGACAGGATCTGGAACTGTGAGGAGCTTGTAAAGGTGGTGATTAGTGTACGATCAGAGGGACAGGATCTGGAACTGTGAGGAGTTTGTGAAGGTGGTGATTGGTGTTCGATCAGAGGGACAGGATCTAGAACTGTGAGGAGTTTGTGAAGGTGGTGATTAGTGTACGATCAGAGGGACAGGATCTTGAACTGTGAGGAGTATGTGAAGGTGGTGATTATTGTACGATCAGAGGGACAGGATCTGGAACTGTGAGGAGTTTGTGAAGGTGGTGATTAGTGTACGATCAGAGGGACAGGATCTGGAACTGTGAGGAGTTTGTGAAGGTGGTGATTAGTGTACGATCAGAGGGACAGGATCTGGAACTGTGAGGAGTATGTGAAGGTGGTGATTAGTGTACGATAAGAGGGACAGGATCTGGAACTGTGAGGAGTTTGTGAAGGTGGTGATTAGTGTATGATCAGAGGGACAGGATCTGGAACTGTGAGGAGTTTGTGAAGGTGGTGATTAGTGTACGATCAGAGGGACAGGATCTGGAACTGTGAGGAGTTTGTAAAGGTGGTGATTAGTGTACGATCAGAGGGACAGGATCTGGAACTGTGAGGAGTTTGTGAAGGTGGTGATTAGTGTATGATCAGAGGGACAGGATCTGGAACTGTGAGGAGTTTGTGAAGGTGGTGATTAGTGTACGATCAGAGGGACATGATCTGGAACTGTGAGGAGTTTGTGAAGGTGGTGAATAGTGTACGATCAGAGGGACAGGATCTGGAACTGTGAGGAGTTTGTGAAGGTGGTGATGAGTGTATGATCAGAGGGACAGGATCTGGAACTGTGAGGAGTTTGTAGAGGTGGTGATTAGTGTACGATCAAATGGACAGGATCTGGAACTGTGAGGAGTTTGGTGAATAGTGTACGATCAGAGGGACAGGATCTGGAACTGTGAGGAGTTTGTGAAGGAAGGTACTGTCATATATACTTATTAACACCATTTTTGTTTTTAATAGCGTTTCTTTTATTCGAGGATTTTGACAACTTTGATATTTCTATTTTCTGTGAGAAGAAAATTACATTTAGAGATTTTTGATGTGTATAGAAGATAATGAGGTGTGGAATAAGTGTTTACGACATAACCTACAATATAAAGGACAATTGGTCAAGACTGAAAATAAACTACATATGATTCAAGTCCAATTCTAAAGTGCAATGAAAGACCCTCTTCTTGAAAAAAAAACAATTAACATAAATTTGACGAAATACAACAATAAGCTTTGATAAAGGTTCCTGGCTAAGGACAGGCACACTTAAAATGTGGCAAGGTTAATCTAGTTTTTCAACCTTATCCCTATTTATAATCAAAAACAAAGCACAAACTAACACACAGTAAAAATAAGATCGATAGAAGTTCAAATCAACAAGATAGAACCTGAGACAAAAGGACGACAAGAAATTAACGGGACGTAGAAATACTCTCTTGAGAGCACTTGAAGTTCCTGACAGCTAGCTAAGAAGAATCTATCGACTGATGTTAAAAAATCAAGTATGTCAATTTTAAATCCGATATAACACGTCACACGATTAATATTTGGTGAAATATCATCACACAAAACCGACACACTTGACTGCTGTAATGCTATATCTTCCTTGATACATTTGATGCATATTAAGATTTTAACATTATTATCATAGTAATTTGAGGAAAAGAGGATGTTGTCAAAAATGAGTGTCAGCAGATAGATAGAAGCAGAGGTATCGATGGGGCATCCGAGAGACAAAACTAGCAAATATAAACGAGAACGGGACAAAAAGGCACTCTAGTCGTAACGAGAGTGAACTCAGGTGCTCTGGAAGAGTAACCAGTGTCTGTTGCTTTAGCACACCCGTAGTGTTGCTATTTTCCAATTCAGTCTGTCAAATCCGGTAAATGAAGACATAACAAAACTATATGACAAACCAATATCTGCATTCATCTGAGAGATCGAAATTCCATATTTTCCTATAATCTTATGTCATTGATGTCTTTTGTAAAATTTCTTGAGTGACGACGGCAGCCGAAGAGCAACATAACCATCTGTGATCAATTTTTGGGTCAGACGTGACACTCTGCTAAGGAAATCAATGCAAGTCCCACAAGTTCTGTAATAACGAATCAATTGAAATACGTAAACTCCATAAGCAGACGGACTGTACCTACACAAGAAGGGAAAGTTGACGATTGGAAAGTTAAAATCATCACATTTGTCATAGAGCTTTGTTGAAAGTTTTCCTTGAGAGTCTGTTTCAAGATGTAGATCTAGATATGAAGCAGACTTCTTAGAATTCTTTATCTGAAGTTCTTGAGGATATATAAGATGGAAAAAGTCACCAAATTGAGAACGTCGCTGCAGACCTATATATAGGTATAGTCACGACGTTAAACTCCCCAGTCAGTCAGCCAAATTGAGAATTGTTCAGTGAAAGGACAGCATCAATATAACGAAAAGTGAGATTTAAAGAGAGAGCTAATCTACGATCTGTATACTTTATACTTTTTATTTAATTCTGATGTCAAACAGCTGACGAGCGAGTCTTCCGTAAACTTTCTATTAAATAGACAATAAAGAAATATGGAATCAGTGAACGCGACACAACCATCATATGGAAGCGGCAAATCAAAATGGAAAACAGCCAGTAGGCATCAACGTGACCAGAGGTCGCTGCTCACCGTCTTGCATTTGCCAAAGACTAATTAAAGTGCATGATATTCAAAACCAATCTCTTTATTATCAACGACCCATATCCTGTTCAAAAACAAAAACATAAAGATGACAGGGACAAACAAAAGCTTTGACTAGGACAGGCACCTATAAAATGTGGCGGGTTTCAACTAATCTGTTGGGCCCAACCTGCCTCCTTTTTAGTACAAAGCACAAAAATAACACACTCTTAAATTCAAATCGATAAAAGTGCAATTCAAGATAGAACCTGAGACAAAGGCATTATAAAAGAACAAAGAAACGAAGAGGAACTCTCTTTAGAACACTCTAAGTTATTGACAGCTAGCGAGCTGAAAAGCATTTATCGACTGATGTAAAAAAAATATCAAACATATTGATTTTAAGTCCGGCACATCACTTCAAACTAATGATTTAGTATCATGTCTTCACAAAAACTGACTTATTTCACCGTTAAAATTCTTAAAAACAATATAATCTACAAAACAACTATACATATAGTCAGTCTTCCATAGACTCTCTAAATAACTATACATGTAGTCAGTTCCTGTGATTCACCCGTCCATGATACATGATGTTTTCCTTATTATGTCTCACAACCGTGTTGGGTTTTGTGTTTCCTGACCCTGGAAACGCAATGGAATCGGAAAGTTTCGCGCCATAAAACCCACCATTTTTTAAGTACTTGAACCAAGTCAGGACATATGCGGTCTTCGATTTCTCAAGTGTGTATTTTGCTTTGGTTTTTTTATAATTCTTGGATATGTAAGATTAACCATCCCAGTTCGGTAGTTTTGTTGTTGCTTTTATTCACCCGTAATAACTCGTTCGTGTTTGCTGTTTTTTTTCCTTGCCATTTTGGACTCTTGACATTCGGATGCTTATTAGTTACTCTGTTTCTTTCGTGTATTATATCTTTTAATATTATTAATTTATATTTTTTAATTGATTTGATTAGTTGAATCATACCAGGTGACCTGGTGATATTTTTTGATATTGACTTGTGTCACGTGCAAAAAATTGATATTGCACGGTCACGTGTTTCATTCGAATATAGGTTTGTTTCATTCCCCGACCAAGAAGACACCCCAATGGCAAAGCAGAAATTTTAAGTATTACAAAATGCAAATACATGTAACGACTCTCAAATGAGAATTTCAGCAGAGACGACTGAATTTCCAAGCAACGATTTGTTCATTTGTTGATTGGAAATTGTAGATAGAAATTGAACAACTCTTTGAATGGGAATTCAGTCTCATCAACAAAATAAAGAATATGTCAGCTGTCTTTCCTTAAAATGCTACCAAAGTCATTGAAAGTTCACTAGTTGATGGAATAGAAATTTAAAGGTTAGTTCTTTCATTTTACTACCCACACAAAACTATTAATCTTTTTTGAAATGCTAGGTTTTCAGTATGAGAAATCTTAACAATATATAAATTGATTGCAATCACTACTTGCAGATAACAATTACATGTAAAGCACAACATTTTAATTGCCAAGAATGTTGAATTAATAATATAACAAATATAGCCTTCTACCACTTCTGAGATATGCATATCGACCTCCAACTGCGTTGTCGGGTCGATATGCCTCAGGTCGATATTTTCTCGTATCGACCTACTAAAAGGCTATATTTGTATAATATAATACCTTATCATTATTAGTCATTTTTGTCTCCAGTCTAACCTAAATTTTGCCGCTTGTTATGTGAGCTTTGTTGCGTACACTTATTCCACATCTCATTATTTTCTATTATCATTTATATCATGTATATGAGTATTTTGGCGTTGTTCCTAAAAATAAAGATTTTCGTTTTTCTCTATATCGATGTCACCCATATCAGATTCTCATTCATTGCTTGGAATTTTTTTGTAATTTGTATTTCCATTTTGAGGTGAAGATACTGCTTATAACAATTAACATACGTTAATGTAAGAATGCCATAATTACTCGATTCTATTTTTGTTCATTTGGAATCCAAATTCGTTACATGAACTCTGGTTTCAAAATTAAATCAAGATATGTGATAAAAAGGTGGGTTAAGTACTTTTTCCCAGTTAAATATTTACCTTTGGGAAAGTCTAATATAAAAAACAGTTAATGCTAAAAAGTTTTTGGGTTTTTTTTTGAAAAAAAAATCACCTTTTTATGTCCTATCGTTAAATCAGATTAGTCTTCCTATAGATATCAATCGATAAACTTAAGACTCTCATTAAAATTTTAATCCAACAGTCAATGGAAAGATATGTCAAACTAACGGCAATAAAAACATTGATTAATTATTATCAAGCAAAGTTATATAAAATCTATCTTGTCTGTGATTTAATTGTCTGGGTTTCATGGACATGGTCATTATACTAGAGAATTCAAACGTGTAAAAAACTATGATCTAACACGCTCATGCGTTTATTCAATACGAGCAGAACAAACAACTAAATGTAGACCACTTCGTTGCATGTTTAAAGTGATCTTTTACACAGACCCTTTCACTAAAGGTTCATGATGGTCTTTTACATTTGTACGTAAAGCACTCAACTACAAGGTTAGGATGGTCTTTAAGATAGAGTGCACCACTTTGTGCGATCCTTTATCGAAGAGCACCTTACATGTACTACAAGTTAATTGGGTAACATTCCAGTTTTCTTTGTGAAAAGAGCCGCACTGTAGTCTTCAAACACAGTGCTTTTAGTTAGAGAACATTTGGATGTGTGTTTCTACAAGAATGTCTTTGTAAAAAACAACAGTAGAGTTGAATATTTTGGTTAAATCTTTGAATTTAGTCTTTTTAGTAGAAATATTTATTACTTGATTCTAACTGTAAAACGCTAATAGGATTTTAAACCAATTGTCATGAGGGGGGTCAAGGGGGGGTCCAATAACACCCTAACAGGGAATTGATTTTCCCAATAACAGATAACAGAGAATTGATATTTTGGACTGACCATTTCAATTTAACTAACATACTATTTTTAATAACAGATAATATAAAATTATATTATTCAATAACAGGTAACAGTAAACTGAATTTTTTCAATAACAGTTTACACACAACTGGTCAATAACAGTTAACATTAAATCTGATATCTGCAATAACAGCTAACAGAGAACCAATTTAAGCCAATAACACAGGAACAGCTAGCCTCCTTGCCCCCCTCTGTCATTTTTAAGCATTATAGCGATCAAGTGAGTCGTTTTTTTTGTGATGATACTTTACCGAATCATTAATTGTTTGATTTGTTACATCGGATTAAAAATCGACATTTCTGATTTTTCCTGAGCACCTTCTAAAACACCTGACTTCACTCTTGTTAAGATTTGAGTTCGTGTTGTTGATTTCCTTTCGGTTGATTTTGTGTTTTGTTTTTTTCTTCGTGCTGTTCTTGTACGTGTTTACCGGTTTTGTCGTTGCCCTTTCGGACTTTGACACTCGAATGCCCCGTTGGTGCCTCTTTGAGTCTTCCTTTGTTATTTCAGTTGACGAATTATTCTAAGCTATATGCCCGAACTAACATTTGTTATATACAGAATTTCTGGTATGTTCTTGTTGCCTTTTGTCTTAGGTTAATAATTGCATAAACGGTTAACGATTTGATTTTTATTTTGCGTATTTTTTTTCTTTGTTGGTTTATTATTATTAATTAGGTAAAGGTTGAGCCTAAAAAGTAGTTTAACCCCGCCACATTTATAAGTGCTTGTCATATACCAGGAATCGTTGACAAAGCTTTTATTCGTTCTTGGCGTTTTAAAGGTTTCTGTTCCTTGTATAAGAAGGGGATGTTTCTTTGAAAATTTCAAAACTGGATTAGAATTGTATGCTTTTTATTTTGAAAGAAGCAGAGGTACCAATGGGGTATCCGAATATCAAAAGTCCGAAAGGGCAGAGACAAAACCAGTTAACACCAACAAGAACGGGACAAAAACAGACAACATGTAAAACATGGAAACACAAAATAACTGAATATCAATCAACAACGCGAACTCCAGTCGAAACAAGAGTGAACTCAGGTGCTCCGGAAGAGTAAGCAGTTCCTGCTTGCTATAGCACACCCGTCGCGTTGCCAATAGTCCATTCAGCGTGTCAAATCCGGTAAAGGAAGACAAAACAACACCCTATGACAAACCAACATCTGCACTCATCTGAGAGATCGAAATCCCATATTTGTCTATAAGTGCATGATGTCTTCCGTAAAATTTCTTGAGTGAAGACAGCAACCGAGGAGCAACATAACCCTGTGTGAGCAATTTTTGCGTCAGACGTGTCACTCTGCTAAGGAAATCGATGTAAGTCCCGCACGCTCTGGAGTAACGAATCAATTGAGATACGTAAACTCCATAAGCTGGAGCGGACGGAATGTTGCTACACAAGAAAGGAAAGTTGACGATTGGAAAGTTGAAGTCATCACGTTTGTCATAGAGCCTTGTTGAAAGTCTTCCTTGAGAGTCAATTTCTAGATATAGATCTAAATATGAAGCAGACTTCCTAGAATCCGTTGTGTCCTTTATCTCAAGCTCCTGGGGATATATGAGATAGAAAAAGTCACCAAATTGAGAATTGTTTAGTGAAAGGACATCATCAATATAACGGAACGTGAGGTTGAAAGAGAGAGCTAGTCTACGGTCTTCTTTGTCTAGAAGAGATTGTAAGAAAACTGCTTCATATGAATGAAGAAACAAATCAGCAAGCAAAGGTGCACAATTAGTGCCCATTGGAATCCCTATTGTTTGCTGAAAAACACGTCCACCAAACTGAACAAATATGTTGTCAATAAGAAAGTTGAGCATGTCGATTATTTGGTCTTCTGTAAATTTGTTCTTTTTCTTAGACTCATTGATGACAAAGTAAGTCTTGGTATAATCGACTACAAGAAATTTGTACCTGCGTTTTCCATTCTTTGCAACTTGGGCGAATCGGAATACATCGAATAGCACCTACTTGCTTCGTTGAAGGTTGATGGCTGCTCTCGCTTTCATTGTTGTCATTTTAAGTTGCCTATCTATATAGGGTGTGTCGTGTTAACTTATTCCATAGCTTATTATAATATATTTTCGAATTATCCTTATTGTAAAAAGGAAAATCTTCTAAAATGTAACTTACATTCCAAGTAGATTTTTGTATATTTACACCTTATATTTTCTAGTTGAAAATATCAATGCTTAAGTCTCATGTAACGAATGGTCGGAAGAGATGTAGACAAGAATTTCTATTGAAAGGCATATTTATATTCAGGTTATTTGATCCAAATTCAAATCTTGACAGGCACATGTAAGAGTTTACAACGCAGTCTGTAAAACCCATTAATTTATCATAAATGTACTAAAATGATAAATTTATTAACAAGGATATGTCTATGGTTTAGAAGTGTCAGGAATTTCAAGCATCCGGCAGACGATAATTTTATCTATGAATTGATTCGGTTTTTTGAATTATCTAATATCATTTATTTATAAAGACATGATCAATCGCATGTATCCAAAAGAAAAAGCGCTGACATACCAATAGAATTGAATACAAATGACCCCAATTTTGTTGGGCATAGTAGAAAAAAAGATTTGTTGAACTAAGTTTTGTGACTCAAATAATCTGTCTTCTAATTGTAGTGCCTGGTACACGGAGTATCACTCAGCACATCATATATTTTGAAACATGTGGCGATGCAAATCGAGATCATATTTTTTTCCTTGATGGACCAATGCTGGTTTAACACTAAACTTTCTTTGAATGTTTGTTGATGCTTTGAAGTTCAGTCTAATTCAAAGTTTATGCCCTTGGCTTATACATTTGTAGTTACCTGTTTAAAGTCTTTGATTATCTAAAGTATCGTTCGCTTCTAAAACTGGTTACTCACTATGACTCATGTACGTTGAAAGGTGTGTTTAACACACATTCCCTTTTCAATTTATTTAAAAAATGTATTGGATCATCATTTTTAATCATTTGCTTACATCTTGAACTTAAAAAAAAAGATTTATTTAGGAACTGATCGATACACTTATTGCACACCCTATAACATATAAGATATGATTTCGGAGACATGAACTGAGTAAAAGGGGAAACAAAAACACTGATGACAGTACTGCTTTATGAGCAGTCATTAGTAAATCTTGACAAATCATGTTTGTACTGGACATGTTAATTGTTTAAGTGGAGTTAGGATGATCAAAGTTTAATTTGAGTACTTAATTTTCCAGGACAACCCATTAGTGTCCAATAGAATCTCTTGGTTTTACTGGACACGCTATAAATTTAACTTTATTAAGTGCAAGAATAAATATTGAATTTATTCTGAACTTTTAAAAATCCTTGGCAATTTCAGAGTTCAGTAAATTTAGTGTACTGTTAAATGACTGAAAACAACAGAACTGTAAAATGGCTGAAAACGATAGTATTATCAAAAGACGGTGAATAACATTACAGTAAAACTACTGCAAAAATCAGTACTGTAAAGTGACAGATACAAACTGTACTTTTCAGGATAGATATTTATTGCAAAGAAAACGGTAAGGGTACCTTATGAATGGCGACTGTAATTGTAACAATTCAATGTAAGTATATGTAAATGTAGAGTAAATGTAAAGGTAAATGTGAATGAAGACGGTCGTGTAGCGGTAATGCGTCGGACTTCTAACACTGTGGTTCGTGGTTCGATCTTCGTCCGGGGTGACAATTTCATGAACCAATTTTCCGAATCTCTCTTGACACCATTTGCGAGGATGGTCTCTAAGAACGATGCTAGTCCTTCGGAAGGGACGAAAAAAGGTTGTCCCGTGTATGTGAGCAATACCCCATGCACGTTAGTGACCCTTTTGTATAGTTCGATAAAAGTCGGCTAAATGGGGGCCGCTACAAAGGCCAAACTCGCAAACTGGTAGCTGGAGAGGGATTCACATTAGCATCTAGCTTGTTTCCCAATCAAGGATAAATATATATATTTAAACTAAATTTAAGTATATTGTTGGTATTGAAAACGTTATAAAGCAACCCGAGTATAAATGTTTAATCAGTTAAAATGTGACATATTTTGCAAAACTCTTTGAACAAAACTCAGTTTTAATACGTTGCAATTTGAATTACCCCCTGTACTTTTTGACCTGGTTTATATAAATAAATTTCATTGGTATCAAGGTAAGGTTGATGTTTTCTGTATCTTTTTATATAACTTGTGCTGTAAAATTTTAACTGGTCTTCTGAGGACTCCAAACTTCAGATACCTAATGACAACTTTTAAAATCTGATAATATATAACGTCTCAAAGCGATAATTTTACAATGCGTTAGGGCTTTAACTTCTTCTATAATCTGAAACCAATAGTAAAAGGTCATAATGATTACTTGAGTTATACAACTAAAAGGTCATTTTCAAGTGTTGCACGTTTTTGTTTTCTAATTATCCCTAACAGATTGTATAATTGTGTTAAAATATCACATTAGCCTAGTTAAAACTGTTCATACAAAATTATTGGGAATTGCTTTCCCACAGTTATAACGGTTGGTATTTCATAATATGTTAGAGCATAATTTCATAGCAAGCTATACTTATTTCTTTCTGGTTTCACGTTAAGCTTTTACAGAAATCTAATGATATTTCAGGTTTAGAAAAGATTCTTCAAATCATAACAAATTGAATTAGTATTTCAATATCTTTTGGTACACAAGCGATTTTGTTAACGTTTATTCAACGATAAAAATTAACATTCATATATCCCCTAAAAAAATTTCTTCGTTATCAGCCGCTAGTAGAAAAGTTTAAAATTGAGTTAAAAGATATAGTGATAAATTGTTTTAACTAATGTTTGAAAACTTGCGTGGAAGTGTATAGCTACTTCTAAAACCTGTAACGCGGTCCCGGGAACCAGGATATCTAAAATTAAACTAACGTTTATTTAACATGAAATTAGTGCCATATTTATGTTAAATCAGCGTTTATCGAAACTATCGTTAAGTTGGATTTGCCTTTGCAATTTTCGATTGTACAAAATAGTGTTTTCTTTGCATAACGTTTCTTCAATTATTTACTCCTTGATTTAAACAAAGGTGTACTACTTGGGCAATTCTGAACAAAATAGGAAGACATAAATGTCACAAAATGTAGCAAAACCAAATATAAAATATCAAATGAAAGAAACGAGAGTGAATTCGGGTGATCTGAAAGTTTTAGCAATTCCTGATTACAATATCACACCCGACGCAAATAAAGAGTGCTAAAGGTATGTTGAATAGTATCTGTCTGGATTGCTATAACACACCCGACGGATATAGACAGTGCTAAAGGTATGTTAAATGGTATCTGTCTAGATTGCTATAGGACACCCGACGGGTACAAACAGTACTATCAGTTTCTTGATTGGTATCTGACTGGATTCATATGGCGCACATGACGAATACAAACAGTGCTTCGCATATGTTGAATGATATCTGTCTGAATTGCTGTAGCAAACACGATGGATACAAACAGTGCTAAAGGTATGTTACATGGTATATGTCTGGTGTGCTATAGCAAACATGACGGATATAATAGTGATAAAGGTATGTTATACAAATATAGCCTTTTAGTAGGTCGATACGAGAAAATATCGACCTGAGGCATATCGACCCGACAACGCAGTTGGAGGTCGATATGCATATCTCAGGTCGATATTTTTCATATCGACCGTGGTTGAAGGCTATATTTGTTATATTATTAATTCAACAATTTCTTGGTAATTAAAATGTTGTGCTTACATGTAATTGTGATCTGCAAACTGTAATGACTGTAGTGATTGCAATCAATTTGTATATTGTTAAGATTTCTCATTCTGAAAACCTAGCATTTCAAAAAGATGAAGTTTTGTGTGGTAGTAAGATGGAAGAACTAACCTTTAAATTTCTATTCCATCCACTAGTGAACTTTCAATGACTTTGGTAGCTTTTTAGGGAAAGACAGCTGACATATTTTTTATTTTGTTGATGAGACTGAATTCCCATTCCAAGAGTTGTTCAATTTCAATTTCAATTGCCAAATCAACAAATTAACAAATCGTTGCTTGGGAATTCAGTCGTTTCTGCTGAAATTCTCATGTGAGAGTCATTATTTGCATATGTTTACTTAAAATTTCTGCTTTGCCTTTGGGGTGTCTTCTCGGCCGGGGAATGAAACAAATCCCAGATTCCAATGAAACATGTGACCGTGCAATAGCCTATTTGAAAAAGTCATCCGGAATTCCGATTCCTAGTCTTTTATTTTAATTTTTGCAAGAGTAGTTTCCCTTTGTGGGTCGGCCACATTGGTGTGATCAACGTTGAGCTAAGGAAAACATCAATTTATCCCTATCCGTTTTTGGAGTAATTTCCTCTTTCCGATTCAAATAAACTGGTTTGGAGTAAAGTCTTGGATGATAACGTATGTTTTAATAGTTTAAGACTGTGGCAGACAGATTTGAAAATGTTTTAACAGGTTGACGAATTTAGTTAATTTCAACAGATTTTCAATACCCGGATCGCGAGTTCCAAAATAGCCGCCATTTTACCTCGATTTTACTGGAAAACTTGTACCTACTCTGTGATAAATCAAACAGGGAAACCGTGTCCTTTCTCTCCAATCCCATGAAAATGTTTGTTTTTATATTTCATTAACCATTACAAATTGATGAACAAAACTTTTTATTCAATTTTCTTTCAAATTTTCCTAAAATAAATCGGTAAACATGTTACTTCCATTGCTCCCAATGTTCTGACGTCAGATCTTACCTCAGTTGACCTTTGACATTTGGACATTCTAATATCCGGAATGTTCCGGAATGGATTAACTCGCGATTGGTCTATGGTGAGGCCTACCCAGAAGTCGTAAACCTGTAGTGAATAAGTAAAAGATTGCTCAGGTCCGCAAGTTCGGAAAATACTTTCTAAAAAGGACTATATCAGTTTTTTGCATGTGCCAAGTCAATATAAAAAAATATCACCAGGTCACCTGGTACGATTCAACTAATCAAATCAAGTAAAAATATAAATTAATAATATTAAATGGTATCTGTCTGGATTGCAACTGTTTTATAGGGACATTATATGAGAACCAGGTTCTAAGACAAAACTATAATCAAAGTTGAATGTAAAAAAGGGAAATAATTACCGAACTTGAAGGATCAATCTCTTTGTCAAAGAAAAAAGACAAAACACGGAAGACACCTAAATAGTTGTAGAGTGCAATGGTCAAGGCATTTCAAATGAAACGGTTGATTATACCAGGTTTTATGGCGGGCCAAACCTCCCTCTTCCATTGCAATCTTAGGGAAAAAAAGGTAATAACATTTTTTTGGCTATGACAAATCTACAAAATGAAAGTTTTTAAATAGTGTATGTCCTTGTAGTGTGTCCTGGCGTCTTCTAAAATTCTTTTGAAGAAGTACGATTAACCTTATGCTGTTAAGTCTTTGATCCAGGGACTTTTCTAATTTGATGACAAAGGTTGAAAATAGTTGAATACTAGTAATATGGTAATACTAAGGTACAGAAGATATGATGCTTACATTTGAAACTTTAATAATGTAAATTAATACTGCTTAATTGATGCCATTTCTAATAAGGTCATGAAGGTGGTCTTCAGACATTGCTTTACCATTTTATTGGATGTAAACTACAACCCTGCAATTACTGGATTTTAACCAAATCGTTCATATTTATATTTGGTACCTCACTATAACATATAACATGTATAACTTACTTTGAGACAAGAGATAATGCTATTTTCTATCAAGGACTTCCTGTGGCACTTTTGATAATATACTCATTTATTGTAATTGAATATATACAATTTTCACATTTTTATTTGTTCGCTTTGCTCCTTGTATAACCATTTCAATGATTCTATCCTGAAGGGGCTCTCTTAATTGGTATTAACTTATGTCTTATCTCGTATTACAAATTGAAGTCAAGGCTAAAAACACGAGCAATTTTCAAGATCATTACAAAATAAAGCTAGGCGAAGATTAAAAGAATAAAGTATTGTGTCGTTTATTGATTTTTACGAACAAACGCATTGTTATCAAATAACTTCTACACGTGAAAACATTGCATGCGTTCATTGACAGTTATGTAAATCTCTTAAGGGATATGTAGCAAATAAAAACAAAATCAGGTCGTCTGTCTAGGTAAAGATGAAGTAAGCGGACAAGGACATGGATAAAGATGCATCTGAATAAATCATGATTCCAAGACCCTGAGATCGCAATGGAAGAAAGAGGTTTGGCGTGCCTTAATACCTGTATCAACCCACCATTTCTATTGAAATGTCTGTACTAAGTCAGGACAATTGCGATCTTGAATTTTTTCCTGGTATGTCTCCATTGTTTTGTCTCTTCTCTTGGACATTCAGATTGATCCTCCAAGTTCGGTATTTTTTGTTATTTATTTAAGAAGCCCAAAAAATAACCAAATCTCACTGAATAACAGTTTACGTTTAAACCAATATACTGTGGGTTTTCATTGTTCTTCAACAATAAATTGTGTAGGGTATCAAACATAAAACAGATCCAATCTTGTTGGTAATTTGATAATGTGGGGCCTTTGGGCACCTTTTGGTTCATATGATATGTTGCATTTTATATCTTATCTTTCGGGTAAAGTACTTGAATAGACAAGACATGCATCGGACGTAGCAAATTTTTTACTTGAAAGTTTGGTAAAGATTTCGGTTTATATATTTGTTTAGCAAAATGTCTCTTACGGGAAAACCTTTACACCATCCTCGTGTTTTTTCCAACATGTTACATAGGGATCTCTTGATAGATTTTATATTATGATTGAAGTTTATCTATCTTTTCAATTGAAGCTTTGTGTTTAGTTCTAGAATAGATGGCAACTCTTTTATAGGATTCCAAAACAAAGGAGGAAAAAATTAAAAAGGGGGTAGTTCATCGAGCAAATAATTTCATTTTTACCGGTTTAAAATGGGTTCATGATGCTTAAATTTTGATTTCGTAATACTCTTTGTCCGTTTTTTTTTCCGTTGAACAACAAAATTCATTTTTTTTACATTAAACATGATAATTATTTTTTGCGTCATTCAATTTACACCAATGTATTGATGACGTTAATTTGAGAACAAATCGCTCCTTGGGATAAGGTATTACCTTTTACCTTTCACCAAGCTATGATATTTGATTTTATGTGACGCACATTCCTTAATCAGGCAGAACAAGTAGTCATTCTCAACCTCAAATGTAGGAGAAAACGAATGCTTGATAAAACAAACAAATGAACTCGTACTACTAAATGTAGCGAACAAAGAGTGTTGATTATTCAAATAAAAAAAATATGTATATACAGTAGCACAAAAATTATTAGAGAAATATAAGTGTCTTACAATAAATGGCCTTGTGATAAAATTGATTACTAGGTTCTTGACAGTCACAAAATAAACAATTTAGAATGGTTCTCATTGGTTGAAATCAGAAATGTTCGACATAGTTGTATAATACGTCTCCAAAGGGATGAAACGCAAAAGGTTACCAAGATTGTTTCTGAATTTATGAGAGTCTTGGGTGTGTCATTTCCGTCTAGAGTACATTAAAATTTAATTGCAAGATAGTGTTTAAATATTTAAAAGTAGAACAGATAGGATTTTGTAGATATCGCTGAAAGTGACTGTGAATGAATTAAGTAGACATTATAGCACACTCTCACAAGACTTCAAGATGTCAAATGTTGGTGAATTTGACCTTCCAATGTTTTGATTTAAATGCTACTGATGAGAGGTTACTCCTTGAAATATCGATATATAGCATATCCAAATTAACCGTTCATACCTGTGTTTTGGTATTTGTAATTTTGGTCAATGTCATGACCTATACAATATTTTCACTGCGACTGAAATATTAATTCTAAGCAATATTATAAACTTCATTTAACATAATAATAGTTGATATATAATTTAAAATCAATGATTAACTTTGACAAACATTATTTATTTAATTAGACAACATTTATAATGACATTTACATTTATAAAACAAGCTTTTTACGTTTTCATAGTAAATAATACAGAGTATCATGCAGTAAAAATGACAACAAAGTTCAATGAGGAAAATTGAATAACGCAATAAATAATATCATTTTCCAGTTATACAAGTGTATAAAATTCCTCAAGAACGAATAAATGGAAAAAAAAACATGTAATGTGTATTTCATTAGGTTCAATTTTAGTTATAAAGTAAACAGATTTAGTTTCATTGGAATTTACTTGAGTATTTATAGCTTACATCATTGGGTCTCGATTGCATAAATGACATGTTGACATTTTAAAGAATATATATATTATGGTTCTTGTAATGGGCATAATTAGGGTGTACAATTGTCGGAAAGGATGGGTTGTTACATGTAGTTGGATTTTATTAAAGACCATTATCTTAATTACGAAAGAAAACAGAACTACTCGAACTATAAACATACGAGGCTTGACCTATCATTTTTATCTTATTAGGTTTGATTTTCTAAAATGATTTTAGTGTTTGTCCCATTACGAAATTAACAGGTTATGAAGTTGATTTTAAGGTTAAACCGTATACAGAACAATGTTCTCCTTTTTGTTTTTGTAACAAAAAGAAACTAATAATTTTCTTTTCCAAAATGTTTGTTCTTAATTGTTATTATCTGATTATTTGATTTTAAAATTTGTAGTGAAAAACTTGTGCACAATTAATTCATTTTGTTTGTTAGACATGGTTTCAGATGTAAATAGTATTTTTTCCTGTTCCAAGTGAAGATAAAGATGCACAGATGTACCAATGTTTACAATAAAATGCCAATAATCAAAGACAAATTGGATACACGAAAAACATCACTAAAAACATACAACAAAATGCACATTTCACAAACGAACAGCAATCAGCAACGTCGATTCAAGTAAAAATCGAAAAACCCATGTGCAAATGATGAAAGAGTACCCTTATGGAAAAAGGGTCATCGTTCAGTTACTAGTAGTGGTTTAAAGTTGTAGAAACTGTTTGCGGTAACATTGTTGCAGGGAAACTAATTTGCATACAAAATCGGACATGTTGCTGCAATGTTGCAGCAAACAGTTCCTGCAATATTGCAAGAACATAAATAAAATTACTGGCCTACATCTTAACATGCGTGTGCCACATAAATATTAGTAAGATTACATAAACTATGCAATGTATATGCAAACTTTTATTTGATTGCAGTAATATTACTGCATTTTTTTTCTGTAAGGCTATAAGTAGTTCCTGGTGGTTATATATAGCACATCTGTAACGCTCCCACCATCGATATATGTTAAAGGACGATGATACTAAACTTAAGTGCCCACCTGTTAGATATGAATCCTTTTTTTTTGTGTACAAGCACATGATGTACATGCCAATGATCCGTGAAGTTTATCAAGTCTTTAAAACAACGGGAGAGCAACATAGCTCTGTTTTATCATTTTGCCAACCAGCCATGATGCATTGTTAAGGATTTCGCAATATACCAAATTAGCTCTGGAACAGCAAACCAGTTATAATACTTAGTCAATACCTTGACCTGACAGAATGTTGATTTACAAAAAGGTGAAATTGACAACTGGAAAGTTGGGATTATTATGATTTAATAGGGATTTGAAGAAAGACTTCTTTTGTGTCAAAATTTCAAATTCAAAATATTGAAAATGCGTTCTAAGAAGCAGTGGTACCGATGGGGTATCCGAATGTCAAAAGTCCCAAAGGGCAGAGACAAAACAAGTAAACACCAACAAGAACGGGACAAAAACAGACACCATTTAAAACATGGAAGCACAAGACAACTGAATATCAATCAACAACGCGAACTCCAGTTGAAACAAGAGTGAATTCATGTGCTCCGGAAGAGTAAGCAGTTCCTGATTGCTTTAGCTCACCCATCGTGTTGCCAACAGTCAATTTAGCGTGTCAAATCCGGTAAAGGAAGACAAAATAAAACTCTTTGTCAAACGAATTTTGCAGTCATCTGAGAGATCGAAATCCCATATTTGTCTATAAGTGCATAATGTCTTCTGTAAAAATTTTTGAGTGAAGACAGCAACCAAGGAGCAACATAATCCTGAGCAAGCAATTTTTTCGTCAGAAGTGACGCTCTGCTAAGGAAATCGATGTAATTTCCGCACGTTCTGGAGTAACGAATCAATTGAGATACATAAACTCCATAAACTGGAGCGGACGGAATAATGCTACACAAGTAGGGAAAGTTGACGATTGAAAATACGAAGTAGACCTCCTGGAATCCTCATTGTCCTTGTAGTCAAGTTCTAGGGGATATATGATATGTACATGTAAATAGTTACCAAATCAAGAAATGTGAGATTCATAAAAATGAAGAGTGTGTACAAAGTTTCTTGTTAAAAAGTGATTGTAAAGAGTCCGCTTCATATGAATGTTGAAATAAATCAGCAGGCAATGGTACACAAGTCATACCAAAGGGATTGTCATTCAGTAGAGCATATGAAATTAAGGTGTAAAATGTAGAAAAATCAAAATTAAATGTTTATATTACAAGCTGAAAATGAATTGCTTTTTTAAGAATCCATATTTGGCGCAATATCAAGAGAAACAACAATCAAAATCCTATCGATGATCGGAAATAATTGCCATCAACATAGATGTTAAGCTGAAATGTTTAGTTTGGAAGTTCCAAAATGGTTTATTAAATGAACATGATACATTTAAATTTGTAATGAGAAAAAAATCACATGTAGGCGAAAGAAGGACGATTGGCAAAGCATTGTTAAGATTTATAAAAAGCATAAAAATATCTATCTCAAATTATGTGAGAAAAAAGTTAAAAAATGCAGTATTGAAGTTATTGCTAGGTGTTTTTTAAAACTAATATATTTTTATTTACATGCATGTTTCATATATTTGGCCTTTTTACAATGTTTTATAAGTCTATTAGACTATTAAGACTATTGTAATGATTTATTCATGAATGGAGGACAAGACTTCGTAATATGTAAAAGAGTGTATCTCGTTACAATTTTAAAATTACAAAAATATATATAACGAGCGAAATGATAAATGCTTTAGTTGACGCCCATTAAGGAATTTCTTTCTTTCAGAGGATATAAAAAGGTGCGAATCTAAATGACATTTTTACTGAGAAAACTTGGTGGTTTTTATGTAAGGTATTTTTTTTTCTAATACACTTCTAAGGTTTTATAGTTAAGATAGATTGAGGGGCAGCTGCAATACATGTTATTTGTTTATATAAAATGTGCTGGAGTGGGTAAGAAACTAACAAAACTACAGAAAAGTGAGAGTATTATATTGTAATGAATATTCTTATAAATATCATGCAAAAAGAAAAGAAAAGAAAGTTGCAATGTTAATGCTATTATAATTAGCACAAAGCGAAAAAAAATCTTGAACTCTTAACACAACTTTAGTGTATACAATTATTAAATATACGATCAAGATACTTTTTGCTTTTATGGTGTTTGTGTCAAAACAACCTCAAAACATACTTAAGGATGTTTGCTGGTCTGAACCAAAATTTATATATCTGATTTATAGACCGGATTAATAGTCCTTTTAAAAAGCTTAAGAAATAAGTAGGTTGCCGGGCTCGTTTTTCGAGATAATAAACGTTCGTAATTTGGCGTATAACGACTTTCTCTGACTTTTTCATAGGTTTAGCATTAGACTTGTTTTGGTGTAAAAACCTATGAACAAATAACAATAAATTTATAACACTTTGTAAAGTAGCTCTTTATTACACCATATACCCTATTATAAATAGAAAATAGGGGGTTACTGGGCATAACAATACCCTTATTTTAATGATAAAATCCAGAGGATTCCGAAAATCTTTTAAAAAATATTAAAAAGGATTTTTTTTATTTTGGCTTGTCTCTTAAAACGTCAAAAGTGGTCACTTTTAAAATCACAAAAAATAGAATACCTCTGCTTGGGCATATAACGGTTACAACAGGCCATTGCTTAAGTTTACAGTAAGCACTTTTTCAATAAAGCATTACTTGTTTTGTAAAGAGAGACTTATGGTCATGTGATATCTGTTTAAGGTAACATCACGGATTTAACCGGTATTTAATTCGTTTGACCTCCTTAACAGACAATGCATTTTGTGTACTTTTTTCACCGGAAAGTAATACCATTCAGTCGGGGTCAATTATAATTTGACTAGTTTTTTTTCAGATTTTTTTACACTACAATTTCACTTTATGCAATAAGCATTGCGTTATTGTTTTTAGAAGTGCAAAAGTAAAAGGTTCGATATTTAGCGACAATAATTGGTATAGGACAAGGCCTTACTATAAAGTCATTTGTTAAAACGTCTCGCTACAGTTTTTCATAGAAAATGTTAACAATCACATACAATTAGGTTAAGAATAACGAGTACGAAATATATTCAACCATATCAAAGATGCAGGGGTATCAATTGGGTATCTGAATGTCAAAAGTCCGACAGGGCAGAGCCAGAACCAGCAAGCACTAACAAGAACGGGACAAAAGCAGACAACATGTTAAACATGGACACCAAGAGATAACTGAATATCAGCCAACAACGCGAAATCCAATCAAAACGAGAGTGAACATTTGGAATAACACACAATGTTTGTAAATAAACATGCTACATTTGAACTGGGTAAATAGAATAACTTAACTACATGAAGATAAAAATAAAGCGATTTTTTCATGAACATTGTGATAATCATAAAGCATCAACAAGTCATGGGAAGAGAAAAACTAAAAACAAAATACTACATTTAGGCTTAAGCTAGCTGTAAATTTCAAAATAAAATCCATTACAATTAAGGTTAATACAGACAGGTGTCACATGACTTTTGTACCTTTAAAAATGCAAAATTTAAGACCAGTGTCTATAAAATCAATAATAAGAAATTTAATATTTGAATTTATTGAAATGGGTAATAAATATTCAATTTTTTAACAATTGCATCAATCGTTTCTTGAATAACGCAATTTTTGACAAAAACAAGGGAGATAACTCTCTTCAAAATTACCCTAAATTTACAATGGAATTGAATAGTAGACAAAAATATAAGCTGGTGACCCCCTGTTTTCTATGATTTATTTTAATATATTGGTAAAATATAACTTTTGACAAAATAAAAACAAGATCCTATTGTAAGGAATTTTTCTGAGACATGATTTTATGCCTAAAATTTGGCCTTTCCTATATAATCTATTGTAATTCAGGCATACTTTAACCACTTATATTGCAAAAACGAGCATGGTGACCTATCCTTTTTTTTATTTTAAATAAAGGATATTAACAACATGTTTCATTTTAGACCATAAAATCAAATGTTTAATGACATATTTTTTTTCAGTATAGGTGTCCACATTAACCTTAACATAAAAAGAAAACAGCTTTTATATTTCGCTGTTGTGGAGTAACGACCTGAGACTATTATAACGCCACAATTATTAATGCAGAACAATTGTTTCGTATAGCGTAATGTGTAAAAAAAGTCTAATTACAATATTCCATTGCAAATACTATATAAAACGGTCTTCAGTTATGATAGGCTAAGACTGACCCTGATAACGAAATTAACTTCACTGCATGATTTTATTGGATTCTAAAGGTAATATAAAAGGCAGTATTTTGCTCTACATTTATTGTATTTTGCTACTATTTCAAATAAACTTTACATAGTCCAAAAGGTCAAAGACAAAACATTCAACATAAACGATAACAAAAACCACTGACAACCGCAAACACACACGCAGACACACAATGGCCATTTTGATTACTTTGTTATTGATAGTTTGAAATGAGGGACAGTTGTAGTAATAGAGACATAAGATATATAGATGAATTTAGATCAAGATCAATTTGGATGCTTAACGCATGCTATAGATAAGAACATGATATAAAGCGTTCAGCTGATATGTTTACTATTTAAAAACTTGTGTTATTTCTCAATGGATGAGGTTTTTGAAAAAGTGGGGTTCAAAATGGGGATTTTGATTTATAAATTGTTTTGAAATTCTTTTTTCCCTATCATACGATTTTTGAATTAAGAAAACATGTATTTGAAATTAATGTATAAGAAAATATTTGTAACAGTTCTGTTTATTCGAAATAACATTTTAAAATGTGGCACACACTTTTGTGTAACCTTCTTTACAGGTTACGCAGTGTGTGCAACATTTTAAATTGTTATTTCGAATAGATTAAAAACAGTATTGAGGTCATTCCTTTTCAAAAATGTCGATGAAATAGGTAGAGTGACAAACAAAACTACAAAAAAGTTGAAAATGAAGCAATCTACTCAGCTAATGTTCAGAGTATTATATAGTAATGAAGATTCATATTACAATGTCAATTCATGGGAAATCAAAAAAGAAAAGAACAATGTTAAGGCTTTTATTATTAACACAAAGTCGAAAAGTAACAAATTCTTAAATTTGTTGTAAAATATTAAGTATATATGTTGGGCGTTGATAATAAGCACAGATATTGATACTCTTTATCGTCTACGTTTTAAAACATTTGAAATGTAATAGTCTCTCAATTTTAAATATTTAAAAAGAAAAAAAAGAAACTTATTCTGCCTTTGTGATGTTTTGTTAATATTGAGAAAAAAAATTAAAATCAATTTTTATTTTGATTCTGTGTTGAAAGAAGCAAAGAGGCACCGATGGGGCATTCAAATGTCAAAAGTCCGAAAGGGCAACGACGAAACCGGTAAACACGAACAAAAACAGCACGAAGAAACACAAAACACAAAATCAACCGAAAGGACATCAACAACGCGAACTCAAGTCGTGACAAGAGTGAACTCAGAAGCTCCTAAAGAGTTAGCGGTTCTTGCGTGCTATAGCACATCCGTCGTGTTTCTAACTTCCAATTCAGTGTGTCAAAACCGGTAAAGGAAGACAATAGAAAATAAAGAGATGTGGAATAAGTGTACACGACGCAGCCCACAATTAAACGGCAATTTAGAAAAACCACAATGGACAACCGCCAGCAGCCTTCAACGAGGCCATTTGGCACTGCTCGCGGTTATGCAATTGGCCCATGGTCTAAATAAGATGCATATAACAAATTTCTACGATAAACCAACATCTGCACTCATTTGAGAGATATAAATCAAATATTTGTCTTCGAGTGTACGGTGTCTACGGTAGATTTTCTTGAGTGAAGACAGCAATCGTGACTATGTCAACAATTTCTCTGTCAAACGCGACGTACTGCCAAGGAAAACGCTGTAATTCCCGCAAGCTCTTGAGTAACAAACCAACTGTTCTACGTAGACTCCATAAGCAGGAACAGACTAAATGTTGCTACACAAAAAGGAACAGTTGACGATTGGAACGTTCAAGTCACCTCGTTTGTCATAGAGCGTCAAACGTGAAAAGTGGTTTCCTGTTATTAAACACAAAAATGGCACTATTTAAGTATATAACTGTCACAAAAGGATATTGTTAAAACGTAATAGCATTTGTAATCCATTGATTGCTTTTTTATTTATAAAATATCTGCTTCATGCAACATCAAGGAATTAACCGATGTTTAATCGTTTGTCCTCCTTTATTGACTCTGCATTTGTGAAGTTTCTCTCTCTCGAAACTAATACCATTCAGTAATTTTGTGAAGTTCAACAGTTTATTCAACAGATTTTTAAAATCTTATTTCCAAATAGTATGTGTATTTTGTTTTTTGTTTTTAAAATTGCAAAATGAATTGTCTATGTCTTAGAGCAACAATCATAAATAAAGGACAAGGCCTTAGTATAGAGTAATGTGTTAAAATATCTCGTTACAATTTGTCACGAAAGGTGTAGATAACAGTCATATTAAACAGGGCTTAGAAAGACGGTTACGAAAGAAGCAAAGAGGTACCAATGGAGCATCCTGCTGTTAGAAGACCAAAAATAAAGGCATTTTGTAACGCTCTTATATTTTTTCGAGTACTGGAATATACGTCGGAAAGACACTGTTTACCTTTTTTCAGAATTGTCAATTCAGTTTTTGAAATTCTAATCTCAATCTTTAGGCTATCTTAAATAAAGTTGATAAATTTATCCTTATTAGTCATTGTTGTAATATTTTTTTTGGCTGAAATATCTAGTTTTTCTAAATCCAATAACTTTCCGGACTTCCTATTTTCGACCTCTAGCGTGTCTGATGAAGGGTAACACAGAAAAGCGCTTCACGCGCATTGTAATTTGCTTTAAATCTGATGATGTAACAAGTTCTGTCGATGTGTGGATCGTGTCTTTCTGGCACATATTCCATATTCTTTTTTTTTAAACTAACAAAATTACCAAACTTGTCCATAAGACCAGACAAAACAAGGAAGACGACAAAACTGGTTAACACGAACAAGAACTGCACGAGGAAATACAAAATATAAAACAAAACACAAAACAAACCCAACAGAAATCAACTAACGCGAACAAAAGTCATTACAAAAGTGAAACAGGGTGCTCCGGAAGAGTAGCGGTTTCTACATGTTATTGCAAACCCACCACACTGCTAATTTCGAATTCAGTGTGTCACATCCGGTAAAGGAAGCCAAAACAAAACCCTATGACAAACCAACATCTGCACACATCTTCGAGATAGAAATCTCATATTTGTCTACGAATTCACGTAATTGGCTTCCAATGATATGAATGTAATATATTGGTTAAAATTTAAATTTAGTGTTTTTTTTTTCAGAAATATTGATAAGTTTATATTGACTTTAAAACTTTCTTAAGCTTTTTTACTAATTGTCATTTTAAGCATTATAGCGATCAATCATGTCGGTTTTGAGTGATGACACTCCACCAAATCATTATTGTCTTAAATGTTGTGTCGGATTTAAAATCGATATGTTTGATTATTTTACATCAGTCGATTGATAATTATTAGCTAGCTGACAGTAACAGCGAGTGTTCTATAGAGAGTTCCTTTACCGTCATTTCGTTTGTTCTTGTTGTCTTTTATCTAAGGTTCTCTCTAGTGGTAAGGAACTCTAATCGATTTGATTTTTATTGCGTGTTAAGTTTTTGTTCTTTGTCTAGGAATATTGATAGGAGGAATGTTTGGCCCAAAGACTAATTAAACCCCGAAACATATTATGTGTACCTGTCTTGAGCCAGGAATCTTTGACAAACAGTTTGTTTGATGTTTTCTGTTCCATGTTTTTGAAGGGGTTCTATCTATGACTATTAAGGACTGGATTTTAATTATATGCATTTAATATAGACCATGCCGCATTTGTGAAGTTTCTCTCTCTCGAAACTAATACCATTCAGTAACTTTGTGAATTATAACAGTTTCTTCAACATGATTTTTTTACTCATTTCCAAATATAATGCGCATTTCGTTTTTTTTTTATATTGCAAAATGAAAGGTCTATGCCTTAAAGTGACAGTCATAAATACAGGACAAGGCCTTACTATAGAGTTATGTGTTAAAGCATCTCGTTACAATTTGTCATGAAGGATGTAAATAATGGTCATATTAAACAGGGCTTAGAGTGACGGTTACGAAAAAAGCAACCAGTGGGGCAGTCTGGTGTCAAAAGTCAAAAATAGAGATAAAGATGTTTTCTGTTCCATGTTTTTGAAGGGGTTCTATCTATGACTATTAAGGACTGGATTTTAATTATATGCATTTAATATAGACCATGGCCAAATTGCAGAACCGTGAGCAGAGCGTACTGGCCTCGTTGAAGGTTCCTGGTGGTTGTCCATTGAGTTTTTGTTCTGAATTGCCGCTTGATTGTGGGCTGTGTCGTGTACACTTATTCCACATCTCATATTTTTTTACTACAGAAAAAAGTCATCTTACCTTTCTATTAAAAAATATAAAAGGCTACATTTTGTTGATATTTTGTTTGTCTTTGAAAACGCCAAAAGTTATCCGCGTGGTCTAGTCTAATTTTTAAATCACAAGAAATAGACGTACGCCACTTTATGAGCACAAACGGTCATGCCTTATCCAGTGCTTGCTTTTTTATTTATAAAATATCTGCTTCATGCAACATCAAGGAATTAACCGATGTTTAATCGTTTGTCCTGCTTTATTGACACTGCATTTGTGAAGTTTCTCTCTCTCGAAACTAATACCATTCAGTAATTTTGTGAAGTTCAACAGTTTCTTCAACATATTCCTTATACTCATTTCCAAATATAATGCACATTTCGTTTTTGTTGTTTAATATTGCAAAATGAAAGGTCTGTGTCTTAAAGCGACAGTCATAAATATAGGACAAGGCCTTAGTATAGAGTAATGTGTTAAAATATCTCGTTACAAGTTGTCATGAAAGATGTAAAGAACGGTCATATTAAACTTTAAAGGGCTTAGTATGACGGTTACAAAAGAAGCAAAGGGGCATCAATGGGACATTCTGGTGTCGAAAGTCCAAAAGGGAAATAAAGGCAAAAACAAAATTACCGAACTTAGAGTAAAGATTTCAAATGTCCATCACACAAGACAAAACAAGGAAGACGATCGAACCGGTAAACACGAACAATAACAGCACGAAGAAATACAAAAATATTTAAAAAAAAACACAAAACAAACCGAACAGAAATCAACAACTTGAACTCAAGTCATAACAAAAGTGAAACCAGGTGCTCTGGAAGAGTAAGCGGTCTCTGTCTGCTATAGCTAAAATATAAAAGGCTACACTTTGATGATATTTTGTTTTTTCTTTTAAAACGCCAAAAGTTATCAGCGTGGTCTAATTTTTAAATTAAAGAAAATGGACGCCACTTTTTGAGCACAAGCGATCACAGAAGAACATTGTCAAACGTGTTATAATAACAAAAGTTAGTCAAAATAAAAAAACCAGGTTCAATATAAAAGATATAACTGTAACTAACTCAAATATTGTTTGGTGAACGGACATCATCGATACGAAAGAGGCAAAGAGGCACCAACAGGGCATTCGAGTGTCAAAAGTCCGAAAGGACAACCACAAAACCAGTAAACACGAATGAAAACAAGACGAAGAAAAACAAAACATAAAAAAAACACAACCAATCGCAACCAAAGAGAAATCAACAATGTAAACTCAATGCGTAACAAAATATGAGTTTCAAGAAAAAATCTAGTCTACGACCCTTTAGGTCAGGAAGAGATTGCACGAAGTCTTTTCACGTGAATGAAGATACAAATTGGCAGTAAATGTTAATGGTGTACAATTCGTACCCATTTGGATGCCAAAATGTCTGACTTCCAGCATACCATACAAAAATATGTTGTCGATAAGAACTGGGCATTTCACAACTAATTTGTATTTTTTTTTTATCTGTGGAAAACACAATTCGTCTTGCTATAATCGAGTATCAGATATCTATTCCTAAGTTTTCTGGGTTTTTTTATTATCCTACTATCAACTGTGTCAAGTGGAATTTAAGTTGTGTATGTTGAATTAAACCGTATAATGTAAAGAAATCAAATTGTTTATTGCTATTACAAAACTGGTATGATAAAGGTAATAACAAAACTACCGAACTTGAATGATCAATCTCATAGTCCAGAGAAAATGACAAAAACGAATCAGTCATACCGAAGAACTGGTGGATCGCAATGGTCCTGACTTGGTACAGGCATTTCAAACGAAATGGTGGGTTAAACCAGGTTTTATGGCGCCAAACCTCCCTCTTCCATTGCGATCTTAGGATCCGGTAATGACCATAGAACACAACATAGTTGTGAGACACAATAGGGATATTGAGGTGATCATCTCAGTACAGCAGACCAGTCAAACACTAATTAAAACAATTAACTATCATATCTTTTAACTCAATTTTGAACTTTTCTACTAGTGGCTGATAACGAAGAAAGAATTTTTTTAGTGATCGTATGAGACGTATTTTCTTATAGCCCTGCTTCAAAAGTCGGTCACGAAGAAACCGGTGTCTGATCAAAAAATCTGTGAAATGTGTGCAAGCTCTGGCATATCGAATAAGTTGAGAAATATAAACACCGTATGCAGGAGAAGTAGGTATATTGCTCTGTAGATTAGGAAAATTAATAATTTGAAAATTAAAATCGTCTCGTTTATCGTAAATTTTTGTACTGAGATGACCACCTGGGTCAAATTCGAGGTGCAAATCCAAGAAAGACGTGAAGCAATTGGATTCGGTGGTCTCTTTAATCTCCAATTCCGGAGGATATATTGAAGGAATCCAACTACCAAATGAAGTGTTATTGATAGAAAGGACATCATCAATATATCTGAATGTAAGATTAAATGACCTTGCCTCTTTCATCTTCTTGTTCTTTACGAGTCCCTGAAGAATTTCTGTCTCGTAAGAGTATAAAAACAAATCGGCGAGGAGAGGAGCACAGTTTGTGCCCATTGGAATGCCGATTTGTTGTTGAAAAATCTCTCCTCCGAAGGTGACAAATATGTTGTCAATTAGGAAATCAAGCATACTGCAAACTTGTTCCAGTGTGTAACAAATTTTATCTTTGAAAGATGTTTTGGAAAAGAATGTAGAATTATAACTCAAAACAACAAAATTCCTTGAGTTTGAAAAGGCTTTTTCGAGAAGTTTTTTCAGGCGACATTTTAGTTTTTCGTGTGGCAAGGTAGTGTATAAAGTTGAAAAATCGAACGTTTTCAAAGAGTGAACCTCAGAAAATGATCTAGATTTAAATTGATCTAACAAATCTTTTGAGTTTTTCAAAATCCACATATGGTTAATTCCACTACGATTATAAATAGTGTCGCAGTATGCTTGTTGACCTTCTTTGACAGCAGACAAGATTTTAGTTAAATGAACGGACAGCTCTGTAGTTGAACATGATGAAGATCCAGCTATATACCTATCTTTGTACGGATTTTTGTGAAGTTTAGGTATCCAGTACAAATATGGTAACTCTTTATGTTCCTCTTTCATTGGAATATTGAAAGAGGACATAAAAGAGCTATGGTTGGCTATGACTCATATTTGTGAAAAGTTACATCGTAATTTTTTTTCAAATAGAGCGTCTGCCACCACAACTGTAATACAAGTTTTATTTTGCTCCTCGTTTTCTGTCTTCCCTCGTGAAATGTAGCGAAAGACATAATGCACTCATAGAAAAAATGTGCACTTGATATCAGTTATATTGGTGCAGATGTTGGTTTGTCATAGAGTTTGTTCTGTCTTCCTTTTCCGGATTTGACACATTGAATTGACAATTGACAGCGCAACGTGTGTGCTAGAGTAAGCGGGAACTGCTTACTCTTCTGGAGCATCCAAGTGGACGTTCCTCACGACTTGAGTTTGCGTTGATAATTTCAGTTCAGTTGTTTTTGTTCTTTTTCGTTTGTTTTCATTTCCATTTACTTGTTTTGTCGTTGTCCACTCGGACTCTTGACAATTTTTTTTCAATAAACTACTTTGATTTTATACTTTAGAGCGATAGAGCGAGTGGTTATAAAGGATTTAAAACTTCAATTTGTACACGGCCTTGATAACAACACAAATGAAAAAAATATTAAAAATGTCATGAACTTTCTGTGAAAGATTTATGTGGAAAATTTAATACTTTAAGATTATAATACTACATTATTTATTATTTTATCTATATAGAGAGACACTTGGGGTTGTGGTCTATGCAATTGGTTCCACCCCTTATGGCCTTGACCTTATTCCTATAATTGTACGACTCTATGAACTTAAATTAAAGAGATGCAAGCTTTTTGTCAAATAAGTCTTATAATAACTGCCAAGGGATGACATTTGACCTTGATCTTATGTTTTGACTTTCATGCCTCTGTAAAAAAACATTTTATGAGCTTTATCTTCATCACTCCAAGAACTACTACAGTTGGTCCACAGGTTATTCTGTCATTTGCGCTATGTGATCTTCTTATCTCAAGAACGGAAGGCCAAGATCACCTTCAATAAGCTTCAGGGCAGGTGATGCTCCAACAATATTTGTTCGCAAAAATAACATAAAGAGGCAGTAATAACATATAATGCTCTTGAATAAGAGATGTTGTAACGAAGGAAAATTATTAGTTGTTAGGTTGTTATATATAATCAAGGAATTGTTTGGAAAAAAAGAATCATGTCGAGGGAATCACATAAACAAGAAAGGTGGTGGACATAAAGTGATTGGCCAATGTTCAGATAATATATTAGTACTATAGAATAGAAAGAAGAGATTGGCTAATTATTTGTTAAATAGCACCATAGAATAATCTTCAAATCATGGGAGATGAAAATTCGACTGTTATCTTCAAAGATATTTCAAACGGAAACAAAAAAGAAACATTATTCTGATATTTTGTTGTTAAATTCAACAGTGACGTTTTAGTTGCGTAACAATGTAAGAAAATCATAATAACAGCCATGAATGAAAGACAATACCTTTGTAGAGTGTTAGGTGCTAAAATATCTATCTCGTTTCAATTTTACGTTGCGAAAACCATTTGTTTTTCAAGCGTTTTTATTCAATCAATTCTAATCGAAAGTGCTTCATATTCCAGTAGAGACTGGTTGACTATATATACTTATATATACTTTAACTATATTATACATTACATATTTGTTCATATAAGGTTGCACTATTACAATAAATTATATATAACGATCCCTTTATGCTACAGGCTAGGAATGAGACTTATTAATAAATATATCCTTTATTTATTTTGAGGGTTATTCTTCCAGAGCACCTGCATTTTCTTTCGACTTAGTCTTGTGTTGTTGATTGTGGTAAGGTTGCAATGACGTTGTGTTATTTGTTTTTGTGGTGATTAAATGTCTACAAATTTCATCTATGTCATTTCAGACTTTCGACATTCGTTTTTAGTTGCTAAATATTGTTCTTTGATTAACACCTCGAACTTCACACGGGTAATCGTCTCAGAACAAAAACAAACGATGACGCAGGTTGGTTAATGCACTTTTCCGGAAAATCTTCCGTTTCCCGACCCTTTCAAACATAAAAAATTAAAAATTAATTAATTAATTCAAGTTCGGTAGTTTTGTTATTACCTTTATTATAAAGTTATCTATGTCGAAATGAACAGGAATTTGATATGTATTTAGAGAATATGTAAGTGCGTTAAAATACTGCTCATATAGTATCATGACAACCATTTTGTCTGCAACATGACTTTTCTCGGATTTGGACACTGAAGTTTAGCACCCCGATAAGCACCATCAAATTGATTAAAAATCATTTATTTGGGTTTTTTGTTGACAAATTCATTTGGATTTAGGTGCTCATTGTTGATAATGTTAAGAATAATTTTAATTTTTGAACGAAAAGGGTAAATCAGAATGAGAAAAACTGCGTTTTTCATCTTGATATCATTTTTTTGATATATTTTTCAGAAATACAAAAGAATGAGCAGCAATTCTCAAATTTTATATTTTATGATCTATCATGTGGTAAAATTCTAAAACAGTCGATGCCTATTTTCGGGGTGCTAAATCCGATTTAAGAAATGAGGTATAAAATTTCGTCTGATTTGCCAAATAAGGTAAAAGGGGCGGGACTTAATTTCCAATAGAAAATTCTTCTATTCGGTTTTTTCTAATTGTTGAGTAATACATGTATTAATAAAATATAATGGTTTGGATAACTGTAAATTATTATGTCATACTACATAAGTCAATAAAACTACAAATATTTAATCAAATCTATATGATCGCAATGGAAGAGGGAGGTTTGGCGCCATAAAACCTGGTTTAACCCACCATTTCCTTTGAAATGCCTGTACCAAGTCAGGACCATTGCGATCCACCAATTCTCCGGTATGACTGATTCGTTTTTGTCATTTTCTCTGGACTATGAGATTGACCAATCAAGTTCGGTAGTTTTGTTATTACCTTTATTATCTATATGGTATAGGAATTTTATTTTTCCGAGTATTCGTCGCAATAAGGGGGACAACTCTTGGATTTTTTTTTAACTTTTGGCGGGACTAACGTCATTAACATCACTGTAAAAAAACAGCGTCTCCCTGTTTTTTTTTCTCTTACCTTAATCCTTTACCAGACTTGACACACTAGATTGGAAAGTACCAACACGACGGGTGTGCTGTAGCAGGCATGGACCGCTTACTCTTCCGGCACCTGAATTTCTTTCCTTGTATCCACATGGTTGGTGTTTGATTTGGCTTTCCTATTCGAACCTTTTGTCTTTGGGTACTTTTCATTCAATACTTTTGGTTTTTGACCTTCTCAAGTTTTGATTCAAATGCTGCTGATGAGAAGTTACTCCTTGACATATTGATATACAGCATAACCAATAGAAAATAATGAGATGTGTAATAAGTGTACGCGACACAGCCCACAATTAAACGGCAATTTAGAAAAACCACAATGGACAACCGCCATCAGCCTTCAACGAGGCCATTTTGCACTGCTCGCGGTTCTGCAATTGGCCCATGGTCTAAATGAAATGCATAAAATTCAAATCTAGCCCTGAAATAGTCACAGATAGACCCCATTCTTAAACAAGGAACAGAAGAAAACATCTAAAAGACAAGTACAAACGAAAGCTTTGTCAAAGATTCCTGGCTAAGGACAGGCACATGTAATATGTGGCGGGATTAAACTAGTTTTTGGGCCCAACCTTCCCCCTATCAATATTCCTAGACAAAGCACAAAAACTAAACACACACTAAAAATCAAATCGATTAAAGTCCAATTCCACTAGTGAGAACAAAACAAAAAAAACAAGAACCAACAAAAGGACGAAATGACGGTAAAGGAACTCTCTATAGAACACTCGCTGTTACTGACAATTAGCTGAGAATCATCAATCGACTGATGTAAAAATAATCAAACGTATCGATTTTAAATCCGACACAACACTTCAAACAATTATGATTTAGTGAAGTGTCATCACACAAAACCGACACGCTTGATCGCTATAATGCTTAAAAATGACAATTATAGTTAAAACATTTATGGAGGTTATAAAGCAAGTATCAAGTTATCAATAGTTCTGCCAAAAAAACAATAAATTCAAAGATATAACCAAAATATTCATTCATATCCTTTCCGAAATAAATTTTTAAGCCAATTTTTCATTTGTAATGGATTGCTTTTAAATTTGTAAGCTTTATAAAACATTACCATAAAATTCAGGATGTGATATTCCTTTCACTATAAGAAAACGACGATTACAATTAAATGTTCTATAAGAGATCGATACTTGTGGAAGAATTTAGGAAAAGAGTTTACTAATTTGTGGTATCGATAATCTGTTTTAATAGTTTTTCAGTAATAAAACGGTTTTTATCATTCAAATCAGAAACACCACTGCAGATCCGAGCATATCTTACTAACTGTGAAATGTAAACCTCGTATGACGGCGCTAGTGGAACATCTCCTTCAAGAAAAAGGAAATTTATAATAGGGAAGGTAAAGTCGTCACGTTTATTATATACTTTGGTTTGTAATTTTCCGTAAAAAATACTTAAATATAAAACTAAAAAAAGGACATCAATCACCGGTGACCGTAGATTTGTACAAGGTTAATTCAAAAGGATAGATTTCTGTAATAAAATTAGAAAATGAAGGATTGTTGAGTGCAAGAATGTCATCTAAATATCTAAAAGTATAATTGAAAGTTTCGATTAGGTTCTGTTTGTTGGGGTCTTTTTGTAATTAAGCCATAAATTGTGATGCATAACAGTATAAGAAAAGGTCGGCTATAAGTGGCGCACAATTAGTACCCATAGGAATACCAATAATTTGGCGATAAATGTGTTTACCAAAATGTATGTAAATATCATCTAACAAATAATTTAGGGCAGTAATAGTTTCTGCATCAGTCCAGTTAATGTAGCCTTTTTGAGTCTTGTTACTAAAAAGTGATTTACTAAATGATTTTGAAACTCTAAAACAGATATAATCACTTTTAGATTTGTCAAAACACCATTTAACCAAATATTCAAATTTCTTTTTAATCAGATTATGCGGAAGGTTAGTATATAAAGTAGAAAAATCGTAACTATCAACGGTATGAAAAGTATTTTCAAATGCACGAAGCTTGTCCAAAACATCAAGAGAATTTTTTACGCTCCAAAAATAATTAATTCCACTGTTTTCGAATACCCTTTCACAGTATTGAATAATTAATTCCTTCATAGTAGTTAAAGTAAGAGATAGAACATTGGAAATATGGCTTAAAGTACACTTACCTGAAGCAAAGATAAAACGAGATTTATATGGATTTTTGTGCAATTTAGGTATCCAGTACATAGTAAGTAACTTAAAGTATGTCGGGGCAACTCGAAGTGCTGTGGTCGCTATGATATGATCGTCAATGATACCTGATTCTGTCGAATGCACGGAACGAAAGTGTTCGATATTTTTTATTTCGTGCATTAAAACCTCAAGGTAATACTTTCTTTGCACCTCGAATTTGACCCAGGTGGTCATCTCAGTACAAAAATTTACGATAAACGAGACGATTTTAATTTTCAAATTATTAATTTTCCTAATCTAAAGAGCAATATACCTACTTCTCCTGCATACGGTGTTTATATTTCACAACTTATTCGATATGCCAGAGCTTGCACACATTTCACAGATTTTTTGATCAGACACCGATTTCTTCGTGACCGACTTTTGGAGCAGGGCTATAAGAAAATACGTCTCATACGATCACTAAAAAAATTCTTTCTTCGTTATCAGCCACTAGTAGACAAGTTCAAAATTGAGTTAAAAGATATGATAGTTAATTGTTTTAATTAGTGTTTGACTGGTCTTCTGTACTGAGATGATCACCTCAATATCCCTATTGTGTCTCACAACTATGTTGTGTTCTATGGTCATTATCGGATCCTAAGATCGCAATGGAAGAGGGAGGTTTGGCGCCATAAAACTTGGTTTAACCCACCATTTCGTTTGAAATGCCTGTACCAAGTCAGGACCATTGCGATCCACCAATTCTCCGGTATGACTGATTCGGTAGTTTTGTTATTACTTTTATTTCATACCACAACGACATTGTTAGCTGCTTTATCGGCGGGAAGAAACACGTATCGCAAACCAAGTAAACGGATTTTTGACTTTATTCATTTAAGGTAAATATTAGGCCTAAAATCTACAAATGAATTTTGAAATTGACTGATTCTGAGTTGAAAAATTGTCATAAATTCATTAATAAAACTGTCTAGGGATTTTGAGTCGGCCCCTTCTCTCCTGGTCCAAGATTTGCAATAAGAGAGAAGGGAAGTTTTGATACAGTTTAGGCAAGAATTCAGATTAATTTTTGTGGATGGTCTAAACTTTGGTCCTTTTTTCAAGAAATTCATTACCTCTGTGTCATTGACGATTGAAAGGTCTCCGGTAACAACATGATCACAAGGAGCATATCTGAAATCAGATTTAGCACAGTCGCATGACAAAGGAATATTCGTGTCTAGTTCTTCATCAGTTGTAGTTGTTGTATAGTTAAAAATAATGTTACGTTTAGGTTTCTTATATTTATAAGATACAATAGGCGGTTCGGTATAAGAAAAATAAGGTGGAATGTGATCTTAAATATTAGGGTCCATAAATATACTAGATATATTTATCAAGTCAAGTCCTCTATTAATGTAGGTTAATTTTATAAAATGTCAAATTCTGGGTTTTCAATTTTGGGAAACAGTTTATAGTATCAAATAGAAGACATGATGAGTGCACCTTCATATAATGATTGACCTTTGTTCACCCGTTTTGGTATTGTATTTTTCACTCTTGTTACGACTTTAGTTCGCGTTGTTGATTTCCGTTCGGTTGATTGTGTGTTTTGTGTTTCTTCGGGCTGTTTTTGGTCGTGTTTACCGGTTTAGTCGTTGCCCTTTCGGACTTTTGACAATCGAATGCCCCATTGGTGCCTCTCTGCTTGATCTTCCAAGGTTGCTCATTTTGTTAATACCTTTATTTTCCCTTGATACGTCTTATCTTCTTTTAATTAATCATTACAACATATTTGTGGAAAAAAACTTCTTGAATTTAACACCGATGTTATTTTACCCTCATGATCCTCGTAAAAGGGTATTAGATAAAGTAACTGATTATTTTATCTTTCATTTTTCAAGTTCATGTATATTGACTTATTAATGTAATGAAAATGCTCATGCACACAAATGTTTCTTGACATATCCGCTTAAAAGTATCTGAAAGTTCGTTGTTTATCTATTCCCAAAATCAAAAGAACCAAAACATTTTGAAGTTTCTGTGATAACATTAAATTAGTGATTTTAAAGGTTCTTTATTCCAATTAGAATAACAACATCAAAGGCGCATTATTAACCATCACAAATATTGACTTTAGAAGACCCTAATGATTTATTCTTTATCGCTTAAATGGGTCATTTTTTATAACTTGTTTAACTAAAAGATCTATTTCTATTGGATATATTAAGCATGTACATGCTGATGGACCAGAAGTAGGACTCAAATCTATGACGGGGTCCAAATCTTTGGCAGATTTCCAATTTGTGGCGGATTCTCGTGTTACAGTTGTCCCAAAGACGCATAATCTATGGCATATTTTATGCCTCCAAATACATGGTAGATTTCAACAACACAAAATCTATCGCAAATTCTTATGTTTCGAAATCAATGGCAGA
Source organism: Arcuatula senhousia (assembly GCA_963971305.1). Classification (NCBI taxonomy): domain Eukaryota; kingdom Metazoa; phylum Mollusca; class Bivalvia; order Mytilida; family Mytilidae; genus Arcuatula; species Arcuatula senhousia. Next base: position 788,859 of record OZ020305.1, read on the forward strand.
TTTCAACGACGCAAAATCTATGATAATTTCTTATCATCCAAAATATGGCAGATTTCAACGACGTCAAATCTATGGCAATTCTTATTATCCAAATCTATGGCAGATTTCAACGACAACAAATCTATGGCAATTTCTCAGTATCCAAATCTTTGTCAATTTCTTATTATCCAAATCTTTGGTGGATTTCAACAACGAAAATGTATTGCAAATTGTTATGACTTCAATTCTATTATTGATTTTAAATGCCAACTACGAGATGATTGGTTATAGTATCTAACATTATTTTCGTTACAATATGCAAAAGATAACCAATTGAATAACTTTCCTTTCTATGTCATTGAAGTTAAATTCCTAAAGCTAACGTCACAGTGTATAACCGGACAGTAAGCGATCACGGAAGTTGGTCACTGTCCGGTGGTAAAATCCTAGTTGATTTTTTAAAAATGTATGATTTTGCCATAAATTTAAATCCAAGGGAACTAAATTGTAAGAAAAAATGAAGCGTACAATTTGTTTACAATGTTATTTATCACTATTCAAATTATCAATATATAGTGTATTTGATTAAGATTTTCGTAAAAAGCGGTTTAATCATTGGTATTTTGATAATGGAAACTCATCGCGGCGAAAGAAACAACAAATCATTAGTTAACCACTTACATTGAAATAGTGCATTGCATCTCAACCGAAAGCTGTTTGAATAGAAAATCCATTGGTGTAAAATTATTTGATGAAAATGGTTTTGATTGTTTATAATAACAAGATTTGTAAGAGCACTACTCACTCCATCTCTGTCCGACTAATTGCCACTGTACACAATCATTAATTGTTGGAAAGCTAAATCAATCTGTCCGATTAATTGTTCGGTTCAAAGTTGCAATAACAAGACAGATATCCTTTAAAACCATTACTCTTGTAGGGAAAATGATTTATTAAAAAAATGAACAAATATAAAGGGTAAGAGGTTAAATATTTTTTATCCAAACAAAAAAGTATTGGATAAAGATTTAATTCATCATATGTATATTGAGAATTACGATCGGTTAAAAATGAACTATTTTTGTAAATTTCTTAATTTGAAATACAATCCGTACGTCAAGCTAGTTATCGAATATGAACATGTAATTATGCATCTAATAATAAATTGGAACTTTTGGTAAAAACATATACATGTAAGTAAAATTCCAGATTTGGAAAGTTTGCCTTTCTCCTTAAGTCTAGCTGGATTTTCAAACTTTGCAAATTAAGATATATATATATATAGAGAGTTGATTTACTGTTCTAGGATTATACATGTATATCGTATATGCCTCATTTTTGTTACAAATATTAATGATCGACAAACTGTCTGTTACAGTACTTTGGAATCAAATATTTAAAAAAATGTTCGAACCAGATGTAATGCTGGCAGAAACAATTCAAGTGTGCTGCTTCATGTAAATATATGGTTAAAATTCAAGAGGGATTCAGATTAAGTTTAGAACAATTGATTAACATGGGCATAGCAATATTCATCTGCCTAAATCTTTTATTTCTTGTTAATATATGAAGGCATCTAACTAAAACCTAGTATATATGGATTAAGCATAAACTTCACATGAATTCAAAGAAAAACTCAAATGGTTTAGGTGTTAGCTTTTAAAGACTTTTTAGATACCGAATTACACAATGCGGCCAGTTTCTATTAATGGTGTTGGAATGGAGTAGACTAACATATATGCTAGGTCGATATCCTCACAGCTTAATGGCTCTGTCACACTATAACGTTTTAGCCAACGTGTGCCGAACGTTTGAATAATTTTCTAAAACGTTGGAACACGTTGGTAGTCGCTGTAAGGGTAAAAAGTTTCAAAAAAATATCTCGGTGAACGACCACCAAGCGTCAGACTAAACATCTTAACGCACGAAAAACTTATTCCAAACTTATCTACAGCGTTTGTCCAGCGTACTTGATGATTGCCTAGCGCATGTGTAACGATTGCACAACGCATTCATAACGTTCGTCTAACTTATAAAATTTGCTCTCAGTGAGAAGCCAGGAATTCTGTTCTTTTTATTTTAGTATTACTTCACAATAGCCAAAATAGATTTATTATCTGTCTGAAATGTATTGTTGGATTAATTAATAAATATAGATATATCATGTAAATTTAGTTTTGTTATAAAAATATTGGTTTTCGGCGCTCTGGTAATATGAATGTATAATTATTCTAAAGCCGTTTTTTTAACCAATAGTGATGACTTTTGCACTCAGTCTAAAAGAATAAAAAAATATATTTAAGATTTTATATTTTGATATGTCAATGATATACAGAGAGGAATGCATGTGCCTGTTAACAACCTCTCAAAATCTCAAATGAGTATATACATATACATGTAAGAAAAACCGGTCTGTAGAGTTTTGATAGCATCCTTTTTCACTGCACTTGACTAATCCAAAATGATCGTCGACAGCATGACGGATGTCCTTAATAGAAAAAAATTAAAGCGTGTGCTTAATGAATATTAAAAATACATATTATTCCAAATGAGTATTGAAGTTAGACTGCTGTTATTCGTTGTTTTTGAGTATTTTTCTACCAAAAAAATGTCCACCGACAACTCAACAGAGGTCTCTTACAATTTGCAAAAATTGCTTTCCATTCCAGACAATCTAAGTTACCCTTGTTTTATTTAAGATTTATGTTGGCTTTGTTCATTGTTTTTTTTTTCTGTGAAAAAAAATTCAGGTTTGAATTAGTATTTCAAGCTTTTGAAATTGACTTTCCCTTTGTATTTCAATTTTACTTATAAAATTCTGGGATTGATACGCTACTCGTTCGTAACAATGACGCTCTGTGAGCTCTGTGCACGTTTTAAACACGTTGAATAGGTTTCTTGGTCGTTAGACTAACGCTACACGTGCGATAGACTATCGTTAGACTGACGTTACACGTTCGTTTCCATTTAGCTTAGCATTCGTCAAACGCATTTCAACGTGCGCACGACTACCACATAGCGTATAACGTCCTTCTAACTTATGCCTAACGTTCAAATAACTTATTATAAACACGTTGGTGAACATCGGAAATTTGAAGCATGTTCAAAATTTTGCTACCCACTCGACGTTCACTAACGCACACCGACGTTCGCTAACGTGTTTGTAACGTGTTCATAACTTAAACAAAACTTACACAACGCAAACCAGAGTCTTACAAATATATTCTAAAACGTCGCACACGTTAGCTAAAACGTTCTAGTGTGACAGGGCCATTAGACATTGCTGGGTTTGGCATCCTTGTTCAAAAGTCTAGTTTTGAGTTATTTTCTTTCAACTATTATGGTTTGTCTATCTTTCGATTTGTTTGTCGGTATCTAAACGTTACTCATTAAAATATGCAATATATATACAGCGTTACCAAATTTCTGGTTTTTATGTCGCTCTGCTTTGATATTTGTATTTTTGTAAGTTTAGAACACATCGAATCTTTAAATTATGTTTTTTGTGTTTAAAGTTTCATGTGTTTAAACTTCAAAATTGTCTAAACCCTTAGGTTTTTCCTAGCCAAAACATAGTTTGATCATAGTCATGGTTTGTATTCAAGTTCGGAATTTTTGGTTTTCTTGTTCTATCAGGCTCTTAATGATGAATAGAGTTTTGAATTTTCAGTTGTTTGGTAGAGCGCCCCCGAAAAGTCTATAATAGACAACTAAGGGCCTTAACTTACAGACAATGGCTTACGCATATCAAGGTAGTCCATGAACTTACGATGTACGACGTAGTAAAGAAAACAGGGGAAAATGGCTGTTATCCGATTTCATGCATTAAACTAGCCAGAACTACTCCTTATACATGTAGACTGGTTTTTATGAATTTGAGGCTGTTAAAGAAACCTGTCATGATAACCTACCATCACAGTCGCTTTGGCTAACCGCATTTCTTAAACCAACTCAAATCATAGTTTTTATTTGATTTTTATTAACAAAAGACATGGATTTACCAACAGATGACGGCTCCATTGCGTCCATGATCTTCAGCTAAATTGTTTTCACTTATCAACGAGTCTTTTTACCATGTTTATTGTGATGAGCATGTTCGTATCAAACAAGTAAGTGTCAAATCAATGACTCAAATATCTAGCTGTCCACTTGATAGAAGATTTGTTACATAAAATTTCTAAAGTCAATAGAAAGCATCTATCGAATAATTTTCACATTTGCATTAATAAGTCATACACAAGTGACATCAAAAAGGTATCCATAGGGTTTTGATGTATTCGTAGCTGTTAATCGCCCTTCTTTTGTTACAAGATGATCACTGCCGTTTTTTTTCGAATTCAACATGTACAGTAGATACTTTTTTTGAGTTTTCACATTTATTCTGTAAAATAAATAAATAGAGCAAATAGACAATGACATAACCTATCATAAAAATATGAAAATATATTCATGAGCCTTTTAATAAGAAAATTGTAGAATAATAAAAAAGATGTAAAGGAATCGAGGTATACTCCGAAATCATTATTTTTTTATTCGGTCTCTGAGGATTTAAAGCAGACAATTAATCGGACACCCATAAAATTAAACGACCAATTAACCGGACAGTAAACGATTATGCAAAAATGACAAAAATCATGTTTTAAACAAAATTGTTTATTTTATCTTTAGCCATCATTTTCAATTTAGAGAGTCTATCAATCGTCCTTTTTGATAATAACAAATAGGTTAATGAATTCATTGCAGTTTGTGAGTAAATTCCAAATATGTGCGACGACGTGAAGGAAAAAATGTTCACCCACTGATGATCAATCGAAAATGTTTAACAGTTTAGATTGTCCTGAAAATAAACGTTAAAAAGTTCCGAAAATGAGCAAGGTATAAAAACAACTTACCTTTGATCCTAGCCGATATAGTAGAGTGTTCAGGCAGCCTTAAAATCACAAAAATCTGGCGTAAAAATAACAAACAACTAGGATTTTGCTGTCGGACAGTGATCAACATCTGTGATCGCTTACTGTCCGGTTATACAATGTGAACCTGACATAACCCCTAACCCTAGTCCTTGAAAAGCTAACCCTAATCTGAAAGTCGACGCGGCTCCCTCATGCTAACCTGATCCTTCCCCTAACCTCTAACCCCTAACTCTAACCCTAATACTATTGTTTAATGCTGACCTTACACTGATAGTCGAGTCGACTCCTTGATGCTAACCTAATAGTCGAGGCGGACCCCTGATGCTAGCCTGAAAGTCGAGGCGGCTCCCTGTGTTTAACCTGATAGCTATATATAGTCAAGGCTCCTTGGTGCTAACCTAATAATCAAAGTGGTTCTCTGATGCTTACATGATGGTTGAGGCGGCTCCGTGGTGCTAACCTGGTATTGGTAGTTGTAACCGATTCCGTTTTTTCCCTTTGTATTTTGTGGTATTATTATGCGTTTCATTCCCCGTTAAATGATATCCCCTGAGTTTAGAAATTTGCAAACACGATAATTTGTCGGCACGTTAGAAGACCCAAAGAGGTATTTAATTTACTTATAAACATTTTTGAATGTCTTTAGATGTTTCCATTTGCATTTACTATTGTGCTGATTATTTAATATAACGATATGTAAGATGAGTTAGGATTTATTGTGTTTTTTGTTTCGTTTCAGTTTTTACGTATTTTTGGAGTAACTTTGATGTAATTTGGTGTATACCCTGCGACACTATGCGACATAGACTGTAATAAATATGAATCTATGAACAAGTGTGAATTATTCAGATGCCTAATTACAACTACAGTGCGAACTCCGCCACAGTAAAAACTCTCAAGATGTCTGATGACGTGTGATGCGATGAGCTACGACCACGTCTTGTAACTACGACTCTGAAGATTTACCACTAGCGATGTGAACTTTATAAGACTATTTGGCTACAACAAGAAACCAGGACTGGAGTTCCAGTATGAAGATTTGAGACTTTGTTGAATAAAGAAGAAATAAAAGTACACTTGCACTGTCGTGACCTAATATTGATAAATAATGTTATACATGACTGCATATTTGATGTTACATTGTACAATTGAGTTAAAATTGTGTATTTACATGACTATATCATAAGTTTTGGTAGAATTTGTGAAATATGTATTTGTTATTGGGTTTATATTTGTCATATATTATCAGTACTTGGTATTGTAATAATTAGTACCTAATTGAATTGAACAGTATAATTATATGCTTGTTTATACCCATGTTTCTACGGGAACTACCTGATTTGTTATTGTGATTGTATATGTATATGTGAACTTTGATTTCTATGCTTTTGTATGTGCATATATTTGAATTTTGAACTTGTATAAACCCTAGTCTGAAAAATGTCTCAACACGGGGCTGAGGCAGTTGATAACGAAGCCTGTGATTTACGCAGAAGTTCGCGTGAAACGAAACACACCGAAAAGGGGCTATGGGGGCAAATAGAGACTCTTCAAAAAAATTTTCGAAGAGCAATTTCTTCGTGGAAGTCATGTTGTACTAAATTAGAGGTGCTTTTGAGTGACACTAATGACACTAAAACTATTCGTGAAAACCGTGATACTTTAAAATTATTAGAAGCCTCGAGTCAGATTACAAGTATATACAAACAGGTGGCACATTTATTAGAGCAGGAAATTATAAGGTCATCCGAGCATTCACATTTGGTAGTTGATATTGAATCAGACTTAAATAAACGATATGATAGTTTTGAAGTAGAAAATTCTGAACTTTTAAAGAGAATCACAAACCGTATTCAGGAACTTGAAAGTGACAATTTAGACACTAAATCAAGAAGGTCATTTAATTCAAGGTCACATCATTCGTCACGTTCGTCCTCCCATAGGTCACATTGTTCCGAAAGATCACAAACTGCTTCTCGTGCCGCAGAGTTAAAGGCGAAACTTAAGTATATTGACTTGGAAGCTAAGGCCCAGTTAGAGTTGGAAAAATCAAAACGATACGTGAACTAGAGGCTACCGAAGCCAAGCTCGATGTTATTGATAAGGGTAGTCATAAATCCGAACTTGATGACTTAAAGCGGTCACTACCGGAAGCTAATATTATGGATAGATTTTTACAGCAAGTGCGTTTCGAGGCTGAGTCACATGACAATACTAAGACCGATAACTTAGATCATTTAGGTACTTTCCCGAAATCGAACGTTACAGGCCCAGATCAAGTGTATACCGCGCCCGTCTCGACTAACTTTGATATGTCGGCTAGTCAGCCCGTTGATGATTCGTCTAAACCATCAGTCAGTCAGTCGGTACCCGTTGTCACAAGGTCCGTGTCAATGACGGAACAGCGTGTCTTGAGTACTAGTCAGCCCGTTACTTCCGTGGATAAACCTGTTGCGCACGATGTACCTGTGTCGCGTTTTAATCTGACGGCTAGAGAGTTTGTTCCTTTGCGAAATGACAATTTATCTTCAGGTATAGATCAAACACCCGCTTCAGTGCATTCGAATCCGCATATAAACACGCAAAGCGAATCTGGTACAATTCATCCGGAACAACTCGTTGACTTGGCTAAGTCCTTCGCAGAGCAAGTTAGTTTGAGTAGACTGCCTCCACCCGAACCACCCGTGTTCAACGGAGATCCGTCAAAATATGCGGCTTGGAAGGTTTCGTTTGAAACGCTTATTGAGAGTAGAAATATACCTCCGTTAGAGCGAATACACTATTTGCGTAGATATGTCGGAGACTCCGTTAGAGAAGTTATTGAGAACTTTTTCCTTGTCGTGTCCGATGATTCATACATTGAAGCAAAGAAAATTTGGACCAAAGATATGGCGATCCGTTTGTTGTAGGAAACGCTTACCGAGACCGTCTCGAACGTTGGCCTAAGATAGCTCCACGTGATACCGTAGGATTGAGAAAATTCTCCGATTTTATTAAACAGTGTCTTTCTGCGATGAAAACTATCGGAAATCTAAACGTCTTAAACGACGATCGTGAGAATCGAAAGATCATTGCGAAATTACCCGATTGGATGATAACTCGATGGGGACGTAAGGTCGCTCAACACAAATCCGAATTCTCGACGTTTCCTTCATTTCAGACATTTTCCGCTTTTCTCGAAATAGAATCGACGATAGCAAACGACCCTATTACCTCCTTAAGCTCGCTTAGATTAGAAGCTCCTACTCGTAGCAATGAATCAACAAACCGCGGTACTAGAAACGAACGACATGTAAACCGAAGAAGTGCCTTTGCGACTGAAGTTTCAGCTAGTCAGAATCCGAAACCGTCAGATAATAGGACATGCCGCTTTTGTAATGAGACAGGACACTCGATAGGTTTTTGTGTACCGTATCTGGAATTACCAATTCAAGAACGTAAGGATTACGCTAAGAAAAAGGGACTGTGTTTTGGTTGTTTGAACTCTGGACACTTATCGAAACATTGCAAGAAACGCGCTACATGTAATGTTTGTAAGAAAGCGCATCCGAGCGCATTTCATGGTGATACGCAAGTTCGTAACAAGGAATCGCGACAAGAGCAAAGGACCAACGATACAGAAAGGGACTTACACAAATCTAGCACCGGTGCTGTATTAATGAGTACTTCCGAATCATGCGGGAAAAGTTCGATGATCGTACCCGTTTATGTTGCGCATAAAGACAATCCTCATGACGAACGATTAGTATATGCACTTTTAGACACTCAGTCGGATACAACCTTCATTTTGGACGATACCCGCCGAGCACTTGGGATTAAAGGAAGCGAAGTTAAACTGTCTCTGTCTACGATGCACACTGAGAACGCTATATTTGACAGTTCTAAGATTAAAGGATTGATTGTCAGAGGTTACGATAGTGATCTTAAGTTAGATCTACCGGTTGCGTATACGAGAGATATAATGCCCGCAAATCGATCACATATACCAACACGAGAAATGGCGTTGCGATGGACTAACTTAGAAGTGATAGCGGACAAGCTCATGCCGTTGAGCGACTGCGAGATTGGTTTGTTAATTGGTTATAATGTTGCACGTGCGTTGACACCACGCGAAGTAATCCCCCCTCTCGGAAATGGACCATATGCCCAGCGGACGGACTTAGGTTGGGGGATCGTAGGGATCGTTGATTATTCTGGCGTTGACGACTGCGATGAGATATACACTCACAGGATAATGACATTCGAAGTTCAGAAGGACTTGTCTAAGCCTGATCAGAATTCCGATGAAGTGCTGATATCCTTTGGATCCCGTACAAAAGAAATTAATCCGTTAGAAATCGCTAAAATGATGGAAATAGACTTTTCAGATCGATATGTTGATGAACCACCGATATCTCGTCAAGACCGAAGATTTATCACGATACTTGAAGAAGGAATTCAGAAAGTGAACGGACAATACGAAATGCCGTTACCGTTTAAGAACGATGAGCCCGAACTTCCAAACAATAAGGCGTTAGCGTTACAGAGATTTGGTTCGTTAAGAAAACGACTTCAACGAGACGATCGATACCGTGACGATTATTTTAAGGGCATGAACGATTTAATCGGAAAGGGATTCGTGGAAAGAGTCGAATCTGCAAATGATAACAATGGTAAGATCTGGTATATACCTCACCACGGGGTATACCACCCTCAAAAACCCGACAAGATCCGTATTGTTTTTGACTGTAGTGCTAAGTACAATGGCGTCTCATTGAATGACAATTTGCTTCAAGGTCCAGACTTGATCAATTCGTTAATGGGAGTTCTATGTCGATTTCGCGAGGAACCTATTGCATTTGTTTGTGATGTTGAGCAAATGTTCTTACAATTTAAGGTCAAATTAGAACACAGAGACTTTTTAAGATTTCTTTGGTGGGACGATCATCGCGATCTATCGAAAGAACCCGTAGAATACCGGATGAATCGTCATTCATTTGGAGCTACGTCTTCGCCTGGATGCGCGAATTTCGCATTAAAACAATTAGCTACCGACAATGAAGCAAAATTCGGATCGGAAGTTGCCGACTTCTTCAGAAATGACTTTTATGTCGACGACGGTTTGAAATCGGTCGCTACCGTAGAATCTGCAATCAACCTAATATCTAAGAGTATAGAGATGTGCAAGGCTGGCGGTTTGAGATTGCACAAGTTTCTTTCGAATTCAATACAAGTTTTGAATTGTATTTCCCCGGATTACCGAGCAAGCGAAGAGAGAGTTGTAACAAAAACGCTCGGAGTTCAGTGGTGTCTAGAGTCAGACTCGTTCCAATTCCGTATAATTCTCGACGATAAACCGATTACCAGACGCGGAGTATTATCAACCCTTAGTTCGATCTATGATCCATTGGGATTCATCGCACCGATAGTTCTTACCGGTAAACGTATTTTGCAAGACAGCTGCTTTGAGCAGACCGACTGGGACGATCCGTTAAATGAATCACTATTACAAAGATGGAATCATTGGAGAAGAGACATTTTGAATTTAAAGGACATTGAGATATCGAGATGTTTAAAGCCAGATGAATTCGGAAACGTTGTTACATGCGAGTTACACCATTTCTCAGACGCGAGCACAATGGGATACGGTCAGTGCTCATATATCCGACTCATCGATGATCATGGAAGGACGCATTGTTCTCTTTTAATAGGAAAGGCGAGAGTAGTACCGCGCAAACAGATTACTATTCCTAGGCTTGAACTTTCTGCTGCTTTAGTGTCCGTGCGAATAAGTAGCTTTCTGAGACGAGAACTTAGTTTTGATCCGGTAGAATGGTTTTGGACTGACAGCAACATTGTTCTAGGTTATCTGTCCAATGAGGATCGTCGATTTCACGTATTCGTGGCAAATCGGGTGCAGCAAATTCGTCAGAAATCCGAACCGGAACAATGGAAACACGTTGAAACAAATTTGAACCCCGCAGACGTTGCGTCACGCGGTGCCACAACCGCAGAACTGAAAGGGAGTAATTGGTTCACCGGACCCGAATATCTCTGGACAACGACGTCGTTTGAGCCGGATAAAATTAAACCTGTTTGCGAACAATCCGATCCAGAAGTGTTTTGGTAACCAACTCTACACTGTCTACGTCAGATTTTGGCTCCATATTAGAGAGAATTGAATACTTTTCGGACTGGATGCGAGCTAAACGTGCAATTGCCATTTGTCTAAACTTGAGGAACGCATTGCGTAAACGAACTGTGGTGTCAGATTGTTCGTCAGTCAACGTTGAAAATTTACGACAAGCCGAACTCGAGATAATTCGACAAGTACAACTAGTTGCTTTCAAAGACGAAATTGACGTTTTGCGAAAAATGAAGTACAGCGAAATTAATTCCCAAAAATTTGCACGTGAACGAAATGAGAAGATGAAACATTCTTCGTCTCTTTACAAACTTGATCCATACTTAGATTCTGATGGTATTTTGCGTATAGGAGGTCGATTACGACGTGCAGATATGGACTGTGATTTGAAACACCCAGTTATTTTGCCGAAACAATCACACGTAACCAACCTTGTCATAAAACACTGTCACGAACTTTGTAAACATCAAGGACGTGGACTTACCACAAATATGATCCGTTCATGTGGATTCTGGATAATAGGTTGCTCTTCGGTGGTTTCGAAAATGATCTCAGGATGTGTTACATGCAGACGGTTAAGAGGTAGAACGATGATTCAGAAAATGGCAGATTTACCGAAGGACAGAACTGAACCGCACCCACCGTTTACGTATTGTGGAGTAGACCTATTCGGACCATGGCTAATAAAGGAAAATAGAAAAGAACTCAAGCGGTATGGTGTTTTATTCACTTGCTTATCTTCACGTGCCATACATCTAGAGACTGCTAACTCTCTTGACACAAGTTCATTTATCAACGCATTAAGAAGGTTTATCTCGATTAGAGGACCAGTGCGAGTTCTAAGGTCTGATCAAGGTACTAATTTTGTTGGGGCAGCCCGAGAGTTTCGAGAAGGTTTTAGCGAAATGAACGTTGAGCGTATCAAACACTATCTCATGGACAATAATTGTGACTTTAAGATGAATGTCCCCTCGGCGAGTCATATGGGAGGGGTTTGGGAACGGCAGATCCGATCTGTTCGTAACGTCCTCTCTACGCTTTTAAATCAGCTAGGTACGCAGCTGGATGATGAGTTTACGAACATTTATGTGCGAGACAGCAGCGATAGTTAACAGTAGACTGCTCACTATGGGAAACTTGAACGATCCGTTATCCGATGAGCCATTGACGCCTAACCATCTTTTGACGATGAAATCGAATATAATATTGCCACCACCGGGAGAATTTAGCCATGGCGATCTCTATTCTAGGAAACGATGGCGACGTACCCAGTACCTAGCAAATCAGTTCTGGGACAGATGGCGAAAGGAATTTCTGTCCAACTTGCAAGCTCGTCAAAAGTGGATTTCAACAACTAGAAACATGTGCGTTGGTGATGTAGTTATGATCAAGGATGAGAATTTGGCAAGAAACGAATGGCGCCTTGGTAGACTTGTTAAAACCTATGTTGATGAAGACGGCCTTGTCCGAAAGGTACGAATTGCGATAGGTACACCAGAACTTAACAGCAAAGGGATTAGAACTGTTGCGATAACTGAGTTAGAGCGTCCTATTCATAAACTTGTACTTATTAAAGAGACCGAGGAATTCCCCACCGAGGAACCTTAGGTTGAGTGAAGTTTAACTCTGTGCTAGATTTTGCTTTTTCATGCTATACTTGTAATGACTTAGTATTTTTGCATTTTTGATATTTGTCATTGAATTTTTGAGTATTTTTGTATGTTAAATTAGTAAGGATACTAATTTGGGGAGCCATGTAACCGATTCCGTTTTTCCCTTTGTATTTTGTGGTATTATTATGCGTTTCATTCCCCGTTAAATGATATCCCCTGAGTTTAGAAATTTGCAAACACGATAATTTGTCGGCACGTTAGAAGACCCAAAGAGGTATTTAATTTACTTATAAACATTTTTGAATGTCTTTAGATGTTTCCATTTGCATTTACTATTGTGCTGATTATTTGATATAACGATATGTAAGATGAGTTAGGATTTATTGTGTTTTTTGTTTCGTTTCAGTTTTTACGTATTTTTTACGTATTTTTGGAGTAACTTTGATGTAATTTGGTGTATACCCTGCGACACTATGCGACATAGACTGTAATAAATATGAATCTATGAACAAGTGTGAATTATTCAGATGCCTAATTACAACTACAGTGCGAACTCCGCCACAGTAGTTGAGGCGGCTCCCTGATGCTAGCCTGATAGTCAAGACGGTTCCCTGATGCTTGTCTGAAAGTCGAGATGGCTCACTGATCCTAACCTAGTAGTCGATGTCGCTCCCTGATGATAACCTGATAGTCGAGGCGACCTGATAAAGCTTACCTCTTTAGTCGAGGCGGCTCCATGGTGCTAACTATACTTACCAAAACGGTTATAAAACGGTGTAATTTGGTTATGCTGTATATTCATATTTCAATAAGTAACCTCTCATCGGCAACATTTGAATCAAAACATTGGAAGGTCAAAACCAACCAAAAGTTTTGAACAACAAAAAGAACTCAAAACCAAAAAAAGTTCGAACAGAGAAGCCAAATCCAGCACCGAGGATATTGGCCTTTGGTACACCTTTGCTTCCTTATCCTAAATTATGCATACTCTGGCGTCCTCCACCATTAGATCTGACGACCCAGGTGTGCCAAAAACGTCGTTAATTCTTAACACACACACACACACACTCTTCAATAGCAGCAATTTATAATGAAAATATCTTGCAGGTAGAGGCCAAATGGCTTTTTATGTTTTCTACATTTGACTGAAGTTTAAAACGGAAAAATGCATCAGCTAAATGCTTAAAAGGGATGAAGTGAGCACGTGTAAACCTTTAAATTAAAGTTATGAATATAGTACTTTCCGGCACCAACACTTTTGAGTTGGAGAATACATCAAAGCTTTAAATTATCCGTCAAAATTTCAAAATCATCTAAATCCTAAGGTTCTTCCTACCCCAGACATAGGTTGAATATCTTAGTAATAATTTGGTTCCCCAGTTTGGTATTTTTGGTTATACTGTTCTATGCTCTTCATATTTATACAGTGTTTGGCATTTTCAATATTTTTGGTAGAGCGCCTCTGATGAGTCTTGAATAGACGAAACGCGCGTCAGGCGTAGCAAAATTTATTGTCTGGAACTTTGTTGTCATTTGTATTTCGAACACACGTGAAGGTTAGCACTGCTGGTGGAGTTTAAATTCCCCGAGGTTAGCCCGCTCCGGCACCAACACTTTTGAGTTGGAGAATACATCAAAGCTTTAAATTATCCGTCAAAATTTCAAAATCATCTAAATCCTAAGGTTCTTCCTACCCCAGACATAGGTTGAATATCTTAGTAATAATTTGGTTCCCCAGTTTGGTATTTTTGGTTATACTGTTCTATGCTCTTCATATTTATACAGTGTTTGGCATTTTCAATATTTTTGGTAGAGCGCCTCTGATGAGTCTTGAATAGACGAAACGCGTCAGGCGTAGCAAAATTTATTGTCTGGAACTTTGTTGTCATTTGTATTTCGAACACACGTGAAGGTTAGCACTGCTGGTGGAGTTTAAATTCCCCGAGGTTAGCCCGCTCCGGCACCAACACTTTTGAGTTGGAGAATACATCAAAGCTTTAAATTATCCGTCAAAATTTCAAAATCATCTAAATCCTAAGGTTCTTCCTACCCCAGACATAGGTTGAATATCTTAGTAATAATTTGGTTCCCCAGTTTGGTATTTTTGGTTACACTGTTCTATGCTCTTCATATTTATACAGTGTTTGGCATTTTCAATATTTTTGGTAGAGCGCCTCTGATGAGTCTTGAATAGACGAAACGCGCGTCAGGCGTAGCAAAATTTATTGTCTGGAACTTTGTTGTCATTTGTATTTCGAACACACGTGAAGGTTAGCACTGCTGGTGGAGTTTAAATTCCCCGAGGTTAGCCCGCTCCGGCACCAACACTTTTGAGTTGGAGAATACATCAAAGCTTTAAATTATCCGTCAAAATTTCAAAATCATCTAAATCCTAAGGTTCTTCCTACCCCAGACATAGGTTGAATATCTTAGTAATAATTTGGTTCCCCAGTTTGGTATTTTTGGTTATACTGTTCTATGCTCTTCATATTTATACAGTGTTTGGCATTTTCAATATTTTTGGTAGAGCGCCTCTGATGAGTCTTGAATAGACGAAACGCGCGTCAGGCGTAGCAAAATTTATTGTCTGGAACTTTGTTGTCATTTGTATTTCGAACACACGTGAAGGTTAGCACTGCTGGTGGAGTTTAAATTCCCCGAGGTTAGCCCGCTCCGGCACCAACACTTTTGAGTTGGAGAATACATCAAAGCTTTAAATTATCCGTCAAAATTTCAAAATCATCTAAATCCTAAGGTTCTTCCTACCCCAGACATAGGTTGAATATCTTAGTAATAATTTGGTTCCCCAGTTTGGTATTTTTGGTTATACTGTTCTATGCTCTTCATATTTATACAGTGTTAGGCATTTTCAATATTTTTGGTAGAGCGCCTCTGATGAGTCTTGAATAGACGAAACGCGCGTCAGGCGTAGCAAAATTTATTGTCTGGAACTTTGTTGTCATTTGTATTTCGAACACACGTGAAGGTTAGCACTGCTGGTGGAGTTTAAATTCCCCGAGGTTAGCCCGCTCCGGGACCAACACTTTTGAGTTGGAGAATACATCAAAGCTTTAAATTATCCGTCAAAATTTCAAAATCATCTAAATCCTAAGGTTCTTCCTACCCCAGACATAGGTTGAATATCTTAGTAATAATTTGGTTCCCCAGTTTGGTATTTTTGGTTATACTGTTCTATGCTCTTCATATTTATACAGTGTTTGGCATTTTCAATATTTTTGGTAGAGCGCCTCTGATGAGTCTTGAATAGACGAAACGCGCGTCAGGCGTAGCAAAATTTATTGTCTGGAACTTTGTTGTCATTTGTATTTCGAACACACGTGAAGGTTAGCACTGCTGGTGGAGTTTAAATTCCCCGAGGTTAGCCCGCTCCGGCACCAACACTTTTGAGTTGGAGAATACATCAAAGCTTTAAATTATCCGTCAAAATTTCAAAATCATCTAAATCCTAAGGTTCTTCCTACCCCAGACATAGGTTGAATATCTTAGTAATAATTTGGTTCCCCAGTTTGGTATTTTTGGTTACACTGTTCTATGCTCTTCATATTTATACAGTGTTTGGCATTTTCAATATTTTTGGTAGAGCGCCTCTGATGAGTCTTGAATAGACGAAACGCGCGTCAGGCGTAGCAAAATTTATTGTCTGGAACTTTGTTGTCATTTGTATTTCGAACACACGTGAAGGTTAGCACTGCTGGTGGAGTTTAAATTCCCCGAGGTTAGCCCGCTCCGGCACCAACACTTTTGAGTTGGAGAATACATCAAAGCTTTAAATTATCCGTCAAAATTTCAAAATCATCTAAATCCTAAGGTTCTTCCTACCCCAGACATAGGTTGAATATCTTAGTAATAATTTGGTTCCCCAGTTTGGTATTTTTGGTTATACTGTTCTATGCTCTTCATATTTATACAGTGTTAGGCATTTTCAATATTTTTGGTAGAGCGCCTCTGATGAGTCTTGAATAGACGAAACGCGCGTCAGGCGTAGCAAAATTTATTGTCTGGAACTTTGTTGTCATTTGTATTTCGAACACACGTGAAGGTTAGCACTGCTGGTGGAGTTTAAATTCCCCGAGGTTAGCCCGCTCCGGCACCAACACTTTTGAGTTGGAGAATACATCAAAGCTTTAAATTATCCGTCAAAATTTCAAAATCATCTAAATCCTAAGGTTCTTCCTACCCCAGACATAGGTTGAATATCTTAGTAATAATTTGGTTCCCCAGTTTGGTATTTTTGGTTATACTGTTCTATGCTCTTCATATTTATACAGTGTTTGGCATTTTCAATATTTTTGGTAGAGCGCCTCTGATGAGTCTTGAATAGACGAAACGCGCGTCAGGCGTAGCAAAATTTATTGTCTGGAACTTTGTTGTCATTTGTATTTCGAACACACGTGAAGGTTAGCACTGCTGGTGGAGTTTAAATTCCCCGAGGTTAGCCCGCTCCGGCACCAACACTTTTGAGTTGGAGAATACATCAAAGCTTTAAATTATCCGTCAAAATTTCAAAATCATCTAAATCCTAAGGTTCTTCCTACCCCAGACATAGGTTGAATATCTTAGTAATAATTTGGTTCCCCAGTTTGGTATTTTTGGTTATACTGTTCTATGCTCTTCATATTTATACAGTGTTTGGCATTTTCAATATTTTTGGTAGAGCGCCTCTGATGAGTCTTGAATAGACGAAACGCGCGTCAGGCGTAGCAAAATTTATTGTCTGGAACTTTGTTGTCATTTGTATTTCGAACACACGTGAAGGTTAGCACTGCTGGTGGAGTTTAAATTCCCCGAGGTTAGCCCGCTCCGGCACCAACACTTTTGAGTTGGAGAATACATCAAAGCTTTAAATTATCCGTCAAAATTTCAAAATCATCTTAATCCTAAGGTTCTTCCTACCCCAGACATAGGTTGAATATCTTAGTAATAATTTGGTTCCCCAGTTTGGTATTTTTGGTTATACTGTTCTATGCTCTTCATATTTATACAGTGTTTGGCATTTTCAATATTTTTGGTAGAGCGCCTCTGATGAGTCTTGAATAGACGAAACGCGCGTCAGGCGTAGCAAAATTTATTGTCTGGAACTTTGTTGTCATTTGTATTTCGAACACACGTGAAGGTTAGCACTGCTGGTGGAGTTTAAATTCCCCGAGGTTAGCCCGCTCCGGCACCAACACTTTTGAGTTGGAGAATACATCAAAGCTTTAAATTATCCGTCAAAATTTCAAAATCATCTTAATCCTAAGGTTCTTCCTACCCCAGACATAGGTTGAATATCTTAGTAATAATTTGGTTCCCCAGTTTGGTATTTTTGGTTATACTGTTCTATGCTCTTCATATTTATACAGTGTTTGGCATTTTCAATATTTTTGGTAGAGCGCCTCTGATGAGTCTTGAATAGACGAAACGCGCGTCAGGCGTAGCAAAATTTATTGTCTGGAACTTTGTTGTCATTTGTATTTCGAACACACGTGAAGGTTAGCACTGCTGGTGGAGTTTAAATTCCCCGAGGTTAGCCCGCTCCGGCACCAACACTTTTGAGTTGGAGAATACATCAAAGCTTTAAATTATCCGTCAAAATTTCAAAATCATCTAAATCCTAAGGTTCTTGCTACCCCAGACATAGGTTGAATATCTTAGTAATAATTTGGTTCCCCAGTTTGGTATTTTTGGTTATACTGTTCTATGCTCTTCATATTTATACAGTGTTTGGCATTTTCAATATTTTTGGTAGAGCGCCTCTGATGAGTCTTGAATAGACGAAACGCGCGTCAGGCGTAGCAAAATTTATTGTCTGGAACTTTGTTGTCATTTGTATTTTGTAAATCAGGTTCTCTGTGTCTAAACACTGTATTAAATTTTATTAAGAGTTATCATGTTGCAAATTTGATCAGAATTCAAAGCCAAAAAGGTTTAGGTCGTTCAAAAGGTAAATCAATTATCACTGACAATCATTTAATACAAAAAACAACTGCTATTTTGTCGTTAACCTTGAGATAAATGACTGTCAATTTTGCTGATTAGAATAAGAATTACATGAAGCCTCGTACTGTTTGTGGAAAAAAAGGACACCATGGAGCAATCAGCATACGAACTCAAGTTAAACTAGGTATAATTGTGTTGGGATGCCAACACAAAAGTCGCCCAAATAAGATAAGGAGCGGAGCAAAAACAATATATCTCGCAAACTTCGTTTGGGAGCCATAATGATAAGAAACAGGGTAAAAACAATAAGTCCCCAAAGCTTGGTTTTGGGCGACTTAATGAGAATGAACAGAATCGGTAGCTCCAGTAGTGTATGCTATTCCTGCTTGCTTCTGCCATTCATTTCCATACATGGTTTTATTGCCCATTTACCATTTACATTTTACAATTTTCTAGTTCTGTGACATTGTTGTATAAAATGGAACTGTGTATGTTATAGTGGTGCATGCCGATGTAAAATCAATCATGGAGTTGCCTCAAATTAAGTCGATAGACATTTTTCACACAAAAGACATTTTGTTTTCAAAATTTTTTAAATTTTTGCATTAAGGTTCTGAAACTTTATACTGCACTAG
Organism: Arcuatula senhousia; assembly: GCA_963971305.1. NCBI lineage: Eukaryota > Metazoa > Mollusca > Bivalvia > Mytilida > Mytilidae > Arcuatula > Arcuatula senhousia. Next base: position 808,063 of record OZ020305.1, read on the forward strand.
TTTTGTGTGTGGGAAAAATACATTTAACCTTTTTGGTTTTCCACATTGGATGTTGTAAGGAAATAAACAGACAAAATTGAATTGTTAAATTCATGGTTGCAACTGGTAGATTTCTTTTAAAAACAATGAATATTATTTTGATTCTTTTTAAACTGTTATAAAACATTTTTTCATCTTTTATAGTCTCAAAATAATTTTTATGTAGACAAAAAAAAATCTGAAAAAATAAAATATCATAACAGAATTTATGTAAGTGTTATAATATTTTTAAATATAAATAATAATGTAGAGAGTAAACCAAATAAACACATTAGTTTAGTAGTGATTTATTTGACATATCGTTCATGGATTGAAAAGTTCAACAACTGAGGTGGTTTTAATTTTAATCTTAAAAGCGTTAGATGAAATGTTATAGACTGATGAAAGAAAAGAAATACAAGCCAAAGGTCCATCGTTGTTTTTACAAAGTCATCACTATCGATTTTGTTCTAATTAAAAGGACTTTAAATCTGTCGTTACGTATTTTTGGTTGAAAGGGTAAATAACTAGCATGAGAATAATACAATCGCTTGTGCCAATTAAACCCTATCGGCAATACAAGGCTAGCCCTAAGTCCTTTACTTGGATCATTTTTATTGTATAAAAGATATATTTGAAAATATATAAAGTCTATTCTATTGTATATGACTTGCATATTTTCGACTTGATTATATATCAAACACTTGAATATCTAAATTGCTCTGACAGAAATGTATCACTAAAATATATATATGTTGTGTACAAGTTGTAATTTTGTACAAGTTATAACATGTACAAATTATTTGTACAAGTTATAACATGTACAAATTATTTGTACAAGTTATAACTTGTACGGATCAAAAATACAAGTTATAACATGTACAATTTTAGCCAAAAATGACAAAAATTAAGTTTAACTTGAACAAAATATTTTAATGTAAAATATTTTTAAAATACTAACACTTTTGACTGAAATAAGGATTAGAAACCTAATTCAAAACATCATTTTAAGAAAATAAAGTACTAAACAACAATATTAGAGAAGAAAGATGATCAATGCCAAATGTCAGACATACTAGGGAAACTAAATCAGTTGTAGATTCACAAATGACCCTGACTTGGTACAGACATTTCAAAAGGAATGGGGGTTTGTTTAAAGCAGGTTTTACAGCAAAACCTATCATCTTCCATTGCAAATTGGGGATTTAATGTGACAAATAAAGCCAAACCAAGTTAAGCAGTTAAATAAACTTTATTACAAAATTCACAAAGAAAGCTCACTTAAAAAATAGAGGGAAAAAGGGCACAATAGTGGACCGACCGAAAAAAGCAAGTCTTAAAAATCACTTGTTTGCAACTAACATAGGTTAAATATTAGTTATTTTCAAAAGAAGTACTTGCGTTCAGATTTTTGTAAAATTTTAACATTAACATCTAAATGCCTATTTAGATATTTCATAAACCATATTCAACAGATTTGAGATGTACATGTAGTGTTTTATATTTCTTGTTACAATCTAGAGATTGACTTAAAGGAAATAATATCAGATCAGAATTGGAATACAGGTGTACATGTATTGATATTTTCTGGTCATATACTTATAATTGTTGCCTTAATAACAAAGTGCTATCAGCTTGGTCTGTAAGAGCTTATTTATTCTTAATTCTTTTCTAAAAATTAAATGACATGTACCAAACATGTTGTCAAAAGTTGCAGTTGTAAACAGTTACATATAAAAAATATGCATCAGATTTAACTTTTTTAACAACAACAACAACAACAAAAAATAGAAAAACAAACAAAAAACATATATTCCTTTAATCACGTTAATTTTGGTTTATTTGATATGTCAAAACATATAAAAAGATTATTAACTTTGTTGATATGTGTTTACATTGATCAATATTGATTTTTTTATTTAAAATGATGATTATTTCATGTAGCTACTTTTGAAATAAATGTTGTACAAGTTAAACCCGACTTTTTGCATTATTTTGTACAAGTTATAACATGTAAAGGCTAAAATTGTACATGTTATAACTTGTATTTTTGGTCTATACAAGTTATAACTTGTACAAAAAATTGTACATGTTATAACTTGTACAAAATTACAACCTGTACACAACATATATATATATATGTTACAAGGAATGTGTGTTATTAGGGATTACGTGTAATCCTTACAGAAATTTGGGATTTTATGAAATCACTGGCAACATGTATTCCCTATTTTTTTACTGGTATTACACGTAATTCCTGAATTTAATAATTTTTCACACGTTTTCCCTGAAAGTTAATTTAAATCTTAAATATAAATAAGATGGTTGTACATAAAGGGGATTTGCGAGACCATTAATATATATACATGTAACTCGTAGTACTCGGATTTGATTTCTAAACATCAATGACTGCAGTGAAATAAAAATGTCTATCTCGATTGCAATTTAAATAATGCAATAACAATGTTGACAACATGTTATTATTTAAAAAAAATGATTGTGCAAGTCCTTCGATTTTTTCTGTAGTTTAGTTAGTCTATTTTATACTTTAAATGACTTTTATTACTTCCATATTGATCAGATTACTAAACTTTATGACTGAAGTATATAAAATCCAACCTTTACTGCTTTAAATTTCCTTTATTAGACCAAAACTACAATTATAAAATCTTATTTTCTGACATAATCCGGATATCAGACACACACTAGACTATCAGAGGTTTACATAATACCAGATTGCAAAATTGATGAATATTATGTAAGCTTGATTGAATTACGTTCTTATTTTGATCAATATATTTATCAATGTAATGATAAATTTTAATTATTCTGTATAATGTTAAGGTATTGCTACTATCCCAATGTGGCATGTTATAAGGTATTGTGTAAGTAGTGTATTGTAATGTGAACATGACCGTTTCAGGTTTTATCTGCAGCTTGATATTGGTCACTTGAAAGAAGAATCTTAATGGGGCTATTGATATATCACATTAAATAATTGTTGACTTGCGGGAAATTTATGTGTCATTAGATCTCAATAAACTATTTGAAAGTTCGGTTTCATTATACATTTCAGTAAAATTCTGATGGTTTAGCCCACTATCCTCTCGCTCGACCAGGTAAACTTAAGGTGATAGAATCCACTAGCCTCTCGTTAAATATAAATTCAGGTGATATCTTTCGTTTTCCTCTCAAAATACAAAAACTTGGCAACGCGACGGGTGTGCTATAGCAAGCAGGAACTGCTTACTCTTCCGGAGCACTTGAGTTCACTCTTGTTTCGACTGGTGTTCGCGTTGTTGATTGATATTCAGTTGTTTTGTGTTTCCATGTTTTACATGTTGTCTGTTTTTGTCCTGTTCTTGTTGGTGTTTACTGGTTTTGTCTCTGCCCTTTCGGACTTTTGACATTTGGATACCCCATTAATACCTCTGCTTCTCTCTAAAAAAGAATATGAAACGGTTAATTTGTTTATGTTGTATATGAAGATTTCAACTAGTTAATAAAGGTAATAAAAAATAACCAAAATTGGAGTATCAATCCCAATGTCCAAGAGAAAAGACAAAACATGGAAGACACACCGCAATACTTATAGATTGCAATGTTCCTTACTTGGTAACCTTTCGTCAGCAGCAATTGAATCAAAACATTAGAATATTTAAAACCAAAACTATTGAGCCAAAAAGTACTAAAAACCAAAACGATCGGACAAGGAAGCCAAATATAGTACCGAGGATATCGACCATGTGCAGTACAAGGAAAGTAACCTCGTGTTATGAACAATTTTGAATTTAATAATCGGAAATTTCAATGACAAAACATTTTAGAAATTTATTGGTTAATCCGTGTCAGACAATTCCGACAACCAAGATTGTGATTATCATTATAACCGTTATAAAATGGGCTTTGGGTCTAGAGCAAACTTAAAACATCCCTCTACATAGTTCAAAAACTTCAAATGGGCTATTATTTCAGAATAGAAAACAAGTTAGTACATATGAACTTTATGTAATCTAATTGACATTTTATAACATTTGTGTTTCTTCGGGCTGTTTTTGTTCGTGTTTACCGGTTTCATCGTTGCCCTTTTCGGATTTTTGACACTCAAAAGCCCCTTTGGTGCCCCTTTGCTTGATCCTCTAAGGTCGCTCATTTTGTTAATACCTTTATTTTTCCTTGATGCGTCTTATTTTCTTTTAATTAATCATTACAATATATTTGTGGAGAAAATTTCGTGAATTTAACCTCAATGTTATTATACTCTCATGATCCTCGTAGAAAGGGTATTAAATAAAGTTACTGATTACTTTATCCTTCATTTTTCAAGTTCATGTATATTAAACTTATTTTATGTAATGAAAATGCTCACGCACGCAAATATTTCTTGACATATCCGCTTAAAAGTATCTGAAAGTTATTTATCAAACCCTAAAATCAAAAGAACTAAAACATTTTGAAGTTTCTGTGATAACATTAAATTAGTGATTTTAAAGGTTCTTTATTCCCATTAGAATAACAACATAAAAGGCTCATTATTAACCATCACAAATATTGACTTTAGCATACCCTAATAATTTATTCATCATCGCTAAAATGGGTCAATTTTTATAACTTGTTTAATTAAAAACATATATTTCTATAAGATATTTTAAGTATGTACATTTGGTGGACCAGATGTAGGATTCAAATCTATGACGGGGTCCAAATCTATGGCAGATTTCCAATTTGTGGCGGATTATCACGTTACAGCTGTTCCAAAGACGCCAAATCTATGACATACCGATATTCTATACCTCCAAATACATGTACATGGTAGATTTCAACGACGACAAGTCTATGGCAAATTCTTATGACTCCAAATCTAAGACAGATTTCACGACGCGAAATGTATTGCCAATTGTTATGACTCAAAATCTATGGCAGATTTTAAATGCCACCTAAGAGATGATTGGTTATAGTATCTTTCCTTTCAATGACATTTAAGTTAAATTCCTTATGCTAACCTGTCTTAACTCTTAATCCTAATCCTTGAAAAGCTAACCCTAATCTGAAAACCGATGCGGCTCCCTCATGCTTACCTGATCCTTCCCCTAACCTCTAACCCCTAACTCTAACCCTAACACTATTGAAATGCTGACCTTACACTGATAGTCGAGTCGACTCCCTGATGCTAACTTGATAGTCGAGGTGGCTACCTGATTCTAACCTAATAGCTATATATAGTCGAGGCGGTTCCCTGTCGCTAACCTTATAATCGAAGTGGCTCCCTGATGCGTACATGATAGTTGAGTCGGCTCCCAAGTGCTAACCTGATATTGGAAGTTGAGGCTGCTCCCTGATGCTAGCCTGATAGTCATGATAGCTCACTGATGCTTACCTAGTAGTCGAGGTCGCTCCCTGATGATAACCTGATAGTCGTGGCGACCCAATGAAGCTTACTTGATAGTGGAAGCGGCTCCATGATGCTAACCTGATAGCATCAGACTACTGTTTTTGACTTGTAAATCAAAAAGAATACGAGATAGATGAAATCTGATGCCACCCTACTGCTTCAGTATCAAATGTTCTAACTGAGTCTCCATTTGGTAGAAATTGTGAGATGATTCCTAACAGGAAAGGTGAAAAATAGGTTTTTTTCATGTTTTTTGGCTTATATATAGAATGAAAACTATTGCAGACAAGAAAAGCTGTTGCTTGCTTACATGTTCAGCACATTTAGCTCTACAAAAATCTCCATAGGGTTGAAGTTATCAGATGACCCCGTATATGGGTTACGGTCCCTTAAAGGCAAAAAGAGTGTTTTAATTCCCCGAGGTTAACCCGCTCCGGCACCAACACTTTTGAGTTGGAGAATACATCAAAGCTTTAAATTATCCGTCTAAATTTCAAAATTGTCTAAACCCTAAGGTTCTTCCTACCCCAGACATAGGTTGAATATCTAAGTAATAATTTGGTTCCCCAGTTTGGTATTTTTGGTTATACTGTTCTATGCTCTTCATATTCATACAGTGTTTGGCATTTTCAATATTTTTGGTAGAGCGCCTCTGATGAGTCTTAAATAGACGAAACGCGCGTCAGGCGTAGCAAAATTTATTGTCTGGAACTTTGTTGTCATTTGTATTTCGAACACACGTGAAGGTTAGCACTGCTGGTGGAGTTTAAATTCCCCGAGGTTAGCCCGCTCCGGCACCAACTTTTTTGAGTTGGAGAATACATCAAAGCTTAAAATTATCCGTCTAAATTTCAAAATTGTCTAAACCCTAAGGTTCTTCCTACCCCAGACATAGGTTGAATATCTTAGTAATGATTTGGTTCCCCAGTTTGGTATTTTTGGTTATACTGTTCTATGCTCTTCATAGTCATACAATGTTTGGCATATTCAACATTTTTGGTAGAGCGCCTCTGATGAGTCTTGAATAGACGAAACGCGCGTCAGGCGTAGCAAAATTTATTGTCTGGAACTTTGTTGTCCTTTGTATTTACAAAAGTCGTCTTAAGGGTTGAAATTGTCAGAAGAAGAAGTTATGGCCCTTTAAAGGTGAAAAATAGTGTTTATTTCCTATAGAATGAATACAATTGCAGATAGAGAAAAGCTATTTCTTGCTTGAACATTCAGCTCATTTAGCTATACAAAAGTTTTCATTGGGTTAACATCAAGACCAAATGAGCGCTTTAGGCTCCTGGGAGCCTCTTGTTTTGATCAAGAAACACAATCTTTCAAAAATTGTTTGAATCTTAAACCTAGGCTACACTTCGAATAAAATGGTTGATGTTTGATCTGTTTTCACTGTTTATCCGAAGGAACAACTTAAAATAAAGGACACTACAGATTTTAGGAGGCCCGTTTCATACATGTATTTGGGTCTATTTCTCGAAATAGACTTAATAGGAAGGCTTTGTACAAAGCTCTATGAAAACGTGATGACTTCAACTTACCAATAGTCACTTTTCGCTTTCTGTGTAGCAACATTCCGTCCTCTCCACAATTGATTCGTTATTTCAGAGCTTGCGGGGAGTACGACGACTACCTGAATAGAGCTACACGACTGAAAAGCGAATTATTAACAAAGGGGTACGTTGCTCCCAGGTTGTTTTCATCACTCAGGAAATTGTACGGAAGACATCATGTGCTTGTAGACAAATACGGTATTTCTATCTCTCAGATGATCACAGATGTTGGTTTGACATAGTGTTTGGGTGATACCATCCTTTCATTAGTTTACCAACACTAAATTGATCTTTGGCAACGTAACGGGTGTGCTATAGCAAACAAAAACTGCTTACTCTTCCGGAGCACCTGAGTTCACTTTCGTTTTGACTTAAGTTCACGTTGATTAAAGCGGCTTTGTTGTTATGGGTGTTTTTTTTCTGTTTTTGTTGTGTGGTTTTCGTTGTGATGAATTTTTTTGTCTACCGATTTTGTCTTTGTCTGTTCGGTGTGGTGATGATTTTGTTTACCCCTTTGGTACACCTATGCTTCCTTAGCCTAAATAATGCATACTCTGGTGTCCTCCACCATTAGAACTAACCACCCACCAAGCGTGCCAAAAACGTCGTTAAACCATCACACACACACACACACACACATACACTTCAATAGGAGAAATTTATAATAAAAAATCTCGACGTAGAGGTAAAATGACAGGGCTTTGTTTTTGTTTTCTACGTTTGACTGAAGTAAAAAACGGAAAATATGCATCAGCTAAATTCATAAAGGGGATGAAATGAACAGGTGTTAACCTCAAAATTAAAGTTATGAATATATAGTACTTGGTAAATCAGGTTCTCTGTGTCTAAACACTGTATTAAATTTTACAAAGAGTTATCATGTTGCAAATTTAATCAGAATTCAAAGCCAAAAAGGTTTAGGTCGTTCAAAAAGTAAATCAATTATCACTGACAATCATTTCAGAAAAAACAGCTATTTTGTCATTAACCTTGAGATAAATGACTGCCAACTTTGTTGATTAGAATAAAAATTACATGAAGCCTCGTACTGTTTGTTGAAAAAAAAGAACACCATAGAGCAATCAGCATACGAACTCAAGTTAAACTAGGTATAATTGTGTTGGGATGCCAACACAAAAGTCGCCCAAATAAGATAAGGAGCGGAGCAAAAACAATATGTCTCGCAAACTTCGTTTTGGAGCCATAATGATAAGAAACAGGGTAAAAACAATAAGTCGCCAAAGCTTGGTTTTGGGCGACTTAATGAGAATGAACAGAATCGGTAGCTCCAGTAGTGTATGCTGTTCCTGCTTGCTTCTGCCATTCATTCCCATACATGGTTTTATTGCCCATATACCATTTACATTTCACAATTTTCTAGTTCTGTGACGTTGTTGTATAAAATGGAACTGTGTATGTTATAGTGGTGCATGCCGATGTAAAATCAATCATGGAGTTGCCTCAAATTAAGTCGATAGACATTTTTCACACAAAAGACATTATGTTTTCAAAAATTTTTAAATTTTTGCATTAAGGTTCTGAAACTTTATACTGCACTAGTTTTGTGTGTGGGAAAAATACATTAAACCTTTTTGGTTTTCCACATTGGATGTTGTAAGGAAATAAACAGACAAAATTGAATTGTTAAATTCATGGTTGCAACTGGTAGATTTCTTTTGAAAAACAATGGAATATTATTTTGATTCTTTTTAAACTGTTATAAAACATTTTTGCATCTTTTATAGTCTCAAAATTATTTTTATGTAATCATAAAAAAAAACAAATGTGAAAAATAAAATATCATAACAGAATTTATGGATGTCTTGTAAAATTTTTGCATTTATATAACAATGTAGAGAGAAAACCAACTAAACACATTAGTTTAGTAGTGATTTATTTGACATATCGTTCATGGATTGAAAAGTTCAACAACTGATGTGGTTCTAATTTTAATCTTAAAGGGTTAAACTAAATGTTATAGAATGATGAAAGAAAAAAAATACAAGCCAAAGGTTCCTCGTTGTTTTTCCGAAGTCATCACTATCGATTTTGTTCTAATTAAAAGCACTTTAAATCTGTCGATTCTTATTTTTTGTTTAAAAGGGTAAATAAAGGTAATAACAAAACTACCGAACTTGAATGATCAATCTCATAGTCCAGAGAAAATGACAAAACGAATCAGTCATACCGGGGAATTGGTGGATCGCAATGGTCCTGACTTGGTACAGGCATTTCAAACGAAATGGTGGGTTAAACCAGGTTTAAGGGCGCCAAACCTCCCTCTTCCATTGCGATCTTAGGATCCGGTAATGACCATAGAACACAACATGGTTGTGAGACACAATAGGAATATTGATGAACCTATAAACAAAGAGGAGATCATGAAAGCAATCAAAACTCTTAAAAATGGAAAGTCCACATCAAGGGACTTAATTTCAAATGAAATGCTAAAATATGGCATACATCAATTTATAGAACCACTTCTAAAATTGTTTAATTCTATTTTTGAAAAAGGTTGTTTCCCTAAAGCGTGGAATGAGAGTTACATCTCTCTAATACATAAAAAAGGAGATAAAACCAACCCGGCAAACTACAGAGGAATTTCATTAACTTCAAACTTAGAAAAATTATTTAATAAAATAATATTAGCAAGAGTCATTAAATTCATTAACAATAACAATCTTATAAGTGAAAACCAAATAGGATTTAAAGAAAAATCCAGAACCACAGATCATACATTTACAATTGAATCAATTGTTGATACATATAAAACAAAGAAAAAGAAAGTGTTTGCAGCTTTTATAGATCTAAGAAAAGCCTTCGACACAGTGTGGAGGGAAGGCCTTTTCTATAAACTTTGTAAAAATAAATTTCCCACCCAAATTTTTAATATAATTCACTCAATGTACAAAGATCCATATTGCAGAATTAAATTAAAAGAAGGCCTAGGCCGAAAATTTATTTCAAGGTGTGGAGTAAAACAAGGAGATGTCTTAAGCCCCATTCTTTTTAATTTATATATCAATGACCTGGTTGCCAATCTCAATGAAAGCAATAACGATCCCGTTATTTTGGGTGATCTCAAAATCAATTCTTTACTTTATGCTGAGGATATTATTTTGTTATCCAGCACTGCTAATGGTCTACAAAAATCTCTAGAGATACTAGACAAATTTTGCTCTTCTTGGAAATTAGATGTAAATGAACAAAAATCAAAAGTAATGGTATTTAATTCCAATGGAAAAACCCATATAAATAGTTTTAAAATTAATAACTCCCCAATTGAAATAGTAAAAACATATTGTTACCTTGGAATAACTTTTAAATATAATGGTAATATAAATGTTTCAACCAAATTATTAATGGAAAAGGGTCGCAAGGCCTGGTTCAAAATAAAGAAAACTATTGGACTGGATAATGCATGTTGTCTAATGGAAAAACTCTTTGATTCTCTTGTAAGTCCAATAACACTTTATGGGTGTGAATTATGGGGAGCATTTTGTCACTTAAAAGATACTGACCCCTTTGAACACTTACATTTAAATAAAAGAAATACTAGGAATACACAGCAAAGAAACAAATGTTGCATGCTTAACAGAGCTTAATAGACTTGTAGCAAAAGTAAAATTACTAGCTATAAAATTTTGGGATCATATTTCAAATTCAACAAATACATTAGTTTATAAAGTCTATAATAATATTCCTGATAACAATAAATGGATTACAACAATAAAAATGTGGTTTAAGAAACTAGGCTTTGGCTATTTAATTAATTGTACTGAAAATATCAAATCTGCATTAACATCAATTAAACAAAGACTATATGACCATACAGTACAAACTCAGAACAGCAGTATAGCTGAAAGTAAAAAGCCGTCTTTCTATAAAACTATTTACAGAGAAAACCAGAGACCTTTCTATGTAGATAACTGTAGATTCAGATCAGATAGGACAACAATTTGTAAATTCAGAATAAGTGCCCACACTCTAGCAATAGAGAATGGCCGATATCAAAATATTCCCCAAAACAACAGAATATGTCCAAAATGTGACACCGGTGCAATTGAAGATGAAATGCATTTCTTTGTTCATTGTCCGGCTTATACAATTTTTAGAAAAGAATTAATTATTAAACTCAAATGTTGTTTTAAGAATTTAGACTCATTAACTGACTACAAAATACCTTTAATTCTAAATAGCAGTTCTTTAATAGTACATAAAGCTTTAATTAAATACATAAACAATTGTCAAGGAAAAAATTAAGTCATTATGGTCACCCCACATTTGTATGTAATTTGAAAAAAAATACTTATATTTATATTCAAATAATGAAAGGCTTTCGTGATTAAAATTACATATACATGCAGGATTAATGCATGATCTATTTTTGAGTTGCCACCACCCAAGGTTTATTACTGTAATATATAGTCTTTAATTTCATTTGATTCAGGAATGTATGTTCATGAATTAATGTGTTATAACCATTTATTGTAAATGTGTTTTGACAATAAATAATTCTAATTCTAATTCTAATTCTATTGAGGTGATCATCTCAGTACAAAAGACCAGTCAAGCACTAATTAAAACAATAAACTACCATATCTTTTAACTTAATTTTGAACTTTTCTACTAGTGGCTGATAACGAAGAAAGAATTTTTTTAGTGATCGTATGAAACGTATTTTCTTATAGCCCTGCTCCAAAAGTCAGTCACGAAGAAATCGGTGTCTGATCAAAAAATCTGTGAAATGTGTGCAAGCTCTGGCATATCGAATAAGTTGTGAAATATAAACACTGTATGCAGGAGAAGTAGGTATATTGCTCTGTAGATTAGGAAAATTAATAATTTGAAAATTAAAATCGTCTCGTTTATCGTAAATTTTTGTACTGAGATGACCACCTGGGTCAAATTCGAGGTGCAAATCCAAGAAAGACGTGAAGCAATTTGATTCGGTGGTCTCTTTAATTTCCAATTCCGGAGGATATATTGAAGGAATCCATCTACCAAATGAAGTGTTATTGACAGAAAAGACATAATTAGCATGAGAATAATACAATCGCTTGTGCCCATTAGACCCTATCGGCGATACAAGGCTAACTCTTAGTCCTTTACTTGGATCATTTTTATTGTATAAAAGATATTATTGAAATATATAAACTCTATCCCATTGCATATGAATTACAGATTTTGGACTTGATTATATATCAAACACTTGAATATCTAAATTGACCGACAGTATCACCAATATATATGTTACAGGGAATGTATGTTATTAGGGATTACCTGTAGGGATCCTACAGAATTTTATAAAATCACTGGCCACATGTATTCCCTAATTTTTAGGGTTAGTAATTTAATTTAATTTAATTTAATAATTTTTCACACTTTTTCCCTAAAAGTTAATTTTAATCTTAAATATAAATAAGATGTTTGTACATAAAGGGGATTTGCGAGACCATTGATACATATAAACTCGTAGTACTCGGATTTCATTTCTTAACATCAATGACTGCAATGAAATAAAAATGTCTATCTCGATTGCAATTTGAATAATGCAATAGCAATGTTGACAACAGTGGTTGACAACATGTTAATGTCTAAAAAAAATAATGATTGTGCAAATCCTTCGATTTTTTTGTAGCTTAGTCTTTTTTATACTTTAAATGACTTTTATTACTTCCATATTGATCAGATTACTAAACTTTATGACTTAAGTATATAAAATTCAACCTTTACTGCTTAAAACTTCCTTTATTAGACCCAAACTACAATTATAAAACCTTATTTTCCGACATAATTCGGATATCAGACACACCCTAGACTACCAGAGGTTTACATAATACCAGATTGCGAAATCGATGAATAAGCTTGATTGAACTACGGTCTTATTTTGATCAATATATGTATCAATGTAATGATAGATTTTAATTATTCTGTATAATGTTAAGGTATTGCTACTTTCGCAATGTGGCATGTTAAAAGGTATTGTGTAAGTAGTGTATTGTAATGTGAACATGACCGTTTCAGGTTTTATCTGCAGCTTGATATCGATCACTTGAAAGAAGAATTTTAATGGGGCTTTAGATAAATCACATCAAATAATTGTTGACTTGTGGGAAATTTATGTTACATTAGATCTCAATTAACTATTTGAAAGTTCGGTTTCATTATACCTTTCTAGTAAAATTCTGATGGTTTAGCCCACTATCCTCTCGCTCGACTAGGTAAACTTTAGCCTCTCATTTCAGGTAAACTTCAGGTGATATAATCTGATAACCTCTCATTGCAGGTTAACTTCAGGTGATATAATCTGCTTGCCTCTCATTTTGGGTAAACTTCAGGTGGTATAGTCCGCTAGCCTCTCATACCAGGTAAACTTTAGGTGATATTATCTGCTACCCTCTCATTTCAGGTAAACTTCGGGTGATTTAATCTGCTAGCCTCTCATTTCGGGTAAACTTTAGGTGGTATAGTCCGCTAGCCTCTCATATCAGGTACACTTCAGGTGATATTATCTGCTAGCCTCTCATTTCAGGTAAACTTCAGTTGGTATAGTCCGCTAGCCTCTCATTTCAGGTAAACTTCAGTTGGTTTAGTCCGCTAGCCCCTCATTTCAGGTAAACCTCAGGTGATATAATCTATTAGCTTCTCATTTCAGGTAAACTTCAGGTGATATAATCCGCTAGCCTTTCATTTCATGTAAACTTCAGATGATATAATCCGCTAGCCTTTCATTTCAGGTTAACGTCAGGTGATATAATCAACTAGCCTCTCATTTCATCTAAACTTCAGGTAATGTAATACGCTAGCCTCTCATTTCAGGTAAACTTCAGGTGACTTAATTCGCTAGCCTCTCATTTTAGGTAAACTTCAGGTGATATAATCAACTAGCCTCTCATATCAGTTACACTTCAGGTGATATAATCTGCTAGCCTCTCATTTCAAGTAAACCTCAGGTGGTATAGTCCGCTAGCCTCTCATATCAGGTAAACTTCAGGTGATATAAACTGCTAGCCTCTCATTTCAATAGAAAATAAAGAGATGTGGAATAAGTGTACGCGACACAGCCCACAATTAAACGGCAATTTAGAAAAACCACAATGGACAACCGCCAGCAGCCTTCAACGAGGCCATTTGGCACTGCTCGCGGTTCTGCAATTGGCCCATGGTCTAAATAAGATGCATATAATTCAAATCCAGCCCTGAAATAGTCACAGATAGACCCCCTTCTTAATTAAGGAACAGAAAACATCAATAAGACACGTAGAAACGAAAGCTTTGTCAAAGATTCCTGGCTTAGGACAGGCACATGTAATATCTGGCGGGGTAAACTAGTTTTTTGGGCCCAACCTTCCCCCTATCAATATTCATAGACAAAGCACAAAAACTAAACACACAATAAAAATCAAATCGATCAAAGTCCAATTCTACTAGAAAGAACCTAAGACAAAAAACAAGAACAAACAAAAGGACGGTAAAGGAACTCTCCATAGAACACTCGTTGTTGCTGACAGCTAGCTGAGAATCATCAATCGACTGATGTAAAAAAATCAAACGTATCGATTTTAAATCCGACACAACACTTCAAACAATAATGATTTAGTGAAGTGTCATCACGCAAAACCGACAAGCTTGATCAATATAATGCTTAAAAATGACAATAGTAAAAACGTTTATGGAATTTTTAAAGCAAGTATCAAGTTTTCAATTTTTCTGCCAAAAAAACACTAAATTCAAAGATTTAACCAAGATATTCATTTCATATCCTTTCCGTAATAAATTTTGAAGCCAATTTTTCATTTCTATTGGATTGCTTTTAAATTTGTGTGCTTTATAAAAAACATTACAATAAAATCAGGATGTGATATTCCTTTCACTATAAGAAAGTGACGTGTACAATTAAATAATTCAATAAGAGATCGATACTTGTGGAAGAATTTAGAAAAAGATTTTACTAATTTGTGGTATCGATAACCTTGTTTTAGTAATTTTTCTGTAATAAAACAGTTTTTATTATTAAAATCAGAAACACAACTGCAGAACCTAGCATATCTTACTAACTGTGAAATGTAAACCCATATGACGGCGCTATTGGAACATCTCCTTCAAGAAAAGGGAAATTTATAATAGGGAAGGTAAAGTCGTCACGTTTATCATATACTTTGGTATGTAATTTTCCGTCAATAATACTTAAATCTAAATCTAAAAAAGGACATCTATCACCGGTGGCCTTAGATTTGTTCAAGGTTAATTCAGAAGGATAGATTTCTGTAATAAAATTAGAAAATGAAGGATTGTTGAGTGCAAGAATGTCATTTAAATATCCAAAAGTATAATTGAAAGTTTCGATTAGGTTCTGTTTGTTCGGGTCTTTTTGTAATCTAGCCTTAAATTGTGATTCATAAATTGTGATAAAGTAAACTTTAGTGATGTAATCCGCTAGCCTCTCATATCAGGTAAACTTCAGGTGGTATTATGGATTGCCGTAGCTGCCTTATGATGATGAGTTTCATTATATGGCGATACTTTGTCATTATGTGATGGTACTTTAAAAACGAAAAAATATGGAATATTTGTCATTATGTCATGATACTTCTTCATTATGTGGTGATACTTTGTCATTATGTGATGATACTTCGTCATTTCGTAATGATACTTTGTCATTATGTGATGGAACCTCTTCATTATGTGATTATGTGATGGTACTTCTTCATTATGTGATGATACTTTGTCATTATGTGATGAATACTTGTCTTTATGAGATCAAAATTTATTATCATGAACAGCGCAGAAAAAAAAATAGTCATTTCCTATTTTGTTCAACAGTCAGTTTTTCTGTGTATCCCCTCAAAAAACCGTTCCATCAAAACTAGTAAAAAACAAAGTAATTAACCACTAAAGAAGAAAAATGTTGATTACAAAGTTTTAATATATGATGAATTATGTATTGGTTATGGATTAGAAATTCGAGAAACCGACCATTTGGAAACTATTTTTTTTTGGGGGGGATACACAGAAAAACTACGACTCGAACAAAATATTTGTCATAAGAAAAGAATATTTTTTTCAGCGCTGTTCATAATAATAAACTTTGATCTCATAAGGACAAAGTATCATCACATAATGACAAAGTATCATCACATAATGAAGAAGTACCATCGAATAATGACAAAGTATCATCACATAATGATGAAGTATCATCACATAATGAAGAAGTATCATCACATAATGACAAACTACCATCACATAATGAAAAAGTATCATCACATAATGAAGGCGTATCATCACATAATGAAACACATCATCATAAGGCAGCTATGGCGTTCCATATGGTATAGTCCGCTAGCCTCTCATATCAGGTAAACTTCAGGTGATACAATCTGCTAGCCTCTCATTTCAGGTAAACTGCAGTTGCAATAGCTCGGTAGACTCTTGTCAAAGGTAAACCTCAAGTGATATAGTTCGCTTAAGTCACATTACAGGTAAACTTCAGGTGGTAGTTTGTCCTCTCCAAATGGCTTCTGGTAGTTTTTGGCGTGATTCACACAACAACAATCTTGGTAACCGTTATAAAATGGGTTTTTGGGTATTGAGCAGACTTAAAACATCCTTCTACATAGTTCAAAAACGTCAATTAGGCTATTATTTCAGAATAGAAAACAAGTTAGTACATATGAACTTTATGTAATTCTAATTGACATTTCGTATCTTTAAAACGCTGAGTTTTAGCATAAGAACATATTAATTTATTGTAATTTTAATCGACATTTCATTTTATAGAACGGTGGGTTTTTTTAATGTTACTGAGCTTACCGTAATGCTATAAACCCAGTATGAGATAGGAATTATTTTTGTTTAAATTGGGAAATAAATGTATTCAATGTCAATGTGTAACTGCGTAAAACGTAGATTGCACTGTTGCAAATTCAGTTTACAAGTACCGACTATACCACACTGAGTCATGTAGATAGCTATTTGTGACATATATTTTTGCGCAGTAATACCATGATGCATATATTCAAAAAGGCCTTTAAAAAGTACACCTTTATACACTTTGTTGCAAATTTATTTATATACTTGGGTGTACGCATTGTTTATTTCCACTCAAGCTACGAACTTTTAAAGTTTAAATTGTTGATTCTTGAAAAAAAAAACAGAGGTATCAATGGGGTATCCGAATGTCAAAAGTCTAAAATGCAGAAACAAAACCAGTAAATACCAATGAGAAAATGACAAAAAGACAAACAACATAAAACTAAAAAATAGAAAACAACTGTATAGCAATCAAGGATGTGAACTAAAGTCGCAACTAGAGTGAACTCGGGTGATCAGGAAGGGTTAACAGTTCCTGCATGCTAAAATAGCATACTAACGTACTTACCATTAAGGATACAATTAATTTACATTCTACACGATATAATTGTTTTAATGCTAAGGGGGTAATTATAGCATCTCACATTTCCTACGATTAAAAAAAACAATCGATATCTTTGTTTCTTACCACTGTTCTTTGGAGATAATGAGTATTGAATAAATGTTTTCGACAAAACTTACATTTATCACTGGCAATTTAAACTACATTGCAGAAAACATCCAACAGCCTTTTTTACATTAGTCGATTGTTGATTCTCAGCTAGCTGTCAGTAACAGCGAGTGTTCTATAGAACGTTTCTTTACCTTCCTTTTGTTTGTTCTTGTTGTTTTTTGTCTTAGGTTCTCTCTACTGGAATTGAACTTTGATCAATTTGATTTTTATTGTGTGTTTAATTTTGTGCTTTGTCTGGGAAAATTGATAGGGGGAAGGTTGGGCCCAAAAAGCTAGTTTAACTCCGCCACATATTATATGTGCCTGTCCTAAGCCAGGAATCTTTGACAAACTTTCGTTTGTACTTGTCTTTTTGATGTTTTCTGTTCCTTGTTAAAGAAGGGGGTCTATCTGTGACTATTTCAGGACTGAATTTGAATTATATGCATTTTATTAAGACAATGGGCCAATTGCAGAACCGAAAGCAGTGCCAAATAGCCTCGTTGAAGGCTGCTGACGTTTGTCCATTGTGATTTTTCTGAATTGCCGCTTGATTGTGGGCTAAGTAGCGTACACTAATTCCACATCTCATTATTTTCTATTCAATGTGGCAAGTGATTCCGACTCGATGTTTCGCTTAGTTTTATTTATAAAGTCCATGATGCAAAACCTTCCTGAAATTATCTAAGGAAGATCCCTTCTAGACATAGAAAAGCTCATATCACAACCAGTACAGACAAAGGCTTTATCAAGGCTCCTGGTTTAGGAAAGACACATTTAAAATGTAAATGGGATTAACTAAAATTGTTGCCGAATTTTTATCCTATTGATAATATATACGCCTTACCATTTTGAATGAGAGCTAAATAACATAACCTTTCTAGGTAAGTTTGATAGAAAACAGGTTAAATTAAGACAGTCAAGCAAATACATCAAATTTCTACGCGTGCTATCTAAATTTGACAACCTCTTTTCGTTTGCCTGATAGTAAAATTTATGTTCAAAACAGTAACACATATTTATTAAAAGATGCATGTTTATTTATGAAATTATATATTAATACATTAAAATTATTTATGCAATTAAATATTGGTTATTTATGTGGGGTTTTTTTCTGCCTCATGTATATGCAACATTTGATTTAAAATAATAGTATATGAGAATAAAAAAACAAGTTTTAACAAATTGCGCTTTATTTGCATTATTATGTTGTAATATATTTAGCATTGACCCTTTTTAGCTTTTCTCACGTATTTTTATACCTTTTCGTCCTGCGTTATCGGTGCATCGGCATTTACAAGCGATATATAAGATAAATGAACTCATTTATCGTGCTAACATATTCCATGTGATAATGATTGTTCTAAAAATATTGACCTGTATGAGCAGAAATGTATTTTGTAGAGGTTGTTGAACAAACCGTTCAATAATAAATTATGATGCCAACAAAATTAAACACCCAAAGATATGAGGTGTTCCGTGCAATAGCATTTGTTTCTATATAAGAATGGCTTCAGGGCTTATTATGGACCTTTTTGATGACATATTGCTATTTTGGAAAATTTTGCCTTTTCAAAGTGTGTTATTTACAATTTCCATGTGCGTGAATAACCTTTTCCTTCGCTTACGAGTCCATACGGTGAGTTCGCTAGCCTCTCATTTACTTTGTTGTCATTTGTATTTCAGGTAAACTTCAGGTGGTATAATCCGCTAGCCTCGCATTTCAGGTAAACTTCAGGTGGTATAATCCGCTAGCCTCTCATGTAGGTAAACTTCAGGTGGTATAGTTCGCTAGCCTCTCATTTCAGGTACACTTCGGGAGGTATAGTTTGCTAGCCTCTCATTTCAGGTAAGCCTCAGGTGGTATAGTCCGCTAGCCTCTCATTTCAGATAAACTTTAGGTGATATAATCCGCTAGCCTCTCATTTCAGGTAAACTTCAGGTGATATAATCTGCTAGCCTCTCATCTCAGGTAATCTTCAGGTGATGTAATCCGCTAGCCTCTCATTTCAGGTAAACTGCAGTTGGTATAGCTTGTTAGACTCTTGTCACAGGTAAACCTCAAGTGATTTAGTTCGCTTAAGTCACATTACAGATAAACTTCAGGTGGTATATTGTCCTCTCCCAATGGATCTTGGTAGTTTTTGGCGTGATTCACACAAAAACAATCTGGGTAACCGTTATAAAATGGGCTTTGGGTCTAGAGCAGATTTAAAACATCCTTCTACATAGTTCAAAAACGTCAAATTGGGCTATTATTTCAGAATAGAAAATAAGTTAGTACATATGAACTTTATGTTATTCTAATTGACATTTCGTATCTTTAAAACGCTCAGTTTTAACATAAGAACATATTAACTTTGTTGTAATTTTAATCGACATTTCATTTTATAAAAAGCTGGGTTTCATTGTTATAAACCCAGTATGAGATAGGAATTATTTTTGTTTAAATTGGGAAATAAATGTATTGAATTTCAATGTGTAACTGCGTAAAACGTAGATTGCACTGTTGCAAATTCAGTTTACAAGTACCGACTATACCACACTGAATCATGTAGATAGCTATTTGTGACATATATTTTTGCGCAGTAATACCATGATGCATATATTCAAAAAAGCCTTTAGAAAGTACACCTTTACTTCACTTTGTTGCAAATTTATTTATATACTTGGGTGTACGCATTGTTTATTTCCACACAAGCTACGAACTTTTAAAGTTTAAATTGTTGATTCTTGAAAAAAAAACCAGATGTATCAATGGGGTATCCGAATGTCAAAAGTCCAAAATGCAGAAACAAAACCAGTAAACACCAATGAGAACATGACAAAAAGACAAACAACACAAAACACAAAAATAGAAAACAACTGAATAACAATCAAGGATGTGAACTAAAGTCGCAACTAGAGTGAACTCGGGTGATCAGGAAGGGTTAACAGTTCCTGCCTGCTAAAATAGCATACTAACGTACTTACCATTAACGATACAATTAATTTACATTCTACACGATATAATTGTTTGTTCTTGTTGTTTTTTGTCTTAGGTTCTCTCTACTGGAATTGAACTTTGATCAATTTGATTTTTATTGTGTGTTTATTTTTGTGCTTTGTCTGGGAAAATTGATAGGGGGAAGGTTGGGCCCAAAAAGCTAGTTTAACTCCGCCACATATTATATGTGCCTGTCCTAAGCCAGGAATCTTTGACAAACTTTCGTTTGTACTTGTCTTTTTGATGTTTTCTGTTCCTTGTTTAAGAAGGGGGTCTATCTGTGACTGTTTCAGGACTGAATTTGAATTATATGCATTTTATTAAGACAATGGGCCAATTGCAGAACCGAAAGCAGTGCCAAATAGCCTCGTTGAAGGCTGCTGACGTTTGTCCATTCTGATTTTTTCTGAATTGCCGCTTGATTGTGGGCTGAGTCGCGTACACTAATTCCACATCTCATTATTTTCTATTCAATGTTGCAAGTGATTCCGACTCGATGTTTCGCTTAGTTTTTTTAATAAAGTCCATGATGCAAAACCTTCCTGAAATTATCTAAGGAAGATCCCTTCTAGACATAGAAAAGCTCATATCACAACCAGTACAGACAAAGGCTTTATTAAGGCTCCTGGTTTAGGAAAGACACATTTAAAATATAAATGGGATTGACTAAAATTGTTGCCGAACTTTTATCCTATTGATAATATATATGCCTTAACATTTTGAATGAGAGCTAAATAAAATAGCTTTTATAGGTACACAATTGTACTTCGTGTAGGTTTTGAGTGATTTTCTTTTTCATAGCGAACTTGGCAAACTGTTCAATTTTCGTTGTCTTTTAACACTGACCTATACAATCTAAACCTCTTTGTAATAGAAGACTGCTCTCTTGTCCGAACAGACCAGTCATGGAACTTTCTAGCACACCGTTATTACCAAAGACATATTGAAATTGCCGCCAAACTCGACTAAACACGGCACAGAACTTTCTAAAACCCCATCATAACCAAAAACACATTGTCATTGCCGTCCAACTCGACAAAACGTGTCACAACATATTTTGAAACAGTCGGTTATCAGAAATATGTTTTCATTGTCGCCTAACTAGACAAAACCTGTCACAGAACTATGTATAACTCTGTCAGTACTTAAGATATAGTGTCATTGCCCCCCAACTCGACTACATATGGCACAAAGTTAAAAGAACCATAAAATAATCAAAGGTATAAATGTTTTTTTTTATTGATGCTTCCAAGCTCGTCTGAACCTATCATACAACTTTCCAAAACAGTATTATTATCATAGACGTAGACGTATTTTCCTTAATGTCCAACTAGACCAAACATGTTAGCTATCATTATCGCAGAAATATTCTATTTTTTATTGCTTCCGAACCTAGATTAGATAGACATTAATTATAAAAGGGATTGCATAAACATATTATAAGATACACATATGAATTGATTTTAGCAAAAGTCGCAACTATCATGGGTATTTCTTGTTAAGAAATGTTACTAAGGACTTAATACACAAAGATGGCATATTTCTCCTTTCTACTGTATAAATGCAAACAATTAAAACTTGTTTTAATTTTATTATTCTATCGAAACAAAGTTGGGGTAAATCTGTTCATTGTATTTCTTTCCCCTTGGGTGATAATTTGTCATATTTGATCTCAATAAGGGTGTCAAAGATCAATCAACATTGTAAAACCAACTCTAGCCAGTTAGAAAAAAAACACATGATTTGTAATGAACACATGAAGTATTGTAAATTTTTTATCCCAAATGAAAATGAAATAAAAACATGAATTTCAATTTATCTTTAAGTGTCATTCTCAGTAAGAATCGGTCAATGGGTGAATCATGATTAAAAACACACAAGTTTGACTTCAAAATACTGTTCAAAATGCTTAAAAAGTAACAAAAATGCATTGGCACTTTTTTAAAAGTCAGTAATTTCAGATATATTTTGGTTGAAATGCATATAAAATTTGAATCTAAGGGAGATAACTCTGTCAGGTCACACTTAATTCCTATCATTTTTAACAGAATATTTTTTCTCGCATCCTCTGACTCTCGAGACAACAACTAATGTTTGTTTCTTCATTAGAAGACTATTTTGAATGACAATTTATTGTCAAAACCATGTGTTTTTAGAATCATGATTCAAAGTCTTTACATTTTGCCTGATTCTTACAGAGAACTTCACTTAACATGTCAAAATAGAAAAAAAGTTATTTTTTTATTATAATTATCAAAAATAAAAATTGGTTGTTTAAATGTCTAGAACTTATTATGAGTTATGATAATAATGGGAAAACTGTTTCTACTCTCAGTAACAAGAAAATGATATTTAGCCTAAATATTTTTTTCTTGGAAAAAAATCATTTCACAAAATTTTATAGTTAATGTGTATATTAAATCATATCATATAACTTAAGTCCTAATCTATTTAATATATATATAAATGATCTTCCGACTTATTTTGACAATACATGCGATCCCGTGACATTAGATAAATTTTCATTAAACTGTCTAATGTATGCAGATGATGTAGTTCTACTCTCCACTAGTCAGAATGGATTACAAAATTGTGTAAATAAGTTATCTAAATTTGCCCAAGATTGGCATATGAATGTTAATATGAAGAAAACCAAAGTTCTTGTATTTAATAAAAGTGGCAGAAAACTTGATCCTCTGATTACATATAGAAACGATACATTGGAGAGTGTAAGTAGATACACATACTTGGGTGTTGTATTTTCAGCATCAGGTTCCTTTGCAAATGCAAAAAAGGAACTCCATGACAAGGGAATTAAAGCTTTGTTTAAGTTAAGAAAATCTTTTTCATCAGTCAAACCTCCTGCTTCGGTGCTAATGCATATATTTAATCATACGATAAAACCCATACTTCTGTACGGATCAGAGATATGGGGATGCTTCCCCATCAGCAAATTTAAAAAAAAACGAAGATAAATATTTAATTAAAGAAACTGATTCATTAACACTCGAAAGTATTCATACAAAATTC
Organism: Arcuatula senhousia; assembly: GCA_963971305.1. NCBI lineage: Eukaryota > Metazoa > Mollusca > Bivalvia > Mytilida > Mytilidae > Arcuatula > Arcuatula senhousia. The sequence goes on from OZ020305.1 coordinate 831,570, forward strand.
TGCAAGTTTTCATTAGGTGTTAAAACTAAATCATCTAACAGTGCATCCAGGGGTGAATTAGGAAGCCTTCCAATATTATATAATGTTCTTATAAATCTTATTTTAATACTGGATTCATTTAACAAAAGAAAAAAATGAATCAGATACCCTTCTTAGCGATGCATTCCAACTATCTAAACACTTAGATGAAAATAAAATAGAATCATGGGTGAGCTGTGTGAAAGAAATATTAAGATATTTAGAATTGGATCATATCTATAAAAATCCAAAAAACTACAAATCTAATTTTATTGAAAATCAAGTAAAGATTAAACTTAAAAATAAGTTTACAAATTTATGGTACGATACTATAAGTAATGATAACCGTAACAATCCAATACATAAAAATAAATTGCGAACCTATCGTAAATTCAAATTCATTTTTAAATTTGAAAACTACCTTAATGTTGGTAATAAACAACAACAATTATTATTAACTAAATTTCGAATCAGCTCACACCATCTTAATATAGAAAAGGGTAGATACATTGGCCTAAAGGCAGAAGATAGAATCTGTAATGTTTGCAAAGAGGAAGTGGAGGATGAAATTCACTTCCTCTTAAAATGCAAACCTTTAGATGATGAAAGTCACCCATACCTTAACAAGTTGAATTTTAATTATAAGAATTTTTCTAGCCTTTCTCTAGAAAATAAATTTATATGGCTACTCAGTAATGAAGATGCTGAAGTAATCACTATATTATATAATCTCCTGGGTGCACTGTTTGGTAAAAGGGAGAAATTACTCCAATAATATTAAGCATAAAATGTTAAAATCTTTTAATATCTCATTCTTGTAAGTTATAATAAATGCCTTAAAAGGTCTTAAGATAATAGAGCTGTCTCCCTTTATTGTAGGATCACAGTGTGTCCCTTGTAATAAATTTGTAATAAATATGTTCAACCTCACCTGTCTTGTAACATGTGATAATTTAGTTTGTTTTTTTTTTTTTCTGTTCGAAATTCTCATTTGTCTATGTCGAGCGTCTATCTTTTCTATATGTATATAAATCAAAACAATTATACTAAAATGAATCTTTTATTAACCCTTTCAGTTTATTCATGTATATTTATATTATGTTATGGATGATTATATTGTAATTGATCTGCCCATCTGGGCACCATAATTGGTTTAGATAAAGAATTTGATAATACACTTGACATGTTTTGCAAACTAATAAAAAACTTGTGTCTTTAATTCTTTATATTTTAATTTGATGGCTAGATAAATATTTTGTTGATAATTTCAACTTTAAAAGGTCTGAATAATACTTACAAGTATGGTTTAATTTGGCAATGACATGCATTTTTGCTAATTGAAATTCTATGAAAATATAATTATTTTACAAAATGTAATCGATTACAGAGTAGAAAGTCATGTAATCGATTAATAATCGATTACACAAAATGCAATGAATCATCCGTCATTAATCTATTACTGGTTGTTGTAATCGTTGCCAATCTCTGTTCTAAATTAATGGCATTATCCTCACTGACTAACTAGACTGGACATGTGGCACAATTGTCTAAAGCACTGTCATTAATACGGGTGTATTTCCCTTGCTGGCCATCACTATCATAGTCGACAAGACCTGAAAACAAAATTAACAGTGTTGCTGTCATAGGTATGTTGTCCAATCTATCACTAGAGGTCGCGTCAGTTAGTGTTGGTAGACGCTACCTCTAGTGATAGAGTGAGTATTGTATTTTCCTATCAAATGACATGCATTTTACCAAGAAGGTTGCTTTTGTCATGGTCACAAGACTTGCCATACAATGTTCAGGAAGGGCTGAAATCAGCCTCATATTTGCAAAAAAAATTAACTTTGAACAAACCTGATGAGTTTGGTGTATAATTACTCATTTGATGACCCAGCCTTACATTTCAAATCGATTTGACAAAATGATGCATTGTATAATTTTGTTATAAGCATACTGAAAACTTGGTCAATATCAATATCAATACTTGCCTTATTTTTAGGGTTAACATGTGGTTTTCCTTAAAATTAGTATAGAGCGCATTCCTCGACAACATTTATTCTTTGTCCATAAATTTTACTATCAAAAATAAGCATATCATCACAAAATTTAATGCGCTCTATGATAAATTGAGAGATTTCTTACTACTAGTGCTTTAAAATGGCTAAAATTTGTATAAAGTTCATTAAAAAAATCATATGATTTCAAACCCAGTATTCTCCAATATGCTAAATATTTTGTGGCTATTTTTGTATTCCTTAAATTACAACATTTAAAAACATATTTGGCAATAAATAAGAAAGTTTACTCCGAGCTGAAATTTTTGGTCAATTTTGATTCTTACCGAACCTACTTCTTTCATAATCTCTGATAATACCAGGAGTGTGACATACTTAATATCCAAAATTCCTACCCAGAAGGTCCATGTAGTCCTTCCATATCAGGCCTGTCGTGTGAATTACATAAACATATCAATGGTATCAAAAGATTATGTCGTGCTTATCGTTGCTTTAAGAAATCTGTTCTTTTTGCTGACTAGATTCATCATACATTCCCAAGGACGTTGTTGTAATAAGACATCTTTATTAAACTGACTGCTTTTCAGTGGTGTTAGCTGACTAGTCCCTGCTTATCCCTTTTCACAAAACAATATTTTTCAAGCATTGCAAAAGAGGATAAGCTAGAACACATCCAACTATCATTTCTATGTTTATCCTGATCAGCTGTGGTATCTAGCTTGCTGTATTGTATCCCTTATCTAAAGGCTTGGTGGCAATACAATATTTAGATGAATAGTCTTTTATGATGCTCCCTATAAATATTGCGTATCAATAGCATTAACATCATTAGCTCCTGTAAGTAAGAAAAACAAATTATTGACACAAAAAAAAACAATTCAAAAATCCAGTTTGATCCACAAGGATTCAGTTTTGGTGAGCTCTTTGTTATTTATTGCTTCAACATTTTTATGCTTTATAAGAAAGGAATGAAATAACAGATCTATGGAAACATAGTGTACTTTTTATGTGACACCTGGCAAACTATCTTAAACTGTATTATCGGAAATGTTAACCATAATGGTCTCAGGCCAAAAAAAATACTGCAGCTTAATTAATTAGTTTGATAATATATTTTGCCCGATTAAGGCCAAAAAATGTCAAACAGGGTGTATCAATCCAGTATTCAATACTGAATACAACCTAGAGGTTAACAATTCTTAAAAACTGGCCGATGCCCGGGTAATAAGATTTTTACAATACTGCACGATGCCTAGGGGTACACAATTCATAACAAATCTGGCTGATGCCACGATTATACAATTCTTACAAAGGCTGGCAGATGCCATGAGGATATAATTCTCACAAACATTAACCGATGCTCGGATATGGGGCATTCAAACATCAAAAGGTTGAAAGAGCCAGTAAAAAACCAGCAGATTATATAGTATGAGCTAAAGGAAACACGCCATAACAAACAAAACACTTATAAATTAACATATTAAGATGAAGCTGCTCCATAATACACACACACATGACAAATAAGGACATTTACCGATTGCTGCTCCACAAACTATAAAGTTGTAGACAATATTAAATCAAGAAAGGAAGAAATTTCTGGATAGGCTTTTTTTCATTAATAACAATCTTATTATTAGCATAGAAAGCAAACGAGTACAAAGCAGACATAGTAATGATCAGTAATGTATCAAATTGCTCCTTACCAGAAAGGCTTAGCAAAATTAGCATCTAGGAAGTTCATAAACAAGGGAGAAACCTAAAAAATGTGTCCTTATATAATAATATTGAATCATGGGAATACGATATCTTCTCTATAGTCACGTAATGATGACTTGTTAACCTTTCATTGACAAGTTTAATGGTGCCAGACAAATAGTTATGGGGTTTCTTTTACTTATAAATTTTATCATGAATCATCAAGTATGTATGTATTTTAACGAATAGAAAACGGTTAATCGAAAACAATAACATCTTTGAAATCAAAAGGAACTGAACAAAATACAAAAGAAAAGCATAACATTATATGCAGAAAACCGAAATTAAGGAAAGTTTCCCTCGATACCATGTGTACAGATTTATCCCTCAGAAACAGTTGATATATAAAGCACTTGAAAAGGCAATTAACATCACTCGGGTTTGGAGTTAATACTTTTGACCGAACACTGACATAAGAAATTATATTCATCTCTGTTTTGTCCCTAAGACAATGCACTATGTATAAGCTTAATTCAACCCCTGTCGTAGAAAAAATGGAAGTTATCTGCGGCTGATGGTATCAATTTTACTATTGTATAATCTTCAAGCCCTAAACGCTTCTTTTTTGCCGTTTCATATTATCATTTGAGTTAGATATAGTCTAGACTTTGCACCGAGACTAGGTAAATCAAGTTCATATAAATTGTCTCCTAAAACACAATGAGATCTGAAAACACCATATCTAGTTCTAGTAAACTTTTTTCTGCTCATTACATTTTATTGTTATGAAGTGGGAGTGCAGTTGTACTTATCTCCGTTCTTGAAAGAAGCTAAGAGGCACCATTTTGGTATTCGAATGTCAAAAGTCCGAAGAGGCAACGACAAAACCGGTAAACACGATCAAAACAGCACGAAGAAACACAAAACACAAAATCAATCGAACGGAAATCAACAATATATGCTCTAATATACAAAACCTTCAGGCTTCAGCTATCAGTGGAGCGAAGAGTATTGTGCTTTATCTTAATATGCCTGTACCAAGTCAGTATCAATGCGATCTATAAATATTCCAGTGTGTCTTTCATGTTTTGTCTTTTCTCTTGGTCATTGGGATTGATCCTCCAAGTTCGTAATTTTGTTATTGCCTTTATATTATATACCCGTACAAGACAGTGACAACTGGTCATATCACAGAAAGCTGTTGGCTGTTTTTCATTGTGGAGCTTAAGATAATCATTGTCATATTGATGTTGTTTCGCGTACAATGTATTCCACATATAATGTCTGGAACTTTGTTGTCATTTTAATTTCGTTTGAAATGCCTGTACCAAGTCAGGACCATTGCGATCCACCAATTGTCCGGTATGACTGATTCGTTTTTGTCATTTTCTCTGGACTATGAGATTGATCATTCAAGTTCAGTAGTTTTGTTATTACCTTTATTCCAACACCCGTGAAGGTTAGCGCTTCTGGTGGAGTCTAAAATCCCCGAGGTTAGCCCGCTCCAGCACCAACACTTTTGTGTTGGATAGAACATCAAAGCTTAAAAATTATCCGTTGAAATTTCAAAATTATCTAAACCTTAAGGTTCTTCCTACCCAAGACATAGGTTGGCCATCTGAGTTCTAAATTGGTTCCCCATTTTGTTTTTTTCAATTGTTTCATTGTTCTGTGCTCTTCATGATCATATAGTTTTGGCTGTTTCAGTATTTTTTGTAGAGCGCCTCTGATGAGTCTTAAATAGACGAAACGCGCGTCAGGCGTAGCAAAATTAAATGGCCGGAACTTTGTTGTCATTTAAATCTAATGAAAATGAATCAATGTGTAACACGAGTTAGAAATGCATCAAATGAATGCTATTCCATGTACTTCACTGTTACGATTAGAGCATATTGGATTCTATACGCCAGGGGACTTACATGTTTGATAAATCAAATGCTTAACACATGCAAACCCATGGTGGTATACAAACAATGAAACATGAAAATTCAATTTACTTTGAAATAAAACCCTTATTGTTTTTCTCTTAGAAATGTCATTTAGGTTCCATTGACACATAATTTATTTTACAGATCACTTGGAATGTGACAAATACCCCAAGTAAAATAAATTGATTCTATCATTGTCTTAAGAAATTATTTCAAATTATTCATATTGAAATTTATACTTATTATAGCTTCATTATTACATAATAGAAAAATGTATATGTCTTCTAAAAAACAATGTTAGATTTTTAAAGAAATTTAATTCACTGTTTCGGAGAGAACATTTCGCTCACAATAGACAATCTTACATAATAAAAGGAAGAAGACAATTTATGGCAGGAAGATAGATTTTAATGGCAGATTTAGGAATAATAAGTGGAAGAAAATGATGTAATGGAATTCACTTCGTAATTTATAACGGCTTATTATTAGTGATAGAAAAGGAAGTAATGGGGTCATATACGGGAAGGAACTTAAAACATGCGAATATCTTAACTGAATTGTCGTTTTAAACAAAAAATATCTTTTTGAGAGAACAAGAAGTAGAAAATCATGTAAATTCGATGGGTTTAAAGTAAGAAGAAAGCAGATTCGAGAAATATTCTCCAAACCTTAAGTGCATTTGTTAGCTTCTGTTTTTGTGTGATTTTAACTTTTTTTGGTTAAGTTTAGAGTTCCAGAAGTCCTAAACAAAAAAGTAACTTATGTTTAGATCTCTCACTTTACGCTTAAAATTCAATGTTAAACTAACATTAATTTAACGTTATATAAGTGGTACAAATGTAATCTAGCTTTATAAATTCAAAGACAAATGGCCTTTGTGTCGGACAGTTTAATGTATAAGCACATAAGCCTTTGTTTAAAAAGATTTTAGATTGTTTGATCATTTTCTTAATCTTCTTTTTTTCATTAACCATTTATTCTTTATAGTTTTGAACCCATAAATATCAACGATATCACCTTTTCAATTTTCTTCAAAAGGAGTAGAGTCACGAAGACACTTAATTGTCCATAAGATAAACTTTGGGTAAGCTGCTTATTATTGCTCCTTTGGGTGTTTATAAAAATAAAAGAAAATAAAATTAGACCCAGGGGTTACTTCCTATATTTTGGTTTGTATATACAGGGACATGCGAAAACTTCTGGTAGTATTTCTGAAATTTCTGGTTTTTATTTGGTTGCCATTTTTATCTTTTTGTGTTTACTATATTTTTGTGGGTAGTATTATTATTCACACTGCTTATTTGGATATCAAAATCCAGACCTGCTGTCGCATTTCCCCGTACTAGAATTAGAAAATAATCACATCCTCCGGGATAAGACCCATGTTTTGACAATGTCCTGCCTTAAACATTAAAAGATTTAATACATCATGTTGAATCTTATCTAACGCTATGCACGAACAATTAACGACAACTTTATAAAATTGCTGTTACATTTCAAATTTTCCATGACAAGTTGATTTTAATTTTTTTTTTTTTCGTAACGTACCACTTAAAGCTAGAAATGTCTTTGTATAGTACTATGTAAAGATACATGTCATGCATGTAGTAGGGAAATCTAAATGCAGAACAATTCAATTATATTCTAAAATATGTTCCTTTACCAGTAACTAGTATAATATTCTTAAAAGCTTAGAGATTTAGTATATGCCCAGACTATCTATAAAACCAAGTTAATTGATAACGTTGAGACTTTATACAATTTAAACTTGATGAAACTGAGATTATCCACAATTACAAGTTGTTTTATATAACTCACGGTATCATCTTTTCACAATATTCTATAATCTTTTATGGAGGTTCGGTTTAACCCACCTTTAATTTTAGGATGCCTGTAGCCAAGTCAGGACCATTGTTATCTACAATTTCTCTAGTATGTCTTGTCTTGTTTGGACATATTGATTGAACATACCACTTTGAGAGTTATTACATGTATGTACACATTCTGTAGAAAGAGTGGTAACTCTAAAGTAATAGTTAAACCTTATCTTTATGGTTTTATGAATTATCTATATACCCAATACATATTTGATAACAACAATAAAAAGAAGCTACAGAATAGTAGAGGTACGAAGGCAAAAAGTCAGTCCAAAAATTCAATTTTGAATTGCCTTCCCAAAATTGGTGCTTGGTTTTCACTGAACTTCGTATTTGATATATTTAATCATATTTTGGTTCAATTGTTTAACAAAAAGGCTTGCTAGTAAGCTAAAAAAGTCGCTATTTTTTGTGAAATATAATCTGGTGGCTATACTTCTCTCTTTTTTGCTACATACAACAAAGTTAGCATCAACACAAATATGATAGATGAATGAAAAATACCGGTTAAAGAATTTTTTTATTATTTAATCAAGAACCCATGAAGAGCATCATGTTACAAAATAGTTCAATAATTTGACACGTGAAATAAAATATAAGAAGAAATATTGAATGCTCTTAACCCTGGGATCACATATGTATTTGACTTACAAAACAGGTGATAAACTTTTGGTACCGGAAGATCTTTTCTTAAATGAACTTTTTTGCAATATATAAATGCTCACCACAAGATAATAATTTCAATGGATAAAATAGCTTTTAAGGAAAAAACTAATCACAAATGTTTCCGGAAAGCGTCCAAATAGTTAATACGAGCTACAGAAAATATGGATTTTTTCACAAAATAATTAGTAGAGTCACATCCTTCAATTGTTCGGAAAATATCTCACTGAAAGAGTTGTTGGTTCTAAAAAAAACTATCAGCGTTTACAAAACGGAAATAATAAATAAATGATTTCATGTACTAAAAGAAAGTGCAGATAAGTTGAAAATACGTTCCATACCGTTGATACGATTTTTCTACTTTATATACCAACCTACCGCATAATTTTATTAAAAAGAAATTTGAATATTTGGTAAAATGTAGTTTTGATAAATCTAAGAGTGATTATACCTGTTCTAGAATTTCAAACTCATTAAGTAAATAATTTTTTAGTAAGGAGACTCAAAAATGTAACAATAACCGGACTGATGCAGAAACAATTACTGCTTTTAATCATTTGTTAGATAATATCTACATACGTTTTGGCGCACAAATTTATCGCCAAATTATTGGTATTCCTATGGGTACTAACTGTGCGTCACTTATAGCTGACCTTTTCTTTTACTGTTATGAATCAAAATTTATGGCTAAATTACAAGTATTAAGTATTATTAATGGAAAGTTAAAACCATAGTATATGATAAACTTGACGACATTACCTTCCCTATTATAAATTTACCTTTTCTTGGAGGAGATGTTCCACTAGCGCCGCCATACGGGGTTTTTATTTCACTGTTAGTTAGATATGCTCTGATCTGAAGTGGTTTTTCTGATTTTTATAATAAAAACCAATTAATTCAAGAAAAATTATTTAAACAAGGTTATCGATACCACAAGTTAGTAAAATCTTTTTTCTAAATTCTTCTTGAAAAAAAATTGAATTGTACACGACGTTTTCTGATAGTGAAAGGAAGATCACACCCTGAATTTTTAGGTAATGTTTATTATAAAGCTCACAATTTAAAAACCATTGGAGATGAAAAATTGGCTTCAAAAGTTATTATGAAAAGGATATGAATTGAATATTTTGGTTAAATTTTTTAACTTAGTATTTTTTGGCAGAAATATTGATAACTTGATACTTACTTTAAACCTTCCATAAGCGATTTTACTAATTTGTCATTTTTTAGTATTAAAGCATAGGCATGTCGGTTTTGTGTGATGACACTCCACCAAATCATTAATGTTTGAAGTGTTGTGTCGGATTTATAATCAATATGTTTGATTTATTTTACATCCGTCGATTCGATTGATGTTTCTCAGCTAGCTGTCAGTAACAGCGAGTGTTCGATAGAGATTTCCTTTACCTTCCTTTTGTTTGTTCTTGCTGTTTTTTTTTGTCTATGGTTCTCTCTAGTGGAATTGATCTTTGATCGATTTTATTTTATTGTATGTTTAGTTTTTGTGCTTTGTCTACGAATATTGATAGAGAGAGGTTGGGCAAAAAAAAAACAGTTTAACCCCGCAACATTTTATATGTGCCTGTACATGTCCTAAGCCAGATATCTTTGACAAAGCTTTCGTTTGTACTTAATCTGTTTATGTTTACTGTTCCTTGTTTATGAAGAGGGTCTATCTGGGACTATTTCAGGACTGGATTTGAATTATATGCATATTATATGCATTTCATTTAGACCATGGGCCAATTACAGAACCGCGAGCAGCGCCTACTGGCCTCGTAGAAGGCTGCTGGCGGTTGTCCATTGTGATTTTTTTCCTGGATTGTCGCTTGATTGTGGGATATGTCGCGTACACTTATTCCACATCTCATTATTTTCTACTATAACTCAAAGTAACGCGTAACAGAATAAGGGATTTTATTTTAACATTCCCAAAACTTTATTACGTGAAAATGTTTGTGTGAACGCAATTTAATGGCACAAAACCTCATTTTTTCATTTAAACGACACAATGAAAAATAGTCATCGAAACCTAATCAAAATGCAAATTCGTTCAAAACACACTTTACGGGTAAAAACACAATTACCGAAAGGGAAAGATCAATCTCCATTGCGCAAGAAAAAAGATAGCCGAAGGTCATCACATACTTCAGAAATTAAAAGAGTCTTCACGAAAGAAATAGTTGATTTCAATCGTCAACAACATAACCATGTAACTAAAGTCAATTCAGGTTATCCAGTAATAGCTTACTGCTTGAAGCAATGAATCTTAGCGTAAACAAATGATACAAGATAGACGATAAAGAGATGTGGAATGAATCTTAGCGTTTACGAATGATACAAGATAGACGATAAAGAGATGTGGAATAAGTGTACGCGACACAACCAACATTAAAGAAAAGGCAATTTAGAAAATCACAATTGAAAACAGCCAGCAGTCTTCAACATGACCAGAGGTCACTGCTCTCTGTCTTGTCTGGCCCAAAACAAAACAAAACTATTATACTTTTATACAGGCCAGTGGGCGCTGCTCGCAGTTCTGTAATTGGCCCATGGTCTAAATTAAATGCATATAGTTCAAATACAGTCCTGAAATAGTCACAGATAGACCCCCTTCTTAAACAATTAATAGTAAACACCAAAAATACAAGTACAAAGAACTAGTATTTTCTATTCCAACATCTATTTTCACATACCAGTTTATAAGAAGGCATTGCTAAAAATCTATGCTCAACCAACATTTGCTCTTACCTCAGGGATATATAATATTTGTAATTTTGAGTTGTGACAACAACCTAGCCGGGAAAATATGAATATCCATTATAGAAATCGTGTAGATCTAACATGCTTTTTAGTTAAGAAATACAATACCAAAAACGGCTATAAAACGGTTCTTTTGGTTATGCTGTATATCGCTATTTCAATGACTAACCTCTCATCATCAGCATTTGAATCAAAACATTTAGAAGATAACCAAAAATAATACATGAAGCAAGCAGCATAGAGGCACCAATGGGGCATCCGAGTGTCAAAGGTCCGAAATGGCAACGACGAAAAACAGCACGAAGAAACACAACACACAAAATCAACCGAACCAAAATCAACAACGTGAATTCAAGTCGTAACAAGAGTGAACTCAGGTGTTCCGGAAGAGTAAGCGGTTTCTGCCTGCTGCACACCCGTCGGATGAAAAGTTCAGTTGTGAGCAGAAAGAAATGTACATTATAAGTGATGGTTGGGTAATGATAATCATTATGTTTGTCATTAGGTTTTGTACTCTATTATTCATTCTTAGGTGTTTATCTACGTAGGTAGATCCGTATGTCTAAAATTATGTTTCAAGGGTTGATCTTCAAATCCATGTCGGCTTTCGTTTATGGAAATTCTCTTAAAAAATTGTGTTTGTAAATTTGTCAGCATTTAATTCGTTCTTGTTAGATGCAAGATAAGAAGGAATAAATTATAATAAGTTGTGGAATAAGAGTGCAAAATACATGAAATGATGAGTACAAGTTGTCATTGTTGTTATTGCATTAAATCTTTACAGCGCACGTTCCCTGTTATTTTCTTAAGATTTAATATCATGTTTTTAGAAAACTAAAAGTATAATTATTCGTTATGTAATCTTGTGGGTATATCGGACACAATCTTACTCAAGCAATATAGGATATAAATAATTATAGTTAAGAGACAAAATTTGATGTAGTGTGTTTTAAGAAATAACAAGGCGGTTGTTGATTATTGCAAGGAATGAAATTATTCAGATAATGATCTTATTTAGAAAAGCATTGTGAAAATGATTAAAACAAGATACTCTCTGTTAGTCTTAGTGCACATAATGCAAAGTACTAAAGGACCACCCTTTAATATTGATGGGAGTTTTCGTTTTTGCCTAAAGATAAATGATCTGATTTGTGATTGATTCTGGCACCAGGTGTTAAGAAAAATCTTTATTCGGAAGAAAGATTTCTGCCACATTAAAGAATTTAGAGGATAAAAACTTTGTGATTGTGCCTTTAATTAAAAAGAAATCTTCAAAACAGACAAAAGAAAATTCAAGGGCATCCCTACCTTATAAGTAAATGGTCAGTTTTGTTTTGCACACAAATGATTTAACAATGAGCAAAATGACCTTTAAAAATTTGCAATAAAGTTGCAAATAACTAGGTGTAGAACCTGTATGAAAAAGTAGGTTTTTTTCGCATACATTAATGACGTCACATCCGTCAATATTGATTTGTTTGCTAAACGAATTCTTTCACATTTTTTTTTCTAAAATAAGTGATTAGATAAAAGTTTAAATTAAATTATAGAAAATTGATGATCAATGTCATATGTCCAAAGACAAAAGGCAACAATGGTTTGTTAACTCAGGTTTTATTGTGGGAATCCTACCTCAAAAAGCTGGGAAAAATCTAAACAAGCATGGTGATGTAGTGTCAAGATAATGGACATTAATTATATGAGGCGTTGTTTACAGAGAGAACATCATCAACAAATATTTGAAATATTAAAGGATCTTGAACAACCCCTATTAAATCAAATAAACTGTGAAATACACAGTAAGGTAGTTGTGCTACGGTCAAGGTTAGTTAGGGATATGAGTTATATAAAAAATAAAATCCACTCATCTTTCTTCTCAGAATGCCATCGAGTCAAACTGGAGAATGAAATTAAGCAAATCGTTGGTTTTTTTTATCTCTAGAGAATAATTTTTAAACCCACCCAGCAGACGAAGCGTTGTTGACAGAGAGGACAGCATCAACATTTCTGAGATATTAAAAGGATCTTCCTGTTCTCCCTTTTCAGTTCTTTGTAAGTTCCCAGTTTCAAAATTCCTTCGATCGTTCTTGAAATTGCATCTCGAATTTGACTCAATTAAATCACATCAATGTTTAGACAAAAGATACGATTCTAAATATCTAATTATTTATTCCCTCTCCTATTATCCCTATTTCATGAACAAAGTGTGCATATTCATTGCTCATTCAATTTTCCAGTACAAGTTCAATTTTAGGCAAGCACGAACAGCAAAGCCTTATGAAGTCTATAGAGCATTGGTGATTTTCGCGGTTTAATTTTTTCCTAGACAGAGTGATCTTCCTGCTTTTGGTTTGGAAATATGCTTTGTATTCGATATTACTTTTCAATATTTGTTTACACGAGACCAAATCGTTATATATTCCAATTTCATTGACGTTTTATATGAACAAGTTTTGTTTATTCCTTTGCATTTCAAAAACGAATTTTTTAATATAGGCGATAAAATATACACGAATTATTCACCTTATACTTGATTGGTTCGTGCACGTTACCTATAAATACCTTTGTTATTTCATTGGTCAATGAAAGCGTTCTTTCTGATTCAATCATAAAATTCACTTACTAGAACACATGGATGGCCAGGTAATGCTGGACGAGTCCATTTTAATTGAAGGTGTGATATACATGAATATGCATCCCAAGGTTTATTATTGTTACTTAATATAAGCATAACTTATTTCTTGTAAAAAAATACATCAAATACTCTTCTGTGCCCGGTGGAGGGAGCAAGATTGTGTTCATTAACTTTCAAAGCATTTGCATGAGGGAGCGACCATTTTGATTTTTATGAGGGGGTTATGGTGATTTTTTTTAATAAAAAGGCAGGATGGCAAAAATCCAGAAATAAAAAGGCAGGATAGTGCCTTCAATGAAAGAAGGAGGGATTGCATTTTGGGTGAAAAGTTATAGTAGCTTTAAAATTAAAATATTAAGCGTACCAGTGCTTGCAAACAATCCAGGGGAAGTTTGTTTTGAAAATGAAAAGGCAGGACGAAGAAAATATCCATAACCTTAATGGTTGTTCCCTTAGCATCCTTCCTTCGTTCATTAAAACAAATATTTCGCTAACCTTTCAAACATTATATTCAAAGAGAATCAATTTATTCTAAAACATATTTTCTTCTATTTTTCGCTTGGCTTCATGCGTTCTCAAATGAGTATCTTTAAGTCCAAATATTTTCTTGTTGTCCTTTTGTCTCAGGTTCTCATTTGTTGAACTTCTTTCAATTTGATTTCTACTGTGTGTTAGTTTGTGCTTTGCTATTGATTATCAATAGGGGAAAGGTTTGCCCCAAAACCTAGTTTAACCTCGCCACATTTTAATTGTGTCTTTCCTGAGCCAGGAATCTTTATAGAAGCTGATGTTTTCATTCGTTGAATTTATGTTAATTGGGTTTTGTTTGGTCAAGAAGAGGTTCTTTCATTACACTTCAGGATTGGGCTTGAATATTATGTGGTTTATTTTTAATCAGGGCTTATTGTAAAACAGCGAGCAGCATCCGTTGGTCACATTGAAGTCTGCTTGCTGTTTTCTGTTGTGGATTTGTTTTAAGATTTTAAGATTATCCGTAATATTGTAGGTAACATCCTTTTTTAACGCTTTAGTGCTTTGATTTTAAATTCTTTTACCCAACAACGTTATCTCTCTTAGACCAAAGTTATGGTAAAATAATGTCTTATAAAGTCAGGAAGGATGTGTTTAGTCGATATCTGCAATTTGTACACAAAATTTGAATATTACCAGAGATATGGGTTAGTTCATGATATTGAGATGTGGAATAATCTAATGTACACGACACAATCTACATATATCAATAATTTAAAAGATTTTGTTATAGAAAATAGCCAGCTGCTGTCAATGTGACTATTGAAACAATGGTAAATTCTGAAAACAATGAACACGTTAAGGTAAGTATCAACACTATCATTTTCCCAAAGAAGACTTAAGTTAAAGTTTTAACAAAATTTTTAACTCATATCGTGCCAATTATGGTTAATGAGGGCACGTGTCATGTGATCAAATTCAGCTAATGATTAAAACAAACAAGTGTTAATGTCTAGAAATATGTTAAAGTTGTGTGAAAAAAGTTTTGAAATAAAATGACAACAAAGTTCCAGACATTAAGTTTTGCTACGCCTGACGCGCGTTACATCTTTTCAAGACTCATCAGAGGCGCTTTACCAAAAATATTGAAAATGCCAAACATTATATGATTATGAAAAGCATAGAACAATAAAATCAAAAATGCAAAACTGGGGAACCTAATTTTTACTTAGATGCTCGACCTATGTCTGGCGTAGGAAGAATCTTAGGGTTTAGAATTTTTTTTAATTTAAGCGGATAATTTAAAGCTTTGATGTGTTCTCCAACACAAAAGTGTTGGTGCTGGAGCGGGCTTCGGGGAATTAAAACTCCGCCAACATTGCTAACCATCACGGGTGTTTGAAACTAAATCAAAATAAATTGATTACTTTACAAATACATCAACCATTCTTTAACAAATACAATTTTCGAATAAATCAAGGGAGATAATTCATTTGTGAAATTAATATCAGAATTACAGAGGTTCGTAATTAAGACTAAAATTAAGCTGTAGACCCTCAAATATCATGTATAATCCATTGGAATTTGGAAAATTATAAAACATGATATTTCGAAGCCAGGCCTGAAAGGTGGTTCAATATTCATACACAAAACAGAGTATTAATTTACCTTACATTAGTTAGGTAAATTAGTTCGGTAAATTAATACTCTGTTTTGTGTATGAATTAAAATGTGGCGGGGTTAAACTAGTTCTTTGGGCCCCATTTTCCCCTATTGATAATCAATAACAAAACATAAACTAACAAAAGTAAAAATCAAATCGATATAAGTTAAATTCAATAACAGAAAGCCTGAGAAAAAAGGACAAAAAGAAAACAATAGGACTGTCTTGAGAATACTCAAAGTCACTGACAGCTAGATGTAAAAAATTCAAGTATGTCGATTTTAAATCCGACACAACAAGTCAAACAATTAATGATTTGGTGATGTTTCATCACACAAAACCGACACACTTGACCAGTGTAATGCTACAAAATGACAATATTAAAAAGTGGAGGAAATAAACAATTTAAGGTTAATACAGACAGGTGTCACATGACTTTTGTACCTTTAAAAATGCAAAATTTGAGACCAGTGTCTATAAAGTCAATTATAAAAGATAAAATATTTGAATTTATTGAAATGAGTAATAAATATTCAATTGTTTAACAATTGCATCAATCATTTCTTGAATAACGCAATTTTTGACAAAAACAAGGGAGATAACTCACTTCAAAATTACCCTTAATTTACAATGGAATTGAATTGTAGACAAAACTCTAAGCTGGTGACCCCCTGTTTTCTATGTTTTATTTTAGTATATAGGTAAAAATATAACTTTTGACAAAATAAAAACAAGATCCTAATGTAAGGAATTTTTCTGAGACATGATTTTATGCCTAAAATTTGCCCTTTCCTATATAATCTATTGTAATTCAGGCATACTTTAACCGCTTATATTGCAAAATAGAGCATGGTGACCTATCCTTATTTTTATTTTAAATAAAGGATATTAATAACATGTTTCATTTTAGACCATAAAATCAAATGTTTAATGACAGAATTTTTTTAGTATAGGTGTCCACATTAACCTTAAAGTAAGAATAAAATTAAATGTTTTTTTTACCAAAAAAAAGACTTATATCAAAGATATCACTAAAATTTCTATTTAATAACCTTTATTCAATAATGTTTTAAGCCATTTGTTTTTCATTCCAAAAGGGTTGTTTTTGAATTTATAAGCTTTATAAACATGTTCAGGCGTGTGTGTGTTGGTGTTTAAAGCCCTTTATCGACGCACCTGGGCCATTTTTTCAATAAGGTATAGATATTTATGATAAAACATATTACTAACATTGTGGTAATGATATCGTTGTTTTAGAGTTAACTTATTTGTTATATTGATAATCTGGTGCTTACTCTTGTTATTAGTGTCACACTTTTTCTTTAAAGTAATGTGCACGCCCCTACCATGGTGGCTTTGTATGTTCGTTTACTTTAATACCACGCTGGGCTTTTAAATTCCGTTACTTTTCTACAGGATTGTAAGTTTGCAATGGATGAGGAAGGCTTGTCTTTGAGCTCACAACTTCAACTTTCAAATAAATTTGAAATTCCTGTACCAAATATTGACATTTACTTCCTCGGCGAAAATTAATAGGCAGTAGAGTGCTTTGAATAAAATTAGGGGAGGATGGTATTTTTAGCTGAAAAAAATTATAGTAGTTACAAAACACAGGCACGGTTTCTCCAAAAATAAAACGACAGGACGAAGAAATTATGAATGCCCCCCATAATTATCAAATGTTTGCTCCCTTAGTTAAATTATAACCGTCAAGTAATTTTTGTTTTTCCTATATCTTTCGTTTGTCACTGTTCTATAGGGTTCTGAATAATAAAATCAATATTTTTAGTGTCCTCATTCAAGAAGGTCATTTAAAAACATCAATATTTGTCCATGTAGTATAACAAATTTTTAGCCATCTAATGTTGTTTTGATACACTAGCAAGATGATTTAACGTAAGAAACCATACATTTATTGTATTTAAATATTTCTTAATAATGATATAAATGATATACTACCTACGGCATTGTGCAGGTTTTGAGATGTGCCAGAAATATACTGACGAGAAAACCGGAACACGTCTACTTTTACGGAGCAAACAAATAATAGGCACGGAGCAAGTAAAACAATCAACCATCTGAGCTTATAAAAAAATACATCATAATTTGTAATGCAAAAATTTAAAGAGATAGAAATTAAAACCCTCGTTCATGCACTGGTTTATTTTTCAACAAAGATTTTTATTGAAACATCACTCGGTCTTTTTTTCCGCTGAAAAAAAAACAATTTACCGAGCTAGCTTTGGGCAACTCACAGGGGCTTGTGTGCAGTAAAAAAATAAATAAACCTAGGGTATATAGGGGAATTTTTATTATCTTTTTACTGCACACAAGCCCCTGTGGGCAACTGTTGAAATTGTCCCATTTACTAGTCATACCTAATACATGATACTGCCCACGCTTTAATTCGTTAAATTCTAAGTAAGATAGAGAAATACATAAATCAACTGGATGTTGTTTTGGTCTGCTGAACAACTGCAAAATACTCTAACAAGGAAACGACGTCACGGAATCCATAAAGGGATAATTTCGTCCGCTCTCAATGTCGTTCCAGAATGTTACATGGGTTTATTATTTGCACAAATAATGGAATTTTTAATAATAGTTTTTGTACCAGATATTTTAATAACAACTTTTTTCAAGTGGATATGATTTGGGTCAGATTTTGCTACCATCTAACTCCTTTTTGAAAGTTCCCTCTTAACGTTATGATCTATATTTTAACTCCATGGTTAGACTAAGCCGGTAGAGCACATGGATATATATTTTAAAATATATATTTATTTTCGATGCTCGCAAAAAGGCAGGGCCTTAATCATATAACTGAATAAGAACCAAATTATAACTTAGATCACCAACCTATGTCTGGGGAAGGATGGTTCTGACAACTACCGGACCCAAAGATCGAAATGGAAAAGGGAGGTTTGGCGCGCCATAAAACCTGGTTTAACCCACCATTTCTATCTAAATGCCTGTACCAAGTCATAACCTTTGCGATCCTAAATCTTTCCGGTATCTCTTCCTTGTTTTGTCTTTTTTCCTTGGACATTGAGATTCAACCTCCCAGTTCAGTAATTTTGTTATAACCCTTATTTTCTAAGCACTTTGTACAAAAGCATTAACAAATTATGTGGGCATCTGAGGCTAAGTTAATTTTCGACACCAATGGGACATTCAAGTGTCAGCATAAGAAAACACAAAATCCAAAATCAAAAATAAAACTAAAGTCGTAACAAGAGCGAACTCAGGTGCTCCGGAAGGGTAAGCGGTTCCTGTCTGCTATTGCACATCCGTCGTGCTGCTAATTTCTAATTCAGTGTGTCAAATCGGGTGAAGAAAGACAAAACAAAACCCTATGACAACCCAACATCTGTAGTCATCTGAAGAAAATAAATCCCATATTTGTCTACGAGTGCATGATGTCTACCGTGCTATTAAAACATCATTTTGTTCATTTATCTGTATTGTTTATTATTTCTTAACTGTTAAGATATGTTGGTCCCTGATATCAATAATTCCGTTTAGAAATGTTGATGTTACCTTTATAGATTGAAATAACCAAACGAAAACATCCGAAACAACACAATGGCAAATTAAGAGCTCTCCGAATACATATATCAAATATAGAAACCCAACAGTTTACACATGTATTGTATTGATCGCTGAAATGCTTGAGTAAATATTTCTGGTAATTTACAGTCATGAATGAAATCACACAAAAAGTGTATGGTTTGAAAAATAAAAACAAAACTGACAGAATAATAATAATACCTATTATATATTAAGATTTAAATATGATTTACCTGTTCTTGGAAGAGCTCCAAAGACAATTCACCTAATTGATGAAAAAGAGCAGCAATTCCAACTATATATAGAATTTGTCTCTCCTACCTAATCTAAATTTATTCATAAAGGGGTGTTTCAATGATATCATTTTGTTTATTTTATTACTTTTTGAAAAACAATTTTGTACATGATTTCATTGGCTGATAGCATGTAAACAAAAGACAGATCAGAGAGTCGGTTATTAGGTGACATCCGGGAATTCAGTAGTCTGCTCTGACGTTTCAGATCTCATTGAGAAACAGAATACAATTTAACCCAATGCTTATTTCAATCTTATCGTATATTGAATTTTTATCGTACATTTGTATTTAAGCTTCTCATTCAGTAAAATACCTTTTGTTCAAATTTAGTAGTTATACCTGTATAATAGATGGTTATGCTTGTTCATTGTCGAATAAATATGTGTGTAGAGATATCACTTGTATATGAATGAGATTTTTTCGATTTTTTTAAATACTTTTTTACCTTTAAATGAAAAGAAATTGCATGTGACAATCAGAAAATTAAGGAATGTCTTTGTGAAAGTCTCAGTGAATTTGGCGAAGAATTACACTATTTGATAAATTTGAAAGTGAAAATTTGAAATAAGGCACGGACCATTTGATTTTCTGGGGGGGGCCTGGGATTTTACCTTGAGCCGGGAAATTTTTTTCGCCCGCTTTGCGGGCCAGATTATTTTTTTCACACACATATAAAGCAAGGAAATTTTGTTGGCAAGATTATTTTTTTTCAATTGGGCAAGATTGAAACCAGATTATTTTTTTCAACCTAGGTGCTGGCCAGATGATTTTTTTTCACAAAAATCAGGGCCGGGAATTTTTTTTCAAAAAAATCCCAGGCCCCCCCCAGAAAATCAAATGGTCCGTGCCTAATTAGTACTTTCATAAAAATAAAAGGAATGGAATGTGCTCTTTCGTTTCATACTCTTTTCAATTGTCAAGTGTTATATTATTCTAAAGATTATTATATTTCAACGCAGATAAAAGTTCGAAACTTTTAATAGAAAATAAAGAGATGTGGAATAAGTGTACGCGACACAGCCCACAATTAAACGGCAATTTAGAAAAACCACAATGGACAACCGCCAGAATGCATTTTTGTAAATAAAAGTTCCATTTTAGAAACGTTAGTGGTTTTTAAGATAAATAAAGGTAACAACAAATTTACCGAACTGGGATGACCAATCTCATATATCCAAGATCAAAAACAAAACAAAGTTAACTATGGTGCTCCGCAAGAGTAAGCAGTACCGTTTGTTATGGCAATTTAGCCTGTTTTTTTATAATATCACCTTTTTAATAAAGCAATTTCGATATTTTTAAATATTTTTTTAACTGAGAAAGAGGAACCAAAATATGTGTTTTAAAGAATTAAAGACCATGCCATGTAATATTATTTCACTTTTGCTTTTCATTAAATACAGTGTTTTCCTAATGATAATTTTTATATTTTTGTAACGTGGCGTTTTGTTGAACAGTGTATTTTGATTTTTTCAAAAGTTCAAAAGTTTCAAAATTGCTCACACAGGGTTATGTTGCTCCTCGGTTGCTGTCTTCACTCAAGAAATTTTACGGAAGACATCATGCACTTATAGACAAATATGGGATTTCGATCTCTCAGATGAGTGCAAATGTTGGTTTGTCATAGTGTGTTGTTTTGTCTTCCTTTACTGGATTTGACACGCTGAATGGACTATTGGCAACGCGACGGGTGTGCTATAGCAAGCAGGAACTGCTTACTCTTCCGGAGCACCTGAGTTCACTCTTGTTTCGACTGGAGTTCGCGTTGTTGATTGATATTCAGTTGTTTTGTGTTTCCATGTTTTACGTGTTGTCTGTTTTTGTCCCGTTCTTGTTTGTGTTTACTGGTTTAGTCTCTGCCCTTTCGGACTTTTGACATTCAGATACCCCATTGGTACCTCTGCTTCTTTCAATATAAGGTTCAAATAAAACAAAATAATACCACTATCGTTAATTTGAATATACAATAACACTAATGGTTATACATAATAGGGTACCACTTGAATGAACACACTCAGATAATATTTGCACTTAAAGATCAAAAGTACCAAAGTGGATACAATATCGCATATCAAAAATGCAACCAAAGAGTAATATAAACCGTATGTTAGCTCTGTTGTGCCAGACACAACACTTCATCAAGGAAACCCAGGAATATCAAAACATCCCAACTACTATTGAACAACAACTTACGTGCAGTTACATGCCAAAACTCATTGTGTTGCTAACACAAGGACATGCTGCTACTCGATTTTAAATGCATTATGAATACTAATGACATCACTTTTTTCGACTTATTTTGTCTTTGCTATTTTGGAAGTCTTACATTAATGTCCCATACTTCAAATTTAGCTTTACATAGTAAGTAACCATTTGCTTAATGGTCTACAAAAACGTTTTAACGCCAAGTGTCAAATTTAAATAAGCAAATTAAAATGGTACCAATGGGGCTTTCGAATCTCAAACGTGAAAAAAAGGTAAGACAAAACCAGCAAAAACGAACAATTGACACTTTAGGATTTGGCTTGAATCAAATGTACTTTATTTTCAATCCAGGGCCAATAGCAAAACAGCGAGCAGCGACCACTGGTCTCATTGAAGGTGGCTGTTTTCCGTTGTGGATTTATTTTTTAAATTGTTGTTTGTATATTAGGTTTATATGTCTAGTACATTTATTCCGCATCTCATTATCTTCTATCTATGGAACGAGATGTTATCTTGGCAGCTTGAGATAATCATGTGATACTATTCTGAGACATTTTTTCATATATATAGCAGCATTTTGCCACTGTATAAATGTATGGTACCAAAACCATGCTGCTTTAAAACTTTGTGTAGTTATAGGCACACAGAATGCATTGTAATATCAGGGATATGAAAATTCCAAAACAAAATAACTATTTAATGACTATCATATTATGGGTCTGCAATTGTTCCTTGTTTTTTATCAATAGAGTAATAAAAAAGTCATTGCCGAGACATATGTAAAAGTAGAAGACAATTTAAACCATTTATGCCTAAAATATCATTATTGTATGCTCTTTTTATTATAGACACCATGTGTTGGTTTCAACGATCCATCGATCTTACTTTGCTTCCTTCCCTTCAAATAAAATATATTGGTATTATATGGTTAGGGTTAGGGTTAGGGTTTTGGCATGATGGTTTAAACTCACTGACAAAAGCGTTGTTCCTTTGATTTGTGCTCTTATGATACATAATATGGTTTTGTGTCATTTGATGCATACATACGGTGGCAGAATGCGGCCATGAGAAAAAGATAGTTGTCTTAAGGGAACATGATGGTATCACCAAGGAACGTGATATCATTTTTCCCCATGGCCGCATTCTGCCACCGTACATACAATATACTTCGTATCCTTTTCTTTTGTTGTAATATAATCCTCAGTATAGTTACTTCCGCAAACAAAATGTATGATAATCAAAAATACAATCAAACTATGTTGGAAATAGCAAAGGGGTACAAACTGGCCATTAAAATAGCAAAAGTCCGATGTAACACGGAACCATGTTGTTATGTTAATTACTTAGTATTATGGAAGACAAACAAATGTCATGAATGTGGGTTTTCTACCACTCAGACAAGGTGAGATGTGGGTTTTCTACCACTCAGACAAGGAGAGATATGGGTTTTCTACCACTCAGACAGGGTGAGATGTGGGTTTGGTTTTCTACCACTCAGACAAGTTCGGATGTTGGTTTGGTTTACTACCACTCAGACAAGTTCAGATGTTGGTTTGGTTTTCTACCACTCAGACAAGGTGAGATGTTGATTTGTTACAATGTGGGTTTTCTACCACTCAGACAAGGTAAGATGTTGGTTTGTTACAATGTAGGTTTTCTACCACTCAGATAAGGTAAGATGTTGGTTTGTTACAATGTAGGTTTTCTAGCACTCAGACAAGGTAAGATGTTGGTTTGTTACAATGTTGGTTTTCTACCACTCAGACAAGTTCAGATGTTGGTTTGGTTTTCTACCACTCAGACAAGGTAAGATGTTGGTTTGTTACAATGTGGGTTTTCTACCACTCAGACAAGGTGAGATGTTGGTTTGGTTTTCTACCACTCAGACAAGGTGAGATGTTGGTTTGGTTTTCTACCACTCAGACAAGGTGAGATGTTGGTTTGGTTTTCTACCACTCAGACAAGGTGAGATGTTGGTTTGGTTTTCTACCACTCAGACAAGGTGAGATGTTGGTTTGGTTTTCTACCACTCAGACAAGGTGAGATGTTGGTTTGGTTTTCTACCACTCAGACAAGGTGAGATGTTGGTTTGTTACAGTGATTTGATTTTTCCTTTTGACCGGATTTGACAGATCGAATTGACCATTAACAGCACGATGTCGTCCTATGAATAGCAGTAATGCTTACTCCTCCGGATCTCAAAACTATGCCAGGTGCGCGTTTCGTCCATTTAAGAATAACTAGAGGCGCTCTACCAAATATATTGAAAATGCCAAACGGTATAAATTTCATGCATACCAAAAGCATATTACAATAAAACTCAAAAATGCAAAACAGGAACCAAAAGTGTGATTCACCAGAATGTTTCTAATTACAAATTGAGGCTCAGAAGGTGTACAAAACAATTGTTGATGTCTTACATGTACCCAGTCATTTAATTGGCAGATCGTGCAGACTTTTTTTAAAGAAATCAAACAGAAGTAAAATAATTTGTTGTGTTGAGTGGGCTGAATGTTCCCTCGAACTTTTCAGAAAATTGCCAAAAGTCACAAATAAACCTCCCAAACGTCTTAAATGGTGAAAAATTAAGAATATTCGTGCTTCACGTTTTGAAGAGTGTGCAAACATTGAACGATTGAACTTCTTCCCACGAAATCGTGGGGTAATTAAAACCTACCACACAAAACCATTAAATGTCTTCAATTTAGGTTTTGGTCTCGTGCTTCTAAACGTGAAGACCAGAAATAACAATGAACACAGCTATAGATATCTGGTAGTAGGTATTTCTATTGCTTTTATTGATCCTCCGCCGCAGCTGCGTCTAATATGTTACTAAATATAGATTGATTTCAAAACTGAACTAGAATATGTCTTTAAGATAAACAGACATTAAATAGAAGATGTAGCCATATTTGAGTTTTGTTAATGCCTTAATTAACAAAAAGAATAGCACAGACATTGGCCTATTTAGATTGAACTTGGTTACCGTGATATGATATTTTGTTCCTGTTTTCCTTTGGTGTATGAAAATTCTCTACTTTTAGGCATTTATACCTGGTATTAGGATTTCAGATATTTCTCCACATTATATACTTCAATTGCACATGGACAAGGTGTGTTAACATTTATTGTTATTTCAAGATCTTATAAATTTGTAAATATTTCGGTAGCCAATTTAGGTCAGATAGACATTGATTCCATCAAAGAGAAAGCAGAGCAAATTACAAAATCGACATCATATTTGTACGGTTTTTTGGAGTTGTTTTTTTTTAGCAGACAATAATCGGCATTCTTATGAGCACTAATTGTGAGATGCTGCTTACTCTAACCTGTTTCTTTATTCACATGATGCAGAAAATTATAATCACTTAAAGTTATGGTTAGGGTCAATCTTTTGGGTAAGGGCACCTCTGATGGGTTTGAATAGACGATAAGCGTCAACAGTATCATTTTTTTTTTACCTGGAACTTTGTTGTAAATCGGATTTCTAAACAAAAAAGGTCCGAATACTTTTTATCTCTTTTAATATCTTTACAGAAATTTAACTTAAAAAGATAGAGCAAGTATATCGATCTTTTTTATGTCTTAATTGATCAAATCAAATGATGAAACAATTGGTAATTTATTTTTATTAACGGTGATCAATTCGTACCTATTGTGATACAAATTGTCTGCCGAAAAAGGTCCAAAATTACAAATACCAAAACGCGGGTATAAACGGTAAATTTGGATATGCTATATATCGATATTTCAAGGAGTAACCTCTCATCAGTAGCATTTGAATCAAAACATTGGAAGGTCAAATCCAAAC
This sequence comes from Arcuatula senhousia, assembly GCA_963971305.1. Lineage (NCBI taxonomy): Eukaryota > Metazoa > Mollusca > Bivalvia > Mytilida > Mytilidae > Arcuatula > Arcuatula senhousia. The sequence continues at coordinate 857,183 of OZ020305.1, forward strand.
TGTTGAAAACGAAAAGTACTCAAAACCAAAACGTTCGAACAAGGAAGCCAAATTTAGCACCGAGGATATCGACCATGTGCATTACAAGGAAAGAAACCTGGTGTTTTAAACAATTTAGAATTAAAAAATCGGAATTTTCAGCAACAAAAGATATTAGAAATTTTATGGTAAATCGTGTCAGACAAGTCTGACGACCAGGCTTGTGATTACCCTCGGGGACCTCTGGTCCACCAGCAGCGGTTATCGCCCGGTGGTTTCAAAATTACAAATACCAAAACGCCGGTTTAAACGGTAAATTTGGATATGCTATATATCGATATTTCAAGGAGTAACCTCTCATCAGTAGCATTTAAATCAAAACATTGGAAGGTCAAATCTAAACTGTTGAAAACGAAAAGTACTCAAAACCAAAACGTTCGAAAAAGGAAGCCAAATCCAGCACCGAGGATATCGACCATGTGCATTACAAGGAAAGAAACCGGGTGTTTTAAACAATTTAGAATTAAAAAATTGGAATTTTCAGCAACAAAAGATATTAGAAATGTTATGGTAAATCGTGTCAGACAAGTCTGACGACCAGGCTTGTGATTACCCTCGGGGACCTCTGGTCCACCAGCAGCGGTTATCGCCCGGTGGTTTCAAAATTACAAATACCAAAACGCGGGTATAAACGGTAAATTTGGATATGCTATATATCGATATTTCAAGGAGTAACCTCTCATCAGTAGCATTTAAATCAAAACATTGGAAGGTCAACTTAGAACTACTCACTAAGAGAAATAAAAATTACAACGCCTGAGGTGCGTTTTGTCTATTCAAGACTCATCAGAGGCGCTCTACCAAAAGTTGAAAATGCCAAACATTATATGAATGTGAAGAGCATAGATCAATAATACCCTCAAAAGTGTCAAATGAGAAACCAAATTATGACTAAGAACAACCTATGTCTGGGGTAGGCAGAACCTTGGGGTTTTGATATATTTGAAATTTTAAACGGATAATGTATAGCTTTGATGCGTTCGTCAACACAAAGGTGTTGATGCCGGAGCGGGCTAACCTCTGGAAATTAAAACTCCACCAGCAGCGCTGACCATCACGGATGTTAGAAATATAAATTACAACAAAGTTCGATCCAGACAAAAAAAAATTCTACGCCTGACGCGCGTTTCGTCTATTCAAGACTCATCAGAGGCGCTCTACCAAAGTTGAAAATGCCAAACATTATATGAAAGGGAAGAGCATAGATCAATAATACCATGAAAAAGTTGAACATTTTTACATTTTTCTTCTGTAAGTTTTATCAACTGTGTCACACAAAACTTTAGTTGTGCGTGTGGAACTAAGATGTATAATGTGGAGAAATCAATTGGTTTAATGCGGAAAAAAAAAAACTTAGTTGGCCAATTTCTATCAGTAAGGGTGAATGTTTTAGAATCCAGATTTGATTGACACAATTTTTAGTTGTCAATAACGATGTTAAGATTCATATACATATATACGTACTATACCTTAAATGACTTTATTTTAGATCGATTTTTCAGTATGTAAACAACAAAGACAGCATATAGAATATGAATAGAAAAAAAACATAGGAAGACTTAACCATTAATGGATTCTTATTAATTTTTGACATTTTGTCCGCTTTCAACATAATAGTTTGGTGGATTTTTTTTTTTTTTTTGCAAATAAAGGTAATAACAAAACTACCGAACTTGGAGGATCAATCTCAATGTCCAAAAGAAAAGACAAAACATGGAAGAAACACCGGAATAGTTATAGACCGCAATGGTACAGGCATTTCAAATGAAATTGTGGGTTAAACCAAGTTTTATGGCGCACCGAACCTCCTTCTTTGCGATATCTTATGGACCGGTTGTAACACACAACGCAACACGGTTGTGAAGACATAACAGGGATAATAAGATGATCATCTCAGTACAAAAATCAGCAAAACAATAATCAAAACACACACTAACCAATACGTTCAACTTAATTTTGATTTTTTCCACCAGTGGCTGATAACGAAGGAAGAATTTTTTAGGGACCGTATGAGACGCATTTTCTTGTAACCTTGGTCCAAGAGTCGTTCGGGGAAACAGCGGTGTCGTATAAAAAATCAGAAAAAAATGTACAAGCCCTGGCATCTCAAATAAGTTGTTAAATATAAGCACCGTAAGCAGGTGAGGTAGGTATGTTGCTTTCAAGATAAGGGAAATTAATAATTTAAAAATTTAAGTCGTCTCGTCTCTTTTATCGTAAATTTTTGTACTGAAATGACCATCATTGTCATATTAGAGATGCGAATCCAAGAACGATGTGAGACAATTGGGTTCGGTGGTTTCCTTAATTTCAAACTCTGGAGGATATATCAAAGGAATCCATCTACCAAACGAATCGTTGTTTGCAGAGAGGACATCGTCGATATATCTGAAAGTGAGATTAAAGGACCTTGCCCCTTTAATCCTCTTGTCCTTGAAGAGTTCTTGAATTTTTTATGTCTCCCAAGAGTATAAAAACAAATCGAGTAGGAGAGGAGCACAATTTATGCCTATTAGAATGCCAATTTGTTGTTGAAAAATCTCCTCCAACTGATTTGTTATTCTTCAGCATGTTGGGTAAATCATGATTTCCGTGATAAAGAGCGTTTCGTCTGACACAAAATTGCCAAAACTAGAAAACCAATCTACTTCTCGTTTTTAATGTCTCGCACCTTAAGTACCACTCAAGAAATTCAACAGAAGATCTCATGTGCTCATAAACAAATACGAGATTATACTATATCTAAGAAAAGTATTAAATAATATATGTTGTGGTGTATTGTCGTTTTTGTACCGATTTGTTCAACACCTAATCGAAGTGACGGCTATACCAAGTTGGAACTGATTTCTCCTCTGCGGTTCACTCTGGTTTAGACTTGACTTCCTGTTTCTTATTGCAGAACTTCAATTATTTTTTGAATGAGTAAAAGAGTGCCAAAATGGCATTCGAATAGGCCCCGTCTCCTTCATATTCTTAATTGATAATTAGGCAAAATACCAAAACAATACAAGCAAAAATATCTAAAACAGATGACCTTACAATGAAAACAAAGTTCGAGACAATACATTTTGTTACGCCTGATACGCGTTTCGTCTTTTCAAGACTCACCAGAGGCGCTCTACCAAAAATATTGAAAAAAAATCGTTATGATTATGACGAGCATAGAACAATGAAACCAAAAATACCGATATGGGGAACCGAATTTTAATTAAGATGGTCAACCTATGTCTGGGATAGGAAGAACCTTGAGGTTTAGACAATTTTGAAGTTAAAACGGATAATTTAAAAAGAAAATAATGAGATGTGGAATAAGTGTACTTGACACAGCCCACAATCAAGCGGCAATTAATAACTTGGATGTGTTCTCCAACACCAAAGTGTTGGTGCCGGAGCGTGCTAACCTCGGGGAATTAAAACTCCCCCAGCTTTGCTAACCTTCACGTGTGTTCGAAATAAAAATGACATCAAAGTCCCAGACAATACATTTTGCTACCCATGACTCGCGTTTCGCCTATTCAAGACTCATCAGAGGCGTTCTACCTAAAATATTGAGAAAAACCACAAATTATATGATTATGAAGAGCATAGAACGATGAAACCAAAAATATCGAAATGGGGAACCGAATTATAACTAAGATAATTCAAAACGGAAGTTAACTCTTATGATATCTTTCGAAAATCTTAAGCGAAGGCAACAACCAAGTAGCAATACTGGGGAAGATGGTGGTGAGACAAATAATTTATCAATATTAAACACAATTCACAACAGAAGAAGGTCTATATAAGACAATCAACAGATTAAACAAAACAATTTTATTGTGGTATCACTTAACAAAAACATAACAATTAGAAATCAATAATCAGCTTCAAATTAAAAAAAAATATATACAGTTTATCAAAATATATACAGTTACTAATTGAAATAGAATTCGAAATGATTTTGAAAAAAAGGCAACGGTCTAAATAAAACAGTAGTAGTTGTAGTAGCGGTAAATTTAAAAGACTTGTTTTAAGAGCAGAATACTTTTAAATGAAGGACTTTAAACTTAGACCACAGCCACTGGTGGACCAACCCCAATAGTAGTTGTGGGTGGGTCTGTTACTACAACGGGTACGGTGGCGGCATTTGTGGTTGCTGGTGGCGCGGTTACACCAGGCGTCACCTCAGGATCCGTAACTAGACTGCAGGAGAATTCCGGCTCGTTGTTGACGTCATATTTGTACAGGAACATCATCATATGGTCATGACTGGGCATTTCCAATCTGTTGGTGATGGTAAACTCTCTACTGGGACCGGGCATCCAATTGGGTCTTCTTCCTCTGCGTCCTCCACGCCTCCTCCCACCTCTACCTCCTCCTCTTTTAAATCGACGTTCGGGTCTCATAACCTTGAGAGGTTGCATCAACTTAAAAAATAAAAAATTATTTTATGAATATCATGTGCTTGGCATATTTTTAATTTGTTCTTAGATAAACAAAAAAATTGTTATATTATAAATTAAACATTTCAATGTTCTTTCTTCGTTACAAGAAGCAAAGTGGTACCAATTGGGCATCCGGGTGTCAAAAGTCCGAAAGGGGAACGTCAAAGTTGTTGTTGTTGTTGTTGCTGTTGTCGTCGTTGTTATATCTTGTTATTCGGTTGGGATTGTGACTTTTTTGTTGCTTGTCTTTCAAATAATATTTGTCTAGCTGTTTGAAATGATGGTTCCACCCTTTCAGTATCTGTTCATTTGTGTTATATATTTGATCTTCTACCTGCAGTTCTGACAGGGTCGCTTTTTGCCCCTTACGTTGCGTATTGACTGGTCTATCCTTCCAAGTATTAATCGAGAAGCTTTATTACTATAGAACAGATAAACAGTTACGAGAACAGCGGTTCAGTCGACAACCTTTTTTTATTTTGAAGCAGAAAAAAATGGGTCAAAGTAAATGAATCATTCATGGGTTTTTACTTTGTATTCAAAAGAAGTCGATACATGTTTACTTGATAATATTCTTGGTCTTTTGTTTCCAGTTTTAAAGGAAAAGAATGTTTATTGATTGATTGATTGAATTTTTACCTTGAAAAAGTAGACGTCTTCAGTAAATGTGACGGTGGTCCTCAGTTCTCGCTCGGCCATGTCGTCCTCAATATCTACCACACAGAACCCAATCTCTTCTCTCATATCACCAAAATCGGGAAAGTCGGGTAAAGGATCAACTTCTCCAATATCTCCGGGAAAATCAAATTCGTCTGAACCGAATCGGAATTCCTCTTTAAGGTCTTCCCTATTCTTATCTCCCCTTGGGCCCTTCCTCCCGCCTTTTCGTTTACCACCAGCTGCTCTAGGAACCCGGACTCTACTTCTATCACTATCGTCGTCATCATCGCTATCATCATCGCTCCCATCGTCGCTGTTGAACAACGATGTTTTAACAGCATCACGTCTTTTCCTTTTGTCGTTATCGACGTTTTTCATGAAATCATCGATGTCCAGGTCGTGATTTTCACCCTTCAAATCACCTTCGTCGCTGCTGCTGCCACCGAGCCTTATTTTGTTGTATTTCTGAGGTGGATAGACAATATCATGGAGCATATCTATAGGTCTTTTGTCGTCAACCAAGTCGTTGTGCTCCTCTCGGGCAGGCAAGGCTGAGGTTCCGACAACAACAAGGGCTATAAATAGCCACAGCCTCATTCTGTAAGGATAGATAACGTGATTAAAGTTATTCAGTACTAAGGAACCTAGAACGGAGTAGTTCAAACAGTATAAGCTATATCACAGTTTACCCTTTGCCAATAACTAGAACGGAGTGACGAGATGTAATTCTAACACTAAATAGAAGATGATGAGATGTGAAATTCGTGTACGCGACACAACCCAAAATGTCAACGACAATTTAAAAAATCCACAATGGAAAACACCCAGCAGCCTTCAATGAAACCAGTGGTCGCTGCTCGCTGTTTTTCAAAAAGCTATATTGTAGTTTACCCTTTGCCAAAATATAAAACTGAGCGACAATATGTAATTCAAAGACTAAAAGCTATATTGCAGTTTAACCATTGCCGATATCTATAACGGAGTGACAAGATGTAATTCAAAGACTAACAAGAAAAGATATGGGTATAAACCCATATCCAAAGATACTCGGTTAAACTTTTGTTCATTTGTGTTTGATTTAAAAAGCAAAGAATTACCAGACAGAAATGGCCGGATTTCGTAAACCAGGATGTAGATGAGCGACAGATCTTAAATCAAATCCCACGGTATAAGACTCCATCCTGATGCTGTACACTAAATATCAAGTGGCTGGGATCAGTAGTTTCTGAGAAACCTGTTACGAAAATTTCTTTAGCCACCCCAGGGGCGGATCCAGAAATTTTCGAAAAAGGGGGTCCCTCATACTGGGTTCTGTGGGCCAAAAGAGGGGGGGGGTCCAGACCAATTTTTCTGAAAATCTACACAAAAATTAAAAAAAATTCGGAGGAAAGGGGGGGGTTCCGACCCCCGGAACCCCCCTTCTGGATCCGACACTGCACCCGACATTTACCATTAATCACCGTACAAAATATTAAATATTAATTAGCATTTTGAAGTCAGTGTTCCCTAAAAAGGATTATCAGTTCCTGTTTTTTTATGAACATTATTATATCTTTTAAATATTAAACATTAGTATACATGTGTTTGTTTGTTTTAAATTAGTTACATGTGCCGAATATTTTACCCGTGCGGGTCCTGGGAGGCGATTAGGCCCGCAGCAACGCTAAGCTTGCCGGAAAAAGTGCACCGACCTGACATCAGGTCAGGCAGCTTTACCCACAAATCGACTGACTGGGATGTGTGCCCTATGTGGTTGAATGGGGGCAGCAATGTCATAATGAATGCCGTGGTCGTCAGGCTATGAATACGGAAAACCTGACGCAAACTATTTTGGTGCACCCTGTGTTGGGAAAATTGTCACGTTCCTTGCACGTTTAACAACCTTGTAACAGGTGTCCGTGAGAGCGTATATAGGACCCGTAGGATCCCCCTGTAGTAGGCAAAATTGCGAGTCCCTTCCCATCACTCCTTTTTACCAGTGATACAAAACTCTCCTTGCTCATTGGCCTTTTGTCTCTACTTCCTCCACTTCATCATCATTTCATGTTTATTGTATCGCCCCTTACATGTTAATCTCCCGGATATGTATATAGAGAAAAGCAATAACTATAGCTAACCAAATTACGAATATATTTTGTGTAAAGACTTAGTAGTACAAATGGTCGAATATAGTTTTAAGTGACATAATGACATTTTTTAATAGATGAGTTGTTTATGAAGCAAAGAAGTACCAGTGGGTTGTTCGAAAATCGGAAAATTTATTATATAAAATGACACGACAAAATCACGATTCAGTAGACGTAAAAAGACAAGAAGAAAAGTAAACACCTTAAATTAAAGTCAGGGTACCAGTTCTTGCTTTGATATGTGTTTTTTAGTTTTTTAACATTCATTTATGTGCCATATATAATGTCGCTTTAAATTCTTAACAACACACGGTCGGATATGTTGTGTACAAGTTGCAATATTGTACATGTTGCAACGTGTACAGATAAATTGTACAAGTTAAGAAAAAAAAAACATGGTGGTCTTTTATCAGGTACATGTAATCCCAAAGAAGACATATAAGCTTTTACACATTTATGTCAAATTCTGCATGCCAATTTTAAGATATAGAAACCTAAATATTTAATAAATAGTATTATTGAAGTGCCAAAAAAGAGCATTGAAAGTGGTGTTGCTGAAATCAAGACATCAAAGTCTGGGAACTTATAGTGCCATCATTATGTCCTGGAAGTTCTTAAAACTTGTTGTATTTCATAGACTTGATCGTGAACTTGATGATACACTTTTACTTTAATACCCCGTTCTCATTGATGATTGCAAAAAATAAGTTGTGTCTAATAATGTAGAGGGCATCCAAAATTTTTCTTAACTTGTACAAATTATCTGTACATGTTGCAACATGTACAAAGTTGCAACTTGTACACAACAGATATATAGTTTAATGGGATTTTGAATGAAGTTCAAGCATGTTAAAGAGTTTTTGTTACTTTGGATAATGTCACAAATTAATAAATAAAACTTAACAGTTGCACTGAATATTATACAAGTAAACATTTAACTTGAAAAGGGGGGGCTTGATTTTTCGTTTTGGCAAGAAAAAAATATATATTTATCGAAGGTGATGCGACTGAATATTTGTTTCATTAAGGGACCGACCATTTAACTTGAAAAGGGGGGGGGGTTGGTTTTTCCCCCCAAAAAATATATATATTCTGAAAATTATTTTTGATGAAACAAATATTTTGGCAGCTGAGGGTAAAAAAAAATTCTGAAGAAGGATTTCTGCTATAAAAATAATGCTGATAATGAAAAAAGATATTCTGTTGCGACGCCTTTGAAAAATAAGTACAATGTACAAACTACATTCTAACATAGACCTGTATATTTAATTTACAGGTCTATGATTCTAATAATCATCCAGAAGACTAAAAAAAATCGCCGCATCCACACAAGTGCAAATCAATCAACGATCAATAAAATCTTCAAAGTAGATGTTTTATAATTGTCTCGTATGTGTGCACACCAAATGTATTTATAGATCAATATCAATTGAGGAAGATATATATACAAAATTATTTATAGATCGATGAATATTAACTGTTTATTTCTAACACATTTGTTTACGTCTTGAATCTCGTATGCTGCATGTATGTACAATCTTTGATTTGATTAGGTAATGAATTTAGTACATATCTATGCATTGATTAAAGTTTTTATTATAAAAATTGACCCCGGCTTTTGAGAATACACAAAAAAGGCAAAAAGGGGGATGGGCAGTTGTCGAAATTTTGTCAAATAAGTGACCAGTACATGTATAATACCTAAAATCTATATCAAAAATAGATAGTATAACTATTTTGTGAAAAAAAATCTCTAGGTGAAAACAGCAAAGCATGGGATTTAATGGTGTATAACTGTTAATAAAATTCGAATGGAAAAAGTGTCGTTCAGCTAGGACAACTGTAGGAATACATAACTGGCTGACAAAATTGAAACTAACCATTCAATTATCATTATAATGGTATGGAATAACGCTATTTTGAAAAGGTTCAATTCAGACCAACAGTAGATGTAACTAGTGAATAAAAAACGTTCAATATTTGAACATTCATCACGCACTATATCTTTTAGCGCACGCAGAACCTTATCACAAACTCAAACCAAATCCAATAATACTCTATAAGAACTGTTAGTATGAACAGTTCCGAGTATTGAAAACTATGCTGCAGTTTAACCACTGCCAATATCTATAACGGAGTGACAAGATGTAATTCAAAGACTTAAAGCTATATTGCAGTTTAACCACTGCAAATATCTATAACGGAATGACAAGATGTAATTCAAAGACTAAAAACTATGCTGCAGTTTAACCACTGCCAAAATCTAAAACTGAGTGACAAGATGTAATTCAAAGACTAAAAGCTATGCTGCAGTTTTAACCACTGCCAATATCTATAACGGAGTGACAAGATGTAATTCAAAGACTAAAAGCTAGATTGCAGTTTAACCACAGCGTTGATCATAGAACGGCTGTTTTGTTAAAACAAACAAAAAAATCTGCAGAATAGCACGTATGCATAATAAGTGATAATCCGTCTTGGGAGCCAAGTTACTTGATTGTGTCTTTTTGAAAGTATATTAATACTTACATTTCTAATTTTCCAACAAAAAAACTAATATATCTGCCTGTTTTCATTAAATTTTAAACGCTTAAGCGTAGTTATTGTTTTTATAAGATTAAGGCAAATCCTGGTTTAAATCCCCTGTGTACGCCATATCCGGATTTGTTCAATTTTAGGACTAAACATCTAAAATATACAGTAAAAAGGATTTGCATTGAAGTTTTCATCCTTGTTACATTAGAACATTGTACTAAAATGAAATCCGTCAAACTGTGGATAACTCGCGACTGTATGTACTAATAAGGCGGCTTGTATTTAAGTTCTATGTATTCTGAGTGGTGGTATTCAATTTAAATCGGCAAAGAAAAAAAAAAAAATTTGCATACATATATTGCCTCAGTTAAGGCAATGCTCGTCAATTATAGATGATCTAAATGTGGCCATTAATTTAGATACTAGTTATCTGTTTGAGTTGGTTAATTAGTTTTTGCTTTACTCCCAAGCACCACGAATACGGCTATATATAATTATAAAAGGGGGATATTCTTATTTTGATGAGCATGAAATGATCATGTAATGTAAATAAGGAAATGGGAACCCAGTACCAATCGGGCTTGAGAGATTTTTTTGCCACAGGGAAAAGACAATTTAGCCTCCTGTATGGAGATTCTACGAGTCCTACTCCTACTGAGGCCTGCAGCAAGGTTCTTTAATGTGGAACACGACAAGTTTCTCCACAATGTGCACCACTATGGTTTGTGGTCAGGTTTATCACATCATATATAGGAGATAGTTAGATGTGGAATAAGTGTACGCCACACAACCTACAATGTAAACGGTAATTTAAAAAATCCACAACGAAACACAGCATGCAGCCTTCAATGTGACCAAAACTCGCTGGTTTCCAATTGGCCCTGGACTGAATATAAACTACAAAATTATGATTCAAGATTCAATCCTAAAAAGATCCCATTCTTAACAAAAAATAAAAACACTAAATTTGACGAATTGATAAAGATGAGGGTCACGTCCCCTAGCATTTATAGTTACAATTACGCTGCTCCTTTCAACCACCTGTGGCACACATCCAGGGCCTTGATGCATAGCGGCCTAATCCTATGTCAGGGTTCTGAGATCTCGTAGGTGGACTTTTACCAACCGATTAGCGCTGTTGTGGGCTTTCCGACACCGGCGCCCACACTGGTAGAAAATCTGAATGAAATTTAAAGTTTATTTTCGTCTATTGAAACGTTGGTACAGCCATCATTTGATCTACAAAAACATTGAACAAGAGACCATTAATATTGCTATTTTCCGGTTTTAATTAGCTATTTTTGACCTTGAAAGTGCCATAATCCGGTTTTAGATAGCTATTTTTGACCTTGAAAGTGCCATAATCCGGTTTTAATTAGCTATTTTTGACCTTGACAGTGATTATCTGATACAGAGATTTGTCATGAAGATTCCGCATCTCAAAATATTAATTTTATTGCTTTGACTGGGTCTTCAACCTAGCTAAATGCTACAATTCACAAGTTGAATGTAGTAAAAAACAGAAACCAAAAGAAAAAGAAAAGAGAAAAAATACTAATAAAACTACATTTACGTTAGCTGGACCGACCATTTAACTTAAAGTGGGGCCTTGGTTTTGTCTTAAAAAATATTTTGAATATGATTTTTGATGAAACAATATTTTGACCACACAGGGTTAGAAATTCTGAAGAAGGATTCGGCATTTTAAAATGATGTTAATAATAAAAAAAATATTCTGTAGCGACGCATTCAACAAATAAATATTTTTCCGCGCATTTTTTTTTCTGGCCAAAACAAAATAAAAAGCTACGCAGAGCGCAGCATGATACGACCAAAACATGTTGAACCCTGTAAGTTTGCGAAAGCGGTAGGAGATAATGCAAATCTGATTGAAAAATGCAATTACGAATTTCTACAAGGATTTCAATGAAAAAATGATTTTGAAAATCGGACCACAAATAAAAAAGTCGATTTTTCAGGTGTGGCCCCTTTTTAACCCCTCATAGCAATGTAACGGTGCAAGATACATCAAAACTGTTGATACATTTTGTTGAAAGAATTTATTGAAAAATACAATTAAAAAAATGATCAAAACCACAAGACAATTTAACATTCTATAGACATTTTATCAACACACCCATGTTAGCCCCTTTTGGTCCTTTTTTTCTAAAACGGTAGGGGCCAGAAACCTCAAATGCATTACCATCCTTTTTTTTAATAGTGACAAATATCATTAAAATTTTATAAAAATTGCTTCACTACAACTAAAGTTATCGCATGGAAACCAAAGTGTCTACAGACGACGATGACAACGACGATGACGACAACAGCGACATCGCCAAAACATAATAAGATAGTAAAAATTATGCGGTCGTATAAAAACATGGCCTTCTTTCAAGTTAAATGGTACGAATCTTATGTACGTATTAAATGGAAACAGTATTATTAGTTATACGGCTAGGTCTGAGAACTATAGAGGGTATTCACACTTATCCTTTGTTTTATTTGGGAAACGGGTTGGCCCTTACGCCATAAATATTCAGCTCTTTACAAGACTAATTATCAGACACAAAGCACATATTAACAGGCAATTGTTCTTCTCGTTAACTTCGTGTAGTTTTCATTTTTAGGCAAAATATACATGAAACAATGCTACTTTTAACTTCAAAGGGCCATAATCGTTCAATGGCACCATCTGAAAACTTCCACCCAAAAAAAAAAACAACAACAACAAAAACAGCCAGCAGCATTCATAGAGACCAGTGATCGCCGTTTGCTGTTTTACAATCGGCCATAGATTGAAAACCAATGATTCAAGTCTTCTCTTAAAAGAAAGATCCCCTTCTTGACTTAAAACAATTGACATAACTTTGACCAATACAAAATAGATCCCTTGCTAAGGACAGACACATTTAAAATGCGTTGGGGTTAAACTAGTTTTTGTTCGGGCCCAAGCTTCCACCTATTGATTATCAATAACAAAGCATAAACTAACACACAGTTAAAATCGATAGAGGCTCTGTTCAACAAGTGAGAACCTGAGACACAAAGAAAAACAAGGAAAAAAACCGGAACGTAGAGGTACTAGAAGTTACTGACAGCTAGCTTAGTAGTATCTATCGACTGATTTTTTCTTAAAATCAAGTATATCGATTTTAAATCCAAATCAACACTTCAAACAAATGTCACCACACAAAACCGATACACTGGATCGTTGTAATGATACACAAGAGTTAACACTAAAACACTAAAGTATGTCTCGCTGTGCTAAGCTATTACTAGGGCATATGGATACAAGTTTCATAAACCTAGGACCATTAGTACTTGAGATATTGAGGTGCTCATATAACCTAACACTTTTTTTTGTGTATTGAAAATTATCAAAGGCACCCAACCAGAAATCAAGGGTGCCGTTTCATAAAGCGATCGTTAATTAACGTGCTTGTTATTCCATGCAAATTAAATGGGCTAACGTTCACGTTAGGCTAACGATTGCTTTATGAAACGGCACCCAGGTCAAGGTCAAAAGATGTTGAGTGCTTAGCTACTACTGAGGCCTATGCATACAAAGTTTCAACAAGCTAAGACCAATCCTGATCCTGCCGTCTATACAGACACGACTGATCTCTGAATGAGTCAGTGGCCCCCTCATGCGGAATGTTTTTCACAGTATAATATTCTCACAATACTTGTCGGAAAAAAGTGCGCAGGCTCATGATCAGGGTAGTGGGAGACGAGGAGTATCAAATCGTCTCGTGTTCGTAATGTATTCTCCCACTAGCATTAAAAATGTCTTGGTATACTTTTCTGTTTTCTTCTGTCTTTGATAAGAGGTGGTGGACTTCCAAGGTTAGGCACGGTGAAAGGGCCTTGATTTGCTGTTGTAGCTTGTGTCTCTGGGTGTCGTACTTCTGGCAGTCAATTAGATAATGTTCTGTGGTCTCGTCAGATCCGCAGTCACACTTTGGTGCGATTCCGATTTGATGTCTATATTTGTTTAGGCGGTTGTAGCCGGTGCGTAGTTCTGTAAGAATGCGGCCAGTGTGACAATTAGGAAAATCCAGCATTGGTGGTTGTCCTACTTTTGGCCGTAGTTCCTGTAGCAGTCTTCCTGTGTTCCCGTTGTCCCAACGGAATTGCCATTTCTTTTTTGTAGATCTTTTTACCGCTACCTGTATATCTGATTTTGTGACATAGTTATACTCTCCTTCCATGTTGCATGCGTCCGTCGCGGCTTGTTTGGCAAGCATGTCAGCGATCTCATTTCCGGCTATATTAGCATGGCCTGGGGTCCATGAGATCACTACTTCCACTCCGCTTCTGGACAGCACATGGATATGCTCCTTTATGTCCCTAATGAGGTCCAGGTAGTTGGTCGATTGCCAGTTCAGGGAAATAATTCCAACCGCTGTCTGACTGTCTGACAAAATGTGTAGCTTGTTGTGGTCTTTTGACGGGTTGGCAATACAGTGCTGCAGTACTATCTCTATTGCCACTAGCTCCCCCAGAAGAATCGATCCTCGTCTGGCTACTGGTTTTCTTAGCTGGATGTTGCCCTTACTCCCTGGGTATAAGATAGCTCCTGCTCCACATGGTCCTGGGTTTCCCTGACAAGACCCATCTGTGAAAGCGATGATTGTCTCTTCATTCGCACCTCCAAGTAGTTTCTCTATCAATTCCTTGCACAGTAGTTGTTGTTCGTCTGTCCTTGATTTGGAGCTGCCTAGTCTGTTCCAGTAATGTGGTTTTGACATCATCAACTTTTCACATCCGGGTTTGAAAGTTACTTCTGGCTCTATCAGTTTGATGTCTATGCCTGTAGTCCTTCTCATGTCTTCCGCTTGATTTAGGGCTTTTCCTGGAGGAGACGCAAAGACTTCATATCCTTCTTGGTCATACAGGCGATCCAGGCATTGCTTGATTGGCTCATACACTGATTTTGCTTGTATCTTGGCTATTTCCCTGACAGCTATCTCCTCCAAGCGAAGGTCAACTGGGGTGATGTTGGCTTCTACCTCCATGGCTTCTCTACCTTTGGTAATCCTAGGCATATGGCCAGGCCTTTTCTTTGTATTGCTTCTAGCTTCTTCATGCTCTCTTGTGATGTAATTTGCCAGACTGGACATGCATATTCAATTATTGATCGTACAAGGCTGTTGTTTATACTCAGGAGTTTGGTCCTTGATATGCTGGCTAACCCTTTGATTTCCCTGATGGTATGTAGGGCTCTGTTTGCTTTTTGCTCTGTTCTGTTCACGTGTTCTTTGAAGTCTAGTCTTTCATCCAGTGTGACTCCTAGGAGTTTTGGTGTTCTGTTGTATCTGAACTGGATTTGCCCTGATTGGATGCTCTTTTCGTTCTCATTTATTTCCTTTGCTGCGAAAAAGCATGTTTCACTTTTATCTAGGCTGAGGTTAATCCGCCATTGTTTGGTCCACTTCAATATCTTCATGATGTCGTCAGAAACTAGTTGTTTTACGGTCGTCAGGTGTTTTCCAGTGTGCCATATTGTTCCATCGTCTGCAAATTTGATGTTACTTCCTTTTATCTCTTCCATCATGTCGTTGATGAACAGGTTGAATAGTGTAGGCGAGATGACAGAACCCTGCGGCAGACCCATTGTGGTGCTGAAAGGTTCTCCACAGTAATCATCGAGCTGACAACATGCTGACCTGACACTAAGAAAGCTGTTGATCCAACGCCAAGTTGTTCCTTTAATGCCCAGCCTGTATAGCTTTACCATTAGGCCTTCTCGCCAAACTGAATCATAGGCCTTTTCTAAGTCGAGGAACCATGCTACAGTGACTTCATTGTTGTTAAACCCATTGACAATGGCCTGTGTCAATCTTGGTAGGGCATTTACTGTGGAGTGGTTCTTTCTGAATCCCTCCTGTGTGGCATCAATTATCTGTTGACCTTCTACATAGGCTACTATTCTGTCAAGTATTATCCTCTCCATCACCTTGCACAGTACACATGTTAGACTGATCGGTCTATATGCAGAAGGGTTGTAGTAGTCTGACTTCCCCGTTTTCCTTAGGAACTTGATTTGAGCCACCTTCCTTTGGTCTGGCACCTCTCCTTTCTTCCATATCACATTGAGGAGCTGTGTAGTTGCTTCTATGAATGTTTCCCCTCCATTTTTGAAGAATTCTGTATACTGCAAGTCTGGACCTTGGGCTGTTTCCTCTTTCCAATACTTTTTTTAGATATGGAGGTGTTCGCTAAACCTTAACATTGCTATTATATGTATTGAAAACTGTCAAAGTCAATTAACCGGCAAATTAAGGTCAAGGTCAAAAGATGTGGATGCAACTGTGCTAAGCTACTACTTATGCCTATGCATACCAAGTTTCATCAACCTAGGACCAATAGTACTTGAGATATGGAGGTGCTCATATAACCTAACACTTTTTTTTTGTGTATTGAAAATTATCAAAGTCACCCAACCAGAAATCAAGGGTGCCGTTTCATAAAGAGATCGTTAATTAACATGCTCGTCATTCCATGCAAATTAAATGGGCTAACGTGCCCGTTAAGCTAACGATTGCTTTATGAAACGGCACCCAGGTCAAGGTCAAAATATGTTGAGTGCTTAGCTACTACTGAGGCCTATGCATACAAAGTTTCAACAAGCTAAGACCAATACTTTTTTTAGATATGGAGGTGTTCGCTAAACCTTAACATTGCTATTATATGTATTGAAAACTGTCAAAGTCAGTTAACCGGAAAATTAAGGTCAAGGTCAAAAGATGTGGATGCAACTGTGTTAAGCTACTACTTATGCCTATGCATACCAAGTTTCATCAACCTAGGACCAATAGTACTTGAGATATTGAGGTGCTCTCAAAACCTACACATTGCTATTAAATGTATTGAAAATTGTCATCACTCACCCGGAAATCAAGGTGAAGGTCAAAAGATGTGAATGCAACTGTGCTAAGTTACTACTGGGGCATATTCATGCCAAGTTTCATCAACCTAGGACCTATAGTTCTTGAGATATGGAGGTGCTTATAAAACCTTACCCAAAATTAAGTTAACGCCGCCGGTAAAGTAACACCTTCGTTCCGCTCTGCTTCGCAGGCGAGACAAAAATGACATAAGTATTAAAAGGCAATTAACATTTAAGCACTTTTCACAAGAAGCCTATAATAAGAAGATATTTTTGTCGGACCACAAATAATTAAGAGGCTCACACGAACCTGAATCGATCACCTGGTCTTTAAGGCCATAAGGGTCTCTTCTATATGGGGTTATCTGTCATTTTTTATCCAGTAGAGACTTTTGTAGAGTTTCAATGAGCTGGAGGTTTTGAAAGTGATTTGCAATAGTTTTCAGTTTATACAACAAAAACATGAACAAAAAACGCTATGTTTTACCTTTAAAGGACCATGACTCATATATAAGGGGTTATCTGACAAATTCGACCAAATTGAAACTTTTATAGAGCTTCATGGGCAGAAGGTTGAAGCAAGCAACAATTTTTCTCTATCGTAAATAGTTTTCTTTCTATTGGACAAAACATGAATAACAAACCTATTTTGGCCAAAACATGGGCCTAAACCCCTACACGAGGTCACCTGACAACATCAACCCAATACTTAGAGATTTTTGTAAAACTTAATGAACTGAAGGTTTAAGCAAGCAACAGTGTTTCTTTATCTTATTTTTTATTTTAAAGAACAAAACATGAAAAACTGTATATCTATATATATACACGGTGTCATTTTGGTTCCATGAATATCATCGTCGGAAACCCACGGGAGAGGACGTAATCTCCCGTGGGTTTCCGACGATGCATGAATATCTGCAAAGCAGTAACTGGCAGGGAGAAGAAATATGTGACATTTCATAGGAGGATCGTAATCATTGTGTATTATATTAATCCTATGGATATTCTTTAAACCAAACAACTGCATTTTCGTTCTTAGTTTTTCTTATATACGAACCTCATGTGGAAATTGTTTAACGACGTATAAATGTATATTTTGGTTTTGGTTTTGGTTTACAGTAGATTTTGGGGTAGAAATCAGACCAACAAAAGGTGGCTAAAACGATAATTATACAATAAAGTTCAATTGCATTAAAAAGCCAAGCAAATCTTCAATTTTACAAATACTGTCTACTTGTATTGTACCAAACAATTAATATTATTTCTATGTATTAACATTCTGTTCGTTTCTCTTTTCTTTGCAAACTTTCAGTGACAGGTAATATGTTTTGCAGCCCTTTGATGGATAACCTATACAAATAAGAACACCTTTGAAATAAATTACAGGGTCACAAAACTCATGCATTTTGCTGTATCTAGGTTTAGTTAATTGAAGGTCGTACTTGAAGTATTTTTGCTGTCAAAATGTCATAGATATTTGATGCAATTGAAAGATGAATAGGTTTGCTGTGATAATAATTAAACAATTAACTAAACCTAGATACAGCAAAATGCATGATCTTTTCTATTTCTGCATATAGATCAAACCTTGAAATAATTGAAATAAATGGAAAGCTAAATTAATAAGCATGGTATTGCATTTTTGATAAAAACATGCAATGGAAATAAAAAATGGGACAGACTCACCTGATGGAGTTAACAAGACTTGTAAAATGCCAACAAGTCATTAAAATGGTTTTGGTATGTCTGACAAGGAAAAAAGTGTTGAAAAAGTTTTTTGGGGGATTTGAATCTATATAACAAAATAAAACTAACTAATCTTTTTCAAAACCATATATCATGAAACCACATAATTATTGTTCTAAAAGTAATTTTATAAATTTCTTAAAAATTTTATGTTGTGCAGAAGTCAATTTATCTTTCAATGACATGTTATGTATTAAACCACCCTTTGATGGATGTAAATGAGGAAAAACACTATAATGTCTAGCCAATTAGACAAAAATGCATTTGGCTGCATTTAAAATAAATGAATGTAAATGGAACAGGATAAACAAAAATAATGTTTAAAATATTGAAGAAATATCTGAAGTGCCAAAGGAAACATAAGTCAAAAAGGCTAATTCATTTCTCCCTGCAGGAGACAACATATGGCAATGATGAATAAAACTGACTGAAAAATGGATGCTTAAGAAGTCCTTGCCATACTGTCAAACACCAAAGAACCTTAATTGGATTACAACTTGTATATATGGCTGAAATATTGCTATAGGGACGTTAAACAAACAACAGTCAATCAATCAATCAATCAATTTAAATTCAAGGACATCTATTGTCATGGGTTTGGATTAAATTGCTAGAGATGGATTCAAATTTGTGGTTTACTTTTATTTAGAGAAATGAAACTTTTATAGTCATTAGGTATCTAATGTAGTGGTTTTATATTGATATCCTTTTCAGAATTTTTTTATAAGGTTTAGAGATATTGAGATAGAAGTATGAAATATTATGAAAAAGATTCAATACCCATCTCAGAATTCAGAGTTAGCTTAAAAGCCTTTGTCTGGCAAATCTATTGACCTTCACCTTTGACCTTTAGATCACAAAATCAATAGGCTTTTTTCTTTACCTCATATGCTAAAATATGTGTAAGTGTCATAAAATTTTATTAAGGTGTTCAAGGGTTATGCTTTAGAAACAAATTTAATGCTAAACGTTTTCAAGACTTGTTTCCATTGACCTTTTGGCACCTAAATCAAGAGGTTCCTGCTTAAATGTGTGTAGCTTGCATAAAATTCAGTTCAGGGGTTAAAAACTAACAATGTGGACCAATTTACTCCTAAATTTCAACCAGTCATGTGTGTAAGTGATTTGAATTCAAAACTTTGCAACATAGACCAAACTGGACTGAAGGATTAAAAGCTGGTTTTTATTTTTTTGCAGAAAGGCAGAGACATTAAGTTCTTTTTTAGACATAGAGCAAGTAACATAACAAGGACCAGCACAAGTACACATAAAAGTTTTTCCATCTCTGTTTAAGAAAAATTTTGTCATACTTTTTTGGTTTATTAAAAATTTTATTTTTTCACTACATCATGCATGTTCAATGTTTTTTCAACTGTTGTCTGTAGCTTTCTATATCAAAGAAAATCCTTCTGAAATCATCTTCTGTGATTCTGAAATGAAAGAAAAATTCATATCAGTCATATTTTTACAAACTAGAATGGCAGTCTCCATGGAAGACATATGTCACCTGCGTCTTGAAATATTCTGTAAACAGGAAGTAGATGAATTATTGGCATAAAATTGCTTAACACCATATAGTACTATGGGAAGTAGCTACATACCAAATATCAAGAGGCTGTGACATGTAGTTGCCCAGAAAACTGTGACAGAAACTTTTGTGATAAGGCAGGATGCAGAACATTGGACGATGCAAAACGACGAAAAGTGTCAAAATGACTCCTATATGTTGCTTTGCAACACGTTGCAGACAACATAAAATGAAACAAGCATTCTGAGAATATTGCAAAAAATACATAGTCCCTTGTACAGACCCTCTTAAATTCAAACTAACCATTTTTGCGATCATCGTGCGCTCATCGTGCATTCATCGTGCGCTCATCGTGCACTCACCGTGCGTTCATCGTGCGCTCATCGTGCGTTCATCGTGCGCTCATCGTGTGCTCATCGTGCGTGTGAGAGGTTTAGCGTGTGAGCGGTTTAGCGTGTAGATGAACGTTTAATCGTGTAAATGAACGTTTCAATCGTGTAAATGAGCGATTCAATCGTGTGAGTGGTTTAGCATGTAAATGAATGTTTCAATCGTGTAAATGAACGTTCCAATCGTGTGAATGAGCGATTCAATCGTGTGAGTGGTTTACCGTGTAAATGAATGTTTCAATCGTGTAAATGAACGTTTAATCCTGTAAATGAATGATATAATATTTCGAATGTGCAAAGATACAATAGTATACATTGTGTGATTGAAGTCTGTTCGTGTTTTATTTTCAAATATAGGTACATACGTGTACGTATTATCCATAAGTTTTATCCTTGACTTTAAAAACATGTATGCAAGTCTCCATAGAGTAAAGAACCAGTATAAATAAATTAAACGAATAATTTAATAATTAAATAAATAAGAATTGGCATTTATCTGACTTTTCGGTTTTATCAGCTCACCTGACCCGAATGTGAGCTATTGTCATCGTTAAGCGTCCGTCGTCCGTCCGTCTGTCGTCCGTCGTCCGTCGTCCGTTAACTTTTCTTCAAAGATCTTCTTCTCTGAAAACACTGAAGGGATTGCATTGATACTTGGTATACATGATCTTTAGAATGTCCTCTACCAAGTTTGTGAATTATATACATGTCGACCAACCAACATGGCCGCCGTTGCTAAAAATAGAACAGGGGGGTCAGACCATTGTTTTTGGCTTATAACTCAAAAAGTATAAGAGATAGAGAAAATCCGAAGCAACCATCCTTGTTCAGCATCAAAAGCTCTACGAATCTCTCCATTGAGTCGAAGTTGTAAAACGACTCCTTATAGGAGTTATTGCCCTTTAATCATCAAAATTGACCATTTTTGCTGTTTTTGGACTATATCTTGAAAACCATTAGAGCTAGAGGAAAAATTAGCATTGCAGAATTGTTTAGCTCATTGAGATCTACTAAAATGATTTCAGGGTCAAAATTGTCAGATCAGCCGTTTAAGAGTTATTCCCCTTTAACTGTTTTTTTCCATTAATTTACACTGATTTTCAAAAATCTTCTTCTCTAAAACCACTGAAGGGATTGCATTGATACTTGGAATACATGATCTTAAGAATGTCCTCTACCAAGTTTGTGAATAATATACATGTCGACCAACCAACATGGCCGCCATTGCTAAAAATAGAACAGGGGGGTCAGACCATTGTTTTTGGCTTATAACTCAAAAAGTATAAGAGATAGAGAAAATCCAAAGCAACCTTCCTTGTTCAGCATCAAAAGCTCTACGAATCTCTCCATTGAGTCGAAGTTGTGAAATAACTCCTTATAGGAGTTAATGCCCTTTAATCATCAAAATTAACCATTTTTGCAGTTTTTGGACTTTATCTTGAAAACCGTTAGAGCTAGAGGAAAAGTTAGCATTGCAGAATTGTTAAGCTCATTGAGATCTACAAAAATGATTTCAGGGTGTAAATTGTCAGATCAGCCGTTTAAGAGTTGTTCCCCTTAAACTGTTTTTTTTCATTAATTTACACTGATTTTCAAAAATCTTCTTCTCTAAAACCACTGAAGGGATTGCATTGATACTTGGTATACATGATCTTCAGGATGTCCTCTACCAAGTTTGTGAATTATATACATGTCGACCAACCAACATGGCCGACGTTGCTAAAAATAGAACAGGGGGGTCAAACCATTGTTTTTGGCTTATAACTCAAAAAGTATAAGAGATGAAGAAAATCGGAAGCAAATTTTCTTGTTCAGCATCAAAAGGTCCTTACAGGAGTTATTGCCCTTTAACTGTTTTTTCTATTAATTTAAACTGATTTCCAAAAGTCTTCTCTGAAACCACTGAAAGGATTGTTTTGCAACTTTGTATACTTGAAAGTTTGTGAAATTTATTCAAACTTTGGCATAAGAGATCAGGTGAGCGATTCAGGCTCCTGGGAGCCTCTAGTTTCATATATCTATGCTTGTTTCATCACAGGTCAGAGCGAATGACCCGCCTCGGAATCGATTCCGTTAGTGGTATATGTATGAATCTGCATATTAAGAAGAAAAATTATTAACAAAAAATATACATGTATATGTTTAATAAATACTTTTGCTGTCATAGATATCATTTTCAGTAGCAAGATTTGAATATTAATGAATTTTACCTTTTTGTAACAAAGGTTATAATGTATATCTCGGAAATGGTGAAACTTGCCCTTTATAGAAGATGAGCCAAGGAGTCTGCTAAGGAATTTTTTTTTCGTAGGTGGTTTCCGTGGGGAGGGGGTTTAACTGCGTGCTTTGCCTTGGATTATCAAAAAGGGAGCTTCGAGACTGGACTATACCTCGAAACTAGTTTAACCCCGCCACATTTTAAATGTTTTAAATTGTTTTCAAAGCTTATATTTTCATTCGTCGTCTTTATGTTATTTGTTCTTTGCATGCAATTGTCAAACTAGAGACTCCCAGGAGCCTGAATCGCTCACCTGATCTCTTATGCCAAAGTTTGAATAAATTTCACAAACTTTCAAGTATACAAAGTTGCCAAACAATCCTTTCAGTTGTTTCAGAGAAGATTTTTGGAAATCAGTTTAAATTGATAGAAAAAAACAGTTAAAGGGCAATAACTCCTGTAAGGACCTTTTGATGCTGAACATGAAAAGTTGCTCCGGATTTTCTCTATCTCTTATAATTTTCGAAAGGGGAAAAACTCTTAAATGACTGATCTGACAATATTGACCCTGAAATCATTTTTGTAGATCTGAATGAGCTTTACAATTCTGCAAGGAAACTTTTCCTCTAGCTCTAACAGTTTTCAAGATATTGTCCAAATACTGCAAAAATGGTCAATTTTGACAATTAAAGGGCAATTACTCCTATAAGGAGTCATTTCACAACTTCGACTCAATGGAGAAATTTGTAGAGCTTTTGATGCTGAACATGAAAGGTTGCTAAGGATTTTCTCTATCGCTTATACTTTTTGAGTTATAAGCAAAAAACAATGGTCTGACCCCCCTGTTCTATTTTTAGCAACGACGGCCATGTTGGTTGGTCGAAGTGTATATAATTCACAAACTTGGTAGAGGACATCCTGAAGATCATGTATACCAAGTATCAATGCAATCCCTTCAGTGGTTTCAGAGAAGAAGATTTTTGAAAATCAGTGTAAATTAATGGAAAAAAACAGTTAATGGGGAATAACTCTTAAACGGCTGATCTGACAATTTAGACCCTGAAATCATTTTTGTAGATCTCAATGAGCTAAACAATTCTGCAATGATAACTTTTCCTCTAGCTCTAACGGTTTTCCAGATATCGTCCAAAAACTGCAAAAATGGTCAATTTTGCTGATTAAAGGGCAATAACTCCTATAAGGAGTCGTTTCACAACTTCGACTCAATGGAGAGATTTGTAGAGCTTTTAATGCTGAACACGGACAGTGGCTTCAGATTTTCTCTATCTCTTATACTTTTCGAGTTAAAAGCCAAAAACAATGGTCTGACCCCCCTGTTCTATTTTTAGCAACGGCGGCCATGTTGGTTGGTCGACGTGTATATAATTCACAAACTTGGTAGAGGACATCCTAAAGATCATGTATACCAAGTATCAATGCAATCCCTACAGTGGTTTCAGAGAAGAAGATCTTTGAAGAAAAGTTAACGGACGACGGACGGACGGACGGACGGACGACGGACGCTTAATGATGACAATAGCTCACATGACCCTTTGGGTCAGGTGAGCTAAAAAGCTAGGTTGAAAGAAAGTCTTTCTATTAAAATATTGTTTCTGATATGTATGCCGATTTCTCAGTCTAGAATTAAAACAGTGAGCAGCGGCCCCTGCATATGGTCACACTGACATCTATTGGCAGTTTTCCGTCGTTGACGTTTATTATATAAATACATGTACATATACATGTATAAATGTTGTGTTTCGTACTCTCGGTTTAGTGCACATCTTATGTTTTCTTTGCACGTAGTATTATTTCTTAATACAGTGTTAAGTTTTGTTGGGGTTTTTTTTGCTTCAAAACAGCAACGCTTATTTATAAGATACAACACAACACATAAAATTAGTACAGATCCCAGCAACACAATTACAGAAAAATAGAAAAAAAACGTTAGAAAAACGTAAATTACGCATCCACAAAATATTCATTGTAATTTCATAACGAAAATAATAGATTTAAATCTTAACGGGCATGATGGCTTTTAAACATTATTTTAATAAAAAAACGAAAATAAGTTAACTATTCGATTATGAGTAAGGGGGAAACCAGGGAGAGCGGGGTATGAAAGCCCATTAATTTTATAATTATTTCTTTTAAAGAGCATTTGTACATGTAAAAGACTATCTTGGGCATTCATTTTTAAAATTTTAAATTTAATCAAGAAATATATATATTTGATTATAATATTTTGACTTAAAATGAACATGTAACTGTTGTCTTATAACAAATTAAATTACACATTACGGTATATGTATCATAATATTTTTTTCATCAACTATCAATCTTCACGTGTGCATAATTTGTCACAGCTGGGTGTTTGAACGCGGTCCAAAAGCGACAGGTGGATGTTAATTAAGTAGGTCACCGAATGACACCCCAGGTATCGCAATCAACAGGTGTTAAAAGGTAGACTCTGAACATGTCAAATAAACAAAAAGGTAATTCATAAGATAGGCAATATACAAAATTTGAAGAAGACAAAATAATCTAAAGAAAAAAAAATGAAAAGATACAATGTCTTTAATGTTCTATTAAAAGTTACGAAAACATGACGTTTGGGAAAATATTCATTTATCTACAAATTAAAGAACACTTTTAGAATGGGCCCTCAGATTTCGCCCGTTTTGGTGTACATGTATGGGTAGGAATTTTTCTAGTGATAATATAAACCATTCTTTGGGACGTGCCGTAAAAATACAAACAAATGCGGATAATTTGTAAAGATTAGCACAACCTGTGCTTTAACAACTGTGTGTTGCCTTTTGTTATGTCTTCGTTTTTATCTTTCTTACCAGTTTTTTTGACACGCAGCATCAGTCTAGTTAAATTTTCTTAAAAAACAAAGAAAAGTCGATTCGGCTGTAATAGTATAAAATAAAGAAGGAATTTGTTCATGGCACACACTTGCCCCGCGTAAATCCCCAGACAAGAAGTAATGTTCAGTTGCACCGTCACGCTGAACCACCTTATCAAATCATTCTCATGAACGGAAAATAAATGACGAAAACTTGCAAACTATTTTTATGACTCGCGACGATATGTCGGGGGGGGGGGGGGGGCATTAAGTTTTACTCCTGTCCATCCGTCTGTACGTACGTATGTCCGCCCGTACGAATTTCCGTCAAGCTTTTCTCAGGAACCATACATGAGAATCCATACGTCCTTAGCGATTTTGAGACCTATCGGACATCTACTTCCTGTTTGGGACTTAGGCCAATTTTAAAATATGTGAACATAACTATGAAAATTTCCGTCAAGCTTTTCTCAGGAACCATAAGTGAGAATGATTTCAAACTTGGTAGGATTGTTAAGTATGACAAACTATACGCCCTAAGCGATTTTGAGACCTGTCGGACATCTACTTCCTGTTTGGGACTTAGGCCAATTTTAAAATATGTGAACATGACTATGAAAATTTCCGTCAAGCTTTTCTCAGGAACCATAGGTGAGAATGATTTTAAACTTGGTAGGATTGTTGAGTATGACAAACTGTATGTCCTAAGCGATTTTCAGACCTGTCAGAAATCTGCTTCCTCTTTGGGGTTAGTGGTGGCACCGTGTCCCATGGACACATTCTTTCTTTATTTATAAAAATGTTCATATTGACCCAGTCCCGAGACAAAAAGAGTGGTGGTACAGGTCTGCAAGTCACTTAGAACATACATACAACTTATGATACTGAATCACCATTCTTTCACATGTACATTTACATTGTTGAGAAAATCATAACGGCATCCTCCCAAATCAGGTTATTTGAGTCAACGTCCCGCTCCATCCTACATAATGATGTTTTAGTGGTGGACGTGGACTCAAAAACCTGACTTGGGAGTAATCCATGACGATACTAGAAATACCAACGTATCGATAGACGGACAAACGGGCAGGAGTAGAACTTAATGCCCTTACGTGTACATATCATCGCGGGATCTAAATTAACTACTTTTTTCTTTTTATATTATATTTATTAAATTGTGTCCGTATGTACGCAATATGGCAAATTAACGAATGACCACATGTCGCGGTATGCAATTTTTATCCATCCTCTATATATACTTCTTGTTTGTTGAGTATTTTACATTTAATTTTGTTCCTTCGTTCGTCATATACTACAACTCACGTAACTCGGCTTCTTTCGATCTTATAATGCTCAAAGTTGAAATAGGCGTTATTTGAGTATAGGATGCGTTTTCTTGACCAATACGACATTTACTTCGTTTAAGTTTTTGCTTCAAACTATATTATTACATTTAAATTATTACATGTTTTCGGGTAAAAAGACGTACCCACGTTTTACATAAGCAAGACATTGGATAATCATAAATTACACTTTAAAGGAAAAGCATAACCCTAACCCTAAGCACCATTCATTTATATGTAAAAGATAATGTTCCACAGTGTACACCAAAGTTAGAAATACCATTCTAATTATTATTAATATCACAAGTCGAAGGTTTTGTAAAGATATTTAATTTTTTTATAGACAGTTTTAGAAAACCCTTTGATTTGCCGCTGTCAAATCCCGCCCATCACTTGGTGTCCGTCGGTCTGTACTTGGTTTACTATGTTACATGTACCGCCCATCACTTGGTGTCCGTCTGTCTGTCCTTAGTTTACTATGTTACATGTATCGCCAATTTTTTGGTGTCTGTCTGTCAATGTCCCTGGTGTAAAAACGTATAACTTTATAGGTTTCTAAAAGAAGACTAGTCCATGTACTTTATTCCAAATGTTAAGTTTCAAATGTCTTTCTTTATCAAATCACATTTTTTTAATGAAGATAAACGTTTCCCCTTATGATGAATGCGAAAATAAATTTGGGGTTAAATTTTGAATTTTGTTAATTATTTTCAAGTTGGGAAAAATACATGTCTTATAAGATGTTACGTGATGTACCAAAAGGTTAATTGAAATGAATTTATCTATGATTATAACACTAATGGATCCGTATTTGGCTTTGACTTCACTGATGGTATATAGGAACAGTAAATAACTAACAATCAGTTTACACCAGCAATAAAAAAATAGAAAAAAAAAATAATAGTTAAAAATTTAAACAAATAAATGAAATATAAAAAAAAATAATAAAAGGTATTTTATATCATGAATAGTAATTATAATAAAAATATATGAAAGTAAAAACGAAAAAAATCTTTTTACATTAAAAATTCGACAATTACTTGTAGGCTAGTACTGTATCTGAAAACTATAACTAAAACGTGTTTTTATTTTCTCTGCATGAATATTCAACGTTCATCGCTCATCGTGCGTGTCAGCCTTTCAGCGTTCATCGCTCATCGTGTAACGTTCATTTGAGTGGTTAATCGTGTGAAATCCCCAATCGTGTATTTGACCGATTCAATCGTGCGTGTGAGTGTTTAAACGCTCATCGCTCATCGTGCATGGAACGTGTATCGTGCGCTCATCATGCACTCATCGTGCGTTCATCGTGCACTCATCATGCGTTCATCGTGCGCTCATCGTGCATTCATCGTGCGCTCATCGTGCGTGCGTTCATCGTGCGTGTGGTTAGTTTGAATTTTAGAGGGTCTGTACCACAGTGTTGTGGTTGAAAACTTTTCATACAAGAATATTTTGTGGCTACAACAAAAAGAGATTAAATTCAATTTCTTTTTGAAGATTTCATATTTCTTGTAAAAACAAATCCTTTTGCACTTAATGTCTTAAGTATACTCAATATATCCTGAAAATCTGCAACAGTTTCCCGTAGATCTTAAATACATTGTAGCAGCCTTAATTTTTGGTATTCTCATTTAAAACTGATTTACAGGAACTGCTTACTCTTCCAGAGCACTTGACTTCACTCTCGTTATGACTAGAGTTTCCATTAATGATTGCTATTTAGTTATTTTTGTATTTCTGTGTTTTATGCTGTCTGTTTCCTAATCCCGTTCTCTTTGGTGTTAACTGGGTTTTACCTCTGCCCTTTCGGACTCTTAACGTTTGGATGCCCTAGTGGTACCTCTGCTTCTCTCTAAGGATCACCTACTTTTTATTGAGAATAGTTTCCTGGAACTGTTTCGACTTCTCAGCAGCCCTCTGTACTATCTCTGACGGTATGGATGCCAGTCGAGCTACGTTCAGCCCATAGCTCTTCCCTGCACAACCTTGTACCAGCTGATAAAGGAATGTCACTGCATCTGATCCTTCTTCATTGTTATCATCTTAAAATAAAAAAGCTCTTTTTTACAGTATAATGAGATAATTTAATGTGGTTTAAACATAATTATATAAAACATATATCAATTTCATGTTTTTGTTTCGAAATGTGTTCATGAGATAAAATTCCATGACATGTATACTGTTTGTTGTGTCGCGTACACTTATTCCACATCTCAATATCGTATATGTTAATCTTTTATTGGCATTTTACACTTTAAGTGGTCTTTTGTAATTTATACTTGAGGAAAATATCAAGTTTTTGGTGTTAAACTGGACATTTTTCATTTTCACATATCTAATTATCCTGGATTTCATATTATTACTTTTGAAGATTAAATTAATATTTCACATGTTCTTATTTTAACACCCAATGAAAGCCACCAATGAAGCCAAATTGAATCACCGTGATAAAAAACATAAACAGTAGCATGAAAATAAATCTTCGTGTGATTTTTTGGGGGGCATATTTACACTAAAAAATTGTTAATGCCCATTGCAACTTACAGGACCAACTGCCAGTAGCCAGGCACCCACATTTCTTTCACTTTGCTTTTCAGTTCTTGATATCAGAACAAAAATAAAGGACAATGTATGATAAGAGCCCAATTTTGTCCCCAAATTTTGAAATTACTTTACTATATCAGCATGATTTTGTTCAAAGTCGTCCATTATGATGTTAAAATAGTTACCCAAAGTGGCTTAAAAATCGTGATTTGGTGAAAAACTGTTAAAAACCTGCAATTTTGAAGTGGTTTTCAGCATATTTAACTATGAGCCACACAGAGTACCACTACAATAATTTATGTAGATAATCATTTTTATATAGAAACAAACCACAAAAATATCTTTGTGGTACTCTGTGTGGCTTATAGTTAAATTTGCCAAAAACTAATAAAATTTGCAAGATCTTATCATTTTTCACAAAAGTTGATGATGTCACTGTTACGAAATAAACAAGATATAATTATTAAATTTATTTTACTATACCTTATTCATCTAAGAAAGGATATAGAATAGTTTAACCTCAGTTGAATTATTTTTGAAAAATGATAAATTAGGGGGCCAAATTTAGTACTTATCATATCTTTTCCTTTCACTAATTTATGAATCTAAAATAACTATATTACCTTCAGATGAATTGACCATGAATGACATGTGATGATTTTTCACAACCCCTGGATACATGTCTTCAAACTCTGACATCACTGTGTAATGGGTCACAAATAATGTCAGACATTTTATCTGGAAAAAAAATGTTATAAGTACACAAAAAGAAGAAACTAGAAACCTACAATAAATCTGACTAGTACAACAGGTTAAACTATCAAATGTGTCTATGAGCTACAGGTGGCCCTCCATTTCTTGAACAACCATTGACTCCAAACATGTAAATAACCTGGCAAATTGATTTTAACAAAGAAATTGATCAAAATTGTTCAAGCATAAAATACAGGTCAAATTGACCTTATTTCTACTGGGTGGTGTCATGCTACCCAAGACACATCTAGAGTTAAAATATCATTGACCTCCAACATGTAGTATTTGAGATATGAACCTTAACAGAGATCTAAACCTATTTCATTCATGTATGAAATATTCAATCAGACCTGCCCTAGTTTCACCAGCTTCAAACAGACACATATTTTTCTCCCTTTCCTAAGTTGTTCATAAGAAAAATGTAGGTCAAAGTGATCTAATTTTTAATGGGTTCAGTAGAGCCACCAAAGACACATGTCATGGTAAAATGTCATTGACCCCCAACACCTAGTATTTGATTTAATGAACCAAGAACTTTGTTGAAGATTAACAATAGGGGGAAAGTTGGTTCCAAAATACTAGTTTAACCATGCCACATTTTGTATGTGCCTGTCCAAAGCCAAGGATCCTTGTCAAAGCTTTTGTTTGTCATTGTCAACTATCTGATTTCTTTCTATCGGTATGTCCAGAAATGGGTCTTTCTTTGATAATCTAGGGATTTGTTTGAATCTGATGTACATGTATTGTATTTTTAGTCTTGGGCCAATGCAGGACGACAAGCAGCGACCTCTGGTCATGCTGAGGACTCCTGGCTGTTTTCCATTGTGATTTTTAAATCGCTTTTCTTTTATGTTGGTTGTGTCACAAACACTTATTCAAAATCTCTTTATCGTCTATTAACCAAAGTGTTACGGACATAAGGACAGACAGGGTTATAACTATATGTCTGACCCACATAATTGGTCGGGCCATAAAATTCAAGAGAATCTATTACATTATGGTTGATAAACAGAAAAGTCGGGCCATATAAATCCAGAAAGTCTATTACATTATGGTTGATGAAAAAAAAAAGAAACTGAGAATCAGTAATTTCATATTGTACCCACACATGCTAAAAATTCATATCCATGTGTAATATAACAGTCTTTGTGACATATCTGGTTAATGAAGTAATCCAATATAGCTTCACCATCATGTGTACTGGTACCCCGTCCTGATTCATCCAGTATAACATACCTCATTAATGAAGTAATCCAATGTACCATATGCTATAGCAACACCATCATGTGTACTGGTACCACGCCCTAATTCATCCAGTATAACCAGTGATCTCTTGGTTGCTCTACCCATAATGTCTGAAGCTTCTGACAATTCTACCATAAATGTACTCCTACCTTTGTATATTTCATCCATTGCTCCCATTCTGAATAAAGATAAGTTTTGTTTCATCATTTTATCTTGCACAGAGAAATTTGTATAATTGTGCATGATGTATGAAAATATTTACATAAATGTACTTTCTGCCTTTTCACCACAGTTTCCATCCTGAATTACAAAAATTTTCATTTCATTATCTTATCTTTCTATGACCATGCAGCATTAAAGGATGAGTGGCATTAAGGTTCATGCTTACACTTTGAATAAAATGGTCGATATTTGACCTATTTGTTTAGTCTCTGTACGACTAAAACAACACATAGAAACAGAAAATAAAAGTGTAGCAGCGCCTAGATATAAAAATGGCCAATCATTTTCCCTTCCAGTTTACAAGATTACTTTTGTTGTTTTCTCTATTCACTTTCTTTCCGTTCCAGTGGTCCCATAAATAAAGCATGAATTACCCTTAAATAACCTTCATGAAACCGATTGTGAGTAGATTTAATAACACCAACAATTTGACCAATAATGAAATAACCTTGCACGTGGAAGCCAAATGACAGGGCATTGTTGATATTTGGCTCTATTTGGGTGAACTGAAAAACGCAAAGAAAATGCCCCAGCAAAACTGATCGAGTGTACACATACAAAATACTAAAAGTTCAGGCAAAAAATATTTATCTAGACGCTGCTACACCTTATTAAGTAATTGAATGCGTAGTTTAGGCTCCACATAGACTAAAAAGGACATAAAATATCGGATATTTTTTCCAAAGTGTAAAGATAAACCTTAAGACCCTTTATTGGCCCAAGAAAATGTAACTGGTTCAAATATTATGATATCTATACTAAATATTAACTTATGTGTAGTTCCAAAGAAAACACATTAAATAACACATTTATTGTGACGTAATTATGACCTCACTTTAGGCAGTCTTATTTGACAAAATACAGAAAAGCTTTAATTTTGAATGGTTTCAATGCATAATTTCCTTGAAAAAACATTGGGTGAAAACGACAACTTCAAACTTTAAGAAATGATGGATTTTGTCATTTTGCACATTTTGTCCAAGTATGAAGTTGTTGTTTAGATGCGTCCACCTTCTTTCAGACCAAAAAGTGTATGAAAATAAGCAAAAAACCAAGGAAATCAAGACAATTTCTTTAATATGTAGCTTTTTGAGTTAGCTGGTGGGCAAGACAAGAAAACTAATATGGCAAGAGCTTGTCATTTTCTATAAACCTAACATTCAATCAATGTTTCAGCAACTTAAGACATCTGTATGCTCAGTTTTAATTTCATGGTAAAACTTGGGCCAAAAATGGGTCTTATTGCCACTCATTCTTTGACAATTCTACTGTTAATGAGTGTGTAAGTGTGTTTGTGTTTGGGTCCAAGTTCTTTTTGACAAACCTAAGCTATACAAATCAGTAAAATCTAATGGTGGAGGAAGCAGGAGTACCCAGAAGAGAACTCAGATCTTTGTCAGCTAACTGACAAACTTATTAACATACAGATAGTGAAGTCCTGCTGTTTTTCTCGTCAATTAAAAAACAGGAACCATAAATTAATTTTGATATTCACATATCTAAATCATATATACACAGGCAAAATGGGGACTGTGTTTAACATGCTTCTGATGTACGTTAAATGCATGTCATCTGACGCATATTAAATTGGCGTTTCTAGCCACATACCTTTGACACACGTTAAAAATTTATCTTGGCAATATTTTTATTTCATAAATAAATAAATTTGATTAATATACTGCATTTTGATTGAAAAAAAAAATCATGGGGAAACGCCCACTTTTTTTAAGTTCTTTTATAATAAGATTTTCATATTTTTTAATCGTTTTGAAAATTTATCTATACTAAGGAATGACTGCAATAATTTTTTTTTTCATTGGGGATATGAAAAAAACAAGTTTTGCACATTATGTTTAATCTGTATCGCGGATTATACAATGTGGAAATTTATTTTTTTTATACCCAAAACACACTAAGTAAATATAACTCACTAATTTCATACATTTTAGGCAACTGTATGTCTGATGTATGCTAAACATATGTTGAAGCACGTTTAAAAAACGAACTTCTGACGTATGTTTTGACAATTATTTGATGCATGTTTACCCTATGGCGGTGAGAAACATATGTTTAACCTATGTTTATACGCTAATTCAGACGCACCTTTTTACAAACCTATGTCAGACCTACATTGTATGTCTAAATTTTGCCTGTGCTAGCTTTATAAAGCTTCTAGTTTTAGGTAAAAATACCTGGTATAAACTGCATCTAGAATGCCCATTTGAGCTGAACAGGTGAGAATTGGGGCGCAGGGTTTTTTTTAAGGTGCCAAGCTTTATGTTAAATTACCTGGTATAAACTGCATCTAGAATGCCCATTTGAGCTGAACATGTGAGAATTGGGGGGCAAGGGCTTTTTTTAAGGTGCCAGGCTTTATGTTAAATTACCTGGTATAAACTGCATCAAGAATGCCCATTTGAGCTGACTGTGCCGGGACATACGACCCTGTCTGTGTCAGGATGGCTATGATGGCTACTTGTTTTATGTATGAACTCTTTCCTCCCATGTTAGGCCCAGTTATCACCATCACTCTCTGTCCATCAGTCTGCAATTAATAAACAAGGGGTTATATACTACAAGGTAAATACACCTACATTAAATCAATTAGAGAACTAAAAGAACATGAAGTATTGGGCTAAAAACATAAATTGCTAAAAACTTATAAAATTATCCAAGCAGTTTGCGCTGTTTTTATGTTTTTTAATTAATTCAATATAACAAACAAGCAAAATTTAAGATATCACAAAAATGTAAACTGACTGACAAATAGACAAAGCTACCACATTATAGGCCTTTACTGTGGATTCATTTATTTTCGTGGGTATCAATTTTTGTGGTTTGATGAAAAAGGATTAGTTTGTTGATTCTTAAATTCATGGTTTTGAAGATTACAGAATACAGATCAATGTAAAATTTCCCTTTCATGGGGTATCAATTTTTGTGGGTAAAGCCACCCACAAAAACCCTGAAAATTGATACCCCACGAATAATAATAAAACCACAGTATTAAAAGTGGGTGTTTAATAACACATGTATTGGTCGGGTTCATAATGCTGCCCCCACCACAATGCAGATTGATAAAAAAAAAATTGTGATATTTATACTGGTTATCAAAGGTTCCATTTTTTCTTCGTAATGGACCTATTCAGAAATTCAACTTCCGTACTCGTAAAAACTGGCTGGACCAATCAACGACGTCACAGCGTACTCGTAAAATTTGCCTTAACCAATCGGCGACGTCGTGAACAATCACAATCCCAGAAAGCCCTACAATTTCTGAATAGGTCCATTGCATAATTGGGAATTCAAACCATGACAACCAACATGTGCAGATAAGATATACATTATGTATATTTATATATATGTCCACTTTTATGTTCAAAAGTGGACTTCATAAAAAAAATGTACATAAATTTGTCGTAAAAAATCATACTAATTGCAACAGTGCTAGGTATGCAGCATCAGCATCACCATGGGGTCCGATATTGTGGAATTCAATTTCATGTCTGTTCCTTACCCATGTTACCAGTAACCTGTAGCTTCTTTATTTCTAATGTTTAATAGTAATCAAGCCAGATTCTTAAAGTTTTGCTTTGTTATAATGATCACTTACAGATAACCTAGTATCATTTGGTACAAACTGTTGGTCACCAGTCAGTATTTGTTGTATCACCAGATGTCGCCCCTGTTCTATGTTAATGCAAACTCGGTCTTCCTCTATAGTGGGCCTAAAAATACAAAATGAAAACAACAATAGTATACCCCCTTCTTTGTCAATGCAAGGGTATGATTATGAGTAAATAAATATACATGTATATACAAGCAAAAAAATCTGTCAAAGTAAAAAATGACCAGATTTTGTTTAAAAGTAGATTAGCGACAGACCTGAAATCTGTTCCAACATTTTGGGAAACCTCACTGATGCTGTATCCCAAACATCGAGAGGCTGTGATAAGTAGTTGCTGAGCAAAATGTTACAAAAATTTACTACCTGCCTTCACTTCATCATTCACAAAATAAAAGTTTGTTCACATGAATCATTTGAATAGACTTGTGTTATAACTGATTTTCTAATAAATAATTGGATTAACAACATCTTCCTACATTTCCTATCTGGCACTATTCCATAACTAGATTTTAAAATTGTTATTGTTTTATATACTGTATTAAACACTTAGACCAATCTACAGATCACTACAATCATATGCATTGAGAGGATGGATGGTTGGATTGATCCTTAGATCGCAATGGAAGAGGGACGTTTGGCGCCATAAAACCTGGTTCAACCCACCATTACTTTTGACATGCCTGTATCAAGTCAAGACCAATTTCTCTGGTATGTCTTTGCCTTGTTTTGTCTTTTATTCTTGGATATATGAGATTGATCATCCCAGTTCCTTCATTTTGTTGTTACCTTTATTTGTAAAGTTACTGCTGTTTCATTACTTTTCATGGAATATTAATTTTCATGGTTTTTGTGGGTGTCTGTAAACCAATAAAAAAAGAATCAAACAATGTATCATTTTTACATTGATTGTATTCAGCAACTAGTATTAACATGAAATTAAAATCCAACAAAATGTCTCTTGGCAAAACCACGAAAATTGATACCCACGAATCATAAATGATTCCATAGTAATAAAAAAGAAGACAGCATGCCCTATGCTTATTCTGTTCTCAGTAAATCAACAATATTTTAACATTGATGAACAAAGGGAAATAATCATTTGATCTTTACAATAAAGTAAATATACAAAATATAAGCATGTTGCACCCTCTTTAGTAAGATTTAAATGAAAGTAGTCTAAAATAATTGGACCATAAACAGTGATAGTTAAACTTATTTGTCTATCTTGTATTAGAAAGCAAGCATTATGCTTCTGTAAATCCCTCTCTAGTGTGCAGTTTGATATTGTGGCCATTGTAGCGGCCCCTACTGACCTATTGAGGATATCTCTACAAAGGAGTCTTAAATGTGCATGGCCAATTGCTCTCCTCATACACATGTCGACAACCTGTGAGGTTAACTTAATGGTGTAATAATCATGGCTTGTTTCTACTTTGATTTTACTCTCAAATGTATTACCTACAGAATCCATCTTGTCCTGCAAGGAAGGCCATAGAAAACAAACAGTCTAAGGTGGCTATATGGTGAACTGCCTTACGATACTTAGCATATCCATCTTCAAACCATCTAGAAAAACATGATAAATAAAAATTAATGGTACATCAAACAGAATGGCATTACCATCTTCAAACCATCTTGAAACAAGACAACCTTTTTAAGATAATTTATCTATTGTACGACTTTACCCCCCACAGAGCTATTCAATTTCAGTACTTTAACGGGTGTTACCGGCCTCTTTTATTTTTAGAACTTACACGGCCTGTTTATCTACAGGTCAACTTAGTTCATGCGTACTTTACGAAGTCAAAGTTGTTAAATTTTGATGAAAGGTAGATTTATTCATCATATTAAAGTTTTTAATTTGTTAGACATTTTGCTTATGCATTTTAAGTTAAAATGGTCTCGAAAAAATCCCTGACCTGAGCGGGGTTTGAACCACCATTCCTTGTCGTACTAGACTTCAATCTTACCCCACGACTACTGAGGACTACATAAAAATTGGTCCTTTAAATATATATGAACACCAACTATTACGACAATCAATTGCAATTCATATATTGAATAAATTTGACAATTAAAAGACACCTTCTGGATCATTTGTAAATTTTGCGAACTTGTGAACAATAAAGTTTGTACAAAAATAACGTCCAAAAACGGTCAGCCAGTAAAAAATAAACTTAAATAAGTTCTGGGTGAGATTATAACTGATTCTGGGACCCCACTTCATGCTATACTCCTGTCTTCAATTATTCCACCCCATAACGGAGGCTTTCCTTTACTAAACACAATTTTAAAGTTTCTGCTTGTGTTGAAAAAGAAATCTAATATAGAGCTTGATGCCATAACAACTTCTCTGTGAATTACCAAAAAATAAGAAGTATTTGTATATCCATTAAAAATATTAGAATTGTATTTTTTAAACTTATGTCCATGAAGAGATAGCAAAAAAAAAGATAAATACTTATAAAAAATTGAATATCGTTAGTTGTGCGTTTTGAATAAATAAGTGGATTGAACAAGGTTTGATTGGCACAAAATCTTACTCTACGATTGAAATGTATAATTTGTTGAAAATAAAACTATGACGGGTTAAAAGATGCATTTGCTAACAATTTAGTTTTTTTCTAAAACCAAAAAAAAAATGATATGATGATGATGTTAAACAAGGACAACCTTACGCTTGTAAATTTTGGTTTTAATTGTGTTGAATGTGAATGTGAAAAAACCAAACCAATCCATTCTATTATGACAAACAACTTATCAGTAGTACATTTTTATGTTTTATGTCATACATATCTTCCCTTAACGGAAAAAAGTTTGCTTTTAAGAAAAAAAATCAATCGATACATTATAAAGTTGGTTAAAATTTGGAAAAGCTAGATAGCCAGCTGTATGTTTTCAATAACTTTAAATTAAGACAAAATTCATTATTTTTTCATTCAGAAACTAAGTAATATTTTCGTTCCGTTCGCGTTGTTGATTTCTTTTCGGTTTATTTTGAGGGAATATTTTGTTTGTATTCTCGTGCTGTTCTTGTTTGTGTTTGCCGGTTTTGTTGTTGCCCTTTTTGACTTTTGACGCTGGAATACCCCATTGACGCCTTTTTGCTTCTTTTATATCTTTCTTTCAAATAGATTTCATTTAAAAATGTATTTTTAAAAAATTTACTCTAAATATGTTTCTTTAAAGCATTTGGTAATCTTAGTGTGTTTCTAGGCTAAAAAAAACTGACGTTCAAACAATGATGCCGAACGGGGATTGAACCCCCACCATGCTATATCTTTCTGAACTTTCATCTTCCCACTAGACCACAATGGCTGAACAATGAATTTGGTGGTTTAAATGTATATAAACTGAAATTTTACAGCATTCAATGCATACAATAAATAAATTATTACACAATTTTAATATATATTTTTCGACATCGTACAAGTCAGATACAAAACATTTGTAACAGAAAAACAAACCGGTAAACCCATAACCGAACAGTTTTTCCGCCTCGGAATCAGGCAAAATCCTCGGCACAAGCCCCTCGGACTTTGACCTGATTCCTCGAGCGGAAAAACTGTACGGTAACGGGTGTTACCGGCTTGTTTTTCTGTTACATATGTATTGTATCTAATACTTAAACTGCTCAATTTGCCTGTTACCCACCATTGTAATTAAAATGCCTATAACAAGGCAGGACCATTGCAATCAGCTTCTCTAGTATTTCTTTCTTGTTTTGTATTTTCTCTTGGATATTTGAGATTGATCCTCCAAAATTGTTATTACCTAAGGGCTATTCCAAAAATAAATGTATGGGGGAGTCGGAAGGCACTTTTTTTTATACCCATCATGCATAAAATTTTAAATTTTTTCCCCATTTATGTTGCATTTGAGAAATATTTAAAAATACCACCACCCATACAATTTTAATTATAGTGCCTTCTGACCCCCCATACAATTAATTCTGGAATAGCCCTTAACTTAAAATGTTGTAATTTGTTATTTACACCAATTTTCAGTGAACATTTAGAAATGAAAGTCCTACCCTAGGAACTGTACCCAGGCCTCTTCACAATCTCTCTTTAACTGTTCCCTGAGCTGGTTCAGCCTCCTGTAGGTGGCTAGTACAAACGGAGGATGGAATCTGCTTACAGCCTTAGTACTATTAATATAGATGTAAAATTAAGAAAAAAGTAGTTAAACGTAATGTAAAAACCTCTTTATTTTAAGAACATCTATTTAAAAAAATGCTTATCTAAAATAATGGAAATCATCTGGAATATTGCAATGTTTTACTTCCAGATCACCTGAATCAATTTCTATATATTGTCTTATTTCAAGTAAACAGTACAAGTAAGTACTCTAGAAGCACTATATTTAGCTTGGTCTTCCTTTACTGGAGTTGGCACTTTGAATTGATGGTGAGCAGTGTGATGGGTGTGCTTTAGGTAGTACTCCACAATTAGGATTTTTTCACAGTATTGTTTTCGTATGTGGCCCCTGTGAACTTTTTTGTTAAATGAAAATATTGATTCGTTTTGGTCTTAAAACAAGACAAATAAAAAATCTGGACCCGTTATTTAAAAATTACGATCCACGGTTATTGTTTTAAAGAATAATTTCGAAAAAATCAATACCAATGATCATAAAGCGTCGCTTCCGGCTGTGCATGGTGACCAGCGGATTGGCTTAAATTTAAATGTGCTATTTTTAGATTTTTAAGTTTGAACAATTTTAGCGGAAAAAAGAGCCGAAGTCGGATAGGTTTATTTGGTCTTAAAAGAAAGGACTGTTTTCGGGCTTTCATTTCATACATGTTACGTTTCACCTGAACCGAAAGCTCGACTACTGGCAACGTTAAAAAAAAAGGACAAAACCCTGATTTTTGCGTATTTTTGTCCCCAAATTTTTGACAAATGTTAAGAGTTGCTAGGGGCAACGAGTACAACAAAGGAACCAAATACGGCACTAAACACGACTAAACATGCCCGGAGTTTGGAACACCACCTAGTTTAAAGTGCAAATAGCAGTTTAAGCGATTACAAGAACCCGGGACAAAATAGTCAACGTCGAGCACATGCAAAAATGAGCTAAATAAATTAATTGTGGAGTACTACCTTAGCAAGCAGGAACTGCTCACTCTCCCGGAGCACTTGAGTTCACTCTCACAACAACTTGAGTTCGCATTGTTGATTGCTATTCAGTTGTTTTTGTAATTTTGTATGTTGTTTGTTTGTTTGTTTTTTTTGTCCTGTTCTCGTTGGCATTAACTGGTTTGTCTTTGCCCTTTCCAATTCTTGACAATTGAATGCCCCATTGGTACTTCTGCTTCTTTAAACATGAGTTATTAAATCACCCAGATCTATGTATCCTTTTAGAAATTCTTCAATACTGAGTTTTTAGGGGTTATTTCATCACCCAGTTGTTTTGTTAAAATTCTGTGGTTTCAATATCATTTGTGGGGTATCAACTTTCATGGTTTTCATGAGTGTCTGTAAACCAGGAAAATAAGAATCAAACAAAGAGTTATATTTACATTGACTGCATTAAGCAATTTGACAAGTGTGGCCACTAAAAGTATATCTACCTAAGCTTTCATTTCTTGATATAAACACAAAAGGTGTCTGTTTACCCAATATCAGATCCCTAGCTATTATTCCTTTCAAGCAAAAGTATAAAAAAAAGTTTTCTGCCTGAAAAACAAGATTGCTACGCGTAGCCATGTGTCCCCCGCCGCCGCATAAAAGTTGTGTGGTATGTCAATTCAAGCAATATTTTCTCTGAGAAACGATAGAAATAGGTTGTCAAAATATGGGATGATCACCTATTAACAGTACCCTATCAGTGTGTAAAGTTTCAGCAACATCCGTACAGTAGTATCCGAGGAGTTGCACCCACAAAAATGTTTGATATGACAAAGTCCCATTTTTTGGACCGGAAAATCACAAATTCGTAAATAACTCAGAAACTGTAAATATTGTTTCAAAATTTTTTTTCGTATTATTATAGAGTACCTTTTGCTCTATCAGCCT
Source organism: Arcuatula senhousia (assembly GCA_963971305.1). NCBI lineage: Eukaryota > Metazoa > Mollusca > Bivalvia > Mytilida > Mytilidae > Arcuatula > Arcuatula senhousia. The sequence continues at coordinate 898,352 of OZ020305.1, forward strand.
ACAAAATTTTAGAACCCTGTGCACCTAGGTAACCAAGATATTGGATGTCCTATATTTTGACCTTTCTTCCCTGTTTCCATGGAAACGGCGTCCATTTTGAAAATTTCAAATATAGGATGATCATCTACTAACAGTACCCTATCAGTGTGTAAAGTTTAAGCAACATCAATTCAGTAGTGTCCGAGGAGTTGCATCCACAAAAACGTTTGACAAAGTCCCATTTTTCGGACTGAAAAATCACAAATTTGTAAATAACTCGAAAACCGTAAATATCGCTTCAAAATTTTTTTTCATAGAGTACCTTTTGCTACGCGTAGCCATGTGTTCCCCGCCGCTGCATAAAAGTTGTGTGTATGTCAATTCAAGCAATACATTCTCTGAGAAACGACAGAAATAGGTTGTCAAAATATGGGATGATCACCTGTTAACAGTACCCTATCAGTGTGTAAAGTTTCAGCAACATCCATTCAGTAGTATCCAAGGAGTTGCACCCACAAAAATGTTTGACAAAGTCCCATTTTTCGGACTGAAAAATCACAAATTCATAAATTTTTTTTCGTATTAATATAGAGTACCTTTTGGTCTATCAGCCTACAAAATTTCAGAACCCTGTGCACCTAGGTAACCAAGATATTGGATGTCCTATATTTTGACCTTTCTTCCCTGTTTCCATGGAAACAGCGGCCATTTTTAAAATTTCAAATATTGGATGATCATCTACTAACAGTACCCTATCAGTGTGTAAAGTTTCAGCAACATCGGTTCAGTAGTGTCCAAGGAGTTGTACCCACAAAAACGTTTGACTAAGTCCCATTTTTCGGACTGAAAAATCACAAATTCGTAAATAACTCGAAAACCGTAAATATCGCTTCAAAATTTTTTTTCGTATTATTATAAAGTACCTTTTGCTCTATCAGCCTACAAAATTTCAGAACCCTGTGCACCTAGGTAACCGAGATATTGAATGTCCTATATTTTGACCTTTCTTCCCTGTTTCCATGGAAACGGCGGCCATTTTGAAAATTTCAAATATGGGATGATCATTTACTAATTTTACCCTATCAGTGTGTAAAGTTTCAGCAACATCCCTTCAGAAGTGTCCGAGGAGTTGCACCCACAAAAAACGTGACGGACGGATGGATGGAGACCATTACTAAGTCCCTACGCCGCGTTGCGGCGGGGGACAAAAAGACCTATGTTCACAGAGTCACTAGAGCGTGAAAATTGGGTCAGGGTCACATGGCATGGTGACATTTGCATAGACAATAACCTCAATTGTCTGTATACCAAATATCAGATGCCTAGCTATTATACTTTTCCAGCAATTCATTGTCCAAAAAAGTCTTATAAAAAGTTTATAGCCTGAAAAAAAGACCTAAGTTCAGAGAGCTTATGGGGTCAGGGTCACACGACATGGTGACAGTTGCATAGACCATAACCTCAACTGTCTGTGTACCAAATATCAGATGCCTAGCTATTATACTTTTCCAGCAATTCATTGTCCACAAAAGTCTTATAAAAAAGTTTATGGCCTGAAAAAAAGACCTAAGTTCACAGAGCTTATGGGGTCAGGGTCACACGACATGGTGACAGTTGCGTAGACCATAACCTCAACTGTCTGTGTACCAAATATCAGATGCCTAGCTTCTTTACTTTTCCAACAATTCAGTGTCCACGAAAGTCTTACAAAAAAATATAACGCCACCGCTTGAAAGTAATACCTTTGTCTCGCCTTCTGTGACTATTCATCGCAGGTGAGATAAAAATCAAACACCAAGCCTTTTTGGCAAGACCTCAACCATTGATAGCTACTAATTTTTTTGAATCCACAGTACAACAAAGTGGTTAATCATCACAAAGTGAAAAGGAACTTCAGAATGTTATTTGAAACAACAATTTGTGTAGAACACAGCTAATACTTTTGGCAATAATTTACCTGCTGATCTTTAACCAGTCTTTGGGTACAACATGTAAACAATTATTCTTTACTTCTACCAAATACTAAAATGACAAAAAGTGTAAAATCTTTAAAGGCATCCGAATTAAAACTAATGTTTTTTCAAGTTTTTTTTGTCTCTTTTTTTTATGCTATATACATGTAGATATAAACTTCTTTAAGGGGCTCGAGGGTCTAAATTTGTAATTATAGATTTTTCTGTAATTTGGCACATTTTTAGTCATTTGTGTATGGATCAAAAATATGCAATAAAAAATGGGGGTCACCGTTCATTTAAGCCCGCTATTGAGGTTCTGAAAATAGGCTATTACCCATATATTTTATATAGATTATATAAGGAAAATGATAATTTAAAACTTAAAAATGACATTGAAAAAATTTAAACAACAGAATTTCTTCAAATTTGCAAAGAATGTGTGTTTTAATGCATTCTTCAAATTGAATCAATAAAAATTTGGGGTCACCGTACAAATAAAAAAATGAAATTAAAAAAACTGTTGAAATTTTGGCATTTTTCACACAAAATATAAAGAAAATGAGGATTTCAATGTACAACATGGCTTACAGAAAGAACTGAACAATAGAATTTCCTCAAATTTGCACAGAAGCTGTGTTGTTTAATGAAATCAGTGACGATGCTACAGACATTGTGTGAATTTACCGATACAATACCGCTGCACAAAAAATATGCACAAATTTAGACCAGCGAGCCTCCTTAAGGATCAAATTGATGTGAAAATCTGCTCATATAAAATGCAGAGCTTCTGTCTGTCAAATGAGTGCAGATGTTGGTTTGTCACAGAAAGTATCTATTGTTACCTTTAACTAGATTTCACTCACACCTAATTAATAATTTGCAACTAAATGGGTGTGATAGAAACTGCTTACCCTTCTAAAGCACTTGTTTCCCCTTGAGTTCAATGTGCTGAAGGCAGTTAAGTTGTTTTCTATACATAGAAGAAAATGAGATGTGGAATAAGTGTACGTGACACAACCTACAATATAAACGTAAATTTAAAACATCCACAATGGAAAACCACCAGCAGCCTTCAATATGACCAGCAGTCGCTGCTCGCTGTTTTTCAATTGGCCCCTGGATTGAAAATTTTAACTACATATGATTCAAGCCCAATCCTAAAGTGCAATGAAAGACCCTCTTTGTATACATGTTTTCTTGAGTAACATACCTCAGTTCCTAGTACTGTAACATAGTCTAACGCAGGCTGTTTCAGAGTCAGTCTGACAGTTCTTCTATGGTCTAACATCTCCTTATTAATGTCCTCTATTTCCTGTTTCCTCTGCTTTACACTGGGAAACAGACTCTCATCACTAAACAGATTGGTTTTATCTTTGTCTCTGCAATTATCAAAATATTACTACCGGTACATGTTTTAATGATATTCAGACATTAACTAGCCTTCAAAGCCTTATTCTGACAATAAACATACTTCACTTAAGGCCTTATGTCTGGTATGATAATCTGGACAGATAACGGGACTAATATGAGGCTCATGTGTGGTATTATAAAACATGCAAACTCAAGGCAGATGCTTTTAAAGGGTGATTTTACACCTCTATTTAGTTAAAAACATTTATTTGAGAAATTTTAGTCTTAAATCTATTGCATTTTAATAGCAACCTTGTGATATTAATGAAACCTAAGTACCTGACATTATTGCTGTTGATATTGTTCAGTAGAGATTGAACATCAGACAGAAGTTCTGGTAGGTTGTCCAGTATCTCTTTGACAATCTCCGATGACAGGCTGCCGTTCAGCTGTTTAGATATCTGTTGGACATCTTTGCTCCACTTGACAAGAGATTTACAGACCAGGTAAAACTCCAGGAGGGAACACTGGAAAATAAATAGCAAGATAATAAAACTCTGGAATATCATCAGACAACAGACTTTAAGGATCTCCGATGACAGACTGGAAAATAAATAGTAAGATAATAAAACTCTGGAATATCATTAGACAACAGACTTTAAGGATCTCCGATGACAGACTGCCGTTCAGCTGTTTAGATATCTGTTGTATGTCTTCACTCCATTTGACAAGAGATTTACAGACCAAGTAAAACTCCAGGACGGAACACTGGAAAATTAATAGTAAGATAATAAAACAAAGTTTCTGGAATATCATCAAAATGAAAGACTGCTACTGTAAACCGGGAAATTTTTGCGCCAACTTTTTTTCACAGTAGGACAACTGAATCTTAGTTTACACTGTTTTGAATTCGCGCTTTTATATTATTGTCCATAGAATTCAACTGAAGACGAATATATTTGCACTGTTTAATTTTCTCGCTAGCAATTTCAATGCATAAATCGCGCAAAAAGAACTGCCACGAAAAATTCCCCAGTTAACAGTATTCATTTAAGATAACTGCTTAATGTCTTCACTCCTTACAGACCAAGTTAAACTCCAGGACAGAACACTGAAAAAAAATAGTAAGATAATAAAACAAAGACAGATGGTCAATGTTCTTTTCGTGTTCTATGTCTAGAAATGAGTCAATCCCACATAATTTGGGGATTGATATAGAATCTTATGTATTGTATTTTTATTCTTTGGCCAATGCAAGACAGGGAACAGCAACTGCTTGCAATTGTCACCTTGAAGACTGCTTGCTGTCTTCCATTGTGTTATTTTTTCTCAAATTGTCGTTTCTTTATGTAGGTTGTGAGGCATACACTTATTCCACATTTCATTATTGTTTATCTGAAATATCTTTCAATGACAGACTTCAATCAAATATAAGAAAGTTAAATACAGTAAAACTTGTATATAACGAACTTTCTTAAAATTAATTTACCCTTTTAATGAATTTTTTTTCAAATCCCCAACCAAACTCCAACAATTGCTTGTATAAAGAACTGAAAAATGCTCAAAGGTAAAGGCGATAATCAATGATTGAACCGACAAACTTCTAAGGTTAGTTAGTTAGTTGTTGCTTTACTCCCAAGCAGCATGATTTCGGCTATATCCAGGAGATGAACATGAGAGTGGTGATACAATGAACATGAAATGACGATGAAGTGGAGAAAATGGGGACACAAGGCCAATTGGGTAGGGGAGTTTTGACTGCCACTGGAAAAAGGAGTGATGGGTAGGGACCGGAAATTTAGCCTCCTGCATGGGGATCCTACGGGTCCTACTCTTACCGAGACCTGCAGTAGGGTTCTTTAACGTGCAAGGAATGTGACATTTTTCCCAACACAGTGCACCACTATGATTTGCGGTCAGGTTTTCGGCATTATCACCTAACGACCCCACATCTCTCGATGTCAGGGCTGCCCCATTCAACCCCCTGGGACATACATCCCAGTCGCTTTGTGGGCAGAGCAGCCTGACCTGATGTCAGGTTTCTGAGCGCTCTTTAGTGGACTTTTACCGACAAGCTTAGCACTACTGCGGGCCTATTCGCCACCCAGAACCTGCACGGGTCAACCTTCGAAGGTAATTAAGGTTATATAATGAAACAAAGGTGAATTGTTTTTATTACTATAAAAATTATGTTGGACCATTAAGAGTTTATTTAATGTTAAAATGGCTCAATTGTAAAATAAATATGCATCCCCTCATGTATAAAACCTATCACGAATTTTTTGTATGACATACTGAAATTCATTATATCAATACAACAAACTACACTTATAATGAATTGTTTTCCCTGTTCACCTGAAATTTGTTATAACCAAGTTTTACTGCATTACTAAAGATCAACAACATGACTGATTCTTTAAGGACCAGTTGAGATTAATTTGGGTTCAATTTGTCAACATAGTGTTTGCTATCTTATTTTGTAGATAAGACCTATATAATGATTATACACATACTTCAACCTAGACCCCTTTCATCTTATTTGATTTATACAGGTTTCTTGTTTTAATACTCTTCCTTCTTGTGAGACGAGTTTGAATTTACCTTCTTGAAATAGATAGAGCTGATTCCTTTCTCCAAGTCTGGTGATTGTGACAAACCGCTTTTGAACTGATTGAGAATGGCAGAGTTATCCCCCTCTAATAATTCATGAACAGCTTCCTGTCTTTCTAAAATCTGCCTGTAAATAAGGACAAAAGTCTTAGGAATGGTTTTAGATCTACCCTAGAACATTCATAATATGATTTCTGTTGTAAACAAATTATTCATCAAAATCTTGCACAGGGCTGTCAAGTTTTTATGAGCTGTGTGCATGAGATTCGAAGAAAAATTAAAAATCAAACAAATAATTTAAAGATCAAAGAAATTTGCCGCCAAATTACTGACTAGATGTGTGAGTCTTATGCGAGTTGCATGACACTTGACAGGTCTGGTGTCAACGCTAAACCATAGTGATGGATATATCATTATGTGACAAAATTGCTAGGACATAAAACTCTGAATAAAATTTATGCACTACACTTTACCTGCAAAAGTGTTTAGAAACTTTAGACAATGGATCATCATTGTCTATTACTGTAGAAGCATAAATACTCGTGGAGGATTTAATTTCGTTTTATTTTGAGGGTAAGAAAAATCCAAAGAATTAAACTCCACGAATTAAAAATAATTAGTAAAAAAAGATTGTATAAAAATTAAAAAACCATGAAAATTTGTCCGCACCAATTCTTTTTCATGCTCAAAACCATGAATCTTATCCCCACAAATATATATGCGTGTAAAGTATTCAGTGTGAATTAATATTCCTGTCTCCAACCTTTATTAATATATGAATTATTTGAGAGAAATCCTCAAATTTGAGATGTTTAATGAATAAGCACTGAGCACTCTGGCCCCAAACTCTAAAGTTAAAATAATTTCAAAGTTGGCCCTTAGATGGTTTTTCTTAATTTGAGGCTTTTTTAATCAAATTCTGACCAGAATTAATGCTGTTATACCTTGCAGACAATAGAGGTTGTCTTAACCAAGATCTTAGCATCCTGGCTCCAAACTTTGTGGACGTATGATTAATGGCCCAGAACAGTGAGCCTTTATCCTTCCCATCAGTCAGGTTCTGGAATATCTCTAGGTTCCTTAGGACGTTTGATGGGAGCTGCATATACAGGGATTTTGTTGAAAATTGGCAGAAATTTCTGAAAGGAAATGACAATCTGATAAGTGCAGAATTGAATTAATGTAGTGCTTCTTGACTCAAAATGTTTGACAACAACTCATCCGTCAGGAACAGTAGAGTGTTCCTCTACTGTTCATTTGTTTTTGTTGTCTTTTGTCTAAGGTTCTCTACTGCAGAATTGAACATAGATCTTTTTGATTTTTATTGTGTTAATTTTTGTGCCTTGTCTAGGAATATTGAAAGGGGGGAGGTTAGGCACAAAAAACTAGTCTAACCCTGCCACAGTTTTTTAAAATACCTGTCCTAAGCCAGGAATCTTTGACAAAGCTTTTTTTTTTATTTTTCCAAATTAAATCTAATTTCAATAATCCCTGCGTGACTTATTTTAAGAATACAGACCTTTTTTCCATTGCATACTTCTAAATTTTGTTTAACAGATTTTTTAATATGTACATTTGTTTAACAGATTTTTTAATAGCGAGCATAGCTCGCAAGCGGGCACAAAGTGCCCGCTCGAGCGGAGAGCTCTACGGTATCTGTTTCCGCGAGAAATTTGCTAATGCTGATTTAGATTTTTTATGGTCCGGAAAGGGTTATTTTTTTACAGGACCGGAGTGAATGTTAAAATAATTTATAAGAAAAGAAATAATGCTTAAAAAAAAATAATAAATTGCGCTTTTTACAAGAAAATAATATTCTTAAAATAATAAATACACATAAGCTGCTCGTTTCGTCTTGGTTATATGCACGTACCAAACTAACGTGTCTCGAAGCTAAATCGCCCCATACCATCTCGCTCCAAATACATTATATAAACAAAACGTAGTCCCTTTTAGCTATGCTCGCATATAGGCAATGCCTACTCCATATTATGTACATTTGTTTAACAAATTTTTTGATATGTACAACAAATCTCATCTTTATGTACTTCAGTATGTTTACATACCCAGTTAGTTTTAAGACCTGGCTCAATCCAAAATCTTTGAGGTAGTTCAGGATGACGGACAGACAGCTGATAACTGACTTCGGTAGGTTAATGATCTCCTGCATTCTACCAGCACCTGTAATGAATGATGATGATAAGATCTCAATAACATAAGTTTTTCATGATACAGTTGATTCCACTAAATCGACTAACTCTTACTGGAATAATCCTCTTAATTGACTAAGATTTTAAAACACCAAAACCTTTCCTATACTTACAATGCTAAAAATTTCATTTAATTGCATTGAAAATCTGAGAAAAAGTACAAAATTCCTGTTAATTGACTAAGATTTTAAAACACCAAACCCTTTCCTATACTTAAGATGCTAAAATTTCATTTAATTGCATTCAAAATCTTAGAAAAAGTACAAAATTCCTGTTAATTGACTTAAGATTTTCAAAAATCACCTTGATACCTGTCAGAATCATATGTCTTAACAAGGTCTTGGAGGTGTGTTTGATAAAAGTTATCAAAACATGTTTTTACAACCTTCATTTATGTCACATTTGTTTTTACAGGCATAAGGATACAATAAAAGTGTCACCTGACTGTTCTTATTACTCAACACATTTGAAAATTAGACAAAATTATATTAATTCTTTGTATTTTCTGTTTAAAATTGACATTCACTTTATGGGGTCATTCGGTTAATTGCGTAAATTTCTTTGACAAATTGGTTATGCTAATACATGTAAGTGGTATCCGCTGTATAAGAAATTCATTTCAATGCTATATTCTCATGAGACTACACAGAATTTTTCATCAGTTAACTATCAGTCAGAGTATTTCTTCTTGGATACATGATGATCAAAGAGGCCATCACCCATCTGTCCAATTACCCATTTTTTCTGACAAGACTCGGAAGCCAAAGACTTCAGAGTAAAAATTGCTTACAGCTATAAATTTAACAAATAAATAGAGAGAGCTTCATTTTTGTTTCAAATGGCAGAAAAATTTTGAAGCATTTTATCAACTGCAAATATTAAATCCAATGTAATCTGAGTTCATTCCCCTTCATTAGATGAGCTCTGATAATGAACTGAAAACCAAATGTTTATTGTTCTTTTTTATTTTTTAAACTTACATTTCTCATCAGATTTGAAGAATTCAGAGACATTTTTGAAGGCTTGGTCATAATCAAAGTTATCTTGGGACTGTCTCTCCAATCGTATTCTGTCATCACCTACTGTACTGAACACCCAGACAAAATAAAATAATCAAATACATGTACATGTAGTATTGTTTTCATAACCTGTTAAAACATATTTCTGGAACTGCTGACTCTTCCGGAACACCTTAGTTCATTTTCTTTTCAACTTGAGTTCACATTGCAGTTTGGTTGATATACACATGTTGTGTTGTGAGGATTTTATTTTAAATTTTTTTCTACCAGTTTTGTCTTTGTCTTTTTGTATTTACAATATTTGATTGCCCCTTTGGTACACCTTTGCTTCTAACAATATTGTACAAAACCTTTTCTCATTGCCACTGATTTTTTTTTATTAATTGTTATAACAAGAGGCTCCCAGGAGCCTGAATCGCTCACCTGGTCTTGATGTCAACCCTATGAAGACTTTTGTATAGCTAAATGAGCTGAATGTTAAAGCATGAAATCATTTCTCTATCTGCAATAGTTTTCATTCTAAATAATCAAAAAACACTATTATTCAACTTTTAAGGGGCTGTAACCCCTAAAAGAGGTTATCAGACAACTTCAACCCTATGAAGACTTTTGTAGAGCTAAATGAGTTGAACATTTAAGCAAGCAACAGCTTTTCTCTATCTGCAATAGTTTTCATTCTATAGGCCTAAAACACAATTTTTTGCTTTTAAAGGGCTGTAACCCCTGTAAGGGGTCATCTGACAACTTCAACCCTATGAAGACTTTTGTAGAGCTAAATGAGCTGAACATTTAAGCAAGCAACAGCTTTTCTCTATCTGCAATAGTTTTCATTCTATAGGCCAAAGACACTATTTTTCGCCTATAAAGGGCTTTAACCCCTATAAAGGGTCATCTGACAACTTTGACCCCATGGAGACTTTTGTAGAGCTAAATGAGCTGAACATTTTAGCAAGCAACAGCTTTTCTCTATCTGCAATAGTTGTCATTTTATAGGCCAAAAACAATATTTTTCGCCTTAAAGGGGCTATAACCCCTATAAGGGGTCATCTGACAACTTTGACCCTTGGAGACTTTTGTAGAGCTAAATGAGCTGAACATTTAAGCAAGCAACAGCTTTTCTCTATCTACAATAATATTCATTCTATAGGCCAAAAACATGCAAAAACGCTATTTTTCACCTTTAAGGGGCTGTAACCCCTATAAGGGATCATCTGACAACTTTGACCAAATGGAGACTTTTGTAGAACTTTTGATGCTGAAGCAGTAGGGTGGCATCAGCTTTCATCTATCTCTTATACTTTTTGATTTACGAGTCAAAAACAGTAGTCTGACCCCCCTGGTCTATTTTTAGTAACGGTGGCCATGTTTTTTGACGGATCAAAAATCGAAACACAAGTTTGGTGCAGGACACCCTAAGGATCATTCATACCAAGTTTCATTAAATTCTTTTCAGTAGTTTCAGAGGAGAAGATTTTTGAAAAATTGTTAACAGAAGACGACGACGACAGACGCCAAGTGATGGTAATAGCTCACATGGACCTTCGGTCCAGGTGAGCTAAAAAGGACAAGATAAAAGTCAACTGTTTACTTCATCTGACATTATACCTGATATCAACAATTCCTTTAATTATTTTCTCTGTTTTTTCTGTCAGATCTTTAGGGACAAGAATCTCTGCAGGTTGAATGTGGGTTATTCTGGTTTCCAGTTCACTTCTCATCTCGTTGTCATGGAAACAGTCATAAATAGTGTCACCAGTAGAGGGTTGCACAGCCTGAAAATATTCAAATTAAAAATATATTTGTTATGATAAATAATGTTTACCATAATCTTAGATGTACGTCCTAAAGGGTTATTTAATATATTTTTCTAATCATTTCATTTCTAATTAAAATAAGATTTCTGAACCTGTTAGTTGATAACTTATAGAAAACAATTATATCTATCTCCTTTTTTCAACTCTTTAAATTAAGAACTGTATAAAACATCAAGCGTTTTTCTTTGTATTGAACAATGTTAACATATTTGGTGTCAAACTTGGCAGTTGTTTTTTTAACACAAGTAACGTCCTTGTGAAGGTATTTTGTTTCCTGTGTACATGTAGATTAGCATGTGTGATAACCTATTTGTACTTACAAGCAAACCAATAGATACATCCTTGCTCTTCTCTGTTGGAGATTCATGAATACAAAGTAAAAATGATGTCTGCTCCTCAACATTGATATCACTAGTTACCTCCCCTGATATAGGATTTACATCTAAAATAAAGACAGAAATAGCAACATGAAATTTGAAAAAAAATCAAATTGGAAATTGTAGGTGTGGAATGATCTTGCTTTAAACAAAAGATTATTTAGTCAGCTAAAAATATTTAAAACATTAAGAATTCTTGCAAAACTAAAGAACCAATCTAAAAGAAAATTAGTAGCTGTGGTTCAGTAGCTTTTTGTGGTCATTTGACATTTTTGTTTTAAGGTACATGTGTATACCATGGGTTCTTTAGTGTTTACAAACCTTCAGCAATGAGTGTAGTTTTAGTGTACAGTGAGTGAAGCTCCCGACTGAATGGAGCATTTCTATTGTCTCCCTTTACTAATCCTTCACCAATGAGTGTAGATTTAGTGTAAAGAGAGTCAAGCTCCCGACTGAACGGAGCATTTCTATTGTCTCCCTTTACTAATCCTTCACCAATGAGTGTAGATTTAGTGTACAGTGAGTGAAGCTCCGACTACACAGCATTTCTATTGTCTCCCTTTACTTACCTTCACCAATGAGTGTAGATTTAGTGTACAGTGAGTGAAGCTCCCGACTGAACGGAGCATTTCTATTGTCTCCCTTTTCTTACCTTCACCAATGAGTGTAGATTTAGTGTACAGTGAGTGAAGCTCCGACTACACAGCATTTCTATTGTCTCCCTTTACTTATCTTCACCAATGAGTGTAGATTTAGTGTACAGTGAGTGAAGCTCCCCACTGAACAGAGCATTTCTATTGTCTCCCTTTACTTACCTTCACCAATGAGTGTAGATTTAGTATACAGCGAGTGAAGCTCCCAACTGAATGGAGCATTTCTATTGTCTCCCTTTACTTACCTTCACCAATGAGTGTAGATTTAGTGTACTAACCTTCACCAATGAGTGTAGATTTAGTGTACAGTGAGTGAAGCTCCCGACTGAATGGAGCATTTCTATTGTCTGCCTTTACTTACCTTCACCAATGAGTGTAGATTTAGTGTACAGTGAGTGAAGCTCCCCACTGAACAGAGCATTTCTATTGTCTCCCTTTACTTACCTTCACCAATGAGTGTAGATTTAGTGTACTGTGAGTGAAGTTCCCGACTGAATGGAGCATTTCTATTGTCTCCCTTTTCTTACCTTCACCAATGAGTGTAGATTTAGTGTACAGTGAGTGAAGCTCCCGACTGAATGGAGCATTACTATTGTCTCCCTTTACTTACCTTCACCAATGAGTGTAGATTTAGTGTACAGTGAGTGGAGCTCCTGACTAAACAGAGCATTTCTATTGTCTCCCTTTACTAACCTTCACCAATGAGTGTAGATTTAGTGTACAGTGAGTGAAGCTCCCGACTGAACAGATTCTATTGTCTCCCTTTACCAACCTTCACCAATGAGTGTAGATTTAGTGTACAGTGAGTGAAGCTCCCGACTGCATGGAGCATTACTATTGTCTCCCTTTACTTACCTTCATCAATGAGTGTAGATTTAGTGTACAGTGAGTGAAGCTCCAGACTGAACGGAGCATTTCTATTGTCTCCCTTTACCAACCTTCACCAATGAGTGTAGATTTAGTGTACAGTGAGTGAAGCTCCAGACTGAACAGAGCATTTCTATTGTCTCCCTTTACTAACCTTCACCAATGAGTGTAGATTTAGTGTACAGTGAGTGAAGCTCCCGACTGAACGGAGCATTTCTATTGTCTCCCTTAACTTACCTTCACCAATGAGTGTAGATTTAGTGTACAGTGAGTGAAGCTCCGGACTGAATGGAGCATTTCTATTGTCTCCCTTTACTTACCTTCACCAATAAGTGTAGATTTAGTGTACAGTGAGTGAAGCTCTCGACTGAATGGAGCATTTCTATTGTCTGCCTTTACTTACCTTCACCAATGAATGTAGATTTAGTGTACAGTGAGTGAAGCTCCCGACTGAATGGAGCATTTCTATTGTCTGCCTTTACTTACCTTCACCAATGAATGTAGATTTAGTGTACAGTGAGTGAAATTCCCAACTGAATGGAGCATTTCTATTGTCTCCCTTTACTAACCTTCACCAATGAGTGTAGATTTAGTGTACAGTGAGTGAACCTCCCGACTGATTGGAGCATTTATATTGTCTCCTTTTACTAATCTTCACCAATGAGTGTAGATTTAGTGTACAGTGAGTGAAACTCTCGACTAAACAGAGCATTTCTATTGTCTCCCTTTACTTACCTTCACCAATGAGTGTAGATTTAGTGTACAGTGAGTAAAGCTCCCGACTGAACAGAGCATTTCTATTGTCTCCCTTTACTTACCTTCACCAATGAGTGTAGATTTAGTGTACAGTGAGTGAAGCTCCGGACTGAACAGAGCATTTCTATTGTCTCCCTTTACTAACCTTCACCAATAAGTGTAGATTTAGTGTACAGTGAGTGAAGCTCCGGACTGAACGAAGCATTTCTATTGTCTCCCTTTACTTACCTTCACCAATGAGTGTAGATTTAGTGTACAGTGAGTGAAGCTCCCCACTGAATGGAGCATTTCTATTGTCTCTCTTTACTAACCTTCACCAATAAGTGTAGATTTAGTGTACAGTGAGTGAAGCTCCAGACTGAAGGGAGCATTTCTATTGTCTCCCTTTACTAACCTTCACCAATAAGTGTAGATTTAGTATACAGCGAGTGAAGATCTTGACTGAATGGAGCATTTCTATTGTCTCCCTTTACTTACCTTCACCAATGAGTGTAGATTTAGTGTACAGTGAGTGAAGCTCCCGACTGAATGGAGCATTTCTATTGTCTCCCTTTACCAACCTTCACCAATGAGTGTAGATTTAGTGTACAGAGAGTGAAGCTCCTGACTGAATGGAGCATTTCTATTGTCTGCCTTTACTTACCTTCACCAATGAGTGTAGATTTAGTGTACAGTGAGTGAAGCTCCCGACTGAATGGAGCATTTCTATTGTCTCCCTTTACTTACCTTCACCAATGAGAGTAGATTTAGTGTACAGTGAGTGAAGCTCCCGACTGAATGGAGCATTTCTATTGTCTCCCTTTACTAACCTTCACCAATGAGTGTAGATTTAGTGTACAGTGAGTGAAACTCCCGACTGAACAGAGCATTTCTATTGTCTCCCTTTACTAACCTTCACCAATGAGTGTAGATTTAGTGTACAGTGAGTGAAGCTCCTGACTGAATGGAGCATTTCTATTATCTTCCTTATCTAGCCATCACCAATGAGTGTAGATTTAGTGTACAGTGAGTGAAGCTCCTGACTGAATGGAGCATTTCTATTGTCTCCCTTTACTTATCGTCACCATTGAGTGTAGATTTAGTGTACAGTGAGTGAAGCTCCGGACTGAATGGAGCATTTCTATTGTCTCCCTTTACTTACCTTCACCAATGAGTGTAGATTAAGTGTACAGTGAGTGAAGCTCCCGACTGAACAGAGCATTTCTATTGTCTCCCTTTACTTACCTTCACCAATGAGTGTAGACTTAGTGTACAGTGAGTGAAGCTCCCGATTGAACAGAGCATTTCTATTGTCTCCCTTTACTTACCTTCACCAATGAGTGTAGATTTAGTGTACAGTGAGTGAAGCTCCCGACTGAACAGAGCATTTCTATTGTCTCCCTTTACTAACCGTCACCAATGAGTGTAGATTTAGTGTACAGTGAGTGAAGTTCCCGACTGAACGGAGCATTTCTATTGTGTCCCTTTACTAACCTTCACCAATGATTGTAGACTTAGTGTACAGTGAGTGAAGTTCCCGACTGAACAGAGCATTTCTATTGTCTCCCTTTACCTACCTTCATCAATGAGTGTAGATTTAGTATACAGTGAGTGAAGCTCCTGACTGAAAAGAGCATTTCTATTGTCTCCCTTCACCAATAAGTGTAGATTTAGTATACAGTGAGTGAAGCTCCCGACTGAACGGAGCATTTCTATTGTCTCTCTTTACTAACCTTCACCAATGAGTGTAGATTTAGTGTACAGTGAGTGAAGCTCCAGACTGAACGGAGCATTTCTATTGTCTCCCTTTACTTACCTTCACCAATGAGTGTAGATTTAGTGTACAGTGAGTGAAGCACTCGACTGAGCAGAGCATTTCTATTGTCTGCCTTTACTTACCTTCACCAATGAGTGTAGATTTAGTGTACAGTGAGTGAAGCTTCCAACTGAGCAGAGCATTTCTATTGTCTGCCTTTACTTACCTTCATCAATGAGTGTACATTTAGTGTACAGTGAGTGAAGCTCCAGACTGAATGGAGCATTTCTGTTGTCTCCCTTTACTTACCTTCATCAATGAGTGTAGATTTAGTGTACAGTGAGTGAAGCTCCAGACTGAATGGAGCATTTCTGTTGTCTCCCTTTACTAACCTTCACCAATGAGTGTAGATTGAGTGTACAGTGAGTGAAGCTACCGACTTAACAGAGCATTTCTATTGTCTCCCTTTACTTACCTTCACCAATGAGAGTAGATTTAGTGTACAGTGAGTGAAGCTCCGGATCGATTAAATGGAACATTTCTATTGTCTGCGTTTACTAACCGTCACTAATGAGTGTAGATTAAGTGTACAGAGAGTGAAGCTCTCGACTGAATGGAGCATTTCTATTGTCTCCCTTTACTTACCTTCATCAATGAGTGTAGATTTAGTGTACAGAGAGTGAAACTACCGACTAAACAGAGCATTTCTATTGTCTCCCTTTACTAACCTTCACCAATGAGTGTAGATTTAGTGTACAGTGAGTGAAGCTACCGACTAAACAGAGCATTTCTATTGTCTCCCTTTACTTACCTTCACCAATGAGTGTAGATTTAGTGTACAGTGAGTGAAGCTCCTGACTGAACGGAGCACTTCTATTGTCTCCCTTTACTAACCTTCATCAATGAGTGTAGATTTAGTGTACAGTGAGTGAAGCTCCCGAATGAATGGAGCATTTCTATTATCTCCCTTTACTTACCTTCATCAATGAGTGTAGATTTAGTGTACAGAGAGTGAAGCTCCTGACTGAACGGAGCATTTCTATTGTCTCCCTTTACTAACCTTCACCAATGAGTGTAGATTTAGTGTACAGTGAGTGAAGCTACCGACTAAACAGAGCATTTCTATTGTCTCCCTTTACTAACCCTCACTTATCAGTGTAGATTAAGTGTACAGAGAGTGAAGCTCTCGACTGAATGGAGCATTTCTATTGTCTCCCTTTACTAACCTTCACCAATGAGTGTAGATTTAGTGTACAGTGAGTGAAGCTCCTGAATGAATGGAGCATTTCTATTGTCTCCCTTTACTTACCTTCATCAATGAGTGTAGATTTTGTGTACAGTGAGTGAAGCTCATGACTAAACAGAGCATTTCTATTGTCTCCCTTTACTTACCTTCATCAATGAGTGTAGATTTTGTGTACAGTGAGTGAAGCTCCTGACTAAACAGAGCATTTCTATTGTCTCCCTTTACTTACCTTCATCAATGAGTGTAG
Organism: Arcuatula senhousia; assembly: GCA_963971305.1. Lineage (NCBI taxonomy): Eukaryota > Metazoa > Mollusca > Bivalvia > Mytilida > Mytilidae > Arcuatula > Arcuatula senhousia. The sequence continues at coordinate 915,170 of OZ020305.1, forward strand.
ATTTAGTGTACAGTGAGTGAAGCTACCGACTAAACAGAGCATTTCTATTGTCTCCCTTTACTAACCTTCACCAATGAGAGTAGATTTAGTGTACAGAGAGTGAAGCTCCTGACTGAACGGAGCATTTCTATTGTCTCCCTTTACTTACCTTCACCAATGAGTGTAGATTTAGTGTACAGTGAGTGAAGCTCCCGACTGAATGGAGCATTTCTATTGTCTCCCTTTACTTACCTTCACCAATGAGTGTAGATTTAGTGTACAGTGAGTGAAGCTCCTGACTTAATGGAGCATTTCTGTTGTCTCCATTTACTTACCTTCACCAATGAGTGTAGATTTAGTGTACAGTGAGTGAAGCTCCCGACTAAACAGAGCATTTCTATTGTCTCCCTTTACTTACCTTCACCAATGAGTGTAGATTTAGTGTACAGTGAGTGAAGCTCCAGACTGAACGCAGCATTTCTATTGTCTCCCTTTACCTACCTTCATCATTGAGTGTAGATTTAGTGCACAGTGAGTGAAGCTCCCGACTGAACAGAGCATTTCTATTGTCTCCCTTTACTAACCTTCACCAATGAGTGTAGATTTAGTGTACAGTGAGTGAAGCTCCCGACTGAATGGAGCATTTCTATTGTCTCCCTTTACTTACCTTCACCAATGAGTGTAGATTTAGTGTACAGTGAGTGAAGCTCCCGACTGAACGGAGCATTTCTATTGTCTCCCTTTACCAACCTTCACCAATGAGTGTAGATTTAGTGTACAGTGAGTGAAGCTCCCGACTGAACAGAGCATTTCTATTGTCTCCCTTTACTTACCTTCACCAATGAGTGTAGATTTAGTGTACAGTGAGTGAAGCTCCCGACTGAATGGAGCATTTCTATTGTCTCCCTTTACTTACCTTCACCAATGAGTGTAGATTTAGTGTACAGTGAGTGAAGCTCCCGACTGAATGGAGCATTTCTATTGTCTCCCTTTACTTACCTTCACCAATGAGTGTAGATTTAGTGTACAGTGAGTGAAGCTCCCGACTGAACGGAGCATTTCTATTGTCTCCCTTTACCAACCTTCACCAATGAGTGTAGATTTAGTGTACAGTGAGTGAAGCTCACGACTGAACGGAGCATTTCTATTGTCTCCCTTTACTAACCTTCACCAATGAGTGTAGATTTAGTGTACAGAGAGTGAATCTCCCGACTGAACGGAGCATTTCTATTGTCTCCCTTTATTTACCTTCACCAATGAGTGTAGATTTAGTTTACAGTGAGTGAAGCTCCCGACTGAATGGAGCATTTCTATTGTTTCCCTTTACTAACCTTCACCAATGGGTGTAGATTTAGTGTACAGTGAGTGAAGCTCCCGACTGAACGGAGCATTTCTATTGTCTCCCTTTATTTATCTTCACCAATGAGTGTAGATTTAGTGTACAATGAGTGAAGCTCTCGACTGAATGGATCATTTCTATTGTCTCCCTTTATTTACCTTCACCAATGAGTGTAGATTTAGTGTACAGTGAGTGAAGCTCCCGACTGAACAGAGCATTTCTATTGTCTCCCTTTACTGCCCTTCACCAATGAGTGTAGATTTAGTGTACAGTGAGTGAAGCTCCCGACTGAACGGAGCATTTCTATTGTCTCCCTTTACTTACCTTCACCAATGAGTGTAGATTTAGTGTACAGTGAGTGAAGCTCCCGACTGAACGGAGCATTTCTATTGTCTCCCTTTACTTACCTTCACCAATGAGTGTAGATTTAGTGTACAGAGAGTGAAGCTCCCGACTGAATGGAGCATTTCTATTGTTTCCCTTTACTAACCTTCACCAATGAGTGTAGATTTAGTGTACAGTGAGTGAAGCTCCCGACTGAACGGAGCATTTCTATTGTCTCCCTTTACTTACCTTCACCAATGAGTGTAGATTTAGTGTACAGAGAGTGAAGCTCCTGACTGAACGGAGCATTTCTATTGTCTCCCTTTACTTACCTTCACCAATGAGTATGGATTTAGTGTACAGTGAGTGAAGCTCCCGACTGTATGGAGCATTTCTTATGTCACCCTTTACTTACCTTCACCAATGAGTGTAGATTTAGTGTACAGTGAGTGAAGCTCCCGACTGAACGGAGCATTTCTATTGTCTCCCTTTACTTACCTTCACCAATGAGTGTAGATTTAGTGTACAGTGAGTGAAGCTCCCGACTGAACGGAGCATTTCTATTGTCTCCCTTTACTTACCTTCACCAATGAGTGTAGATTTAGTGTACAGTGAGTGAAGCTCCCGACTGAACGGAGCATTTCTATTGTCTCCCTTTACTTACCTTCACCAATGAGTGTAGATTTAGTGTACAGAGAGTGAAGCTCCCGACTGAATGGAGCATTTCTATTGTTTCCCTTTACTAACCTTCACCAATGAGTGTAGATTTAGTGTACAGTGAGTGAAGCTCCCGACTGAACGGAGCATTTCTATTGTCTCCCTTTACTTACCTTCACCAATGAGTGTAGATTTAGTGTACAGAGAGTGAAGCTCCTGACTGAACGGAGCATTTCTATTGTCTCCCTTTACTTACCTTCACCAATGAGTATGGATTTAGTGTACAGTGAGTGAAGCTCCCGACTGTATGGAGCATTTCTTATGTCACCCTTTACTTACCTTCACCAATGAGTGTAGATTTAGTGTACAGTGAGTGAAGCTCCCGACTGAACGGAGCATTTCTATTGTCTCCCTTTACTTACCTTCACCAATGAGTGTAGATTTAGTGTACAGTGAGTGAAGCTCCCAACTGAACGGAGCATTTCTATTGTCTCCCTTTACTAACCTTCACCAATGAGTATGGATTTAGTGTACAGTGATTGAAGCTTCCGACTGAATGGAGCATTTTTATTGTATACCTTTACTAACCTTCACCAATGAGTGTAGATTTAGTGTACAGCGAGTGAAGCTCCTGACTGAAGGGAGCATTTCTATTGTCTCCCTTTACTAACCTTCACCAATGAGTATGGATTTAGTGTACAGTGATTGAAGCTTCCGACTGAATGGAGCATTTTTATTGTATACCTTTACTAACCTTCACCAATGAGTGTAGATTTAGTGTACAGCGAGTGAAGCTCCTGACTGAAGGGAGCATTTCTATTGTCTCCCTTTACCAACCTTCACCAATGAGTGTAGATTTAGTGTACAGTGAGTGAAGCTCCTGACTGAATGGAGCATTTCTATTGTCTCCCTTTACCAACCTTCACCAATGAGTGTAGATTTAGTGTACAGTGAGTGAAGCTCCTGACTGAATGGAGCATTTCTATTGTCTCCCTTTACCAACCTTCACCAATGAGTGTAGATTTAGTGTACAGCGAGTGAAGCTCTCGACTGAACGGAGCATTTCTATTGTCTTCCTTTACTAACCTTCACCAATGAGTGTAGATTTAGTGTACAGTGAGTGAAGCTCCCGACTGAACGGAGCATTTCTATTGTCTCCCTTTACTTACCTTCACCAATGAGTGTAGATTTAGTGTACAGTGAGTGAAGCTCCCGACTGAACGGAGCATTTCTATTGTCTCCCTTTACCAACCTTCACCAATGAGTGTAGGTTTAGTGTACAGTGAGTGAAGCTCACGACTGAACGGAGCATTTCTATTGTCTCCCTTTACTTACCTTCACCAATGAGTGTAGATTTAGTGTACAGTGAGTGAAGCTCCCGACTGAACGGAGCATTTCTATTGTTTCCCTTTACTAACCTTCACCAATGGGTGTAGATTTAGTGTACAGTGAGTGAAGCTCCCGACTGAACGGAGCATTTCTATTGTCTCCCTTTATTTACCTTCACCAATGAGTGTAGATTTAGTGTACAATGAGTGAAGCTCGCGACTGAATGGAGCATTTCTATTGTCTCCCTTTATTTACCTTCACCAATGAGTGTAGATTTAGTTTACAGTGAGTGAAGCTCCCGACTGAACGGAGCATTTCTATTGTCTCCCTTTACTTACCTTCACCAATGAGTGTAGATTTAGTGTACAGAGAGTGAAGCTCCCGACTGAATGGAGCATTTCTATTGTTTCCCTTTACTAACCTTCACCAATGAGTGTAGATTTAGTGTACAGTGAGTGAAGCTCCCGACTGAACGGAGCATTTCTATTGTCTCCCTTTACTTACCTTCACCAATGAGTGTAGATTTAGTGTACAGTGAGTGAAGCTCCCGACTGAACGGAGCATTTCTATTGTCTCCCTTTACTTACCTTCACCAATGAGTGTAGATTTAGTGTACAGAGAGTGAAGCTCCTGACTGAACGGAGCATTTCTGTTGTCTCCCTTTACTTACCTTCACCAATGAGTGTAGATTTAGTGTACAGTGAGTGAAGCTCCCGACTGAACGGAGCATTTCTATTGTCTCCCTTTACTGACCTTCACCAATGAGTGTAGATTTAGTGTACAGTGAGTGAAGCTCCCGACTGAACGGAGCATTTCTATTGTCTCCCTTTACTTACCTTCACCAATGAGTGTAGATTTAGTGTACAGTGAGTGAAGCTCCTGACTGAATGGAGCATTTCTATTGTCTCCCTTTACTTACCTTCACCAATGAGTGTAGATTTAGTGTACAGTGAGTGAAGCTCCCGACTGAATGGAGCATTTCTATTGTCTCCCTTTACTTACCTTCACCAATGAGTGTAGATTTAGTGTACAGTGAGTGAAGCTCTGGACTGAATGGAGCATTTCTATTGTCTCCCTTTACTTACCTTCATCAATGAGTGTAGATTAAGTGTACAGAGAGTGAAGCTCTCGACTGAATGGAGCATTTCTATTGTCTCCCTTTACTTACCTTCACGAATGAGTGTAGATTTAGTGTACAGTGAGTGAAGCTCCCGACTGAATGGAGCATTTCTATTGTCTCCCTTTACTTACCTTCACCAATGAGTGTAGATTTAGTGTACAGTGAGTGAAGCTCCCGACTGAACGAAGCATTTCTATTGTCTCCCTTTACTTACCTTCATCAATGAGTGTAGATTTAGTGTACAGTGAGTGAAGCTACCAACTGAATGGAGCATTTCTATTGTCTCCCTTTACTAATCTTCACCAATGAGTGTAGATTTAGTGTACAGTGAGTGAAGCTCCTGACTGAACGGAGCATTTCTATTGTCTCCCTTTACTAACCTTCACCAATGAGTGTAGATAAAGTGTACAGTGAGTGAAGCTCCCGACTGAACGGAGCATTTTTATTGTCTCCCTTTACTTATCTTCACCAATGAGTGTAGATTTAGAGTACAGTGAGTGAAGCTCTTGACTGAACAGAGCATTTTTATTGTCTCCCTTTACTTACCTTCAACAATGAGTGTAGATTTAGTGTGCAGTGAGTGAAGCTCCCGACTGAACGGAGCATTTCTATTGTCTCCCTTTACTGACCTTCACCAATGAGTGTAGATTTAGTGTACAGTGAGTGAAGCTCCCGACTGAACAGAGCATTTCTATTGTCTCCCTTTACTTACCTTCACCAATGAGTGTAGATTTAGTGTGCAGTGAGTGAAGCTCTCAACTGAACGGAGCATTTCTATTGTCTCCCTTTACTTACCTTCACAAATGAGTGTAAATTTAGTGTACAGAGAGTGAAGCTCCCGACTGAATGGAGCATTTCTATTGTCTCCCTTTACTTACCTTCACCAATGAGTGTAGATTTAGTGTATAGTGAGTGAAGCTCCCGACTGAACGGAGCATTTCTATTATCTCCCTTTACTAACCTTCACCAATGAGTGTAGATTTAGTGTACAGTGAGTGGAGCTCCTGACTGAACGGAGCATTTCTATTGTCTCCCTTTACCAACCTTCACCAATGAGTGTAGATTTAGTGTACAGTGAGTGAAGCTCCCGACTGAACGGAGCATTTTTATTGTCTCCCTTTACTTACCTTCAACAATGAGTGTAGATTTAGTGTACAGTGAGTGAAGCTCCTGACTGAATGGAGCATTTCTATTGTCTCCCTTTACCAACCTTCACCAATGAGTGTAGATTTAGTGTACAGTGAGTGAAGCTCCCGACTGAACGGAGCATTTCTATTGTCTCCCTTTACTTACCTTCACCAATGGGTGTAGATTTAGTGTACAGAGAGTGAAGCTCCCGACTGAATGGAGCATTTCTATTGTTTCCCTTTACTAACCTTCACCAATGAGTGTAGATTTAGTGTACAGTGAGTGAAGCTCCCGACTGAACGGAGCTTTTCTATTGTCTCCCTTTACTTACCTTCAACAATGAGTGTAGATTTAGTGTACAGTGAGTGAAGCTCTGGACTGAACGGAGCATTTCTATTGTGTCCCTTTACTTACCTTCACCAATGAGTGTAGATTTAGTGTACAGAGAGTGAAGCTCCTGACTGAATGGAGCATTTCTATTGTCTCCCTTTACTAACCTCCACCAATGAATGTAGATTTAGTGTACAGTGAGTGAAGCTCTGGACTGGACGGAGCATTTCTATTGTCTCCCTTTACTAACCTTCACCAATGATTGTAGATTTAGTGTACAGTGAGTGAAGCTCCCGACTGAACAGAGCATTTCTATTGTCTCCCTTTACTTACCTTCACCAATGAGTGTAGATTTAGTGTACAGAGAGTGAAGTTCCCGACTGAATGGAGCATTTCTATTGTCTTCCTTTACTTACCTTCACCAATGAGTGTAGATTTAGTGTACAGTGAGTGAAGCTCCCGACTGAATGGAGCATTTCTATTGTCTCCCTTTACTTACCTTTACCAATGAGTGTAGATTTAGTGTACAGTGAGTGAAACTCCCGACTGAATGGAGCATTTTTATTGTCTCCCTTTACTAACCTTCACCAATGAGTGTAGATTTAGTGTACAGTGAGTGAAGCTCCCGACTGAAAGGAGCATTTCTATTGTCTCCCTTAACTAACCTTCACCAATGAGTGTAGAATTAGTGTACAGTGAGTGAAGCTCCCGACTGAACCGAGCATTTCCATTGTCTGCCTTTACTAACCTTCACCAATGAGTGTAGATTTAGTGTACAGTGAGTGAAGCTCCCGACTGAAAGGAGCATTTCTATTGTCTCCCTTTACTAACCTTCACCAATGAGTGTAGATTTAGTGTACAGTGAGTGAAGCTCCTGAGTGAACCGAGCATTTCCATTGTCTGCCTTTACTAACCTTCACCAATGAGTGTAGATTTAGTGTACAGTGAGTGAAGCTCTGGACTGAACAGAGCATTTCTATTGTCTCCCTTTACTTACCTTCACCAATGAGTGTAGATTTAGTGTACAGTGAGTGAAGCTCCCGACTGAACGGAGCATTTCTATTGTCTCCCTTTACTGACCTTCACCAATGAGTGTAGATTTAGTGTACAGTGAGTGAAGCTCCCGACTGAACGGAGCATTTCTATTGTCTCCCTTTACTTACCTTCACCAATGAGTGTAGATTTAGAGTACAGTGAGTGAAGCTCTTGACTGAACAGAGCATTTCTATTGTCTCCCTTTACTTACCTTCACCAATGAGTGTAGATTTAGTGTACAGAGAGTGAAGCTCCCGACTGAATGGAGCATTTCTATTGTTTCCCTTTACTAACCTTCACCAATGAGTGTAGATTTAGTGTACAGTGAGTGAAGCTCCCGACTGAACGGAGCATTTCTATTGTCTCCCTTTACTTACCTTCACCAATGAGTGTAGATTTAGTGTACAGTGAGTGAAGCTCCCGACTGAACGGAGCATTTCTATTGTCTCCCTTTACTTACCTTCACCAATGAGTGTAGATTTAGTGTACAGAGAGTGAAGCTCCTGACTGAACGGAGCATTTCTGTTGTCTCCCTTTACTTACCTTCACCAATGAGTGTAGATTTAGTGTACAGTGAGTGAAGCTCCCGACTGAACGGAGCATTTCTATTGTCTCCCTTTACTGACCTTCACCAATGAGTGTAGATTTAGTGTACAGTGAGTGAAGCTCCCGACTGAACGGAGCATTTCTATTGTCTCCCTTTACTTACCTTCACCAATGAGTGTAGATTTAGTGTACAGTGAGTGAAGCTCCTGACTGAATGGAGCATTTCTATTGTCTCCCTTTACTTACCTTCACCAATGAGTGTAGATTTAGTGTACAGTGAGTGAAGCTCCCGACTGAATGGAGCATTTCTATTGTCTCCCTTTACTAACCTTCACCAATGAGTGTAGATTTAGTGTACAGAGAGTGAAGCTCCCGACTGAAAGGAGCATTTCTATTGTCTCCCTTTACTAACCTTCACCAATGAGTGTAGATTTAGTGTACAGTGAGTGAAGCTCCTGAGTGAACCGAGCATTTCCATTGTCTGCCTTTACTAACCTTCACCAATGAGTGTAGATTTAGTGTACAGTGAGTGAAGCTCTGGACTGAACGGAGCATTTCTATTGTCTCCCTTTACTTACCTTCACCAATGAGTGTAGATTTAGTGTACAGTGAGTGAAGCTCCCGACTGAACGGCGCATTTCTATTGTCTCCCTTTACTGACCTTCACCAATGAGTGTAGATTTAGTGTACAGTGAGTGAAGCTCCCGACTGAACGGAGCATTTCTATTGTCTCCCTTTACTTACCTTCACCAATGAGTGTAGATTTAGTGTGCAGTGAGTGAAGCTCCCGACTGAACGGAGCATTTCTATTGTCTCCCTTTACTGACCTTCACCAATGAGTGTAGATTTAGTGTACAGGGAGTGAAGCTCCCGACTGAACGGAGCATTTCTATTGTCTCCCTTTACTTACCTTCATCAATGAGTGTAGATTAAGTGTACAGAGAGTGAAGCTCTCGACTGAATGGAGCATTTCTATTGTCTCCCTTTACTTACCTTCACGAATGAGTGTAGATTTAGTGTACAGTGAGTGAAGCTCCCGACTGAATGGAGCATTTCTATTGTCTCCCTTTACTTACCTTCACCAATGAGTGTAGATTTAGTGTACAGTGAGTGAAGCTCCCGACTGAACGAAGCATTTCTATTGTCTCCCTTTACTTACCTTCATCAATGAGTGTAGATTTAGTGTACAGTGAGTGAAGCTACCAACTGAATGGAGCATTTCTATTGTCTCCCTTTACTAATCTTCACCAATGAGTGTAGATTTAGTGTACAGTGAGTGAAGCTCCTGACTGAACGGAGCATTTCTATTGTCTCCCTTTACTAACCTTCACCAATGAGTGTAGATAAAGTGTACAGTGAGTGAAGCTCCCGACTGAACGGAGCATTTTTATTGTCTCCCTTTACTTATCTTCACCAATGAGTGTAGATTTAGAGTACAGTGAGTGAAGCTCTTGACTGAACAGAGCATTTTTATTGTCTCCCTTTACTTACCTTCAACAATGAGTGTAGATTTAGTGTGCAGTGAGTGAAGCTCCCGACTGAACGGAGCATTTCTATTGTCTCCCTTTACTGACCTTCACCAATGAGTGTAGATTTAGTGTACAGTGAGTGAAGCTCCCGACTGAACAGAGCATTTCTATTGTCTCCCTTTACTTACCTTCACCAATGAGTGTAGATTTAGTGTGCAGTGAGTGAAGCTCTCAACTGCACGGAGCATTTCTATTGTCTCCCTTTACTTACCTTCACAAATGAGTGTAAATTTAGTGTACAGAGAGTGAAGCTCCCGACTGAATGGAGCATTTCTATTGTCTCCCTTTACTTACCTTCACCAATGAGTGTAGATTTAGTGTATAGTGAGTGAAGCTCCCGACTGAACGGAGCATTTCTATTATCTCCCTTTACTAACCTTCACCAATGAGTGTAGATTTAGTGTACAGTGAGTGGAGCTCCTGACTGAACGGAGCATTTCTATTGTCTCCCTTTACCAACCTTCACCAATGAGTGTAGATTTAGTGTACAGTGAGTGAAGCTCCCGACTGAACGGAGCATTTTTATTGTCTCCCTTTACTTACCTTCAACAATGAGTGTAGATTTAGTGTACAGTGAGTGAAGCTCCTGACTGAATGGAGCATTTCTATTGTCTCCCTTTACCAACCTTCACCAATGAGTGTAGATTTAGTGTACAGTGAGTGAAGCTCCCGACTGAACGGAGCATTTCTATTGTCTCCCTTTACTTACCTTCACCAATGGGTGTAGATTTAGTGTACAGAGAGTGAAGCTCCCGACTGAATGGAGCATTTCTATTGTTTCCCTTTACTAACCTTCACCAATGAGTGTAGATTTAGTGTACAGTGAGTGAAGCTCCCGACTGAACGGAGCTTTTCTATTGTCTCCCTTTACTTACCTTCAACAATGAGTGTAGATTTAGTGTACAGTGAGTGAAGCTCTGGACTGAACGGAGCATTTCTATTGTGTCCCTTTACTTACCTTCACCAATGAGTGTAGATTTAGTGTACAGAGAGTGAAGCTCCTGACTGAATGGAGCATTTCTATTGTCTCCCTTTACTAACCTCCACCAATGAATGTAGATTTAGTGTACAGTGAGTGAAGCTCTGGACTGGACGGAGCATTTCTATTGTCTCCCTTTACTAACCTTCACCAATGATTGTAGATTTAGTGTACAGTGAGTGAAGCTCCCGACTGAACAGAGCATTTCTATTGTCTCCCTTTACTTACCTTCACCAATGAGTGTAGATTTAGTGTACAGAGAGTGAAGTTCCCGACTGAATGGAGCATTTCTATTGTCTTCCTTTACTTACCTTCACCAATGAGTGTAGATTTAGTGTACAGTGAGTGAAGCTCCCGACTGAATGGAGCATTTCTATTGTCTCCCTTTACTTACCTTTACCAATGAGTGTAGATTTAGTGTACAGTGAGTGAAACTCCCGACTGAATGGAGCATTTTTATTGTCTCCCTTTACTAACCTTCACCAATGAGTGTAGATTTAGTGTACAGTGAGTGAAGCTCCCGACTGAAAGGAGCATTTCTATTGTCTCCCTTAACTAACCTTCACCAATGAGTGTAGAATTAGTGTACAGTGAGTGAAGCTCCCGACTGAACCGAGCATTTCCATTGTCTGCCTTTACTAACCTTCACCAATGAGTGTAGATTTAGTGTACAGTGAGTGAAGCTCCCGACTGAAAGGAGCATTTCTATTGTCTCCCTTTACTAACCTTCACCAATGAGTGTAGATTTAGTGTACAGTGAGTGAAGCTCCTGAGTGAACCGAGCATTTCCATTGTCTGCCTTTACTAACCTTCACCAATGAGTGTAGATTTAGTGTACAGTGAGTGAAGCTCTGGACTGAACAGAGCATTTCTATTGTCTCCCTTTACTTACCTTCACCAATGAGTGTAGATTTAGTGTACAGTGAGTGAAGCTCCCGACTGAACGGAGCATTTCTATTGTCTCCCTTTACTGACCTTCACCAATGAGTGTAGATTTAGTGTACAGTGAGTGAAGCTCCCGACTGAACGGAGCATTTCTATTGTCTCCCTTTACTTACCTTCACCAATGAGTGTAGATTTAGAGTACAGTGAGTGAAGCTCTTGACTGAACAGAGCATTTTTATTGTCTCCCTTTACTTACCTTCAACAATGAGTGTAGATTTAGTGTATAGTGAGTGAAGCTCTCAACTGAACGGAGCATTTCTATTGTCTCCCTTTACTGACCTTCACCAATGAGTGTAAATTTAGTGTACAGTGAGTGAAGCTCCCGACTGAACGGAGCTTTTCTATTGTCTCCCTTTACTTACCTTCAACAATGAGTGTAGATTTAGTGTACAGTGAGTGAAGCTCTGGACTGAACGGAGCATTTCTATTGTGTCCCTTTACTTACCTTCACCAATGAGTGTAGATTTAGTGTACAGAGAGTGAAGCTCCTGACTGAACGGAGCATTTCTATTGTCTCCCTTTACTAACCTCCACCAATGAGTGTAGATTAAGTGTACAGTGAGTGAAGCTCTGGACTGAACGGAGCATTTCTATTGTCTCCCTTTACTAACCTTCACCAATGATTGTAGATTTAGTGTACAGTGAGTGAAGCTCCCGACTGAACAGAGCATTTCTATTGTCTCCCTTTACTTACCTTCACCAATGAGTGTAGATTTAGTGTACAGAGAGTGAAGTTCCCGACTGAATGGAGCATTTCTATTGTCTTCCTTTACTGACCTTCACCAATGAGTGTAGATTTAGTGTACAGTGAGTGAAGCTCCTGACTGAAAGGAGCATTTCTATTGTCTCCCTTTACTAACCTTCACCAATGAGTGTAGATTTAGTGTACAGAGAGTGAAGCTCCCGACTGAAAGGAGCATTTCTATTGTCTCCCTTTACTAACCTTCACCAATGAGTGTAGATTTAGTGTACAGTGAGTGAAGCTCCTGAGTGAACCGAGCATTTCCATTGTCTGCCTTTACTAACCTTCACCAATGAGTGTAGATTTAGTGTACAGTGAGTGAAGCTCTGGACTGAACGGAGCATTTCTATTGTCTCCCTTTACTTACCTTCACCAATGAGTGTAGATTTAGTGTACAGTGAGTGAAGCTCCCGACTGAACGGCGCATTTCTATTGTCTCCCTTTACTGACCTTCACCAATGAGTGTAGATTTAGTGTACAGTGAGTGAAGCTCCCGACTGAACGGAGCATTTCTATTGTCTCCCTTTACTTACCTTCACCAATGAGTGTAGATTTAGTGTGCAGTGAGTGAAGCTCCCGACTGAACGGAGCATTTCTATTGTCTCCCTTTACTGACCTTCACCAATGAGTGTAGATTTAGTGTACAGGGAGTGAAGCTCCCGACTGAACGGAGCATTTCTATTGTCTCCCTTTACTTACCTTCACCAATGAGTGTAGATTTAGTGTACAGCGAGTGAAGCTCCCGACTGAATGGAGCATTTCTATTGTCTCCCTTTACTTACCTTCACCAATGAGTGTAGATTTAGTGTACAGTGAGTGAAGCTCCCGACTGAACGAAGCATTTCTATTGTCTCCCTTTACTTACCTTCATCAATGAGTGTAGATTTAGTGTACAGTGAGTGAAGCTACCAACTGAATGTAGCATTTCTATTGTCTCCCTTTACTTATCTTCACCAATGAGTGTAGATTTAGTTTACAGTGAGTGAAGCTCCCAACTGAATGGAGCATTTCTATTGTCTCCCTTTACTAATCTTCACCAATGAGTGTAGATTTAGTGTACAGTGAGTGAAGCTCCTGACTGAACGGAGCATTTCTATTGTCTCCCTTTACTAACCTTCACCAATGAGTGTAGATTAAGTGTACAGTGAGTGAAGCTCCCGACTGAATGGAGCATTTCTATTGTCTCCCTTTACTTACCTTCACCAATGAGTGTAGATTTAGTGTATAGTGAGTCAAGCTCTCAACTGAACGGAGCATTTCTATTGTCTCCCTTTACTTACCTTCACCAATGAGTGTAGATTTAGTGTACAGTGAGTGAAGCTCCCGACTGAACGGAGCTTTTCTATTGTCTCCCTTTACTTATTTTCAACAATGAGTGTAGATTTAGTGTACAGTGAGTGAAGCTCTGGACTGAACGGAGCATTTCTATTGTGTCCCTTTACTTACCTTCACCAATGAGTGTAGATTTAGTGTACAGAGAGTGAAACTCCTGACTGAACGGAGCATTTCTATTGTCTCCCTTTACTTACCTTCACCAATGAGTGTAGATTTAGTGTACAGTGAGTGAAGCTCTGGACTGAACGGAGCATTTCTATTGTGTCCCTTTACTTACCTTCACCAATGAGTGTAGATTTAGTGTACAGAGAGTGAAGTTCCCGACTGAACGGAGCATTTCTATTGTCTCCCTTTACTAACCTTCACCAATGATTGTAGACTTAGTGTACAGTGAGTGAAGCTCCCGACTGAACGGAGCATTTCTATTGTCTCCCTTTACTAACCTTCACCAATGAGTGTAGATTTAGTGTACAGTGAGTGAAGCTCCCGACTGAACAGAGCATTTCTATTGTCTGCCTTTACTAACCTTCACCAATGATTGTAGACTTAGTGTACAGTGAGTGAAGCTCCCGACTGAACGGAGCATTTCTATTGTCTCCCTTTACTGACCTTCACCAAGGAGTGTAGATTTAGTGTACAGGGAGTGAAGCTCCCGACTGAACGGAGCATTTCTATTGTGTCCCTTTACTTACCTTCACTAATGAGTGTAGATTTAGTGTACAGTGAGTGAAGCTCCTGACTGAATGGAGTATTTCTATTGTCTCCCTTTACTTACCTTCACCAATGAGTGAAGGTTTAGTGTATAGTGAGTGAAGCTCTCCACTGAACGGAGCATTTCTATTTTCTCCCTTTACTAACCTTCACCAATGAGTGTAGATTTAGTGTACAGTGAGTGAAGCTCTCGACTGAATGGAGCATTTCTATTTTCTCCTGCTGCCTTTAATGCTGCTGTTTCTGTCTGCTTGACCACTCCAACCTGTTAACATGGTAAAGCATTCTACAACATTAAATAACAAATGGGGCTAAAAAGTAGATCTGGTGGCAGTTTGAAGAGTGTGCACATCAAGTTAATCTCTAGCTTTAGTAAAACCATTTAAGTTGTGTAAAGCTTTTCTCTGCGCAAAATATACAAGGTAAATGCATGTCTTTTGTTGTGATTGTATCTTTTGCAATAATAAACATTTGTTTTGCAATGTATATTAACTTAAAGCCATGATAAAATCATTCCTAGATTCTCATCCAAATTTCTTGAAATGTGAACGGGCGGGCAGGAGAATTTTATTTCTTTTTTCTTATCCAAAATGATAAAATTAGCTGCCATTTTAGAAAAAATTTACCAATAATTAACATATTTTGCAAAAACAATCAAAATAAATTTTTTGAGGGGTACAAAAAAATCAGGGCGGGAGGGGTTGACAATCTAGAATATTCTTTATATTGGCCTAATGTACATTGGTACTACATTGGTACCACAATTGAGGATTTGTAAATTGCCACTGATACATGTATATATGGAGGTTGTGTCATGAACATTTATTTCACATATCTTTATCTTCCAATAGATTAATGGTGGATATCTTAAAATAAAAGTTTACACATATGAATTGTTTTATGTCCTGATCTTGGGCTTTTGCTGATAAGAAACAGATTGGTTTTGAATCATACTAAAGCAATGTGGGCATAAAGGGGAATTGTATCACAGGAGTTGTATATAAAGTATGCATAAATCTTTAAAAAAATAGTGTGGTATATAAGCCAATGCATTTGACTGCTCGGCTACCCAAGACCCCAAAAATTAGCAAACATGAAAATTGAAAATTAATAGGGTTTTATAGTAAATATTCTAAATTGCTACCTAATTATTACCATACCTTAAATCCTGCAGACACCAGTCTTCTGACATGAACAAACAGTCTATGTGTTGGGATGGAGGCTGTCATAAAATTATGATCAGGATGAGCAAAGATCTTTAACACTTTAGCTGCTTCCTGGCAAAATAATTGAAAGAATGAAATTCAAAACAAGGTACATTGTATTAAAACAGATAATGGTTAACAACAGGCATAAAATCTAAATCCTAAATAGCAACAGTTCAAACATGTCAAATTAAAACTACTAAGTTCTTATACATGTAGATGGATTTTTTTCAAAAAGAAAAAGTTGCTACTGTTAATTTGTTCCTATAACTTTTTGAAAATCTCCCAGATAGGCCTCCATACCTACATGTATGGTCTCAAACTCTACTGATCTTTTCTACTTCTATGACCCAAGTTTAAAAGTTATATTATAATACAAACACTTTTTTATTCAACTTCACTACTATTTGAGTTTGCAACACTAAAGGCAGTTGATTTGTGATATAAGAGTGTGTTTTTTTGTGACATAAATGGATACGAGTGTGTGTGTCTTTTTTTAATGGGTGGGAGGCATATACTTATTTTTTCCTTTTATGTTTTCACTGATAATACCATCACTAGACACGATGTATTCTTTGTTTAGGAGCATACATGTATACTACACAGCACTCCATTTACCTCTGCATCATCTCCAAACATCCTGTACCTATACCCACACTCCATCAACAACAAAGCATCCGGATACTTTGTTTTAATATCTAAATACTGCTGTTCTAGCGGGGTATACTTAATCTTTGTCGTCTTCATCAATGGTGATTTCCCTTTACTTTTCGTTACATTCTGCTCAGGTCGGCTAAATTTAGACAAGTTACTTTCTTTAGCAATAATTTCTTCATCACTGTCAGAAATGCCATGGACCTCTTGTTTATCCTCAAAACTGTCAGAACGGGAGATAATTTGTTTTGATTTTATTTTTTCTAAAATATCTTCGTTTATATCAAATTCTTGTCCTGATTCAAACTGCTTCAGTTTTAATAAAGTTGACTCATTGACAGTATAATTTGTAACCATAGTAGTCTGCTTTGGTGTTTCTGAGTGTTTATCTGCAGTTATTTTCATACTTTTTGGTGTACATGAAAGTTCATCACAATAATTTTTATCACTTGCTTTTTGATCATGGTCTGTGCAAAGTTTTTTAGAAGAGGAGTTGAAATTATTGTCGTCTTGCAGGGTTCTTTTCTTTCCACTTTTCTACAAAAAATATTGATAAAATGAAAATAAAATATATGTACAGACATTCTACATTTTAGGCCAAGATATCCTGATCATCTTTCACTCATAAATTGCACACAAATCAGCCAATGGTGATAAAATTCAAAATTATGCTAGATGAAAAGATAAGTCATTGTTTTGATTAGTGTTTGGCTGGTTGTACTGAGACAACTTAAACATCCCTATTACATATAGAATATAGGACCTTTTTATTTTGAGATCGATTTTATCATTTGTTTTGGTGAACCCGAAGGGTGAACCAAAAAACAAGTGATAAAGTCGATCTAAAAACAAAAAAGTCATATATTCTCTTTATCGGTAATTAATTGTGATGAAACGTACTGACCCAATAAATTTCGGTGATACACACCTGTTCATGAGACAGACTTTATCAGCCAGTACACATCAAAGGAAAAATGTACTAATTACCGATAAATGTATGTCTTCACAACCATGTTGTGTTTTGTGTAGCTTCAAGACCCAAAGATAGCAATTGAAGGGGGAGGTTTGATATGCCATTAAACCTTGTTTAACCACCATTTCTTTTGAAATACAATGTACCAATACCAAGTTAAGTCAGGACCATTGCAGTCTTCAATTTTCCGGTATGTTTTCCTTGTTTTTGTCTTTTCTCAGGGACATCTGAGATTGATCCTCCAAGTTCAGTAATTTTGTAATCAACTTTATTTGCAAATTGCATAGACATCTACATGTAAGGGCATAAATATTTAACCACCCAAATAAGAAGTACATTGTATTGATATATGTCATAGGCACTCAAAATGAAATTCTAAGTGGTTAAGTTGTAATGGTTTAGATACTATTGAAGTATATTTTTTACTATATCGGTTTATTTATATTATTTTGCAAACCATATAAAAAAAGGTTTTTCTCAAGGCACTGGCTACATTTACACGGCTGTGTAAACCTAAGAAAACATTAGGTTTTACATGTGTAAAAATAATGAAAACTTAGGTTTACACGGAAAAGTAAAACCGGATATCAATGACGGTGATGGAACGAAATGGTAACAATAATTATTGTTACACACCTTATATTTACACCCTCATATTCATGTCACATATAAAATTTTTATGATTTTTTCCCTTTAACGATAATTTTTTCCAGTATAAATTAAAGTCAAAACCTCGAACATTTGCTCAACTGGGTACCGACAGCATAAGAGAAAGAAGCAAAGGTGTACCAAAGGGGTAATCAGTATCATAAAACTGTAAAGACAAAGACAAAACCGGCAGACAAAAAATCATCACAACAAAACAAACCACATAACATAAAACACACACACACCTAACAACAAAACTGCATTCAGCAATGCGAACTCAAGTCAAAACGAGAGTGAACTCAGGTGCTCCGGAAGAGTAAGCATTTCCTGCTTGCTATAGCACACCCGTCACGTTGCCAAAGATCGATTAAGTGTTGGTCAAAAGTTTACATTGAACACATCATTGAGCTGGTAGATTAAAAAGGTTACAAAAGAAAAGAGTCTGGAAATATTTTTTTGGTCGATACAAATGATATTTGATATAAAAAATACAAACATTCAAAGAATTAAAAAATACTTTACAGTGGACGAATGGAACTTCCTTACCAAGGAGGTCTCCAAGAAAAAAACGACAGCGGAATATCTATGAGGAGTATGTGTAAGCTAGCAATTTGGGGAACCAGCCTAGCGCAGGCACTGATGTCCTGTTGTTTATTGCCTTCCTATTGAAGCCTGTGAACTAAAATTTACAATATTATGTACTAATTCAAATGTTACACTTAAAACTATTATTATAAGTTGTCATTTGGTTACTTACTTGTATACATGTATAATGTTATCATTTGTTTGTTTGCATCCAACATATCCCAGTTTGGGTCATAATTGAAAAAAATATAAAGTTTCAAAGTTTTCAAAGTCCACACCTCACCATCAATCAAGTGTGATGGATGCCTAACTTGGTTTCATCAGAAATGTGCAGCATGGAAATCAGCACCAAAAAGCACCTACTTGATTTGTAGACCATGTCAATCAACGCTAAATAAATTCCACGAATTTCAATGAACAACCTGGTGTGACTAAATATTCATGATTACTGTTTACTGTGTTATTTGATTGGAAGTTGTAAAATATGATTTTTTAATAAATATGATAACTGATGAAAAATGCATTGTGTGACATATACATGTAGATAGCATTCAGTAAAGAAATAAAAAGTATGTCAATTTTTGCGTTTCTTTTTGAACATGTAAAAATAAGGTGTGTAAGTAACAATAACTATTGTTACACGTCTTTGTGATCCGGTTTTACTTTTCCATGTAAACTTAAGTTTTCGTTATTTTTACAAGTGTAAACCTAACGATTTCTTACATGTAGGTTTACACAGCCTTTTCTCAATCATGTCATTAATTATAAGCATGCCTCTCTCTCATGTCTCTTAATTCATTTATTCAGAAATTAGGGAATACATGCAAGATGCTAGAACCTATGAATGTAAATGTATATAGCATAACATTTAGTTGTTTTAACATGTACAATATTTGTTGACTACGTACGACAAGACACATTCATGTAAATTATGTTACCTTCAAAGTTGGGTTGTGTTTCTCTGGTGAGTCTTCTATTTCTATCACATCTTTTACACCTATTTGGTTGGTGGATTTAGAAGTTCCACTGGGCTTTGCAGTTGATGATGAACTAGTAGCTGGAGAGAAAAACTTTGAAATTGTTTCTTGGCTCTTATTCTCTATTTTAGATTTCAACTTTGTCAAATTGATGCCTTTTCGCTTACTCATTGCAAAGCATTTAAATTGTGATGTTTGAGTGTTTGTGTTTTAAACAATCTGTCTAATTTGAAAGCATCTGTAACTTTTCAAAAAGATTTCACTTCAAAGTAAAATTTTGCAAAACACCGGAACATAAAGAAGTTGTGTAAACATTAACGATGTCGGGAAAGAACCCGAAATTCGTTCCGGGTATTTTAAGCGATCAATTAATGTCTATGATAATATCAAATAAAGATGGATGTCAAAATATCGGTCGAAGTATATATATATTGGCACATACTCACAACGTATATATATAATTGTCACATGGGTTACCAATAAGCACACCATTGGCTTTTTGCGATGCTTATACAAATACAATTATATGTATTTATCATCTTTTTTAAGCCCTTAATTATGAAATTTGAATACTTAAAATCTTTAAATTTTGAGTTTTTTTTTTGTTTTTTGGTTTTTTGTAGAAATATTGATAATTTGATAGTAACTCTAAAACGTTAATATTTTACCTTTTGACTATTGTATTGTTTTAAAGCATTACAGCTATCAAATGTCGGTTTTGTGTGATGGAATAAAGCTTAATCATTAGTTGTTGGATTTATAATCGATATGTGTGTTTTTTTACATCAGTCGATAGATGCTACTTTGCTAGCTGTCAGTAACTGCGAGTTTGTTCTCGTGTAGTACTCCTGTCTCAGGTTCTCTCTTGGTGAATCGAACTTTTATAAAGTGTTTTATTTTTGTACTTTGTACAAGACTAACAATAGGGTGAAGGTTGGGCCAAAACAACTAGTTTAACCCCGCCACATTTTATATGTACCTGTCCTAAGCCAGGAACCGATGTCAAAGCTTTTGTTTTACCCTTACAACTACCTGTTTTTTGTTCTTTGTCCAGAAATGGATCTACCGTTGATAATTAAGGAATTTGTTTGAATCTTGTTTATTGTATTTTTAGTCTTGGGCCAATGCAAGACAGCGAGCAGTGACCTCTGGTCATGTTAAAGACTGCTGGCTGTTTTCCATCGTGATTTTTCAAGTTTTAAATTGCCGTTTCTTAATTTTGGTTGTGACGCATACACTTATTCCACACCTCTTTTTCGTCTATCTCACTCAAAACTTTGTAGCTTTGTAGCTATTATTTTTTCAGCAATAAGTTTTTTTTTTTAATTATTTAAGTGTAAACTGAGTTATGAATTTTTTTTTGTACACACAGTTTATCTTCTCATAAAAAAGAAAATTTCTCGCAGAGATTTGTAGTTACAATTTTCATCAGCAATCAAGTGATTGTAGAATCCTACCCTAGTATCGCTGGACTAAATTTAACATTTAAGGGTAGCCTAGCTTTTCTGTCCGACAGGCATCATAGATTGCAGTGGACTCAAGTATTTCTTTGATTAATTTAACTTGAAACCTTTCAATAGGATTTGATGTATCACCTTTGGAAGAAAATTTTATACCCCTAATTTCACAACAGTGAAGTAAGATTGGAGAAACAAGCGAGTCAAATATTTTATTTTTGCAATAAGTCGTACATGTAATACATACAAACATATACTTCAACTCGCCCATTAATTATAGACATTGAGAGAGATAACAGTATTTATTATTACATATTATGTTTTTAAAAATATATATGAACTATAATTTCTTTAAAATCATCAGATGAAAATAAACCTATATGACTTCTGAAAAATAAAGATTTTTAAAAATACCGTTTTATTACAGAAAAAAAATATTTAAAACAAGATTGTCGATACCACAAGATAGTCAAATCTTTTCATTTTCAAAATTCTTCCACATGTACCGATCTATTCTTGAAAAAACGTCAATTTCCGATAGCGAAAGGAATATCGCAACCTGAATTTTATGGTAATGTTGTTTATAAAGCACACAAATTCAAAAACAATCCATTGGAATTGAAAATTGGCTTCAAAATCTATTAAGCCAAGGATATGAATTGAATCTAGTGTCAATGGAAGCTACACCACAGTAGCTTCGTTGGGAGGCTGCTGGTTATTTTTTCAGTGCGGTCTTTCTAATTTTCCGCTTTTTTCATGTAAGCTGTTTCGCATGCATTTACTCTACGTCTCATTATTTTTTTATTCTATGGTTTTAGAATTTTGGCAATCCTTACATGTATCAGTGGCGGACACATGTATTTATGCAACCATTTGTTTTCTACCAAAAGAGGGAGTGCCCTCTGCCCCTTCCCTCTGCCTATTTCCATATCTTTCAGTATAAAAAAAATAGTAGGACATTGTGTTTTCTTTTATATGTATTGTTGCCAGTCAACTTTTATAATTGTATTTCGAATATGGGCTTTCATAATCAGTAACTCAACGATTGTTTTCTGTGTTAATCTTTAATAAGATTAAGTTGTTTGCGCAGATTTTCTTTGGAATACTGACTTAAACCCAAATGTAACCTTTTTTCATAAATTCAAACACTTAATTAAGAATACAGTGAGTATTCAATTATACGTTATTTCGATCCAATGCTGCCACTGAGAGCCTACTCAGCGTATTATGCATGTACAGCTTCATGGCAATTAACCGTTTTTCGACACCTGCTTTGGTTACTTGTTTTTTTTTTAAATAAGCAAACATTATACTAGTACGCTGATTGCTTGCAACTCATAACCATTATCGCAATTCATAACTCGATAAAGAATCTGTGGGTCAACTCTGGTGATTCTAGATATCATAGCTATTGAGAAACAGATCTCATGAATATCTTTTCCATAGTAATAGAGAAACAGTAATCTTATTATCTTTGCACAAAAATCTACAAATATTTACATTTATAATGGTCTAAAATGAATCAAGTCAATTGACACGACGACAGACACGTGAACAATACCTACATGTAATTATCTATAGTATACTAAATATCAAATGTCTATATATTCTATATTTTTAAGAAATTCTTGTTCCAGAAGACCCCCAATTATGGTCAAAAGACTCGAGTTTGCTGAGTTGTTCTGTCGTGAAAATGGTACCAAAAAAGTGCCTGTATACCGAATTGAATTCCCATGTAGTTTTCCAACAAAGGTCGCACTTGCATGCACAAAAAGTTGACTTATATCTCGCCTTTAGCCAATGTAAAAGAAGAAGGTGATGGTAAAACATTTTAATAAATGAAAATAATTAAGCGTAGTACATTTATATTGACTAGATAAACATCATCTGATTGCTATACGAGTGCAACTGGTTCATTACTGGGGGTAAAGCTTTATGAAACATTAGATCATTTTTACAAAAGCCTGGACGAAGGTGCTTTCTTTTATTGTCAATCAAAACCTGCCCGCCGCCATGTACAATGAATTCATTATCTTCCTGATAGTTAATGTCTATCCGTTCGTACATCCATTCCACAATAGCTGTAGTGGAGAAATTAGTTTCAATCAATTCATTAGTCTGACATGCCTTATTTTGTCCATCACAATACGTATTTCTCGCTATGAATTCGATCAAGTTGTTTCCTATTGCTACAAACATTTCATCGTGAGAAAATTTCATATTGAGTCCATGTCTCCAACCGTAGTATAGTTTCGTCGATTTCAGTCGATCCAATCTGTCGAAAATTTGAGGAACACACAGATAAGTATCGTCGTCCATTTTGATCGCCATTAACGCTGTAGGGAACTTCCTTTGTACGTACTTTGTCCATGTATAGAATTTCTCCCCGAAAAAATAAGCATATCCATGGTGGGTCACGTTTAAAGGAACTAGGTCTTTATGAAGCGCATGTTCTCTCTCTGTATTAGGCGTAATCTCGTCTATCAAGAACGAATAAGTTATCCGGAAGGGTAAATAGTCGGCCATTTTTAACATATCCGTCATCCATGTTGTTCTGCACGTGTGCCGTCGTACGTCGTTTTTCGCATCACTAAATATGCCAATCACAATTAAAGGACGATTATCTTTTATAGTCTCTCGACGGTTTATTTTCGAACGCAGCTTTGTGTGGACCGACGGAACAGCATCTTCATCATGTGATAGCAATATAATACATAGTAGCGTGAAGCACATAAGAAAAAGAATAGTCCCAAACATAAGAATTCTCTGGTTATTGAGTGACATATTCTAAATATAATGTCAAACTCAGCTCATGAACTTCGAATGTCTGTCTTGAATTCGGTGATTTCCTTCACAAGAATTGTCAAAATCGTATTTCAAAATTACAATATTTCGTATACGTTATTAAAATAAAATTGTTTAAATGGACAGTCAACTTCTTCGAAAAAAAGAGGAATTCCTGAATAGTAGATGGACTCCGTTTGGCGACACTGGATAGCCTGAATAATTATTATCTTTTCACAAAAATGCAGCATACGATGCTAGGAAAGTTCTGGTTCACTTTAGAATAATTTATTTGTTGTCTGTGCAACTGATTTAAAAATGTACTATACTCTATTCAGGAAACTCATCTACACTTGACTGAAGAATATGAAATTGTCCCTAACATTTATATCCCTTCATAAGTTTACATACCAGTTTGAGTGGCAATATCTAAGACTGACATGAAATTATTTATCAATCATAAAGACACAATAGAAACCTTAATTCAAATTAAATCAAAGCGAGTTATGACATGTGACAGAGTTAATCCTATCTAATTAATTACTTGAAAATACATGTAGCTATTACTATTAATATTGATATATAAATAATGGATGTCTTTAATATATTTAAGTCAGTGATTTTTTAAAGATGAATGAAATATTATAAGAAGGGAGTATTTTTGCTAACTCTTGTGCTATCCCTGGGCGTATTGGGTGTAGAATGCAGAGAAACCCTTTACTGCTAGCCTGGGTGTAAAGGGTATAATGTATTGCAGGAGTTTGTAAATAAATTATGTATATATTTTAAAAATTACTTATAATAAATGAAGATGATTAAAAAAATATACATTTTTAAGATGAATAGACGATAATTTTTGTGGAATAAGTGTAAGCGACACAACCAACATATATAAAGAAAACGCAATCTAATTGAAAGCGCTAAAGCGTTAAAAGGCAAGCTAAATATATAAATATACTAAATTAGAATAATATGTTGTTTCTCTTTAAATAGATGTTCACAAAATAATTTGTTTGGGCATGGTAAGTGTGTTATGCAGATGCAAATAGAAATTATATAAGCTTTAGGAACCTATTTTTTTACATCAGTCGATGGATGCTTCTTAGCTAGCTGTCAGTAACTTCGAGTGTTCTCAAGAGAGTATCTTTACGTCCCGTTAATTACCTGTTGTCCTTTTGTCTCAGATACTCTCTTGTTGAATTGAACTTCTATCGATTTGATTTTTACTGTGTGTTAGTTTGTGCTTTGTTATTGATTATCATTAGGGGGAAGGTTGGCGCCAAAAAACTAGTTTAACCCCGCCACATTTTAATGTGCCTGTCCTAAGCCAGGAATCTTTATCAAAGCTTATGTTTGTATTTAGTCGAATTTTTGTTAATTGTTTTTTGTCAAGAAGAGGGTCTTTCAATGCACTTTGGGATTGTACTTGAATCATATGTATTTTATTTTCAATCCAGGGGCCAATTGAAAAACAGCGAGCAGCGACCGCTGGTCACATTATAGGCTGCTGGCTGTTTTACATTGTGGATATTTAAAATATACGTTTATAATGTAGGTTGTGTCGCGTACACTTATTCCACATCTCATTTTCTTCTATTGAATTGTACACTAATGGTTTCAATTCACCCCTTCGATACAAATGAACTCGTGAGGTAAAAATCCTCATTAATGCATGTGTATTGTGTATTGAATTTTATGAAAGGCTAGCATAAACCAATGAAATAGGGAAGAGTGCATAAATATTCATATATGTTCTTGGGCCCATCATTAAATAGTTCGTTTTGTAAATTGCAAAGGAATTGATAAAACTCGAAGTGATAAAGAAAACAAAGGATACAGTAGGCAGTAGCCATCTAGACTAAATAAAATCGCGAAAGCCAGCATTAATCTTATGACTACATAAAGCATAACGCTTGCCTAAAAATTAGAAAAAAGCCACCAGTGTTCAACATATTTGTTGCAAATCCAAGCTGTCAATTTCTCCCCTGATGATATATACAATACAATTATTTGTGGGATAGTCAATTTGTGTTAAACTTAGATAACTCTTGTCTTTTGACTATCAGACAACGCTTGAATAATCAAGCAAAACAAGAACTTCACTTGGTATTGGATGCATCACAAAAATGTCGATTATATAAATATGTAGTTTCTAATATAGATCTTCAATTTTATTTACAAAAATGTATACCTGTTGTATATCGTAAGTTAATTACTAAGATTAGATTATCTTCTCACAATCTGTGTATTGAAACTGGACGTTATCATGGAGTTAATAGAAATGAAAGGCATTTGAACGTATTAGAGGATGTCAGAATACAGTGTAATTGTTATGTTTTACTACGTAAAAAATATAGAAAGAAGTATTATTGGTCTAGGCCTTCAGCCTTTAAACTAGTACAACTGCTTTGTGTGGAAAATGTTAAAGAGCTGTGCAATTTAGGGAAATATTTATTAAATGCCTTTAAGATTAGGAATAATATTTAGTTCTAATGTATTCTAACGATAATTAATAATAATAATAATAATAATTTATTCAATAAAATATCAACATGTAATATATCACAATACACAATATACAGATACAAGTTAAAATACAATGTATATGCAATTGTCAAATGCAAAAAGTTGACATTTTATCTGGGATAACCCATTAAAGCTCAGGAGCTTGTTTCCAATGGGGTCCCATTATGTGAACATCTTAAATTGACAAATATTACATAGTTACATAATATATATACCTTAAATATTAAGGTAAATATTAATTTAAAAGAATAAGCATTCATACCTTAAAACATTATTTTATTTGTTTATTATCAATAAAATAAAAATGACTGAGATGAAGAACCACCAGAGCTTTCCATCAAATGTTCTTTCACACTATTTTTAAATCTATCCAGATTTTTAATACATTTTATATTATTTGGTAAAGAATTCCAGTCAAGTATGCCATTATAATAAAATGTGTCTTTCTGTTGGCTCTTGACTGGTGGGACCCAGAAGTTATATTCACTATTTCTTGTGGTATGATTATGTACATGCCGTACCTTTGTAAAATGTTGATACATATAACTTGGACAATTATGGTTATATATTTTGTGTACATGATTAAGTCTTAATTGCTTAACCCGATTTTCTACATTTACATATCCAATACTTTTTAAAACATTAACATCTATTGTAGATCTACATCCACTATCTTTTATAAACCTTACACACTTATTTTGCAACACTTGTAATTTATCTTTATATTTCTTATTAAGACCAGCATACCATGCAGAACAGGCATAATCAAAATGACATTGTATTAAAGCTGTAACTAGTGTCTTTCTAGATGTTTCTGATAGACACTTTGCCTGTCTGTAGAGGAACTTTAATCTTGAGTTTACCTTTTGAATTATATTATCTATAATTTTTTCTCCAGATAAAAATTTATCTATATTTAAACCCAAATATTTCACACAATTTTGAGCCAAAATTGTGTGATTATCACAAGTAACATTAAAGTTACATACTTTAGAAAGTTTGCTTTTAGACCCAAACAGAATTGCTTCTGTTTTCCCCAAATGAAGAGAAAGTTTATTATCTATTAACCACTTACTACAAGATTGCAGTTCCATACCAAGTTTCTTAGATCTAACTTCTGGGTCCTTATGTGAATATAAAATAGTACTATCATCTGCATATAATAAAATTTTGCAGTATTTGCTTATACTTATAGTCATATCATTGACATAACATAAAAATAATAATGGACCCAATATACTGCCTTGTGGTACTCCACATGTAATATATTTTAAATCTGACTCTGCACCATTAATACTAACTTTTTGTTGCCTATCACATAAATATGATTCAAACCATTTAGTACATTTAACACCCATTGCTTTAAGCTTTTGACATAATATATGGTGGTCAACTGTGTCAAATGCCTTTTGTAGATCTAACATTATCATGCCAGTATAAAGACCCTTAGATGTTTGATTCTTAATATGGTCTAACAAATGTATGAGGCATGTGTCAGTCGAATAGGATGATCTAAAACCAGATTATAAATTGTACAATATATTATTATCAACAAGATATTTCTCAAATTGAGAATACACAGATCTTTCTAAAATTTTTGACACAACAACTAAAATACTAACTGGTCGATAGTTACTAACATCTAATCGACTATTTTTCTTAAAAATGGGACAAACCCTGGCAGTCTTCATCTCATCAGGTACTAAACCTGAAGTCAAAGATAAATTCACAATATAAGTGATGGGTTTAGCTAAAATTACAGATCTCTGACGTATATGTATGATATACTTGTATAACTGCTATATTACTATACTGTCTGATGTACAATTTTATACTGATAAACTGTAATAGTTTAAAGTTAATAAAGAATAGAATGGAATAGAATACCTTGACCAATTAACGGATTAAGTGTTAAATAGCCTGTGAAATATTTGTGAAGTGTGTGTTTGATCTTTGTCTTTTAATCTATTGATGTAATCCAAGCCGATTTTCCGTCTATCCATTATGTAAGCAATTAATTATGCTTCATTCATTATTTATTATCATTTTCATTTTATACGACCCTCCAAAAGTCAGCATTATACTGGTACCTGATTTCGTGCAAACATTTACATTTTTTGTATCAGATATATTCGCGGATACTTATTTTCGCGGTCTTTTGGCAACCGCGTAAATAGCGAAAATTAAATATAACTTTATTCTCATCAACCAATATTACATAGGTACAGAGAACTACTATATACAAAATTTACAATACAATGGTAAAAAAACAGATTTAGCATCATAGACAAAGATACTTCATAATCACATTACATTACACAGCTAAGACAGACAGCTACTCAGGAAGACTCGTTTTTTTTATTTATAATTCTAATAAATTTACAAAGCTTATAAAGTTTAGCTTTGTTTTTTTGTTGTCATAATTTCTTTAAATTTCAAAATATTTGGATTTCTAATTGAATGTCTACTGATTAGATTTTTTCTTTCTTGAGACAGTACAGAGCAATCAAGAATATAATGTAATTCATCCCCGATTTTTTCATTACAAAGCATACATTTCCTTCAGATCTAGCAATATTGTTCCATCTACCTGTCTCAATGGGAAGTTTATGATTTCCTGTTCTGAATTTGCAAAATGATATTGCTAACTTTTTATCTAATATTTCAAAATAGTTTTCGAAATCTAGCGTGTCTTTAAAGAGGTAGTTTGTTGCTTTTAAAAAATCTTGAGTTTCAGCGTGCCAGTTTTGTCGATATTTGTCAGTGAGATATTGTCTAATACATTGTTTTAACCACACAGAGGACAGAAAAGTTTGTGAGTCCCAAATGTGTGTTAATCCACATTCATTGAGAATATTTTTTATATAAACAAGCCATTGAAAATTTCTATTTTGATTATTTGAAAGATGAAACATGAGTTTATATAGAACAGAGCACAGCTTCGTTTGTTTGCCGTAAATTAATTTAGACCAGTACATTACCATCCTAATCTTTATATCTGCACTCAAAGGAAATCGTCCCTATTCGCCGTATACAAAGCAGTTTGGTGTAGAGGTCTTAAGGTTTAAAAGGAGTTTGCAGAACTTAAGGTTGTTTTTCTCTAATAAATAGTAATTTTTAAAGCCCCAAAGTTCACAGTCGTATAAAAGAATTGGTTTTACCATCTTATCGAAGAGGTCTAGATAACAGGAGATAGAAAGATAGTGAAAACGACCTAGCTTGATAATTTCGTACATGGCTTTTGTTCCCTTTTCTGCTTGAGCTTTAATTGCAGGACCAAAATTTCCAGTTTTATATAAAGTTGTTCCTAGATAAATAAATTCTGTTACAATTTATAATTCTGTGTTACTGAATACGAATCTTAGATTGTTTGGCAGTCTTCCATTTGTAAAACACAAGATTTTGGTTTTTCCTATGTTTAATTTATGTTTCCAAGAATTGCAATACTCACAGAAACTATTAAGGTGCTGTTGGAGTCCTTCTGGTGACTCTGACATTAGTGCAGTGTCGTCTGCATATAAAATTACAAATATTTTCAAGAATTACCAGAGAGTGCTTTCTAATTCATCGGTTATTGTTGGTAGTCCTGTATTGTTTTGGCTTTCGAGAAATGATTCAAGGTCATTAAGAAAGATAGCAAAAAGGAGAGGAGACATATTTCCGCCTTGTCTCACCCCATTATTACAGGAAAAGAAATCTGACTTTTCGTTGTTAAAGACAATGTTTGATTTGATACTATTGTACATATTTTTGATAACGGTTAACATTTTGCCATTTATATTACTTAAAACTAATTTGTGCCAGAGACCCGTTCTCCAGACTTTATCAGATGCTTTTTCAAAATCTATAAAGGCACAATAAAGTTTTTTTCTCTTAAGTTTTAGAAGTTCAAATAAAGCGTGTAAAGATAACAAGTTATCTGTGACACTATACCCTTGCCTAAAACCGCTTTAATTTTCGTTGAGTATTCGAAAATCCTCTGAGTATTTATTAAGTCTTTCTGTGAGTACAGCCGTGAAGAGTTTTTCTAGACAGCTTACATTTGTAATGGGTCTAAAGTTTTTAGGATCTTGAACTGTCCCCTTTATTTTTATAAATAGGCTTGATGCTCCCGATGAGCCAGCTATCAGGCACAATACCTGTATCAAAAACAAGGTTAAATAACTTTTCGTAAATTTAAATAAATTGGTCAGAAGTAGATTTAATATACTCCTTAATGATTTTATTTTCACTACTGGCTTTATTGTTTTAGGGTTAGAAATACATTTGAAATATTTCCTCCTTTTCTATATAAAGATTTATTTCATCATTTATTTGATTTAAAGCTTGATCATCTAAGGTGGGTAGATTGTTATCTTCATTATCGATAGGTGTTTCGTTTTAAGTCTTTGAAATACTCAAATAGTGTTTCCATTGGGATATCAGGTTGTTTTTCGTTATTACCGCGGCGAAGGGTTTTCCAGAATTCTTTTGGGTCTTTATGGTGCATTTCTTTTAACTTTTTTGAAAGGTTATCTGAATATTCTCTTTGACATTTATCCATTACTGTTTTATATCGCTTTTCTGCTTCCACAAGTCTCAGTTTATTCAGTTCTGTTCAATGATGAGAATATTTTCTTCTAAATTTTCTATAATTTTTTCTTGCAAATTTGCATTCGTAGTTAAACCAAGTTTTTTTATCGATGTTAACCTTTCGCACCTTTTTGTTATTTCCATTGTATGTTCCAAAAGTGGTTTCTGCGCTTTCAATAAAGATCTCACCGAGTTGCTCAACAAAAGTATTTATGTCTTGTTTTGTAATGTCTTCGCTTTCTGAAAGATTATTATACAATATTTCTTTTTTGTTTAAATCTATATTTCTTTGAAAATCATCGCGTTTATTATTATCCCATTTCTTAATTGTTTTTTTTTTTGTCGACATCTTTCCGGTTGTTTTTGGTTTCAAACACATAATTAGTAAAAGCGGTTTGTAAACAAATAGAAAGAAGGCAATAATTTAGAGAAGTGTAATACATTACAACTACAAAATCTATCTACAAAATTTGCGTTACTAATACAATAATCTACAACACTTGCATTTCTACATGTATAGTTTCCGTCTTTGTCACCATCTATTCTACCATTTAAAATGAAGAAGTTGTTTCCTTTGCAAAAATCTAGAAGTGAGGAACCAAATCTATTTTTAACTAAATCTCTATTTTTCCGTTCACGGGGAATGCCGGCTATATCTAAAATGTTTACTCCATTTTCAATAAATTCGTTTGCAATATTCGAAAGATCATGGCTTTGTTGTCGAAATGGAAAACGTCTCTTTCGTTTGATATTCGACTACTAAAGTCGCCGACTAAAACAACGTTTTTGTAATGGGATAACAAAGACAAAAACTCGTTTTCTATTTCATTTATAGCATCTGGTGACGAGTAAGATGTGTATTCAGGCGAGATAAAAACAATGCCAAACAATGCGTCTGTATCGGTACTTATTACTTTACTGTTTATGTTAAACCATAATACAAACTTTGAATCGGTTTCTATTGTTTTAAAATATTTTTCAAACTTTTCGATATAACCTAACATAATTCCTCCGGATTTTACTTTTGCAGTCTTTTTCCTATTTTTCAGTTTGACAACGTATTCGGGTATTTCGAAATTATCGTTATCGTCTGTTTTGGTTTCAAACATACAATTAATGTCATGTTTATTTATTAATTCTCCGAATTCAGGATAAGTACACCGCGAAAATTACTATGTTTACAGTAACCAGAGGTCGCTGCTCAACGTTTTGCATTTGCACAAGACTAAAAGTACAAAACAAAAGATTCAAAACCAATCCCAAAATTATCAACGAAAGACCCATTTCTGAACATAGAACAATAAACACAAAGCTGACAAGAGCAAACAAAAGCTTTGTAAAACATTCCTGGCTTAGGACAGGCACACATAAAATGTGGCGGGGGTTAAACTAGTTTTTTTAGGCCCAAACTTTCATCCTAAAAAAACACTGGACAAAATCCAGTGTAAGTTGGAATTCTACTTCCCCTAAGACGATGTGGAATTCCAAGATGCCCTGGAACGATTCGAAATCGCCCTGAATTCCAAGATGTCCTGTAACATATATATGGGGGAAAAACGCCTATTGTTTGTGTGGCGCAACTAGTGTGGTACAATTCCTTTAAAAAAGTTGTAATTTATTAGAGATGAATATAAGTAAATGGAATTTTATCAATATTTTCGAATAATTTTTCGAACCAAATGTTAAAACTGCACTGAATATTTTTTGCAGACACCACCATTTACTAACTATGATATGTTTTACTGACAGGGGAGAAAAGGTTTAAGTGTTGAATTTTGGATAATGCGGGTCGTCATATAAAGTGGCATTCTGATTTTTTTTTTTCAATGGTTTAGCGCAATAGAAAATAATGAAATGGGAAATGTACGCGACACAGCTGATAGTGAATAAAGATAATAACAAAACTACCGAACTTGAATGATCAATCTCATAGTCCAGAGAAAATGACAAAAACGAATCAGCCATACCGGAGAATTGGTGGATCGCAATTGTCCTGATTTGGTACAGGCATATCAAACGAAATGGTGGGTTAAACCAGGTTTTATGGCGCCAAACCTCCCTCTTCCATTGCGATCTTATGAGTGAGCGAGTTGATGTTTTACGCCCTTGCAACGCTATATATATATATAGGTTATTTAAAGGCGATGAACATAAAAAAGATGATTAAATGAACATGAAATGATGTTGATAAATGAAATATGGGGGTGGGATTGGAATCAAAGGAACAATAAATTTTGAAGAACCACAGGAAAAGGGGAGAGGTGGATAGGGACAAAAAAGTAAGCCTATATGGTGCACTACATGGCGGTCCACAAAGGGGTCTTTTTCGTGCATGAAGCGGGACACTCTTAGCACACGTTGGCCCACTATGGTCGGCTTTCAGGGTATTATAGACCTGGCTGACAACACCCGCGGACGAGGGCCATTCTATTCAGCTACCTAGAATACACAGTTTGTCCCAATACCCTTTGTCGCCTCTTACGAAAAGCTAGGCTCTGCTGTGGGCATATTCGCCACCCGGCCATAAACAAGCTGTTAATTAGAAAGACAACAATAATAAAACAGCCAGCAGCTAGCCGTTTTGCGTGATGTGATTGGCCCAACATCTGCATTCACATCGACCTGTCAATCCCCTGCCATGCCTGTAATATGGAGTAGGCATTGCCTGAATGCGAGCATAGCTAAAAGGGACTACGTTTTGTTTTTATAATGTATTTGGGGCGAGATGGTATGGGGCGATTAAGCTTCGAGACACGTTAGTTTCGTACGTGCATATAACCAAGACGGAACGAGCAGCTTATGAGTATTTATTATTAGAATATTATTTTCTTATTTTTTTGTAAAAAGCGCAATTTATTATTTTTTTAAGCATTATTTCTTTTCTTATAAATTATTTCAACATTCACTCCGGTCCTGTAAAAATAATAGCCCTTTCCGGACCATAAAAATCTAAATCAGCATTAGCAAATTTCTCGCGGAAACAAATACCGTAGAGCTCTCCGCTCGAGCGGGCACTTCGTGCCCGCTTGCGAGCTATGCTCGCTATTATATGTTATGCAGATCTTTTTTTGTTTTGTTTGATTTTAGCCCTTTCGGAATTACGATACTCTTTTGTTTCTTTTCTCATACAATGTATTATGTTTAGTAATTCCTGATGGTAAAGTGAGTGTCCAATTTATAAGCACAGTGAAATGCACCTCAATAGATTTGATGTAAGAACGGGTTATGTATAGAGGGAGAGAAAAAACTAAATTTACAGCAATAATTATCGACCTTAATTAAGATGTCTAGAGAGAGTAGACAACCCATAACTTTTACATAGAAACAATGAAATACGAAATTGCCTATTGAAACTATCCTGTTACTTTTCTTTTTTGAATTTAGATGAGATAATAAGGAATAAAGATAAAGTTAAAATCAATGCGAGCTAGTGAATGTATAGGGAGAATATGAAAATAACGAAAATGGAACTTTATTGAATTTTAAACTCACATTAAAGCCACCAATCTATTTGAGTTTATTTGTTCCTATTCGAACACCGAGTAAACACAAACATTCACTTTACTTTTACAATGGTAAAACACGATCCTTCTGGATCCACATTTAATGATCCTCTGGTTTGAGCCAAAATAGAATCGTTGTAGTCAAGTTGTAGTCCAATCTGAGTTGTCCCAGCTTGGTATATATTATCTCCAGAAATAAACATATGCTGGATATAATTTCCATTTTTATAAATTGCGAATCGTCCGCCAGCCGTCTGAGAAACGATAGTAACCATAAGCAAATACAGCCCCGGCGACGTGCAGACAAATTTTCCTATCCGAGCAAATTCCAACGCATTTGATGTCCCATTATGCGATATGATTTTCTGGAAAAGTATCACTGAGTCAGCTGGGTAATTACCACCACTTGCACATGCCGATAGACTTACTGTAAAATAAAGTAAAAACCAGTGTTTGTGGTCCTTTTACATGTACATGTAAATGCTTTATCGAGCGTATTTTGACTTGTACATTGTAAATACACATACCAAAACGGTTATTAAACAGTGTAATTTGGTTATGCTGTATATGCATATTTCAAGGATTAACCTCATCAGCAGCATTGGAAGGTCAAAACCAAAAGTGAAAAAAGTATTGAACAACGAAAAGTACTCAAAACCACCAAAAAAACATAAGTTCGAACAGGGAGGCAAAATCCAGCACCGAAGATATCGACCATGTGCAGTACAAGGAAAGGAACCTGGTGTTTTAAACAATTTTGAATTTAACAAACGGAAATTTCAACGACAAAATAGTATTACATTAAATTTAATTAGTGAATTCGTGTCAGACAAGTCTGACGACCAGGCTTGTGATTACCCTCGGGGACCTCTGGTCCACCAGCAGCAGTTATCGACCCAGTGGTTTAAAAAAACACATACCAAAACGGTTATAAAACGGTGTTATTTGGTTATGTTGTATATGCATATTTCAAGGAGTAACCTCTCATTAGCAGCTTTTGAAACAAATATTGGAAGGTCAAAACCAAAAGTATTTAACAACGAAAAGTACTTAAAACCAAAAAAGGTTCGAACAGGGAAGCCAAATCCAGCACCGAAGATATCGACCATGTGCAGTACAAGGAAAAAAACCTGGTGTTTAAACAATTTGAATTCAACAATCGGAAATTTCATCGACAAAATAGTATTGAATTTAATTGGTAAATTCGTGTCAGACAGGTCTGACGGCTAGGCTTGTGATTACCATCGGGGACCTCTGGTCCACCAGGAGCGGTTATCGACCCAGTGGTTTCAAAATACACATACCAAAACGGTTATAAAACGGTGTAGATAAATGTGTTTTAGATTTAGCTAATTGCTGCATCATCTGTTTTAGTTGTGTTTTTTTTTTGGGGGGGGGGGGGTGCGGTTTGTTTATTTTTGATATTATTAACAAACTATATGTACCTTTTGTTGAAATATTTTGAATCTTTCTAAGATCGTCTTGTAGTTGTTCACCGTGTCATTGTACAGCGCCAAAAAATCTTGGTTTCTCGCTTGTTGATTGGCGGACAGGGAATTTGTAACAGTCTCCAAAGTTTGCAGTTTGTCCTTAAATGAAGTCAAATCCTGCAGTTGCTGGACATTTTTTAGAATTGATAGTTTTTGTACTTCCGTTTCAGTAATGTTTACACTATTTTTTAAAGTCTCAAAGTCCTTTGTCAAATGGTAATATTCCTCTTGTAAATCGTTAAAATTCTGAGTCAAAATCGTGTGGTTTCTTTCCAAGCTGTCATAATTCTTTTTGATGTTTTCCAAATCGGTTTTGTTTGCTGTCAAAACAGAATTTTCCATAGCCAAAATTTGATTTCGAATTTGAGTCATTAAAGTTGCGCTCCGAGTCGATTTGAACCTGTTGTAGTTTGTGCCTGAGTTCGTCATTTTCTTGTTGAAAGACTTTCCTGATACTCTCAAGTTCAATGCGTGTAATGCACTGATTATCACCAATATTTGAATTATTTCCCTTCATATCTAAGAGAAAACCATAAATGGAACCAAAACACATTAAAATAACCAAACATTTTTCTTGCAAGCTCATTCTGTCGCGATAAAACATCACAGCATTTAATTTTTGTTTTCGTTTTTTTAATTTTATATTCACTGTTTTCAAATTATATCCAAAATAACTTCGTTGCCAGAGCTAAATCAGATTTTCGTAAGATAAAATAAAATTTATATGTACCCGTCCTTCTTCAAATAGTTTTTAGCGTTAAAAATTTTCGTTTTGGGGACAAAATTAGATTAAAACTCACATACTTAAACATTCGATAAAAACAAACTATTGTACAAGATAATATCGAAGCTAAGTGGTCGTACCGTTTGCATGGGATGGGGATAAGGAAGACAAAAGTTAATGTTTCGGGTCACTATGGTCAAAACTTTGGATAACAGCACAACAAACACAGTTTATAAGCTTTGAAGACAAAGTACAATGCTACATGCATGTTATCATATTTATCCCACCCAACATACAGACTGAAGTTTATATGCTGCATGAAACGATCTGTCTTCTCTATAGAACTATTTTAGACGATAAAGAGATGTGGAATAAGTGTACGCAACACAACCAACATTAAAGAAACATTGTGAACATATGTGGGTAAAACTTGAATGTTGACGTTAATTATTAATGATCAAAGAACAATAAGTACATTTTTGATTGATTAATTAGACGTCCATGTAGGTTTGACACAGTGGGCATATACAAATACTTTTGTTTTCTTTTAAAATCTTTTCTTAAAAAAAAGAAAAATGTATTTAAAATTAAAACGCCTTGAGCATGCATTGTACTATATGTATATATAAAGATCTGGAAGTCATTCTTTTTAACTCTCGCTTAACATACATTTATTATTCAAAATGTAAATGTAATAATTGCCAATAAAAGAAATAAATCAATTAATCATCTAATCAATTAATTTAGTATGTAAATCCATTATAGTAAAAAAAACACAAACGTCCTCAAGGTGGCAGATTGTCACGCGGACACCTCACCTCTAACACCTTAATCGACAGATCTTTAGGTGGCATCATGTTTTGCCTTAGACGACTCCTATCAAAGGAGGACAACAAAGCCGACAGCGAAGGTCAGTATGTTGTTGTTAACTTTTGTAAACTTTATTTTCTTTTTGTAATTATTTGATTTCTTGGTCACTTTGAGATTTTTATTTTACTGAATATAAAGCCGTTCTGATGCGGATCCAGAAATTTTCAAAAAGGGGGGGGGGGGGCGGCGCAATTATAAAAAAAACCTTCTGGGGCCTCTTGTTTCATACAGTTCCTAACCAATTTTTTTTGTCAAAGGGGGGCGCCCGGTACGCCGGTCCTAGATCCGCCTTTGCGTCGTTATTCTAAGAGTAAATTCACACCGTCAACAGTATACAGGACAGGCAGTATGCTTTTGATATCATTAATCATTCTGAAGTCTAAAAACATATTACATAAAGTCAATCGTTTCCGTGATTTTGTTTTTTTGAAACTTTTTATCCATCTGTTGCATTATTTCAATTCCGGTGGATCTCATAATTTTATCATGTGGACTTGTATGTCTAAACTATGTAGTGGATTTTAAAAAGTTATAAGGGACATTATTCAATCTTCCTTTCATACATGTCAATTCTTAGTCGCTCCTCTAGAATTCAAACTGCGACAGTTGGTATAAAGTCAAGAGTTCATGTTATTGTCAAAATGGAACCACGAGAACTGGTAAATGCTTATCAGCTTAATTAGAAATAAGTTGAACGAGCTTAAATTGGGGAACAATTTAACAAAAGAAAGCTGAATAAAACATTTCTAATAGATCGACTAGTAAAAGATAGTAAATACTTTGAACGAGACAAAACATGTGCTCAGTCTGAGAGGTGGTATACCCGTGGAAGCTACATGCAGTGGCTAATCCAGAAATTGTAAAAAGGGGACCCTGTCACTGGCGAAGGGGTGCCCATTTTCGTGATACTGCAATGATTTCCTATTTATCCAATTAAATTGTTCTGCCAAAAGAGGGGACCCCATGGGCTCCTTCACTGGATCCGCTCCTGATTTGCATTTGTTAAAGTTTCTCTGTTTGCATTAGGCAGACTTCTCACAATCACCCCTAGACAGAACAAAAAACACCTTACAGACTTGCTAGATTTTTCATACTGAATCAACTTCCGTCTTTTATGATGCCCGTTCATTAAAACTTTCTCCCGGTCCGTTAGTCCTTTTTCATCTCAGAGTGTATATTCCCAGGAACCTGAGATTGTAAAAAAAAGTACGCTTTATAGTCGTTATTTTATCAGAAAACGGACAATCAAGAAAGACTTTCAACACTTTAAATAATGAAAAACACAGTCATATTACATTTTTGTTTCAATAGTCAAATGTTCCTTCTATGTCGTTACTGCGGCTTAAGTTTTTAAACAACTGCCCTATTCGAGCTTGTGCGGAATATGGTTAATTCCTTGGTAGAGCATCACGTATGAATCAAATATGTATAATATTGCTTTACGTAAGGATGTTGGAGTGTGACTTCGAACAAGATGAAGTTTTTGGTAAATCACAAGGAAATAATTAAAACTAAAAAAATTATCAAAAGAAAATGTTTATAGGTTATCTCGAGCTCATTTTAAAGATCATATGAGTTCAAAATTTAACCATGTTAACGGGAAAGGTTTTCTTTGTATTATTAGCATAGGATAGGGCTTGGATAATATGTAGTTTATTTTCAATCAAGGGCCAATTGAAAAACAGAGCGCAGTGACCCCTGGTCACATTGAAGGCTGCTGGCTGGTTCCCATTGTGGAATTTGTTTTAATTGTCGTTTATATTGTTGGTCGTGTCGTGTACACTTATTCCACCTTTCATTATCTTCTATAGTTAAGCTGTTTAAAATTGTGTAAATATTATCAAAATTGGGAAAAAATGTGAAACAGATATTTATGATATAATGGAGATCTTTAACAACAGAAAAATGGGGTACCATGCCTTTTTAGAGGATTCCGAAAAGATGTCAAAAATCTCAATTTTAGCTGACATGCAAACATCCTCAAGACGTCATTTGTCCGGCGTGCTTTGGTATTTAAGATGACTACAAGTTCGCAATTGATCTACTTTACTAGTCGTTGGTAACGGAATAGAAATGTTGTAAAAAGCATGCAGGAAATGTTTTTTCCGGAGCACCTTAGTTTAATCCCGTTTTGTTGTGTCGATGTCTTCATATTGTCTACAGTTTTTGTTTTATTTTACCTTTCTTTGTCCAAAGATCTCAACATTCCTTTGGTACCTTTCTGCTTCATGTCTTTGTTCTTGTGCTGACAACAGTGGACTTGCAGAAAATACTGATTTCTTATCCAAATCCACATAGAAAACAATAAGAAAATGATGAAAACATGTTATTGAAAGAATTTGTCAGATATCTTGGCTATTCATGAAGAAATTGCAATATAAAATTTTCAAATGCCAAATATGGAAAATGCTGATTCAAATAAACTTTATAGCAATAATTTTAATAATTCTAACTCCATAATATCCTTCTATATAATAAGCATTGAAGAAGTGAGTCAAAATTCATAAGAATATGGTCATTATAAAGTAACAAATCTACAGCAATTTATATAAATGAATCAGTCTTCTATCAGTTGGTTCACAAACGTTGACCATTTGTACCAACGTTGGTACAAACTGTTGATTTTCTTTCATAATCCATATAATTATCTAAACAATGGATTGAGAAATCTTTTTGAAATTGTAGATTCTTATTTATGTCATTACAATTAGGTGTTGAGAATTTCAAAACATTATTGTTAACAGGAAATATTGCTTTTTTCTGCAAATGATCTATTACTGCGTCTTATTAGGAACACAGGAAGTGGTTGTCCCGTTCCTCTTTAGGGTCCGTCTTTTGTATGAATTAATCTCTAGGTGAAAAATATAAAAAAAGCTTATAATGACGAATCAACAAAAATCCTAAATTCTGAGGACCTTAATAATTGTGACTGTTCATCATTTTATATTTATTAGTTGTAGGCTATATAAAATGACTTCTTTCCGTTTATTTATTTATTTATTTATTTATTTATTTATTTTATTTATTTATTTATTTATTTATTTATTTATTTATTTATTTATTTATTTATTTATTTATTTATTTATTTATTTATTTATTTATTTATTTATTTATTTATTTATTCATTCATTCATTCATTCATTTATTTATTTATTTATTTATTTATTTATTTATTTATTTATTTATTTATTTATTTATTTATTTATTTATTTCCTGCTTGCAGTGGTATTATAAACATTTATTCCAAACGTTATTGACATCTTACACCTAATTCCTCCCCAATATTACAGGACTTGTTTTGAATAGAACCAATTTATTTCCTTCCAGCTCGTATCGCATGTCTTAGAATACCTCGGAGGGCAATACGTTACAATAATTCTATGATTTATAACGACATTAGCATCATATCACATCGTAGAAATTGATTTCAATCATATTGCTCAATCCCAACAAATCTAATTGAATAAGATTCCTACAGATGGAACAATTTTTTCCCCGATATCTTTCAATTTACCAATCCTATTGAAATCTGATAATGAATCCCTTTTCTTCAAGACATTCATCTCTTTTTACATAAATGTCGAAGGTTTCGTGTAGCTTATTACTAATTCTCTACAGAGAACCGACTTCAAAGTTTCTATGTCTTAGCGGTTTTTATTTACCAAAAAAAATCAATGTTCTGTTTAAAATCACAATTTTATACAATTACCAAGATTCCGATGAGTTGCTTAATTCTACATAATCTCCTTTTGATCCGCGCAATAAAGATTCCTTCCAATAATCGTTTCCCGCCAAAATAATCGATATCTTATTTTCTATTCATTTACCATATGTACCTCAGTATATGAATCTGAAAGACAATCATTAACTCAACAAAGCCAACAGTGACATTTCAAACCATTTCCAACCAGTCCTTGCATGTATAACGTTTTATTACTAACTAGGAACTACCACGGCTAATTTTTTTTTCCTTACTCTAGGAGATGAAATACTGTAAAAGCTTTCTGATACCATCATTGCGTGTGTGTATTTCAACAAATTCATCTGTTTAGAGCCGATCATTTCTTTACACAGTTCATTGAAATTAGCGAGGTTACTTCTCACTGGATGTTTTAGAGAGAAATCTATAACGATCTGTCTGATTCGGATTAAACACAAGGAATATTACTTAGCATTGCTTCTACAATGTATGTAAAATCTCACGATTTAATATCAATCTGACTTAAACATGTTGAAGTATGTCATGGCTATTTATAATTAGTCCCCGGTAGTTTTACATCTAGCTATTGGATTCGTTGGAATTGTAAAAACAAATAAATAAATCAGGATTTAAAATCTCTAGGAGAAATCAGTTTACATGTAAATTGTAGTAAATCGGCTTAACATTGTTTCCGTTCTGTTCCCGGCGGTGTCTCCTGGGACGGAGGGAAGATACAACTAATTAAATTGTACTAAACAATGGCTTTTAAGCAGGCTTCAAGAGATATTTTGACTTTATAGAGAAACGAAACAAACATGGGTGCCGTGTACGACAAGGTCTTGGATTCTGGTGAGTTTTATCTTAAAAGGGTTGTTTTCAAATGTCTAAAAGAGAGTCTTCGAGAAAAGGAGGGGGTTGGTTGAAAAAATATTTTTTTGTAGGAATTTGTCAAATTTCTTTACAATATTCAAATTTAAAATCTTTGCAATGCATGGCCAAATTCATTTAAGAAATGTTTCTGTCACTCAAAGGCAATTTTGGTAAGGGGACAAACAGATATTTCTCTAAATTATGTACAAAAAGACTTCCGAAAACTTTTGTTTTCAAATTCTTGGGTATTTTTTTTTTTTCAATTGGTAGAAAATTCTTTGGACATAATTCGATGGCTTTTTGTGGTTATCAGTCAAATGGTGTAGCTCATTTAGTAAATGTGCTCGATTTTTGTAGGAATTGTTCTATAATATTCTTTAACAAAATAAAATAATTTAATCATATATTAACTTTTATAAAGTTATCTCTATTATCTCTAACTTTCATAAAACCCAACCGGCTCATGTTAAATTGATTGAAACTTTGAGCTATACCTCAGTATATTTTGCAAGATAAATATTTCTTCAGAAGAGAAATTGACATTTTTAATTTGTGCTTGGTAGAGAGTGTTCGAAAGCCTATTGAAGACAGTCAGACAGACAGGAGCGCAGTATTAAAACAAAAAGTTTGACATTATTTCAAGGGCAGTACACTTTTGATAATAGTCAGACATTTATATGTCTGAAGTTACTATTTACAATAATTTCTACTCTAAATATATAAACACTCATCTTGTAGTTTGTTACTTGTCTAATATTATTAATTCTCAGAGTATCATTTTATATCAAAACAGATTTTATCTCAAGTAAGTTTTTTCCTAGTGTTTATCTGTTAAGTATGTAAGATGGGGTTAAATCGTAACCACAAAGGCTTTGTTAATGAGTTTTTAGAGTTGATGCATTCAACAATTAGGAAATCTCATTCTAAGCAGATAATACTTGCTCTAACGATGCTACATGTATCGTGTCAGTGCCTTTTCTTTGTGTGGAGTCTCAATCATTTGTTTCTTTAAAAAACTCTCTTTGGAGACTTTAAGCGGTGCTAAATTGTGTTGAACAGGCACACTAAAAACGGATAAAGCTTTACGCGTCGGGCTACTCACACCAACGTTCGTCGTCGGCAGCTACTAACACCAAGGTTCGTGCGTGGTTACAATTCTTTAACCGAT
This sequence comes from Arcuatula senhousia, assembly GCA_963971305.1. Taxonomy (NCBI): domain Eukaryota; kingdom Metazoa; phylum Mollusca; class Bivalvia; order Mytilida; family Mytilidae; genus Arcuatula; species Arcuatula senhousia. The sequence continues at coordinate 957,904 of OZ020305.1, forward strand.
TTCCTTACTCTCTCGGTTTTTAGAAACAATGTTGGTCTTTTTGAAGGTACAAAAATGGTTGTCCCGTGTATGGGGAGAGAAATTTGCCATTCCTTTCATAAATTAGGCTCAACGGGGACTGTTACAAAAACTATTTTTTATAATCTAGATAAGTACTTAGTAAATAATTTATACAAGATAAACAACCTGCCCAGTCATATTTTTATTCCTGCTAACGTATAATTAATTACTAATATGAAATAGGCATTACCTAAATGCGAGCACAGCATAATTCTGTAAAATAAATGTAATGTTAACATGTTTAGTGCTATTGTTAACATTGTTAACGATTAAATTTGGTTACTACAAAAAAAATGTAGCAACTCATCGTCATCAGAATATTTTTCTCTTTACACATATAGATAATTTTTGGAATGCGACTAGCAATATTAGTAATTATTTTCAAATTCACTCCGTTCCTGTAAAATTTGAGAGCCTTTCCGGACCATGAAAAATCAATATCAGCATTAGGCAAATTTCTCGCGGGAACAAATACCGTAGAGCTCTCCGCTCGAGCGGGCACTTCGTGCCCGCTTACGAGCTGTGCTCGCTATAACACTGGTTAGTACTAAAAAGTACGGGAAAATGGTGTGTTCACGTTTCTCCAACATTTGATTATTAACTATAACAACATTCAATTAAGGGTGGGGATTAGGGGGCCAACTAAAGGATAGCCCAGTTATTAATAAATATACTTTTTTGATGTATTGTTTGTTCACAGAATAAGGTTCCTATTTCAAAACAAAATGTAAAGAATATTGTTTTTTTCTAAATCCTTGCTTTTTTTCTTTATTTAACTGTTTTCAATTGCTTTCTTTTCCATTTTATGTTGAAATTTAAGGATGTTGACTTATACTAAGTTCTTTTGAAAAATACTTTAATTTTTTGTATTGTTTTTTTTTTTCCATTTCTAATCTGATTCTTAACCGAGGTTGATTTTTGAAACCCAACCCGTATTAATCGGCAATACGATTTCAGATACTTCATTTGAAGAATGTTCAGAATATGTGTTGAGAAAATCTGTTAATACATGTAACTACAAAATTTTTAATGTACAACTATACCAATACGTGTTATGCACGACGAAAAGTTTAATATTTCCACACAAACAATTCAAAAATATAGAAAAATAGAACTATGTAAATGCTAGGATTCAAAGGAGCGCTTATACTCTATGTAGTTTGGGACTCAAAACTGCAAGTCAAGGAATCTTTGCATTAGTGTTCTGAGTCTAAAATCAATGTAAAAACTAAATTTCTTCTTAATTTGATCTGGTTATTGCTACATACAAGGCTTGGATCTAGAACCAAACAAGGGTAACCTGGCCAATATTTCTTGCAAATTGCAACACTTGCTGTCGGTGGAACTTTCAGGCCAAGTCAGATCCAGTTAAAAAGATGATACGCAAACACGTCATAATGTCACATATTTTATATAAATTTTTATTTGAGATTTTGAGTAATTGTTAACAAGCATACTCGTTTGTTTCTATAGCTTTCAAGTCACGTATGAATTCAGAGGCAAAAACCCCATTTGCTGTCCAGAGCTAACTGAGTGTTGCTGCACAAGAAACTTGACATAAAAAAGCTCACGTATACAGTTGTACGTAATATATTGGTGTTATTTTAAATCAAATACAAAAGTGCCAAAAACCTATATTCTTTTTTCTGCTTAAGCTTACCGTAAAGAAATATCATAGAAAAGTGAGTAAATGCCTAAATTTTATCAAAAAAAACAAAACAACAACCAAACTGACAAACAAACACACAAAGTTTTTTATCTCTAACGTCGGCACACGTTGGCTAAGCAGTGTCATGACTTTTATTCTGTCTTTAAAGCGCTCTGCTGGATTTTCAATCATTTACACCATGGAATTATTATATCTTTTGTCTAAAATCTGATAACTTCATGTATGCAGAGTGTTGTGAAAGAAGTAGCCCTTCCGGGTGATGTTTTTGACATTGAAAGGCCCGAGCGTAACCAATGTCAGAGCGTAACGTAAAGCAGTTTCAAAGTCAGCGAAGAAGACAGCTTTTTTTAAAAACTATAAAAGTATCTTATCTTTAACATTTTTATGCTGAATGAAGATGAATTAGAAAGTAAATATCAAAATGAAAAACAAAACAAAAAATAATATCAAAATCTTTTTATAAAATTATATATTTACATCAGTTTTATTAAAATTAATCGATTTCTTTCTTTAAATTCTATGCATTTTCCTTTTTGTTACTTTAAACATCAAGCCTGAATCTTATACAATTTTACAGGTGAATTACAGGTAAGAAAAATCTTAGCAATCCTTATGAGGGCCCCTTAATCCCCAACCTTAATTGGATGTTGTTATTGCTAATTATCAAATGTTGGAGAAACGTGAATAAACCGGGAAAATATTGAAATTCGAAAAAGGGTGAATTTATTCAATTTTTTGGTTGTAATTATCAAAATTGATGCTTACTAAGTCCTAGAGAAATCATTTAGAATACCAAGGACAATAAAATGTAAAGTTTTAACTGATGTGCTAAAAAGGTGCTTAGTGATAGTCGACACACCATCTACCTTTAGTTGGTTGGGCCTATCGCTTCCCATTCTCTTACATCATGTACATGTTCAAGAAAAATCCAGAGCGCTCTCATGTCCTTTTTAAGAATCCATGTTATTCTAAATCCTTGTCTTAAAAGATTCGGTTTTTAATAAATACGTATTTTTTTTAATAAATATGAATTGTGCATTTTCCTTTTGGTTAGTTTAACGTTTTTTAAAAGAAAAATAATTTGTTATTGTGATACATAAAATTTTTAATATATGTCTAATTGATATGCAAGAACAATAACAATCTGAAGACAGTAAGTCTACCAAATTGAATGTCTACTGAAAGAAAATTGAAATAAAAAGGTGAAGCTAAGGCTTTTAGTTCTGGAACTTCTTTCCATTAAATTGCTGACTAAAAGTGAAAACAGCTTTAAGTAACAATAAAACAATTAAGTCAAGTGCAGTCAGCTTCTTTTGTAAACATGTGATTTAATCCATCTTTGCTTAATGCGTATTCCATGCTAAAACGTTTTAAATTATGAATGCACTTTAAAAGCAAACTTCACATCTTCGTCAATTTGCATTAGGATTGCTAAAGGTGATTAAATTATTTAGAGACAAACATTTGCTTTATTGTCTTCATGGTTCACACTAATAGCGGAAAATGGGCATAATTAAAACAAAACAAAATCAAATTAAGATAAGAAAACGGATTTTTATTTCACATATAGGACACGTCTGAACATTGAATATTTGATACAAAATCGTGCGTTTTAAACAGAGAATGTCTTTCAAATACGTTTTGATATGATCATTTTGATAAAATATTATTGAGGGGTCAAGATACAGAACCTTCCTCTTTTACAATTCAGAAGTTATAAAAGCATTACTTGTATGAACACCTCACAAAACCAAAATGTCTGCTCACAACAAAATCGACGACAAGACATTAAGCAGACAACAATCAATCAATCAATCAATCAATCAATCAATCATAACAAAATTATCACGAAGTTCCAGGAGAACCATTTCAAACTGCATTTTAGGCACTAGAACTTCCACATTATCATCAGAGACGCTCTAACCAAATGTATCAATGTTAATTAAAACATGCGCGCGTGTGTGTGTGTGTTTGTTGGTGTTTAACGCCATTTATCGACGCACCTGGGCCATGTAGGGCGGTCAGTTTAAATGGTGGAGGAAACCGGAATACCCGAAGGAGACCTCCAACCTTGGGCAGGTAACTGACAAACCTAAAGCGTGCAGAGAAAGGTATTAAGCCTCACAGTATCAAATATGGAGCCGAATTGACAACTATCATTAGCTGATGTATTGGATTAATAGGATTTCAATCATTTGATAATAAAAACAAAGCAAAAACATCAGTATGTAGTATCTCCGAACAAACGTGAAATATAAGTCTTGTTGACGAAGCTAAGCAGAGCAGCCATTGAGACGAGTATTTCGAATTAAGTTTCCGCTCTCTGATGTTTGCCCTGAACGTTAACGACTAGAATTGAAGTTTTCTCTTTAGAATGATTGATGTGAAGCAAACATCATGAAAATTATAGATGGAATCAAACAAATTTGATTGATCGCCGGGAGAGACTGTGTATTGCTTTTTAGATTTGATGAATCATATCGGAATGGATACATGACGGTTATTACTAATGTCAAGGAAAAGTGCTGCACTTTTTTTATCCGTATCACATTAATTTTTTCCTTTCAAGTTTAGAGTTTCCGTTTCTTCTTTTTTGTTTGCTTTGTTATATGTTTGTGTTACAAGTATTGAAACATTCTATTTTGTCACTCTCTGATAGATGACTCGTACGATAAAAGAGACTAAAAAAAATCTACAATCATGTAGGGTATGGTTATCAATACTCATATCTTTTGATACAATTTGTGTAATGGATCCTCTTTCCGACGAGACTAGCAACTACGATACAGGACAAGCGTTTCTGCAGCGATAATACCTCCCCGTTTGATGCGTTAAAAATACATAACAGCATTTGCTTTTTTTCTGCTACAGGAACTGCTTACCCTTCCGGAGCACCTCAGTTTACGTTGCTGATTGCAGTTTAGTTGGTTTTTAATGTTTTTGGTGGTTACGAGATCGGGAAAACATTCCTATGATTATGTGAATCCCTCTCCAGTCAGCAGATTGCGAGTGTTTGTGGCCTTTGTAGCGGCCCCGGTCGACGTGCATGGGGTATTATTGTACTACCATACCATACAAATATTTTCGCCACTCTCGAATGACTAGCATCGTTCTTTGAGACCATCCTCGCAAATGGTGCCAAGAGAGAGTCGAAAAATCGGTTCATGAAGTTTTCACCCCTGACGAGGATCGAACCACGAACCTCGGTGCTAGTAGCCCGACACGTTAACCACTACCCCACCAGCCCTCTTTCTGACTATGCTTTTCAGACTTATTGTATACTAAAACTTTAGTGACATTATCTTTTTTATATGTAACAGTATATTCCATCATGTTTTTAGCTTTGTGGCTTTACTGCTAATGGATGCATTGTGAACCTTAGCCTTTCTAAGATGCATTTCCTTATAATGTCAAGTGGTTTCCGGTAACTTGATAAATAATCGAAGAAAAAAAATTGAAGACGACTTTTTTTTTCTTTTTTTTTCTCTTAACTCATATTGCATTAAGAGATTTTTTCCTTTTTTTACACGAATACTTGCTCTTTAATATATCAATTTTTTTTGCAATCAATTCATACCATTATAAAAAAATACTCATTTTTGTATGGAACCTTGACTTTACCAATATATTGATGGAGGGAGCTTTGATATTGCCATTACTGTTCAAATTGGTACTCGGATATCATACATTTGACGTATGACTAAACAAAGACTTGTCAAAGTTTATATGTCATGTATGTGTAATAAAAGATGTTGCACAGTAGCTTGAAAATGATTTAATGAAAGAATTGTTAAGAAGATAAAACCACATTCAAAACAAAACTCAAGTCACAATAAAAATTTCAGAAATAAAACAATACAATAAGAAAAAGGTTCCAAAATTTTCGGACCTCGCGTTCTTCTTCAGGGACAAAAAAAAATAACAGAAGTTGACACATAAATTTACGACCCGAATGACGAGTACAGATCCTAGGTACATCACCAGTGAAAAGGACAACAAGTTCGTTTAATGACAATATGTGTACCTGTCAATATATTAGTTGTTCTTTGTAATGACCAACAATTTTAATTTGTGTGACTGTCATTATGTTAGTTGTACTATGTACTGATTGGACTCTTTTTTGGTATAGTTTTTGTTTTGAATCTTATTAATTATATTTAGGGCAACTGCAAGACAGTGAGTAGCGACCACTGGATACACTGAGTAAAGGCTGTTGGTAGTCCGAACGTCCTACGGCTTTTTTTCAGACAAGATAAAAAAAAACAATAAAACGTCAGAGCAATCTCGAACTAGGCTGTTGGCTGTTTTTTATTGTGGATTTTTGAAATGCCAAAAAATATATAAAAAACCTGTATCATGTGTTTAACGTACATTTATTGCACAATAAACAACAAATTCGCTAAAACATGGCAACGAAAATATATTAATGGATCGACATTTTCAACCAAGGATGTAAAAAAGCGTATAAGACATGTCTGATTATGTACGTAATCCATTTTATAAAAGTATTCTCTTTACTTGCCCTTTTCTGATTCGTTTATATCAAAATCAGACTTAAAATCGAGTCACATGACGTTTTTCTCAGACGGATTATTTTTGACAAAAGCAGATTTGATATGCAGCTTAAGACATATCTTACCCAGAGGAAATCTCCTGACAATCAATTTTCCTTTACATTACATGGGTAAAATTAAATCAACTGTCATGCAGTACAGTACAGACAGTGAAAATGTCGATAAAAATTAATTCTTTGTTTAAGGTTGAGCTTCCTTGATTTTTTTCTCCTTATTATCAGAAAAAGTTTTTAAAAGATAATCATCTTAAAGGTTTATGAATTGAACATGATATGACCATGAAGATAGAGGTAAAGGCAGGGAGGCAGTGAGTCGTCGCTTTATGCAATACATGACTACGCGATGTAAAATTAACATGGAAGAGTTAAAAATTCAGGCTAAATTTAAATTTTTTTTACCCTAAATGTTCGTTAAAGTTTTGCTAAAAGACGTAAAATAAAAACACGATTGGAATCACGATATATGAAAATCTCGTTAAAACGTTTCCCACCCACTCAACACGATGTTTATAATCTGGATTTAAATCTATAAGATCAGTATATGTATATGTTGTATTATCATAAATTTTATGACTTCCTTAACTGGATTTAATTTGCAAAAAAAAATGATAATTGTCAACCCAATAGGTTTGTTGAATTACTAATTACCTCTCAGAGAATATTTTTTCTCTCGTTCGCACCTGTATTGCTGATGTTTTTATTTCTTGTGTGACAACTACAATTATCTAAGCTCACCCTGACTGCTGCCAATTGAATGCTCAGAGACCGAATGCCTTATTGGTACTCTTCTCTTATCTTCTTCTCGAGACCACCAAAGCTTCATTGATAGCAAGTCATTCGCCCATAGTAATGTTCTTTCCATACAAAGACAACGGATAATTTGATATGTGTTGCTAGGTCGAGATGAAATTATCTATTCCCAAAGAAATTGATAATTTAATTATATATAAAAATGATCTGTTTTCTGTTTTGTCCCCATGGCATAACTTATCCGTAGATGTCAGTTTTGTTCAGGATACAACACTCTCGAATACTTAACTTGAAAATTTCTTTAAACTGCGATGAAATCTTATTCTTTGCGGCCAGGGTCTAGCTATCTTGTTCAAACTTTTTGTATATGAAATTGTGATGGACATCTATAAATCGTAGCAGAAAGTACTTCTTTAACAGTTTGTATTATTGGTTTGATAGACAATAGGTTTTCACCGAAATGTAGACCCGGGGCAACGTCTCAGTTATTGTCCTGCTATCGGACCATAAGATCACAAAGGAGGAGGAACTTTTGGTTCCATTAAATCTGGTCTGACTCGCAATTTCAATTAAATGCCCGTATCATGTATGGGTTAACTTTCCTCAATTCTTTATTTTGTCCACTTTTTAAAACATCTTATTTGATCGTTCGATTTCATCTTGTTTTGATTTTTTTTCTTGTTCTTTTTTTTTTCGCTCATTTTGTTTCATGGTCTGTTTCTTTGTTTCGGTTGTTTTTGTTTTGTTTTATTTTTGTTTTTGTTGTTTTTGTTGATTTTTTTAAGGGGAGGGTTCTTTTTTGTTCATTGAAAACAATTTATTAAAGTCAGGTCTTATGCCCTGTTTTTAAAAAGCCCTGTAGCTTCGTCACTTGTATATAGGCATTTGAGTTCCAGCTCTACTTCGATCTACTATTCTGTAACCTTAGCCTCTTTTTCTTATATAATCCCATCTCCCAATGGTCTTAAAATTATTCTTTTATTCCCGAATTCTATTCCCAAGACCTGGTCTTTCTGTTCCAATTTGTAGAAACATATTGGTGGACATTGTATCCTCTGATCTTGTATCTTATAATTCCCAGACCGGAATAATACAACATTATTCAATTTGTTTAAGTTATACAGAGTAGATTCAGCTGTCAGAGACTTGATGGATCATCGCTCGCCGTCTTGTCGTTTTTGAGTTACTTTTCTATAGACATAATAATATGGAATAGGGAGATATCGATCTGATGTGCAGGAAATAAAAATTCATAGATGAGGTCTTCATTTTTTAAAATGAATTATTATAATTTCATGTAAGTTGACGCACAAAAATGACACGCGTTGATACGGTGTTAACAACTAGTTTTTTTCCATACTAGAACTTCTTCTGAATAAAGGTATATTCTACGGGCCTCTAGGATAAACATGGCAAAAAATCTGCTGTTGTGGCACAATTTAAAGAAATTCAGAGAAAAAAACATGGTGCCTATATACAATATAACGCTGCTGTCTTTATACCTTTCCCACGAGTTTCTTGTACGTTTTGTTAATAGACTTTCGACAGCAATTAATGTCTTGGTATAATTATGCGCTAGATATTGACATTAACATTATTTCGACTAACTTTGGACAGATTTGGAAGTTAAAATTACAAGAAAGTTCCAGACAATAAGTTTTTGCTACGCCTGTCGCGCGTTTCGTCTATTCAAGACTCACCAGAGGCGCTCTACCCAAACTATAGAAATCAAAGTACTGAAAGTACTGGTAGCTGGGGTAATCTTCAAATTTTAAACTGTTCATGTGTAGCAAAAAATAAAAATAAAAAGCTAGCCTACTTTTTTGTAAAAGGAATTTTCACAAGGATTTCAATGTAAGAAAAGATTTTAAAAATCGAACCAAAATTTTAAAAAGTTGATTTTATAGGCGTGGCCTGTCTATGGTCCCCTGTAGAAATGTAATGGTGCAATATTGTAATGCTGCGGACCCAGTGTAACGTACATGTAAATTGCTTTTAACCACTGAGCCAACAACCTTACAAAAAGAGGGATCTTGTACGGCTGCTAATCAAGTGTAACGTTGAGCCACGTTGATAAAACAGCGATACAAAGTATGGGTTCGTTTGTTGTCGGAATTTAGCTGAAAGGGGGCAACTGGTGGCTCAAAGATTTACAAAGTACAATGTCTATGTCAAAAACATCAATTTATTACACGAGAAAAACCATTAGAATTCACAACGTCCTTGAAATATGAATGTCACAAATATTGTCCAGTATAAGGCACGAAGATTCCGCCCGGAAACACAGTCTTGAAGGCCCTTCAGTAACAATAAAACAAAACAACTAACACTTTTTACTACAATAATTTCAATATTATGGAATGTCAACAATTGAAGCCACTCTGAGCCTTCCGACCTATAATTAACAACAAGACTACTTATTTCTTGTTATTTTGTATAAAACTTCATGAAATAAACAAACAATCTATAAAAATCAATCAATCAAACAGTTTCTATCTTTCCTCCTAATTGGGAGAACTTTACAACCTAATCGGGAGACACCTCCAAATCCGGAGCACCAACAGTAAATATGCTGGAGTACTGTTGAAACAACTATAATTTAATACTACACACCTCTTCTCTTTGGTGTCGGGCATAGGACATCTCAATCAGCTCCGAAAATTAGATTCCGAGAATAAACTTCTATTTACAACAGACAACTTGTTACTTGTTTTCTCCGTGTTTCTAAGTGTATAAAGACATGAAATAAAAAGGGGAGGGGGGCACAGCACAACAATATATATGAAAACTATTGACATATGAAGTTGACAGAATAACATAAGGAATTCAATAAAAAAAGAATTTTCAAAATTAAATGAATAATAAAAGTTCTACAGCCGTTTTGTCAATACACCCATTTGAGCCAAACTCTAAAACATTGCGGAATCTTTTTTGGTTCTTTAATTTTCAAAAAAAGGTCGTTTGTGTTTTGCATCTTAAAAATAAAAATATATTCAGTAGTTCGAAAGATAGAAAATTTGGTTGATTCAAAGTTTTATTCAAAGAACAGTTTACAGAACCATTTTATCTGATCAAATAAAAAAGTTATGAGGATTTGAACTTTGGGTAAATTATCCTGTCCATCGATGATTGTTTATTGCTCTGTGTATTGCCATCCAGTTTGACACTTAATGAGATGCAAATTAGTGAATATGACATCACTAATGAGATCGACGAACACTCCTTTAAACAAAATATCAATCCGCTTTTGTATTCTTTATCAATCATTTTATTTTAGTGAAAACATAAGTGACCTACAGAATATGATAAACACTATTAATACTCTGTCAAATGAAATTAGCTTAAATATTAACTTTTCAAAGACAAAAATTGTAGTATTTAGAAATAGAGGTCAGCTGAAAGATAATGAAAAGTGGTTTTTAGACGGTAATGCAATTGAGATATGTAACAGTTTTATGTATTTAGGTATATTATTTTCTTATAATGGTAGCTTTTCAAATACACAGAAAAAGCTTGCTGAGCAAGGTAGAAAGGCACTTTTTAGCCTATCTAGTAAAACAAAAAACGATTGTTTTAACCATGAAACATTATTGTCATTGTTTGATACTTATATTTCATGTATTTTGAATTATGGATGTGAAGTTTGGGGTTCTCACACAGCCCCTGACATTGAAAAGGTTCATATTAGTTTTCTTAAGCGTATTTTGAAAGTCAGAAAAAGTACTGTAAATTTTATGGTTTATTATGAACTAGGAAGACTACCATTGTACATAGATCGTCAGTTACGAATTGTGAAATATTGGGTTAAAATATTAGATACAAACAATTGTATACTCAGAGGTTTATATGAACAATTATATGAAAACAGTTGCGTTAAGCCAAATAATAAGAACAATTGGTGTAACAATGTGAGAAATATTTTATTTAAGTATGGTTTTAACTATTTATGGTATGAACAAAATGTTAATAATGTCGATTTATTAATTTTTCAATTAAAAGAAAAGATGTTGTGTAACTTCCTAGCAGAAGCACATTCTTTTTTTGATGTTTCACCAAAGTGCCAATTGTATAGATATATTCATGATGCATTTAATTTACAATTTTATTTAGACAGAAATGTGAATTATATGTTTAAACCTTATATATGTAAATATAGAATCTGTGCGCATAGTCTTCAAGTTGAAAAGGGTAGATATTTTAATATAGAAAGAAATGAAAGATATTGTACTGCTTGTAATGATAATATTATTGAAGACGAGTACCATTTTATCTTAGAATGTAAAAAGTATGAATTATTAAGAAAGAAATATATTAAGTGTTACTATTGGAGAAATCCATCTGTGTATAAACTGATTCAATTATTATCTGTTAGAAATATAAAAGAATTAAATAACTTTGGTAAATATTTATGCCTTGCCGAAAAACTTAGAAATGGTTAGTTTTTTCAGCGATCGATTTACTTGTATCTTTTCGCATACTCCACTATGTTTTTGTTTTTGTATGTCTTGTATTATTTATACATTTGATACGATATGATGTAATGTCTATAAGCTGTATTGCTTTTGAAATAAAGTATTATGCTATCGCATCAGATAGGCGTCTTACATACTTGTACAAAATTTGAAAACTAAATAAATAAGTTTAATAACATAATTGAGAGTAAAGCGACGAAAAAACAGATCTGGAAAAGAGCTATATTGCAAGCGTGTATTGATATTTTAATTGATAGGTTTTTGGTGAACCGCCGGAAAAACCATTTGACAGCTCACCGAAAGGCTATCGTAGCTATAGCCGTGGCTAATCGCTAGCGATTACCCCGGCTAAAAACCAATGTTTATGAACAATAAAAACCCCAAAAAATTAACGAACAGTCAAGTCTTTAAAAAAAACCAAATAATGTGAATAGTCACACTGTTTTTATTTTGAAATGATTTGATGAATTGCATCATCATTCTCAATAAATAATTAGATGTTCCGCCTCCACGATACTTATTATCAATTATTTAGATGAAAGTATAATTAAGTGATGATTTTGCACTTTAGGAATAACAAGCAGATACAGTACAAAACAATCATTAACACCTGCAAATCGTTGTTTTTTTTTGCGTTGAACTGAAGATATTTTACCATTCATTGTTGTACTTCATTTCTGAAAATGCACGCCTTCAAAACGTTTCACGTATCGCGATCAGAGGAGCCCCTCTGTACTGATATCATCTGAACTTGCCGAAAAAAAGCTGGAATAAAAAGAATAATAACTTCAAACATTGAGCCTTCTTTAACACTTTAATCTTGATTGTTTTTTAAAATCAAAATTAGAATAAAGTTTCAGGCATTACATTTTGCTACGCCTTACTCGCGTTCGCCTTAATTCGACCCATCAGAGAAGCGACGATATCTGATCTGTGGTGAAAAATAAATCCTTAACGTTCTCATGTTCAATTTAAGTTTTTGAAAACCATGAAATAAAATTTAATTTCAAAGTTAATTTGCAGTAAGGTGTCTTATCGATTTGTAAATAAATATCTTCAGATAAGAAATATCACTTATAAGGAGTCATAATATTGGTAATTGAGTTTAATTTAGATTGTCATTCTTATCCTTAACATGAACACATTTCTCTTTCTTCCAATATATTTCCATTAAAACAAGCGTTTCCACGAGTACTTTAATGAAGCTATGAATACAATATTAAGTCTTGAAGAGAAGTTTAGTTTTAATGGCTCCCTTGCAACTAATTAAAACCTAAAACTTCTACATGAATCGCCCATGTGCCGTGACATGTGACTGATTTTGTCAGGAAAATTAAAACTTGTGTTCTTGTGACTTTGGGAGTTGTCACGTGATATGATTTATGTCAGGGATAAAATACCAATAAAGCATGATACATACAGAGCCTGTTCCAATGATAAAGATAAATGGTTTCCAGCACGGAATGGAAGGTCGATCGCGGTATAAAGAATCAGCAATGCTGAAAAATATGAATGATAGAAACCTGTAACGACTTGTTTTCAGATGTTCTTGTGAATTTTGCCGTTCTCGTTCTTCTAGTACCTTTTCTAATTATAAAAAAACTCAAAATGATATCGATTAAATGACTGCGTTATATGCCTGATTTGTGTTAGTTGTTAGTTTAAACTTGTTTGTTTATCCTGAATTGGAAAACAAGCTTGATGCTTATGTGAATCCCTCTCTAGTTTGTAGTTTGCGAACTGTTCGTAGCGATCCATATTGCATCTACTCTTATCGAACTGTACACAGGGATCGTCATGTTGTATATTTATTTATGTATTGATAACAACTAGGCATAAGTTGTGTCGCATCCGATATATGTCTGATTGGTGTTATGCAGCTGCTGTTCGTACCTCATTAGGTCCTTTTGCTTTTTTCTGATTTGGTCCGCAAAAAAGCACTCTATAAACCTATAAGCTGCATCTAGGTGTTACGTAGGTATTGATAACAACCAGGCATGGGTTGTATCGCATGCCATATACGTCTGATTGGTGTTATTGATGTATTGATAACAACCAAACAACGATCTCATATATCTTTATAAACTAAATGGAATAACAGAACCCAGACATTTGTCCGTACCGAATTTACTTTGAAATGTATGACTTCAATTCATCTATGCATGTAAATACATTTTGTTTTAGTACAATTGTATTCATGTCATTTGAAAGGGGGTAAAAAGACTGCTATTGTGAAGATGTATAAAGAATCTGAAATCATAATTATTTTCTTTTTTAAGGCGGTGACGACAACGAATTTGAGAAACAACTTGTCCGGTACAAACCCGAAGCAATAGACTCGCTGATAGAGAAATGTAAATTCTCCAAGAAGGAACTACAGATTATGTATCGTGGATTTAAACAGGTTGGTACACTAACAAGAACATTAGCGGATCCAGAAAGAGTGGGGCACTGACTGACTTAAAGGGCACCTTAGTCATTCATCATGCTTCACTGATCTCCCTATATCTTCAACTATTTTATACCGACAAATAGGGGTCAAGTATAAAAAAAGAAAGATAGTCGTACCAGAAGTCACATACAGTACCGAGGGTATTGACCAAGTGGAGAACCTTGGAGGTTGTTGTTTGTCCTCTCTATTATGTTCTTAATTTGTTTTACTGACTTTTTGGATATTCGGTTATTTTCAAATTACATCAAAAAGATTAGTCTTGCGCACTAAAATGCGCTTATTGGGCACATTCAAATTGAAACTTTCAACATTTTAGATACATGTTGATGATAAAGGTAATAACAAAATTACCGAACTTGAATGATCAATCTCATAGTCCGAATAAGTCATACCGGAGAATTGGTGGTTCGCAATGGTCCTGACTCGGTACAGGCATTTCAAACGAAATAATCTTAGGTTATTATGCCTTTGTCCTTTGTAAAATTTTCATTGCTCAAACTACCAAACAAGTGAGACGCATTAACATTCTCTGAATTTTATTCTGCAGTTTTATCTGGTTTTTTGAATCATTTCAATCAGATAATGAACTTGTCAAGACTAAAGTGTGATCTAATAGAGTTTATAATCTAATTCAAAGTTATATAATCCAATACACATTACCCTTGACAGAAACAATGCTTCATTAAGCAGTAGCTACGTTTGGTTCAAGGCAAAAATCGCAATTTTATTCATAACTTTTGGAATTCTTCCACAGAAACGAACATTAAAGCAAATTAAAATTTTTGATAATTTATTGTACTTTCTCGAACTTATTCAAAACAATGTTCAAAATCTAACGATATCATTGTTTTATAGTTCAAAAATATTTGGGATACTTTAGAACTTATCGTTCGATACTTTTGGATTTTGGTCTAACTTCCAATTGCTCTTCGAGCGAGAAGTTACTCCTCCAAGTTTTCAGCATAAGAAAGCAAACTGTTGGGTTGTTTTCAACTTTGTTGCTTTTCATTTATACAAACATCATTCGTCAAAAGTCTCAAAAGATTCAAGATTTAAAATTCCATCAATAAACGCAGGCACAGTGTGGAAAACGGGCATACAAAATTGCAAATTATAGACTGTATATACAATTTAACAAACAAAAATAACGAATAATTATATTGAAAGGATAAAAACCTAGTGTGTGTAGATTGACAGCTTAACTTAACCATTTACAAGAAAAAACTTTAATAAAGGGCATTAACTTTGTTACTCTTTATTTATCCAAACAGCACTCGTCTTCACAACCTTATGCCAAATAGCTCACTTATACAAATTAGATCCTTAAAAGTCTACTTAACAAATTGCTTTCAAAACCCAACACAAAAAAACACCAAAAAAACAAAAAAACGAAAACAAAAACCGCGAATCATTGTAAACCACTTTGTCAGATTGAATCAGTTTTAATAAAATGTTCTCGATGGGTTTTAATGTTTATTTACAGGAATGTCCCACCGGTATTGTGGATGAGGATACTTTCAAAGAGATATATTCACGGTTCTTTCCACAGGGAGGTGAGTTTGGATTGATTAAATCATTAGGCCATGAAAAAAAAAATATCTAGGTTTATAGTTTCATTACATTGAACAGGATAACTATGCATAACCATTGAGTTATGATATATCATAACTCCATGGCATAACCATATGCATTTTTCAAATAACTTTATTGAGACCCTTTATGGGAAGGTTTCTTAACTTAAAAAGCGGTTTTTTTTAAATACCAAATAACCAATAAAATGTGCTAGGGATATGCAGCAAAAAGTACGGAAGGTTGGAAACCATAACCAGACATATATTTGGTTTTGCCTTTCAATAGCTACAATTCTCACTCGGTGTTTAAAAGTCTTTCCTTGTCATTTCTATTACACGAATGTAAAACCACGAACAGTGGAAAACAATTAATTTTCCGATATTTTTCCACGAACGACATTCCATAAGATGCTAGCAGGAACAAGTTTACATGGTGTACCTAATGAAATTATCTACTGTCGGAGAACGACTGTTTGCTTGGTGCCAAAAAATGTCAATAAAATAACCGATTTTACTTGTTATGCTAGGATACGTTTTCCGTGCAGGCCGAGTTAATAGCATTGGTGTAATGGGTTTTTATATCTCTGTTCAAAAAGCAACAATTCTGATATTTTATTGCGACTATATTGTCACTTAATGTTAGCCTAGACACATGGTATACGTCGTATTGTATATTGCATTATCAATCAAAAGCTTTACAATCTAAAAGTTTCAGTGTACTATTGTCATGGCACTTTGTTTTAGAGCTATAAAACCTGGTTAACCCCAGCATTTGTATTTCAATGCATGTAATTGTTACATTACCAACAATTTGCATACGTGGTATAGTAAAAAAAACATTGTAAAAGGTAGTCATCACATAGATATAGGTAACTCCTCTAATATGGCCAACATGCAACAATTCTTCCTTTTTCGGGTCAGGTGAGCTATTGTCATCACTTGGCGTCCGTCGTCCGTCCGTCGTCCGTCCGTAAACTTTTTCAAACGTTAACTCCTCTGACACCATAAGTCCAATTGCAACCAAACTTGGTATGGTTGTTCATCAGCATTCGGTGCTTAGAACTGATGTGGGGATTTTCGATTTGTCGTAAAACATGGCCGCCATGGCTAAAAATAGAACATAGGGGTAAAATGCAGTTTTTTGCAAATAACTCAAAAACGGCTACAGATATCAAAATTCTTTACGGGTGAAAGTGATCAGCACCTCAAGATCTACCTACCCTGAAATTTTGAAGAAAATCCAACGACCCATGTAGGAGTTATTGCCCTTTTTGTGGATTTTTTGCAAATTTTGCACCTGTTTAGCTCAATGTCTTGAAAACTATACTAGATATTTGAGAAATTTAAATTGCATATTGTTTAGCACATTAAGATCTACAAAATATGTAACAGGGTCAACGTTGTAGGACCTTTCCTTTTAGGAGTTATTGCCCTTAGAACGTCAAAATTGAGCATTTTAACAGCATTTCCTCATTACATTGAAAACGTTAACTCCTCTGACACTTTAAGTCCAAATGGAACCAAACTTGGTATAGTTGTTTATAAGCATTAGGTGTATAGAACTGATGTGGGGATTTTTGATTGGTCGTAAAACATGGGCGCTGTGGCTAAAAATAGAACATTAGGTTAAACTGCATTTTTTTGCAAATAACTCAAAAAGGGTGACAGATTTTTAGATTTTGATTTAGAACAAAAGTGATCAGCACCTTTAGATCCACCATATTGTCAGATGACCCTCTTATTAATCTTATGACCCTTTCAACGTTAAATAGATTTTGCCTTATAACCTTTACTTCAGGCACATATGTCAGGTGAGCGATTCAGGCTCCTGGGAGCCTCTTGTTTTATTTACACGGCACTATAACTTTTTATATTTTATGCATCTATTAACTAACATCTTTTCTTAATATACCTTTGTAGATTCTGATTCCTACGCCCATTATGTGTTTCACACCTTTGATCACGATGGAAACGGTACTCTAAGTTTTGAGGTAAGACCTACATTATCAATGACAAAACAAGGATCAATCTCAAATGTTCGAGATACATGTGAAAGACAAAACAAGGAAGGCATACACAAGCAATTAAAGATCGAACTGGTCCTGACTTGGTACAGGCATTTGAAAATAAATGGCGGGTTAAACCAGATTTTAAGTTGCCAATTCTCCTCTTCCACTGCGGCTGGTCCATTGGCAACACCAAATTTAGCTTTTTTGAAATCTATCATCGTGTTGTTGTTTAGTGTGGTGTTTTCGTTCCAATTTTTGTTTGCTATTTTGTTTAAGAGCCTGTTCATGAGAAAACCATGCAAAATCGTCCAGTAGCAATGTTTTCATTTTTGTAAAAGGTATATGGCAACTGCAAGACTATCCTATAAGACTTATTCATGCAAATTTTTTCCTTCGAAAAATCAAAGATGGCCGCCCTACAGGCCTTAATAGCTATATATAGCATTCATCTGATTTTTCAGTGATTTCAATATTTTTTTTATGAAAATAAGACATTTTCATTGTGATTTTTTTTAGTTTACGTAAATTGAATGACAATTGTAACAATATTTTTTGAAATAGTGATGTTTTGTCTTTTAAATACAGTGCAATTTTCGTAATTCATAATTTTGGTTCCTCTGGTACCTTTAGGTAGGACTTGGGCAGTATTCCAGACTGTTCAAAAATGCTGAAATTTGTTCTTTTTAAGGGCACTTATTGTCCAAGGTAACGCTTTTTTATCCTTATCTTTTAGTAATTCAAAATCAATAACATATCAAGACACACTTATCAAAAAGCCGAGCTGGGATTTTACATTTTGACTTAGCCACAGCCCCGGAAAACAATGACATGTTTTGATAAGTCTTCATAAAATCTTCTTTTTGGAGGATTCAGTTTAAAAATCTGAATGTGTTTGCTATGAAACAAAATACATTTAGAACATTTGATACAACAGATGATCACAATACAAGTACCATTTAAGGGTCGAGAAAGACATTTACTTGGGAATAAAGGGTGAAAGATGGGAATATCTTGTGTATTTTGATGAAATGAACAGAGATGGCCAACTTTAGGGGACTATTTTTCATGAATGAAGGGTTGGACTATTAATATGGAATATCTTTCCAAAAGACTGTTATATGGTCTGTACAAAAACATATTTGTAACTTTGCTTTCGGTCATCCCTTACATGTTACAACATTACAAAAATGGAGATTTGGCCATTTTACCACATGGCTAAAATGGGCTTCAGGGGCCTAATAGTGGCATCTTTTTGAAATAATTAAAAGATGTACAGAACAGGAGACTTTATAGGCCAAATGTATATAACTTGTTCTATATAAACAAATAATATTGTAGAAATCAAACAAAAGAGCACTTTTAACTTGCTGGTCTATTTTAGCCCCCAGAGCCTTTTTACAAAAAAAGTCTCAAGCCAGCTTAAAATGACAAAGTCAGACCTAAATGTGAAAAAAATATGACCCAGGAAAATTGTTTTATTTGTAAAATTCGACCATTTTCTGCACAATAAAACATTTTGTATGGTGGATCCCAACCAAAAATAATGTTAGTTTTTGCTTGAGGACAAGGGACTATTTCGCCAAATGGCCATGGGAGCCATATTGGACCACCAAGTTGAAAGTGCTCTTTTGTTTGATTTCTACAATATTATTTGTTTATAGAGAACAATTTATATACATTTGGCCTATAAAGTCTCCTGTTCTGTACACCTTTTAATTATTTCAAAAAGATGCCACTATTAGGCCCCCGAAGCCCATTTTAGCCATGTGCTAAAATGGCCATATCTCCATTTTTGTAATGCTGTAACATGTAAGGGATGACCGTAAGCAAAGTTACAAATATGTTTTTGTATAGACCATATAACAGTGCTTTGGAAAGATATGCAATATTAATAGTCCAACCCTTCATTCATGAAAAATAGTCCCCTAAAGTTGGCCATTTCTGTACATTTCATCAAAATACACAAAATATTCCAATCTTTCACCCTTAATCCCCAAGTATATGTCTTTCTCGACCCTTAAATGGTACTTGTATTGTGATCATCTGTTGTATCAAATGTTCTAAATGTATTTTGTTTCATAGCAAACACATTCAGATTTTTCAACTGAATCCTCCAAAAAGAAGATTTTATGAAGAATTATCAAAACATGTCATTGTTTTCCGGGGCTGTGGCTAAGTCAAAATGTAAAATCCCAGCTCGGCTTTTTGATAAGTTTGTTTTGATATGTTATTGTTTTGGAATTACTAAAAGATAAGGATAAAAATGCGTTACCTTGGACAATAAGTGCCCTTAAAAAGAACAAATTTCAGCATTTTAGAACAGTCTGGAATACTGCCCAAGTCCTACCTAAAGGTACCAGAGGAACCAAAATTATGAATTACGAAAATTGCACTGTATTTGAAAGACCAAACATCACTTTTTCAAAAAACACTGATACAATTTTAATTCCTTCTACGTAGACTGAAAAAATCACAATAAAAATGTCAAATTTTCAAATAAAATTTGATTGAAATAAGCAATAAATCAAATGAAAGCTATATATATCTATTGAGGCCTGTAGGGCGGCCATCTTGAATTTTTCGAAAAAATAAATTTGCCTGAATAAGTCTTATAGGATAGTCTTTCAGTTGCAATATACCTTTTACATAATTAAAAACCTTGCTACTGGACAAAATTTCCATTTTTGCATGGTTTTCTCATGAACAGACTCTTAATAACTTTTTTACCGGAGTAGCATGTTTAGGAGAATTTATATTTCTTATCTTATCTTATAACTAAATCAATCTTTCTTCCTAGCTTCAAACCTTCTTTTAATGACATTTTCTTGTCTTTGACGTCCAGCATCATGTCTCGCTTATATGTGTATATGATATGCGACACAATGTACCTGGAATGCGAGATCGTAAATAATAAAAACAACATAATAAGGTTTCAAGCAATTTAGATTAATGAAAAAAAAATTCTAATATTTGGCATAATTTATTGTACAACGTTACAACTTAGTTGTTAGTACAGATTTGAATTTCTGCTGTTTTGGGCAGGTGACGCAAGCAGGAAATGCTAACCCTTCTAGAGCATCTGAGTTAAATCTCGTTTTGATGTGTGTACGCGTTGCTAATGATAGTTTGGTTGAGTTTTTTTTGGAATGTTTTGTTGTGCTTTTTCTTGTGTTGGTTTTTTTGTGCCAAATTTAGCATTGTTCTGACATTTGACTGTCACTTTGATTTTTTTCTTTCTAAACTAATGAAAAATAAATATGATTTATTTTATCAAAACTTGGCATCTGTTGTTTACACATAGTAAAAGGATGTTCCCAGTTTTTAATTAGTGCCTGAAGAGACAAGATGACGGAGATTGATAAAGGAAATAAATATCAAACGAACAATAACTTCATGGAAACGGTCCATAAAAGTCCTTTTATAAAAGCCCTATCATATTTATTAAAGTACATTTAACATTGTGTTGTTATTTGGTCCACTTTACATCAATTTCGAAGACAATTTCGAAGAAAGCTATAATAAGTTATAAACATCTCCGTTCGTTGCAATGTTTCACATCATTACCCCTGTAAACTCCATAGACTGGAGATAATTGTCATCTATAGCTATCGACTTTACACGACCAACCTAACCATCCTACAATAAACTCAGATAAAGCTTTTCAAATAGTATAATTTAGAATGGTGGGGAAGCCTTAATATAAGGACACACAATGCTTTTATCACATTGATCCTGGCAGGAGAATAAACCTCTATATTTTCTCATAGACATTAATTTAGTTGTCTTGGCTCTGTTTAATAGTCCTATAATAACGTAATGGAGTCGACGAAGAATATAACATATACTTGTTTTTTATTTGTCAGCCTCATTGTACAATATGGCATTTCTGATATCTGATATGAGCTTTTTATTGTGTTATTATATGGATTTTTCGCCCTGTTCAGATCTTGGTTATTTAATAAACAATGCATCGAAATCAGCCTCTGTAAAATCTCTTGCTTGGTTAATGTACAACAATAAACTAATTCGTTGTCATAATTAAAGTTTAGCTATTGGTGGTTTTGGACTTAAATTGGCAAATTTGTTTACTGCCAAATATCTAAGTAACTAAATAAGGTTTACATATTTTGAATTAATTTTTAAGATGAACATTGGGTACGTGTTACAGTACACTCAGAGAGGGTTGATTCTCATACTCTGATTTTGGAGGGAAATTTTTTAATTACTCCAGGAAACCTAAGAAAAGCCATAAAAATCTAGGAGGGTTTTAGGAGTACTCCCTCCAAAGGGTCATAAATTACTCCGTGCTTGGAGTTTTTTATTGCCTTGAAAACCTTTTGAAGTAGCACCTATTTCCTGCCTTCTTGTCAGGTGAAAATGATTATAATACACAAGGTAATAAACAACTCCAAAATACTCCGAAAAAGGTAATAAATTTTTCCCAGGTGGGAGAAATTCCTTGGAGAATTTTAAGAGTTCACTCTGTGGAACTCTGTGAATCACTGGACACTGAAATCAGAGTATGAGAATCAATCCTCTCTGAGTGTACTGTATCACATTTCGTTATTGTTTTGCGAAGTAAAAATCTCTAAAAGGCCAAACTTAATTGTTCTTTTCATAGAAAAAGGCAAATAAGTGTCAACGGGGTATTCGAAATGTCTCATTACCTTATTTTGTCTTATATCTCGTACATTTGGGATTGGTCATCTAATTTCTGTATAGTTCGCATCTGTTTTAAAGTATTTGCAGTTGGTCAAGTTGAAAATCTGTTTAGTCTTTTTCGTTCCGAGTCAGAAAGTAAAAACATTGTAATGTAAGTAGGGATGAAATGAAACATCAACTAAGTTACAAATCTGCATTCAAGACTCAAATAAGAGCGAAATTAAGTTGCAACAAAAGGCAATAAATGTGATTGAAGCCTTAAGGACGAAGATTTTAGATTACCCGGTTGTCATCTTGAAAGGACATAAATCAATGAATGATCTTTACAGATAAATTCTAAAAACATAAAATAGAATCGATCTTAGCTTAGTACATAATGTAGGAATCAACCTTGAAAATCAAAACTGAGCTTAAACTGAAACAAAGGCGAGGTGAAAGATGTAATATAGATTTGACAAATTCTTTTAATGCATGCTCGTACACTGAACATCAGAGAAAGAAAAGACAAATTAACGGACACGACAATCGATAGCCTAATTTAGCCGGAAGTTGTAAACGGACAACACCACCGGACATTTCCAATCAAAAATCTCTTCGCTGTCGTGACAGAGTTCAAAAGTTTATTAATGATAATTGATTTCTTAGTGAACTTCTGGAAGAGATTTGTTTTTAGTCTCTTCAAGGACATGCCAATATCAGATGATAATAATCACCATACATACAACAATTGAATTATTCATATCCAATTATAACTAAATGAGGAATTAAAAAAACTGATATTGCTGATGTGCCTACATTTTAATTATAATTGTAAATGACAGCAACAAAACATAAATATCAAATTTACCATTTTTTTAATGATTGAAATCATATAAACATGTTGTATGGTTAGTTAACTTTTTAAACACCAGCATATGGAGTTTACATATTACAACTAAACCGAATCGTTATTCTAGAGCTTGTTGGACTTAGCTTGATTTCCTTTATATAGAGTGTCGCTACTTATAAAGGTGCAGTCTCAGTTTTCAAGACCCAGAAGCACCAAAACAAAATAACAATATTGCCTGTACTACAAGAAATGTTGAATTTTTGTTTTGTTTTGGGGAATCTGTCGCCATCTTTGAATAGAGTGTGTGTGTGTGTGTGTGTGTGTGTTTGTGTTTAACGCCCTTTATCGACGCACCTGGGACATGTAGGGCGGTCAGTCTTAATGGTGGAGGAAACCGGAGTACCCAGAGGAAACCACCGACCTTGGGCAGGTAACTGACAAACCTAATCACATACAGTTGGGGAAGTCCCTTTGTTGTTAAATACAACCGTGACTCGAACACCAGCTGAGAGGTGATCGGCTAGGAGTGTGGTATTTAAACCAGCGCCTTAGACCACTCGGCCACCCAGGCCCTTCTTTGGATAGAACAAGAAAGATCTTAGTTATAATAGTATGTTTTCAGGATCATGATCAACATCTGTCGTAAAAAATAAAATTACCAAGATCATGAATATTGATCAAAAATATGATCAAATTGAACAGTGCAACAGTATATTGTTACTCCTTGGTTGTTGCTTTACATAAAAACTCAATGGACGACAACATTGGGTGCTTATAGAAAAATATGGTATTTTTATTTCACAGCTTTGTACAAATGTTTGTTGACTAAAGGGTTTTCTTTTGTCATCATTTACCTGACTTGAAATGTAACCGTGTGCAACAAGCAGGAACTGCCTAACATTCTTAGTATATTACTCTCGATAGGGCTTGAGTTTGATTTGTCGATTGCTTTTCAGTCATATGTCTGTGTGTTTTTTGTGTGTGTTTTCTGCTTCTTCACTATGTTCCCCTTTATATTTCTGTGTTGCTTTTTCTGTCTTTTGAAATTCGAATCTCTCTTTGGCAACTTGCTACTTGAACAAATGGGATATTTTGGTACATGCTAACAAGCAATGTAAAAATCTAAAACTGAACGTTCTTCATAATTTATATCCTTTACAGACATTTACACATCATTTGTATCACTCAGGGCAAAACAAAATTGCAATACAAACAAAATCAACGGCAATTTGAAAATCTTTAAATGAAAACAGCCATCAGTCTACAATACGAAAAGTGATCTCTGGTCGTGGACTAGCAAACGATCACAAATAAAAGGTTAAATGTTCGTGAATCAACACTTGTGTGACCAGTGGACTGTACTCGTCAACGTGCAAGTTACCCTAGAGAAAAATATACATGTTCATGAATCAAAACTGATTCTAAATATTTCAACGGAAGACCCCATTTAAATAATACTTGTTAACTTGTCTTCTTACTATCCTACATTTCTACAAACTGAGGAGTTCTGGTATGTTGTGAAAGTTTATGATCGGTGTTTCAAAATGGTCAAGATAGATGATGACAAGGATCAGAACCAGCATACTATATATAATATTTTAATTTGTGGAGTTAATTTCGTGAATTTCGTGAATTTCTTACGCACGAAATAAACGAAAATTAATCCTCCAGGAATATTTCTACTTCTACAGAAAATGGTACCAGCAGTGTTTATTCTGACATCTTTAAGTAGTTTGAAGTTGGTAATTCTGTGTTTTGATTTAAAATGCTTCTTTTTTTGTTTGTTTTGTAGGAGTTTGTAGTCGGTCTGTCCGTATTGGCAAGAGGGACGATGACGGAGCGATTAGAATGGGCATTTAATTTGTATGATATAAATGGTGACGGACTTATCACAAGAGAGGAAATGTTAAATATTATTTCTGCTATTTATGAACTCATGGGAAGAATTTGTGAGCCGTCAATTTGTGAAAATACAACGAGGGATCATGTAGAAATGGTATTCCAGGTAAGCCATTGGAGAAAACGTAAAAATAGAATTCCAGGTTAGTCGTGATATATCGTAGAAATTGTATTACAGGTTAGTCATGATGTAACGTAGAAATGGTATTCAAGGTAAGGCACGAAAGGTAACGTAGAAATGGTATTCAAGATAAGTAACGAAAGGTAACGTAGAAATGGTATTCCAGGTAAGTTATGAGGTAACGTAGAAATGGTATTCCAGGTAAGTGATGAGGTGTCGTAGAAATGATATTCCAGGTAAGTCACGAGAGGTAACGTAGAAATGGTATTCCAGGTAAGTTATGAGAGGTAATGTAGAAATTGTATTCCAGGTAAGTCATGAAGTAACGTAGAAATGGTATTCCAGGTGAGTCATGAAGTAACGTAGAAATGGTATTCCAGGTAAGTCATTGGAGAAAACGTAAAAATAGAATTCCAGGTTAGTCGTGATATATCGTAGAAATTGTATTACAGGTTAGTCATGATGTAACGTAGAAATGGTATTCAAGGTAAGGCACGAAAGGTAACGTAGAAATGGTATTCAAGATAAGTAACGAAAGGTAACGTAGAAATGGTATTCCAGGTAAGTTATGAAGTAACGTAGAAATGGTATTCCAGGTAAGTGATGAGGTGTCGTAGAAATGATATTCCAGGTAAGTCACGAGAGGTAACGTAGAAATGGTATTCCAGGTAAGTTATGAGAGGTAATGTAGAAATTGTATTCCAGGTAAGTCATGAAGTAACGTAGAAATGGTATTCCAGGTGAGTCATGAAGTAACGTAGAAATGGTATTCCAGGTAAGTCATTGAAGGTAACGTAGAAATGGTATTCCAGGTAAGTCACTGGAGGTAACATAGAAATGGTATTCCAGGTAAGTCATTGGAGGTAACGTAGAAATGGTATTCCAGGTAAGTTATTGGAGGTAACGTAGTAATGGTATAACAGATAAGTCATTGGAGGTAACGTAGAAATGGAATTCCAGGTAAGTCATTGGAGGTAACGTAGAAATGGTATTCCAGGTAAGTCATTGGAGGTAACGTAGAAATGGTATTCCAGGTAAGTCATTGGAGGTAACGTAGAAATGGTATTCCAGGTAAGTTATGAGGTAACGTAGAAATGGTATTCCAGGTAAGCTATGAGGTAACGAAGAAATGGTATTCCAGGTAAGCTATGAGGTAACGTAGAAATGGTATTCCAGGTAAGTTATGAGGTAACGTAGAAATGGTATTCCAGGTAAGCTATCAGGTAACGTAGAAATGGTATTCCAGGTAAGTTATGAGTAAACGTAGAAATGGTATTCCATGTAAGTCATTGGAGGTAACGTAGAAATGGTATTCCAGGTAAGTCAGGAGGACAGGGCTCTCCAAGTTTGCTCTTTTTATTTTCCTATACATATTTTGTATAGAGTTAATAGTGTTTATAGAGGAAGCCTAATCAAATAGAATTGCAACGTGTTCCACAATACTCCAAGGTTCTTTATGCATAGTAAATATTTATAGTTAAGAGGAGGGATGTTTAGTTTTTATCCTTCATTAAGAGATACATATGAATCATATAAACTAGATAACTTCTGTATCTTTTAATGATTTGTAGGAAATGTAATACTACTTCAAAGATTTTAATGTGTTTGTTGTATTTTTTTATATAAAACAAACCGTAATGATGTTTACATGGACTTTTATTTTGGAAACCAGATGTAAATCAATTGACTAATTCATTATTTTAATCGATACTTAATTAGATATCATTTTTTTTGCATATCAATACGTTCAGTTACAAAAAGTACGTTGAAATACCCATTAGTATGGAAAAGTACAGCAATAGATTAATTATCACACATCTAGACTTCGAGGACTCTAATGATAGCCAATACCACCAAGGCAACGAAATTAACAATCTCAAATATTTAGGAAAAGCAAGTTCAGTCAAATATCCCTACTATATATAACAACCGTGTTGGGTTTTTTCGAGTTACTATCGGACCCCAAGGTCGCAATTGAAAAGGGAGGTTCGGCGTCGTAAAACCTTGTTTAACCTATCATTTCTTTTGAAAACCACGTACCAGTCGAGGGAAATACAGTCTTCATTTTCTCCAGTACATCTTTGTCTTGTTTTTTCATATTTTCTTTTTGGACGCAGGAGATTGATTATCTAAGTTCATGTAATTCGCTATTACCTTTATTTGAAAACATTAAATTATATCAAAACTTAAAATAAATGTTGAAATCCAATGATTTACTGGCTCATCTTTTTCATACTGATACTCTTTATGCAAGTCTGTCTCTAAACGTATACATCATCTCAAATTATTGCAATCCATGATTGAGACACCAGAATTGTACAGTGACAGTGATTTTACAAAAGCAACAAACAAAACAAATGTAGCTTAAAAACAAATGATACAATTTTTCATTTTAGATGATTGTTCCTTGCATAATTTTTCATTTTTCTCTGGTCACAAATATGTATTAGTTTATAATTACTATAAATGATATTTTTTTGTAATGAACTTACATTACCAACTTACATTGTTTTCTTACATCTTACAGAAAATGGATTTGAACAAAGATGGGGTTATATCGTTAGAAGAATTCATGGATAGCTGTAGAAAGGTATAGACAAAAGGACCTAGTTTCAGTTTATTTATTTTAGATTCTCATTTATTTTCCCCTTTTGAAAATAGTAAAAGTAACAAAAACGATTAGATTACAAACATAGAAGTTATGATTACAATATATTTCCCGGAATGAATTTTGCTCCGCCTGACGTGCAGTTCATCAATTCAAGACTCATCAGATGCGCTCTACCAAAACGATTTAAAATTCCACACATGAAAATGAATAGCATTTATAAAACCAATACTAGTAAATGTCTAAATGAAGCGTACATTACTAAGATGATTCAAAATAAGACCAACTTATACATTGTTTTGTACATTGTATAGAAACCTACAGTTATCATATTTATACTTGTCTTTTTATATCAATACAACTGGGCTTTAAATTTCAATTTATTTAAAAAAAAAGAGTTTGCATTGAAACAGTTTAATGCATTTTGTAAAGAACCGTAAGAAAACGAGGTGGCAAATACATGTCACATCATAAATGACTCTTAGTCGCTATCAGATCACATTTTTTGCAGTGGGATAAGGGAAGCAACCTGATTTTATAGAAAATTAAGTCCTGTTTTGTTGAGTAAATAAACTTTCTTAATTTTTGAAAAAAATAATTTAAAACTTCCGGTTTTTTTTATATTTCAGGATGAAAACATCACGAAAGGAATGTCCCTTTTTGATACAGTTTTATAACAATTGTTAAACATCTAAAATACCATTTCCAGACTATTGTATATTTTGTAAAAAAAAACTTTGGTTAAAGTGTAATTGACAACATTCTTTGGATGTGCTTTGGGCACACCTTATGTCTGTGAAGCGATTGTTCCTGTAGCTTGCCTTGCAAATCGGTGAAAATTCCAAATAATAGGAGGAAAAATGAGTGTTATTTATAGAGTACATTTGTTTGTTAAAGAGTTTATTCATTTTAGCTACGATACAAGTCGAGCTAAAGTAAAACAAAAAAACTTAAATTATAAAAACAGTTCAAATATGAAAATTTCTGATCTATTAACGGTTCATCTATTAGAATATAGTGCTTGAAAATGTTACTAGAAATTTATAGAATTATCGTTTATAAAAAAACACTCATTCAATCGTCAGACGATGGCACACCGATTTGTAGCTTGGATGAAAGTAAGAAATAAACTCCGAGATCTGCTGATTTTTACAGATTATTTTTAATATAAATTCCAGTATTTTGCCTCTTATTGTTGTAAGTTTATTATCAAGTTTTACAATTAAGTGTCTTCCTATTGTTGCCATTGTGTGTACTGTCAAATGTTAATTGTTTGCTCTATTTTGTCGAAAAGGCATTCATCGTTATGTCTGACCATATTTATCTATAACCACCATACTTCATTTTGAAAATTCTTCATAACCGTTTCTCAATATTCAAGTTGTCCTTAACAAATATGTAATCAGATATTTTGATAACATCACTAGTAGCTTTCAAATGATCTGAATTGACTTTTGTTAATAGTTCAAGTTCAATTTTAGTAGTGAATCTTCGAGGCCAATGAAGTAGTTCCCATCAGTAGTCAATCTTCATGGCCGATCCAGTAGTTCCAAGTGTTCTATCTCTTGATTCTAAAATTTACTTGATTGACTGTCAGGCAGATATATTAAATTTTATATACTGATTTTTTTTACAATACTGGAGACCTTGACAGTTCATTAACTTAAGTAGCAGTGAGTAAATTTTGTATGTTCCATTAGTGAATTGTTCTTCTAGTGAATTTTGTTATCATTGCATTCATGTAAATTACATTTCATTCTGATTTTAAAATGACGCAAAGTTTAATAACTGACTCTTCAAATAAAGCAAAAATGACAATGTCTAATGTCAAAATTGTATTTTCAAACAACAGTTAATCTTTCTTTAGCCTTCAAAGCTTTTCCCTTTTCAAAAAAACTAAGAAAAGATACCAAACTGACATGAATATTAATCATGCGTCAATTTTTGAGATGTTTTAAGATTTGGTAGCAATCTTACAATTATTTTTTCTTGTTAATACTATGATATTTGTATATTAATGTAATAAATCCAATGGATTTGCCATTTGGCATTATGTTTGTTCAACCGTTTTTAATTGTGAATGTTTATCGTTTGTTCGAACATCAAAACTTGCAGCTTGAGCTTAAATCTATTTTTCATAAATGAATATTTTTTGTATAATTAGAGTTACCTCTCTTGTATTTGTTTATTTTGTGTCTTTGCCAGATGATAAATTTAATTATATTTTCATTCTGTACTCTTAGATTATTAGATACTTGTGTTTTAATTTTTTTTTAAATGCATTCTAAGTTATTAAACACTATTTCATACTGAGATAGATACTTGTGTTTTAATTTTGTTTCCAAATGTAGAAACAAATTATCGGAAAAAAACCTAGATATTTAGATGTATTGTTAAACACTTTTCTTAATTACTGAGAATACTTTCTTCGTTTTGATCTGTATTCATATTCAATCCCAAATCTTGTTTTGTCAAACTGAATTCAGCAAATCTTTTTATGTGTTGTTTTCATACGAAATTAAGAATATATAACAAAATGTTCCAAAGAAGCAGAGGTACCAATGGGGTATCCGAATATCAAAAGTCCGAAAGGGCAGAGACAAAACCGGTAAACACCAACAAGAACGGGACAAAAACAGACAACATGTAAAACATGGAAACACAAAATGACTGAATATCAATCAACAACGCGAACTCCAGTCGAAACAAGAGTGAACTCAGGTGCTCCGGAAGAGTAAGCAGTTCCTGCTTGCTATAGCACACCCGTCGCGCTGCCAATAGTCCATTCAGCGTGTTGATTATAAAAAAATAAAATCATATTTAACATTACATGAGGAAAACCTTCTATGTACGGTCTCTATTTAATTGTAGTCTTTAATAAATATCTTTATTAGGCCTTTTTCAACTAAGGGTTATTTGATTAACTATATTATGCGCAATATAACTGTAAAAGCTTATATATGTATTTATAACAGAAACATAATGTAATTGTTTTATTTTGTCTATTCTGATAACATTTGTTATTTTTAGTGAATAAAGTAAGATTATGTAACGTTTTAACTTGTGAAATGCACCACACTTTACAATACACTTTAATGCAATATCATTTATTCTTGTCCTCCATGGACGAATCCAGGAATTTAGGGTGGTTAACTTATAGTCTACTGAGGACGGAAGTGGTCCAAATCTATTTTGAAGAACATCTGGAGCGCTTTCCATTATGCGGTTTGCACCAGTTGAACCTTAGATTCGTGTTCCATTAACTGGTTCGGCACAAGCAGTTTGAATCAAAAGACGAACAAGACGAACCAGTGACAACACAAAATAAACCGGTATGAACCGCATAATGGAAAGCGACCCTGCACTAAAATTACAAAGCTTCCCACGGAAAAGGTGGGTTTTACCATCCCTCCACTGCCCCCTTCACAAACATATACTTAGATGGCCATTCGAGTCAATATCGAGATGCAAATCCAAGAAAGATATGAGCAAGAAAATTCGATTGTTTTTAATTTCTAACTCTTGATGATAAATAGAAGGAACTTATCTAGCCAATACCCCATTGAAATTGCAATCTTACAGTCCAACAGTAAACACAAAAACACAATACGGTTCTTAGTCATGATAGGGAATAAAGGTAATAACAAAATTACCACACTTGGAGGATCAATTTCAATGTCCAAGAGAAAAGACAAAACATGGACACCACACCTGAATAATTAAAGATCGCAATGGTCCTGACTTGGTACAGAAATTTCAAATGAAATGGTGGGATAAACAAGGTTTTTAGCGCGCCAAGCCACCCTCTTCCATTGCGATCCTAGGGACCGGGAGTAACACACAACGCCACACGGATATGAAGACATAATAGGGTTAATAAGATAATCATCTCAGTAAATCAATCAGCAAAACACAAAAAACAATCACTAACCAAGACGTTCAACTTAATTTTGAATTTTTCCACCAGTGGCTGATAACGAAGGAAGAATATTTTAGGGACCGTATCATACGTATTTTCTTGTAACCTTGGTCTAACAGTCGGTCACGGAAAAGGCGGTGTCGTATAAAAGAATCAGAAAAAATTTTGCAAGCCCTGGCATATCGAATAAGTTGTGAAATGTAAACATCGTAAGCAGGTGAGGTAGGTGTGTTGCTTTCAATGTTAGGGAAATAAACAATTTGAAAATTAAAGTCTTCTCTTTTATTGTAAATTTTTGTACCGAGGAGACCATCCTTGTCATATTCGAGATGCAAACCGATCGATAGCGAGGTAGTCATCTCAGTTCAACAACCAGACAAAAACTTATTTAAACAATCACCGATCATTTTATCTGATTTAGTTTAAAATTTTACAACCAGTGGCTGATATCGAAATTTGTTTTAAATACCTTATGATTATTTCTTTAAACCTTGATGTAACAGTGTACAGAATGAAAACAAAACAGGAAAGGACAAATATCTGGTAGTTGAGAATGCAATGACTCATTTTATCATCAATAAGGTTAGGAAAAGAACATATTTACAAAGGGTCAAATTCTTAACATACTTAACTGTTTTGTTTGGTTTGGTGGACTTGTTTTTTAGCAATCAATAGGGATTTCTATGGGGACTAATTGTGCAACTTTGCTGGTTCCCTTTTTTTAATTTCATTCATATAAAACAGAACTTTTATAATCATTTTTATCACAAAGATCACTTTCTGTTATAATGATGATTTCCTGTCACTAAATCTCGATTAGTTGAATTCCTTTCTCTCATATATACCAAGTAACTTCAGATAAAAAACACAATGGGTTCCAGGAAGGATCGTCTGTTTCATATTATATCTACATCTCAAATAGACACTCAAGAAAGACTTTCAACACAGCTCTGTGACAAACGAGATGACCGAAACTTTCCAATCGTCAACTTTCCTTCCAAGTAAAGAAACATCTGGTCTTATAAAGCATATAAATTATGAATTTAACGTATCAAAAACTGTTTGCCTCTAAAAGCCGATCACGGAGACAAAAAGGTAAAGTCTTAAATCAGAATAAAAATGTAAAAGCCCTTACATATCGAATAAGTTGTGAAATGAATACCTAACATGCCAGTGAGACAGGAAGGCAAGAAAATTAATAATTTGAAAATAATAATCTTCTTATTTATCGTGTAACAAAAATGCATTGTTTACAAATTGAGTTTAGGGGTATGTAATGACTTACCTGGTGATCGATAAGAGAACACCCCTATTTGGTTATATAGGAATATCTATTATCTACTTCCTGACATCCATCAAATATAAACTAGGACTCCACCAAAAAGTAAGTATATAAGGCAGTTGAAACCGTTAATCAGACAGCTAGGTATAGTCAAGACGTTAACCCCCGAGCCAGTCAACCAGTTAATCAGACACATCTGTCATATCAGTCAGTCAATGTTAAGACCTGTCCTTGGAATGTATATTCCCTTGGATTTAATAGTGAATTCTTTGTGCAAAGTGAATTATTATTATCATTCTATATTTCGTAATATTCCATTTGATAAATTTTGTGTGCAAGTCTATAGTGCTTTATTTGTCTTTTCTTATGAGTTCAATTTGACTTTCTGTTCAGTTATACTTTTCATGCAGTGTTCTAAGTTTTTATGGTGTTTCATTATAGTTGCTTATTGGTTAATGGCATAAAGTGCAATTAACTACAGGGCAATTTGCTAGTGTCAATTTGACTCTTTGATTCATTTTGATTCAATAATAAGTGTTAAAGTGCAGGAATCCCAAGTGACTTTGGTACGGAACCCAGACGAATCGGAGTTACATGTCACAATCGTAAATAATTTTGTACTGAGATGATCATCCAATTTAAATTCTAGAGGGAAACCAAGGAAAGGCGGACGCAAGTACAAGTTTTTGTGTTTTCTTTGATAACTTATTCTAGAAGATAAGTTTAAGAAAAAACAATCGGCAAACGAAGCGTTATGAACAAAGATAACATATCTTCAGTATTTCTGAAAGCTAGTTTTAAGGATTTTGCTCCTTTCATCTTCTTGATCATTGCGCGTTTCCAGAGAAATGCAGTCTCGTAAAAGTATGAAAATAAGTCGGCAATAAGAGAGGTGCAGTTTTTTCCCATTGGAGTACCAGTGGAAGCTTTTGGAAAAAACCTCCCCTTCAATAAGAAAACCAAGTATTCTGCAAATTTGGTTTACAGTGTAATAAGTCTGGTCTTTACGTATAAGATGTTTTATAAAAAAATATGTTGAATTATAGCCCAAAATTCCTTAAAAAAAACCTTTTTAATCAGTGTTTTAAGCCGTTGTTTCGATTTCTGGTGTGATAAAGTGGTATATTAAGTATAAGTATCGAAAGTCTTCAGAAATGGATCGCGATTAAAAATTTTTCAACAACTAAACATGTGATTTTTTACCTCTACCAGAATGTATAGTGTCGCAGAATTCTTGCTGTCCTTCTTTGACAGCAGAAACAATTTTTGTGATTTGTACGGACATTTCTTTGGAAGAACACAATGATGATCCAGCTATACACCTTTCTGTCAATAGATTTTTGTGTGGTTTATAATAAGGTACACATGTATATGTTACAGTAAATTCATGTAATCAGTAAATACATGAATTTCCTAACACTGTCAGTAAATTCATGTATTTACTGGGTGATTTAGTAAATACATGTATTTCCTGAGTTGACCAGTAAATACGTGTATTTACTGATTTTTCTTCCACGTTTAACACGTATTTACTGGTAAGGTTTTTGACACCAAATGTAGTTTCTAACTTCAATATAATGTTTTAAACATCAAATTTTGTTTATGCTTAACATTTATTAAGTACTTTATTAGATTTTACAAGCCTTTTGTTATGATGCTTAATATATTTTCATAGTAAGCTTTCTGAAACCCTTTTGTTTTTAAAACTGGTGATGAACATCCCTAATAATGCGCAGAGGTGCTAAGTTCATCAATAAAAGTCTATTCTAAAGTACTCAGAACCTGATTTCAGGCCAGGCCGCTTGGTTCAGAGAGCAACTCGGACGTGACCAACGCGGTAGATATTGGGTGGCCCTGACGTAAAGAATTCCGGGGTCTTCGAGGTATTATGGGATAAACCTTATCCAAAACCATAGTACAGCATCTTGTAAGGAAATATGTCACGTTTCTTGCATGTTTTTTGTACTGCAGGTCTTGATAAGAGTAGGTCCCATAGGATCCCATGCAAGAGGCATACATGTAATTACATCCGTTCATCCCGAATTCGCCTAGTGCTTTAAATATCCTCCACTCATCATCATCATTTCATGTTCATTTTGTCATCCCTTCCATGTTCATCTTCCTGATAGTCAAACTCGTGTTGCTATAATTTCTGCCTGTTTTGTTTATGAATGACATACTGTCTAACAAAATGAAACAATCAACAATTTACTTTTTTAGCTCACCTGGACCGAAGGTCCATGTGAGCTATTACCATCACTTGGCGTCCGTCGTCGTCGTCGTCGTCGTCGTCGTCTGTCGTCGTCTGTTAACAATTTTTCAAAAATCTTCTCCTCTGAAACTACCAAACAGAATTTAATGAAACTTGGTATGAATGATCCTTAGGGTGTCCTGCACCAAACTTGTGTTTTGATTTTTGATCCGTTAAAAAACATGGCTGCCGTTACTAAAAATAGACTAGGGGGGTCAGACTACTGTTTTTGGCTTATAAATCAAAAAGTATAAGAGATAGAGGAAATCTGAGGCCACGCTACTGATTCAGAATCAAAAGCTCTACAAAAGTCTCCATTTGGTCAAAGTTGTCAGATGACCCCTTATAGAGGTTACGGCCCCTTGAAGGTGAAAAATAGCATTTTTTCATGTTTTTGGCCTACAGAATGAAAACTATTGCAGATAGAGATTAGCTGTTGCTTGCTTAAATGTTCAGCTCATTTAACTCTACAAAAGTCTCCAAGGGTCGAAGTTGTCTGATGACCCCTTATAGGGGTTACGGCCCCTTAAAGGTGAAAAATAGCCTTTTTTCATGTTTTTGGCCTACAGAATGAAAACTATTGCAGATAGAGATTAGCTGTTGCTTGCTTAAATGTTTAGCTCATTTAGCTCTACAAAAGTCTCCATAGGGTTGAAGTTGTCAGATAACTCCTTATAGGGGTTACGGCCCCTGAAAAATAGCGATTTTTCATGTTTTTGGCCTACAGAATGAAAACTATTGCAGATAGAGATTAGCTGTTGCTTGCTTAAATGTTCAGCTCATTTAGCTTTACAAAATTCTCCATAGGGTCGAAGTTGTCAGATGACCCCTTATATGGATTACGGCCCTTGAAAAATAGCGGTTTTTCATGTTTTTGTCCTACAAAATGAAAACTATTGCAGATAGAGATTAGCTGTTGCTTGCTTAAATGTTCAGCTCATTTAACTCTACAAAAGTCTCCATAGGGTCGAAGTTGTCAGATGACCCCTTATAGGGGTTACGGCCCCTGAAAAATAAAGATTTTTCATGTTTTTGGCCTACAGAATGAAAACTATTGCAGATAGAAGATTAGCTGTTGCTTGCTTAAATGTTCAGCTCATTTAGCTCTACGAAAGTCTCCATAGGGTCGAAGTTGTCAGATAACCCCTTATATGGGTTATGGCCCCTGAAAAATAGCGTTTTTTCATGTTTTTGGCCTACAGAATGAAAACTGTTGCACATAGAGATTAGCTGTTGCTTGCTTAAATGTTCAGCTCATTTAGCTCTACAAAATTCTCCATAGGGTCGAAGTTGTCAGATGACCCCTTATAGGGGTTACGGCCCCTGAAAAATAAAGATTTTTCATGTTTTTGGCCTACAGAATGAAAACTATTGCAGATAGAAGATTAGCTGTTGCTTGCTTAAATGTTCAGCTCATTTAGCTCTACGAAAGTCTCCATAGGGTCGAAGTTGTCAGAAAACCCCTTATAGG
Source organism: Arcuatula senhousia (assembly GCA_963971305.1). Classification (NCBI taxonomy): domain Eukaryota; kingdom Metazoa; phylum Mollusca; class Bivalvia; order Mytilida; family Mytilidae; genus Arcuatula; species Arcuatula senhousia. Next base: position 994,502 of record OZ020305.1, read on the forward strand.
GGTTATGGCCCCTGAAAAATAGCGTTTTTTTCATGTTTTTGGCCTACAGAATGAAAACTGTTGCACATAGAGATTAGCTGTTGCTTGCTTAAATGTTCAGCTCATTTAGTTCTACAAAAGTCTCCATAGGGTCGAAGTTGTCAGATGACTCCTTATAGGGGTTATGGCCCCTTATAGGTGAAAAATGGTGTTTTTGGCCTATAGAATGAAAACTATTGCAGGTAGAGAAAAGCTGTTGCTTGCTTAAATGTTCAGCTCATTTAGCTCTACAAAAGTATAGGGTCAACATCAAGACCAGGTGAGCGATTCAGGCTCCTGGGAGCCTCTTGTTTAAAATCAGGTTGAATTAGAAACAAAATGGATATTAACCATAATAAGTGAGAAAGTTGGTGTTTTACATCCTTGCAACACTATATTTAGGTTATTTAAAGGCGATGAACATGAAAAGGATGATAATATAACCGTGAAATGATGATGAAAAAAAATGCGGGAAACATAGGAACAATAAATTATAAGAGCAGTACGGGGAAAAGGGCAGAAAATTTAGCCTATGTGGTGCACTACTTGGCATGCAGTTCATTAAGGGATATCTTACGTGCATGAAACTGACAACCGCCGCCCTATTCAGCCACCTTGGGTACATACTTGGTTTATTAATTGGAACTTTTAACCATAAAGCTAATTAAAAAATGTACAATTCACCAAAATGTCACATTTGTGAAGAAACATTGTTTTTGTATTAACTTTATGACAAATTTGACAAAGAAATAACAATCTATAAAGTTTTATATTCCAAAATAAGCATCAGTAAAAACGTGTAAAATCTCTTCAAAATTTCAGGAAATTCATGTATTTACTGACCATTTTTAGTAAATACACGTATTTACTGGGTGCCTTAGTAAATTCACGTATTTACTAAATTTCAGTAAATACGTGTATTTACTAATTACACATATTTACTGTAACATATATACAAATGTTTACGTAATTCTTTAAATGAAGATTTACGGAAATTCAATTTGCACTTATAGACAAATATGGGATTTCGATCTCTAAGATGAGTGCAGATGTTAGTTTGTCATAGGGTTTTGTTATGTCTTCCTTTACCGGATTTGACACGCTGAATGGACTATTGGCAACGCGACGGGTGTGTTATAGCAAGCAGGAACTGCTTACTCTTCCGGAACACCTGAGTTCACTCTTGTTTCGACTGGAGTTCGCGTTGTTGATTGATATTCAGTTATTTTGTGTTTCCGTGTTTTGCATTTTTGTCCCGTTCTTGTTGGTGTTTACTGGTTTTGTCTCTGCCCTTTCGGACTTTTGACATTCGGATACCCCATTGGTACCTCTGCTTCTTTAAAGACGACATGAAGGATTTATCGTTACCAATGGTCTCCTCGGAGTCAGTTTGTATGTAGCAATAGCGGAGGCCTTAAAGATATAAGCTTGGGCTTATATGAATAGTATATAGTTTTATCAAGACCTTAGAATCGTAGAACAGAGCGTCATAATACCAAGTTCAATGATATTAATATTTCTTACAAAACATTTTATGTATATACAATTTAGTATACCGTCTCCTGCAAGCTAGCCATTGTAACATAAGAGTCCTTAAATTGACAACAAATCTTAGGGTTTAGATCATTTATTAAATAATTGGCCTCAAGACACCATGGTCTTGTACACCATTAACATCTAAAGGGAATTCAATATCAAAACTTGTCTTCCTCATAACTATAAACTTGTACGTTAAATATTTTAAAAAGATGACCTTCAAACAAAGAAAGAGTTTGGTCAACTTGTTAAGGACACTAATGTTTCTACTTATTTCTATCTTTTAGAAAGAAAATAAAGTGCATTTCTGACAATACAGATATAAAATTGGAAAAAGCTATATTGACTAGAACAACAATAGAAATTTCCATGCACTCGTCTATCACATTCGCTTGGCTCGTTCACACAACAGTTTCACTCGTGTACATTATCAAACTTATGGAAAGTTTTAAACAAAAGTGTAGGAATGGTTGAAACATATCAATCCGATGAATATGAACGATATTTAATTTGAATACAGGTTTAAGTTCTTTTAAAATTTTGATTATGAAACAAACCGTCCATACAATAATTTGGCAATGGTGAACACAGTTACATTCTGTATTCGTCAACATGAACACCCTTGATGTCCTGTGATGACTGTAATTAAGTACTGGCTCTTGGAATGTGAAAACAGTCACAGATTCCTTACAGAGATGATTGTGATAAAGAGGGATTATAACACTACAAAACGGTGTCGAATATTGCCATCCCCTTGATTATATTTTCATCCTGCAAAAGAACAAAATTAGGATTATCTCTCTTTGTTTTAGGTATACAATAAAACTGTCCTGGGAATTTTTTTGTATATTGATGACTCGTCTATAACTTTTCTGACAATTAAAAAAAATGCATGCAAAATGCCTGAGAAGATAACATATTCTAAAGAAATTATGTTCAACGCGTTTGGCGTGTTGCAAAAACTTTTCCGGAACAACTGATTAAACTTCTTTTTTTCAATATTGTTTGAGGTTTATGTTAAGCTTGTTTTTATAGTGTCTATTGCAATAGGTACACGTATTGCCTGTTTTTGAATATATTTGATTTTATGTTTTATGGTTAAAATAGAAAATAATGAGATTTGAAATAAGTGTACGCGACACAGCCCACAATCAAGCGGCCTTCAACGAGGCCAGTAGGCGCTGCTCGCGGCTCTGTAATTGGCCCATGGTCTACATAAAATGCATATAATATAAATCCAGTCCTGAAATAGTCACTGAAAGACCCCCTTCTTAAACAGGGTAAGTTTAGATTTCCTCCATTTTATACATACAATGCAAATCTGTCTGCTTAGTTGCTTTTTATTTTCATGAATGGAGCAATTTTCCTAGTTTTTTTTTTCAATCCTTCATCATTTTGAAGTGTTACCCTCTTGTATAAGCTATTGTGAAATAAGCTATTGTGATTTAAGTTATACACATGCATGTATACAGAAAGTTGTTGACGAATCATTCGATAAACTGGTGATAAAAGGGAAGCATGTATATTACTACTGTTGTTTTGTTATTATTCGTGGGGTATCAATTTTCTTTGTTTTCATGATAGGCTTTTGTTACCCTACAAAAAGGAAATTTAGCATTGTTTTGTAAGCTGCAGACTTCAGAACCACAAACTGATTTTTTTTCATCAAACCACGAAAATTGTAACCCATGAAAATAAATGAATCCACAATATTTAAGTTTTTACCCTTCGGCATGTTTCCATGAATTCTTCCAATGATATTACACCATCTTTATTTAGGTCCATTTTCTAAAAAAAAGAAGAAAAAACGAATACAAAACCTCATGATATCAAAAAGCGTCCAATTTAAAGTGAACTGCAAATAAAGGTTATAAAAAACCCAAAAAATCTTGGAGGACCATTCTTAAATGTCTGAGAAAAATTCAAAACAAAGGCATAGAAACCAGAGAGATCTTGACTTGGTTCTGGCAATTAAAAAAGTGAATTGAACTTCAATCCTCTATTGTGATCTTATAGTCCCATAGTAACACATAACACAACAAGGTTGTGATACACAAAAGGTATATATATAAAAGTGATCATCTCAGTAAAATATATAGTCAATCACTAATCAAAACAATTACGAATCATGAATAAGAAAAACTTTTTAGGGATCGCATGAGACGTATTTTCTTATAATACGTAACAAAGACATCTGAGAAAAAATCAGAAATTCCGAAATCTAAATAGATTAAGGTAATAACAAAACTACCGAACTTGAATGATCAATCTCATAGTCCAGAGAAAATGACACGAATTAGTCATACCGGATAATTGGTGGATCTCAATGATACTGACTTGGTACAGGCATTTCAAACGAAATGATGGGTTAATCCAGGTTTAATTGCGCCAAACCTCCCTCTTCCATTGCGATCTTAGGATCCGGTAGTGACCATAGAACACAACATAGTTGTGAAACAAAATAGGGATATCGAGGTGATCATCTCAGTACAGCAGACCAGTCAAACACTAAATTAAAACAATTAACCACCATATCGTTAGGGTTAGTGAGGGTCCAGGTACATGTATTTTTAAATGAAAATCAAAGATTTGTTTTCAAAATTTCAGAATGACTTAAAAGGGGTTAAAAGGTGGTTATGTGTCCTAACGATATGCTTTTGATAGGACAATAAAGAACATGTTAGTACTTATTGTGTCTTTACATAATTCTTAACAGAAAAAAATGGCTCATGTCAGTTTCAAATCGATTGAGCTTCACGTGAAATGCCTTTCACGTTTTGAAGCTTAGAGGAATTCCACGTGATAATCAAATGAGTTTTATCTGAATCTGGCCATGGTTCACGTAAAAATCATGTGAACTACTTCCAATTTTTTCTACTCCTAGCGTGTCTGATGAAGGTTTATCCAGAAAAGAGCTTCACATGCAGTAAAATTTTGTGTTTTTGTACATTTATCAAAATCATTTTAATGTGTGGATCGTGTCTTTCTGGCACATATTCCATATTCTTTCGTTTTTATCATTTCCAAGTTTGGCTTTAGTGCCATGTGGAGGTCTAAGAAAGCATACCCGTGCTTCAGTTGTATGCTCTTATATATTTTCGAGTACTGGAATATGTCTTGGAAAGACACAGTTTACATATTTCCAAAATTTGACACCGTTTGGATATTTCGTTAAAAGGAGTAGAGCCACGAAGGCCCCAAATCGGCCCAAAAATTCAACTTTGATATACTTGCTTGTAATTGCTGCTTTGATGTTCATTAGACTTCATATTTTATAAATTGCAATATCTTTTTGTTTAATTGTTTATCAACAAGGAGGACAGTGAGCTAAAAATCAGTCTATTTTGTACAAAATCTCGTTTTTTGACATTTTTCATTGATTTTCATGTATAAATCGGTGGAAACGAAAATGGCCACACCCGTCGACCAAAATTATTTTGTGATAGAAATGTGTATTATTATGTTACAAATTAACTATCAAAAAATTACGATGGTCGACGAATGTGGCCAATACTATTTTTGGCAAAATACGACGAGAAAACAGTGCAAATGGGCAAAAAATTAGGAATTGTATAATATATGGCGTGTTTGAAATGCCAAGGCTAGACCTGTGATGTAGATATTTTGTTAAATCTTACATATATGAAAAGTTCAGTTATGCATAAATTTACGAAAAGTTGAAGTAGTTTGAAAATTAGTAAAAATACCGGGCCGATTTGAGGCATTCGTGGCTCTACTCCTTTGATAAATTTATCTGTTTTGTCATTGTTGTAATATTTTGTGGCTTCTGTTTTTGTTCGATCAAATCTAATATTTTACCGCTTTTCCAAGTTCTCTACTCCTAGCGTGTCTGATGAAGGTTAATCCAGAAAAGCGCCTCACGCAGTGAAATTTTGCTTTTGTTCATTTATCAAAATCATTTGAATGTGTGGATGTGTCTTTCTGGCACGTATTCCATATAACTTCGTTTTTAGTTTTACATTTGAAATCGACGAGAACTAAATTCACAACAATCTTTTGAAGATTGTTTAACTACTTCAGGTTGTTTTGTCACATGAGGGACTGTCAACCCAAGATAAATAGTTTGCATGTTTTTGACATTTAAAATTGATTGCAAATGATAACATGTATGCAGGCAGTATTTTCGTCATTCCTCAACATAGCCAAACTGAGACTTTCAATTAGATTTATGTGTCAAGATTTAGCTTTCTTTTTTTTAAATTGTAAAATTCAATCAAAAACATGCCTCTCGGAGATAAATTTCAAATGCTGTTTATCATGATAGAGCGGGCCACGATTAATCTTTTCAGCAGGAATAGCTTTGGAATTAATAGCCAGGAGCGAGAAAGTTTAGATTATTTGCAGTTAGTCATTTTCTTCTTTTTGTCACGTTGTTTGAATAGAAAATTGTTTGGAAAATATTATTCGTATTTTCCTAAGTTCAAATATCTCTGATTGTTGCAACAAGGCTTTAAGACTAAATAATTGTGTTTATTTCTTAATTAGATAACTTGATCGCTTCTCGTCTTTCTTTTTTTTTCTTTCATTAGACTTTATTCTATAAAAAATGGGATATCATATCCCAATCCCAAAATATTGGATAATTAAAAACCCTGAATCTCGACTATTAAACATGTAAAAATTACCTGGAAAACTTTGTCCACATGATCTTTCGTGGTATTTTCGTCGACTGATGGTTCTGAGAATCGTCCCATCATGTCGTAGATAGCCGACACAATGTCTAACATCTCGTCCCGGGTTATAAGACCGTCACCATTTATATCATATAAACTGAAAGCCCATTGTAGCCTCTCTTGCAAGGAACCACGTGACAGCACTGACAAGCCTATCACAAACTCCTAAAAATAAACAATGTCACGTAACTGGCCAATCACAAACTACTCACAATTTACAATAATTTAATTATCATTATCGGTGTGTCAAGCTCTTTAATTGGCTGAAAACATTCTTCTATAACCGCATATACATGTACCAAGAAAGAAAGGAAGACAATTTTGCAAAGTGTCATATTTTTTCGGTATAATACACATGATCCAATCTCTTTAAAATACCCGCTGCACAATTTATTGTGTGCATCATGTGATTGAGTCAAACATATCACAAAAGATCAATATTAAATCAGCTTATTTTAATTTTAGAAAAAATTCATGGCCATTGAGAGAAGCAGAGGTTTCAATGGGAAATCCGAATGTTAAAAAAAAACTCAAAAAGGAAAAGAAAACCAGTTAGCACGAACGAGAACGGCACAATGAAATCATAAAAAAACACTGAAGAGCATTTAATAACGCGAACTCAAGTCGTCACGAGAATGAAGTCAGGTGCTCCGGAAGAATTCGACATTCAGATGGATAAGTTTTTCTATTGAAGACTTTCATCTAAACAAAAACCAATAACTTATTTAACCATTTACTTATAAACAAGATTTCTTTTGGTACGGTGGGATTTAATCTTTTTCAGTATTTCGAACAAAGAATATACATGACTTACCTCAAAACTAATTGTTCCACTTCGATCATGATCGAACGTGTTAAACACATAATGTGCATATGTACTAGAATCTAGAAATAAATAATAAAAAAGTCACTGTTTGAGTTGTCTAAGAAAAGAAGATACACGATATAAACACACAATCTTGATATTGATATAAACGAAGAAAGGGACAGACGTTTTTTTTTCTGTTTATATAATATAAAGGTCACATTTCACTGTTAGCTAAGTGTATACCAAACACCTGTTTAAGTGACCTTAATGCAAATACCGACATTATATTTGCTATTCGCAATACGACGGATTTGTTTCAACAAGCAAGAACTGCTTAGCCTTCAGGAACACTTAATCTTATTATCTTTGTAGCTGCAGTTTGTGAACAACAAGCATGAACTGCTTATATCCTTCAAGAACACTTAATCTTATTCTTTTTGTATAGCCCCAGTTCGTGTTGCTGAATATTTCAGCTTAGTTGTCTCATTGTGTTGTCGTTTAGGACGAATGTTTTTGTCTCTGCATGGTTGAAGTTCTTATATAAGAATGCCGATTGATAGTATTTACTTCTACCCTTTCGGTGGGGTTGTTTTAAGAGAAAATAATCATAAGAAAAGTTATCGAAATCATTGAGTACTTTTTCTAAGAATCAGACGGATTTGTCTTCCTTTTTCGAACGTTTTGGTTTTGAGAACTTTTCGTTTTCAACTGTTTTGGATTTTGACCTTCCAATGTTTTGGTTTAAATGCTACTGATGAGAGGTTACTCCTTGAAACATCGATATATAGCATATCCAAACTAACCGTTTATACCCGCGTTTTGGTATTTGTAATTTTGAAACCACTGGGCGATTACCGCTGCTGGTTGACCAGAGGTCCCCGAGGGTAATCACAAGCCTGGTAGTCAGACTTGTCTGACACGAATTACCATAAAATTTCTAATATATTGTCGCTGAAATTTCCGTTTGTTAAATTCAAAATTGATGAAAACGCCAGGTTTCTTTCCTTGTAATGCACATGGTCGATATCCTCGGTGCTGGATTTGGCTTCCTTTTTCGAACGTTTTGGTTTTGAGTACTTTTCGTTTTCAACTGTTTTGGATTTTGACCTTCCAATGTGTTGGTTTAAATGCTACTGATGAGAGGTTACTCCTTGAAACATCGATATATAGCATATCCAAATTAACCGTTTATACCTGCGTTTTGGTATTTATAATTTTGAAACCACTGGACGATAACCGCTGCTGGTGGACCAGAGGTCCCCGAGGGTAATCACAAGCCTGGTAGTCAGACTTGTCTGACACGAATTACCATAAAATTTCTAATATATTGTCGCTGAAATTTCCGTTTGTTAAATTCAAAATTGATGAAAACACCAGGGTTCTTTCCTTGTAATGCACATGGTCGATATCCTCGGTGCTGGATTTGGCTTCCTCTTTCGAACGTTTTCGGTTTTGAGTACTTATCGTTTTCAACTGTTTTGGATTTTGACCTTCCAATGTTTTGGTTTAAATGCTACTGATGAGAGGTTACTCCTTGAAACATCGATATATAGCATATCCAAATTAACCGTTTATACCCGCGTTTTGGTATTTGTAATTTTGAAACCACTGGGCGATAACCGCTGCTGGTTGACCAGAGGTCCCCGGGGGTAATCACAAGCCTGGTAGTCAGACTTGTCTGACACGAATTACCATAAAGTTTCTAATATATTGTCGCTGAAATTTGCACACGGTCGATATCCTCGGTGCTGGATTTGGCTTCCTTTTTCGAACTTTTTTGTTTTGAGTACTTTTCCTTAACTGTTTTGGATTTTGACCTTCCAATGTTTTGGTTTAAATGCTACTGATGAGAGGTTACTCCTTGAAATATCGATATATAGCATATCCAAATTAACCGTTTATAACCGCGTTTTGGTATTTGTAATTATGAATAGGGTGGCACATCGTTAATAAGAGCACAAGAAATTCAGTAGAATTTGATAAAGCAACAGCAACCCAAGTAAACTTTGTTTTGACCTCTAATTTTTCAATTCAGTCTTCGGTTTAGGAGATATTATTACCAGTCAAAATTTAGTTATATTGTACATTGAAAAGTACGGGAAAATTTATCGCAATGATTTTTCCTTATATAACAAGTCAAAAATATCTTGGTACTTAATAGATTTAAAAATGTAAACATTTGCATTGGGTTTGTTATTATGGTTAAACATGGAAGTACGATATTTCCACGGGTTAAATGAATGCATGTATACCTTGAAATCTTATATTCGAAATTATCAATATGCCACCCCCTGCCTGATTCTTATGTGGAATAGTACCTAAAATATCTTCATTAAACATAAAAAAACATAGAATATTTATAGAATACATTAGAATATAAAGCGAAACGCAAAAGCGGTATAAACATGCACGGTTGATTTGATAATGGTGTTTATGCATATTTTAAAGAGTAACCTCTCATCAGCAGCATTTAAATCAAAATACAGGAGAGATAAAAAAGCAAAAGTATTGAAGAAAAATACTGAAACACAAAACGCCCGAACAGGTAAACCAACCCAGGACCGAGGACACCTGCCCTATGTTATACAAGAAAAGAAATTTGGTGCTTTGAATAATTCTTAATTTAGACAACGAAAATTTTCAATAAAACATGCTGGTTAATTTGTGTCTTTAAGGCTTGTGTTTACCCTCGGGGACATCTGGTCCACCAACAGCATCAAAATTCAAAAGACTACTTATTTTTATACTTTACCATAAACGTTATTTTCTACAAACCTCCTTGTGGAAAGAACTGAGCATAAATTTCTTTGAACGTCTCTTCACTTACAATTCCTGTGGGACATTCCTGAAACAAACAAACAGAAATATAGTTAGTACAAACTTACATGATTTGAAATTGTGTTAAAAAGAAATTATTTCAGCAAATATAATTTAAGTCGTTGATAAATGATTAATTATTTAAAACTCGAAATACATGTATGTTAAGGAACACATTTTATGGTTTTTATTATTCCTTTACTGATATATGTAAAAGTTTTGAAAATCAAATAACACAAGTTTTTGACTTCTTAATTTAAAAACTCATCTTCAATTTCTTCTAATATCGTTTAAGGTTTTCTTTCGCTCTTTCTATTGGGTAAAAAAAATGCTAGAGATATTGAACAATTCTTTGACATGTAAGAAAATTAACCAAATGCAAAACGTAAACCGACCTAAGTCCAAACTTTAAGGTTGAGAAGGACAGTGGTCATGTGACTTGCCAAAAATAAAATGAAATTTGAAAAATATTTTGAGATTTTTGTGTTTTTAGAATCTGTATACCTAGTTTAGACACGTTTTACAAATATGATTAAAATTTGTATTTTTAAAGTGGTATAAATTCTCAGCTAAAGTATGGTCAAGGAAGGTAATTTGGCAAAAATCCTGACAAATCATCGTTTTTGGCTCCTATCTTTGCTTGTACGTAAAAATCAAGGGAAGAAACCCCACTTTAAATTGTTTTAAGATGATGAAATATTGCAAGATCTATAAAATGACAAAAAATGAGGGAAATCTATTGACAGGAAAAAAAAGTAATGGAACATTTTTGTGTGTTTTTATGGCTTTTCCTATATAATTCATAGTAAAAAATTGATGCTTTAACTTTATATAACTTGAAAAATAGGAAAGAAACCCATGATTTTGAATCAAATCATGAAAGTGTACATCATTTTGGACATTTATGCCAATTTTAAAGAAAATCTATTGACAACTTAATTTTGGACCTAAGTGCCACGCTCTACCTTAAATCTCAAAATGATAAAGACGCCATTGCTTATACGTACGGTATAATGGTGTGAGCTTTTGTTGCCTTTTGCTAAAATATATGATCCATGGATCTATACCAAAGAGATTAATATGATTGTGAAATGGGAGGCAAAGTTGCAATTTGTTTGTTTGTTTGTTTGGTTTTTTTTTTGCAAAAATCATCATTAAGTCAAATAAAATGATCTTTGGATGATAAAATATACGAAGAGAGTTCGTAAGTCTGTGGACAGTCGATATTAAATAAACAGTTTGGCTTTTATTTACTTTAAATTTAGCTATAGAATTACAGATTTGTTCAATTTTATGTAAAATTCGGTGAATGTTCATTAAAGACAGCCCTAGTTCACGTAGTTTTTTTTCTCCAAATCATATGTGTTAAGCACAAATGGAATGCAATTCAAAACAAAAAACACCAGAGAGTGACTCTAGTTACACTGGTAAAGCAAAAAAAATATCTTAATCAGACATTTACTTGACATTTTTGGTAACGATGGATTTGTTAACTGTTTGTTGGTGTTAAGAGTTCAGGTTATAACTCAGTACTAAATCTCCAAGGCCTTTGCAGTAGTGTCCAGTGTCTTATCTCTTTAAAACTTTACTCGACATGATATTAATTTGACATGATTGACTGCAAGGAAAATATTCTGGTCTTATACTGAATTCTCAAAAATGGCCCCTTTGAGATTTCAATAGAAAATAATGAGATGTGGAATAAGGGTACGCGACACAGCCCTCAATCAAGCGGCAATTCAATACATTTACTAGTTGTTAAGTAAACTTAGTTCGTTACACTAGTGAATCGTTCTAGATATTCTAGTGTCAGTCTTCCTTAACACACATCAGAATTCTTTATTGACGATGTAATTAACTTTTTAATGAAAATGTGCCATTTTAAGAACCTCTTACTGTGTGAAATCAACATGCTTGCTTCATCAGAGAATTAGCCGTTTAATTGATATTATAAAGTGTTTTAAAGGGTTGCTCCTTAACAAAATACATCCGGGATTCAGATTGTTTAGCAGCATATTACCTTGATGTTAATCTTACACCTTTTTATAAGATTGTAACCTATATTGCACGAATTACAACAGCGGTATATTTCATTTGATGTTTTGAATAACGTCTTTTACCGGCCTGCTTTTAACTTAAGAATTTTATTGCCAATCTTTAGAATTATTATATCCATCAAAATGTAATTATAAGCTTAATTGAACTTTATAATGCCCTTTATTTAATATTATTACATAAACTTAAACAAGATAAAAATATTTTAAAGTTTATATGCGTGTTTCATTTTCATTAATTAAGTTAACTATAATTAAAATAACTTCTGTTACGACTTGAATAGGCTATTATCCCAAAAAGGCATTGTTTTACTTTTATATTTGGTACATAATAGAAATACCAAAACGGGTTTAAAACGGGTAGTTTGATTATGCTGTATATGCATATTTCAGCAGCATTTTAATCAAAACATTGGAAAGTTCAAACCCCAAAGTAATGAACAACGAAACAATGTACTCGAAACAAAAAAGTTCGAACAGAGAAGCCAAATCCATCACCGAGGATATCGACCATGTGCATTACATGGAAAGAAACCTGATGTTTTAAACAATGTTGAATTTAACAAATGGAAATTTCAACGACAAAATAGTATCAAATTTAATTGGTAAATTTGTTTCAGAAAGTCTGACGACCAGACTTGTGATTACCCTCGGGGACCTTTGGTCCACCAGCAGCGGTTATCGACCCAGTGGTTTCAAAATACAAATTCATAATACAGATACATTGGTCAACATATTTTAAGATATTGAACAATTGTTAATCCATTCTGTCCAGCTGCCCATCCAATTCTTTTCAATACCAATCGAAGATTAAAAGGGACGACCTGAATTAGCAATTATCACAACCTATTCAATTTCTTACAATACTAATTGAAGATTTGAAGGTTCAGACAGAGTTATTAAAATCTATTGACCAATTAGTTTCACCATGGATTTATACCAAACAGAACATTATATGTCTTTTATAAGATATACACTAATGAGAAACGTTTCTGTCAAGGTGCCCTTTACAATCTGTTTTCAGATTGACATCTAGCAATTGTTTTAAATTTGCAATCTTGTTATATGTTTTGACATCACTAATTCAAAGTCTCCTTATTAAGTCTTGCAATTCTCAGTTTTACAGGCCCCATTTGCACCTCAACACCTAATGCAGCTATGTCATTTTTCTTAGACTTATTACATTGAGATATCACTTATGCCTGCATTATTTTTTGAGCTGAACTAAAAAGGAAGTGACAAAATATTCAAAGCAAAAGTGGAACAAGGGCTGATGTCAACACAAAGACGCAATTAACAACAGGAAATAATAATTACTAGTAACCATAAAATACCTAACAAATTGTCATAGTTTACTTCATTTATCTAAGTTGAACATGATTCCAAAAAGTAGTGTGAAACTGCCATTCAAGATCACCCTACTTATATTGCTACAGTAATATCTTTCAATATTATACAAAGAGTCCAGAAAGATATTCAGTTATTTTAAGATTATATGCTTCGTTTGAACAATCAAAACTTGTATCTAAATATGTTTGGAATGTCTGCGAGGTATGTTTTCTGAATACTGACTGAAAGCAAATTTTGTCTGACATGCTTAAAATAAAATGATCTTAAACCATCATTTTTAAGGCTTTGGTGCCCAAAAACCTGGGTTAACCATTCGTTTTGAAATGCCTGTACCAAGTTAGGATCATTACAAGCATCGATTTCTCGGGTATGTATGCCTTGTTTTGAGTTGAGTTTACGTATCTCAATTGATTCGCTACTCCAGAGCGTGCAGGACTTACATCGAATTCGTTAGCAGAGCGACAAGTCTGACGCAAAAAATGCTGACACAGGGTTATGTTGCTCCTCGGTTGCTGTCTTCACTCAAGAAATTTTACGGAAGACATCATGCACTTATAGACAAATATGGGATTTCGATCTCTCATATGAGTGCAGATGTTGGTTTGTCATAGGGTTTTGCTTTGTCTTCCTTTACCGGATTTGACATGCTGAATGGACTATTGGCAACGCGACGGATGTGCTATAGCAAGCAGTAACTGCTTACTCTTCCGGAGCACCTGAGTTAACTCTGACTGGAGTTCGCATTGTTGATTGATATTCAGTTATTTTGTGTTTCCATGTTTCCATGTTTTACATGTTGTCTGTTTTTGTCCCGTTCTTGTTGGTGTTTACTGGTTTTGTCTCTGCCCTTTCGGAATTTTGACATTCGGATACCCAATTGGTACCTCTGCTTCTTTGTCTTTTATCTCGGGCATTAAATCTAAGGTGAGGAGATTGAAAAGCTTAGTCCATGCCTTCCTAACATTTTCATGTTATTTTTCACGAATGAAGTATGTTAAAATAAGATTGATCCTCCAAGTTTGGTAGTTTTGTTATTACTTGTTATTTTACCTGTTTAAAGCCTCTGTACATGATTTGTAATTCTTTTCTGGAGAACTTTGTGTTTCTGCATAGAGTATCTAGTCCTTCTGGCTTATATCTCACAACCTGAAGTTCGAGTTCGTCAAACTCGTTATCTGAAAAAAAAAGAATAAGTCATTCAGTATTCTAAATTCTAATCAAATCCTGGTGGCCATACATTATTGAACACAAGATAAGGTTCGAGTAAGTTAAATTTGTTGTCTGAAAAATAAAAGTCATTTGATGTACCAAAATCAATCTGGCTCGTGCCTTACATGCCTTACATAATATATATAACTTGAAATCACTTGTTGTTTTTAATAAAGAAAAAACATTCTTTCAAAATGTTATCTATCAAGTCATCGACTACATGTACCTGACAACATATAGTATGATTCGTTAAAAACAAAGTCATTTTTAAATATAAACACCCTAAATAGAAAGAATTATAAGATGCCATTATCAGCTGAAAAATTATTTTCATTATGTGTAAAAACCAAACATAAATTAATGCAATATAAAAAAATACCATAACATACAAGGTGTTACACTAAAAAAAAACTAATAGAAGTTTAACTGTCTTTGCCAAATAGGCCAAAACAAAATATTTAATTGTTTCCTGCTACCATGCTTACACAAAGGGTCGATAGGTCGACAAATTATCTTTATTTTTAAAATCATTTTACCTTGAGTCATTAGGGTCACAAACGACTTAAACGGTTCTTGTGCCTAAATGACAAAACAAGTTTAAGGTAGGGGCACAAAAAATAGGATTGGTCTGGTGGCAGGAAACAAGATCATATTTTTTTGCAGTAGGATTGAAAAGTTAAGAATGCCAATATGTGTTATAATATATTCATTTTGTAAATAAATTAGAAATCGATGTAATGCATACAAGTCACCAAAGCAGGACAACAAATTATACTAAATTACACATTTACAGTCTCGTATTCAATCAATTTTACATAATATCGATAAAACATAATAATTTATCAAAATTCTATATTGACTTTATACAAAGCATGTCGACCAAATTACAACATTAAAGTCTAAAATATTTGATTATTTATCATTTTGTTTTAATTAACGAAAACAACTTAAAATGTCTGTCTCTCAGATACACGTATACGCAGAAATGTTGGTTTGTCATTGAGTTCTATTTGTATTGCCTTCCTTAACCGGAATTGACATATCCTGCAGAAAACACTAATATGAACAACATATCTAAATTAAGCAGATATGCAGTAGCGATGAGATATTAAAAGTTTTTAAACATGTGCAAATGATTTTAAAATGATGTTAAAATTAAGCAGATATGCAGATATAATGGTAGAATGTAGCCATAGGATATTTAAAATCAACATAATAGTTTCATTGCACTTGTACTGTACATGTATCTTATATTAACATATCTACCTAATTAACAAAAATTTTCAAAGTAAAATAAAAACAGAAGACATCGACACGGCGAATGGTGCATGACAACCAAACTGTCACCAACGGAAACTACAGTAAAATGGTTAAAGCATGCCTGCCTCAAAATAACCTACTTCTAATATGGTAATTATGAAGCCGGTAAAGGAAGCTAAGACAATATCTAGGAAATTAAAATCTTGAATTTACTTAACATGTGCAAATGATGTTTCACATAAGATTTCTTAAGTGAAGAAATCTTAGAGCAACATAATCCTGTGATACAGTTGGCAGTTCGTATTCAAGAGACAAAAAATGAAGAAAAAGTTTATTTTCAAGTTTTAGATCTAAGATCACATAGATTAAAAAAAATACTGTCCAAATAATTATATAATAAGTATTAACATGATAACGTATAATTTATTTTACCAAAACAGATATGAAGCTTGCAAATTTGTTATTCTGTTAATGAATATTTCAAGGAGTAACGTCTCATCAACAGCATTTGAATCAAAACATTGGAAGCTCAAAAAACAAAAGATTTACCCGAAAAGGACTCAAATACAAAAGTATGTTCGAACAGAATAGCCAAATCCAGCACCGAGGATATTGACCATGTGCAGGGTTAGGTTGGTACAAGGAAAAGAACATGGTGTTTTGAACAGTTTTTGAAATTTACAATCGGAATTTCAACGACAAAAAAGTATTGAAATTTATGGTAAATTCGTGTCAGACAATCATGACGACTACGCTTGTGATTACCATCGGGGACCTCTGGTTCAACAGTGGCGGTTATCGACCCAGTGGTTTATAATTACAAAAGCCAAAAAAGCCAATAACAGAATAACAGAACAAAATGTTATTTATTTTGTTGACCAGTTTATGTTAACTTAAAATAACGTTAAACCACCTATGATATAACGTAAATTTAAAAACAAAGATGATTTGAAGCTCCTACATTAAAGAACTGATGTAAACAAATACTTTCATTGTAGCAATATATCTAAGATCAAACTTAACGTTGTTCAAATGTTAAAATGTTAAAATATGCCATTAAGTAATACAGTCACAATGAATTAAACTTAATGCTATTTTTAAATTCTAATTCCTTATGACAAAGACAGAATAGCTTACCTGAGACCATCACCTTATCGTAGATTGTACCCATTGCCTTTCTTACTGTTAAAGCCACAGGTTTGGTCAAATTAAAAGTCATTAAAAAACAATATTGATTGACACACACTGGAAGTTAACTTGTTATTTTAATCAAGATTGCTAATATGATCTAGTCTATATATATTGGATGCGTCAACTGTACATCTTCGATGAGAGAATGGTTGTCTGGATAACGTAGATCCTATATCATCGTTATGAAATGGCTTTTCAGGAACAAAAATTCCTAATTGCACTAGGGACTTGGAATTCATTAATAACTTTTGGCACCAAAAATTAATTTTCATACTTCGCTTCACATGAATCAGATGAAAAGTATCGATAATTATTGAATTAAATCAGATGAACAGAGGGAGAAATCAGGGACCACGTTCTGACAGGTGTGTGAAACAGATGACAAAATCAGGATGTGGAACAGAGGACAAAATAGGAGAATCAAGGATGACAAGTGTGGAACAAAGAAGGAAATAAAGGAACCAAGTTCTGACAGATAAGTGAAAAAGATGGCGAAATCAGAGCGTGGAATAGAAGAAAAAATCAGAGAACCAAGTTAAACAATTGTGAAACAAAAGGAGAAATAAAGAACCCAGTTTTTACAAGTGTGGAACAGAGGAAGATATCAGGGAACCAAGGATGACAAGTATGAAACAAAGGGGGGGAATAAAGGGACTAAGTTCTGCCAGATGTGTGAAACAGATGACAAAATCAGGATGTGGAACAGAGGAAGAAATCAGAGAACCATGTTTAACAAGTGTGGAATCGAGAAAAGAATCAGTTGACAAAGTTTTACAAGTGTGGAACAGAGGAAGATGTCAGGGACTAAGTTTAATGAGCGTGGAACAAAGGGGAAAATAAAGGGACAAAGTTCCGAGAGGTGTGTGAAACAGATGGCGAAATCAGAATATGGAACAGAGGACAAAATAGGAGAATCAAGGATGACAAGTGTGGAACAAAGGGAAAATAAAGGGGCCAAGTTTTACAAGTGTGGAACAAAAGAAGATATCAGGGTGTGGACGGAGGGAGATATCAGGAGAACAAATTTTAAAAGGTAGGCGGAAATACGAGAAATACAGGACAAATGTGGAACAAAGGGGTAATCATGAGACAAAGTTTTACAAGTGTGAAACAGAGGAAGATATCAAAGAACCGATTATGACAAGTGTGAAATAGTGGAAGAAATCGGGGGACCAATAGAAGATAATGAGATGTAGAAAAAGTGTACGCGACACAGCCTCCAATATAAATGACAATTTAAAAAATCGAAAATGGAAAACAGCCATCAGCCTTCAATGTGATCAGTGGTCGCTGCTTGCTGTTTTTCAATTTGCCCTGAGTTTAAAATTTACTACAAATGATTCAAAGCCCAATCCTAAAATGCAATGAAAGATCCTCTTCTTGACAAAAATACAATATTTATAAATTCGACGAAATGCAAACGTAAGCTTTGATAAAGATTCATTGCTTAGGACAGGCCTATTTTAAATGTTGCGGGGTTAAACTATAGTTTTTTTTTTTGGCGCAAACCTTCCACCTATTGAAAATCAATAACAAGGCACAGACTAACACAGTTTTACGAGTGTGAAACAAAGGAGGAAATCAGAGAACAAGTTTTACAAGTGTGGAACAGAGGAAGAAATCAAGGAAATACGTTTCACAAGTGTGGAACAAAGGAGGAAAAGTTTTGACAGGTGTGTGGAACAGAGGTAGAAAGCTGAGGTCCCACTTTTAGCAGGTGCGTGTAAATACATGAACAGGTATTACAAATGTGGAACAAAGATAAATCAGGGGACCCGATTTTTAGAGAACACTTGAATAAATGTGCGGACCAAATTAAAACAGATGCAATGATACGGGGACAATGTTTACGAGTGTCAACTGAAGGAAGGAATAAGGGGACCAAGTTTTGACAGGTGCTTTTAAATACCGGTACATTGTATCAAGTTTTGCAAGTATGTAACACAGGAAGCAACCAGAAGACCAAGTTGTGGTATGTGTAGGGATGGACGGAAGCAGAGGTACCAATGGGGCATCTGAATGTCAAAAGGGTAGAGACAAAACTTATGAACACCAACGAGAACGGGACGAAAAAAACAGACAACATATAAAACACGGAAACATAAAAACTACTGAATATCAATAACAACGCAAAAATTAGTCGTAACGAGAGTGGACTAAGAGCTCCGGGAAAGTTTGCAGTTCCTGATAGAGAAAGAAAAAATTGAGGACCACGTTGTGACAGATGCTCAGTGGGCGGAAATCCGTGTACCAGGTGTTTTTTTCTCATGTTGTGTACATAATTTCAATTGTCGATCGGCTTTTCCGATTTATGATACTCTTAATCTTCTCCGAAGTATTCCCCCAGGTCGGAAGGTCATTTTTATAGAGCCATATTTGTAAGTTGTAAATAGTTTTCAATGAATTATCAGAAATCGAAAAAGGCAATGAACAGTTGAAGTTATGTACAGAGCAACATGAAAGAGAAAAACAACAAGCATTCTGAGAGTATTGCAAAACAATACTTTGTCCCCTACCGGCCTCATATTTCAGTCACTGGTAACAATTTGTCAAACAAATGAATATCTAAACTTGATAAGTTTAATATCTACAAGGAACAATAAAAAAGTGTAGAAAAGAAAATTGCAATAGATTTTCAAACTTCAAAGGGCCATAACTCCCATAAAAAATTGTGGACCGGCAGGAAACTCACACTTGATCTGTAACTCATCAAGGTGAACTCACATACCAAAAATCAGTTCATGATCTATAAGCGTTTAGAAAAAAAGTGCGGAAAACTGAAATTTTAGTGAATTTTCAAAGTTGAAAGGGCCATAACTCCCATAAAAAATTGTGGACTGGCACGAAACTCAAACTTGATCTGTAACTTATCAAGATAAACTCACATACCAAAAATCAGTTCATTATCTATAAGCGTTTAGAAAAAAAGTGCGGAAAACTGAGGCGTGACAGACAGACAGACGGACAGACAGACGGACAGACAGACGGACAGAGCGCAAACCTATAGTCCCCTTCGGCTTTCGCCGGCAGGGGACTAACAAAACACTAAACTGTATTCAGCAAACTTGAGATGGTGGTCACATTTTCTGTCTTTGAGATACACAGATGATTATATCAGTATCGGACAGACAAGAACTCACGAATCATATTTTCTGTTCAAAATTTATATATTTTTTCTGGGTATTGATTTCAAAAGAATAATCATTTTAGACCTTTTAGAACGTATTCCCTAATCGAAAAAGAAGCGAAACCGCAAACCCATATCTTAACATCAACCAAACCGAAGTTAGAGAGCTATCTATTTATCCGTGTGTTCTGGCATGTCTTATATGTAAAAATACAAATATCTGAAAAAATTAGGTTTATACAAAAGGTCTGTGTTAATATTCATATAAAGTGCTATATGTAAATGATCAATGTAATGTTATTTAACATATCTTATTCATTTAATGCCGTTTATGTGAATAATTGATAACTATAAATGATAAAATCTAAAATGTGTTATAATTATAAAATAAATTGATTCGGTGTAAATTGTTTATTTGTATTGAAAAGCTTTTATAACGTGTGCCGAAATGGTATTGGCAAATACATTTCATATTAAAATAGCACATTTACGCAATCCAATAGTTTTGAAACAATAACTGAATTATTAAATTATCTGATGCGATGACATAATTTTATAAAAAAAATATTTACTAGAGAAATAGAATATTTCATTGAGATATCCCATTTTACCATTCGTATTAGCGTTTATGTGAAACGGTTGCGCAGCCTCATCAATTAATGCACAATATTTATAACCTAAAAATAGTCTTGCAGAACATCAAACCCCATAAGAAAATTGAAATTGTTAAGAAAACAAACTATGGTCATGACTGCCAGACAAGGTGTGGTGAGGGCAATATTGGGGCTCGAGCTAGTCCAAATAATTAAGCCTTCTTTGAAGCTTTTTTTATGATTTGTGACTTTTTGCTCCCGATCAAATAATGTCTAAATGACAAAATCTGCAGAACGACTTCATGATTATCTGTACATGGCTGGAACCGGAACAAAATTTTATAATTGAAACCTTAGAACTGTATCCAGATGAGAATTAGATATGTAAACATCAAGACAGCAGACAAAATTATTACCAGATCAACAATGAAATGTTTTATATATGTATAAAGATTAAGTTCAAATGAACATAAGTTTAAATAATAGATGACCTAAGCACTAAGCTTACAATAACGTAGTTAGTAAAAGTACTCACAAATCATCGAGGTGGGATGATCAGTGTCAAATGAACAAGGAAATAGACAAAACAAGGCAAGGACTTAACGGAGAAGAACAATTTGAAGATTTCAACAGTAATTCATATGGAGGATGGTTGGTGTCATTAACTGAATTGCAGTTAAAAAGTATAACGCATGTTAACATGGAATCTTATAATAGTGTTGTTTGGTTCTTTTTTTTTTGTCCCTCCGTATTGCTGTGCCTTTTCTTGTAATGAAACAGGGGATCCATAAAACCTGGGTAACCCACTTTTTCTTTTGAAATATCAGTACAAAGTCAGAACCATTGCATTATTTAATTTCTCCGCTGTCTGTCCTGTTTTGACGTTTTTGAACAAACGAAATCGCTCATGCCAGTTTTGTATTTTGGTAGATACATTTATTTTAAGTTGTAAGGCCGTTCAGTTAGTGTATTAGAAATAAAATATTTATCATAAATATAATAATCATTGAACAACTAGCGTTATATCACAACATGCGTTTAAAACAACATATAGCACGCCACAAAAATAATATAACAACGATAAATGTTAAAAATTTACTAACTGAAAATTCGTCTATGAATTCTTCCATAGAATAAATAGTATATAAAGATCTGAAACAACTTTCCTACGTTTTGCCTTAATTGATTTTAGTTCAATTGTAATTTAACGAATAATGATTAAAATTTATGATGTTGTACATAATTTCATTCACTGGGTTGGTCTTGAGTCCTCTTGAGTTTAATCAATTAAAATGGTTTGTCTAAAATGGAATTGAAAAAATACCAAAACTGTTGATACATTTTAAGTAGTTTTTTAAGTCATTTCTCAATTTCTATTGTTATCTATACATTGTGTGTAATTTCAACAACAAACCCATCTATTTGAATGGCTTATACACTTGTGCTTATCTATTAATCTCTAATGCCAAGCTACATGAATTAAAAAAATCAAACCACACAAAAAAAAGCAGCAAATATAAAAACAAACAATATGTATTTCACGCCAAGATGCCATTCAAAGCTGCCATTTAATACAACTTTTTATACAGACATACTTGTGTTTATGCTAAATAAATTGTAGCAATTATTCTAAAGCAAAACATTAAATAGTATTCTCACCAACTGTCCAAGGGAAAGATAGAAAAGAAAGAACAGATATATAGTCATTCAATAAGCAAACATTATACACAATGTTAGGAACTGCATAAAATTGACAAATATTCGTCAAAACCAATATAAATTTTTGCTGAGATTTTGGTTCCTCACTAGCTTTATATAGATTGTACTAAGAACACAATTTAGCTTCAAGCTACTCCGTTGTTCTAAATGGTGGCCAATTTAAAGACATAGAACCTATCAATTTCGCAATTTTTTACATTGAATAAAAGTACATATATTAAAAATATACTATCTAAAACTTTCCTTTACCAACATAAAAACTCAATCTTTTGCAGTTTTGTATAAAATAATCTTATTTTAATTATTCGCTCTGATTAAGTATTGTCCATCATAAATATTTACATTTGGTAAACTGGGTACTGTTAAACTGAGAAACGAAATGTAACCAAACGAGGCGAAGAGAAAACGAAATCGGTAAATTAAGAAAAACGACTGGTGTCGGCTAAAATCGATTCAATTTTCCTTTTTACCAGTTTCGCTTAATTTCATTTCCTTTCTAAATACAGATTTCGGTTGTTAATTTTACTGTTTACGTTTCCTTCTTTACCGATATTGTTTTTTGCAGCTCCGTTTCGTTTGGTTACTTTTTGTTTCTCAGTTTGCCAGTACCCGCAAGTGTTTACATTCTATAATTAGGTTGTCCTCTTTTTTGACACTGCGTTTTTTCATCAGTTTTCCGTCGAAAAGAATACTTTCTGGCAGGTTTTTAAAAAATTTAATAGTTTCTTCAAAGGTTTTACAATGTATTCTTCAAGTAGTGTGAATTTTACTATTTTTTAAAAATTGCCAAAATGATAGGTTCTATGTCTTTAAAACCGGTTTAAATATGAATAGTAAAGTAAATTGTGAGTTGTTCATATTGTTTCAACGTAGAAATTTTATCAAAAGTGGTGTTTGGCTCATAACATTAACTGGATTTCACGTAAAACGAACACATTTTTAAGGAATGTATATAAATCTGAAGATTACGTTTCAAAGGCAAATATATTCAAAGAAATCAAAACGTATTTCGAATGAAATGATAATCATCACGGTCTATTCCGTACATTAATCCCCACAAACATAGCAACCTTCTTTGTTTATGCTACTCATTAACAGAGACTTGGATTAAGATAGCGAAAAGGTTTGTTTAGATGTTCTAACAAGGGATCACATTATCTATGTTAATTTGGCAATATTAATTAATGGGTGTATAAACAGAGAAAGAGATAACATCTGCTTCATTAACTGAAGCTTTAACACTTTGATTAAGAAGTGTTGATGTTACCCCATATCTAACGCTAATCAAACACATTATGGTTACAATGCATTCATACATGTAACACATAGTTGTAGCAAAAGTTCAAAATTCATTGTTAGTTTTTATTATGATAGTCTGCATGTGCATTTTATTTTCGGTTCACCTTAGTTAGTTATAGTTTCAGTTGAAACAGTTTTAACAATAAAATTTGAACTACAGTACATAGGCACTAAACATGCTAAAGGTAACTTAGTTTTAATCTAAGTTACATTTAGAATCCAAACGCTCAACTAAATCTATTTTAGTGTTAAGATAAGAGTTGTCTTAACGTTCAAAGGTGATTTTATGTTAGAACTAGTTGTTTGTGTAGCCCTAGGAGGTATAACTACCCCATCGTTTTCAATGGTTGTCAGTTTATATATTTTTAAAAGAACTTCAATATCAGTTTCAATAAGTATTTCCTTTACAAATATCGGAGAAAATTTTGTTCCAACTGGTCATTTTCGTTAAAGTCATGAAAGTGGGGGGAGGTGAAATAAATATTAAATAAAAGTATTTGACTCACACAATTACAAAAAACTAACAGACCATGATTGTCATTGCAATAGCACTGCACATTAATAAGTGTTATAAGACTCATAGAAAAAATATTCAAAGAATAGAAGAAAATGAGATGTGGAATAAGTGTACGCGACACAACCTACAATATTAACGCAAATTTAAAACATCCACAATGGAAAACAGCCAGCAGCCTTCAATGTGACCAGCGGTCGCTGCTCGCTGTTTTTCAATTGGTCCCTGGATTGAAAATAAACTACATATGATTCAAGCCCAATCCTAAAGTGCAATGAAAGACCCTCTTCTTGACAAAAAACAATTAACATAAATTCGACTAAATACAAACATAAGCTTTGATAAAGATTCCTGGCTTAGGACAGCCACATTAAAAATATAGCGGGGTTAAACTAGTTTTTTTGAAGCCAACCTTCCACATATTGATAATTGATAACAAAGTACAAACTAACACACAGTAAAAAAAACCTTGACAGAGTTCGACCGATTATTATCACGTCATATTCCGTACATAAAGTAGCTACTGTCTATGTTTATGACACTCATTAATAGGGACTTAGATATGGTTTTGATATCCAAGATAATATAAAGGTGTGTTTAGATGTTCTAACAAGGGATCACATTATTGCTTCGCATCAAGGTGCGAAGCTATTAATTTCATAGGATATTCACGCCACCTTGAAATAATCAATTACTTATGAACGCGTTGATTGGCTGTTTAATAAGGTTACAAAAGTAACAATTCGTTTCATTGGCTTAACCAATAACTATAATCGTGAATTAGTTACGGAGAAGAGACGATTTGATCATGATAAGACTATTTTGTGTACTGCAGAACTGGACACGGTACGATTTAATGTTTGCCGTTGATTAAAATTTCTTTGACCAGGTGACCTCGACAAATCCACTAAAATATCACGTGATATTTATTGATCGCTGAGCAACAATAGATTACATCAATTTTTTTTGTAATCAACAGATTTATCATATGATTTACAAGTCCAGATTATTTTTATGTTTCTTTTGATGTGCATTTTCAAAATGACCTTCAGCTCACGGTAATATTTCTTATGCATTGTAATTATAGGCATGTTCCTGATACATTCTATAAAGTTCTGGTAGACCAGTGACTTGTCATTTTTAAATATAAACCGATATACACTTTCCTTTCCTTTAAATGCCGCTACAGCGAAGCTGCCCCAGCTTTTTGAAAAGCTAAAACTTGTCTATGTTAATTTGGCAATATTTATTAATGGGTGTATAAACAGAGAAAGAGATAGCATCTGCTTCATCAAATGTACCTAAAACACCTTGATTAAGAAGTGTCGATAATACTGTTCGAGAACATTATCATAATGGTAACTATACAGTCATACATGTAACGAAGCTGTGAGAGACACTTCCCTCTTGTTCAATATACGTTGTAAGCATATATCAAGATAAGTGCATGTAAACTTTATTGATGATGCACCCAGTTAATTTATAATTATCGTAAAATACAAGCTATTACATGTAATATGTAACCACGAATATTAAGAGCTTATTGAAAATTTGATATAAACCTAGGAATAAATTGGGTTTAATAGAAAATTTTGCATTTTAGGTTACAAAACACACAATAATTACTTTTAATTTATTTATTACAAATATTTTGTTCATAGTCAATATCGCAAAATAAACACATAAATAGATATAAACAACTTGCCTATTTGTGTATTAAAGTTAAAACATCCAAAATATGCTGCCTTCATAGAATTATTTCTACTTTGAACCAATTATTGTGCATGATTTCATGTTTAAGGAAATATTGCCGACATTGTATTGATATACGAAAATCTTGGCTCTCTTTATTTTACCTTCCTATTTAGTACATGAAATGCAAACCTCGTATAAAATAATTTTTACACCGCTTTAACTTAAAATGCTTAGAAAATTATCTTCATCTTTGATTTTCACTTGAATAGAATCTCAAAGTTAAGGATTTACTCGACTAATAATTAATCCAAAAAGCAGACCTCAAATCTATCCATGTAGACTCCCGGAAAGCCTTAGATATGGAGAGATTAATATATTAAGTATGATTTCTGATCATTGGTAGGAATTTCAAAGAATTTATTTACTAAATATTTCAAAACAAATAAAATGTATTTAAACATAGGTTCCTGTCAACAAAAAGAATAATAAATAGGATCAAATGTTTACATTAAATTCAAACATAGCCAGAACAAAACAGAAAATCAACGTTTAATATAATGAGGACTTCACAGGACATCACATAGTCCTGGAAAAAACATTTAAACAATATTCAAGACGTGCGTCAAGTTCATCTTCGACTTATCAGAGACACTCAAGCTTATGATTGTAAGACCAAATAAGACGAACCAACGTCGGTTGTACATCGATCTAAAGGTTGGTGAAAAGTGTAAGACCAAAGAAAAACAACCTACGTCGATGGTAGATCGATCGAAAGGTTTGTGAAGATTGTACGACCAAATAAGACCAACCTATGTCGATTGTAGATCGATCTAAAAGTTTGTGAAGATTGTACGACCAAAGAAAAACAAACAACCTACGTCGATGGTAAATCGATTTTAAGGTTGATAAAAATTGTAAGACCAAATACGACCTACCAACGTCGCTTGTAGATCGATCTGAAGGTTGGTGAAGATCGTACGACCAAAGAAGACCAACATACATAGATTGTAGATCGATTTAAGGTTGGTTAAAATGGTAAGACCAAATAAGACCAACCAACATCGGTTGTAGATCGATCTGAAGGTTGGTGAAAATTGTAAGACCAAATAAGACCAACCAACTTCAGTTGTAGATCGCTCTAAATGTTGGTGAAGATCGTACGACCAAAAAAGACCAACATAGTACGTCGATTGTAGATCGATTTTAAGGTTGGTTAAAATGGTAAGACCAAATAAGACCAACCAACGTCGGTTGCAGATCGATCTAAAGGTTGGTGAAAATTGTATGACCAAAGAAAAACAACCTACGTCGATGGTAGATCGATCTAATAAGACCAACCAACGTCGATTGGACATCGATCTAAAGGTTGGTGAGGATTGTACGACCAAATAAGACCAATCTACGTCGGTTGTAGATCAATCGAAAGGTTGGTGAAGATTATACGACCATATAAGACCAACCAATGTCAGTTGTAGATCGATCTAAAGGTTGGTGAAGATTGTACGACCAAATAAGACCAACCAACGTCGGATGTAGATCGATCTAAAGGTTTGTGAAGATTGAACGACCATATAAGACCAACCTACGTCGGTTGTACATCGATCGAAAGGTTGGCGAAGATTGTACGACCAAATAAGACCAACCAGCGTCGATTGTAGATCGATCTAAAGGTTGTTGAGGATTGTAAGACCAAATAAGACCAACCAAAGTCAGTTATAGATCGATCTAAAGGTTGTACCACCAAATAAGACTAACCATCGCCTAGTTGTACATCGATCTTTAAGATTTTAATAATACAGAAATTACAACTAAAAACTTAGGATTTGATGTATCAACAAGACCTGCCAGGCCAGGATAATCGGGGAGAGACTTTTAACCAGCATGAGTAAACAGAAATATAAAAAAAACAAGGATCGAGGCAACTGATTTTTAATCGTGTCTGACCGACAACTTTAATATGTCCTGGATATGTACTTAACATTTCTGTATTTATATTAGGTATGATAAAACAATTGTAACCTAAATAGAAAATAATGAGATGTTGAATAAGTGTACGCGACACAGCCCACAATTAAACGGCAATTTACAAAAACCACAATGGACAACCGCCAGCATCCTTCAACGAGGCCATTTGGCACTGCTTGCGGTTCTGCAATTGACCCATGGTCTAAATAAAATGCATAAAACATTTAGAAACAATCAACCAACAATATGACAATAAAACTTCCATCTCTTTGCCATTGAGATCCTTGAATATTTCCTCTATTACTCATTCTCGTCTCCATGTCGACTTAATTTTCAGAGTAATAGCTTCATTACATATCTAAATGACATCTTTTACGTCACATCTGATCTTGAAACGGTTCCGTGTCTGTTTTTATATCCGTTCCGAATCTTAATTAACAGTTTCTTCCAGGACAATGCAGACACAAACGTCAAAAGAGGTATACAGCTGTTGTGATAAATACGTTGTACTTCCATAAATATTTTTTACTTATAACATGTTTTTATGTTTTAGTAAAATCTATCCTTATATATTTCAAATTAATGAATTTCTGTATTTTCTCATGGTAATATTATATTCTTAATATTAACGTTAGTAATTTTGGACTAGTGGTACTACATTTGAATGTTTATTCTAATGTAGATAGTGGTGTGCTTCTGACATTTGATCAACTTTCACCAAAGAAAGTCTTTAAGTTAACTCTTTTTTGAAAAGGGGGCGGGGTGTGAGTTGCATTTACAAGAAAATAGATACTTCAGATGTTTAATTTAAAGATCCGAACCCAATTCTACAAAAAAATGTTTAAAATTCATCTGAAGTGTGAATTGAATTCCAAGAATCTTAAATCTAAATTAACGGCCCATTTGATTTATAATAAAGTTTCTGGTGACAAAAGCCACAGGGTAGCCAAAAAGCCATCTTTGAAAGCGTTTAAAATATAAACCCATTTTGTATTTCCTCTATCTTAGTTAAAAACCAGAGTTCCGAGCTCCTATATGACTACAACTTTATGTTATTCATCTTTTACAAACCATGTATAACAAGAAAATCAATAATATGAAAATATTTCTTAAAACAATTTCTTTTGAAATATCAATCCCATTAAACCATTAAAAGATAATGTCTTTGAAGTCTTCATTTCAAATTTAACACACTGAAACATGTGTTTTGACATCAACCAGATGGGCTTTTAGAAAAAAAAACAAAATAAGAGAAGGAACAAAATCGATGTTGATTCCTAGCTTATTAAAGTTTTGTTATAATTTTATCTATATAAATTTCTTTATTATATCACATATGATTGCAGTTTACGTAAAAGATTAGTTTAGGTGTTACGTTGAAAAACACGTTATGCACATACTCTTTCAGGATTTCTCCACCCTTAATTATTATGTTTTAATACTAGCCAAGACTTGCATGTTAAAACATAAAATAAATACCAGTATCTAAGGGGCGAAATCATTTCAACCAATCTTCTATCTAACACTGAATAAATTTTAAACATTCTAACGCTAATTTTAATTTATCATGTTAGTCTTGCATTGAAGTTAAATTTTTAATATGTGTAAACAGTCGCTGCTTGCTTGTACCTTCAGTTTTGATACATCGTTGACCGGGTATGACCAACTTGATATAAGCATTGAAAAGCAAATTAAAAAGGAACAATATACACCCTATCATCTAATAGTTATGCAACAGTTTATATCAGATGTTAGTTCTCCTGCAAACATAGTCCTCTATAAATATAAATCTAGACGAAAGGATTACATCAACATCCTAAACTTAATTGAAAAACTTAAACATCTTAACCGAGTGGTAATTGAGGGGTATTATCATGCTAGCAGAGATTCCAGGCACGTCGGTCCGTTAATGTCTGTTGTATTCTCAGAGGAATGATATTAATTTAATTTAGCCAGATTGAAACCTTGTTTGCCTAGTCTAGATTGGGATGAAATTCGATAACTCTGATTCTATTGTAGAGCCAATGACACGACATTGTTCCCAAATCTCTAATCAATAGATGGTTAAAACGTCAGGATGGATTGAAATATCGGACCTGATAGTATTGCTTGTTGCGTAAAAACACACCATACATTTGTTCTGTGCCTTAAAATATGGTTCAACTCCTTAATTCTATTTTAATAACTTAACTTATTTAATCAGGACTATTCAATTTTCAAATTCTCTAGTATGCGTTTTCCTAGTCTGTTTTTTTTTTTCATCTCCGACATTTGAAAATTGAACATTCCAATTTTGTAGCTTTAAAATAATTATATAGGCGTATAATTGACATTTGTAAGTAACAGTATATATTAGTTAAAATTGAGTCTTTTACGTAACCTTAAAGTGTTGCAGATAATGATTGCTGATCGTCATTATCTGCAAAAGTCATATGGTCATCACTCAAGAAATTTTACGGACGATATCATGTGCTTGTATGCAAATACGGGATTTCTATCTCTCAGATGAGCAAAGATGTTGGTTTGACATAGAGTTTTGTAATGTCATCCTTTCCGGATTTGACCAACACTTAATCGATCTTTGGCAACGTGACGGGTGTGCTATAGCAAGCAGGAACTGCTTACTCTTCCGGAGCACCTGAGTTCACTCTCGTTTCGACTTGAGTTCGCGTTGCTGAATGCGGTTATGTGTGTGTGTTTTATGTTGTTATGTGGTTTGTTTTGTTGTGATGATTTTTTGTCTGCCGGTTTTGTCTTTGTCTTCACGGTTTTATGATACTGATTACCCCTTTGGTACACCTTTGCTTGCTTCATCCATGCTAGTTTATGTCGAGCCTAGAAGGATATTGTCCACCTGCACATAAAAAAACTAAATATTTTCCAACAAATTTGAACTTAAAAGAATAGGAAAATTTCCGAAAACACAATTTTCATCAGTTAAATTCGAGTCAGACAAGCCCCAAATTGGGGCTGGTGTTTTCCCTCGGAAACCTCTTCGTATTATTGTCAACAGAAAGTAACGTTTATATACTTAGCTATCACTGGGACATGTTCTTTCCAAAATACAATGCATCATATTAAATTAAGTATGTATAATATCAACTACTTTGGTTACTAGTATGCTGCACATGGTATTAGGAGGAATAGTGTCTCTTCGAACGCAAATGTAAGGAAACAAAATTACTCTTACCTCAAAAATTTATCAAAGGGGCCAAATCGAGATTATTAAAAATGTGCTTTACAAGGAAAGAAACCTTGTGTTATGAATTCTAAAAATGATTATAAAAAATGGTTAAATTGTGCCAAAAATTTTTCACCGATTAAGTGAGATGCTGTAGAGTTTTTTTAAATGATTTTCGGCTTTTTAACTAGAAAATCAAGCTCATGGTCAAGAGATGAACCAAAAATATGTACCATTTGCAAACTAAACAAAACTCTGAGCACCTTACTTCACACTTTTTACGACGCCAGTTTGCGGTGCAGGAGCGGACGGAGGAAGTTTATTTTTTTCGTCGTATTGTTGTCTTTTGTTTCAGCTGGGACTTTTGACATTTGAATTCGAATAGGAACTTGTTACCTCCACTCAAAGAAATCTTCACTCATGCCAAATTTGGGCTTGTATCACAATGTGCACGATTTTTTTACTTGGCGGCCGGGCTATATCTAAACGCCAAACTTTAATTTCTCCTCCTTTATCTTTATTATGCGTTTAAAAGTAAAAAAAACTTACCTAACTTAAAGCCTAGACTCATATCCAGAAAAAAAATCCCAACTTAACTTATCCTTAACGGGACCAAGATGTAAATATTTTGCTTTAATATCTAAAGAAAAGCTAAATATAATAATTTCTGGCGTGTTTTGGTTAATGGGCATAATTTATCTTCTATTGTCTGACCGTTATAACACCAAAACACGCACGTATAAATGCGTTTTGCCATAAAACCTGAGACTAGATACCCGTTTACAATTAATGATAAGACAGTTTCAAACAAGATTTCTACTTATCGAAAGTGTAATACCCTTGGAAATTGCCTTTTAGTCTGGCGGCTTTCGGGACGGAATAGATAAAGTCTTGATATTCCTAAAATGGTATGGAATTATAAAGGTTTATGTGTTTATTGTGTTTAATAATAATAGATATTGGGAAATATATGGTTTGTAATAGATTGTGCCGATTTTCATTTGTACTTTTTTTTTTGATAAACCATAAATGGAAATGTTAAATCTGGTAGCTATAGTTACAATGTATTATAAATAGAGAAGCAGAGGTACCAATGGGGTATCCGAATGTCAAAAGTCTAAAAGGGCAGAGACAAAACCAGTAAGCACCAACAAGAACGGGATAAAAACAGACAACACGTAACACATGGAAACAAAAAAAAATAACTGAATATCAATCAACAACGCGAATGTTTGTAATTGATGCATGCCAACAGAAATGTCCAGTGGAACGTCAGCTTGACTTTATAATGCTGACTTCATTCTAAACTCCTTTATATTTTATTTTTAATGAAGATTTCTCAATACTGGTTTGGTTTCCTTTCCGAATCATTTTAGGTAAAAGCACATTTCATTCAATTCCTTACATTTTCAAACATTTGTTTTTTTTCATTCAAATTCCGCTGAAAGGTTTAATACTCCTTGACACGGGCATACACGGGATAACAAAATTAAATCGTTATTGGTAGCCGCTTTATCATTTTTTTTTGTCGTGAAGGAAATTTGATGTATTTCAAACAAAATCCGTATAAACAAAGGGAGATTTTACCATTAGTAAAGAAACGTAGCTCGGGTATATGGGAGACAACTGAGTGTTTTACCAAAACAGAAAATGTCTGGAAATGAGCAAAACCAGAGAGGACAAGGACTTGGGTTGCTCTGCACTTTTAATCACAAGTCTCATACAACACCAAAGGTGACTGTAATTTACAAAGAACTGCATTGTAAGAAGGTCAAGGACACTTTAAAAGAATATGTAATTTGTTTTGTTGGTTTTTAGTGGTTTTTTTTTTCGCCACATTGAAAACTGACCACCTTTTATTGGTATTTTGCGTAGAAGGGGCGCTTTTAAACTTAAATATTCACTCGCTCACTCAAAAAAGTATAAAATTGGTGGGCAGTAAATATTATAAGCAATTTAATGCTCAGTATTTGACAATAAATCAAAACAAGTATCTTGTAAAGATAGATAACTCCCGCACACTGAAAATAATCAGTCATTACTGAAAATATTAAAAAAAATATGATAATGAAAATTAATTAATTAAAAGAAAAGCACTTCCGTGGCTAAAATGGTCGTATATCATATCATAAAAATTGAAAGTTGATTTTGAAATAAGCCTGATAAATAATATGTCTTCAAAGACTTACAATGTTATAACGAAAGAAGAAAAACGTAAAATTATTGACCACGTTTACACTTGCATGGATGTGCAGTGAGTCCTCGGTGAGTCTTGCAAACACTACTTGCACCTAGATGACTTCCAAAACACAGATAAACATGACCTCTAAAACATCTTAAAAGAATACTTGGCATGTTTCACATATGTACTGTTATGTTTTATTATCATACTGAACTCAATGGAACCATCAACAATAAGACAACTCAACTGTTTTTTATTATATTAACTCTTCCTATAACCCATATTTTATTTTCTTTGTTTCCACTAATTAACACTAAACTATAGACAAAAGGCATCAAAGGCATGTTTGGCAAACTTGTTGATGACTTGACATGCTAAATTTTACCCCAAGGCTAATTGGTCCATGGTGTTTAGTTTAGTTTAGTTTAAACATACATATTTTCCCTGGATTGGGAAACAAGCTTAATGCTTATATAAATCCCTCTCCAGCAAGCAGTTTGCGAGTGTGGCCTTTGAAGCGGCCCCCATTGAGCCTACTCTTATCGAACTCTACAAATGGGTTTTTAACGTGCATAGGGTATTGCTCTCCCATACACGGGACAACCTTTTTTCGTCCCTTCCGAAGGACTAGCATCGATTCTTGAGACCATCCTCGCAAGTGGTGTCAAGAGAGAGTCGGAAAATTGGTTCGTGAAATTTTCACCCCTGACGAGGATCGAACCACGAACCTCGGTGTTAGTAGCCCGACGCGTTAACCACTGCACCACCGGCTCATGGTGTTACATATATACCCAAATCATAAAACCGATTTTATGGGATGAAATGCAGGGGTGCATTCTTTTTCTGATGATTTTTTTACATTTGTGAGTTGTGCTCCTTATCATTATGGAAGATTTGAAATTCAATTAAGGAATGACTTTAAAAGTTGGCCATTTTATACGGGTATAAAATGGGTAGGGTCGTTTTACGCTTAATTAAGCGCGAAGCGCTTTATGTAGAGCGTAAAACGACCCTACCCATTTTATATCCCTATAAAATGACCAACTATTAAAATTTCGTAAGATTTATATTAACTTTCGAATATTCAACAAAAAAAAATCATAGGGACTATTTCGAAAATGCCGTGGCGGATGAAGATGTTAGTGACGTCACAAGACCAAACCATATTATACAAAATAACATGGGTTGGTCCAACCAATCAAATTGAGCGTTACATACCAAATTAAATTATTCCTTAATATTGCACATAAAATTAGACCCTTTTATACCCTACAAATGACCCTTGATTTCAAATGGAAATTGAACACCACCCCTACCCCTACTCCACCGTTTGAACTTATAAAAAAGTCAAAGAACATGAACATCGTGAGCATTGAATTGATATATAACTGTACAAAGATCGTCATTAAGTAAAATTAAAAGGAAAAACAAAAAACTAAGGACTTTCTTCATTAAAAGTAAAAAAAAAAAGAACACGTAACATGAGACGAACTATTAAAACCAGAAAACACAGATTAACTAAAAGCAGATATACGCTATAAAGGATAACACAATGTGAAATAAGTGCATATACTACAAACAATCTTCAGAAATCACTATCATTCTTAAGACCCAGAATGGAAAACAAGTGATTGCTGCTCGTTGTCTTGCAATTGGCACAACATCAAAATTAAAATGCATCTGATACAAACACAAATCTAAAAGCACCATCCAAACCTTAAAAGGTCAGGGACATATCTGCCGAAAGAAGAAACAAATAAAACAAAGCAAGCCACCAAATAGTGCTGTCTTCTTTTATTATGAAAGGCAAAATTACTCGATTACGATTCATTACATTGCCATTTAATCCCTAGGAAAAGCGAAATGACTGCTTCAGACATAAAATATTATTCATTGATAGGCTGTCCGAGACGGGAAGACTTAGGACGTATCCGATCGTCATCTATAAATGACACAGCTCACTATTTTTGGACGTTTTCATCACCAATGACAAATTAATCGACACGTTCATTTTATATCAAACAGTAAAAATGTCAAATATTCTAAATATTAATACGCTTATATCATAAAATGTCTGGAAATTTTGAATATCAGACGAGAATAAAATGGGTTTGACAGTACTGACATTATATGTCATAACCTTTGTCATGTCCGAACAAATGTCAATAGCTTAGAGTACCAAGAATTTTAAATGATGTTAGCAAGAACTGCTTATCCTTCCGGAAAACCTGAGTTTACTCTCATTACGAACTGATTTGCTGATTGCAGTTTGGTTTGTTTTGTTGTTGTGTGGTTTGTGTCTTAATTCGTGTTGTTTCTTCGTGTTGTGTCTTTGTCTTTATCGGACTTCTGATCATATTTGTCAGCTTCAATGGTATTTCTTTCCTGCTATTTATTTTGTTATAATGTAGGTTTTTTTTTCTTTGTTAAAAATGTTTTTAGATTCTTGACCTCATCAATAATTGAAACAATAAATGATTCAAAAGACACATTTTGTCCATCTACAAATGTATAAATTTCAACGCTGAAACCACCAATTGATATAAATGCTGTCTTTTTCAGCCCATTAAAGCATTTCAGATTGAGTTTGACAATTTTAGTTCTCATTACACAGCAAGACTCGTCTGAAACATTATTCACCCTAGACAGAGGTTTAAATAATTCATTAAACCTTTTTAACAATTCGATTTTACCATTTTAACAAAATTCAATAAATAATAAAACGGAAGATATATTTAAATTTGTTTCTATGAATGGCAAAACCTTTTTTAGAAACAAAGACATAATTCATTCGTAAAACCGTACGCCAACGGCAGCATGAGGGCGCTGCATAATCTTTAAAATTTCAATAATAAAAACGAAATCGAAATATTCAAAAGAATTAAATTCATGTTTTCATGAAACTCGGAGCACCTGAGTTCATTCTTGTTACAACTTGGGTTGGCATTGTTGATTCCTTTCGGTTTATTTTATGTTTTGTGTTTCTTCGTGTTGTTCTTGTTCTTGTTTACCGGTTTAATCGTTGCCCTTTCGGACTTTTGACACTCGAATGCCCCGTTGTTGCCTCTTTGCTTGTTTCAAATATACTTCCTGTTTTTCTTATGCCTTAACCACTCACATGTACAATGTTATCAATGTTCATTTAAGGAATCAAATGCCCAAGACGAATAAGATGACAACATAAAAAAACCCACATATTTCAACTAACTTGAGTACAACAACGTCAACTCAAGTCGACACAAAAGTGGACCCAGGTGTTCACTAAGGGCAAGCAATACACAGTCCAACGCAACTGCAACGCATAAATCAAATTTCGTGCTCATTTTAAGATTAAGATCAGATTTCATTGGCCATTTTGTAGTGTGCCCTTCTTATTGACAACATATTTATCACTGTCAAATGGAATTAAACTGACCGACTTTTTATTCTCCAACTAGACTGATTTTTTAAGGACCTTGTAAAGAACAAGAAGATGAACGAAGTAAGTTCCAGTAATTTCGCATTGAGAATAATTGATGATGTCCTGTCTGTCAATAACACTTTGTACCTTTAATTAATCCACAGAAAGAGATTAAAGAAACCACAGATTCCAATAGATTCCCATCATTGTAAGATTTTCCTCTCAAATTTGTCTCTTTTGGCGATCTCAGTACAAAAATATACAAAAAGAGACGATTTTGATTTTATATTACTATGATATATGACGTGCCACAGCTTACACGTCCCATACGGTCTTTCAATAGTTTTTCTTACGAAATTCGATTGCATGCAAGAGGAAACGATACATGATTGTTTTCATTACTATTAAGCTGTCTGTTGCAATGAGATGATCACACTAATACCTCTGTTTCTGACTCACAGACCTGTTGTGCTTTGTGTAACTGTCGGACTTTAAGATTGTAATGGAAGAGGAAGGTGTTGCACAATAAAAAAATCGGATAATAGAGGATATTTGTAGGCATATGACCTGCCATATATGATTCTTAGTCGCGTTCGTCCATTCAAGACTCATCAGAGTCGCTCAACATAAAGATTGAAAATTTCAAACACTCGATATATATGGAGCACGGAATAATGCCGAGCTAAAAACTAAATAATGACTTAAACATTGTTAAATCAACCTATTTCTGGATTATACAACATGTTTTATTTAAAGCTGATCATGAAACACCAGGTGTCATGTATCAGGCACGAGCTGAATGGAAAAGTGGTAGTATGAAACCTACTACGGATGGACCAGAGGTCACCGAGGGTAATCACGTGCTTGGTCGTCATTGTTCTCAAACATTTTTGTTGACATTTTCCGATTGTCCAAAGCCTTAACTGGTTAAAGCTTCGGATTTTTTCCTTACTGCACATGATCGATACCCTCCGTATTTTTCTTCAAATGTTTTTAATATGAGTGCTTTTCTTTCAATACTTTTAGTTTTATATTAATCCATTATTTAGATTCACAGGTTAATCCTTGAAATGGGAATATAAAACATAATCAAATTAATTAACTGTTTTTTTTTTAATATAATATTGATGCCAACTTTTTTTTATTCTGAAAGAGGAAATAAATGAGATTTAGAAGAAGTGTATGCGACACAGCTCACGTAACAAGCGATGGTTTAGAAACACCACTGAATGGGTACCGCAAGCAGGCTTCAACGAGGCCAGAAGGGCTGCTCCTCGTTCTGCAATTGGCCCAAGCTCTAAATAAAATGGATATAATTCAAATCCAGTCCTGAAATAGTCAAAGATAGACCCCTTTCTTAAACAAAGAACAGAAAACACCAAAAAGACAAGTTCAAACAAAGCTTTGTCTAAGACCTTTATCACACAACTATTTTTTTTTAAGATTCCCAAATTCTTTCCCTTTATGCAACAACACTCTCTCGATGTTTGCAAATATTGTGTTCATTATAACACCCTAACGCAAATTTTCTTAATGCGTTTAACTGCAAAGAGAAATGATTACATGCCATTGAAATTCTTAGTTTGTTCAAAAGACAAAAGAATTAAAATACGAATAATCATTTTAATACATTTTTTTTTCAATAATATTTGTCCAAATTTAAATTATTTTTCAAAAACAATCATTTCAATTCAATTCATATTGATTTTTAAGCAAATAGCATACATCACGTTAAATTTGATAGTAAATAAAAATCCTGGGGAAAATATTGTATTTCTTTCTACTGATATTTCTGGTTATTAAATTCCCTATCTACACAATCGAATTCCGTGATAAATATAACAATAAAATTTAATAATTCAATGCCGTTTATTGGATTCCTCTATATTTTCATTTCATTTAGGTCAAAAGCGTTAACACTTTTAGTTAGCGAGTTTTGTCTGATATTATTTCATACAAAATATATTGGTTTTCTGATTAATATAAATTCAAACTGGAAATGGCATTTGTAAATTGAAATCAAAAACTGTAAATGATCAAAAATTTGAAATCAATACTGCAAATAGACTTTGTAATGTAATTGTTTGAGATTGGTGACATTTCAGCAAGAAAAGCCAACATAAAATTTGATGAATGATACGGTGTCACTGTCCTAACAATCGGTGAAAAACTACTAGAAAACTGGGCCCGTGTCAATGAAACTATCCTAACACATATCCTAAGACATCGTTTAGGAGTTACTTTAGGATGGTCTTAGAACCATCTAAAGATATTGGGTAGGATGTATATCGAAGCTGTCCTAGGACATTCCGATATATAGTAGTCTAAGGACCGTCTTAAAATAACTGATATACAATTCAAATCTAAATAATTTTCATAAACAATTTCATGGCATATCAAAATGCATGATATGCTCCTACATTTATACAACAATGTGTGAACAATTCATTAAATCTTATTTTCTTTTTTAGTTAGTTTGTTGTGTTTTTTTTCTCTTTGTTTAAATAAATGAAATGTAAATAACGTAAACAACTAAAGTTACAAACTTTAATTTTAAAGTTTATACATAATGCATATAGTATGTTCCCGTTCATTCATAAACAAAGAAATTCGGTATTTGAAATGAAAATAAACGAATTCTCTTCGGAAAACTCGATTGCTTATAAAAAAAGCACGCGCGTTTTTACTTTGAAGGTAGTCTAAAATTTGTTTTAAAATCCGGCACTCACACTTTTCTGTCTTTGTCAAAAAACATTTTCAAAAATATCAAAAAATTGAACTTCTTCCTACATCGGAAATAGAGTGGGTTATTATGCAAGGTCATAATTTATGCTGTATTTTCTCGTCCGAAACCCGATTGCTAAAGAAGCAGAAAATATAAGCCTTGAGACTTTAAACAGGCCATAAATTTGAAAATTCCTAATTTTTCACACATTTTTACTGGTTTCTCTGCATATTTTTCAAAATTAGTATTGGCCACATTCTTCGACCATCGTAATTTTTTGATAATTAATTTATAATATCATAATACACATTTTTATCGTAAAATAGTTTTGGTCGACAGGTGTGGAAAATCAAGGAAAACTGTCAATTTTTTTTTATTTTTAACAAAATAGTCTATTTTATACCTCACTGCTCTCCTAATTGATAAATAATTGAAGGAAAAAATATTGCGATTCACGAAATATAAAGACTAATGAACATTACTGCAGCAACTTCAAACAGATATATCAAAGTTGAATTTTTGGGCCATTTTGGGGCCTTTGTGGCTCTATTCCTTTGTTGGCTGAAATTTTGGTGTACTTGTTAAAAGTAGAAGGATGTTTTCTTTTCTAGGCTTTCCAGCCACGCAACTCATAGTGCAAAAAAGAAAGCATGGAAAAGTGTAATAACAAACTGTTCGAAATAGACCACCAAACATCCGTACATTCAAGATTTTCACAAAAATGGACCAATAATATGAGTAATATAAAGCATAAAACGTTATTGCTATCATGATTTTAACCATACCAGTCTAAGAAATAAACTCTTTCTCTGAATACCCTATTATGTCTGATGTAATTCGCTCGTTATCTAAGATAAGTATCCACAAGAGCCACAATTATTGTTTATTTCCTAATTTTAATACGCTAGGATAGTCCTAATTGATTAGGATGGTCTTAAGTCAACTAAATTGTTATCTCAAATTTTGGTCACATTTTAGGACGCATCTCAAATTGGGACCCTTTCGTTGGCCCGTCCTAAGACTAATCTATATCTAAAGACGGTCCAAAGACATGTCTCAATCCTAAGATAGCTTCGTTGACACGGCCCCTGGAATACAGTTTTCAAAATGATACACATCAGCATTAGTTTCAATGCAGCAAGAAGAGCTAACATAGAATTTGCTGAATGACCTAACTTTAGTCATTGTTCAGCTGGAAAATAGAAAAAAATGAGATGTGGAATAAGTGTTCGCAACACAGCCCATAATCAAGCGGCAATTCAGAAAAACCACATCGGAAAACCACCAGCAGCCTTCAACGAGGCCAATGGGCGCTACTCGTGGTTCTGCAATTGGCCCATGGTCTAAATAAAATGCATATAATTCAAATCCAGTCCTTAAGCCAACATTTTTGCTGAATGATACGATGTCACTGTCTGAATCATCGGTGATATTTCAGATAGAAAAGCCAACATTAAATTTTCTGAATGATACGATTTCACTGCCCGAACCATCAGTGATATTTCAGCTAGAAAACCGGACATACAGTTTGCTAAATGATACACATCAGCATTTGTAGCAATGTAGCAAGAAAAGTCAACATGTTTGCTTATCCTTTACAAAAGGACTTACTGGTACATCAAATATATAGCACCGTCCCTTGGTGCCGTTTGTACACGTGTAACCATTTAGCTTATATCTGCTTATGCATGTACATACGACACAAGGATGACCACCTGGTCCTGCAGCCACTCATATACAAGGGCCAAGACTGGAATGTGCCATAGAGCATTGTCCCTTGGTGCCATCTGCAGATATATTACCTCATGTGCTAGTGTATCTGCTTTTGACACGAGGATGGCCACTCCGGTTTTGTAGCTAACTTGTAGAATTATATTATATATAACTTTTTAAATCTAACTGTGCACCATTGCTTCACCATTGATTAATAGGCCGATCTCCTCGTCTGGGTTGTACCTGAGTGCTTATAATAAGAATACTAGTACTTGTTATAATCTTAATGACTCCAAATATACTGAAAATAAATTAACTAATATATAGGTGATAATTATATACTTCATATGTAACTTATTTTAATTGTTATTACATTGTGTTAATTGCTATGTATCATGCCCCTTGTGGGCCCATGCTTATGGTTAATAAAACATTCTTCTTCTTCTTCTATATACGCCAATGAAAGCATTACAAAGGTGAGAAGAACGAATCTCCAATTTAAGCATCGGAAAGGCAAGCAGTGTAATTCGGTCAACACTACATTATCATTATAAGAAGCAACGGTAATGTGTGTAGTTAAAGCAACAAAAGGCAGGTAAAACGGAAGTTTCGATCTGAATTGATAGTAAAGGCAACAAAATGTCAGAAATAAGAGCAAAACAATAAATAAAGCAAAGATTGGTTCATCACCAATTATGGTAACGATAATACAAGTAGGACGTAGTTTTGGTGAAACAAAGAAGTCATGTTTATGTTTAAACAGTATAAGTACATAGAGTCAGCTAAGTGATATTATATTTCAGCATCGGCCTCTTGGAAAAAAACTCAATATAATTATCCAAGAAAATGACTAGTTTGTATACATGTTTAAGTTGAATTATTGCTCTAAGTTTTACTTCTCTGGAATGAAACCACCTGTTCTATTTTCTGTTTTATGTTTGTGTTGGCGTTCAGGCTATGTATATCGCAGTCTTAAAAAAGCTAATTATTTATCCAAGTCTTCAGTTTGAACGTATTCTTTGCCATAAAATAGACCTACGATTGTCCACTGTTTAGTACATATATCATAAAAAACCTATCTTTGGCATTATGCACACCGTCAGCTTCAACATGAAAAATCCTTCAGGTAGGTTTATATGTAGTGTTTCTCCCAGCTTTCAAAAAGGGCATGGTAAATTATTTTAAAAAGGGCACAAGATATGCGTGGTAGCCACACACGTCACA
Organism: Arcuatula senhousia; assembly: GCA_963971305.1. Taxonomy (NCBI): domain Eukaryota; kingdom Metazoa; phylum Mollusca; class Bivalvia; order Mytilida; family Mytilidae; genus Arcuatula; species Arcuatula senhousia. Next base: position 1,036,776 of record OZ020305.1, read on the forward strand.
CATTCAACCAACTTATTTAAAAAAACATATTGCTTGAAATAATCTTACTGAGTTTCTTTGAGTTTCCTTTCTGCATATAATTTATGTAAAAAAGAAACTCAAAGAAACTCAGTAAGATTATTTCAAGCAATATGTTTTTTAAGTACATTTTAGGGAATCTAAGTTGTCAAAATGATCTTCCTACAGTCTCGTGATAAAACTGCTGTACAAAATGTTGACATGAACAGAAATCAGGAAACAGATCAACTCCTGTACAAAATGTTGACATGAACAGAAATCAGGAAACAGATTAAATATCACATAGAGCTTGTTTTGATGTTAAACAAGAACAAACAAAATACAAAAAGAAAGTTACAGAAATATGCGTCGTAGGGCTTCGCTACGACATATCAAGCAATCAAATATTGGCGAGAAAACACTCACTTCTAAATAGCCTTTAAAAAGCAACAACGATGATATACTTTTCATTTATATTACAAGATTCCTGATTTCAAGTTTTTTTTACACCTTCTTAAGTTTACGTCACATATACCTTAAAATAATTTGTATTAATGCATTTTCAATTACATTTAGCTAAGTACACAAGTCTTCAAAGCAAGAGTGTAAACAACATCAAAGCAATTGGATAAGAACATGTTTTATAAGAGAATAATTACAACCACTTCAAGAAGACTTTTGCACGTATCAGAATTTTCCTACTTACTGTTTTCCTTTTTAAACAAAAGGTGTTTCCGTAAAGGCGGGAATAGTCTGTAAATAATCATCCGAAACATCCGGCTCCCCTTTTCAAGGTTTTTGGCAATTTTTAATCGCGATATATATTCACACTTCTTTAACCATACACACATATGTAGGGATTTATTTATCTCCAATTTACCACTTGTATTGCTTTAACTAAAATGTTACAATTCAGCCGCAACTTCATGTTAGTGTTGTTTCCAAAATTGTATACTATTATCCCAACCGGCTTTATACGACTCCGAGATTTTGCTGTATCCACGATAAATATATATTCTACGAATGATAATTTTTGCAATTGATTAGAACCATTATAACATGTAAAACGCTTAATTTTCAAGAATATTGTTATCCACTGAGAATCATTGACTAGAGTTTGCCAATTTATTAAATGTCTGTATCATAAGTGCTTCAAACGCAGCAGCCTCGTTCTGGAATTACAATACAGGTGGCATCATTGATCTGTATTCATCTATTGGCAATATATCATCTGTGAAATAATAGCGTCATGTTTTTATTATTTCCGATGAGCAAAGGAAACGGTCTGTGGGGAAGTGATTCTCTTCAACCGTAAACAAAAGTCAATTGCATCTATGCAAGCCTGTATTTTACAAGTTATCCAGGATTAATTTTTTATGTTGATAATTGATTTTCATGGTAAAACTAATATATACGTGACGGAAACAACGGCCGTAATGACGATCTCTAACGAAGTTCAACATGAAAGGTTCAACTAATTAGCTCCGTAACGAAGTAATCAGGTTTCAAACTTAACTACCAAAGACAGAAAACCGTAGACAATACCTTAGTTTTATATTAGATTAGCGGATATTGTAGTTTTATGACGTTGCCAGGCTTAAAAGGGATGCTTTTCCATATTTAAGACCATGAACTACAATAAAGTAGATCGTATTATGTTTGCAATATCATGTGACAAGTTATACGACTGGAGTTATCTTATAACTGATGACTATTCATCAGCGCGAACTTACGTGGTACCTAAAGCGAACTCAAATGCTCCAGAATACTAACAGTTCTTGCTTGTTGCAAAACACCCTGACATTTAACAAAATGGCAATAAAATACTGCAGGAGAAACTATAGATATCGCAATGCCTCCGATTTGAAATATGCTTTGCAACAGAAATTTGGGGATATAGCACTACAACTTCTTCTCTCAGATTGCGGTCTAAGGGTTCAAACTTAAAATATAAGATACATCACGGTTGCGAGATACAACTGGGATAGCGATGTAATCATCTCAGTACAACCGACAGCCAAACACTAACTTAAACTGTCACCATCACGACGTTTCTACCTATGGCTGATCATGACGTTGAAAGAATTACTTTTTAAGAGGACGTAAAAAAAATTGATGATTTTTAGTTTAAACACACTGTATCTTTTGTTAATTCTATGTCTTTTCCCAATTCTTTCAGTAATAACTTATACCACGGTACATGTATTGTATTTGCTGGTTGCATGTATGACTATATATCATTTTATGGAGCCTGTGTGACCAGTTTAAGACAATAATGAGTTTTGGGGCAAATGTGCATGAAAAAAAGGTAAGGTAAGGTAGGTAAGGTAGTAGTAAGGGTACCAGTAAGGTACCCATGGGACACCCAAGTGTTAACAGTCCGAAAGGGCAAAGACAAAAATTGTCAGCAAGAACGATAACCACACGAAGAAACAGACAACATTAAAACACACAAAAACAGCTGAATGGCAATCAATAACGCAAACTCAAGTCATAACGAGAGCGAACTCGGGTGCCCAAGATGGCTAAGTTGTTCGAATTTGATAGTTGCTTCAACACAACCTGTCGCGCTATGAGCACATGGTGTGTTCCACCGATTTTGGGGATACACATCTCATAAAACAAATGAAGGCAGCCTGCATTTACATATTTATAATCACTGCTCAGCGCCTTCCGGTGAAATCATCTTAGACAATGAAACTCTTCAGACAAAAATGTGTTCAAATATAAAAGTTCTCGTGTGATGACGAATATAGAGATAAAACACGATACAACGTATCTGTTAAAACATGCTTTAAAATGATAAATCAGCCTTCTCATAATAAAGACGGAAGTAAGATAGAAAAATATTTTCTTATGTTTTACTATTTTTTTTTTCCCTTTTTTACAATTTTCTATCAGCCAATCAAACGACAGAGATTTTTTGTGCACTTTAAGACGGAAATGTCCAGTGCAACATTAGATCCTTATAGAACTATAAAAAACACCAATTAAATTAGTTCCTATTCTCGTTTATTTTGCACAGACAGCGAAGTAGTGGTCAAACTGTCTGTTTTGGCTCACTTTTGGCCATGTTAAACCTATGGGAAAAATGTATCCTCCCAGTGCCTCGGAGGATACACCTTAACTAATGTTTTATTTTTTTTTTTTTTTATTTTTTTTTTTTTTTTAATTAATTAATTAGGAAATCTATACAAACTTATATAATTAATAATAGTATTTATATATATATATATCTATATAAACTTTTAATGAGCCGTCAATTATTTTGTTTTCTTTCAAAATAATTCCCTAGTTGTACAAGTTATCAGCTAAATAATACATCACTGTCACTGTGTGACGTGGCATTTTTATTTCGTGTAGGTGTGCTATTTATAAACCGATCAAAGAAACGACGCCATGACACTTAATCAAATAAATTTCAAAGCGTCACCCGAAATTAACTGATACTTAGTAATTTTATTGAAAATATTTATAAATCTGATCTCATTCAGTGATTGTGACTTTATACTGAAATTGCATTGATTCATATATATGGTGAGTTTTCTTCTTAATGTGCTCATTGTGGTAAAGCTAATTTGCATACTTGTAAAAAAGGGGAGATAATTTAAATTGTTTAATTTGCAACTTTAGTAATTTAAATGGGATTTATCCGGTCTAATGACGAAAAAAGGCGGACCACAAACACCCTTAACACACTTACGTTGTCACAAACATAATAATACAAAAATATTGGTCATAATGAAACATTAATGTATAATATCATCCATCAAAGGAAAGAAAACATGACAACATATTTATGTTTAATTATTTTATTAAAAATAATTTGCATATGTTAATATCTACATATGGACACAACTTTTAACATTTCGATGTCACAAGCTTTCTCCTAGAAATTAAATTCGCCAATGTAATTGATAATTCTGTTGTTTTCCTTTATTGTTATGTCATTTTTCACATTTCTTCCTCCTTTTCCTTCACCTATTCTTTGAAAGGTCTGATGAATGGTTTATTGTTCTGTTTCTGATGTCTTAACTCTGACTCTGCTTGTTCAGCCACTGCAGCTATAGGAGTCACCAGTTTGATTCGAAATTCCTTTACCGGGAGCTTGGAGCTTGGAAAGACAAAACGATCTCTTTCATGAGAAAGGTTAAATTCTTCTGTCTGTAAATGTTTTGGCTGCTTAGTTTCTTTCTTTAAAATGTTTTCCCATACTAGTTTATCACTCACGTACGGAGTATACATGTAAGACATAGTTCAAATGATGCGTAATGATGGTCTCCTTATCGATAAATGAACTTGCTTTATCAGTTGTAACAATTTTATATGGATATGGATTAGTTGTGGCGGCGGCGGCGGCGGCGGCGGTGGTGGTGGTGGTGGTGGTGGTGGTGGTGGTGGTGGTGGTGGTGGTGGTGGTGGTGGTGGTGGTGGTGGAGGTGGTGGCGGTGGTGGTGGTGGTGGTGGTGGCGGTGGCGGTGGTGGTGGTGGTGGTGGTGGTGGTGATGGAGGTGGTGGTGGTGGGTGATGGGTGGACGGAAGTGGAGATGATGATGGTGGAGGGGGAGCAATTTCTTCATCTAAATTTGTTATCCTCCCCCTCCCCCACCATCATCTCCACTTCCGTCCACCCATCACCCACCACCACCACCTCCATCACCACCACCACCACCACCACCACCACCGCCACCGCCACCACCACCACCACCACCACCGCCACCACCTCCACCACCACCACCACCACCACCACCACCACCACCACCACCACCACCGCCGCCGCCGCCGCCGCCGCCGCCGCCGCCGCCGCCGCCGCCGCCGCCGCCACAACTAATCCATATCCATATAAAATTGTTACAACTGATAAAGCAAGTTCATTTATCGATAAGGAGACCATCATTACGCATCATTTGAACTATGTCTTACATGTATACTCCGTACGTGAGTGATAAACTAGTATGGGAAAACATTTTAAAGAAAGAAACTAAGCAGCCAAAACATTTACAGACAGAAGAATTTAACCTTTCTCATGAAAGAGATCGTTTTGTCTTTCCAAGCTCCAAGCTCCCGGTAAAGGAATTTCGAATCAAACTGGTGACTCCTATAGCTGCAGTGGCTGAACAAGCAGAGTCAGAGTTAAGACATCAGAAACAGAACAATAAACCATTCATCAGACCTTTCAAAGAATAGGTGAAGGAAAAGGAGGAAGAAATGTGAAAAATGACATAACAATAAAGGAAAACAACAGAATTATCAATTACATTGGCGAATTTAATTTCTAGGAGAAAGCTTGTGACATCGAAATGTTAAAAGTTGTGTCCATATGTAGATATTAACATATGCAAATTATTTTTAATAAAATAATTAAACATAAATATGTTGTCATGTTTTCTTTCCTTTGATGGATGATATTATACATTAATGTTTCATTATGACCAATATTTTTGTATTATTATGTTTGTGACAACGTAAGTGTGTTAAGGGTGTTTGTGGTCCGCCTTTTTTCGTCATTAGACCGGATAAATCCCATTTAAATTACTAAAGTTGCAAATTAAACAATTTAAATTATCTCCCCTTTTTTACAAGTATGCAAATTAGCTTTACCACAATGAGCACATTAAGAAGAAAACTCACCATATATATGAATCAATGCAATTTCAGTATAAAGTCACAATCACTGAATGAGATCAGAATTATAAATATTTTCAATAAAATTACTAAGTATCAGTTAATTTCGGGTGACGCTTTGAAATTTATTTGATTAAGTGTCATGGCGTCGTTTCTTTGATCGGTTTATAAATAGCACACCTACACGAAATAAAAATGCCACGTCACACAGTGACAGTGATGTATTATTTAGCTGATAACTTGTACAACTAGGGAATTATTTTGAAAGAAAACAAAATAATTGACGGCTCATTAAAAGTTTATATAGATATATATATATATAAATACTATTATTAATTATATAAGTTTGTATAGATTTCCTAATTAATTAATTAAAAAAAAAAAAAAAATAAAAAAAAAAAAAAATAAAACATTAGTTAAGGTGTATCCTCCGAGGCACTGGGAGGATACATTTTTCCCATAGGTTTAACATGGCCAAAAGTGAGCCAAAACAGACAGTTTGACCACTACTCAGCGATTTTAAATTAACCGTAAGCAGTGCTTCCTTACTGGGAAGCCAATAAGAAAAAGTTCGTTTTCCCCTTTAAACCAAATTACTATAATTTTATACCGTTACATAAGACTGTCAATTTAGCCAATCCAAAAGCAGAAATAAGTTGCATAACATTAGCCAACATAAGGACTAAGGAAGACATTTCAAATTTACAATTAAAAGCTGCCAGTCGGCAGTTGTTACTTTAGAATTCTCCGCTCAGATAGAGCAAAACATTAGAAGCCCCAACGTGTTCATTTTTGCAGGGTATATATTTTAGCACATTTGTACAAAAAGCGGGGAAAATATGGTAAAAACTTGTTATAAATGCCGTTCATGCATATACATGTAAATTATCGAATGAAAAATACCCTAATTTGTACCTTAAATGACTGCATTGGGTATAGCCATAGCCATGTCCAGTAAGGAGAGAATTGCCAATGAATGATGCAAGGAAAGAAAGCTTGTGAAAGCAATTTTGCGTTTGTTGGACTTTTTCTATTTTTTTATGGTGATACATGTTCAGACAAAACATGTTTTGGTAAAATGTTATACAAATTGCGGGTTTAACAAACATCTCTATATTTACATATACATAATTTCCCCCTTCTTCCGTCATCATCGTAGCCAACAGAATGTAGTAATCATACGAAGATTATTATGTTATTTTTTTCTCCAGACAATGTTTTGCAAATAAAACATACTATTCATTACCCATTAGTCATAAACAGAATCTACATCTCCCATTCCAATCAATAGTTATAACAATATCGTAATACAAACTGCGAAAAATTTCATATCATAAATAAACACAAGAGATGATATAAACAAACTCTCCCAATGTAAATACAGCCCCGACCAGACAACATTAGAACCATGGTCCGTCTGATAAGGTCTGACTTTCATGGTTATATCATTGGATAATTACTGTCGTCAGATGCAGGCAGGAATTGCACAGCATAGCATAGTTAAGATGATTGACGAGGAAGACATTCTCCACAGACAAAGCCGTAGTGACTTCAAAGGATTTAAGGCCTTTTAAAGTACTATCAAGATCACTTTAGGGACGTTACAATAAACAGATGTATTATCTTAGTTTTGGGCCATTAAGCTGTTTATTGGCGAAAGTATCTTCCAGAAAATATAGGCTGTAAATCTGATTATTACTTTACAGTGCAGCTTTATATAATAAGACTATCTTTATTGGATCTCTTTGCTGAAATTGGCGAGTAAAATGCCAAATACATTAGTGCATTGCATGGTATTTTTAGAATAGTGCAAAACCTGATCATCACGAAAATTACCGCCCTGTACAAAACATCATCGTCATACTACTGTGCTAAGACTTTTAAGAGATTACAAAACTGAAAAATTTAGAAATTGGACTGTTTGTACAGGCTTTCGGTTGTCCCTGTGCTCTTTGCGAGGATTCTTCTTTGCCCAGAAATGGGTCTTTCGCTGATAATTCTGGGACTTGTTCAAATTCTTAATCATGAGCCAATGCAAGACGGCGAGCAGCGACACAAAACAAGCCACATTGGAGGCTTTAAATTTCTGTAGGTTTTGTCACGAACTCTTATTCTACATCTCATTATCTTCTACATGTATCAGGTCTCGTCAAATTCGTTTCGGAGGCTTTTGTAGTATTTGATTGTGCCCGTTTTAATGTAAATAGACGTATTCCAGCTGATACATATAGCCTGTATAGACAAACTTGATAAACAATATTTTATAAAGCTTTTTTAAAGCAACACGTATTTCAGATAGTTATTTGATATTAATTAACTTAATAGTTTATAATGGTTCCAGCTTATCATACAACTAACTAAATTTTACGATGCTACATATCCAATCGTAATAACCCAAACAAGTTTCACAAGAGTTAAAACCAATATTAAAACGAACTATAAAGTTTATTTGGTGCTACTTGAATGTACAATTTGTTAAAATCCCCAAAAAGTATTCAAATAGATTTTCAATTTCAAAAATTACATAATAACAAGTACACCATCTTCATTAAAAGGGAGATAATTGACAGGTCCCGCGATGGGAATTGGACATCAGCTTAACCGTAAGTGGATTAAAATCCTGGAAATTCAACTGATTGGATTTTCAAATTAAGCGACAACAATTTCTGCCTCTCTACTTTATTGAGAGAGTCGGAATGACATTTAATGATATCAGAGAGAAACGAACCACACCAGAGAAATAAGCCGATCTGCTTTAATCTTTGACATCAACCTATGCTTCATCACTATAATCCGGTGAAATTTAAAGCATCAAACAGTATTGTTAGGACAGAATCACTTCAATATTACATGCACGATGGGTATTTTTAGAAGTTATTAAAAAGTAATTTCCTGTTCATTATGAGATTCGTGCTGGATCGGAATTTTAAGCTGTTGCGTCAATGTTGCAAGTGTCATGAATCGTGTGGTGATGATTATCTCCCTGTTTGAGCAGCAGAAATGAGAATAGAAATAGCAAAACACTGTGAATTTTCGAAAATCCAAGAAAATCAAGACAAACCTCTTGACAAATCTAAATGAAACATCGCCTTAACACAATATGAGACACATTCAAACAGACACAGTATGACTAAACAGCAAAAAGCTACGCGATTCTACGTCAAATAAAGAGTGTAACTCACGTGCACTGAAAGGCTTAACATTGAGCAGTTCCTTATTTTTCTAGGAAAGTAATTGGCTATCAACCTTAAATGAAGATATCCTTTCACCAAACTATTCTCAATTTGGTGACTATTTTCATCTAATATAGATAAAGGAAACTACATATTCTAAGAGGTCCACTTCATATTTTGATTTATATCCCGAAATCGACTCATAAGGACGGCTTTGTACTAATATCCAATCCCTACAAAGTGCGACACGACAAAATTGTTTTTGCGTGACAACAGTAAGGTTTTTGCGGTGATAGGTAAATTTTACATACGACAAAAATGAAAACCTATCAATTATCAGTGTCTTAATGAACGAAATAGGTCTTTAAAAAGTATTGACATTTAACCCTGTATTCTAACGAATCGGTAGGTATAATTTTTTAAATAAAAATGTTTAATAAAGAAGAAAAAATATAAGATTTCCATCTTGTAAGCCTTGTTTTTCTACCTTCAGACGATTTATGACAAGGAAACTCACTGTAATGCAAGTTTATCTTTACCAATATAGACTTTACTTATTTGCCAAAACTCATGACTTGGAATCAGTCTTCTGTCACAAAGCAAAAGAACAAATATGCCAACCACAATATTTTATTTTGGTAAGGTTTTTTCGTGTGTTACCTTTTGCTATATAAGGTTTTTTAGTGTGTAGGCGACGGTTTTTGATGAACGAAGCAACTGTTTTTTCGGGTTAAAGTTGATTTTTTTTTCGGTTTTAAATTGGACTTGAAAATACATACAAAAGGGCTTTTGGTTGTTTTTTTTATCAAATAAATAAACTACAGACTGATAAATGGGTATTTTACTGTTAGTTTTATAACGAATGCGTGCAACAAATATAAAAATCTGTACAAGAATAGTATTCAAATATTGTACAGTCGATTTATATAAAACTTTAGAAATTACTGTAATAAAAATAGAAGCGGAAATACAACTTCGGCTATCATGAAGATGAACATAAATCGCGGTGATAAAATGGGCATAAAAGGACAGTGATGTGGAGGATCGCGGAAATGCCGGGGGAAAGACCATTCGGGATGAGACTTTTCTCTGTTACTTCAAACGGTTTAGCATAGGCGGATCCAGGGGGGGGGGGGGCTGGGGTGCCCGGGCCCCCCTTTTGGCGGAAAAAAATTGGTAGAATATATAGGAAATCATTGAAGCGTGACAAAAGCGGCCCCCTCTTAGGCCAGTCAGTAGGCCCCCTCTTTTCAGAATTTCTGGATCCCGGGGCGGCCTCTGTGTAGAGATGGGTAGGAGCGGCCGGACAATTAACCTCCTGCATGGCGATCCTACGGGTTTTTCTTTTAACGGGACCTGCAGCTGGGTTATTTAACACGGGGTATGAATGTGGATTGCGATCAGGTTTTTCACATTAGATTATGGCGTGACGACCCCGGGTCTCCCGATACAGCGAGTACGGAGTGATATGATTTTCACGGAGCAATCTAAAATTGTCGAAAATGAAGTTAGATATATTGTTGTCAACGGAGTATATATTGGGCCTCATTGTCAGCAAATTTGGGCTAGTAGTAAAACAAACAAATCTTTGGACGACTTTTTCAATTTGTTTATTTGGAAGTGATCGTCCACAGATTTTTTGTTTTACTACATAAAAAGCCCAAATTTGCTGGGCATGGAGCCCAATATATATTCAATTGACAACAACATACATGTCTGCTATAAACTGTTATGAATAAATGATATAAGATAAGTTTGACCAATACCTTCATTTTGACAATGTTAGATTGCTCCGTGAAAATCGTACCGCTCCGTAGTCGCTGTATCGGGAGACCCGGTGTGGACCCCGGCTTTCATTACGACAGGTCTGCCCCATTCAACCACCTGAGGCACACACCTCGTCCGTTTCGAGGGCAAAGCAGACTTCCCACAGGTCAGGTCTCTGCGCGCTCATAAGTGGACTTTTTCCGCGCTGCTACAAGCCTATTATCCACCAGGAACCCGCACGGGGGGATAAAATATTGGTTTAAGATTGAAATTGTTTAAAATTTTAAAATATAAGATATAAGTATATATTAAGCATAAATTAATACAATTTCAAAAGCATTCATGGATTTTGTTTTAGTTTAAAAGTTAAAGGGCGTACTTTCGATTTTTGTAAAAATTACATTGAGGTCATTGTATTAAAAAAAGGCCAGTCAGTAGGCCCCCTCTTTTTCAGAAAAAAAAATCTAAGAACAACTGAATTCTTGGTCAGTAATACAACAGATACTAGCGGTGGGTGTATATTTTTCGTCTTTTTTAATCGTTTTCTCCAAAGGGAAAATATTTGACAGGGACATAATTATTTGATTTTTACCCCCTTTTGGCCCCTAATTTCTAGAAAAAAGAGGGGACACACAAAATCAAGCCTACCCTTTTTTTATGGCAAGTGACATTACTGTAAAGTTTCATAGCATTTGATCAACCACAACAAAAGTAATTGTGGAAACTAATAAAAAAAATCGGTTTTTGGTCAATTTTGGGCCCCTTATTTCTAATCGGAATTATAAAATGACCCATAAGGAAAGGTGCACATCTTCAATATATCAGTAATCACTGTGTAATATTTCAAAAAGATCCAGTGTTTAGCTTCGAGATTCTGATTACACAAGACAGGCACTCCTACAGTGCGACGGACGAACGGACGGAGGCAGACGGACGTATAGACGGACGGAGTGACCCAATTACTACACATGGAGACGCAGGTAAAAACCTAATTATAAGGAGGAAACCGTCGCAGTCTTAAGCTGTGTCACTCAAAAACCGTCACAGGTTCCCGAACAAACCTTACAGTATTCACGAAAAAACCGTAACGTGTTTGCAGGAAAATGTAAATTACTTCAAGGTATCTTTATAACTATTTGTAAGAAAGATGCTAAACGTTTCAGATTTGACAAAAGAGTCACAAAAACTTTTTTTGTTCATTTTTACAATTGTTTTTTGACGAAATAACGATATGGTAACAATGTTTAATTTTGACAATTAAATGATTTGAATTGTGTCAATATTCATTAGGTATATGTTCGGTACATTTTTAAAAACACTTGACATATTTTTTTACAAATCAATTAGTCTATAAACTAAACTGACCTTGAAAAAGTCAATATCGTCTTAATTTTCCTCTGTTTTTCCCACAATGCATTTAGGAGATCATCAAAAACCTTACTGTTGTCACGCAAAAACAAATTGATCGTGTCGCACTTTGTAGGGATTGATATCTATATGACAAACGTAATGGCCTTTTTTTCAAATTGTTACCCGAAATTCATCGACCGTTGGCAACTTGTTATTTATTAAACTTTATTTAACTATTGTGTAAAATATCAAATCTGGACCTCTAATATGTTTAAGTGTTCACAAAAAAATAATGACGATCCGAATGACGGACAAACGGGCGGACGAATAAACTGAAAACTAAGGAGTTTCCGCATCCTCGACGAGGGGCCCTTAAACTACTCTACTCTTTACATTGAAATATAATGATCAATTGAAATCTGTCAAGTTTTGGCTTTTTACTTAGCACTGTAGAACATGCAGAGGCATATACATGTAAACTCAAAAGTACAGGATCGAGATAATTTGTCAGAATATACATTTACAGGAAATAATTGCTGCCAAACAATGGCCATGGCTTCTCTGTGACCAGTCAAACATAATCAGCTAAGAAATATGTCTAGATCCATATAAGGCATGATATAAAACAACATCATAAAGGTTTATGAATAAGATGGCATTTTATAAAACTACCAACCGCCATTTCTAAGTGATGTTATATCATAATTAGTGTCAAATTATTGTTTGGTGTCTGGCAGAAGCCATTAAACTGCAATCAATATACAAACTTAACCGGATCAATCGTATAAAGTACGGCGACAGAAAAACAAATTACTATCCTATTACTTTTACCAATTCTATGGGTAGAAATATTACCGGGGAATGTAACATAAAAAGCTCATTGACATTTAAATCATAGAAATTATTACTGATATTATATTGGATTTCACAGAAAATTCTAAAATATGCAATTATATTCGTCTTGTTTGTCTGAAAATCAATCAAACTTGTGAAGAATTTTCATTAGTTTACAAAATTGTATAAATGAAAATGTAAATTAGCATATTGTCCTTTAAATAGTTCTGTCAATCAAATTTCCAATGGCGACTTCTCAGTGAATCGGTATCGTGGAAATATCACCTACTCAAAGGATCATGTAAATTAAAACAGACTCACACAGGAAAAGATCTAAGAATTGTAACAGCAGTTTAACCTTAAAAAGTCAAAGTTCATTTACATTTCTGACACCTATTCGTAGATTTCTAAATGAGATTCACGAAGTTTTAATTATGCACTAGAACAAATGATCTGTAGCTCTATAGGTACAAAGTGTACAGCTTAATGAACAAAAAATATATTTAAATTTCTTGCAGACTTTCCTTTTGAACATTCCTTGTTCCGTCACTCTTGTAAATAATTGTGGTTCATTGTCAATTTTCAGTTCATAGCTCTATACATAGGCTACGCAAGGAAATGACATGGTATTTATGCAAAACTTAAAATGACACAATTTCGCATACGTGTAACAAATTATTAAAGGTTTGCGCGCTGCTCAAACTATTTCGTTTGCATGCGCTTTATAGTTTTCTGAAAATGTCATTACCGATGACAAAACTTTTTTCGCCCCTTTTCTCTATTCGTCTTATTTTTCTGAAGTCCATCTATTTAATAAAGGTCGATATTATCTATTTTTGTATTTTTTATCCATGATCATTTCTTTGTAGTAAACTCATTTGTCTCGTTTACTTGTTTAAGTAGTTTAATTTCGAAATTATTTTTGCAAAAACATATATTTTTTTTATCATAAAATTAGATTTAATAATTGTAATATAATGCTATAACAATATTAATAATCAAAGTAACTGATGTATCAAGGGATGCAAGAAACATGGATACAGAACGATGCAAGGGGAATAACTCTAATGTGATATGACAACAAATAAAACTACCTTACCTTTGTTGGCAATCAATAAACAGCACATGAAAAAGAAAAAGAGAAAAATGATGTTAGACAAGTTAATGAAAACATAAACACCTATTGTATAATACAAAGTAAACAATTATGCATGTATATATAATAAAATTGCTCGTTTTAATGAATAGATAATTGAGAGGGGGTAAAAAACTAATATATAAGCAGTGCACAGACAATAAGGTAAAACTATTTAATTTCAGGTACATCTAGACACGTGTCTCATCTCAATTGAAAGCCTAATTCAATTTAAGTCTAATTTTGTGGAGAAAGCTGATTTAGCTTTGCAAAAGCTTTTAAAAAGAAAACACATTTTCGCTATCAGCCGCATGGCAAGTCAAAATAGCTACATTTTTTGAATTAGAGAAAACTTCTTTTATTTTTTTTAATTCAAACGTGAACTAATGGTTGACAGAAGAATCACGTCTCTGAATATATCAAGCAGACAGAAACATGTTTTTCTAATCTTCTCGAAGAAAATATATAATCCAATTACAGAAAGAGAATCAGGTCCCTATATAGTATTTAGGTTCAGTAACCTTCGGGTTTTAAATACAATGAAACTAACGAGAGAAAATCATTTTACTTCACACATTTTCCAATGACATACAATGATTCAATCTTTGGTGGTAATGAGAGGCAATTAAACACCTTCTGTTGAAGGAAAGTATATGAACGAGATATCGGTAATGGAATGGAGGTCCCAGAAGAATTGGGTCTTTCTAGATCTCGATAAAATGTGTTTTAACACGCAACAGTTAAACACATGAAACTAAAATATTGATATTAAATTGAACTCTATTACTAAATTAAGGATATCCGACATCCTTTGATTAATTTAATTATTTCTAATATCGATCAAAAGTATGCTTTGAAAACTCGCAAGTTTTAACGAAACCACATTATCTAAAGTACTGTTATATTTCTGTTAGACTTGAAAAATGTCACCTCGAACAAAGAACATAAGAATGAAGCAATGACAAGTATACTAAAATTCAGAATTTTAAATTTCATAAACGGCTTTCCATTGTGGATGTTTTAAATTTACGTTTATGTTGTAGGTTGTGTCGCGTACACTTATTCCACATCTCATTGTCTTCTATTTAACATCTATGCAAAGGAAAATGCTTTTTTACTTCCTGAAACTTTTTGCCTTATGAATGAAAAAGATACTTTCTGTCAAGTCTTTGTCAAAATGCCAATCGATTTTTATCATTTTTGTACCCTGACTTAAAAAATCAAACCAACATCCGGACTAATACACGTACATATAGTTTTATAACGGTACCACAGCTAGCAAAGCGAGTTTGCGAGTTCACACAACATTACATTTGGATAGGTTGTTTTGTATACTAAAATATTCTCCTTCTAGACATAACAGATTGTTCGATGCCTTATCGTTTCTGTAATCAATTCCTTATTGATTTCATCTTTAAAATATAAAAATATTTTGGTCAACAATTGTGATACTAGTGACTCCCTCTTTTGAGTTTTGAAACAAATGTACCGAAAGAGTACAATTTGATAATTAAGACGACCATTACAAAAACATCAGAAGAGATATCATTACCAATTAGTATGAAGGGGATATTATATGTCTGTATTTATCGTTTTTATTAAATGAATTATGAATCTGATTGAGCAATAACGAGCTTTAACTGATACACGATATGTACTTGTTATATTTCTTTATTATCGTTAAAGGGCAAAACGAACTCATCTCCTCTTTTATTAAAAGTTGATGAATAGAAAGAGTATAGATAATTTTGTTTGAAGCCCAAGTTGGATCTGCAATAGTATTTGACATTAAAAAATCAGTGCTAAATCATTTATAGCTCGATTAAATCATTTTGCCATCTGCTCTCACCCAGAGTAAGCATATAGTCAGTTTACATTTCAATTACCAGAGGTATTTGAAAATACTCTTCGATTTTGAAACTCTAATCTTCTTTCATGCACATGAATACTAAAAGATAATGAGATGCTGAAATTCTGCTATCTGACAAATCACAGGGTTTTTTTACAGCCAGCATTCATTATATTAAATCATAAAGCGACAAGCAGTCTTGCTCGCAAAACAAAAATATTATGCAAGTGGTCCAAACCAAATCCTAATATTATTTTATTGGCCTTAAAACGCACGTCATAAGAAGTTCATACAACTTTAAGCTTTTGTCTCGCCTGAGAAGCAGAGCGGGACAAAGGTGTTACTTTACCGGCGGCGGCAGCGTTAACTTTTTGGAAAAGTTTTATGAGCACCTCAATATCTCAACAACTATAGGTCCTGGGTTGATGAAACTTGGTATGCTTATGCCCCAGTAATAGCTTAGCACAGTTGCATCCCCATCTTTTGACCTTGACCTTGCTTTTCCGGTTGAGTGACTTTGACAATTTTCAATACATATACATGTAATACTAATGTTAATGTTTTGCAAACACCTCCATATCTCAAGTATATTATAGGTCCTGATTGATGAAACTTGGTATGCATATGCCCCAGTAATAGCTTAGCACAGTTGCATCCCCATCTTTTGACCTTGACCTTGATTTTCTGGTTGAGGGACTATGGCAATTTTCAATACATATGATAGCAATGGAAAAGTTTTGTGAGCACCTCCATATCTCAAGACCTATAAGTCCTAGGTTGATGAAACTTGGTATGCATATGCCCCAGTAAAAGCTTAGCACAGTTACATCCCCATCTTTTGACCTTGACCTTGCTTTTCCGGTTGAGTGACTTTGACAATTTTCAATATATATACATGTAATACTAATGTTAATGTTTTGCAAACACCTCCATATCTCAAGTATATTATAGGTCCTGATTGATGAAACTTGGTATGCATATGCCCTAGTAATAGCTTAGCACAGTTGCATCCCCATCTTTTGACCTTGAACTTGATTTTCTGGTTGAGTGACTTTGATTATTTTTATTCCACATATTAGCAATGTTCAAGTTCTATAAACATCTTTTGATCTCAGAAACTGAAAATCCGTGTAAATTCAAAATATAGTGGAAGTAAGAAAGAATAATTGTTTCTGATTGTGCCGGCAGGCGAGACATACTTTAGTGTTAACTCTTGTTGTTTAAAAGGTTAAGTCGTTAAACACACACGTGTCAACACCCTATCCGATTAAGCAAGTTAGCATATCAATAGTTGAGCATTTGTTACATTATCATGTGAACCATGGCAGTATTTCTGATGAAATGCCTGTACCACATTATACATGTATAATTTATGAAAGGATATGGAGTAAATGAACATGAGACCACAACACATGATCATGTTAACTCCAACTGCAATTATTCTTATCAGCTGTATGGCCATTTCGGAAAATTATTCCTCATCAGCAGCACTATAACCCAAAAATAGGAAATCCACAATTTCAAAAGATGCTTAAAAAGTATAAAACCAAACGAAATCCATATAAATATAACTAAGGGCAAAACTACGATGGAGGGAGATAAACCTTAAGTTACAGAATTTACATAAATTTAGATAATGGTTATTAACAAAGTATACCAATGAGATATAATCTCATGTACACGTACATCTTATCTAAAAAATAAAGAGTGTAGGTCTTCCTTGTTTTGTCTTTTCTCTCGGACATTTGAGATTCGCTAATTTTGTTGTTACCACCAAATATAAACATGCCAAACTAAGTGGAAATAGACCAAAAAATCCATTCCATTTTAAAATTGTAGCTTAGGAACACCTATTTATCATAGACAAACTAACATAACCTAACAACTATGCATCTTTCAGAATTATTTATTAAATAACACATATCTTCAATTTGCTCTTAGCAAAATCCATGAAACTCAGATTCTGTGCAAATAATTGCTAGTTTCGTATCAAACCCTGACAACAAAATGTTTGTACAAATATAGCCTCGCATTCCATTTGAATTATAATTGACCGTCTATGACATAATTTTAACGTTCTGATGAAGACTAAGGAGATTTTAAGATGATCTTATTTTCTTTCTCGGGCAAAAATCTAAAACAAACTTAAATACTTATGACATTTGTTCCTAAAAGCCATAAATCAAGAGCAATGTGATCGATCAATGCTCATATTAGGTGAACCCTTTCAACTTTATAAAATAATGAAGCATGAAGGAAAATGTGTACGGAATAAAAAAACTAATATTACTTTTATATGTACATGCATGACGTACACCAAAGAAATAATTTATTATGAAAATAAAGAAAACAGCAAAAATGTCCGTATATTGAAATATCAATCAGAAACACAAATATATCAAAAGGTTTAACGAATAGTAGAAAAAAGTGATATACCAGCAATTTAAAGAAATGGTGGGTTGAATTTAATGAAATATATTCTTTTTTATCTGCAATAAACTTTACGACCAGCCAGTAAATGCTGACGAACGAACATCAACGATTCAATATTAATATAAATATTTCTTAATGATCAATTTGAACTTCTCTTTTTATAATCTTCAATGGCATATTTTCAACACTTTTTTCTTAATAGTTGTATTCGTCGTAGGCTCACGTGTTTGTCACAAATGTCAAATGATTGCAGTATAATATTTTACTATATGAAAAAAAGCAACATTTTCATCTTATAAACTTGACAATTTCATATGAAATATCAATAATAAAGGTAATAACAAAATTACCAAACTTTGAGGATCAATCTCAATGCCAAAAAGAAAAGACAAAACACGGAAGACACTCCGGAATAGTTATAGATCGCAATGATCCTGACTTGGTACAGGCATTTCAAATATAATGGTGGGTTAAACCAGGTTTTATGGCGCACCAAACCTCTCTCTTCCATTGCGATCTTATGGAGCGGTAGTAACACAACGCAACACGGTTTAAATAAAGGATAAAACATAACAATGAAAAAAGAGGAGCTATTCAATACTCGATTTGTGTCCCAGAGTTGTTATAAATTGTGTTTAATAACAAAATATGACAATATAGCATCATTTCCATTAAACCGTCTATTTCATTTAAAACACAGATAATGATTAACTTGTCTCGGTGTGACCAAAATAGAAAAATGAGTCTACTGACATTGTTTTTAAAGAGTCAATAAATTAAAGTTAAGAGATGACAAAAAGAATTAAGGCCTCCCATGAGTGTAATCTAAATATAGGCACTGGTGACAAAATGGAATTTAGAAAGAACAGTTTATCTAAGTATCTTGTGTGCAAAGATTAATTGTCTGTGCACAATGTCTCAAATATAAGATTTTTCCTCTATTCATGTTCTTATAACGAAATCTTTTGAACCAATTTATATACATATACATGTATAATACTAAAACCAGTGCCCGAAAATTACTTAACAAATATACATTTCTTTCGAATTGTCCACCATAAAATGCTTGCATCAACAAACAATCGATCCTATTTGAACAGTACTGACTGGTGTCTATATATGTTTTGTTTTATATCAGACGTGAAATATTTGCTAAAGCATTTCTTAGTTTTCTTTGGTCAAGGGAGAATCTTTTGGTGATGAGTAATATATAGTGACTCATTAACATGACATTATAGAAATGGGACCAACTGTACGAGAGTGAGCAGCGACTTCGATCATATTTAGATTGATGGCTGTTTTTAAATACCTTTATTAATTGCCAATACGGAGGTTATATTGAGTACGCTGAATACACATCTCTTTTTTTTCTCTCAGTTAAATGTAAAGGCAAAACAATGTCGAACATTTAGAAATCAATCGATTGTTTACAAATCTGTTGTTGTGTTTGCTTGAAGTTTCAAACCTTAAACTATATATAGAACGATGTTTTTATAATTGTTTTTTAATTGTTTTTTTAATTGATATGGACATCAATTTATTATTTGTTTCTTTTTGAAATAAACAATTTATCTAAACAATCTCACAAGGATGAAGGCTAATGATCATTGGAAAAACCGAACATGATAGAAAATAATTGGTCATTTCAACAAAATTGATACGTTTTTGACACGAACATTGGGCATCCTTTATATCTTTAGTCCAGAAATCGTTAACAGTTTATCAGATCAGATTCGCGTAATGTAATTTTTAATCAAACATCATTTACATGAATAAAGATAGTTATAATACATGGAATACATGTACGCGTTATTTATGCAATAACCATAAACTAGCCGTTATCAGCCAGTAGCCTTACTGTGAGTTTCGGGCATTGAATTAGGCTACAGATAAAAATTATGATGCAAGTGATCCGGACAAAAAACCCGGATGATCAAAGAAAGAATTCTATCTTGATAAAGAATAATTTTAAAGCCTAAACAAGATCAGTACAAACACAAGCTTAGGAAAGCATTAATTTATGGCTTAAGTTTTATCAAGCACTACATGCATAGCTTGAAAAAAGAGTTGCCTGTTTATCGATTGCAGAAACTACAATCTAAAAGTCGCTTGTTTAAACTCTGTAGGTGATTTTAAAATCACAGATATAACCAAACTATTTTAAACTGAGCTTACAGTATCCGTGTTATAATAAAAAGCTACGCCGAGCGCAGCATGATACGACCGCAACAAGTTGAACCCTGTACATTGGAGGCCCAATATGGATAGTCTATTGATTTGGTCACATGCAGCCCATGGTGGACTTACAAAGGTTTTTTACACATGCAACCTATGGTGGACTTTAAAATGCATATTTGACACATATATATTTACAATAACATTTAATAGAAAAAAAATTATTTCTACATTGACATTTATGACATGATTAAGCCCCTTTTGGCCCTTTTTTAAAAAAGGTTAGGACCACAAAATGCAATAAAAAGCTTCCTTTAGTGTATATAATCATCATATTTTAACTTCATAACAATTGGCTGGCCCACTACAGCTAAATTTCTTGTGTAAAACCATTTGCCTTGACCAACTTTTAAAAATGGCGTTTTTTGCCCCTTCGACCCCTTATATCTCAAAAACAGTAAGAGATATTTCAAATCTGATTGAAAAATGCAGGCAGGCAGGGATTTTCACAAGGATTCCAATGAAAAAAAGATTTTGAAAATCGGACCACAAATAAAAAAGTTGATTTTTTGGGTGTGGCCCATCTTTGGCCCCCTGTAGCAATGTAATGGTTCAATATACATCAAAACCATTGACACATTTTGTTGACAGAATTTAATAAGGAATTCAATAAAAAAAGAATTTTCAAAATCAAATGAATAATAAACATTCTACAACAGTTTTGTCAATACACCCGTTTTAGCCCCTTTTGGCCCTTTTTTCCAAAACGGTAAGGGCTACCATCCCCAAAAACAATAGGAACCTTCCTCTAGTGGTTACAAACATCATATCAAAATTTCATAACAATTGGTCAATATTTACTCAAGTTATCACACGGAAACCAAATGTCCCCAGACGACGACGACGACGACAACAACGACAACGACAACGACAGCATCATACCATTATACGTCCGCAAATTTTTTGCGGTCGTATAAAAATCCACCTATATTTGCCAATTTAAGAAACAATATTCATGATATAAGATGCAACAAATTTTAAACATTTTAAAGATCACCGAAATTGTCTACCCATTGACCTATTTTATTAGAACCGTTAATCATCAGCACTCTCAGCTCAGCCCGTGATCTTCCCGGCAGCAAAGTAAATAAATGTCACACAAAACTTCCCCTAAATCTCTTAGGAAATTACTTGATGTAATTGAATAATAAAATGATATATTTAGTCCCGGTATGGAGAACTCTGTAAATATGCTCGACCACGCTATGCTTGGCCATCAATCTCAAATTAAAATATCGTAAATGGTAAAGTTTACTTAGCGAAAATGTCGAACGGTTAAAAGGTACTGTAACTTCTTACTGCTTTTTAATGATTGTTTACTTAATTATCACTTTAGCTTTTCGTCCATTTTTGCTCTATTGTCTCCGAAAGCCATTTTACTAGACTATATAAAGCCATGTTCTTTTATTAATACATTGCATAAATTATAGCCTGGACGCGTGGTACATGTTTTTATTATTAGGAGGGCAATACAAATCACAAAACATATGCTAAGCTTTCAGTAAGTCCTAATAAAAGCAGACATTGCATTTTTTTTTTGTGAGAAATAAGTCGTAATGAAAGCATATTTTTCAGATAACAACGCAGTAAAAATGCATTTAGCATTCATTATTAAATGGAACACATTGTATAATGCGCACCTAGGGTATAGACCAATCGACAATACAGATCACCATAAAGCTCGGTGACAAATAGTCCCGGGATAAACCCAAACAAAATTACATCAGACTTAGATTAATCTTGGCATTACATAATAAACAACATGAATACCGTACATCGAAGCATCATTAGAATGTAATTTGTCCGTTTTCGTATCTTTGAGTGTTCTGTTACCACTTTTATCCATCTAAATCAAAATATGAATATGTTGATGCAAAAAACCTTCTGGGAGTTTAATAAAATCTCTATACTGCAATATTATTTATTCATTAAAATTTCCAAACATCTTAAAAAAAAAGTTTTCAAAACATAATTGGAGTCCTCTAGTTACGTTCTGAATTATCTGCGGTGTTCTACCAAATAAAATAAATTATCGAAAGGACCACAAAGAGCTAAAAAGCCACAGCTAGTCCGGAATTCAACTTCCCTTTATTAACTTTGTTAAATGGGGTTCTTGTTAATTCTTCAACGGGTGGTTTTACATGCATATTGAAATTCTTTTGGTAAAATTTCACAAAAGGGAGACTACGCCTTAAAACATGCCTAGTCAACGTACATGTAGCATTGATATCTACTTTCTTTATTCTTTATTCTAAGGTGTATTAACGTTATAAATGACCTTGGCATTTCTTATGATAATTAATCTTTGAGGCAGTTTTTTCTGCAAAGAGTAGATTAAAAAAAAATAAGGTATTCTTATTCGTAGCCGTTGTCGTTATAGGAATAAAACCGCCTTATAGTCTACACAACATCGTTAATACGGAACCTTTTTACTACAAGGCCATTTCAATTTAACATTGTATCCATTGATATATCAATTTCGCAAATGAGATTTAGAAAATTTCTTTCTTCTATATTAATCAATAAGGAACAAAGACTTTATTTACTTAATTGAAGACTTGGATTTTTATAAAATTCATTTCATCCGTTAATGGATTAATAAAATTGATGAGCTGTCAGCAAATTTGGTTGACAACAACTTCCTGTAATAGTGACAAATAGATATTCTATATATCATGTTTGTCAGCAAGGTCTTGAGGACAGGCAATGTGACTTAAACTAATGATTGTAAATAATCAGCCCTATGACCATTCATACAGAATAGTGTTTGGTGAAGCAGAGGTACCAACGGGGCGTCCGAAAGTCAAAGTCCGAAAGGACAGAGACAAAACCAGCAAACACAAACAAGGACAGGAAAAATAACAGACAATATATAAAACACGGAAACACATTTCCACCGAATATCACTTATGCTTAAACAAACCAACCGTCTTGACATCAAAGCTGATTAGCGATGAAAAGTGATTGATTAATTAATCCATGATACCGAAGGTTCTGGTGTTCCAGAGAATTCATCCTCTTAAAATTATAACAAAGTTTCAGACAATAACTTGTATTCCTCCTGACGCGCGTTACCTCTATCCAAGACTCGTCAGAGGCGTTCTACACAAGATTGTAAAACAAAAAGAAACAAGTTATTTCATAGTTTCATGACATATCTCGTATTAATAGCCAAACAAGGAAGAAATAGAAAATAATTACTTCAACGTGTTTTAAGATTATCAAGTGAATAGATTTACCATATTAAGTTACTCATCAACAATTGTTGTCCTGAAAGAGACGGAAAGATTCATAAAAAGTAAATCTCAATTACAACAGTTCAGAGATGGCTTCTTCAAGCATCCATACTGCTGTAAACCTTTCAAAATATCATGATTACAATCAAAGCACGCTGCTATCTGTTAGGAATTTAATTTCCTTTACAAACCTTTTAATAGAAAATTGATCATTATTTTTTCTATTTTAAGCATGTATTAACTGTCATGTTCTTGATAGCGGAGAAATACTCAAAGGGATTCAGACTTTCACCTGTTGCTTGATTCCTTAATTCGGAAATCTGCTGCCACTTTAATACATATTTAGAAACGTAATATGTATCAATATAATTAGAGTTTTTAGAATATTCCTACGAGTTTAAAGGTCTGAGACTTTCCCATGTTGCTCAACTTATCTGAAAGGGTTCTGCGGGCACACTACCAAATTTTCTGAATTTTATTATAAATAGTATAAGAGTTTTATACAGCTAGAAATAGTAAAGGGTTAGGCTTTTGTTGCTTATATTTGTGGCCACGCAAGAACTTGTTGTGGGTAACGTTAAATATTTCTCATATCCGTCTGTCCGCCCGTCAATATCTATCAGAAACAGTCCATGACAAAGAGTTGAAATTTAGCAGATTGGTTTGGTAAGACACAATGACGAACTTTAACTTTCTATAAATATAATGCATGAGGTTATATTCTTCATTCTTTTAATGAAACACCTAATAAGTAAAAAATGATTCTGTTGCTCATCAATAGTTTTGGGAATTAAAGTGTTCATAATATTTTATTTCTTAAAAAAAGTGATCTGAAAAAATATGTCAGCTTAAATGCTTATTACCGAAAACTTATCTATTCTATCTTTTATTAAAGTTATTCAACACAATTAGAACAAAGTGTCAAGAAAACAGTTTTATAAAGCATTGGTTCATTATACCACTATGTCATAAAATGTAACGAGATACCCTGCACTAATCATGCTTTATCAGTAGATAAGGCTAAATTCCTGAAAGACCCCCCTCATTAATTATCATAAACTTTCATTTAGCACCCTCAACAGTCCCGTGGTATAAATCAGTTATCCCCCATCGGGCATCCGCCCTCAGGGGAATAACTAACACTTAGAAATACTTTTAAGCTTATAGCTTGACGGTCATTTTACATTATACTCTGAAGAGTTGTAATAACATTAATACTGAACAAGAGTGCAAAACTATCTTAAAATATACTAAACCAGCATTTACATTATGTTAGCGGTTCATCAAGGTTAACTTTGAGACAAATTGCCTTTGTATATATGGAGCTAAACTTATCAATCGGTAACTGAATAAAATCGTATAGGAAGATGCATAGAGGTATCAATTGGGCATTCAAATGTCAAAAGTCTTGATGGTCAACAACAAAACCAAGAAACATGATGAAACAGACAATATAAAACACACAAAACGACTGAGTATTAAAGAAACATCTGCAATGAAAACCAAAACCACCAACAAGGAAGCGTTATAGATAAATTCTTAATCAATTTTCAACTAGAAAATATACTCATCCTATTTGTTTATCAAAGAAACCCTAGCCAACAATACCGGTACTATTACATGTGTAACAATAGAAGATAATGAGATATTGCATAAGTGTACTTAAAACAACCCACATCAATCCGCCGCAATTCATAGATTCACAAAAGAAAACAAATGCCTCCTTTCATCAACAGTTGCCTGTGCATAATATATTTTGAAGCATATTAAATGATAATTTAATACAAAATGTAAAAAAAAGCTTGCATAACACTGACCATTACTTCAAAGCTATGAAACAGAAAGTTAAAAAAATGCAACTCTCGTTACATCTACGACTTGAGTTTGCATTGTCGATAAGATGTTTTTATGTGCATTTGTGTTGTTTGTTTCTTCATGCTGTTCTCGTTTGTGTTTACAGATTTTATCTTTTACCCTTATGGACTTCCTAACACAGGTATAGGTAGATATTACACTGGTAAAGTCAAAATATTTGAAATGGACACATTCTACTTACACTAAATTGTTCAGAAGTGTTAAGTGTTCAAGTTCAGTTGTTTATCTGATCCGAGGCCGATCCAGTAAGGTCTAGAGAATAAATCTTTGATTTTACTGGACATAATTTTGATTTTATTTGAATTTACTAAAAGAATATACTGAATTTCTTAAAATACTAGACATTTTGAAAGTTTAGTAAATCTGAAAGTTGTCAAGTAGTTTCTGTCTGTTTCAGTAGTGGACTGTTTTTCTAGTGTTAGTTGCAAGTCATATGTGGTTGGCCTTTTCAACTTTTTGACTTTTTATTTTGTACATGTGTAATTGGAACTAAATAAATGAAATAAAATATGTTTGTTCCATACTTGTTAACGCATTTTTCACATTTAATTCCATTATTTCAATTACTAGAGTGAAAGGCTTTGCAAATTATAAAGTATATTCGCTTTTAGAAATATTGATCAAAAGATCATTTAGTTAAATGCCAACGAAAGAAACTTCCTGGAAAATCTTATAGCGCATGGTTCACAACATTACTACCGAACAGCATGTGTTACAATTATTTTATCGACAGCTTTAAAACATGGTTTAGGCCAAAAGTATCAGCCTACTTCAACTTGTGCAACTATAGAAACAACAAGACCACTAAAATCAGAAACAATTATAGTAAAAAGCACCTGTTGGCATTCAAACAGGTTCCTAATTGTATTGGAATCAGATTTAGTCTTTAAAAGTCATTATTACGAAACATGCATAGAAAGTTTTTACAAGTTTAGCCTCATTTTGATGTAATTAAAGTGGAACAAAATGTCATTGCTCTTTTATTGGGTACAGTCTCATCATGTTATCATGGTTAACCAACCAGCCAATTAGTCAAATGATTTTGTGTGTCGTTTAAAAAAACACTTGTGACGAAAAGAAATTAAATAAAGTTAAAAATTATATGAATTTTAAGAAAGTAAAAAAAATCAGAATATCTCAAAATTTAAACTAGTTCATGTTCGTTGCAATTGTATATTTAGTGTAAAATCATCATAATACAAAAAACTTCTACCAACTGTGAATCTTTGACGTTTAGAACTGAACTTCCTGGTCACATCATTAAAATTCTGACAACTTTTGTGCTGTGCAATCAGAAAAAAGATTAGTAGTCGAAGAAAAAAGTCAAATTTAATTCGTCAAATTGTCAAATTTAATCAAGATTTATCATTGTATATTGTACATGTATCTTATGGGGTTTGCAATTTAACATTCGGGGTTCCAACATCATAATCTTCGTAGCTTTTGAAGACTTTTTATAATGATATACTCATTATAAAGAAATTTAATTATGTTAATTGGGAGACTTTTTTGTTAATGTTTCTAAGAAATATATGGTTTCCTATGCCTTAAAGTTACATCTGTGATCAAAGACATACAGTCTATCTATCTTTAATGTGTAATCGATCGAAAATTTAAATTTGATTGGTCAGCTTCCTTCAAGAATAAAAAAATAGATAAAATATCATTGGCAAAATTCAAGCCAGATTTGCCACATTATTCTATTTTACAAGTTTTAAACTCTGTCGTTCAAACATCGTTATCATACGTGTCTTTGATATGGGCTTTTTATTATAATATCAACATTTATAAACAAATTTAATTATATTTTAGGGAAAAGTTTTCATAAGGCGTCAAAGAACATATGTTTAATAGGTTCGATCGTTCATTTTGTCGTCTTCGCTATGGCTTAAGGTACATGTAGCTCTATTAAGTTATGCACGATACCAAAGAGCTGACATACAGTAGACAACAATGAGGAATAAGTGTACGTGACACATGCAACACAAAGAAATGGCATAAAGTAAGAGAAAAACTACGAAAGCTATCTCGTGTACAGGTATACTAAGTCTAGTACTCTTTATAATGTATGTACATTAAAATGAACCTGATTGGTCATATGCCGTAAAGAATAAAAATGAAAAGTCAAATACCATTGGTCGAATTTAAGCCAGATTTACAGCTGTTTTATTTGACATTTCACATTATGAACACCGTCGTGCCAACATTAATATTACCATACGTAACTTTGATATAGGCTTTTTATAATGATAACAAATTTATTTATGTTTTAGGGACACTTTGTCATGACTTTGTCTAAGAAAAAATTGGTTTATGGGTTTCATTATGTCGCCTTTTATATGCATTGAAGTAACTTTCTTTAGCCATATGCTAAACAAAAGACATGAAGTCTAGCCATCTATTATGTTTATGTACAGAAAAATGAAATTTGATTGGTTAACTGCCTTGAAGTTCAGAATTTAAAAGTCAAATATCATTGGCCAAATTCAAGCTGGATTTACAAATGTATTCGTTGACATATTACCATGTCACCATCATAATAATATATAACTATGATAGGCCTTTTATCATGATAATAATGGACATTCATTAACATATTTCTGGAAAAGTTGTCATGAATGTGCCAAAGAAAAATGTAGTTTTATGGGTTTGGCCGGTAATTTTTGACTTGAAGTCATTTCTATTTAGTTATATATAAGAGAAATAGGACTTAATGTCTAGCCACCTTTCATGTGTTATGGACAGAAACTTGAAATGAGATTGATCACGATCAGCTGCCTCGTAGTTTGAACTTGAAAACTCAAAATCCATTCGCCAAATTCGTCCAGATTTTCCCTGTTTTCTGTTTTACAATTGAAATTCCGTCCTGCAAACATCATTATCATACGTAACTTTGTTTTAGGATTTTTATAATAACACATTCATTAATGTTTTCGGGAAAAGTTTTCATATGGCGTCAAAGAAAATATGTTTTATGGGTTTGATCGTTCTTTTTTGTCGCCTTGAAGAAGCTTTATCTAGTTATACACGAAACAAAAGACATAAAGTCTTGGCACCTTTATATTTATACATGAGCATGTGATTGGCGATTGGTCAAATGCCTTCTAGGTGACACTTATAGAATTAGTCAGCATCTTCGAATACCAGTGTTCAGAATTTATATTTTAAACCGCATATAAGTGAGCAATCTATGAATTTTATGTAAATTAATCATTTCATTTATCAACAAATTAATCTAAGAACAAATGTACGAATGAAAATGAAAAGCTCATTTTTCAGGTAAATTACATATCACATGTCATATTGACATAAAATACTTATGAAAAGTGAATTAAATTCCGAATTACTATTATCATAGCGCTAGTTTTGTTGCCCGATACATCATGATATACACACGATTTTGAGACTGAGATAAGTTTAGTAAAGGTCATGCGATTTGTTTTCTTTTTTATAAAATGCAACGATAAGAATTTTACATGATAATCCAAATATTTGACGTTCTATATCGGTAAATTTTACTTTTTAATAAAAGATCTATTTTCATATTATGTGTTTTTCATTCCATTTTTAAAGAAAATCCAAAATTGGTTGGTTCTGTGTGTCTTCAGCTACAGGACAAAAAAGGAATACAAGGCATTTGAAAAAAGCAAGATGTCTCTATGAACATAATGATAATAAATGTAATAACTTTACTACCAACATGACTTAATTGGGATGATCAATCTCGTATGTCTACGAAAAAAGACAAGACGAGGCAAAGACATACCAGATGAATTGAAGTAACTTGGTAGAGGCATTATAGGTAGTATATCGAACAAAGCTTAAATCGATAAATCTGGAGATTGTTCGTTTCTACTGCATTTTAGTTTTACCTTTAAGTACAGATATCTCATATATGTCAGAATCTATCCTATGACATTTGATCAAAACCAGATATGGCAGAATCTATCCTGTGACCTTCATTCAAGTACAGATATGTCAGAATCTATCATATGACCTTCATTTAAGTACAAATATGGCAGAATCTATCCTATGACATTTTATCAAGAACAGAAATGGCAGAATCTATCCTATGACCTTTTGTCAAGTACAGATATGGTAGAATCTATTCTATGACCTTTTATCAAGTACAGATTTGTCCAAATCTATCCTGTGACCTTTTTATCAAGTCCAGATATGGCAGAATCTATCCTGTGACCTTCTTCCAAGTACAGATATGACAGAATCTATCCTGTGACCTTCTTCCAAGTACAGATATGACAGAATCTATCCTGTGACCTTCTTCAAAGTACAGATATGACAGAATCTATCCTGTGACCTTCTTCCAAGTACAGATATGACAGAATCTATCCTGTGACCTTCTTCAAAGTACAGATATGACAGAATCTATCCTGTGACCTTCTTCAAAGTACAGATATGTCAGAATCTATCCTATGACCTTCTTTACAGTACAGATATGTCAGAATCTATCCTGTGACCTTCTTCCAAGTACAGATATGACAGAATCTATCCTGTGACCTTCTTCCAAGTACAGATATGACAGAATCTATCCTGTGACCTTCTTCCAAGTACAGATATGACAGAATCTATCCTGTGACCTTCTTCCAAGTACAGATATGGCAGAATCTATCCTATGACCTCTTATCAAGTACAAATATGGCAGAATCTTTCCTATGAACTTCTTTCAAGTACAGATATGTCAGAATCTATCATATGACCTTCTATCAAGTACAGATAGGTCAGAATCTATCCTATAACCTTCTATCAAGTACAGATATGTCAGAATCTATCATGTGACCTTCTATCAAGTACAGATGTGTCAAAATCTATCTTATGACCTTCTTTGTATTCTGAGTTGTTTATTGATTAATAATTTACAGATTTACATTTAGTTGTAATTCCTTTTGTTGTCAATCAAAATCCAAAATGCTATGATATAAATAGGATCATTATGATTTTCTTCTATTGAAAACAACTGCGAAATAGGACTATTTTATCAAGAAAACAAGAAGAAAAAAAAAGCAAATCAGTGTTATGGAATATAACAGCAACAACCAAAACAAAAGAAACAAACAAATGACGTCAAATACAAAAAACACAAAATATTATTTTACGATTTGCAGCATTTATTTGAAATTTCTTCCCGTCAAATTATTTGTGATATCAAGTATTGTAAAAAAGGAAAGCCATTCCAACACATTTTTGTGGTGAGAAAATATAACAATAGTGTATGGGTGTGTCTAAAACCCTGATTATTTCCGTACATGTCGAATTAGACCAAAAAACATTAGCACCACATGAATGTGTTGTATCTGAGGGATAATGACGGAATGACAAAGGGATTATGACAGTAATCTCCCTACCAACAGTCATCAGAATCTAATCAACTGTTACATAAAAGTTCACAAAAAGTTCAGTATAGCTTTTGTAAGGACCTTTCAAGACTATATTTCTACTTTGAAATTTGCACTTCGGCTTCTGATCTTCAATGTTTACCTTTGTTAGCAATTATTTAAGGAATCACAAAAGAATTAAAGGGCATTATAATCCTTAATATTTAGTATATGATGCCTTAAAGGCCGCTGATGCAAAATTACATCCATTCGATCGCATCTAAACTCCCAAAAAAAAATCACATCCCAATGTTTAGAACAAGAAAAAACATCTATATAAAAAAGAATCACATCTACTTTATTTCAACAAACTCAAATTTTAAAAAAACTTCCCTTTTTTAAGAGCAGCAATGCCTCTTTCATTTAGCAAATATTAGAAACATAATTTTAACAAAAAATAAACTCATCTCTTCTTGAAAAATTAACCAACCTTTACTTTATCAAAAATTACACTCACCTGTACTTTAAAAAAATATACTTAAAGTACATTCACTTTAACTTAAAACCAAAATAACCCACAATTACTAAAACAAAAATTGCACTCACCTATAAAAAAAAACATTTAAAGTAAAATGTCACTAACGTTCACTTAAAAAAACACAAATTTTAATTTAGCAAGAAATTGAACAGACCTTCACATTAAGCAAAATTGCACTCACCTTGATTTAACAAAAACTTGAATTTGACATTTATTTGAACTCACCCTAACTTTAACAATAACTCACCTATATCAAAGACGTATCTATCTATTATCTTTCTAATCTCACGTCTAAACGCATGCAAGAAGTTCATTTCTTAGAACAAACTCACGGTCAACATTTGAGTACTTCCCTTCCATAAAGTTGATGTTTCACATACTTTTAAAGTAAGATTTTAAACTGTAAGATTTATGAATCGTATATATGCTTCAATGTTTGCGGTCTTGCCATCTCGGAAAGGCACAGGGTATGCAATAACACACAAAAATAAAGAACTTATCTGTCAACCTTTGGTTTTGTACATATTTAAATCCAAATATATTACATTTTCTTTATACCAAAGGCAAGGTTTCCGATTTATAAGATAAGAAAAATAATAAATATGTTTGTTATTAAAGAGGAAATTGATGTTATTTTCCTATCGTAATATTTCCACTACAAAAAATAAGTTCCAGGTGAGTTTTTCATTAACTGTATAATCTACTCTACGAATGAAGTTCTAAAATAGTAAATCACATTTTTTCTCGTCAGTCAACATGTGATTGTCTCACTAATCATTTGTACGCATGTTAGACAAAATGTCAACATTGTCATAGCAGACGTTCCTCTGCCGCTTAGCACATTCGACGATTTTTGAAAGACACGAGAAAATCAATTCCGGATCATCAGAATCTCAGGTGTGTTTCTTTTAGAATATGCCTAGGGATATCATCATCATTATAATCATAGATAAAGCTCTCTCATCACAATCGATGTCAACAGAATTAAAGACGCACACATTTCTAGTGTTTCTTTATCGGTAATGCGACAATCTATTTATTTCCCTGAAATTAAATTACACTGGTGTATATTGCTACCTCTAAGTGTAGTTCGGTCTTCAGATGCATCAATACGATTTGAACCTTCAAGTTGAAGAGGTTTTAAGCAAATATTGATAAGCAGAGAAATATGCTCTCTGCTAAGATTTTATAGTTAGAATTATTCCTATGATTTTATCATGTGTCAAGAACTTAAAACTATTTGCATTGTGTAATTTTGCGTTGCTGTTAGCAACAGATGGCAAAATCAAATTATCCTACATTTTATGCAATCTGTTTGGTCATTTTAAATATCTAACGGTTTGATGACATGGTAAACTAATGGTAGAAATTTGACCTGATTTGTCACAGAGCTATTAAGTCGATTTTTTAAGCAATTAACTTATCCTTTTTAAACACGAAGCATTTATCAAGAGTCGCTATGGAATTTTGCATGTTTTGTTACAAGGGAGCTAGTTCTTGCTTATTACCAAGAAATACCAATACCAATTTAACCTAATTTCCGAGTTGTTTTAATTTTAAGTTAAATGTCACATCACAAAACACATTGTGTTTTAATAATCTAATTTGATACCTTAGAAAAAGATTCATTCGATCGATAGTACTATACTCCAGATTAATCTTGGTTGTGAACATATAATTCTAACGTTTTTAGCCTTTTAACCCAATATTTCCCTTATAATCTATATCCAAACACATTTTTTACAGAATTTGCATCTTTTCGTCTGATAGCTTTTCTCAAAACATGTATGATAATCTGTGACTATTTCAGGGCTGGATTTGAATTATATGCATTTTATTTAGACCATGGGCCAATTGCAGAACCGCGAGCAGTGCCAAATGGCCTCGTTGAAGGCTGCTGGCGGTTATCCATTGTGGTTTTTCTAAATTGCCGTTTAATTGTGGGTTTTGTCGCGTACACTAATTCCACATCTCATTATTTTCTATTATTTTAATAAACATGCTATATTGCATTTGCTGTTTTTTTCTTTGGTTTCAAGGCTTTTGAAAGAAGCAAAGGTACCAATGAGGCATCCAAATGTCAAAGTCCGAAGAGGCAGAGACAAAATCAGTAAACACCAACGAGAACGGGACAGAAAACAGACAGACAACCAACCTGTAAACCACGGAAACACAAACACTACTGAATATCAATAAACAACGCGAATTCTAGTCGTAACGAGAGATACATTCGGATGCCCCATAGAAACCTCTCTTTTTGAAAGGCCAACACAAAATCCGCTTAAAGACAACAACATGAAAACACCACAACAAAACACATACAGATAATTCTTATTGCAACCCGCAAATTTCAGTTCAAAAAGAGTTGACTCAATGTGCGTTTAGTCATGTAACCTTCAAAGTATATATTATTTCTGTTCATCAAGTATTTATCTAAAAGGAGATTAATTCTTTTTGTCCTTTAATGATTCAAATGACAAAAACAAAGACATATCGTGTATCAGTTATAGGGTCGCAACTTTTTATGTCTTCTATAATTCATGTAGAAAAAGAAGAGGTCAAAGACAATTGCAGGTTAAACTTTCTTTCCTTTTTATACCACTGCAAAATTTTTGCGATCCTATAATGTTATGGCGATGTCGTCGTTGTTGTCGTCGTCATGGGACATTTGGTTTCCGTACGATAGCTTGAGTAAATATCGACCAACTGTTATGAAAATTTGGTATGATGTTTGTAATTACTAGAGAAAGGTTCCTATTGTAATTTGGGTAAGTGGCCCCTACCGTTTTAGAAAAAAAGGCCAAAAAGGGCTTAAACGGGTGTATTGACAAAACTATTGTATAATGTTTATTATTCATTCGATTTTAACAATTCTTTTTTTATTAATTTCTTCTTTACATTCTGTCTACAAAATGTGTCAATGGTTTTGATGTATATTGATTCAACCGTTGTGTTGCTACGGGGAGCCAAAGATGGGCCACGCCCAAAAAATCTACTTTTTTATTTGTGGTCCGATTTTAGAATTCTTGTTTTAATTGGAATCCTTGTGAAAATCCCTGTCTGCGATTTTTTGCAATATCTCTTACTGTTTTTGAGATAATAGGGGTCGAAGGGCCAAAAAACGCCATTTTTAAAAGTTGGTCAAGGCGAATGGTTTTACACAAGAAATTTAGCTGTAGTTTTAATATGATGATAATATCTACTAAAGGAAGCTTTTTATCGCATTTGGGGTTTGTGGCCTTGCCATTTTAGAAAAAAAAGGATCAAAAGGGGCTAAAATGGGTAAAAAATGTCTATGATGTAGAAGAAAGATTTTTTCTATTACATGTTGATGAAAATATATATGTGTCAAATATGCATTTGCAGCATTTTAAATTCCACCATGGGCTGCATATGACCAAAGCAATAGACTATCGATTTGGGCCCAAATGTTCAGGGTTCAACTTGTTGCGGTCGTATCATGCTGCGCTCGGCGTAGCTTTTTATTAGATGCGTCATCTTGTTTAGAGATGATGATTGTTTTGAAACTGATAATATGTTCTGTTGTAAGATTTGCCTCTTTAAATATTCTTGAATTAAGGTTTTTTGAATTTGCAAAAGGTTCTTCCTTCTTATTTTATTAGTAATTCATCAAAAGTGATTTGAAGGTATATCCGAAACTTTTATCGACTTTTAAAAGTTTTTTTTTCTATAACGGATCTGAAAATATATACATAACCTTTATAATGTTATACTGAAACGTTATTCAACGCTCCCTAAATTTGTTATATACTCGTGAAGATGAGAAGTGCTTTTTTATTATCATAGTGCATGATTTGCCGTGATAGTGAAGAGATTGTTGGTGTTGCACAATATTTGATCAATGCTGCTTCGTGATAAAATTGCATCATCAAATATCCACTTAACCCTTATATAATCAAATTTTATGTTTCATACAATGATGCATCATACTTAATGTTATAGCGTTATAACTGCTGAGCAGCTTAATTCTACAGTTAATAACAATATGGACAGCATCAGCTTTATTACAATAAAAAAACCGTTTGGATCGCAAATCATATAGACGTCAAAAATCATTTACACGGCCAGTTTGTTAACCTTAAATTAATGTTACAAATAACTTGAAATTAGTGTTAATCGATCTTCGATTGTTAAAATAATGTTAAAATTGAATAACTGACAAAGTCAACTTGAAAGTAGCTGTTAAAAATGACTTGAATATTTAGCACTAGATAAACGTTAAAAAAGTTCAACGTTAAATTTACGCTAAGACAAATTGAAATTACCAGCGTTAATTAACCGTATAAAACGTGAACTTCTGTGGACCGTTCAATATGCCCTGTGCTTAATTATTTTAAACGGCGAAGAAAAATTCGTTTTAACCATAGTATACAAATTCTAAGAAAGAGTGATCCATTATTTGACTTCCTTTTGTACAATATCTGTCGTTTAACAAACTGAAGAAAGTCAAGTTCCTCTTAGGACTGAGAAACAAAATAATACAATCTGGGATTACCAAACTTAGTGTGAGCTCATACTATTCTTTATCTGTCTTTAAAACTAGAAAAAGATCAGGTGGAATAAGACTTCAAATAAAGGGCATAAAATAACCACAATCTAAATACTAGTATTTCTTACGAAGCATCAGACATTCAAGTTTGGTATTGGTTATGTTTCTTTGAAAAGGATAATTTTATTTCAAAATCTGTCATACAAAAAAAAATTCTTTGAGCTTAATTCAGTTTGTGAGTTATTCACCTTGTCGATCATAATATAAACCATTAAATGCTCATTAATACTTAAGTAAATCAAAATTCAAACAGGACATTTCCCTAGTTTTGCAAACCAAGAACTTATCGAATAACAGACTCTCTGGATCGTAATTGAAATGACACATTTGATTTAAATTTTAGATAAGACCAAACCATGAGTATAACCTGTGAAGGAACCAATCATGAGTCTATGTCATGCAACAGCTCCATTAAGTATGCTCACAAACATAATTATAATTGTATGAATTGCTTGATGGACTGATGGTATACCAATGTATTTGTAATTCAAGAAGAAAATATTACAAAAATAGGTATTTACCTAACAGATCGTTATAGTAAATTGGCTCAAAATACTCCAATTGGATGCAATATAATAAAATCTTTTGATAACGACTTAAAGTTTGAGACACTGCTTAGGATTATAAAATACAAAAAGCATTAAGCACTTGACAAGCATAAAAATTGAATCAATATGAATGTATGAAAAAAGAATGATGTAAATAAAGAATTGGTCTTATCTAAAATTTAAATCACACTAACATTTACTTAGGACCATTGCGATCCACCAGTTCTCCGGTATGATTGATTCGTTTTTGTCATTTTCTCTGGACTATGAGATTGATCATTCAAGTTCGGTAGTTTTGTTATTACCTTTATTTACCACGCGAAGGCTTTTTATGCTTACTCCTGCAATAACATTTAAGGTTTAAGGAACTTTGCACACGTTTGGTTGAGGTTAAATATATCATTCATTCATTTTCTCATTTGAGATCAAGCAGGTATACTTTTGAAAAATCCAGATCTTTATAAAATTAATAGGAAAATAGAAAGTTTTTATAGTAGATAACTCTCTTAACATTTAATTTTTTTACTTAAACATTTGACAATAAATACACCTGCTGTTAAAAAAGATAGCTCTTACTGATAGGAGGCAACCCTGAGTTTGCTGAAACGAGGAGTACGACATAATGATTTCTCAGTCCTTATTTGTCCAATGACAGAGTGCAAGACAAACCACAATCGTGTCTCGCTTCAATTACAACAAATAAATGAAAATGTCATAAACATATGATTCTCAAATTAGAATTAATACTAGTAATGCAAAAACTGCTGTCCCCACACATATCAAGTACCCAACATCTCTTCGAGTCTGGTTTGGACTTGTTTGAACGATTACGAACAAACAGTCCCATGATAAGTAGAAGGTAACATTTTTACACCGGATAGTCGGAACATTTAAACTAGAATTACATAATATAATGAATTTAGCAGACTATAAATAATAAATTTGAAATTAATGTATTGTTTCAGTGGGTATTTTTGTACTTTAGCTGACATTTTTTCTGCTCCATTATATAAAATGAATTTCTTCTATGACAACTTTCAAAATGGTGCAACTTTGGAGACTACATGATTAGCATTTTAAAAACACGTGGTATTCAAAGGATATTTTAATGGGGGGGCAAAGCATTGTCTACGATTAACATTTAGGGTTAGGGTTAGGGTTAGGGTTTGGGTTAGGGTTAGGGTTAGGGTTAGCTAACCCATTCATTAAATGATATTAGATTTTACAATGCAATACTGTTATTGAAAAAGTCAGATGAAACGTAGACATTAAATCTTGGGTTCATATTTGTACAAAGCTGAAGTCGAACCTGTCGTAACAGGTGACCACTTAGAAGAGGAAAATATGGCCACATATGAAAGGTGGCTGCTTAATCCTGAGTTAGTTTTGTGGATTTAGTAACAAAAGGGACAAAGAATTAAAAACATGTGGTTGTTTAAAGCAGGTGATTGCTTAATAGAAGTTTGCCACTTTGGCAGTTGTGACTGTAAGTGGGAGGATGTAATAATAAGGACACATAAACTATAAAGACATCTCTTAAAAAGAGTGTGTGTGTGGATCATAGTATTTTCCCTCGTAATATCTATTTATTGACTTAAGATGTTTTTCAACTGACCTTTTTTGTAGCTAAACCATAATTAAATACTTTTTTAACTTAGATAATTACAAAACCTCGCCGCTAGACAGTTTTAGAAATGTTATGAGGAACAGCAGTCCTGAAAGGTTGTCGTGTAATGTTTTATGA
The DNA here is from genome assembly GCA_963971305.1 of Arcuatula senhousia. NCBI lineage: Eukaryota > Metazoa > Mollusca > Bivalvia > Mytilida > Mytilidae > Arcuatula > Arcuatula senhousia. Next base: position 1,075,018 of record OZ020305.1, read on the forward strand.
TTTGTAATTACTCCGGTGTTATAAAAAAATGTCTTGCTCAGACGAGGGACATTCTTTTCAAAATAATTAGCGGACTTCATCAGTTAACGGTTCGTAATTGAATTATAAAATTGTTGTTTTCGGTCGACAGACCTAAGTTTTTAAAGGAAGCAATTAGTCTATGTACATGGTTTTTTTTTATTTTCCAAGGACCGTTTTATTATTGTGTATATACTGCTAATTATAACCCCCAAGAAACATTAGAAAAGCGAATGTCATACTGTTTCATCGCCACTTTTCTGGCTATAGCCATTGCTGGCACCTTCGAAATGTTTGCAAATTTGCAAAAAAAACTTTCTAAGTTTACAAAAAAATGAATGAAGAAAGAGCTTACCTCTTAGATAAATGAAACAAAATCACTTTGCCCTCTTACATACCACATTTTTCATTGTACATTGCAGAGATTTTTTGGGGGATGGAAAATTTTCAATGGTATTAAACTTTAATGTAGAATTTGAAAATACCCTTTTGACCACAGAGATATTTTGTATGATCAACTTGTTCGTGTTTACATCTGGGTGTGCATTTTGACATCATATGACGTCGGCACTGCAGAAATTGACGTTTTTCCGCCATTTTTTTTTATAAATGGGAAATTCCAGAGGTGTTAATATTTGAACTTTCAGGAAATGTAACAAAATTGCTTTAACGAGAAATGATTTTTTGATCGTACATGTACCAATAAGATTATCATGATTATGTAAATAAATTAAAGCTAAATAATTTCAGAAAAAAAAATTATTGATTTTTCCATTCTTCAGATGATCCTTTACACTAAATACACTAAATTTATTGTTTGGAACGGGATTGTGTTACAAAAACAGGAACTACTAACTCTTCCATAGCATACAAGTTCACTATAGGGTCGACAGTTTGTGTTGGTGATTTCAGTTTGGTTGTCTTTCGTGGTGTTTTTTTCTTGTGCGTTCCTTGTATGTTTTGACTTGTATTCCACATCTCTTTATCGTCTATTGTGTATTTTCCTAAGTCTTTTTGGACTTAACTTCTTTATATCTGAGTCAATCTTGATAAGATCGCAATGGAAGAGGGAGGTTTATTGCCATAAAACCTGGTTCAACCCTACATTTCTTTTAAAATGCCTGAATTAAGTCAGGACCATTGCGATCTTCAATTTCTCCGGTATGTATTTGTCTTGTTTTGTCTTTTATTCCTGGATATGAGATTGATAACTGGAATCCCAGTTCGGTAGTTTTGTTGCTCTCTTTGTCTATTAGAATTATGTAATATATTTCTAATGACCATTCGATCAGTTCTGCGAGTGTTAATTAATTACTACCAAAAATCATTTAAGGAAATAGAAAAGTTAGCTTTATCAAACAGTATAAATATAAGTTTTGCCTGAATTTAATGGCCAAGAACAGGCGCATATTAAATTTCAAATTGGATGTGTGGGTCAAGGTGCGTGAGTAAGTTGGTGTTTAACGCCCTTGTAACGCTATATAGGTTATTTAAAAGAGGGTGATGAAATGAACATGAAATGATAATGATAAATAAAATATGGGATGAGTGGGAAGGTAAGGAACAGTAAATTTTGAAGACCACAGGAATAGGAGAGAGGTGGGTAGGGGCGGAAAATTTAGCATATGCTTTGCACTACTTGGCGGTCCACAGAGGAATCTTTTACGTGCATGAAGCCTGGCACTCTCCACACTTGTTGGTCCACTATGGTCGTGTGTCAAGTTGTAAATTTCAGAAATAGTTCGGACTAGGCCTAAATATATGTACAAATCAATAGACTTAATGCTCCATTTACAAAAACAACATACAAGCAAAAAAAAAGATAAGATTTGATAAATAGTTGTGGCTTAGGTCAAGGCACATATAAAACCGGTGGTTGGGTAAAAGTAATATTTGGTGACCAAACCCACAATTTTCATTTGTAAACCTACTATCGACTAACGTCCTTTAATCAGTTCGGGTTTTAAGTAAAAACAAAATGAGCATTTTTACCTATGAGTAAAATAAATTTATTTCAACATAGATAAATTGCTCTATATAACAGCCATACACATACATTGTAACATCATAAACAGACTCGAATAAGGGTTCGAATGTACCTACCTTTTGGAAATAGTGCAACAATTATCCAGTTCATAAAGCAGCATTTATACCGCGTTAAAAGTTTCTCAATGAATGACATTTTCCTGGGAGCCACTTCTTGGTCAAACGACTTTGAATTTTTCATCGTAAGATTTTTATCCATTTTATTATATATCTTTTTGTGCAGTTTTTCAAATATCATTAAAACTAGAATGGAACAATATATCCTTTAATTTGTGATAATTCAGGCAATTCTATCTAAGGTGACACTTTCTTAATCAGTATATTGGACTTATTAATAATTCATTTGAAACAAAACTTCCTTCAAGATGTTTGAAATATCATTTTACATTGTTATTTCATATTGAAATGACAAAGAATATGTCTGGCTTTTTAAAAGAAATTTCGTTCCCCGTGTTTCGCTTATGTCCTCCACTAAAACACAGACATGTAAAACTATTCGCAATACATTGTTATGCAATGTTGAAAAAAACTTATAATTTTGCTTCCTTTTTCCTTTATTCTTTTAATCTAGTTATATGCCTATAGTCCTCCAGTTTAGTCACTTGGAAAGCAATATAGAGATAACTTAAGTACCAAACTAAACAACCCTTAAGCTAGTCTTCCAATTTAATGCATATTTTCGTATAGAAGTCCGAAATATTTCATGAAATTGAATTCCCTCGAGTTTTTCATTCCATTAATTGGTCATACAAACAACGGAGCCATGTAACACGGACATTCAACAATAGTACACGGAAGCCACGATGGGAATCTTGATGCTGTCTTTGAATGAAACCCTAATTCTTACCACACAATCAAACAAAAAATACAAAATAATAAATCAATGTTATTAATAGTAATTTATCTAGATAAAACTATATAATTTCTGTGACGACACACCTTGATTCAGGTATTAATTACAAATTCATTGATTTGTATTTCAGTTCGCGACCCACTTGATATTTGTACACCTGTCGAAATGCCATTGTTTTCAACGCAAACATTTTTTTCAAAGCAACAGGCCTGTTTTCGGGCGTTTTTATACAATGCAGTATGAAGAGGCAGGACTCATTAGGCATATAATCAGGGCTAATTATCAGTTATAATTGAATATTAACAACATACCCTACTTATCAATATCAGACACATATGTTAGGAAACATAAGAGGACGTTCTGATGGCGGCCATTTCAGATTTGTTCTATTGTCATTTATCAATAATTAATCGTAGGTTATTGATATCTGTGTAGGTACAAATACTTGACATTTAAGAATAATGGGGAAAATTATCCCATTAAACCGTTTAACACATTATCAAGTTGACAAACATCGTTAAATACGTGATGCTGTATTTACTGAAAACTGCAAACATCTGCTAGGGAGGTCATGAACTGGAATAAAAAGTCAAATCCATCGTCAGAAATAGTTATATTGTCTGTATATAGCACTGTAGGTAATCAAATTAAATTTGGTACGAGCATATGGAAGCTCAATACATGCAATAAATGTTATACCCTTCTGAGTTAAGTGGACAAAGGTAAGGAGCATTCAAATGAACATGGATCGAAACTTTGATTTAAATGGAAATTTACCCCAAAAAAATTACAAAAACTTATTTCTACAAATAGTACGATTCGTATAAGTCGATCTTTACAAATTCCTTTCCTTTCTTTATTTGTCTTTATAATTCAATATAAATCTTAAATACTACGAGAAAGCATTTCTGACACTTTGCCAGTTTTCAAATTTTGCCGCCGTAAAATTAAACAAGAAATCGTTATTCTTACCCCGGATATATAGTTCTGTTAAACTTTTTCGAAACTTTCAATTCAAAATGCAAAGCAAACATTTTATTCTAAGTATCAAGTTATTGTACTGAATACAGTAAAGGAACTAGTTTACGAAAATATCTTCCGGATGGCGTGGTACGTCCCGAGATGAGAGTTTTTTAAAAATCGTATATCTCAGATAATGATGATTTGTGGTTTTTTTTTATTTACACCACCAAAACTATTTGCAGTAATGCTTTTACATTACTTGTATACGGTTATTTGTCCCATGTTTCATTTATCATCCTTTCATGTTCATTTTATCACCCTTTCATGTTCATCGCCTGTATATAACCTATATAGCGTTGCACGGGGGTAAAACACCAACTCACTCACTCACTCATAGAAAAAAGCTTAAAATATTGCTAAACTTAAAACACAGATAAAAATCACATAATCGAACTAAAGCATCAACCGCATGAATTTAAGTCGGAACGAGAGTACCCCGGAAGAGTGAGCAGTTCCTGTTTAACCAAATCAGGCTACTGTAGAAACATTGTATTTACTATATCTCTAATTGAACAGAACCATAAAATAGAAATAATTAGAAAGTATGAAAATTCCAAAAGTAGTGATATCAATGTGAAAACGAAACTTCAAAACAATGATTATTAGTTTCATCTGTATCAGAGACGCGGAAACAATCACAACTAATGCATTACCTTAGGTACAAAAAGACGTATTTATTCTTCTCAAATTTTAACATTTTCAGGTTTCATTCATCTCACTTAGACTGTGTCTTAAGAAATCATATATATCATTTTAGAAACTAGATTATCTTTTTATTTTTTTATATTCGTTTTATGCTCTAATCAGAAAATCAAATTAAACCTTTAGTATGGCAGAAATTACTCCAAGTATTCAAATTAGAATGATTTTATTTCTAAAAGCTGGAGATGAAAGACCTTCTACCCAATCCTGCATTTACGACTAAATTAATAATTCAGTCTCTATATAGAGTTAAAGAAACTCGCGGCTATACCTCTTTAATGTTGTATTAAGAAAATAAAGTTATAAATGTCAAACACACAGTAAGTCCTGACTTCAATCACAAGTTAAAATCTTGATTCTGCTATTAAAGGTAAAGAACGTGTTGTCTTAAAAGTTTATCTTAGGCAGCAACAAAAACAACATTTGTGCTTCCTATTATCCTACCCTACCTTATTTTTTCATGCTTTCCCTAACATTTTATTGCTATTTTTTGCTTAAGCACCGTAAGACTTTGATTCCATCCATAATTTACACAACTCCAAAAAAAATGGAAAAAATAATAATGCCAACCTACCTACTTATTTTTTTTTTTCAGACACGTTGTTTGGGTCTAAGATTAACTGCAGGTCAAAGTCTTCCTCCACACAGATAATTTGTGTATTTTTCGTAAACTTTAAGCACTATTAGTATGTTGGTTTAACGTTTTACTACGGAAGCCCGTTGGTAAGAATTGGTGGCAGGGTGGTGTTTATTTTTTTTTAACTCGTTATCAAAACTTAGATAACTTATTATAACCATTAGCTAACTTGTTATCACGACTTAAGCACTAATGGGCTTCCGTACTATACAAAATTATCTATGAAAGCTTACATGTTACATTCACAGCATAAGACTTTTCGATGAAGTTCGAGTGACGTTAATGTGAACTTTGTTAAAACGAAATTTAGTTGTTTTCAAAATATATTTCGCGTGTGATATTGAAATTGTTATGACTTTGATGTTTCTGCAACACAAAAGGCTTTCTATGGAGCCAATCAACTAAAAATGTCTCACATTTACCTTTTGTTATAATGATTGAACATGTATTACAATTTAATAAATTTCTCCCTTTAAAACCTTATTTTAAAAACTTTATGATATTTAAAATGTAGTAAGAAGCAGAGGAACCAATGTGGCATCCTAATGTTAAAAGTCCAAAAGGGCAGAGACAAAACTAGTAAACACCGACGAGAACAGGAAAAAAACCAGACAACTTAAAACTCTTAAAATTTAATACAAACAAAAACCCAACTGAATAGTAATCTTCAACCCGAATTCAGGTTTTAACGAGAGTGAACTCAGGAGCTCCGGAAAAGTTAACAGCTCCTGCTGTGGTTCTATAAACAACACTTAGAACTCTCGCAGTCTTCAATGACAAATAGAACTGTCACCATCTTTTAGACAGTGTCACATTTAATGAAAACAGCCGAACTAGGTTAATTTCTGATTTGTCTGCTGCCCTGAGAGCCGTGGTCTTAAAACTTCAATTAAATGCTTCAATTGACTGATTTATGGTCAGACTCGGACCGATTATGCAATCAGAGCTATTATATCATCCCGTATAACATCTCAATAAGGATTATTTGGTACGCATCCTTGTACTAGAGAAAAATTTATGTCCCTTTTAAAAACCACTTTGGGTAAAAACTTAATAACCTTTGAGACCTTAAATAAACTCACAACAAAATACAAATAACAATGAATAATGGCTATATAACATCTAGAGAAATATTCGGGGAAAAGAAACTAAAATTAAAAAAAAAAACTTATATTGATCTTTTCTGGAAAAAATATGATCTGAGACTATAAAAAAAGATTCAGTCATGGAAAGTACAAAATCCTACGACTTGAGTTTACATTTGGTTGGGTTTTTTCAACAATTAATTTTGCTTGTTTTTTTTATTTAAGAATTGAATGTTTGTATTTTGATGTTTCATTGGCGTGTAAAACCGTTGACCGTAGCACATTTTGAATGAAGCACGATAGCACTTCATTCAGCTCTTTTGTTTTAACAGAGGGTTTATCTGAGCCGGATCATTCCTCGGAATACCCTGTTCTACTTATTCAACTTTGGGAATAGAACGAGGATCCTCGTCATTTCTAGTCCACCTTTACATCCATTAGACCACGAAACCGATGCAAAGCATGTGTTAAAACTCTGTACATTTAAAGAAAATTGAAGGGGCCAAAAGGGATATTCTATAATATTATATAGTATAAAAATGTTTTTATTTGATTCTAAATGCACAGCATGTATTCTAATGTTTGTATTTATATTTTACATGACATATTTTGAAGGCTGGGATGTAAAATAGTTATTACATTCGGACTTGATGTGTCCTCATGTTATAACTATTATTTAAAAATCAGATGTTCAATTTATACAGAAAACAATTGCACCAAAAATGATCAATTATGCATACATATCATGTCTGAATTTCCCGTGTTTCAAATCTAGAAAATAAAAACAGTTTTCCATTACCCTTAATTGTAAAGAAATGAAGATAAAAACATGTTAAGGTGTAGGAGTAAGGACATATAAAAGAAGAGCCCTCTGTCCACTTCTATTGATCATGCATTAAAGAGATAGGAGTATCTCTTTAATGCGTTTTTAGATAGGAGTATCTTTTCAAGAACGTTTTATTGAATCAAAAGATAAGACAATAAAATTGTATAAAAAAGAAGTGTTACCTATTAGACTTTTTTATTCAATGCAGGTGTACTTCATTATGGGAATCAGTAGAAATTGACTATATAGGTCTATGGGAACTTTTTTCTTATTTTAAAGTTATGCAAGTTGGGAAATTCATACAAGATATGTATAGGTATTTGATTATCTGCAATGTAATTATTTTTTGCATAAACGAATCTATAAAATTTTTGATTAATTATTTCTCCATGGTAAACCACTGTAAAGTACGTTTGTAATGCAACAGATTGTTTTATTGAAATTTAGCGTCTAAGAAAGATAACTCCGATCTTTAAAAATGGTTTCATGTTCAACATTCATCCTACCCAACTTGTTTTGCTGCTATTCTCTAGAAATACACATACTTTTGGCAGAACAAGAGTTGTTTTTTTTTAAAAGCGTTCTTAAAGTTAAAATACGATATCATCAGTTTTAAAGCGACACAGTTTGTTCTGGTAGTGTAATCAATCGTATTATGATGATATTGAGGATATTAGGGGTCATATCTAATGATTTTGATATAAGTCCTTTTCAAATTACTTTAAACATAATTTAGAAAAAAAACTTTATGCCTTCGCTTTATCGCAAGACAAAAAGAAAACAATAAAAGGAATATGGACCCAATTATGAATTTTGGTGTTTTTTCTTTTCATGAGTGACCAGTGCATAAAACGCAACTTCGACAAATATTATTTTCCTTATTTATTCAATTGACATTATCTTTGAATTTGTCAAGGTTATCTTTTAATAGAACTTGGGTTAGAAGCTTTCACCGGACAAAAAAAAGTGCAATCTATGTTACTCATTCCATTTAAGATTGGTAATACATAAAAATTATACAATTGTACAATTGTCACGATTGGCTCGTGGAGAAAACGGATATTATTTACTAGTAACTCATAAATATTCAGTACCCTAGTTGTAAGGTGCCTAGTTTTCTAGTGTTTTACTCCGCAATATGCTGTAACTATTTACCTATAACTAGTCAGGTTAATCTAATGGAGTGAAATGCGATAGTCGTGTTGTCTTTTATGATGATTAAATTGCAAAATTCACATCTATGCTTAAAATTCATTAATTTGTAGAAAACACTACACTAGCTAAGTCCTATGAATTTTTCATCAAATACATGATTATATGCTCAATATTGGGCGCAGTGATTTGCCGATAAAATATATATCACTGTCGACAAGCGGATTATCGTAACTGTAATTACGACGATCCCAATATGGCGACGGGAAACCCCCGTAAAATAAACATTACCTTTTTATTCATCCAATACACAACGACACACGACCATACTTTGCTACTGCAAAGGTCTTTTGGTTAGCGATATACTGTAAATATGATTTGAATCAATATTCATCCGTTTGGGAGATATCCACAACAGAAAAATGTGGCAAGATCATCGTAACTCGAATATTTTTCAAAGAACGATTATCGTAACTCGGGTTACTGATTATGGTAACTCTGCTATATCGTTCGTTAAAATAAAACAATTTTACAAAGTTAGGCATTGATTATTTGATTAGCATGTCAGAGATAGAATCGCGGCCGAAAGTCTTTTTCTCATGCTTGTTTTTTGTATTAAATATATGGGAGTAAAGCTACGACGTTTTATTCTGACGGGGTATTGCCGGCTATGGTTTACGCGGAAAATTAATTACAGTGATTTTAACAACAATAAGGAGAATGAGAAAAACTGTTTAAAAAAAAAACAAGAGTTAAATCTAGTCTGAGCTGAAAATCGTGTCCAAAATCTACCAACTGTGCAATATATAGACACGTAAAAGATCCTTATAATAATAGTTCCAATAAAAATAAATGTCGTAATAATGTGTCCTTGGTCGCAGTATGCTTTTAACATCTGTCTATTTTACTTATTTCTTCGTTAGAAATATTTTTTGTTAATTAAAAGTATTATATAATCTGTCAGTTAAGATAATTCGATTTATACATTTTGAAAAAAAGTTACCAGAATAGAGACTAAGTCCATATATATACATCTGATATTTACATAGTATGACCGAGGAGTCTTCCTACCAAATAAAGTGTGGCCGAGGTGTCCAAATACTAGTACCATTTTCACAACTCTGTGAAAATTAATTTTCAATCAGCATTCCTCGGACGAGTCCGCTTCTCTTCGAAGTTTGAGGAGGTAACTCAGCCGAAGTTGCGACGAGTGGATGAATTTTTACTGTAACCTTTTCGTGACCAGTTTATGCGTGTTCTTTTCGTTGTTCCGTAATTCCGTCCCGCATTTGTTTATTCGTAATTCATCTACTTTTGGTATTTAGAGACAATCTTTATATGAACATGGGATATGTTTTAAGTTTCATCAGATAACTACTTCCTGTTTACCGAAACCTTGAAATTTTTCCGCCATAGTATTACTTTAATTCCTTTCCGCTTTTCATTTGCTCATAACTTAGCTACTAATATTCCTAGATTGCTGATATAAATTTGGTAACAAGCTTGATATGGGCATAAATGTATTGTGGGATACGTTTTTGGATCCATCGGACATCTTCTTCTTGTTTACCGAAAACATGTTTTTTAAATTATGTTATACTTTTCATCTACATGTACTTACAATACAACTACATGTATAACTCAGTAACTATAATTACTTCTTTGTTGCTGATGTTTGATAAAAAGCTTGAAACGGACATGATATTATGTGGGATTCCGATGATCAAGCGTTTACTTCTTGTTTCATGTAAACTTTATATTAAACACAAGGCATACTAGCAGTAGTCATCATTGGCTCACGGATTTCTTGTTGCTTTTGTTTTTCAATTTAAAATACCGTATCAAATAAATATTGATATTGAGAAACAATTTTCATGAATTCAAAACCTTTCATTGTTCGCTTCCTCGCGATTTTCTTACGTCAGGGGCAAGAATATTACAAACAAAAGTTAACACTAATGTATGTCTCGGTTGCTGCACCATCAGAAACAATTCTTCTTTCTTTCTCCCACTATATTTTGAATTTGCATGGACTTTCAGTTTCTGAGAACAAAAGATGTTTATAGAACTTAAACATTGCTAATAAATGCAATAAAAATAATCAAAGTCACTCAACCAGAAAAACAAGGTCAAGGTCAAAAGATGGGGATGCAACTGTGGTAAGCTATTATATTACTAGGGCATATGCATACCAAGTTTCATCAACCTAGGACCAATAATACTTGAGATATGGAGGTGTTTGCAAAACCTTAACATTGCTATTACATGTATATGTATTGAAAATTGTCATAGTCACTCAACCGGAAAATCAAGGTCAAGGTCAAAAGATGGGGATACAGCTGTACCAAGTTTCATCAACCTAGGACTTATAGTTCTTGAGATACGCAGGTGCTCGCAAAACTTTTCCATTGCTATTATAGGTATTGAAAACTGTCAAAAGCCACCGCCGCCGGTAAAGTAACACCTATGTCCCGCTCTGCTTTGCAGGCGAGACAAAAACTGCACCCCTCAAGCATTCGATGGTCAATTTCAACTTAATGAGTGAGTGAGTAATAACTATATTTCTTTTCATAGAAACACTTAAAAGATTAAATAAGGACAATGAACAAGAAGAGGATGATAAAATGAACAGAAAATGATGATGAGATATATAGATGTGGAGTGGGAGACAAAGGACAGCAGCAAATATTGAAGACCACATGGAAAGGAGAGGGTGGGTAGGGCGGATAATTTAGTCTGTATAGTGCTCTACTCGGTGGTCCACAAATGATTCTTTTACTTGCATGATTCGTGGCACCCTTGATGCACGTAAGCCCACTATGGTCAGCGATCAGGCTAACCGTTTTATAGACCTGACAACCCCGCGAAGAGGACAAGCCTATTCAGCCACAAAAGGTACACATTTTGTATATCTCACTAAATGGACTGATTTCCATTTGCTCTAGACTAAACATAAGCTTAATATAAAATGAATTTATTGACTATGTGTTATTGGCTTTTTTCGGTTTAAGCTATAATCAATTAATTTAAAGTAGATGTACCAAAAACATTAAAAGAGGTACATTTTTGTTATTCTGTCAGTTTAAGAATATAAAAGCAAATACATGCATTTTTATAAGATTTTCACTTGTACTTCTATAAATTCTTATTGTTAGATTTAAAAATTATTTTTTTTTAGAATTAGAACGTATTCTTATGAATACAGAATAGAAATAGAAATAGAAATTCTGTATTACCAATCATGGGGCCTTGAAGCCAAATGTACAATCACATATTACAATGATTTGGACATTTATATAACAAATACAATCATCATGTTATAAAATATTCCAACAATGTGAATTATTTTGAATATAAAATAATATGTAGAACCAGGCATGTACAGAATTTTGCAACAATAAAAAAGATGAAAAAAAAACAACAAAAAAAACCAATATGTTTGTGTGTTTTAGATTCATATTGAAGTAACCATTTGCACCCCCTCCCGTCAGTGAAGCTTTAATAACTAGTTTTAATAGGATCACAAGATACTGATTGGGTGAAAGTTGTAACAAGTGTTGTAATAAATATTTTGTTTGATATTTTTTTTTGTATTTTTTTCTGTAGGAATTGGAATGTAACGATTTTATTTTTTTCATTTTATTTGAGTTACGATAATCATTAAAAAAAAAATTTGAAGTTACGATAATCTGGCATCGGCGTTACGACGATCTTGCCGCATTTTTCTGTTGTGGATTTCTCCCAAACGGATGAATATAGATTCAAATCATATTAACAGTATATCGCTATCCACAAGACCCTTTAAATGGCCAAGTATGGTCGTGTATAGTTGTGTATTAAATGAATAAAAAGGAATTGTTTATTTTACGGGGGTTTCCCGTCGCCATATTGGGATCGTCGTAATTACAGTTACGATAATCCGCTTGTCTACAGTGAATATATATTGCATCACGCAAAACAAAACGCGTAGTTATCGCGCTTTATACAATGCCTTGATTGCAAATTTGTTCTTTATTACTTCACAGAAATTGGTCAATAGAAGAAGAAGAAATTATCTTCAACAGTAGAAGAAGAAGAAGAAGAAGAAGAAAGAAGAAGAAGAGGAAGAAGAAGAAGAAAGAGGAGAAGAATGTCCCACAAAGGGTATATTACAGTACATATAATAAATACATATACATGTAGTAACAAAAAATTGCACTTTTAAGATTAGCACAAAATCCATAGTCATGTCTCTAATTTTAATTAGTTTAAACATATTTATTTACCCTGTATTGGGAAACAAGCTTCACGCTTATATTAATCCCTCTCCATTAGAGTGTGTGTTTTAATTTCAAAACAAACTTATTCAAACTGTCAACATTGTATGTATTTCACAAACATAAGTCGAACACCTTTCTCAAACGATGTTGTTATATACTTGTGTTAAGAAATAGTGAAATAATAACTGGCACCAAGACATTTGTTTAAATTGAAAATGATGAGATGTGGAATAAGTGTACGTGACACAGCCCACAATCCAGCGGCAATTCAGAAAAAAACACAATTGACAACCGCCAGCAGCCTTCAACGAGGCCAGTAGGCGCTGCTCGCCGTTCTGCAATTGGTCCATGGTCTAAATAGAATGAATATAATTCAAATGCAGTCCTGAAATAGTCACAAATAGACCCACCCCTTAAACAAGGAACAAAAAGTTGATTTTCTCGACGCTCTTCTTACTTAATGTTTGACTGGATAGCACGTGTACGGATTGCAATATCCGGGTTATAAAATGTTGAATGTCGGGTGGCCGTTGATAGGGAAAATAAAGTTTATTTTTTTTGTAAAACACATTTTTTAGGGAAATGATGAAAGAAATGGAAGATTGAGTTATCCCGCTTTCATTACTTTATTGTAACTTTGAATACACAGAAAACTCCAATATTTGACCTAGTGTAAGGAACAAAGGTGGATTTAGAACCCGGGCGCCCTCCAATTTGGCAGGAAAATTTGATTCGGAACCGAGTGAAACAAAAGGTCCCAGAAGATTTATTTTAATTGCGCGCCCTTCCGTTTGAAAATTTCTTGGTCCTCTACAGTGGCATGTTCAATCGATTTGGTAGAGCGCATCTGATGAGTCTTAATACGACGAAACGCGAATCAGGCAAGGCAAATTTATCGTCTCGCACGTTGTTTTGATTTTATTAAATTATAGACGTTTTAAAATGGAATTCTGAAACAAAGTTTGAAGAATTTAAAGTATAACATACATAGACAAACACCAAGTTTGCCATTTAAAAATATTATTAAAATTTACAAATTTAAGACACCATAACTCTTATAAGTACATTATGTGACATTATACAGCGAGTCGAAAACAAAGTCGATTCCCTCGCTACTCTATTCAGGTTATGAACAACATAAATTAAGGACTATATGTTTGTACTACAATGTACTTAGGTGCAAATAAATTAAATACTGAATCATAATTAATCATTACTACAAAGTGCAATTAATTAATTTTTAATAAAAAGTTTCTGACTCACAAAATATTTGACAAAAAGATTTAAAGAAACGAAATTGTAGGCAAACAAAAAAATTCAATAATTGAAGAACTTTAGTGAGCACACTCAATTCTGTACCCCCTATCCAGTGCTACATACATGTACCAATATTGAAAGCTTACAATTGATAGTTGATGAGAAATCTGGTACGAAAGTTTTCAACTTATAATTTTTAGTGGAAAGGTCACCTCCTTAAACAGGAAGTAGATGATCGACAGATCTGAAAACGTACCCCATTACATTGGAATCTTACATTAAGCTACAAACCAAATATCTCAGGCTAACAATTAATAATTGCTGAAAAATTTCTTGATTTCGTCCCACAGAATGACCAGTCAAAAAAGCCGCCTAGTTAAACATGGTTAAACTAAATCGAAACTTGGTGATTCAAGTGATTGAATTATAATTTACCGGTAATTTTGACGATTTTCTGTATGTTTGCAGTACATATTTAACATGGTTATATTCAAAACAATAAAGCCCAACGGGGAAATTGTTAATTATTTAAATGTGAAGCTACGTAATAAGTTTCTGACAAACTTTGTAAGAAGCAGAGGTATACCAATGGGCTATCCGAATGTCAAAAGTCCGAAAGGGCAAAGACAAAACCAGTAAACACCAACAAAAACGGGACAAAAACAGACAACATGTAAAACATGGAAACACAAAATAACTGAATATCAATCGTCAACGCGAACTCCAGTCGAAACAAGAGTGGACTCACGTGCTCCAGAAGAGTAAGCAGTTCGTGCTTGCTATAGCACACCCGTCGCGATGCCAATAGTATATTCAGCGTGTCAAATCCGGTAAGGGAAGACAAAACAAAACCCTATGACAAACCAACATCTGCACTCATCTGAGAGATCGAAATCCCATATTTGTCCATAAGTGCATGATGTCTTCCGTAAAATTTCTTGAGTGAAGACAGCAACCGAGTAGCAACATAACCCTGTGTGAGCAATTTTTGCGTCAGACGTGTCGCTCTGCTAAGTCCCGCACGCTCTGGAGTAACGAATCAATACGTCATTTTCGAGTTCATTGCTTTTCCGGAAAAATCCCTCAATTACACAGAAATTATCACGTGACTTTACCAGTTTGTGAGTCAAACTGGTTTGCTGCCATCTAGACTTATTCAAAAGTGATTGTGAGATCATCAAAACAATAACATCTCCATGAAAGGTAAATACTTCAATTGAATGAAGAAATATTCTTACGTGCATAGAAATATTGTCAAAATTGAAGATTCTGTCTTTAATAAACAACAAGCAATATTTATTTTGATCTATTGCTCTTAATTGCACCGGAAGTCGTCATGCCTAGAAAAATATATAATAAAAGAACCTTTTCCGGATTCCCCAGCCATTCCGCAATAACCCGAAATTGACGTATTGAGATACGTAATCTCCATAAGCTGGAGCGGACGGAATTTTGTTACACAAGAAGGGAAAGTTGACGATTGGAAAGTTGAAGTCATCACGTTTGTCATAGAGCCTTGTTGAAAGTCTTACTTGAGAGTCAATTTCGAGATGTAGATCTAAATATGAAGCAGACTTCCTAGAATCCGTTGTGTCCTTAATCTCAAGCTCCTTGGGATATATGAGAGAAAGTCACCAAATCGAGAATTGTTTAGTGAAATGACATCATCAATATAACGGAACGTGAGGTTGAAAGAGAGAGCTAGTCTACGGTTTTTTTTTGTCTAGAAGAGATTGTAAGAAGTCTGCTTCATATGAATGAAGAAACAAATCGGCAAGCAATGGTGCACAATTAGTGCCCATTGGAATCCCTATTGTTTGCTGAAAAACACGTCCACCAAACTGAACAAATATGTTGTCAATAAGAAAATTGAGCATGTCGATTATTTGGTCTTCTGTAAATTTGTTCTTTTTCTTAGACTCATTGATAACAGAGGAAATCAGGTAATATTGGTTAAATTATTACATCTGTACCATTATTGAGGTCAAGTGAGTATTTGTTTCTACATTTATTAGTTTACCAGAAAACGGGTTTTGTAACATGTATTATCGATAATACATACATCAAGTAACATTTATTGGTATAATCTTTTCCATTTCTTATCATTCTCAAAAGAAATACATATTAAAACGGTGGATGTCAATCTCACATAATTACATGTACAGTTGAGGCCAGTTCTAATACGTGTATCTCCTTAGAACTGTCAGAACTGTCAGGAATCAGTTCTCATTCTGTTCTGCTGACAGTTCTATGACAATTTATGACAAGCCGTGTCCTGTCATAGAACAGTTCTGGAAGTTTTGCCCCATGACATATGTAGAACTGTTCTACGCCCTGACAGATTTTTTAGCTGTCTTACGCAGCTCTAACCTGTTCTGCGCCTTGACAGTTCTAAGCTCTGACAGTTCTAAGCCCTGACAGTTCTAAGCTCTGAAAGCTCCTGACAACTCCTGACAGCCCCTGACAGTTCTATTCTGGTTCATTATCCAAAGTAATAAAAGTTACATGGCTATCGGGTATACAGTTTTAACAGAAAGCTAATAATTTTTTAAACAAAATTTAAACATGTAGCTTACAAAACATTACAATTAACAACACATGACGTCATTTAGAACTGTCAGTGCCTGTCATAGCCCAGGACTGTCCGAGTGCAGAACTGTCATGGACTAGAGGAGTTCTAAGCTGGCAGGGGCTAGAGGAGTTCTAAGCTGACATGGCCTAGAACAGTTCTAGAAGTGTCAGGGACTGGGACAGTTCATGACATTTCTGTCCCAGAACAGTTTATGACAGTTGGTGGCCTGGGTTAGAACAGTTCTAGAACTGTCAGGAGAGCCTGGCAGTAGAGATGTTAGAACAGATATCAACTGTAAATGGTTTTAAAGGTTTGGGGTAAGGGTTAGGGTAAAGTGTTAGTTAAGGTAATGGTTAGGTTGAGGGTAAGGGTTAGATTTAACATTAGTTTGCGATAAAAACTTCATAATAATGCAATCAGTTTTATTGAAATAAATATCATTGACCCAGACATAAAATAAGAATAATATAGTCAAAATAAAAGAAAAAGCATTACACTGTGTCCTTACTACATCCTATCCCTTTGATTATGTTTTGTCAAACACGAACCAAACTAACGCCCGATAACATTTAGGTCTTTCACACAAACATTGGACCTTAATTAAAAGATGTCTAAGAAAAAGACAAACCGAGAAAGATTGCCGAGAGTGATCTGGTTCACGCATTTCTAATTAGTTTGTTGGTTTAATCAGTTTTTGTAACACGAAAACCCGCCACTCCTATAATGCATTAGTAACAAAGTACGGAACGCGGTAGTGACACACGCGATAGAATTAGTCACTAGAAGAGACAAGTACTCTGGATCGGGCATATTGACTTGCTAACCCTTGTTTACACTTCAAGGTCGATCTAGAATCGTCTAGTGTATTATTTCTTGATTTTACTAGAGGGACACAATCTTACATGACTTTCAAGAAATACTAAATCTATCCTTTTTGTAACACGAAAACCCGCCACTCCTATAATGCATTAGTAACAAAGTACGGAACGCGGTAGTGACACATGCGATAGAATTAGTCACTAGAAGAGACACGTACTCTGGATCGGGCATATTGACTTGCTAACCCTTGTTTACACTTCAAGGTAGATCTAGAATCGTCTAGTGTATTATCTCTGGATTTTACTAGAGGGACACAATCTTATTTATACTTACATAACTTTCAAGAAATACTAAATTTATACTGATTTTCTTAATAACTATACACTTTTAGAGTTAAGTTAGTTAGTAGTAGTCAAGTAAATTCTGGTAGTAAAAGTGTCTTCTAGTGAGTTTATTTTAAAATTGGCCAAAACCGTTTGAAAGTATTAATTTATGACGTTTATCTAGAAATTGAACACAGACTCTTAGTGCATGTCGAATAAAATGTATTGCATGCTTTTGGGTGTTTTTTTTTGCAGCGGTTTTATCTTCGCTTACTTTTGACAAAAAGAAGCAAAGAGTACAAACAAGTCATAAGCATGTCAAAAGTTCGGCAGGGCAAATACAAACTAGTCAACACGAACGAGGACAGCACGGAGAAACTAACAACATGAAAATATAAAACAAACACAGAAAAGCAACCAACAACATGAACTCAAGTAACTAATATTAGGTCAGGTGCTCAGAGAGAAAAGGTAGTTATTGTTTACTGTAACACACCCGTCGTTATTTCATAAAACAATATAACAACCAAATCAATACAAAAAGTTTCATTCATGAAATAACATCTTTTTGAATTCGGTCCATACTTTAACTCAATGCTGTGACTAACGAAGAGGAAAAAATCACTTGTTATGCAATTTCTATCACAGATGCATTTTATTGAAGCTTAAAATTTAATTACAGTCAAGCGTTGGTGATACATTGATTTACCATCCTCGTTTTTGAAACATTCTATCGACCGCGACAATGACAAGAATGTATTTCTTTCCCCGTTATATTATCAAGGTACCTCAGACGTTTTTATTGAACTAAATACTTCTATAGATTTCCTTAATCTGTGTAAATTGTCTATCCCTCATGAAAATCAATGTTCTATAGAAAACTTTTCTCTGGGGGACATTTTTTGCTTCTCTAAGCTATTATTACCTAGCAGTAAAATCTATTCACCATAGTTTGTAATTATAACGTTAAGTAAACAGGGACTCAAGTATACTTAAGCCAGTGACTTAAGCCAGTATTGTTGGACGATTGAAATATCAAGCTTTATTAAGAACCACTTATTGAGACTTGTTTGTATATGATAAAAGAAAAATGTTTACATTAGTTGCATTAACACCATCATCTGTTTTGCTGCTTATAAACATTATGAAAATGATTTAAATGCAACCCTTTAAACATTTTTGAAAGCATTCTGCCATTAGAGTGGGGGTAAGGAGGAAAAACGTGGAATCCAATTCCAAGTTAAGTTCAAGTTATGAACTAGCCTGTCTTATTCCTCTATTTTTCTATAACATGTATAAATTACTTTTATCAGCAAATTGAACTCAAGTCGAAACGAGAATGAACTGATGTGATCCAGAAAGGTATAAGCAGTTCCTGCTTGGTTAACGACGTCGGTCAAATCCGATATTTATGTATAGAAATATTGTATTTGTCTACAAGAACATGATGTCTTCTTTTTAATTTTTTGAGTGATGACAACAGCCTGGGAGCTACATAAACCTTTGTTAAGAATTTGCCTGTAAGACGTTACGCTCTATCAATGAAGTCACAATACTCTCCACAAGTAGTTGTGATAGGTATTCTTCATTGGATGGAACGGACGTACTTTTGCTATACAAAAAGGGAAATTTGACGATTGGAAAGTTAAAGTCAACGCGATTGGCATAGAATTTCGAGATGGACTTTGACATTCAAATGCCCTATAATAGTATTGGTACTTTCTAGCTTCGATAATTATAAATAAACAAAAGAAATCAAACCAAACAAATGTTCATACCATATTTTAATATAGTTTTATAATAAGTGTAACATTTAAATTCTGACAATATGCTTTTTTTACTAATATGCCAGTTTCTTCAGCACCAATTAGCCAAACGTTATCTAAAGATTCTAAAATTTAAATATTTGCATCGGTTTATTTTGTAATGCTGTGTAAAGCTCTCCGTTCAAAAAGCAAATATGCGCCCTTTTCCATTTGTTTTTCAACATGCAATATTTTTGTCTAATTAGGAAAAGCTAAGAAAAGACTTGTGAAAATTTAATATCGCTTTCGAGTGAGTGTTATTACTTCTTATATAAATAATTAAAACAAAGCAGCAAGCTAATAAAACATCTGCCTTGGATTAAAAATGTGTTTCTACAAGATATTTTCTTTTAACGAAGATTCTGTAATGAATTAGAAAAAGACTGGAATATGGTGTACAACATGTAAATAAAGGTAAAAACTAAACTACCAAACTGGGATGGTCAATCTCATATATCCCAAAAGGCAAAGACATTCCGATGAAATTGAAAATCCAAATAGTCCTGACTTGATACAGGCATTCAAAAAGAAATGCATGTTTACGGCGCCAAACCTCCATCTTCCATTACTATCTTAGGGTCCGGTGACATAAAACACAACATGTGTAAGTATGCTTAACACAAACATGATCAAACATCAAACGAAACGAAGGAACAACACTTTTATTGCTGTGCCTACGGTCGATCTTTGACCATCGTTAAACCTAAGATGAAGTGTTAAAAATCCTATTACATTGACCTGCACTTGAACACTATTTACTATATCTGTGGAGAAAACGAAAACTGGGAATATATTATATATACTTCATTTTAAACATAATGCAATTGATCTCCAAATCTCACAACCCAAAATTCAATGGCTCTTATATACTATATATCTTTGAGCACAAGTATTAAAAGTACAGGTCGAGATATTTTACTCTTTTGCAAGTAAAAAACATTGTTATTTGTATCGATATAGACTTGCTACAAGTCCCTTTCTAACTTTTTTTTTAATGTCAAGGGGTTATATAGAAATTATGCTATTAGAGACAACATATGTTTAGTGATTATGTGAGGAAGAAAGGGACTTGTCTCAGCAATCTGAGGGTAATCGTTATCAGTGAGATGTAGAATATCCATTGGTATTATAAGAAAATATGACATGTATGATAGAGAGTAATGAGATAGAGAGGGACTTGTAACAAGTCTTGTTTCCGTAACACGTCGGTTTACTTGATACATCAAAACCAAGACCCATCTGTTCTCAACAAAAGAAAATGACACATCGGAACTCAATGGATTATACAACAGAAATGGATGTGTTGTTTTCTTCTGTTATTTAAATGAGAACAAATGGGGTTGACCTATCGTGTTGGGTTTCGACGTATCATGTATTATGGTGTATTTAATTTTTCAGTTGGAAGAAGCAAAGGTGTACCGAAGGGGTAGTCAATCATCATTAAGGACAAAGACAAAACCGGTACACAACAAAAATCGTCACATCAAAACAAACCACACAACATAAAAAACAACAACAACAAAAGAAATGAACAATACAAACAATAAATATCTTCGATATGCTTTCCAAGCAGCAATAAACATTGCAGTTTTTGTTCTTCATTATGCTTTTTTTGTTACTTTCCATACTTTCCATGTATCATTTAGACATATATAATTAACATGAATAAAAAATGTGTTGTACTGAGATGATCACCTCAATATATGTCTTAACAACCATGTTGTGTATTGAGTAACTACCGGACCCAAAGACCGCAATGAAAGAGGGAGATATGGCGCGCCATAAAACCTGCTTAATTAAACCTACCCTTTTTAAATGCCAGTAAAAAGTAAGGATCATTGCAATCTTCATTTTCTTCGGTATATGTCTTTCTTATTTTGTCTTTCTTGTGGACATTTGAGATTAATCCTCCTAGTTTGTTAATTGTGTTGTTACCTCTCTGCATCAAGACTTGCAATTTATAGCGTTGTTTGCTTTTCAGAAATAGAACAAAACACGATTTTTTTTGTCAAGTTTGTCTGCTATATACACACACTCAATAAGCGCATCACGGAATCGGGAAGGTCAATGAAACACGAAAGTTTTATTACTATTGAATCAATTCTGTCTGGATTAATCAAGGTAATTACAAACGAGTCAATGGAAAACAATCAGATCATCGAATTATTCTACGATCTTTGCTTGTTTGGTTTTGTTTTTTTTGTGTTTTTTTTTATTTAAAGAAGCAGATACAAAAGGGGAAGTCCAGAATAACATAGACAAAATAGGTCAACACCAAAAACAACACAGAACGCATACAAATATATCTATGATCTAAAGCTATCTTCACACGAACAGGTTTTTTTTTTCTTTTACGCAACTGGCCATCCGATTTTTTTTTGGTTCAGCCGTTCTTCTGACAAAAAGTTTGATGAGATTTTAGTGCAAATATCTGACGATTTGTGTCAGATGTCCTTTTTCATCAAACTGTTTAAAGAAAACTATCGTGTAAATGCCAAAAGGACAACCAATAAGAAGCGTAAATATAAGCTTGTGCTAGCTATTATAATCATGATAATTGTAATAAACATGTAAAGAAGACTTCTAAGAATCCGTATAGTACTTTATCGCAAGTTCTTTGGGATATTTAAGAAAGTAATACTCACTAAATTGATGATTTTTAAGCAATAAGACATCACCAAATATTAAAACGAAATTCAATGTTTATAGGTAAAGTAAGACTACGGTTGTTTTTGACATGGTGATTGTAAAAAGTCTGCTGAACGAATATACATGTACATATCAGAAAGCATTGTTGCAAAATTCTTGTGGGCCAAAAAAAAACTGTAAAAATAGTTTTATAAGAAATTTAGATTATTCTCGTATCTGTTAATTGGGAGGGGGTTTTAGACTCATATATGACAACATAATTCTTGGTTTAATCCAGATATTGGTACCTGTGTTTTCAAATATCTTTTAGGAAATCCGAATCGTACATGTAATACTATCAAATCGATATTTTAGTTTTGCATGTGGAGTTGAAGTATATACAATGTTTAAACTATCAAATGTTTTAATACTTACTATAAAAATATGAAAGGAGAATACCGTTATTTTTTTCAATTTATTTAAATTGATATATAAACGTTACCTTATTTGTATGTTATAATTCGAAACGAAAAATTCAAATGATTTCTGTGTTACATCTTCACAAAACACTCTTTAAAGAAAACATTACTTAAATCATGTTATACTCAAATTTCTGGTGTAAGCTTTAAGTAGGGTACAAAATAACTATTTTAATAGCATATTCAAACAAAAAATACGAAAATAGAGACATTTTTTTCTACAATTTT
This sequence comes from Arcuatula senhousia, assembly GCA_963971305.1. Lineage (NCBI taxonomy): Eukaryota > Metazoa > Mollusca > Bivalvia > Mytilida > Mytilidae > Arcuatula > Arcuatula senhousia. The sequence continues at coordinate 1,097,730 of OZ020305.1, forward strand.
TTGGTACAGAAATGAAAATGATCCGTTGATAAACAGTATTAAAATGGAAAACAAAATGTAAAAATGTTGGTCTAACATTAAACGTATCCCGTACAACATGCTTTTTTTATATACCATCCTTAGTAACACATAAAGACGTTCGACTTAGTTATACTGAAGTTTGATTTATAGTGACTGTAATGACACAAGACATAGATAAACAATTTGGCTGTAGATATTGGTAGCAAACAGAGAAATATTGACACATGGTAATTATTAGTTGTAAGCTAATGTTGCATAATTTAGCAAAAAATAAAATCCTGACCTAATAATACATCGAGAGTACATTATCATGCTAACTAAATGTCTTTTATCTATTTTCCATGTACAATATGTTGTCATTATACTAACTAATAAACCTGAAAATATGCCAAACTCTCAATTGTTAGCTGGTAAATGTACATTTTGTAAATCACTGGTTACAAATATAACAACTCATTAACTCACTAACATAAGATTTTGACGAAATAACGATTCATTATTCACATAAGAAGCAAAGAGTTGCAAATACATATGGGCAAGTCGAATGTTAAAAGTCCGAATGTCAAAGACAAAGCCAGACAACACAAACAAAATAACACGAAGAGACATAGTCACAAACTAAAACACAAACAACAACTGAATAGCAATCAGCAACGCTAACTAAAGCCGTACCGAGAGTGAACTTAGGTGCTCTGGAAGGGCAAGCAGATCTTACTGTTGAAACACACTCGTCGTATTGTAATAAGGTCAATTCAGTGTGTTAAATCCGGTAAAGAAGAACAAAACAAAACTTCTACTAAAAAACGAACATCTCATCGGAGAGACAGAAAATATCAATTCTGTTTCTGTTTCTGTCTACAAGGAAGTGTCTGACACAGTTTAGAATAAGTGCTCATAAATTGGCGATAGAGAAAGACAGGTATTTAAATATAAACAAAACTAATCGATTTTGCAAACTTTGTAATACACAGGAAATCGAAGACAAGATACATTTTCTTATGCACTGTCCCTCGTACACTGTAGAGCGGTCAAATCTATTCAGTGAAGTAGAGAAACTTTGCTCAAACTTTCAACACTTAGACGTAACTAACAAATTTATCTGGTTGTTATCTTGTGAAAACGAAAATATATGCAATATGTTAGCATCTTATACCCAAAAATGTTTTCAAATACGAGAAACTGTTAGTAGATTATGAATCGTCACGAGTCATGCTACATGTGTAATTATTGTTTGTTTTCTAATTTGTTTAATTTATTTCCATTATTATTGTCAGATTATTATTTTTCATGTACGAATTATGTATTTATATATGCTCTTTCGAGGGCCCATGATTTGGTGTAATAAATTACACTTATACTTACGAGCGCATGACGTCTTATGTACAATTTCTTGAATTAAAAAAACATTCAGACGTAACGCTACATGTCATATACGGTCTGGAATTGTTTAATACATGTGCAGGTTAGGCGGAAAGAGTGTCTACTTCCGAGACTTGTAGACATTTAAAATCATGTTTCAAATTGTGTGTACTTGTATTCGATATTGGTCTTTTACTTGAAAGCAACATTAAACACTAGGCGTTGTTGTTACCAGGAAATGTTCACTGAATCACTTGACAATTTGGTAGGTTTCTGTTATGAAATTAATTAAGAAATTCCAATTGTAGCATAGACAACACTAAATATAAATTTCATCAATATTCGAACCGATATAGAATGAGACAATGGAGTTAACAAGTAAATTATCGAACATACATTTTGTAGCTATAGGCTTTTAATCTGAAAATGTCAAAAATAGTAGACTGTCGTAGAGCTCGCAAAGACGGCCTTTTTATCATAGCAAAAATACCGTACATTTACACGTACAATGTTACTGTTAAAATATCACCGTACATTTACACGTACAATAACTACAGTCCAGTTTAACTGTCCTGTTTTTATCCAGTAACAAAACTAAAATATATCAACAATAAAGTATTAGATATTACGTACGTCATTGACGCCCAATATGATATATCGTCAATTTCGTAAAATTTTAAACTGAATATATCCTTTTTGACACTCACACATTGCAGCCATACAGTGAATTACTTCTTAATGATTTCTTAATGCTCACAGTTGATTGTGAACTTGAAATGAAAAAGCAATCGTTAATTGTTTTTTTACAAATTACACATTTGATTTCAACTTTTTGTAAAAATGGCGGGAAGTCAGCCATTTTTTTTCTTGTAATTGACCGCATGCAGAAACAAATTCGTCTATCCTAAAATATGAAGCTTGACTACCTAAACATACGGAATCTTTCTTAAATTTACAACTGTCCTACCTGACATTTCTTGTATCACAGATAAATTAACTTGTACACCAGAACTTAAATCTCAGAAAAGAATTCTAGTACTCTGTCATAACACAAAAGGAAGTATCCTAAGTGTTTAAATTTCATAAAGCTAGTATCCTCAATACTTAAATCTCAGTACTCCGTCACCGTACAAAACTTAGTATCTATGATATTGTGAAAACACGAGTTAAGCATGTTCTTTGTGTCATCATTATGCCAATGAAGATGTTTTTGGCTGACAAAACTCATAACAATAATTTACATGAGATGTCATACTCCTTTGTTTTAATTATACACTTCTGAATAAACAACCCATTCCTAAACAACGGCAATCATTAACGCAGTCGTTAACCCCTTATCTACATGTTGTCTCCTAAGTTGGTTCACTACACTAATCACTCGTCGAGCAATAGGACTGAAAACCGTCCGCCAGTCTGTCTGTATCGTTGGTGTTATTTTGCTTTCCGCAGCTTTGTGTTATTCTTATAACAGTACATGTATATGGTTTTGAGGGACAAAGTCCCCTTCAGTAACCCATTTGTCAAATCCATTTTGCTGCAGTGTAACTACTATACACTGTGTTCTTATACCACAAGATTTTATTTATCATTTGTTATATTTGATAAACTCAACACCTTCTTACACAGCATACATAACCTACAAGTGATTTCAATTTTCCTGGGGTCGTGCAACTCTAGAGGAAACCAGTCTTAAGTTACTTGTATCGATCTCGGCCTTTGCCTGACTTAGAAAATGACTCCCCATAGTCAAAAAAGATTACGTATAAATATTCATTTTTGTTATCCCTAGGTAATCTGTACTGTAATCGTTAAGCACTCCGTAATCTAGTTAAGCAAATGATAGAAACCAGGAATGCGACAGAAAAAGAATTAAATAAAGATTTTCTGTTGAGCAACATAGTATACTGAAATCAATTATTTACTACTAGACCGACGTGGTCACTAATTAAAATAAATTACAGCCGTGAAAAGTCAAGAGTAAAAGTACGATAGATGTCAGTTTCTGTTTTTAGCCAAAGAGTGTATTTGTTATTTAATTACAAAAAAAAAGATTTTGATGAAACCCGTCGGTAAAAAATCATATTTTAACATTCAAAACACTTTTGAGAGAATGGTATGAAATTGTATTACGCGCATCCTAAAAAAAGAACCGATATACTCACACCGTAAAATCAAACACAGATATGTTATCTATAAATGTTTTGAGTCATCAAATCAATGTCACAAACGGACAGACATACAACCCTAGAGAGACCATTTATTTTCAGTTTGAATACATGTGAACAACATAAGTTAAAATTGGTCTTTCTTTTTATTCATGCCACTAGTAAAGCGAAAAAACCTTTTGAACGAACAAAATTTACTTGACAAGTCTTCTTTACACTGAACGTGTATATAAAGCAATCATTTGAATTGCGACAATGAGATCCACATTGGTCAAAGTCATACATATTTGTAAATACAATATAATGTCTTTGTATGTAGAGTTACATGTTCATTGTTTTTTGTATGTTTTTACACGTATATTTGTATTTGCTTAACCTCTTTGAGGTTTTATTATGCAATAAAGTTAATATATTGTTCAGTAGTGTTAAGTTTTCAAGTTCAGCAGTTTATCTTCAAGGCCGATCCAGTAATGTTAGGTGCGTAAATTCTTGATTTTACTGGACATGATCTTGATTTTATTTGATCTACTTCAAAAGAATATACTGAATTTCTTAACATACTAAATTCCTTAACATACAGGACATTTTGAGAGTCCAGAAAATTTAGAAGTTGTCAAGTAGGTTTTACAGGACGCATGATTAAAGAAGATAAGAAACATCCATGAGACATGTTCAAATCGACATTCGTAAAGTCAAACAAAGCTAAAGACACACGACACAACAGCGAATAGCGAGCACAGCTCATAGCGGGCACGAAATATCTGCAAGAGCGGGGAGCTCTACAGCAAGCAAAATTATGCCTAATGTTGATATTGATTTTTCATAGTCTGGATATACTTCTCAAAGTTAAAGGTGCGGTCAGCTAAATTTCAAAACATTTACCCCCAAATTATCAATGAAAAGCAAGAACATTTTATAGGTCCCCGCCTATTGAGTGGGAAGAATCTAAGTCGGCTCTTTAAACAGGAAGTAGCTGAAAACATATCCCAACATATGGGACCCCTACCTGAAGCTGCAAACCAAATATCGAAAGCCTTTGATTCATAGTTTCTGAGAAAAGTGTTACAAATAATAGTGTGACGGACGCACACACGGATGGGCGCCCGACATTTCTATGTCCCCGCTCCGCGTTGCGCGTTGTGGCGGGGGAAACAATACAAGAAAAATATTCCGATGACGATGAGAAGTAATTGAATGATGTTGGATTTTTTTAGTTTCATAAGAATATTTCTTACGTTCATTCGCCCCATGCATTTCGTCTAAAACTGTCTGTGTGTTGGTGTTTAACGCTCTTTATCGATGCATTTGGGCCATGTAGGGCGGTCAGTTTGATTGGTGGAGGAAAGCAGAAAAAGTCATTTTTTGCTGTTTTGCGTGTATTGTCGGTTGTTGCATTTTGTGGAACAGTGAACAAACTTTTAAACTAAAAAAGTATATAAATGAAGTACACGTACATTACTAGTATTCGAAATACACAAATATTGGTCAACTTTTAATTATGCAATGCTTGCACAAGTTTATAATTAGACAATGCTTATTTCATTTGTACTTGTTTCTTGGTTACTCGTAAGTCAATGCGGCCAATACTGATATAATTGTGACGTCATGTAATGACGTTTATTGATTTGAAATGTATATATTTGTATCAAATCAATATTACTACTTGTAAATTATATATCTACCAGATTGAAAATATCAACACAGTTGATGAATTAGTTTTGGTATAATATTTATCAGCCAGAACCAATATTGATATTGCCAGGGATCAATGTTCGCCTGCTAAAAATATCACTTGATTTGTTCTGACCTATAATCAGCAGATATCGCTTCAGAACCAGTCCACAAAAGGAGATAGGTCAAGGGGTTACTAGCTCTCTTTCGTCGAAAAATCATTCAACTTATTGAACCGATTTTTTCCTCTCTATAATTATATCTATGAAAAATTCTGAAAAGATTAAAAATGTTGCTAATAAGAGGTTACTCTTTGAAATGTGCATATACAGCATAATCAAGTAAACCATTTTAATGCCCGTTTTGATATTTTATAGTTTGAAACCACTGGGTCCATAATCACTGCTGGTGGACCGGATTGACCAGGGTCCATAATTTAATCCTGAGAGACAAAAGAAGTGAGTTCAATGACCGTGAAATCTTAAGATGTTTGATATTGCTACACCTTAATTAATGAATCAAATGACTAAACAATGACTGTTAAGTATCGAAAGTTAAATGTTTAATTTCATCTGTACAAGAAAAAAGTGAATGTAAAACAGAATTGACACTTATTAAAGATACAGACTAATAGACTTATTTTTACCAACATCAGTAAAATGTTTTAATATGTCTGGGTTCGCCAAATAGTGGGAAAATGAATCACATTTCGTTGTCCGATATCGGGAGTGTAGACAGAAGAGTTTATCAGCTTTAAAATGAGACCCCACAAGTGTGTGTACATTTTTCAGAATTGAATCATCAACCGAAAGTGCTACCATTGACGGCAATGGAAAACCATAGTAACGTTGAGCCATTTGTCCCCAAGGGTAATTATATGCCTGTCGCGAAATTTACCAAAATATTCTTAAGCTGTAAATTTTAAATTGTTAAAACAAAATACTAAGTTTTTTTTTTCCTTGTTCTGTACATGGTCAATACCATCGGTGCTTTTCTTTTCTACCGTCTAATCTGTCAATACATTCATTGACTTAAAAAGGAGGGTGTTAATCTTTTTGTTTTTTCTCCACTCTCCACCATGACCAGTGTATACAAAGTTTTATACAGTAATATTTCTTTTCAAATCGATCCACAGTTCAACATGTAAGTTTTGATTGGATATTTCTTATACCAAAAATCTTAAATTGAACATCTAATATTCTACCTGTTTTCCAAGTTTTTTGCTCCTAGCGTGACTGATGAAGGTTAATCAAGAAAAGCGCTTCACACTCAGTTAAATTTTGCTTTTGTATACATTTATCAAAATCATTTCAATATGTGGATCTTGTCTTTCTGGCACATATTCCATATTCTTTCGTTTTTAATGCAAATTTTCAAGAAAATTAAGTTTGTGGACAAAAGAAAACTGTCTCCTTAAGTTATGTAAGTAGTAAACCTAACACAAAAACCAATGCTACAACGACAAGGGTGTCACATTGTTACAACTTTCACTAATAAAGGCAAAAATCTTTTTAACGGCGGACATAATTTACTTGACAAGTCAACACAAAATTTGTTAATTGTTCAATAGAGTTAACAGTTCAAGTTCAATTTCATTGGTACAGACTGTAAATCTTCAAGGCCGATCCAGTAATGTCCAGTGTATTAACTTTTGATTAAATTTGACCCGATCTTGATTTTCACTTGATTTACTGCCAGTAGAATATACTGGATATCTCAAAATACTAGACACTTTGAGAGTCCAGTATAAAATCTAGTAGTAAAATGTTCTTCTAGGGTTTAGTTCTTAAGTTTAAAATTAACATGCACGTAAACATCTTTAGCGCTTGTCAAAGTCCTTCATTAACACAATAACAGAAAAAACAAATCAATAGACTTATTTTTCTGCTCTCTATTTACTTGTACCAAGTATTTACATGTTAACTATGTTTTGACTTATCCACGTCCTCGCTATGTTTGTTTTGATTATGTTCAAAATAATTCCACAATCTTCATTTTTTTAGATTCGTACTACATCCAAAAAGGTACATAAAACATCCATTTAAGTTCGCGATACGATCAAAGAAGCATCAAGCACGTCTTTTCTATATACATTCAACAATTAATTACTTTCCCTGACCTATTTATCCAGTGTGACGGGGGCATTTCAGTAGGCATTGGGGGAAGGGCAAATGACGCTAACGATATCCCGATTTAAACGTAAAACACGTAGACGATCGTTTTAATTTGTAGGTGCAAGCGTTTTCTTTACGTTTTGGCCCTTCATGTTAATAGCAATAATTGTTGTTTCTTTGCTTTATTTGATTTCAAGATTTTGTTTAATTATGATATTGTGAGATGCATATAAAATCCATATACAGTATCTTCATTCTTAGAACAATTATTTCTTCATTTAAAAATCATAGAAGACTTTGCATCGCTATAGCTGTAAAAATATAAAATAAAACCCTTCACTTTACCTTCTAAAGTAAAAAAAACATCAGTTAGACCAATAAATCGGTTCGTTGATGGCATTATATTGGCTTCGATATCTGCCACGGTAGTTTTATCGGGATTATTAAATAATCGTCATCTTCCGTTAATGTTGCAAGCCAAATTTAACGAGAATCTATCGACGTTTTCATGCCAGTGGTGTCATTTTCAATTTGGGTTCCAGTATATTTTGATGCTTTATTGATTTCATAAACGGCAGCAAAAATCAGCAGTCGAGACTATAGAATATAGATAAGGATTCTTTCAATGATATTTAAGACTGTGTACTCTTAAATTGGCATTTTTACGGTATTATTTCAGTTGCTTTAGTGTATCTCTTTTGAGGCAAGAAAAAAACCCAGATGTCTTTTTAAACGACAAAATATACAAGTTTGTTTAACGCGAAACCAAAATTTTTGTTCAATATGAAAAAGCAACAATTAATAATACCTAAATAAGTATTATCAAAATGTCCCAAAAAGGGCCTAAAGAATGTAAAAATGAAAACCCCTATCCTTCAACCCGTGATCCAACCTTAAATTGGGCTATTTTCATACATGTCATAGGAAGGTATCTTCTAGGTAGAACATAAATGATTAAAGAAGCAGAGGTACCAATGGGGTATCCGAATGTCAAAAGTCCGAAAGGACAGAGACAAAACCAGTAAACACCAACAAGAACGGGACAAAAACAGACAACATGTAAAACATGGAAACACAAAATAACTGACCATCAATTAACAACGCGAACTCCAGTCGAAACAAAAGTCAACTCAGGTGCTCCGGAAGAGTAAGCAGTTCCTGCTTGCTATAGCACACCCATCGCGTTGCGAATAGTCCATTCAGCGTGTCAAATCCGGTAAAGGAAGACAAAACAAAACCCTATGACAAACCAACATCTGCACTCATCTGAGAGATCGAAATCTCATATTTGTCTATAAGTGCATGATGTCTTCCGTAAAATTTCTTGAGTGAAGACAGCAACCGAGGAGCAACATAACCCTGTGTGAGCAATTTTTGCGTCAGACGTATCGCTCTGCTAAGAAAATCGATGTAAGTCCCGCACGCTCTGGAGTAACGAATCAATTGAGATACATAAACTCCATAAGCTGGAGCGGACGGAATGTTGCTACTCAAGAAGGGAAAGTTGACGATTGGAGAGTTGAAGTCATCGCGTTTGTCATAGAGCCTTGTTGAAAGTCTTCCTTGAGAGTCAATTTCGTGGGGCCGAGTGTGACAATACCGTCAGACTTACATCGCTCCTAAATGTTAATCTGTGATGATTCCTGGACAGTGCAGGAATGGGTTAGAAGGCTTGAAAACTCCATTAACAGAATCAACCATCTTAGTGTTCTCAAAACGAAATACAAAAAGTTTCAAATAAGATATTTCCTACACAAGGGTGCCAATAATAATCTATAGCTGAACTAAGTCAGCTAGTTCATTCTCTGGTATATTATTACCTTTTTGTTAGTGTTTCTATGACATTTTGATATTTTTTTCCTTGTTCGCCAATTTTGATATCTTTCTTGCTTTGATATATATTTAGAGACGATTAATCAGTACACTAATTACATGTAATAGTCATATATCTACCTACATTTGTTTTTACTATCCATCACAAAGCTGATATTATATCGGTATTTTTAGTATTTTGTGCAATTCTACATCTTTATTTTTTTCCTTTTTCGCTAAATTTGGTGCCACATCAAAGCAATCAATTCATTTTTTTTAATAACAACAGACAGCTATCAATCAATCAATTAATTAATGCATCCACCTACATGTACATGTCAGTTCAACATCTGTCTACACTACTAGGCCTAACGTCACGATTGAGTTTTGTCATATCACTACTATTATATATCTTGATCTATTAATAGAGTCATCTATTTACATGCAAACATAACAAGGATCGTGTTAAGAAGCAAACAAGCATACCACAAGATGTTACTTCATTAGATCAATCTTCAATTGTTTCGTATGTTTACCTAAAGACAGAGATAGATGAAAGCTTAAGTTCGACCAAGGCGCAGTTTTATATGCAAACATTTAGCACTGCTGGTGGAGTTTAAATTCCCCGAGGTTAGCCCGCTCCGGCACCAACACTTTTGAGTTGGAGAATACATCAAAGCTTTAAATTATCCGTCTAAATTTCAAAATTGTCTAAACCCTAAGGTTCTTCCTAAACCAGACATAGGTTGAATATCTAAGTAATGATTTGGTTCCCCAGTTTGGTAGTTTTGGTTATACTGTTCTATGCTCTTCATATTCATACAGTGTTTGGCATTTTCAATATTTTTGGTAGAGCGCCTCTGATGAGTCTTGAATAGACGAAACGCGCGTCAGGCGTAGCAAAATTTATTGTCTGGAACTTTGTTGTCATTTGTATTTCCACGATCGAGAAGGAAGCAAAATAGAATACCTTACACCAAACCATGAGGCTACCCCTTTATAGCATTCAGGTTTACTTAAAGACTTAATAAACCAAAGATTGGTGAAAGCTTCAGTTCGGTATAGACATATTTCAAATTTAAATTTTAAATGCAAACATTGCAACGATTGTGTAAAAAGCAAACTTTAAAAAATAGTATGGGGGCAATCAAAAACGCAAACAACAAGAAAACGGAGAAACAGACAACACAAACATCCTATATCAAGGCGTAATGAGAATGAACTCAGGTGATCCGGATTGATAATAGTAAACAGAATCATACAGGCATACCTTAATACATCACATGAAGATGTTGCACATAATGATCAATCAACCTACAAAGTTATGGTATGTTTACCCAACGGCAGAAATAGGTCTCGGTTTGAATATATATAATGGATAAAATGCACAGAGATCACTTTCGTCACGACTTGAGGTTGCGTTCGGTTGTTTTTGTATTGTTTGTTTTTTGTGTTGTCCTCTTTTGTTTTTGACAGGTTTATTCTTCTTTTGGCATCCAGCTTGATACCTGCCATTTTCATACTGTTCGGTATGTCTTCCATTTTTGTCTTTTCTCTTGGACATTGAGATTGATCCTCCAAGTTCGGTAATTTTGTTCATGTTGTTATTACCTCTATTTCACTTTGTTCGTGTAATGCCATTGGTTTTGTTTAAATGCTGCTGATGATCGATAAATCACAATTTGAAAATTTGATTTTATTCTTTGCATATAAAGCATTTATATGCAATACAGGAAAGAGTAAAATTTTATGGGTTTTTTTTGTAAAATAAGTGGAGACCTTTTTGTGCGATTTGTATTCTGATCTGAACAAAAAATGCTAACTATTCTATATACCATATTTTTTATAAAGACGCCCTTACAAAAATATCTTTGTTTCGCAAATTTTCAATTACAGATGCTTCGAACATGTCGAAGGTAAAAACGTTAAGAGATATATAAGAATTATAACTTAATTATCTAAAGGATAAACCAATCAACAGTTTGCTACCAATAATTTGCATAAATTTGATTATTGTTTTACAGCTGAACCTTAGTTAATTGATTAGAATGGGTCAAATGGAACCTGATAATGAGAAGGAATGGGATTAATATGGATAATAGATCCAATTATTACAACCGGAGGGTATAATAGAACTAATATGGATAATTGATTTGATAATTACAACCGGAGGGTACAATACCTGTAATCATATATCAGGGCATACGTCCAATTGTTTGTTTACGTCACTTACTAAGGATAAAGGTTTGATCAAATATTTATTTGATATAGAGCTGCGTTTGTAGGGTTAATCTAGGGTAACCACAAAATTACGGTTTTGAAAAAGAAAAAAAAACAGCATAAAGTTTGATGCATACCGATGAAATGCATTAATTCTGCCTTGTTAGGGATCGACCATTTAACTAGAAGGGGGAGGGGCGGCTTGGTATTTTGTTTTACAAAGAAAGCGTGGAAAAAATACAAAGAGAGCAAAACATATACTTATACAAAGCGAAGCAATGAAATTTGGTAGACAAATGTTAAAGATTACGAAAAATATTCTTGGGTGAACTTATTCCGCATAAAAAATCTAAGAGACAAAATATAAAATAAATGATAAAAACGAGAGTTAATCAGTTAGTAAGTTATTTTATTCCCAAGCAGCACGAATTTGGCTATTTCAGGAAGAACATAAAAGGGGCGATTAAATGAACATGAAATGATGATGTAGTAGAGGAAATGAGGACACATTGCCAATTTTGGGAATGAGAGTTTTGATTGGAAAAAGGATCTTTGCTATGGAAAGGTAGGATCGGCCAATTTAGCCTCTGCAGTCCTTCGATGGGTCCTACTCTTTCCGAGACCCATAACAGAGTTCTTAAATTTCGAGGGACGTAAAATTCTTCCCAATGCGGTGTACCACTATAGTTATTGGACAGGTTTTCCGCACCATTGACCGACCATCCGGCATTCATCATGAAGTCTACCCCATTCAACCACTTGTGACCCACACATCCTTCTTACTGCAAGTAAAGGGGCCTGGCCCGACATATGGTTCTTAGTGCTCTTTGTAGACTTTTAAAAACAACTTAGCGTAGCTTTGGGCATATTCCTCACCCGGGACAACAAAGTTCCAGACAATAAATTTTGCTACGTTTGACGCCAAGCACTATATGAGTATAAAGAGCATAGTGGAAACCAAATTGACTAACACGAACTTATGTTTGGGCTTGGGAGAAACTTATAGGTTTTGAAAATTTAGAAATTCAAACGGATAATGTACAGCTTTGGTTTGTTTTACAATACAATAGTGTTAATGTCGGAGCGAGATAACATCAGGAAATCAAACCTCCACCGGCAGCGCTTACCATCAAACCATCAAGGATGTTAGAAATAGAAATTACATATGGCGCTATCCAAATATTGAAAATGTCAAACACTATATGAATTTAATGAGCATAGAATTTTAAGGCCATCAAGAAATCTGCTTTTAGATTTAGCCTTAAGGGTAGAAGGAAATATTCCTTTTTCTTAAGTTTTAACAAAGATAAGAGATAGCGTTCATTAGTTTCACAATTTAACAACTATAATTATCAGAAAACTTAACCCATAGACAGAGAAGGGAGAAATAGATACAGTTGAAGTTAATATAAACACCTCTTCCGTCGGACTATCTAATGGAATTTTATAGAACTATTTCATCCTTTAGAACATTAGCTGGCTTGTACTGTTATTCAAACCACATTTATTGGCAATCAAGTCGCCCCAAGGACATAAAGTATAAGAATAGATTTTTGTGATTTACAAAGGAAGCACGGTAGATCTAGCCCACAAGAACATTTTCTTTTCAGGCACTCTCATGGTTATTGCACTATAAACAGACAAAACTGGTCCGAACTTTATTCTCTATCACCATTGTGATGTTTCCAGTCGTTAAATTTACAAATATCATCAAATGATTGCTAATGATAAATTGCATATTAAAAACTGGATAAGATAATCTTAGTTTGCATTTTGCTCTCACATACATTATATATCCCATTTCCTTGTGGGTCCCGGATGGAAAATAGGCCCTTAATAGCCTAAGTGCACCCAGTACCCCGATAAACATTCTGGGTGCACCCAGTACCCCGATGTACATTCTGGGTGCACCCAATACCCCGATGTGCATTCTGGGTGCACCCAGTACACCGATAGACATTCTGGATGCACCCAGTACCCCGTTGTACATTCTGGATGCACCCAATACCCCGATGAACATTCTGGGTGCACCTAGTACCCCGATGAACATTTTGGGTGCACCCAGTACCCCGATGTACATTCTGGGTTCCGACAGAGCGACAAGGATGTGTACACCACGTATTCACATCATTCATTGCATGTTCATCTCGCTTGGATTTTTCGAGAGTATAGCATTAACTGATTAACTAACAGATTAAATGTAGAATATTTTTTTTTAAATCAATTTAAAAACCAACATTAATTTGCTTGGGATAACGATTGAACCTGATAAAAGAAAAAAATGTGTGTGTGTGTGTGGTGGTGGTGATGGTGGTGGTGTTTAACGCCCTTTATCGACGTAACTGGGCCATGTAGGGTGGTCAGTTTTAATGGTTGAGGAAACCGGAGTACCCGGAGGAAACCACCGGCCTACGGCAGGTAACTGACAAACCTTATCACATGCAGTCGGGACTGTCCCTTTTTGTTATATACAAACGGGACTCGAACAACAGCTTAGAGGTCATGCGCTAGGGATCAATTGTGTGGTATTTAACCAACGCCTTAACCACTCGGCCACCCAGACCCCTATAGTAAAATGTATAAAGTTTTATTTTAACAAGGAATTATAGAAACGGTTTCACTTCTAAAACCAGACATGTATGCAATAATTTCTGGAATTAAAACAAAACAACAATTTGCCTTACTCATCAAGATAATGATGAACTTTGGGTTTTTTGCATCAAAAGCTGTATGAAACCTTAAACTTTATAGATTACACTGTTGCGTGCTGAGTTAGAATTAAGTACTTCGAAAAACTCCTTCAAAAGTCTCCAATCAAATATCAAATTCATATTTTGACATTTAAATAAAGCGAAAGTGTTTGAAAAATTAATGCATTTTAACTGAAAATAGAGATTAAAACAGAGAATATTGGAATCTTTTTTTCAACGATCCAACGTCATAAGCAGAACACGACGGTTTAGATATAAACGACTTTAGAACCGTAATAGTATAATTCTGGTTTAAACAACACATAAAGTTTGGCCTTTGAATGTATTGTATAACCACTGCCGAGCTTGTGTATTGATTTTTATATTGAAGTTTAAGCGTTGTAAATGATTGTAAAGATAATAACATAACAGCATGCAGTTAATGCACTCAAGTTCAGGTATTCTGTCAAACAGTACTAGCTAATTGTACGAGCAATTAGTGCAAATTTTCGTCCTTGGCATTAAAGAGTCACAACGTTACTGAAAGAACATTTTAAAAGTTAAATATAGATATAGTTCACAGTAGACCTTCCAACCTCTTTTTCTGGTCAGTAATAAAGAATTTACGGTTGCAAAGATTTTGATCTTACGGTTACAGACCTAGATGAAGAAGATGGTGGTCCAGTGTCTTAGTCCATTTTCCTTTGAAAAGCAAAATTGGAACAAAACTGGCCTGAGTCAACCGTTTGTCCTAATCTGTGCATGAACCACCACCACTTTCTCGCAAATATAATTATCTACCCGTATGCAAACAATGAAACAGGGTTAAGGTAAAGATAAAAGAAAGGGTCCTACCTGAGTTTGCCGAGTTGGATGAGTGAAGCCTCTTCCTGGAGCGAGTGCTGAGAGATCGTTGTATTCGAACAGACCCTTTATTTCCTGGTCTTCGTATCTTCAATTTTCTGAATGCTTGTCCCACTGAAATTTAAATATATCCATTTTGAACAGTTGAACTTCTCGTATCCATGGTATTGACACAAACAAATGGACTTTACTTACTTCTTTGTTGGATCGTGGACATGGTTACCCGACTCCTATCATTGAAAATACATCCCTTGAGGTAGCCAATTAATTGTGTTTTTACACGTGCGGCTTGCACAATTATCTCGTATATTTACAGACAAAATAAATAGATGTACCTGCGTGTATATTCCAGATTTTGACACATAAATAACTTGGCAAACAAACGAAGTAAAGCAAACAGAAGTTGCTCAGATATATGCCAAAACTTTATAGAAATAACGTTCGATATATTCACTAAAAGGAGGTGAAACAAAACCCAGATCAACTAACGCTTTAATTTAAACAATATTTACTATATCCCACCAAAATTAGACAAGAATCAAATTGATTTTCGGTATTTGCATAAAAACCTCTCATTCACAATTAATCAATTATTTTATTTGGAATATTTTTGTGCTGTGTGCGCCTTTGAATCAATCATTAAACTAGCTCATTCGAACCACCAGAATATTTAGAAAGAAAAAGATGAAAATCGTTCTAAATTGATCAGTAAAAAGTTCTCCCGTCTCTGGAGGTTTGCGTTAGACTACACTTCTCATGGTAAGAACCATAGCCTTGTGTACGATCAATGAATACACCGAAATCTCTCATCGCTCTTAATTAACAGAAAGTTGTTCTTTTTACTCAAGGAAATATCTGCACGGATAAGAAAAAAAAATCTCTCCAGTTGATCTGCTGTGACGTAATTCTTTTTTTAATTTTACGCATTAAAATGGATGTTTGAACAGACAGACCGTGATGTCTTAGCGATATCCTGGTGCAGTGCCGTAATACAGAGCACCAATATGTGTCATTAGAATTAATTAGGTTAATAATCTTATGTATGATGGAACACATTTTGACCATCAAATGATTAAAAAGATGTGCGATGACCTAATACATATAGTAACAGTGTTAAACTAGCGACCGAAGAGTGTCACATCCAACCATATACAATAAGTGTTTTAGTGCTCAGGAATTCTTTACATAAATTCTTACAAACTAGCAAAAGTATTAATTTCATAGTATGTGTCCTAAATGTAAAAAGAGCTTACATGTTTGCTTTTCTACAGAAAGTTTATCTTTGAACGAATGTATTTGTGTACGCGAATGAGTTTCAATTGAATTGAGTTTCATGTGAAATTCATGTGAACCTTATGCAAGTTTCACATATTAATCACAGGAGTCTCACATGAACATAGGCGGATCCAGGGGGGGGGGGCCCTAGGGGGCCCGGGCCCCCCTTTTGGCGGAAAAATTTGGTTGAATATATAGGAAATCATTGAAGCGTGACCAAAGTGGGCCCCCTCTTAGGCCAGTCAGTGGGCCCCCTCTTTACAGAATCTCTGAATCCGCCTCTGATGAAACTATTTCACATAAAAATAGTTTTAAACTTTTCACGTAAAACTGATGTGCAGCAATTTTATGAAAAAAAATACTTGATTTCCATGTTAAGCTCACATATAGGAGCTTATTTCTCATGAATCCCATGTGATTCCTTCATGTGTTTTTTTCAGATATAAATTCGATTCGGCTTAATGTCATGCAATTTTAGGGAACGGTCATTATTTATTAGCTGAGGGGGTTGGAGCAAATTCATTAAAACCCGACCTGAAAACCATGCCCCCCTATCAGATGAGTTTCTGATTCACTGAGACCCCCCTATGAGTTAGATTTTTTATACATGACCCCCCTATCCTAAGTTTTTAAGCTTATAAAAGTGGTAACCAACCCCGAGTCACCAACAAACACGATTGGTATTATTGGTTGAAGTTAAATATACAACTTAAGATTTTCATCAGATTTCAATTTACATGTACATGATGTAAAAGAGTCTTGAATTGTGAAATTAAACTAGAAATCTCAAGTTAAGATGATTTTATATATTACTTTACTAGTGTCAAGCATGTATGTTAATGTTACATTTGTATCAATAAAAAATATTCTTTTGAAAAACATACAAAATCTAAATTAAACTCTAATTACGAGTTTGGAATTATAAAAAATCCATATATATGCATGTAATTGTATGTTCTCCAATGGTATGAAATGTGTCTAGAATTATTCAACACTGGAATGGCTTTATAGATCTATATACTTAATTGCTCTTTGGACAGTAGCATGTTATTTTAAGGTAAATTAGGGAAAAAAAGTCAAATGATACCAAGTCACAGTCCAGCACAGTTCCAGACCAATTTTGCTGAAAATCTACACCAAAAATTAAAAATTTCGGAGGAAAGGGGGGTTCCGACCCCCAAAACGCCCCCTCCGCCACTGCAATCATAGTCTCTTTTGTTATTAATTATAGCACTGAAATGCCTTTTGAGCCAAAAATCAAAAGAGAGATATAGACCGTTAGGAATAAATTGAGGAAATCCATTTAGAAAAGAACACAATGCTATTACGTAAGACGTTCATCAAGATGTCCTTAAGGATGTATTCTGGTCAGGTTTCGGTCTTGTTGAAATCTCGTTTGGAAATAACTTTTAAATAATTCAAAATTGTGAACAATGGCAATGAATTTTTGAAATATATATATACCATAAAATTGTGCAAAAAGAAATATGAGTTTTTAACAAGTAATTTTTGAGTAATTGCTATTTAAAAATCTAGGCCCTAAATTGCTGGTGAATTCAGGTTAGATTTTCCAAAAATCGGGGTTGGGGTAGAAAAAAGTCATTTCATGAAAAAAATATTCACTACTCATTCAGTTTTGCTTCCTAAAACATTTGATTAGATATCTTTGCAATAAGAAACCACACAACAAATGAAGTTTTGACCATCAGCTGCAAGAAAATATTGAGAACATCAGCATTTTTAGGGAAATTTTGAATGGCAAAAAATGCCCCTAAAATACATGAAAATGGGACAAAACTTTCTCATATTCACACGTATACATATGATTTTTTTTTAGATTTTATATATTCATTTTTACCAGATACAACTTATAAGAAAGTATAAGAAAAGGTTTAATACTCTAAGTTGATTTTTTTTTATGAAAATAGTCAAAATTTGGGCAAAAATGGCTAAAAATGAACCAAATTGTCAAAATTTGTCATCTTTAAACGGCTGTAGCAAAGAAAAATGCACAGCAATCTATGAATTTTTCTTCATATATTGCTTTTGTAGGGTCAGAACATTGCAAAATTCAAGGTAAGAAAAAAAGTTTAATACTTTAAAATTTTGGCTCTTGTCTTTGCACAAAAAACAAAGTTCTTTGATTTAAAAAAAAGAGTTGCTAATGATTTCGCCAACACAGCATGTCATTGTGTCATGTGGGTTTCGCAGTTTGTATGCAAGCATTGTAAAACACAGCATTTAAATTTGCATTTTATTTCTTCAAACTTTGAATCCATAATAAGCACCAGTTTCATTTTAAAAATAAAATTAGTGATTTTATTTCAGAATTGTAGATCTTATACCGGTATTTGTGGGGCTTGTTTAGGGGGGGGTACCAATATCCCATATCCCCGTAAATTTTCATCAAATATCCCATATCCCAAAAAGTGTTTTACCAGTATCCCATATCCCTGTAAATAAAATGGACTGAAATATCGCATATCCCAGTAAGTTTTGCCTCAAATATCCCGTATCCCATGAAAAAATTGTGTGAATATCCCATATCCCAATATACCCTAAACAAGCCTCATTTGTCCCCTGAAGGATACAGGTTTGTGATGATCGCTACGATACGATAAGGGTGTTTATAGTCGTGACTAATTGATAGAACCCTCTGCAGCGACTTTTAAACAGGACTCGCTATGTGCCATGGGTCGTCCAGCCTATGACACACAACCGCCCGTGTAAGTAAGATTATATAGTTGAAAGAGATGTAAATCGAGCGTCGAATGGGAAACGTATACAAATTTAAGACTTTTTTTTCAAACCAATAAAAATGTTTTGGCACAGAGGCACATTTTACATGCATAAATATATGTAAGGGTTATCATATCTCTTTTGTTACATTAAGTAAGCAGTTTCCCTTCTTAGATTTTTATATCTTATGTATAAGTAATATATCTTTTCGATTAATATTTTTTCAAGGGAGTAGGAAGCTGAGAAATTAAACATTTTCAGGATTCTCTGCCTTTATCCATTCAAATGCATTAAAAAATTCCAACATGTTTTCTTATAATTTGTTCTGGATAAGTTAAAGAATGTACTTATAAACACCTTTTAAAAAATTTAAACAGTTCTAATTACTTTATCAGTGTAAAAACATAAGAAAACGTTTCACTGCATTTCCTAAGAAAAGTCTAGAGGAGTTTTATTTCCCGCCGTACTTTTAGGTCCTTATATCTTTTAAACTACTACATGTTTTTAAAACCTTTTTTCATAAAGTCTACTTATTTTGAGTTATTCTTTCCAATCTTATTATTTTATAAAGAACTTTTAATTACAAAAAATCTCAAGCTCGTACTCCCTTAATTTAATTTTATTTCTATTTTTTACTTTTGTTTTTATTTTTATTTGAGCTTTTTCGGTCTTTTATCTACACATTTTTTTCCACATAATCATACTCACGTGCAAAAAGTAAAAATTTATATAATTTAGTCATTATATATATTGTTAATTCGCAGATATAAAATGCAATAAGTAAAATGGCGCAATAACTCTTGTATCAGGCTGCTTTCCAAAAGATTTATTATGTTTTGTTTTGTTTTGTCTTTTTCAGGCAAATCTTCAGATAGTCATGGATTAAAATATTTGGTCCCTTGGCATTCAAATTTTGTTATTGTTTACATGTATGTATTTCCTGAAACATAGTAAAAAAAGGATGAGATACATCTGAGTTTAGATGTAAAACATTAAATTACATTTAGCAACAGTAATTGTATTCCAGCTGTATAAATCGGTTTCTGATTGTAAGAAAATTTTCATTTCTTGAAGTGCACTTTTCTTAAATCATTCTATTCTGCAATAACGAAGTAATGTTATTGAAAGCTTAAATGACAATTAGGAGGAAAATAACACTAAAAACTCAAATGTAAATGAAGGCTTTTGTGAAAAAAATACATATTGTAAATTTGATATTTCTACGGTATAAAACGTACCCCACCTTATGCTTTATTAATGTAAGAAAGATAACCTGGGTGAGATAATTTTCTGTCAAATATGTAGAATATATTCACAACATAAGAAACAAAATTGACTGGGAGGTGTAATTTTATAGATAATTTGTGATTGCGAAATAAGCCAAGTTGAACATTCTCGGAATTGAAAAAAAAATATCAGCCTTCACAGTAATATGTTTTAAATGAGGTCCATGGTGTTGAGTTCACCACTACTAGTGTTGGGCTTCCAAAACTCTCTTCAAGGGTGAAAAATTCATGGACTTTTTTCCCGACAGCTTGAAACGCTTCGCGAGAATGGACTCAAGAGACGATACTAGTCCATCGGTTAATTCAACCATGAGGGTCAACCATGTAAGGAAAAAGCAATACCCATGTATGCTTAAGACCCCTTTGTAGATTGATAAGAGCTTGCTCCATTGGGACCTTTGTATACAAAGGCCAAAGCCGCAAACAGTAAACTGGAGAGCGACTCGTATAACCTTTACAATGTTTTTTTTTTAATAAAATATGGAATACTTTAATTTATTACATAAAAACGCATTATGTATTAAAAGGCTCCATCGTAAATAAAAAAAATTAACATAGCGCTCTTTATGGACCGGTATTAGCCTAGCTTGTCATATACATGTAAAATTAACAAGTATTAACTGTGATTGCAAGCAAGTCACAAAGTCCCCCAAACGACCCGTATTTGCCACTATTCTCTTTAGCATATCAAAAAACCCTTAAATATCAATTTTCATGTAAATCGGAGCACTTTGAAAATTTTTACCCGATTACCTCCCTTGAAAGCACATTTTTATTTATATCTCGAAAACCGTAAATATCGCTTCAAATTTTTTTTTCATATAATTGAAGAGAATGTTTTGCTCTATCAACCTACAAAATTTCAGAACCCTGTGCACCTAGGTTATCGAGATATTGCAATGTCCAATATTTAGTCTATTTTCCTGTTTCCATGAAAACAGCGGCCATTTTGAAAATTCCGATTGTCAACGAAGCTTCCTTTCTTTACAATCTATTATCCTGCCAAGTTTCATATTGATATGTGGAGTCGTTTTCTCTGGGATCTCCGGACAAGTTCACGACTAAGTGGAAGAATAAGAAGAAGAAGAAGAAGAATAATAAGAATAAGAAACGGTGCAAAAACAATAAGTCCCCAAACGTTGTTTGGGGGACTTAATAAGAACGTTTTGGTTTTATATAGACATTGTGCATTTAGCCAAGTTTCATTAACACCTATAAAAAATCTGGTAGGTATTTATTAGCTTTAAAATGTAAATTAACAGTCGGGTTGATGTTAATGCACATGTACTTATAACAAATGAGAATAGATCATTCATTTTCTATTTATCCCGTGCATTAAAACTGGGATATGTGCACGTACATTGCATGTGAAAACGAGCACGTTAATTGACAATCGCTTTTTGAAACGGTACATCAATTAAAACTCGGTTTGAAACGCGTTTTGGTATAAAAGATTCACTACAAACGCTCAAGAATAAACGGATGGATAATTGGTAGGATGCAGATCTAGAGTTAATCTTGTCGATCAAAGTTAACTAAAGAGCATCTTGACCCAAACGACGGATCAACAGAGAGAGTGAGGTGTTCCCCGTGTAGTTGAGTGGGGAAACTCTGTGATCTACCCGACGACGGATCAACAGAGCAAGAAAAATGTGTTCCCCATGTGGTTGAGTGGCGAAACCCTGTTAACTACCCCAACGACAAATCAACAGAGCAAGTGCGATGTGTTCTCCATGTGGTTGAACAGGGAAACCCTATTATCTACCCGACGACGGATCAACAGAAAAATTGTGATGTGTTCCCGAAGTTGTTGAATGGGGAAATCCTATTATCTACCCCGACGACGGATCAACAGAGTAAGTGAGATGTGTTTCCAATGTGTTTGAACGGGGAAACCCTGTTCCATGTATCTACCCCAACATTGGATCAACAGAGTAAGTGAGATGTGTTCCCGAAGTGGTTGAATGAGGAAATCCTGTTATCTGTCCCGAAGACGTATCAACAGTGTAATTTAGATATGTTCCTCACTTGGTTGAATTGGAAAACTCTTTTTATCTACCCGTTCAACGGAACAATAGAGTGAGATGGATACCTATGTGGTTGAATGGAGAAACCATGTCATCTACACCGACGACGGAACGACAGAGTAATTGAGATGTGTTCCCCGTGTAGTTGAATAGGGAAGAAGCAGAGGTACCAATGTGGCATCCGAATGGCCAAATCCAAATGAGGCAATACCAGTAATCACGAACAAGGACAAGACGAAAAAAGAGGCAACATAAAGAACACGGAAACACAAAAACTACTGAATATCAATAAACAACGCGAACTCTAGTCGAAATCATAGTGAACTCCGAAAGCGGAAGCGGTTCCTGCCAGCTATAGCACACCCGTCGCGCGTATGATGTGTTCACCATGTGATTGAATGGGGAAACCCTGATATCTATCCCGAAGACTGAACGACAGAGCAAGTGGGATGTGTTCCCCATGTGATTGAATGGGGAAACCCTGTTATCTATCCCGAAGACTAAAAGACAGAGCAATGGGGATGTGTTCCCCATGTGATTGAATGGGGAAACCCTGATATCTATCCAGAAGACTGAACGACAGAGCAATGGGGATGTGTTCCCCATGTGATTGAATGGGGAAACCCTGATATCTATCCCGAAGACTGAACGACAGAGCAAGTGGGATGTGTTCCCCGTGTGATTGAATGGGATAACCCTGATAGCTATCCTGAAGACTGAACGACAGAGCAAGTGGGATGTGTTCTCCATGTGATTGAATGGGGAAACCCTGATATCTATCCCGAAGACTGAACGACAGAGCAAGTGGGATGTGTTCTTCATGGGATTGAATGGGGAAACCCTGATATCTATCCCGAAGACTGAACGACAGAGCAAGTGGGATGTGTTCCCCATGTGATTGAAAGGGGAAACCCTGAAAGCAATCCCGAAAACTAAACGACAGAGCAAGTGGAATGTGTTCCTGATGTGATAGAATGGAGAAACCCTTATATCTATCCCGAAGACTGAACGACAGAGCAAGTGGGATGGGTTCCCCATGGGATTGAATGGGGAAACCCTGATATCTATCCAGAAGACTGTACGACAGAGCAAGTGGGATGTGTTCCCCATGTGATTGAATGGGGAAACCCTGATATCTATCCCGAAGACTGAACGACAGAGCAAGTGGGATGTGTTCCCCATGTGATTGAATGGGGAAACCCTGATATCTATCCCGAAGACTGGACGACAGAGCAAGTGGGATGTGTTCCCAATGTGATTGAATAGAGAAACCCTGATATCTATTCCAAAGACTGAATGACAGAGCAAGTGGGATGTGTTCCTCATGTGATTGAATGGGGAAACCCTGATAGCAATCCCAAAACTAAACGACAGAGCAAGTGGAATGTGTTCCTGATGTGATTGAATGGAGAAACCCTGATTTCTATCCAGAAGACTGAACGACAGAGCAAGTGGGATGGGTTCCCCATGTGATTGAATGGGGAAACCCTGATATCTATCCAGAAGACTGAACGACAGAGCAAGTGGGAATTGTTCCCAATATGATCGAATTGGGAAACCCTGATATCTATCCCGAAACTGAACGACAGAGCAAGTGGGATGTGTTCCCCATGTGATTGAATGGGGAAACCCTGATATCTATCCCGAAGACTGAACGACAGAGCAAGTGGGATGTGTTCCTCATGTGATTGAATGGGGAAACCCTGATAGCAATCCCGAAGACTGAACGACAGAGCAAGTGGGATGTGTTCTTCATGTGATTGAATGGAGAAACCCTGATATCTATCCCGAAGACTGAACGACAGAGAAGTGGGATGTATTCCCCATGTGATTGAATGGGGAAACCCTGATAGCAATCCCGAAAACTAAACGACAGAGCAAGTGGAATGTGTTCCTGATGTGATTGAATTGAGAAACCCTTATATCTATCCCGAGGACTGAACGACAGAGCAAGTGGGATGTGTTCCCCATGTGATTGAATTGGAAAACCCTGATATCTATACAGAAGACTGAACGACAGAGCAAGAGGAAATGGTTCCTCGTGTGATTGAATGGGGAAACCCTGATATATATCCCGAAGACTGAACGACAGAGCAAGTGGGATGTGTTCGCCATGTGATTGAATGGAGAAACCCTGATATCTTTCCCGAAGACTGAACGGCAGAGCAAGTGGGATGTGTTCCCCATGTGATTGAATGGGGAAACCCTGATAGCAATCCCGAAAACTAAACGACAGAGCAAGTGGAATGTGTTCCTGATGTGATTGAATGGAGAAACCCTTATATCTATCCTTAAGACTGAACGACAGAGCAAGAGGGAGTTGTTCACCATGTGATTGAATGGGGAAACCCTGATATCTATCCCGAAGACTGAACGACAGAGCAAGTGGGATGTGTTCCCCATGTGATTGAAAGGGGAAACCCTGATATCTATCCCGAAGACTGAACGACAGAGCAAGTGGGATGTGTTCCCCATGTGATTGAATGGAGAAACCCTGATATCTATCCCGAAGACTGAACGACAGAGCAAGTGGGATGTGTTCCTCATGTGATTGAAAGGGGAAACCCTGAAAGCAATCCCGAAAACTAAACGACAGAGCAAGTGGAATGTGTTCCTGATGTGATAGAATGGAGAAACCCTTATATCTATCCCGAAGACTGAACGACAGTGCAAGTGGGATGGGTTCCCCATGGGATTGAATGGGGAAACCCTGATATCTATCCAGAAGACTGTACGACAGAGCAAGTGGGATGTGTTCCCCAAGTGATTGAATGGGGAAACCCTGATATCTATCCCGAAGACTGAACGACAGAGCAAGTGGGATGTGTTCCCCATGTGATTGAATGGGGAAACCCTGATATCTATCCCGAAGACTGAACGACAGAGCAAGTGGGATGTGTTCCCCATGTGATTGAATGGGGAAACCCTGATATCTATCCCGAAGACTGAACGACAGAGCAAGTGGGATGTGTTCCTCATGTGATTGAATGGGGAAACCCTGATGGCATTCCGAAGACTGAACGACAGAGCAAGTGGGATGTGTTCTTCATGTGATTGAATGGAGAAACCCTGATATCTATCCCGAAGACTGAACGGCAGAGAAGTGGGATGTGTTCCCCATGTGATTGAATGGGGAAACCCTGATAGCAATCCCGAAAACTAAACGACAGAGCAAGTGGAATGTGTTCCTGATGTGATTGAATTGAGAAACCCTTATATCTATCCCGAGGACTGAACGACAGAGCAAGTGGGATGTGTTCCCCATGTGATTGAATTGGAAAACCCTGATATCTATACAGAAGACTGAACGACAGAGCAAGAGGAAATGGTTCCCCGTGTGATTGAATGGGGAAACCCTGATATATATCCCGAAGACTGAACGACAGAGCAAGTGGGATGTGTTCCCCATGTGATTGAATGGAGAAACCCTGATATCTTTCCCGAAGACTGAACGGCAGAGCAAGTGGGATGTGTTCCCCATGTGATTGAATGGGGAAACCCTGATAGCAATCCCGAAAACTAAACGACAGAGCAAGTGGAATGTGTTCCTGATGTGATTGAATGGAGAAACCCTTATATCTATCGCGAAGACTGAACGACAGAGCATGTGGGATGTGTTACCCATGTGATTGAATTGGAAAACCCTGATATCTATACAGAAGACTGAACGACAGAGCAAGAGGGAGTTGTTCACCATGTGATTGAATGGGGAAACCCTGATATCCATCCCGAAGACTGAACGACAGAGCAAGTGGGATGTGTTCCCCATGTGATTGAATGGGGAAACCCTGATATCTATCCCGAAGACTGAACGACAGAGCAAGTGGGATGTGTTCCCCATGTGATTGAATGGGGAAACCCTGATATCTATCCCGAAGACTGAACGACAGAGCAAGTGGGATGTGTTCCCCATGTGATTGAATGGGGAAACCCTGATATCTATCCCGAAGACTGAACGACAGAGCAAGTGGGATGTGTTCCTCATGTGATTGAATGGGGAAACCCTGATGGCATTCCGAAGACTGAACGACAGAGCAAGTGGGATGTGTTCTTCATGTGATTGAATGGAGAAACCCTGATATCTATCCCGAAGACTGAACGGCAGAGAAGTGGGATGTGTTCCCCATGTGATTGAATGGGGAAACCCTGATAGCAATCCCGAAAACTAAACGACAGAGCAAGTGGAATGTGTTCCTGATGTGATTGAATTGAGAAACCCTTATATCTATCCCGAGGACTGAACGACAGAGCAAGTGGGATGTGTTCCCCATGTGATTGAATTGGAAAACCCTGATATCTATACAGAAGACTGAACGACAGAGCAAGAGGAAATGGTTCCCCGTGTGATTGAATGGGGAAACCCTGATATATATCCCGAAGACTGAACGACAGAGCAAGTGGGATGTGTTCCCCATGTGATTGAATGGAGAAACCCTGATATCTTTCCCGAAGACTGAACGGCAGAGCAAGTGGGATGTGTTCCCCATGTGATTGAATGGGGAAACCCTGATAGCAATCCCGAAAACTAAACGACAGAGCAAGTGGAATGTGTTCCTGATGTGATTGAATGGAGAAACCCTTATATCTATCGCGAAGACTGAACGACAGAGCATGTGGGATGTGTTACCCATGTGATTGAATTGGAAAACCCTGATATCTATACAGAAGACTGAACGACAGAGCAAGAGGGAGTTGTTCACCATGTGATTGAATGGGGAAACCCTGATATCCATCCCGAAGACTGAACGACAGAGCAAGTGGGATGTGTTCCCCATGTGATTGAAAGGGGAAACCCTGATATCTATCCCGAAGACTGAACGACAGAGCAAGTGGGATGTGTTCCCCATGTGATTGAATGGAGAAACCCTGATATCTATCCCAAAGACTGAACGACAGAGCAAGTGGGATGGGTTCCCCGTGTGATTGAATGGGGAAACCTAATGATCTTTCATGCCTCGGTCGTCAGACTAAACGCGGAAGTAAAACCTGACAGCAAACTTTGGTAATGGGATGCACCGTCTGGGAAAATGGCATGATTCTTGTACGTTACAGGCCATTGATGCAGCTTTAGATAATAGTATGACCTTGAATTGTAGACATGGTTGTCTGACCCTACGTGTCCGTCCATCTTCTGTTATCAGTTGAAATCCTCTTGTTACTTGTGTCCCCATTTCTTCCACTTCATCATCATTTCATCTTCATTTTATAACCTCTAACTGATAAATGTGAATTTGCACTGCGTGGGGGTAAAGCAATACCATCATATAAAAAGCTTATACATAAGTCCCTACAAGGACTTGTTAAATGCTGCCTGTTGATTGGACTTGACTTACTAGTATGTCGGTTAAGCATTCTTTCGGTTTTCATGATAGATCTTTATGTTTTGGAATCAATAAACTAATTATATAACCCTCATTAAGGCGTGAGAATCCAATGGCACATGTTACTACAGAACGACATTCTTATCACATTAAAATTTTAATTATTATTTAATCAATATCGTAAAGACACAAATCATCTATCTTAATGTGATAAATTCAATCTTTAATGTCAGGAGAGAGGGTTTTTTTTAAAGAAAAAATATGCAGTGTTTTACAAAATGTGCATAGATATGGCTGTTGTATTTCTAAAAATCGATCAAGAAAAGTTAGCTAATTTTAAGATCAGATTTACGCATCATAAAATGTGCCAAAATGCTGAAGGAATATTAAAATGAAATTGACATCAGACAAACGTATAGTTATAAATTACATATGCAAAAATGATAGCACGTAATTCGTTATTCCAGAAATTGTGGGGTGTAACATGATTTTTGCGCCACATCGGGCACAAAAATGGCTAACACATGGTTATACTTTTCCTCGACTGTTGTTTTTACTTAGGAAATTTTACACAAGACACCATGTGCCTGTATACATATATAATGAATTTCTATATCTCTCAGATAAGGGACGGACCATTTAAATTGAAAGGGGGAGAGCCTTGAGTTTTTGTTTTGGCCAGGACATTTCATTATAAGCATTTTTTACATAGCAGAATTCCTTCTTCAGAATATTTTTTTATTCTCATGATCTGCTTCAAAAGTTTTTTTTTCATCAAAAATCATTTTAAAATATTTTTTAGGAAATATTAAACCTAGTCCCCCTTCTAAGTTAAAAGGTCGGTCCCTAAGTACAGATGTTTGTGTGTCATAGAATTTTGTTTTGTTTTCTTTCACTGATTTGAAAGGCCGAATTGACCGCTACGATTGTACCAACGCAACACGGTATTGCAACAAGCATGAACTGTTTACTCTGAGGCTTCCGGAGCACCTGAGTGCATCCTCGTTACGAATTTTGTTCGCGTTGCTAGCTGCTTTTCGGTTATGTTTTGTGTGATTTGTTTAAGGCTGTCTCTTATAAAGTTTTTTTAACAAAGGTTTATGGTGTCGTACACTAAAAAAAGGCGGGAAAAGATATTCTCAAAATTGTTCAACCATACAGCACAACCATTATTCTATGTTCCAACAAACTCTTTAAAATAAAAAATAAATAAATAAATCTTTGTAAAAGATTTTTTTATAATGTTATCAACACCATTTTCAAAAGAATAAAGGGTGATCGAATTGGTAAACTGGACGAAAGATAACTCCATTTAAATGGTAAAATCGGAGGATTCCGAAGAGATAAACGAGCATCCTTGACTTTTATGATGAATTATGTCCCTTTATGCTGCTAAGCATGCAATAAAAGAAAAAACCAATATTTTACTTCTTTAGAATTTAATTTTCAGACTATTCCAAGATTGTTAATACATATAGGAACTATTTTAATTTTTGCTGAATTCTCTGGAGAAAAAACAATCTATTCAATTTAAAAAAAGAAAATTGGATTTCCTGCAAACTTGACATTAATGTTTCTACAATGGCAGAGAAAGACTTTTATGTCATCATAAAAGTTGAGGTCTGGAAGCCATTGTTTAAAATACAATATACTTAAAATTTATGTGAATGTCGGTTGATGAAATTGTTATCTGTTGCATGTGAACTAATCACGAACACAATAGTTTTTACTTCCTTTTGTAATTCAAAATGTCTGGTTTTTAATTCAAAGTGTCTTTAAGCGTGGGTTTTTCAAATTGTTAAAAATGATTTTCCCTGTTTTTGCTGTAAAGTTTGTTAGTAAGTTATTGTTTTACTCTCAAGTTGCATAAAATCGGCTATATTAGGGAGACGAACATGAAAGAGGGGATAAAATGAAATGATGAATTTGAAAAAATGGGGACACAAGGCCAATCGGGGAGGAGAGCTCTGACTTTAAAACAACCAATCTATAGTTCAAAGTCTCGTTACCATGTCTTCTTGCAAATCGGTGTCGTAAGGAATCTATTTAGTGCCCCAGTTAAATGTACCCATGTCATCTTGCAAGCCGGTGCCTTTAGGTGTCTACATGTATCTAGTTTAGTAGAGGTGTGCCGTGGTGGAACAATAGAATATCGGTAACCCAGTCATATCGCATGTCAGTTTCGTCAGGAGTCTACCTAGTTTAGTAGAGATGTGCCCTAGGTGGTAGAATAAGGTATCGGTAACCCAGTCATATTGCATGCCAGTTTCGTCAGGTACTAAAGATGCACCCCGGGTGGTTGAATGGGTTATATGTAACATAACAAACATGTTTGTTTAATGTCAAGTCGACTGTATTTCAAGCAGAATCAAGACGAAAGCAAATTGAAACAACAAATTAAATGTGTGTATACGCACCAAGAACACAACACTCATAACTCAGGCCCATATATGTCATTCGAAAAGGCCAATGCTCGACCACAAACCAGCAAGAAAATGGACCAACCTACTTGACGGGTCAAATATTGACCCTCAACACACCATAGCCAAATGCGACAAAAAGTGACAAAAAGAAGGTTAGTTGTAACGTTGTATCTGTATGTTTGTTATATTTGTACGTTTGATTTGTTATGGGTATTTTCCGTATTTTCATGTTGTCTTTACGTCTACTGCTCTGGTTGTAGACTTCCGACTTCCGAATGCCCCATGGGTACCTCTTTACTTCTACTGCTTTGGTCGTAGACTTCCGTCTTCCGAATGCCCCATGGGTACCTCTTTGCTTCCACTAGAAAAAACTTGTTTCTAGTCATGATAGTTAATACAAATCTCTGTAGACAGGTTGGGGTTCTAATTTAAGCTGTGTCGTGCTATTGATGATAGGGTTTGACAAAATGGACCCTGTAAGCCCTAAATACTTTTAACAGAAAAATACTACAAACCTAATTGATTGCCCAGCAACTAAACTTGTCGGGCCAGCAATTCCAAACAGTACAAGAAAATGTAATCCCAGAATACTTTTACCAGGAAAATACTACAAACCAAATTGACAGGCCAGCAATTACGAACAGTACAAGAAAACATAAGCCTTAAATTCTTTTACCAGAAAAATACTACAAACCAACTTGTCAGGCCAGCAATTACTTACAGTACAAGAAAACGTAAGCCCTAAATACTTTTACCAGAAAAATACTACAAACCAAAAAATTGACAGGCCAGCAATTACGAACAGTACAAGAAGACACCAAACTCCCATGAAAATTGACCCAAAATTGCTGCTTAATTGAAAAAATAGCGTTTTCACTTCTTTATCATATCGACATCTATAATAAAATAACTTCTTTCTTACTGGGATTGGGTGTCAAGGGTTTTGATTTTTCTACCAAAATATCCATCGCAAACCAGATCTGCATAAGATGAACATTCAATGGGGAAATCCAAGTAATTTATCGATCTATGTCGCTTTATAGTGTCAGAAAAACAATAAGATCGCAATTCCAAGAAAATTTATTGATAATAATTCATTTATCTTATTGGCCTATAAGTTGATAGACTGAACCATAGAGTAACCTTCGACCGATAGATATGTATCTTATTTCTAGAAAATCGCTTCTTGGCTGTCTGTTTAGACTAGCTTTCCACATAAATGATTGTAACGAACAGAAAATGTATCTTGAGACAAACAAACAATTAAAAGAGACTTTGTAGCTGTTAGTCCAGACACCAGGCCCAAAGGATTTACTGGTATTCAAGTATAATACGTGACAAATAAAAAAAAACTAAATCATCCTTTATCACAAAGAACCAAATATAGAAAGAGTATAAACATATTCATTTATCTTCGATTGGGAAACAAGCTTGATGTTTTTATAAATCCCTCTGCACTTTGCAGTTTTCGGGTGTGGCCCTTGTGCACAGCAGCTCCATTGAGCCTATTCTTATCGATCTCTACGTGCATTGGATATTGCTCTTTCCATACATGGGACAGCCTTTTTTGTCTCTTTTGAAGGACTAGCATCGTTCCTTGAGACCATCCTCCCAAACGGTGTAAAGAGAGTGTCGGAAAATTGGTTCATGAAATATTTACCCTTGACGAAGGCCAAACAACGAACCTCGGTGTTAGTAGCCCGACACGTTAACCACTACACCAATGGCTAACAAAGAGTTTGACCTTAATACCCCTACTATTCTCTGATATGACATATTTAATCCTTTTCACTTTTTTAAAATAAAGGTAACAACATTTCAGCATAAAGACAATCAATTCAGAATGCCCCCAAAAACATTAACAGGCTTATGAACTACATGTCAGGCAAGGGATATGATCTTATAAAACAATACATGTATTACTACAAATAGATTAATATAGTTACAGAGCCAGAACTTTTGTGTTTCGGAAAAAGAGTGGGAAGACGGACCTTCGAGATAACCGATATGGTTCCAATTTCATAACTGATAATTATATCACCACCAATCATAGAAAACTATCTTATTGGCCAATCAATGTCATTTATATTTATGTATATGGAAAAACTGAAATTTTTGCGTCTTAAACCATAATGCCTAAAGGAAGTAACACGATCGGCAAAATTTATAATAATAACTTCCTCCACTCTTTTTATATGTAGTTCTTAATAAATGCACTTATCAAAGTCTCAATTATTCCCTACACATAACATGAAAGTATGCTACAGGCCAATTTATATTCTTTTTCATTGGTTCATAAACGGTCTATTAAGGAAAACCATGTGAAGAACCTATGGCTGTAACAAGATAGATTGACATAGATAGAATGTATGTTTATCATGTTGACACATCTTGTTTTTAACTTGATATCACATGCATCTATATACAATGGCTAAATCAATTCACAGAAAGCATGCTAATTACATCCAATTTGGTATTCTTGGAAATACCTGACTCAATTATGACTATTGACCGGTTGATAAAGTCGATGTCAACTGCCTTCAGACTCAGGTAAATGCCGTGATTTCAGATAGAAGTAAATGCACATCCGCTGTTAAGACAGCTAATTATAAAAGAGCATTAGACAAAATAAATTAATGGCAAAATTTTGCAATTTGGTTTTTATAATACAATGACTGTGCGTGTATCACAATAAGATTATTCTTTAAAATCATTAGACTTGTGTTACCAGCAAAACTGTCATTTATTACTATATTACTAATTTATTTTGGTAGGGGTGAGCAACTGTTAATGTCCGTTTTCTTTAGCCGGAGCTAGAATACTGCAGAACTTGAGGGATACTACATTCTTGGGTATCCCCACCCCCGGTTTCTACCAAGAACAAGCGGCTCCCAGAAGTCCGAAATGATCGCCTGATCTGTAACGATGCTTAAAACCTTTTAAGAGGCCGTCCAAGCAAAACCCAGGCAATTGCTGGCACATGACAAATTTTGTAATTAAAAAAAAATACATATGAGTCCAAAAATACATTTAAACAATAAATCTTCTTGGATAAAATTTTTCATGTGCCAGATTCTGGAGGCTCTTGCCTGATTTCTTTATGGACAGCCTCTTAATGTTATATGTTACACATGTAATATATGTATTAAAAATATAATCTTCAAAATTTTTGAAAAGTCTAATCATGCAACATCAATTGATAAGAACACGATTTTTAACTCAAAAGGGGCATAAGACCGAAACGAAGTCAAGTGACAACT
The DNA here is from genome assembly GCA_963971305.1 of Arcuatula senhousia. NCBI lineage: Eukaryota > Metazoa > Mollusca > Bivalvia > Mytilida > Mytilidae > Arcuatula > Arcuatula senhousia. The sequence continues at coordinate 1,130,977 of OZ020305.1, forward strand.
TCGACCCAATAAAGATATTTGAATAGAGCTCTTTGCGCTGATCATTAAAGCAAGCAACATCTTTTCTCTATATGCAGCTCATATTTTGTAAGAAGAAAAAAAGATTTGTTTTACAAAGCCCTTAGCCCATAATTGAGTCATCTGACAAGCAAGACTCTAGAAGAGCATCTTAATAAATCAAAAACCTTGGCCAGAAGAAGACTTTTGTAATGCTTTTTGAACTCAACATTGAGTAAAGTAACAGCTTTTTTCTGCAATAGTTTTTAATCAGCAAAAACATGAAGCTTTACTCTTTTTAAGATAAACATTTGAGCAAGTAATATATTTTTCTATCTATACATTAGTCTTTATACTACACAAGTAATTTTCTTAACATCAAATTAACGTGTTTAAAAAGGGGTATAGTATATCGAAACAGTTTTCGACCTGAAAAGGACCACAATTCCTTAAATGGGATCCTCACATCTTCGAACAAATGGAGATGTTTACACCTTTTGCATTTAAACGGCCAATGCTGCCGGAAACAAGCTAAATACTGGATTCCTTAACAGTGTAAACATACAATAGCATGATGTTTATCGTGAAGTACAAGACATAGTAGCTTAATTGTCTTAATTGTATCAGACAAGTACATGTAATTATATACATTTTACACCATTTAATAAAGAATAACAACATCAACGAATTCTGACGAAAACTTCATCTGAATCAGAAAAATATCTTAGCGATTGTTATTTTTACAAAGACGTCATAAAAACCAGAGTTTAAGAACATAATAATCCGATTTATTTCCCAAGCTTCATTTATAGTTTAAATATCAACCTCTTACGCATTTTCTTAGCATTAAACTAGTTCATAATAGATATGTTTAGGACCTTTACAAAGATCTTCAGTTCAATAGAGATCAATACTGACAGCAAATCTGGCCTTTAAAAATATTTTGATTGTTGTTTCGAAATAATTCTAAATCAATTTCATCTCGATTGAAGTAGCATCAAAACTTTAGATTTTTCTTCTCAACTCGCATATCTCTTATGATAGAAATATCTGGTACACACATTATTTAATATTAACCTAGTGATTTATACAAAGACCTGCTTTGTAATGTGTTTAAGAAAAAGAAGAATTAACAAGGAACCAAATTTTTACAAGAGCATTTATTTTCCCATATCTATGCCTACATAAACGTGACTGATCTAAACCTTATTGTTACTTGTTTTCAATATCATTAAAGTTCACGATCATCTTTATAATTCCTAAAATCACTCTTTTCAAAAATTTATCATCAGTTCAGGCCCTGATCATTATTAGAATCAAGCATTTCCAAGGTGTGAGCAATTAAAAAAAACCCGCGCATATCATTTTAGTCACGACAGAAAAGCTGCACGACTATAGTCACTTATAGTATTAAAAAGAGTGAAATGGCACATGATGGAAAAGTTGCAAGACTAAAGTCATTTTGTATGTACATTATTGTAAAAAGGGTGATATATTCCTGCTAACCCATGTTAGCTTGATCGAAGAGTTGTGTAAAGTATAACGTCATTAATAAATTCAATAATATACGAGTCATCTTTTTCAGAGCCTTAAACAACGTGATGAACTACGCTTTGTCCCTAAACGAGCCGTGTGACCTGTTGGCCTTTATATTTTCCAATAAACCAGTGGTTAATGGGTTTGTAAATTGTTACAAAGGACAATTTTATTAATTCAGTAAACAAATCAGTTCTGAGAGTTCACCGCTCAGTTCATTTTCCCTTACAAATGAACGAGCGAGTTCGTATATATCCAAAGCACTTATCAAAAGGGACAAGCTTGTGCGAGTTCGTTTTTTTCCCCGCATAAGTTAAAACAGTATATAATATACTATAATAAACTATATCTCGTTTTTTTAGCTCACCTGACCCGAAGGGTCATGTGAGCTATTGGCGTCACTTGGCGTCCGTCGTCCGTCCGTCGTCCGTCCGTCGTCCGTCGTCCGTCCGTAAACTTTTTCAAACGTTAACTCCTCTGACACCATAAGTCCAATTGAAACCAAACTTGGTGTAGTTGATCTTTAGGGTATGGCCTACAAAACTATCGTTCGGATTTTTGATTTAAAAAAAAACATGGCCGCCGTGGCTAAAAATAGAACGTAGGGGTAAAATGCAGTTTTTTGCAAATAACTCAAAAACGGCTACAGATATCTAAATTCTGGCATAGGGTAAAAGTGATCAGCACCTCAAGATCTACCTACCCTGAAATTTTGAAGAAAATCCAACGACCCATGTAGGAGTTATTGCCCTTTTTGTGGATTTTTTGCAAATTTTGCACCTATTTAACTCAATATCTTGAAACCTATACTAGATATTTGAGAAATTTAAATTGCATATTGTTAAGCACATCAAGATCTACAAAATATGTAACAGGGTCAACGTTGTAGGACCTTTCCTTTTAGGAGTTATTGCCCTTAGAACGTCAAAATTTAGCATTTTAACATCATTTCCTGATTACATTGAAAACGTTAACTCCTCTGACACTTTAAGTCCAAATGGAACCAAACTTGGTATAGTTGTTTATTAGCATTAGGTGTATAGAACTGATGTGGGGATTTTTGATTGGTTGTAAAACATGGCCGCTGTGGTTAAAAATAGAACATAGAGGTAAATGGCAGTTTTTTGCAAATAACTCTAAAATGGTAACAGATTACAAAATTGTGATTGGGAAAAAAAGTGATCAGCACCTCAAGATCTACCAGCTCTGAAATTTTGAAGAAAATCCAACAACCCATGTAGGAGTTATTGCCCTTTTTGTGGATTTATTTGCAAATTTTGCACCTGTTTAGCTCAATATCTTGAAAACTATACTAGATATTTGAGAAATTTAAATTGCATACTGTTAAGCACATCAAGATCTACAAAATATGTAATTGGGTCAACGTTGTAGGACCTTTCCTTTTAGGAGTTATTGCCCTTAGAACGTCAAAGTTGAGCATTTTAACATCATTTCCTTATATTGAAAATGTTAACTCCTCTGACACGTTAAGTCCAAATGGAACCAAACTTGGTATTATTGTTTATTATTATTAGGTGTATAGAACTGTTGTGGGGATTTTTGATTGGTTGTAAAACATGGCTGCTGTGGCTAAAAATAGAACATTAGGTTAAACTGCATTTTTTTGCAAATAACTCAAAAAGGGTGACAGATTTTTAGATTTTGATTGAGAACAAAAGTGATCAGCACCTTTAGATCCACCATATTGTCAGATGACCCCCTTATTAATCTTATGACCCTTTCAACGTTAAGTAGATTTTGCCTTATAACCTTTACTTCAGGCACATATGTCAGGTGAGCGATTCAGGCTCCTGGGAGCCTCTTGTTTTAAATCTTAAGGTCAAGACCAAGATGCCAAAATATAAATGTCATAAGAATGTTCAGATAATTAATACATTGTTAACATCATATCACAATTTGGTCAACTAAATGAACTTCTATACATTTCTAATCTTGACTGTGAAAGTTTTATAATTGTTATAATTTTTTTCAATTTTATTTCATTTCATGGTTTAACAAAATTGCAAATGTGTTAATTAAAAACGCAATAGGTAAAATTTATTTGTAAAGTGATCTCGTACCGTTACTTATAAACTCGTATTGTTTCTGCAATGATTGACGACAATTATTCATTGTTTTCTATGAATTTACAATATGATTATTAAATCAATAACTAAACAAAAGTATCATTGACATTTATAAAATCAGTAAAGACAAAAAATTAATTAACATACCCTCTTCGGTGTCAAAATCATCACGATAATAGTCGTCTGTTAAATCCGCGCGAAAACAAGGGATACACAACATATCGTCTGCAACGCACGTGGAGAAATCAAAGTTAGTCTGAACTGTCAACTGTATCCAGCTGTTGCCGCAAAGTTATTTTTGTTTGTAAGTCGAAAAAAATAAAACTTATTATTATGGGAAATAAGATCGATTTATGAGTTTTTCTCTATGCATTGCCTTAACTTCATTATAACTCTGGTATTTCAACTTAACTAAAGGTGAATAATTGTATAATCACCCAATTTTAGGTTTCTTATTTCTTTTATTATTGTTTGATTTTCAATAAATTGGGTTCGTTGGGAAAAAATATTGAACTAAAACGAATGGCAGAAAAAAATGCAAATTTTGATAGATTTTTAGACCCAATGACGTAATAATTTTATAGCTTGAAATGCTGCTTCCTTTTTGAGGAACGGATCAATGTTTAAATGACTATTTTGATTAGAGCATTCACATTCCTATCAACTCGTAGAATTTTCATTCGATAGACCAATTAGTCCGGGGAAATGTTTTTAACCCAAATCATTTTCGTCTTTGAAACTTATCTTTAAATTATCACCCAAATAGTTGCATGTCGGTTTAAGTTATTGCCGAACAAATTACCAACTGTTAGTATGTCTTTTATGTTTAAAGCAAGAATTTGCTATTTGGGATTTATGTTTACAGTTTTAAAAAATGTCTGATAGTTCCTTTCCACATATTGAAGTCGAAACAAGGTATAATAGCTTCTAGAAATCCTTTGAGTACATTGTAACAAGACTTTCTTTTTATTTCGGTCTCTTCTTTTTCATATGCGGATATGATTGTAAGACATGTTTACAATTTGAATGATATTCTACAACACTTTTAAGTTACAAAATTGTAATTATCGCTTTCTTTCAGCTCAAGTTGTACTTTAAATATATGTGGATATGTACTTATACTTATATTTTCTCTTCGGATAAAATTACTGATAATCATTGGTAAAAAAGACAAATCGACATACCGAAAGACATTATTTTACCGCGTGACGTACACAAGCAATTTGCTTTAACGTTGATAACTACAGGACTTGGATAACAAATCACAAATGTCCTAGAAAAAAAGACAAAACAAGGCAGACATACCAGAGAAGTCGCAATGTCCTGACTTGGTACAGGTATTTTATGGAAATGGCGGGTTAAACCAGGTTCAATGGCGATAAACTTCCATATCGATGTTAGGGTCTGGTAGCAATATACATAAAAGGGATTTAGCGGTGCTCATCTCAGGGCAACAAGCAGCCAAACCTGACATCATTTTATTTTTTCTACCAGTGGTTTATATCGAAAGAACAACTTTTAAGAGACCGTACGAGACGTATTTTCTTAAAACATTAGTCTAAAAGCTGGTCACGTAGACAACAATGCCGGATAAAAAAAATCGAAAGCATCTGTACAAGCCTTGGCATATCGAATTATTTCTTTAAAAGATGAACACCATATTAATGTAAGATAGGTTAAATAAGTCTTTTACTATCCAGGTTAGGTAAATTTGAAAATTCAAGTCGTCTTTTTTGTCGGAACTGTTTATTCATCCGAATCACTTGAGTTCACTCTCTGTTACGACTTGAGTTTGCGTTGTTGATTCTTGCTTACTAGTTTCTTGGGTCTTTGATGCCATTCTATCCCTGTATGGGATTCCAAAATATACCTCTTAAGGGAGTACAAGCCTCAGAAATTTAACATTTTCAGTATTCTCAGATTTTATCCATTCAAATGCCTTAAAAATTTTCTAACATGTTTTTCATCTTTTAAGAATTTCAAACAATTCTAATTATAATTTCTATGTTAAAACAAAAGAAGAATTTTCAATGCACATATGTAATTCCTATGAAAAATTTACAGAAGTTTTTTCCCCGCCATATTTTAAGGTGCTTATATCTTGAAAAGGGCTACATGTTTTTGAAAACCTTTTTCATATAGTCTAGCTATTTTGAGCCATTCTTTTCAAATTATCTTTTATTATTAAGTTTTGATTACAAAGAAAAAAATCAGGCTCGTACTCCCTTAACCATTTTGACATATACTGAACAAAAAAGAAACGCATATTTTTTTTTTTTTTCAAATTGTTAATGTAATTTTATGTAATTAGAAGTATAAGTACAGTTAAAATATGATTTTACGATATTTCTAAATTTTATTTGACTATCCGATGCGCTTCGGTAACAGCGATCGCTAAAAATGCATTTAACGAGCTATCTCGACTACCGCTAAACAGATTTCAATTAAACTTTGGTTATGGATTGCCACACTTATCAAATAACAAACACAATTGTAAATTTGTAAGCGTAGGTGCAAAAAATCACGAGCACCTGTAAAAACAAAGCAACCTGAAGTTGAAACAACATCAGTGATACTTCCGGTAATAAACCAATGTCTTCAGTTAATTTTGGAAAATTAATTTGATGCAAAATGGCTACTACCTGATGACGACAACCGGAAAAGCTCGCCTACAAAAAGTAACGCACATGCACATTAGCATGCACTTTTCGGAAATTGATGAACAGCCTTCCAGGAACCTTTAGCAATATATTTAATCGTTATCCCGAACCGACCGATGTTACCCTCGATACAGAAAATATGCAATTTTGTGATGCTGAATTTGTTGCTGATATGATTGAAAATGGTGTAAACTCTATTTCCTTACACATGCAATAGACGATAAAGAGATGTGGAATGAGTGTACGCCTCACAACCAACATTAAAGAAATGGGAACGTAAAAAATCACAATGGAAAACAGGAAGAAAGGTTTTCATTTTCGTTATCGTTTTAATCTTTGAATCCAAACATACGAAATTTTCATGAGCATTAGCGATTCTTAAACTTGCAGTGGTAAGTGAAACAGGCATTGGTAAAATTGGATAATTAAAAATATGTTGTGGTTTCGATATTACCACAAAGATGTTTAAGAGATGATACAATATTGCGTAACATATGCTTTTAAGTGAGCTTGAGTTAAGTCGAAGTCTAGTGTGGACAATTTGACCTTGGTTGTTCCGGCATATTACAATTTTTTCAACATTGGAAAAGATTAACAGTTATATAAGCCATTTTGAAGCTTATTCTAAAAGTTAACCGTTGAAAATATCTTCATAAGTCCATTTGAATTCTTTATATAATCTACAATTAATTAAGTTTCATTAACATATTTTGTTTGTCAAACTTTTTAAATTTGATCGGTGGCAAGTAAAACATGCATATGAAGTCATAATACAATGGATATACAACATATGAAGTCATCTCAATAACATAGCTAAACAATGCAATGGATATGTTCCAGACCGTATGCGTATTTAGACCATACGCGTACGGTCCGGACCGTATAAGTATATTTTCAAAATACCTGTACGGTCGGACCGTACGCGTACGGTCTGACTTGCATCTTCTAGATCAATATTCAATAAAATATATAGACCCTGTAATAATGCATTAATTTTCATTATATTTAACTTGTATATTTTTTGTACAGAGTTCACACAATATTTAAAACCAATTTAGTGCTGTGAAATAGAAGTGAGTACTTATATACGTCAGTTGTAACAACTAAAGCAGTCATTGAAATTTGGGAGGAAAAGTTTGAGGAATATAAATACAATATGTAGGAACTTTAGTCGACAGATCTTCCAATCATTTGTTTACCCGTGAGAAGACAAAGAGACGTGCTTGGGGAGGCTGATTCTGCAAAGATTTCGGCAATATGTTTAAGCCATTCGTCCGTCAGTTTTCCCATAATATTTACCTCCTTTTTTAGCAAAAAAAAGTTCCATTGAACTCTTATTTTTTATATTATGTGCAGCCGATTTTACTTTCTACAGATATAAGTTATATGCATTGTCGTCATCCTCAAACTTTACTTTACTGAATATAATTTTAGAATGATTTTCACGAAGTCTGACATTTTTGTTGACCTAGGCCTATATACCAGTGAAATCCAACAACATAGCAGAGAATAAAAACTAACAAATTCTACCAAATGAATATTAAACATCATATTTCCCAATTCCCTCACCTACCGCCTTTCTATATTTTAGCTATTTACAAATTCTGACTTTAGTTTAATTTTGTTTGTCTTATTGTTTTAAGTTTGCTTTCCTCTTTTCGTTTTTTACTTCTTTTTTTTTTAGTTTCCTTTTTTTTTCGTAGGAATCTGGGAGCTGGTAATAACACTTTTTAGGTTGAAAATAAAAATATTATTTCCTAATATTATATGAATAAATGCAAATTTAGAGAATTACCTATATGGTCTGAATACTTGTATGGTCCAGCTCGTTTTAGACCTTACGAGTATACTTGCACGGTCGGACCGTACGCGTAAGGTCTGAATACCTGTACGGTCTGGAACAGATATACAACATATGAAGTCATCTCAATAACATAGCGAAACAATACAATGGATATACAATTTGAGCATGCATGCAAGTTACAATTATATATAATAAAACGAAAGAGAATAGGAATCAGGACACATTTCAGGAGTAGAAAGAAAAAGGAAAAAAAATGAATGCTGGAAGGGATGATGAAGAGTAGCAACAACCATATTGTTTCTTAAGATTTGATTTTATTGCGTCAAAGTTGATGTTAACAGAATGAATCTTCTAGTATTTGAATCAATTCTGGACAAAAGTAAAGGTAGCAGACTGGCAGTGTCTTACACCTCACCAACCGTCATATTGATGATGTTCTTTCCTTGAACAACCCTCGGTTTGGTAGCTTTCTCCTTAAAATTTAAGATAAAGCACGTAAAGGATTCTAGGAAATCTGCTTCATATAAATTAAGATCAACAACTCGAAATAGACCCCCATAGGAAGACTCAGAAAAAATGTTTATGAGATCGCGGGAAATTTTTGTTCTGTGGTCTGTTTCCCTTCTTGTGTAGCAACATTGCGTCCGCTCTTGCTTTTGGAGTTTTCGTATCACAGTTTATTCGTTACTCCATAGCTTGCGGAAATTACATCGATTTCCTTGGCAGAGCGTCACGTTTGACACACAAATTGCTAACACAGGGTTATGTTGCTCCAAGGTTGCTGTCTTCACTCAAGAAATTTTACGGTAGACAACGTGCACTAGTAGATAAATATGGGATATCTATCTCTCACATGAGTGCAGATGTTGGTTTATCGCACAATTTTGTTTGGTTTCCTTTACTGGATTTGACACACTGAATTGGAAATTGGCAGCATGACTGATGTGCTATGCCAGGCTAGAACCGCTTACTCTTCCGGAGCACCTGAGTTCACTATTGTTACCAATTGAGCTCGCGTTGTTGATTTCCGTTCGATTGTCTGATTTGTGTTTTGTGTTTCTTCGTGTAGCTCTTGTTCGTGTTTACTGGTTTTGTCGTAGTCCTTTCGGACTTTTGACACTCGAATGCGCATCGGTGCCTCTTTGCTTCATTCGAAACTCTTACATGCAAGTTGATGTTACCACAGCAATGCATGATCGTTGTCATAATTTGATACTAGTTTGGCATAATGCGATTTTATTGTCTCGCCTGCGACGAATATTAGCGGAAGGCGAGACATAGGAATTACTTTCCGGCGGCGACGGCGACGAAAACTTTTTTGTAAGAAGTTTGATTTTGTGGACAATGAATTGCTCCAAAAATTAATAACTAGGCATCTGATATTGCGTATACAGACAGTTAAGGTTATTGTCTACGTACGCAACTGCCATCATGCCGTGTGACCCTACCCCCATTTTCATGCTCCAGTGACTCTGTGAACTTAAGTCTTTTTTTAGGCCGTAAATTGTTTTGTAAGACTTTTATGGACACTGAATTGCTTGAAAAGTATAATAACTAGGCATCTGATATCGGGTATACAGACAGCTAATGTTATGGTCTACGCAACTGTCACCATGCCGTGTGACCCTGACCCCATTTTCATGATCCAGTGACTCTGTGTACTTATGTCTTTTTTTCAGGTCGTAAACTTTTTTGTAAGACTTTTGTTTACAATGAATTGCTTCAACAGTATTATAGCTAGGCATCTGATAATGGGAATACAGACAGTTGAGGTTATGGTCTACGCAACTGTCACAATGTTGTGTGACCCTGATCCCATTTTCATGCGTCAGTGACTCTGTGAACTTTTTTTTTCAGGCCGAAAATGAATTGCTTGAAAAGTAAAATAGCTAGACATCTCATTTTTTTTTTTTATCTTTATTATATATTGCACTTCATGTCCATTATTTTTTCATTCATATACATCAATATCTTTCATGAAATTGAAAACATCGAATCCCTTCACTATCTGGCTACCTCATTCATACAGAATCACACAGCACATTCACTCAAAATCGGTCAAAGCCTAAGATAGATACAATATTTGAACAGAAAGTAAATTAAATGTCAAAAACAAAATTACAGAAAATAATGATAACGTTATCACAGTTCGTAAGGGGCTGGTCTCCATTCCTCCTCATGAGCATAGAATAAACGTGTTCATATCAAGTCTGACTAAGTATGTTAAAAGACAGTTATTTACGATCTTTAAATGTACCAGAACTTAAACACGATCGATCACACAATCAAAAACTAATATACACAGACGCATACGGAAACCTAATTTTACAGTTCATTATCAATTGCATACTGCTCCATCTTAGGAAAATACTGCATGAACTCCTCACACATAAATTCTGTTTCAGTCACATCATTAAATAAAGGTAATAACAAAACTACCGAACTTGAATGATCAATCTCATAGTCCAGAGAAAACGACAAAAACGAATCAGTCATACCGGAGAACTGGTGGATCGCAATGGTCCTGACTTGGTACAGGCATTTCAAACGAAATGGTGGGTTAAACCAGGTTTTATGGCGCCAAACCTCCCTCTTCCATTGCGATCTTAGGATCCGGTAATGACCATATAACACAACATAGTTGTGAGACACAATAGGGATATTGAGGTGATCATCTCAGTACAGCACACCAGTCAAACACTAATTCATATCTTTTAACTCAATTTTGAATTTTTCTACTAGTGGCTGATAACGAAGAAAGAATTTTTTTAGTGATCGTATGAGACGTATTTTCTTATAGCCCTGCTTCAAAAGTCGGTCACGAAGAAACCGGTGTCTGATCAAAAAATCTGTGAAATGTGTGCAAGCTCTGGCATATCGAATAAGTTGAGAAATATAAACACCGTAAGCAGGAGAAGTAGGTATATTGCTCTGTAGATTAGGAAAATTAATAATTTGAAAATTAAAATCGTCTCGTTTATCGTAAATTTTTGTACTGAGATGACCACCTGGGTCAAATTCGAGGTGCAAATCCAAGAAAGACGTGAAGCAATTAGATTCGGTGGTCTCTTTAATCTCCAATTCTGGAGGATATATTAAAGGAATCCAACTACCAAATGAAGTGTTATTGACAGAAAGGACATCGTCAATATATCTGAATGTAAGATTAAATGACCTTGCCTCCTTCATCTTCTTGTTCTTTACGAGTCCCTGAAGAAATTCAGTCTCGTAAGAGTATAAAAACAAATCGGCGAGAAGAGGAGCACAGTTTGTGCCCATTGGAATGCCGATTTGTTGTTGAAAAATCTCTCCTCCGAAGGTGACAAATATGTTGTCAATGAGGAAATCAAGCATACTGCAAACTTGTTCCAGTGTGTAACAAATTTTATCTTTGAAAGATGTTTTGGAAAAGAATGTAGAATTATAACCCAAAACAACAAAATTCCTTGAGTTTGAAAAGGCTTTTTCGAGAAGTTTTTTCAGGCGACATTTTAGTTTTTCGTGTGGTAAGGTAGTGTATAAAGTTGAAAAATCGAACGTTTTCAAAGAGTGAACCTCAGAAAATGATCTAGATTTAAAATGATCTAACAAATCTTTTGAGTTTTTCAAAATCCACATATGGTTAATTCCACTACGATTATAAATAGTGTCGCAGTATGCTTGTTGACCTTTTTTGACAGCAGACAAGATTTTAGTTAAATGAACGGACAGCTCTGTAGTTGAACATGATGAAGATCCAGCTATATACCTTTCTTTGTACGGATTTTTGTGAAGTTTAGGTATCCAGTACAAATATGGTAACTCTTTATGTTCCTCTTTCATTGGAATATTGAAAGAGGACATAAAAGAGCTATGGTTGGCTATGATTTCATCTTTGCTAAATGTAGTCCGTGTGTATGTAGCACTAGCGGAAGTATTACCATCAATGCCTAGTTCTTTTATTAGACAATTGTAATAATGTGCTTTACATACAAAAACTATATTATTGGAAGCCTTGTCTGCTGGCGTGACAACATACCTGTCATGTAAGGAAGAGAGACAATTGAGAGCTTCACGATCTCTAAATACAGAAGAAGGCCGGGGGTTCACACAATTGCGAAGTTTGTCTATTCGGCTTCGTACAAGAGATCGGATAGTCCTTACCCAGTCCGACAGTGATTCAAGTTCTGGTTCTTGGTCCTTTTCCCTCTTTATCCAGGCTCTAGCATAGTCCTCCACAGCGTCCATGATGATCTTAAAGTTATGATTCCAATTTATACGTTGTGGTTCCCTGAATTTAGGTCCATGGGAAACCACATTACGTAATAAATCATTTTCAATTATCTTAAGATCACCCGTGGTGACATGACCAGATGGACCATAGACAAAGGGAGAAGCATAGCAATCACATGTCAGAGGGGACTTTAGATATTCTTCAATGTTTAGGTCCTGCAATGCCTTTTTGTGGTTGAAAATTTTACTACTTATGGTATTATAGTGTAGCGGTAGGAAACAATTGGTGTTGACTGATTTTTGAAATATTGAGGAATTTGAGATGTAACTTCCTTACGATTTAAAATATTGCTAATGTTTATAGCATCTATCCCTTTGTTCTTAAATGGAATATGGAGAAATTTCCTATCCTCAGTAGTAAGAGGCTCACTTCTTACAGGCTTAAAAAGACGGAAAAGAGCAACGTCGCAAATAATGCTAGTAAGCCTAAAATGTTTGATAACATTATCCATATATTGGTCATACATACTGCCTCCTACTAGGCCTACAAGTTTGGCATGTTGAGTCCTAAACAATTCATATAGAACAATATTTCTCTTTGCTGTTAATGCTACAAGTTGATTTAATCCCTTCGCACTTTTCTTATATACAATTTTCGGTAATACATCATGATTCCAAAATCTATCACTATCATTATCATCAAATTCCGGTTTCGATATAACGCTTTGTTTCTTCTCATTTTGTCCATGTCGTACATCAGTTCCCTTTTCATTTTCAGCTGTAAATCGAGACTTTGACACTCGTAAACGTTTATCATTCATTTCTGTCGTTTTATTCATCATTTCAGAAAATTCAGTTCGTGTATCACCATCAGTCATTAGATTATCCATAGCGTTTAAGTCCACAATTTCATTATTCACAACATTATCGGACATTGCTGTCGCTTCATCAAGATTTGAATGTTCAATTTTACATACAATTTTCTGTTCTCTCTTCCAATTCAACCATTCTGTGTTCATCAAAAACTTGCTTTCGTTTATTGTCCCTTTTTGTTGTCGCATTTGATTTTCTCTTTTTATTTGCTTTCACCTCATTAGAAAATACAATCGATATGCGGGCACGGCCTGCATCACCATGAATTGTAAAGGAAATATTAGAGAATTCCTCACATGCATCACGTAAGTTATTTAATAGTAGTTTCGGTAATTTATCCATTATAATAACTGTTATAAAAGTGTAAAATCGAACGCAGCACTAACAGTTACCTCAAGTCAACTTTCACCAAACAAAATAGACTATCGACACCTGCAGCCCACTTTTACTGGACGATTTAGTCACTTCCAGCGGCTAAGGTTAATATTCAGGACGTTGTAAAAAACGTTCTAGTACATCAGGAATATAATGTTTCGAAATTAAAAAGTGTTGTAAACAAGCTTCGGGATCATAAATGAATACGACTCATACCATACAAGCTGGATATCCAAGCTCCGACGTATGAAAAAGAAGTTTGTTTATCCTACAAAATTTCGTCACATATCCTAACCTTGGGTGCGTTCGACATCTCATTAGTTTAAACATATTTATTTATCTTGGATTGGGAAACAAGCTTAGTGGCTATATGAATCCCTCTCCAGCTAGCAGATTGCGAGTGTTGCCTTTGTAGCGGCCCCCACTGAGCCTACTCTATTTGAACTCTAAAAAGGGTTTTTTAACGTACATGGGGTATTGCTCTCCCATACACGGCCCAACTTTTTTTCGTTCCTTCTGAAGGGCTTGCATCGTTTCTTGAGACCATTCTCGCAAATGGTGTCATGAGAGTTGAAAAATTGGTTCATGAAATTTTCACCCTTGACGAGGATCGAACCACGAACCTCGGTGTTAGTAGCCCGACGCATTAACCACTACACCACCGGCTCTCCTGACATCTGATATTTGCTATACAGACTCTTTTTATGTTTGTATCAAGAAATGAAAGCTTACTAATAGGTAGTTGATTTTCGTGATGGTGCCAGCAGGCGAGACATACCTTTAGTTTGCCACACTTGTTCTTCTATGCTTTTCATTTTCATATTATAATGTTTGGCATTTTCAATCTTTTGGATATAAAACCTCTGATGAGTTTGGATTAGACGAAATAAAGGCGAAGCAAAATTTGTTGCCCTAAATTTTATTGTTAAGGACAAGGTACAATAAAGGTCATTTTTGGCCTTCCTACTTTAGGAAAAAATAAATCCAATATAAATAACAAAATTATCATAAAAGTTTCAAGTAAGATGGTTGGCCTTTGTGACAATTGCAAGTATTTTGTATAATATACTCTGCTTTTTTTACAGAGGTCTGAAAAAGGACAAAAGTGACTTAAATAGAGAAAAATGCCATTTTTCATGCTTATTTTATGACTAGTATTTTGAATTGTCAACGACAGCGTAGACCATTGATTTCTCAACTGATTAATAATCATTTAAGAGTGAAATTTAAAATTCATAAACAATAACTGTGGTCTGAGTAGTTGCTGGCATCCAAAAAATTTAAAATGTTACACATAAATTTTGCTATTTCGGCCAATTTGGCAAAAATCGTAAAAAAGTGTCATGTTTGACATGGTATTTTAAGTAGATAAAATGTAACATTCTTAAAAATTTAGTTTTACATGCTTTTCCATTTATTTGATTTACTGAATAACACTAGAACTTTTCTCTTTGTCAATGCTCAACTTTTTAGTTTTACAGGGGGCAAAATATGAACCTTATCATATTACTGTTGTATTTATTACAAAAAAAACACCAAAAGGATGTATGAAGAAAAATAAAACGTGGAGTTGAAATATGATGGAAATAAAACCGATAAAGTTGGGCGTAGGCTACAAAAAACAATCTGAGTTTTTTATTGTGATCGAGGTCTTAAAATTTTGCGTGACTACTATATCATTAAATTTTATATCAAAACCAGCTGGGTTTACTATAAAATTTTACAAATTAGGATGTTTTTGCAGGTTTTAATTAGTTTTTATTATACAAACGTGTGGAAAAAACGCCCATATATCTATGACCAAGTGCACATATATTTATGACCAATGACCACTTTACGTTGTTGTGAAATGTTTACATAACAGCTCAAATTCTTATTCACAATAAAAAGATGTGGTCACATTTCAAATATCTCTATATATTAAAGCCAATTTATGTTTTTCATTAAGAGATTGGTGCCTCGATCCTGCTAATGGAAGTTTGTTTAATAATGTGTCGACATTATTTCCGAGGGTTGTCTCAGGCAGCAACCATTTGAAATTCGGGGTGATCTGGATTTTAGCCCCTCGACAATTTTTTTTTATTAATTTTTCGAAGACGAGAATTTATTTTTGGACGACACCGAAAACAATTTTTTTTTCTGGGTCAAGGACAATTTATTTTATTTTTTCAAAAATCTGAAAACGAAATATTTTTTTTCAAAAAAATCCACCCCACCCCCCCCCCCCCCCTAGAATTTCAAATGGTTGCTGCCTTAATAAAACAATGTTAGTCTTTCCGAAAACGAGAAAATTCTTATGTTTTTATGAACGAAGAAAAAAATAATCCGATTGCTATGAAAATTCACATACACACGTGGAATTTTCTCTGGAAATAATAAGTTCTAATGTTTTTTATGTACGAAGAAAAAATAAATTTGCATAATTAAATGGAAAAGCTGTGAAGTTTCTGAGTTCTCTCTGGTCTCAACTCGAGTATACGTTGCTGATTGTGGTTTGATTTTAATAGGTTTTTTTTGGTGTGTTTTGAGTTTTGTAATAATTTTAAGTGTACCGGATTTGACTTTTTCGAAGTTACGATATTTGATTTCTCCATTTGTTAACCTTTTTTTTTCAAAATTGGTTAGAATTTTGAGGGCTATAAAAATCAATTCATCAAAGGCTTCGGTGATTACGAGGAACATTCATTTTCAAGACAACGCCCACCTTAAATGAAAATACTTCGGTAAAACACAAAATAACATTCCAGCCTGAATCTCTATTGGCAATAAAACAATTGATATTTCAATCTTATATTGGGTTCCAAAATGCACAACTAAACCTTAATTAGTTTTTTAACATACTTACCTGCCTGTAAACATATCTTGATTGTTAAAATTGTGTCAATCAATTTTTGATCCTAAAATAAAACAAAGGAATAAACAATTGTAACTTGGCACAGCTAATAAAATGCAGATTTTTTTAAAGAATAGTAAACACGGATATATATATCTTGTACTTGCTTATACAAAGACTTATTTTGTCACCAATGAATCTACTGATTTACAGAGAATATATAATCGTTAATGCTAAAGTTTCTTATAAACAACTTATTTTTACGGTTTTCTGAATGTGTTTTCTATAGGCATCTGGCATTCCAATGGATACTTATTGGCACCATTGCTTGCCGATTTGTTTCTTCATTCATATGAAGCTTAGTACTTAGAACCCCTTCTTTACAAGTATTAGTTCTTTTGTTCTATGAATGGGAAAATATATCTTCTAAAACGCGATCGAGGTGATTATGGAAATAAATTTGATATTTAATCGCTCGGCAAGCCTCGCAATTAAAATAATCAAATTTATTTCCCTCGATGTTAGAAATTCCATAATCATTCAGAATAAAGTTGTAGAAGGTTTTTCTTTAATGTCCATAGGTAAAAAAATGCAAAAAAGTTGATCATCATGGGCACTTGCAATTACGCTGAGACCAAAATTTTCTCCAGAGGGGAGAAATATTTTTTCCACAACTGGTTGAGAGGTTGACAAATCGGATGAAAATTAGAGAAAATAAGTTTTAGTATAATCGACTACCAGATATTTGTACCTGCACATTTCGTTCCTCCATTTCTAGAATAAAAGCAATCAGTGTTTCTGTAGACCAAATAATTGCCGTCAAAGTTGATAAAACCAGGATGAATCTAATCAAATATGCATTGAAAGTTCACCAAAGAATAGATGTGCCCATACGCTTTGTAAGTCCAGCATGGCCTGTATGTCTTCAAAGCAGTTGTATATACCCATAGTGACAAGTTTCATTTCACGATGCTGTTCTGTTAGGGGTAGCAATGCTAATGAAGTTTTAATTTCCAATTTAAACTTGCTCCGGTATTAAGGATGTTCGCTGGTCAGTTTGAAAATAACAAGGTATCTAAATTTATGTATTTGGTTGCACATAATAAGCGTTCAAAATTAAGCAGGTAAAGGTGTTCTCTGACTTTGTTATAGACATTAAACTTGGTTTAATGAAAAAAAAATAATTCAGCTCTTAATTACCCATGCAATAAACACAATTATAAACAGAAAATAGGGGGTTGCTGGGCAAAATAGAATTCCCTATTTTAATGGTTAAATCCAGAGGATCTGAAAAACTGACAGAAATCTCAAAAAATGACCAGCAATCATCCTTAAAACATCATTTATGGCATAAATTATATTCATACAGTGTTTGGCATTTCAAACCTTTTGGGTAGAGCACCTCTGATTAGTCGAAGCGAGCGTCAGGCGTCGCAACTATTTTTGCCTGCACATTACTGTTATTAAATTCTTTTCTGATAAATTAAAAAAGTGGATAAGAAACGCATAAAAAGAAGTGTTCGAAAAAATAATAAGACGTGAAATTAAATTCAAAGAAAGGTGGATTTATCACCGATTAGCCTGGGTGAAGGGTACAATAAAAAAATCATCTGATAGTTTTTATTATGCTGGTCTTATATCGTTTCGTGACGAATAAAGGATAAATTTTATAATAGAATCAGCTGGATTTTACTATAATATGAACCAAATAAGGCTATTAAGCAGGTTTTAATTAGTTTTATTATACAAACGTGTCGAATAAAAAAAACCGCTCACATGTTTAGGACCAATGGCCACTTTTCTTTTTATATCTTACGAGAATGAATTTCTCCAGAACTCGTAAAAAACAAGAAGTTGAAAGAAGCTAGATCCTTTAATTTCACTCTCAAGGGAAGGCAATGGAAGGTTTGGTGCGTCATAACTCATGGTTTAACCCACCATTGCTTTTGAAATGCCTGTTTCAAGTCAGTACCATTGCGATTTTCAATTTCTCCGGTATGTTTTCTGTTTAACCCACAATTTCTTTTGAAATGCCTGTTTCAAGTCAGTACCGATTTTCAATTTCTCCGGTATGTTTTCTTTTTTTTTCTTTTCTCGTGGTCATTTGAGAATGTTCCTCTAAGTTCAGTAATTTTGTTATTACCTTTATTTTTAGATATATTGATAATGTCTTTGTCAACATCGTTTCGTTTGCTAGATGGAATCCTTCCATAAATCCACAAGAGTTATGAATTAAAGAAACCATCGAATGCACTTGCTTAATTTCATGTCTTTCTTGGGTATGCGTCTCAAATTTTTCTCAACTGGTCATCGCAGAACAAAAATAAACGACAAAAGAGACTATTTTAATTTTCAAAGTATAATTTTCCTTATCTGGAAAGTAACATAACCAAACCACCGGCATATAGCTATATAGGGTGATTATTTAACAACTTATTTGATATGCAAGGGCTTGTTCAAATTTCAGATTTTTAATCCGAGACCGTTGTGTTCTTGATCGGTTATCATAGAATACGTCTCATACGGTCTCTTAAAAAGTGTTGTTAATTGTTATTGATCAGTGTTTTTTTGTGTTTCCGTGTCTTATATGTTGTCTGTTTTTTTTTTGTCCTGTCCTTGTTAGTGTTTGCTGAATTTGTCTCTGTCCTTTCGAATTTTGATATCCGGATGCCCCATCTTGAACTTTTAATTTCAACATTACATAGCTGCGAGTGGACTCGAACGTAAAATCGAATATTGATTAATGGTCAATAAATTGGAATCACTCTTAAAACTATAGTGTACTCGTAGATCCAAAAAATACCATGATAAAAATATTGCAAAAGTGTCTGTAAACTTGTGTCGAAAAAGGGGTAAAATATTATTAAACTAATTGTTAAGATAAAAGTGGTTAAAATATTATCAAACTGGCGGCATGTTAGAGAAAATGGTTTATAAATTATGATTAAGATGACTTTATACAACTATCTTGTTCAGATCAAATTGTGGAATCATCTAAAAACTCTTTTGCTTGAATAGAAAAATGTTATGAACTTTTATTACTTTTGGTTAAAATTAGACTTTTGAGCATTTGACTGTCGGAAATGGGCTACAATGTAGTAATACGTTGGTAAAAAAGTCCAGATAATAATTTTATTTATCATACCCAGTAATTTGTTTTCTTTGATAAACGCAAATACTTTGACGTTGAACTGTTTGACCTGACTGTTTTTCCTCGCCACAACTATTTGAACTATGACGTGGTTGACATATTGTACTCTTGTTACGTCACAAACTATAACAATTTTTAGGGCATACGTTATCTTACTTTTCAAAACAAATTTGCATAGTTAATGGTAATACCATGACACATTGAAATATTCATTTGAAATAGGGGGTCATGGGTCGATTTTTCAAGTTATTTCACTTTGAAATTATCGTTTTTGGCGGGAAATTTATATAGAAGTAATGGGAAATGATCCAATATTTCCCAAAATATTTTATTCTCCATTGATTAAAACATTTTTTTTTCATTACATTTCAACCAAAAACTAACACTTAAAAAAAAAATCCGTCTGAACGTCGTGAAACTCATCGACAATTTTAGTTAGATTCTATTGCATTTTTGACGTATAAGCAATGTTCACGAGTCCGTACCTTAAAAACGAAGTCCGTGACATATCCTTTATTTCACATCAATGCATCACAAATTTTCCAAGGAATATTACATTAGTTTTTGGTCAAAAGTTGGATATCTTTAGTCCATCTTGTGTATTAAAAGTAAAAACAAAGTGTATTGAAACTCTTTTTTCCCTATATGTCTTTATTAATTTCCCGTCAAAATTGCAGTTTTCAAATGCATTTATTTAAAAAAAACGAGGTCCGTTACCCCCATTTTTTATTTCATATATGGATGTATATCACTACGAACTACGCGTCTACCAATTTTCATTAAAATCTGGATATATGCCATTTGGTATTGTCCCACTTAATATAATAATACTACTTTTGAAATTCAACTTTTGATAGAAAATGAGATGTTGAATAAGTGTACATAACACACCTCAGACATAGGTTGGTCTTAGACATAACTTGGTTTCTAGTTTTTGGCATTTTTTGGTATAATTGTTACATGCTCTTCATATTCATAGAGTGTTTGGCATTTAAATTTTTGGTAGAGCGCCTCTGATGAGTCTTGAATAGACGAAACGCACGTCATGCGTAGAAAAAAAAATTGTCTGGAACTTTGTTGTAATTTATTTTTCTAACATCCGTGATGGTGAGCGCCTCTGATGAGTCTTGAATAGACGAAACGCGCGTCATGCGTAGAAAAAAAAATTGTCTGGAACTTTGTTGTAATTTATTTTTCTAACATCCGTGATGGTGAGCGCTGCTGGCGGAGTATTAATTCCCCGAGGTTAGCCCGCTCCGGCATTAGCACTTCTGTGTTGACGAACACATCAAAGCTATGAATTATCCATTGAAACAAAATTGTCAAAACCCTAAGTTTCTTCCTACCCCAGACATAGGTTGGTCTTAGTCATAATTTGGTTTCTTGTTTTCGGCATTTTTTTGGTACAATTGTTCTATGCTCTTCATATTCATATATTGTTTGGCATTTTAATTTTTGGTAGAGCGCCTCTGATGTGTCTTGAATAGTCGAAACGCGCGTCAGGCGTAGCAAAATTTATTGTCTTGAACTTTGTTGTAATTTATATATCACATATTAAGCGGTAATTAGGAAAAACATAATGGAAAAAAAACCAGCAGCCTTCAACAAGGCCAGTAAGCGCTGCTCGCCGTTCTGCAATCGGCCTAAGGTCTAATAAAATGCATATAATTCAATCGAGTCCTGAAACTCTCAAAGATAGATCCCCATCTTACACAAGGAATAAAAACACTAAATAAACAAGATGTCAAAGATTCCTGGCTTAGGACAGGCACATACAAGATACGGCGGGGAGAAACTAGTTTTTGGGCCAAACCTTCTCCCTATCAAAAATCCCATACAAAGCACATTTATTAACACACAATAAAAATCAAATAGATCAACGTTCAATTCCACTAGACAGAGCCTTAGACAAAAGACAACAAAACCAAACGAATGGTAGAGGAACTGTCTATAGAACACTCACTGTTAGTAATTGTTCATAAGTCTTTATCCCTAATATGTCTCACAACCTTGTTGTGCTTTGTGTAACCCTAAGACCACAATGGAAGTGGGAGGTTTAGTACCATAAAACCTGGTTCAACTTGCCATTTCTATTGAATGCCTAAACCAAGTCAGGACCCTCGAGGTTTTCAATTTCTCAGGCATTTGTTTGCTCTGTTTGGTTTTTATTCTTGGACATATGAGATTAATAATCCCAGTTCGGTAGTTGTGTTTTTACCTTTATTTTCTGTCAAAAAGATGAGAAGTATATGTCCTCTATGTAATAGAAAAAGCAATTACTTGTCAATAAAAAAAAAAACGTGAAAATGAAAAAAACAAATCTAACGAAAACAAAATTAATAGCAACAGACATTTTATGTTGAACCGCAGCAAAGTCAAATCTAAGCAGTTTTTAATATGTTTTGCGTATAGACGAGGTGTTAGTTTATATCATGATATAAATTATCTGAAACAGTTTTGAGACTAAATAAACAACCATTAATATTTAATGCATCATTAAATAAGTTCTTTTAATGAAATCGTGTGAAAAAATAAATAAAATAAAATATATATCATTTCGAACTATATATAAACTTGATATTTTTTATTTTACAATGTTTCTCCTACCAAAATGCGGAAAGATTTGATTAGGTTGTACATTTTTGCGTCGGGCATTTTACGTCTTTGTGTTTATGCAGAAAATACAACTCAGCAAACAGCAACAGAAGAGACTCACCAAACGACAACAGAAGAAATCATTGACTTCTGTGCATCAGCCGGAACTTGTCAGGTGTCACAGACACTGGATTACCCATACTGCCGCTGTGACGGCGAGTGTCCTTATTTCGGAGATTGCTGCAGCGACGTTGACCTTGAACATGAGCCCATTACGTCCAACTACTCCAGGTTCAAAGGTCATCTTGAATGTTTCACAAGATCTAATGATTTCCTAAACACGGTTAGGACGTTTTTCGTAGTAGCTAAATGTCCTAATGATTTGAACGAAATTTCGTCAAAATGTCTCCACGGCAACTTTAATGACACGGGCCCTTGCGTTTCATCAAAGGAAGATGGCGTCATGTATAAAAATAGATTCTGTGCCGAATGTCATAACGTAACTGACTACCATCAATGTAATGTTGAGTTTTCACCACATACCAAGATCACATTTAACACACTTGATGGTTTATCCAAGGACGAGGTGTACAATTTCTACCTCAGACAACAGCCGACATATCAAATGCATCCCCCACAAGGGGCAGTATTTAGACCATGTATTGGACATTTACAAGTTAATGACTCGCCGCGTTGTCTTAATAGTGAAATTAACCCTGTAAAACTGCATGTTAAAGGCAAAGACACACAGTATTTCAAAAACATATTTTGTGCTCCTGCCAACAGTGACACACGATGTATTGGCATACATTTCGACTTGGATCCAACGATCTACAACCTTTTCCCCCTAACTGTGTTGTTCAGTTATATAGACCGTCAAACGGTTACTGCAACTGGAACAGAATGCCTGGTTTGGACTCAAAAGGTAATTATGTTCATTATTTTCATCAAAAAGTTTCGCCTTTTTTGCTGTTTTACTCCCGGCCTGTTACAATGTCATGTAATATGGAAGTTTAGTACCATTAAACATGATTTAATTTATCTTGTATACAATTGAAAAAAAAAAGTTCGACATGTATGCTTTGCGAAATATATGATTTTATTGTTTTCCGTATTTTTTAGGTTGACCATCTTAGTTAATATTTGGTTCCCCATTTCGGTATTTATTTCTATGTATTTAAGACATTTCTAAAAACGTTTTTTGATAAAAAAAAATCTCCATCGATAGTGGTCAGATAATAAATCAAAGTTAGTCCCTCAGATAACAAAGACTATTTGGTTCCCCATTTCGGTATTTTTGGTTATTGCTCCATGCTCTTCGAATTCATAATCATATAGCTTTTGGCTTTTTCAATATTCTGGGTAATGAGCCTCTGGTGAGTTTTGAATGGACGAAACGCGCGTCAGGCGAAGCAAAATTTAATGTCTAGAACTTTGCTGTCATTTTAATTTAATAAATAATTAAAGTGGTACATGTAACTGGCTAAAGAAACTCTAAAAAGGAATAGGAAGATATTGTATTTTATCAAAATAATGATCACATGATTTGAAACCATCTCAATTTAATGCTAGACAATAATGATAAAAACGGACGTGTTTCTCTTTAAGATTGCATTTGGTAAGCGATGCTCAGATTTATGAATGCTTTTCTATTGTAACATCTTGAACACAGGCAAAATTTAGACATGACATATGTTTGTAAAAACGTGTAGTTAAGGTAGTACAATAGTAAAACATCGATAGGATAGAATTTTTAAAAATTTTGTCATAAGAAGTATCTATGTGCATATGTTTGAAAAATAAAATAAAAAGAATAGGTCACCGTGCTTAATTGTTGTAGAAAATTGATCCAAAAAAAAGTTCAAATCTTGCTATTTTTATAAAGATTATATAGGGAAAAATGGTTTAAATTTCATTGGATAGATTTTTGTTTTATTTTGTCAAAACATCAATGTTTGTTAGTTCTTTGAAAATAAGGTATAAAATCATGGGGTCACCGTTAATTTTCTGAAAATGAATTGGAAAAACTGAATTTTCCCTACACATTTCATACAAATTATCTCCCTTGAAAAGAGTAGGGGAACTGTAATATAATGAATATAACAGTTAGGTTTTGTTTCAAACTTATTTTTTCGCGAATAATTTATCAAACTAAAAATCTTCATACAGTTAAATATCCATGTTTTTGCCTTTGCTTAAATTTGGTAACATGCTCAGAAAAGATGCTCAGTGTTATACCAGTGTACAACCTTAAACATATGTTTCTTACCGCTGTACGGTAAACTGTCAAAACATACGTCAGAAGTACTTTTTGAAACGTGCGTCAAACATAAGTTTACCATACGTCAGACGTATAGTTTCCTTAAATGAATGGAATTAGTGTGTTATTTATTTAGTGTGTTTTATTATGAAATAAAAATATTGCCAAGATAAATTTTTAATGTGTATCAAACGTATGCGGTTAGAAACGCCAATTTAATATGCGTCAGATGACATGCGTTTAACGTTCGCCAGACGCACGTGAAACACAGTCCACAATACACATGTATTCTAAAGATTCTCATGGTTCTTTTAATCTATATTACAATTTTCATGTACGGATATTTAAGATTTGACTTCAATATTTTTTTCTGTTTATGGAGAAATAATACTAAAAAATATGGCACACTTTCTTAACTGCGAAAAAATATTGTCATCATTTTTTATGAACTAATTTCAAATAAATGTTAACTCAATTAAAAACCATGTGATAAGAAAAAAAAATAAAATCTATTTAAAGATTTAAATTTCACAATTGGAGCCCACGCCTTACCTGATCGAAAACGAAATAACAAACATTTTGAGGTTGTTTTGTTAATTTTATCCTTAATACTGTAAACCGGAAAATTTTCGCACCGTCTTTATTTTGCGGTAGGACGGCTGGATTTATGTCCGCGCATTTTTGAATTTGCGTCGTAAAGTTATTGTCCATAGACTACTATGGAAGAGAAATATATTCGTCCCGTTTAATTTTCGGGCTAGCGATAGCAAAAAAAAACTGGCCCGAAATTTCATGGTTTAGAGTATTATCGTTAGCAAGTTTAAAGTTTTTAATTTGATCTTGATTTTTTTATTTGAATAACATGCATGTAAAATTATCAAATCATGCTTAAGATAACCCTACCAGACAAGCCTGAAACTTGTTTGTTTAATTAAGATTACCCACGGAACGACCATGCAGATTATTTTATATTTTTAATAGTTTAGAATTTCTTTGTTTTGATTGGTTGAAGAATTCCACATAGTCATTTTGTGTTTCTCTGGGTACATATAACATGTATAATAAACATAAAAAATGAATTTTCAAGCGATATTTTGTTATGCTGCATACCTGTTACCGCACGTTACTAATATAAACTTTACAAACTAAAAATTTAATCACCCACTAAAAAAAATTCTTTAAATAGTTTATCTGAAAGAAAATAAAACCAAACAAATATTGGGTGATTGAGAAATATCAAGAGTCCAAATTTTATAAAGAAAATTGTTTTGTTTCGTGATACTAAAGAGAGTTCCTTTACCGTCCTTTCGTTTGTTCTTGTTGTCTTTTGTCTAAGGTTCTCTCTGGTGAAAGGAACACTAATCGATTTGAGTTTTATTGTGTGTTTAGCTTTTGTTCTATGTCTAGGAATATTGATAGGAGGAAGATTGGGCCCTAAAAAACTAGTTTAACCCCGCCACATATTATATGTGCCTGTCCTTAGCAAGAAATCTTTGACAAAGATTTTGTTTGTACTTGTCTTTTTGATGTTTTCTGTTCCTAATTTAAGAAGGGGTCTATGAGTGACTATTTCAGGACTGGATTTGAATTATATGCATTTCATTTAGACCATGGACCAATTGCAGAACCGCGAGCAGCGTCTGCTGGTCTCGTTGAAAGCTGCCGGCGGTTGTCCATTGTTGTTTTTCTGAATTGCCGCTTGATTGTGGGCTGTGTCGCGTACACTTATTCCACATCTTATTTTTTTCTATATTTGGTCAGTTGTAATTGATTAATGTGGAATAAAATTGTATAATATGTAATAAAATACATATGTAATATAATATGTAATATAATAAGATATGACATAGATGTGGCGAATGGAATGTCCATAATCATGACATCAACAAATTTAATTGTATGCATAACGCATTTAAAATAATTCATTATTAATAATATAACAATTATTGTTTTTTGTTCGGTTCATGCAAAAATATATCGACCTCATACTAAAGCTTTTATTGTTTTATATATTTT
Source organism: Arcuatula senhousia (assembly GCA_963971305.1). Classification (NCBI taxonomy): domain Eukaryota; kingdom Metazoa; phylum Mollusca; class Bivalvia; order Mytilida; family Mytilidae; genus Arcuatula; species Arcuatula senhousia. The sequence continues at coordinate 1,157,376 of OZ020305.1, forward strand.
AGAAGATATTATATATATTATAGATGTTTAATAAAATTACAGTTTACAAGACATCTCATGAAATATGTAAAAATATCTTACTAAAAGTTTAATAATAAATTAATATGTATCCCAATGGGCACAAATTGTGCACCATTGCATGCCGATTTGTTTCTTCATTCATATGAAGCGGACTTCTTACAATCACTTCTAGACAAAAAGGACCGCAAACTTGCTTTATCCTTCAATCTCACATTTCGTTATATTGATGATGTCCTTTCACTAAACAATCCTCGATTTGGTGACTATTTACATCTCATATATCCGAAGGAACTAGAGATAAAGGACACTACAGATTCTAGGAGGTCCGCTTCATATCTGGATCTATTTCTCGAAATTGACACACAAGGAAGGCTTTGTACAAGGCTCTATGACAAACGTGATGACTTCAACTTTCCAATAGTTAACTTTCCCTTTCTGTGTAGCAACATTCCGTCCGCTCCAGCATATGGAGTTTACGTATCACAATTGATTCGCTATTCCAGAGCATGTGGGGAGTACAACGACTTCCTTGATAGAGCCACACGGCTGACAAGCAAATTGTTAACACAGGGGTACGTTGCTCCCAGGTTGTTGTCATCACTCAAGAAATTTTACGGACGACATCATGTGCTTGTATACAAATACGGGATTTCTATCTCTCAGATGAGCACAGATGTTGGTTTGACATAGAGTTTTGTAATGTCATCCTTTCCGGATTTGACCGACACTTAATCGATCTTTGGCAACGTGACGGGTGTGCTATAGCAAGCAGGAACTGCTTACTCTTCCGGAGCACCTGAATTCACTCTTGTTTCGACTTGAGTTCGCATTGCTGAATGCTGTCTTGTTGTTATGTGTGTTTGTGTTTTATGTTGTTATGTGGTTTGTTTTGTTGTGATGATTTTTGTCTGCCGGTTTTGTCTTTGTCTTAACGGTTTTATGATACTGATTACCCCTTTGGTACACCTTTGCTTCTTAAAGTAAATTTTATATGATATCTCATTAACAAAGAAATTCATAAAATTTATAAGATACCCTATGAAAGTATGAGATATTCAAAAATTGAGTAAAAGTATAAACATATTCTAATCTAGTCTTTACTTTTTGACGTCCAAAATATTGCTTAAAATCTAAATTATGATAATACGCCCCCTCTTAAGTGGGGACATATACCATGGCAATGTTTAACTTGTCTGAAACTACTATAAATGTAATTAAACTTCCACGTGACTATGTCCACCAAATGCAGATGCATGGGCATATTGCCAGAAAGGTTTGCTGTTAACAGATTTTATGATGAATTGTTTTTGCAATTTTCGGATTGGAATATCAAATTTTATTGCGATTGCAAAGACGTTTGTAAAAATGCATTTATTTTGTTTTGCTGATTCACTTAAAATCAAAGAACTTTTAGTAAAACATGGTAAAAGTTTCCTCAAACAATAACTTAAAATACATGTCTAGATCTACTAAAATCTTATGGCAACAGTATCTGTTTGATCCATTGTCAGTCCAGTTTATTCCAAAAGACCGTTCTAATTGAAGCAATTTCATTAAACGTTTTTCTATAATTTCTCATTGAAATTGAATTAAAGCATTAAGGAGACTAAGACCTAAACTTTTTGTGGATGACAAATATTAGAACAAAGCAACACCACAAAACATGTCCTTGAGAAAAGACAAAACAAGGAAGACATACCGGAGATATTGAAGATCGCAATGGTCCTGTACAGGCAATTCAAATGAAATGGTAGGTTAAACCAGGTATTTGGTACAAAACATCCTTCTTTCAGTGCGATTTTAAGAGTATGCTAGTTACGCAAATCACAACATAGTTGTGAGATAGACTTAGTATATTGAGGAGATCATCTCAGTACAACAAACAGTCAAACCAAATCAAAACAATCACTAACCATTTCGTCTAACATAATTTGAATTTATCTACCAGTGGCTGATAAAGAGGGAAGAGTTTTTATGCGATCGTATGAGACGTATTTTCTTACATCATTGGGCTTAAACACCGATGTAAGATACAAAAAATCAAAGCGCTAAAGCGTTAAAAAGCAGAGCTAAATCTAAGCACTAAAAATAAAGAACTATATGTTTTTCAGCAACTTGAAACATATCAATTTTGTTCGTTTGCTCCGCCAACTTAAACATTTGTTATGAAATCCGTAATTTGGCTCAACCCACTTGAATATATATATGACGTATTGATTAAATTAAAGGTTTAAGGTCAGCAACGCTTAAGTGTAGATCAACTTTATAGTGTATCGATATGTGTGTTGGGTATTTATAGTCGTGACTATAGGGGAATGCCCCTCTGCATCGACTAATACCTATACAGGTATAGACTCGCTTAGTCTCGAACCCAAACTCATACTACCAAGGTAGTGAGTCTGGGAAAACACCTATTGATTTCTCGTAACCACTAGGTGGCGATCGTTATACCTTTTAACCTTTACCACGTGTGTATATGACGTGATTTATTTCAATCTGAAATGAACCAACTTTAAAAACTCAACGTTTCATTGGTCTGCCTTGGTTTTTGACAACTGGTTCTGCAAAATCGAGAATCGGATTGGTCAAACGTGTATGGTTATGTAATCAAGAATGTCCAAATTTTTAACTCAAATAAACATTAACAATTTCCAAAACCTGGTAGACGCCCGTGAGTACAATTTAACGATAAAACGATTTTTGTATTGTTAACAAAACCAACTTGTGTTCAAAAATGTATAATGTAAAATAGGATGTCTTATTGTAAAATAAGAAATATTATGTTGTAAGAGAACAACTCACATCAATTGGAGAAGTTATCTCGCTATTGTATTTGCATGAAATTACTGAACCATATGTACAGAATTCTGAACATACGGTTGAGTGATTTTCGTCGAACATTATGAAAAAGACTGAAAGTATTCCGAACGTACACATAACAAAATAGGTAATGGGACTGTCCCAGACTCTTATCATCTATTGATAAGCGTCTGGGTGATCGAGACTAAGACTCGCTATGTGCCATGGGTCGTCAAGCCCATGACACACCACCGCCAGTGTTAGCTGCTCCATAGTATCCTTTGTTATCGATGGATGCAGGGCCCGTCTTCCACCACGAGGAAGTACTGGTCGGAATTCTGGAAGATATGTGAAATGTTGTGCATATTTATATCGTATTTACTATAGGGGTATAAAGATGTACCTCTTAGTTAAGACAACTTGTATAACATTTAAACCATTGAAACAATGATTATACACGATGAATATTCTATAATGGATCCTCTGGTAGGATTATTGCCTGACAGATTTACCCTGTCTAGACGATAAAAAAACGCAAAAGTCAGATGGCTATATGACTACATAGAGCTCTGCTCAAAAACCTGAAAATGTGTACAAGCCCTGACATATCGAATAAGTTGTAAATATGTAACACCGTTGGTGAAGTCAGTATGTTATTTTCTAGACAAAGAACATTAATAATCTAAAATTTGAATTAGTTTTTTTTCATCAATACTAAAATAGTTATTGCCGAAATTCGGGGGAATTGTGGATAATGAGCTTCAGCTCATGTCAGTGTCGTCATGTCCGATTCTTGGTCACATTGATGGGTATCGATGGACATCTTAGATCTCTTCTTCCATCTTGCTCTAAGTACAGCTATTTTGTCTCGAAACAACTCCAGGCTTAAAGGGGAATTTATGCAGCATCGGCGGGGGTGCCTAACTTAATAAAGGAGGTATTGGAGGAGGTGACTGACTAAAAATAGGCGAGATCAGCGATGCTTTATTTTCCTGAGGCCCTAGAAACAGGAAAGTTAAGAAAGTTTAGTGCCTAGACCGTTGACAACTCATTGTGATAAGATAGTATTACTGACTTCCAATGGAACAACAAATACTGAACCTTCAATATCATTGCATGGGAGATGCACAAACCAAGAAAAAGCTACTGTCCTAGCTCAAAACACACAAAAAGAGCGATGAACAATCAGAATTTGAAAGGTTGCGCAAAAGCCTCAAACAACCTGAAACGAAACGACTTTAATAGACTACTCAAAAGTAGTATCCTGTTTCTAGGGCTCTAGAAAAATAAAGAATCGCTGAACGTGCCTATTTCTAGTCATACACCTCCTCCAATTCCTCCTATATTGAGTTAGCCACTCCTGCAAATTTTCTGCATCAAACAGTCCCGCATATGATGACCACTAGCCCTGCAACGAGTATTGGGAACAATAAACATCAAAACCCTGGCAATCATGACGTTAACGTAGAAAATGCTCCTACCCTTGATTATTGTAATATACCAGATGAATGCGATCACGAACAGGAAAGCCCAGCCAAACTCAATGACTTTTAAAAAGGGCACATTACTTCACCATTATATGATGATAAACAAGGAAACCAATCTTCTGACACTAACGACACAGACAACAAAAACTTAAACCGAATAAGGGACATCACGATAATCACGACAGTCTTTTTTGTTCCATCGCCACCATCAATCAAAACCTCAATACATCCTTTAGTCCAACCAGTTCATGTCCGTCAACTGCTGATATCACGACCAACAATCACTGCTTCATATTTAGATCTACATCTCGAATTAGCATAATGCGACGCCTTGTTGTTCAGTATAAACTCCAATCATCATACTCATAATACAAGACCAAAACGGGTATAAAACGGTTTATTTGGTTATGCTGGATATCGATATTTCAAAGTTAAAAAGATAGTGAATTCTTTCTGGGAAAAAAACTTAAGACAGTGCAAGGTATAAGAAATTTCTGAAACACCTAAGCATTCACAAGAGAGAAGTAAAGAGGCACCAATGGGGCATTTAAGTGTCAAAAGTCCCAAAGGGCAACGACGAAACCGGTAAACACGAACAAAATCAGCACGAAGAAACACAAAATCAACCGAACGGAAATCAACAACGCGAACTCAAGTCGTGACAAGAGTGAACTCAGGTGCTCCGGAAGAGTAAGCGATTCCTGCCTGCTATAACACACCCGTCGTGTTGCTAATTTCCAAATCAGGTAAACGAAAACAAAACAAATTTCTACGACAAACCAATATCTGCACTCATTTTAGAGATAAAAATCCAATATTTGTCTACGAATGCACGGTGTCTACCGTAAAATTTCTTCCCGTGGAGCAACATAACACGTGTCAGCAATTCTGTGTCAAACGTGACACTCTGCTAAGAAAATCGATGTAAATCCTACAAGCTACAACCTCGCCGTCGGCAAGTTTGCTGGCACTAAAACCATGACAGTGACAAAAGCACAAATAAAGTATAAAATTCTGCTTAGTCTATACATTCTCCAGTTGAATCGATACTGTCCGCTGTGCAAGAGTGTTGTAGAAGACAGAAGACACTACCTTGTTCTTTGTCCTGTTTTAAACTATGTCCGTCAACCATTCATTGACTCATTATTACGTATCATTGATCATGAGCAACGTAATATATGCAACACTAGTGATATGGTCCAACTTATACTTGAAAATTTAAGGTACATCAACATTACTGATACCGGACGTAGAAATATAGAATTAATCTGTGTTATGTTTGACATAATGCTCTAGATATGTTCATAGCTTCAAACGAGGGATGGCAACGATTGACCGGTTATCCGGTTATTCGGTCAGAAAGATCATAACAGGTTACAAATTTCAGTAATCGATTAATCGTTAAAAATTAAAAGAAACTTTTTTTGTTGGGTTACTTTTTCATTGTACATTTTAAAACTCAATTATATGGACTCAATTAATAATTAGTTTCACAAAGATATTTGATTGAAATGAGTTATTAGCGATGATAAACCCAAGCCCTGGAATTAGTTTTGGATAAAATTGTTTATACAAGCGATCACTATTAATATATTTTAAGAAGTTTGGTTTGTTAAAACTGTTTTGTTTTTCATTGTTTGCTTCGTTTTTCCTCGTAATGTCCATTTGTGTCTTTTGAATTTGTCATAGCTTATTTGGGCTTACGATATTTATCTGCCCCATCAGTACTCCTTTGCGTCTTTCCATTGCGTATTAAAAGTAACATTTTTTTAACTTATTAATACGCATTTGGGTTTTTCCTCTATTCAAACTATTCGACAATCGCCGATTCAAAGCTTATAAATGCAAATTGTTCATTTTTTGACTTGCATTGACGGGAGGGCATAGTAATAATCTCACATTGTCTTTGTTTTGTTTTTGTTGTTGTTTTTTTTTGAATTAACAAATATTTTGTTTTATAGAATCCATAAACTAAATATTAATGGCGGCGTATTATCTAAAGTGCACCATAAAAAAATTAGTTTATGGTTCAATAAACCAAAAATTATTACACTTACTAGTAATTCTTAAATGTCTCACCAATCATCGAATCCAGAATTCTTCTTTTTCGTTACATAAAGTGTACTTAATGTGTGATTGTTTTTTGGATGATATTTTTTTTTCTAGAACCTGGACTCTTAGAGAGTCAAAATGAAGTGGTCTTATTGGTTAAAAAGCTGGTAGACAAAAGGAAAATGTTCGTTATTTACACCTTACCTGTGACCATCTTTACATGCATTTACTTTTCCTTTTGTCTCAACAACATAGATTAATCCACATATAGTGCATTCTAGTCCTTAAATAAGCAAGTCCGAAAGGGCAGATACAAAACCAGTAAATAAAAACAAGGACAGGGCGACTAAACAGACAACATATAAAACAGAAACACAAAACTACTGAATATAATTTACAACACGAGCTATAGTCGTAATGAAAGTGAACCGAAGTGCTCCGGAAAAGTAAGCGGTTCCTGCCTGCTATAGCACACCCGTCGAGCTGCCAATTCCAATTGATGTTTATATAACCGATTTGTTAAATTGCTCATAATCTTTTTTTTGTCAATGATCAAGATCTTAAAAGTTTTATAATTTCTATTGGTCATTTACAAACAGAGCAAATCGAAAAAGTCTTCCAAAGGTACAGAGCATGGTCGGATGGTAACAATAGAATCTAAGTTTTTATATTGGAATTCTGGATTTTTAGACTTAGTGTATGAAATCTGGTATATTTTGGACACAGAATAATGAAAGAACGCCGTGTCCGTAGTTATTACTACCTATTATAAAAAGATTGTCAGCGATACATCAATTAGGTCGTTTGTTTCCGTCGTTTCTATATTTACAAAAGCTCTTTGCAATGTACATACTTTCACTTTTCACTCGGTGGCTATATTCGGATTCTCAATCTTCGGATTCCCATCAAGACAATATGGCCGCGACCAGTAGATTATGTGTTCCGCTTCGGATTATATTTTAGTCAGTGTAGCATATCTTGCGTAACTTTAGCGTATAAATGGATATTTGATTTTGGATTGCGAAAATTTACTTAATTGAATAAAGTTTTAAAGGACAAAAATACTAATCGGACACCAAAGATAAGTTAATCATGCAAAAAAGTTGTACACAGCATCTTCGTATTTCATGCTTTTATTTGGCGGTGTTTTAAAGCAACAATGCGATTCAACTAGATCATGTAGCGTACTTTATCAGGTTGTGCACATGTTTAAGCGTAATTTCTTTATAAATTTTTGACTGCAAAATGTTAATTCATTGAAGATAGTTTATTATCACCACGTGATTATCACAGACAGAAATATAGGTCAATCAGACACACACAATTCAAGCATTTTATTGATTTTTAGAAAATGACAAAATAGCCACATTGGGTCATTCGTCTGTCTTGATCTAGGTCATTTTAATAAGGATGAATAATTTTATGTATTTCTCACATAGCTATTGCGGGATCCGGAAAAATAAACTTATTTGTCGCAAGTTATTGGTTGTTCGAAAATGTTATCATTGCTTGACAATTTTGTCGATTCACCTCACAGAGACCAAAGTCGCCACACTTGTCTTACAAACATGTCAGAAAATAATTTTAACTGTGCGGAACCACAGGGGCTTGGATTATAGAGTAGGGGGTCGATTTTTTTTTAAGTCAATATAAATGACGAGAATCCAACCCCCTGTGTGCGGAACATGGATTGCAACGTTCCTGTATAAGTTTGCTTTAGTCTCTATCATAAAGGAGGGAAATCTTTGAATAGGTGACAATCAAAAATATTTGAGCAGTTGCGGATGCGGGGGGGGGGGAGGGGTTCCGAGGTTGGAATTTTCCTCCTTTCCGCAAAAAATTTCGCAAGTAACGTGCAGGTATTCTGCAAAATTTGTCTGGAACCACCCCCTTTTCGTCATTCGTCCACAGCGGACTTTCTGTGGACCAATTTCAAAAAATTCTGGATCTGGCCCTGTTTGAGTTATAATATAATTTATTGCTATTAAACGTAAAAAATCTAAAGGCATACATGTACATTGCAAATTTTCATAAAGAGATATACATTGGGTTTAAACTTATTTCATATAATATTATATACTTCAAAATCATAGGCTGATCTGACAAATGATAACCATTAAAGTAGACGATAAATAGATGTGGAATAATTGTACGTGACACAACCAACATAAAAAAACGGGAATTTAAAAAATCACAATGGAAAACAGCCAGCAGTCTTCAGCATGACCATAAGTCGCTGCTCGCCGTCTTGCATTGGCCCAAGATTAAAAATACAAAAAAAGGATGAGTCCAGTTTGCCTTTTGGTCACACTTAGAAAAAAGTCAAAATAACAATGTACGATTTTTTTTTACATCTTCGCATGCTTGGAATGCAACTAAATGTTGAAAATAGTAATATTATAAAACGAAAATTGTAAAAATTTCTAGGCAAAATATAAATGTTTGATTTTCGTCTTCGGTATTCCCAGAATCCCGTTGGTAGCTTTTGTTCTCAGAATAATTTGAAGATTGAAACTTTTTTAAACTTAAACATTAAGCTGATTTATAAGTATATATCAAGACCTATAAACAACAGACTGTGACATCTATGATTCAATGTAGACTTCTGTAGAGCTCGATGAGCTGAAGGTTTAAGCAAGCAACAGCTTTTCTCTATCTGCAATAGTTTCCTATTTCATCCACTAACATTACCAAACTTTGATGCAGTTATTTTAAACTAAATAGGAGATAATAAACCTACATGTACAATGTACTTGATCTAAAAACAAATAATGTTTAGGATAAACGCTTACATGACTTAGATTCATCAACATGTTTATCTTAAAATGGCTTAATTTTAGATTGATTTTATAGTATGTGTACAACAAAGGCTACTTATAAAATTCAACAATAAACCTTAGCAGGACCAAGAAATAATAAAGTCTTTTTTTATGTTACTAAAGCAGACCTTTGCTTTTTGTGTCCATAGCGGCTTGCTAGGCAATATGCATTAGAGTCCATACTTGTTTTGTTAATAATAGATTTATATGTAAATTTTTATATCGGTCATTTTCATGTCTATTATCTTCGTTCTTTACATTCGATTTAAAATGCGAGTAATATGCCAAAACCTGTTGTAGGACGAGCATTGGTCTTAAGGGACGGTGGGCTTCGTGTAATATCTCTATCTCAAGATATCAAAATAGTAGATCAAATGATTGTACCTTGGAATGTTTTTATTTTATTATTCGGTCCTTTCTGAAATCGTGACAATATAGCAGAAATGACAACATGCACGGTTTCTTTTTCATTGAAGCTATTAGAAAAAATAAATGGTAAATTTTCAGCAAAAAAAATATATATATATATAAGATTATCAAAGCATTTTGGAAAGACTTAAAGGCGATTTTACTTTCCTAACAGATGCGAAACCGATATAAAATGTTTTACATGAACATTCAATGGCCATTTCTGAGCCCAAAGAACTAAACCGTAGTTTATATGTATACCACAATATCATTTTTTATCTTTTTTATTATCCATACGTGTAAAGAAACGTGCACATTATTGGTCATCAATGTATATATAAATGATCTCTGTTGTTTTTATCCACCTCATTTCTATCATTTCAAAAATGCAGAGATTTCCTCTGTTACTTCTGTGTGTTACTGTGTTTGCCGAAAATACTTCACCGTCATTGCAGACGACAGAGATATTTGACCTCTGTGCATCGGAAGGAACTTGTCAAGTATCCCTGTCCTTAGACTACCCATACTGCCGCTGTGATAACGAATGTCACTATTTTAGAGATTGTTGCAGGGACGTCGACATTGACAGTGAACCCAAAGCAGCTAACTTCTCCAACTACTCAAGGTTCGAAGGTAATCTGGAGTGTTTTACTAGATCAAGCGGATCTACTTTAACGGTGAGAAGCTTTTTCGCTGTAAGTAGATGTCCCGATGATTCAACAGAAATATCGTCGAAATGTCTCAATAACAACCTCACCGAGACTGGCTACTGTGTTGCATCGATGAACGATGGCGTCATGTATAAAAATAGATTCTGTGCTGAATGTCATAACGTTACTGAGTTCCAACTTTGTAACATTAATTTTTTACCGAGCAACGTGATAACATATGACCAGCTGGATGGCCTATCAAAAGACGAAATAGAAAACCTGTATCTCGAAAACAGAACCGGGTATGTACTGAACCCTCCAAAGGACGCTTCTGTAAGACCGTGTATTGGCGGACTAGACGTAAATGACTCACCGCGCTGTACAAACGGTGGGATCAACCCTGTGATAGTATATGGATACTTTGGAGACACTGGAACTTTTAGAAACATTTATTGTGCTCCTCCAGGTTTGGAAAGTAGATGTGCTGGAAGGTATTTTGACTATGATACTTTGATTTACAATCTTTTCCCGCTGATTGTGTTATTCAGTTATGAGGGAGCACAAAAGATAACAGATGGTGGAACAGAATGTCTGGTTTGGAAGCAAGAGGTAATACTAAACCAGTTATTTTTTAGATCTGGAATCATTATTTTCTTTTTTTATCCCATTCCTGTAACTTAATACAGCGATCCCAGGCATTTCAATATACTAGTAGATAAAATACCCAAAATAACGAGCTCTTATAAATTTCAGCAGACAAAACAAGGTAAGGGACGCACCGGGAAAATAACAAATTGCAAATGATGAGTTAAACCAGGTTTTATAACACCAAACCTCCAATTATCATTGCAAATAATTATTGGATATATGTTGAGTCCTCTTTTGATAATCGTTAGACGACAAACAGCTACTTCTTAATAAATTATCGTTTGTAATTACTGCTTTGATTCTTGAAATTGCCATTGTTTTATATGTGAAATACCTGTTCTTGGTTTTCACCCATGAGGGTCCATGATTATGTAATCATTGATTGATCTGTAAGATATACTTATTCCCAATTATTTGGTGTTTTTGAAAAATACAGATAAAAAAGGTAGAAAAAGTGTGGGACAATTAGGAATAGAAGTGATGGACAATTAGGAATTTCAAATGTTGGACAATTAGGAAATGTTTTTATAAAATGTTGTTTTAAGCATATTGTTAACAAACTTTAGTTGGTCCTAGCCTAGTCTTCATAAAATATTTATTTATATAATATAGTGTTTGGATTTTTCAATATTTTTGGAAGAACACCTCTGATGAGTCTTCATATAGGTTGATTCTAGACATAATTTAGAATTCTACATGTAGTTCAGAATGCTAAATACATTTCATATTCATTTAGTGATTGGCTTTTCAATACTTTGGCTAGAGCACCATTGATGAATTCATGACAAGATTTTAAGTATAATATTTATTTATTTATTTATATATATACATAACAGACATCAGATAATAAATACATGTATATGAAAAAGCACTAAAAGTCTTATATCTCATAAATGACACTAGTCCTGTAGGTGAATATGGCACGCAATAATAACAAAAACCTGTTAAACCACATTAATCGACCGTAAACTATAGTTTGATGTTGATAAACTGGGTTTATCGCACGCTAACTATAGTTTACGTTCGTGAAACCAAGTTTAGCAGCGGTAACTTTGGTTTGCGTGGTGCAAATGCTACTTTTTCAACGCAAACAGCATTTATCGACCGTAAACTATAGTTTGCTGTTGATAAACTCAGTTTATCGCCGATTAACTCAGTTTATCACCGATAAATTCAGTTTATCACCGAGAAACCCTAATTAGCATTTGAAAACCGCATTTTCGACCGCTAATAATAAATTGCAAACAACTGAAATTATCATTAGCATCAGCAAACTATAATTAAACCCAGTTTATCGACCGCTAACTACAGTTTACGGTCGATAAACTCAGTTAATGGGGTTTTCTTGTGACTGTCGCATGCCATACAGTTCAGCACCCAGAAACCCTAATTAGCATTGAAAATTTCCATAGTCGACAGCTAATGTTAATTAAACAATCTTGGTTTATCAGGGTTTTATAACCTACAATGCAAAGGACTAAAGCCACGAACCCTCATATTTGGCCCTAAATCGGGCATTTTTTTCAAATTCATTTGTTAGATAAGATTTTTGTGGCCAAGTAGTCAAGAATGATTACTTGTTACAAAACAAATTCAATTTTAAAGTTTTCTGTACTTGTGAGGTTGTAATGACGTCATAAAGTGACGCTTAAATTGAAAATATACTAATTTCAGCTAAATTTCACAATTTTAACCTAGTTTTTGGTGTAAATGACATGGGCGCCGCCCCTCGCCCATAAATATTTTTGCTTCAATTTTATAAATACAATATTTTCTTCATATTTCAACAAGAATTTTGATGGGCGAGGGATGGCGCCACATAGAAAATCACAAAATTGTAACTGAAACACAAGTCATTTTGGCCAAAAAGTAAAAAATCACTGATTTAGCCTATTTTTGAAGGGTTAGGGTACTTGAAAATTCATTAATACACCATAATCAAATATTTTCTCCTTTAACAAAGACATCCAGCTATTCATGCACAAATTTTGGTGTAAAACAAACCAATTTTGATATTTGAGTATTTACAGGGCCAAATATGGGGGTTCGTGGCTCTAGTCCTTTCAAATACCAAAACGCGGGTATGAACGGTTAATTTGGATATGCTATATATCGATATTTCAAGGAGTAACCTCTCATCAGTAGCATTTAAATCAAAACAATGGAAGGTCAAATTCCAAAACTGTTGAAAACGAAAAGTACTCAAAACCAAAACGTTCGAACAAGGAAGCCAAATCCAGCACCGAGGATATCGACCATGTGCATTACAAGGAAAGAAACCTGGTGTTTTAAATTTGTTTTTGACTGACTCGAGCGTCAGCCCATCCCACCCGTCTGTAATCATATTTTATGGACGCAAATCCTCTGAAACTACTTAGCAGAAATAAATGAAACTTGGTATGCAAGAAGTACACTTCATAAAGTTGTGCATATTACCAGGATTTTTTTCTGTATTTTTTAATAAAAGGTGTGATCCTTTTGACTAAGAAAATCTTAAATTCTGCATTCCATATTTCTAAGTTTAAAGGAATCTTGTTATGTCATTCATATACATGCAAATTATCTTTACAATGCTTGCTGTACCTGAATAGGTATTCCTCAAGGATAATTTTGATTGAATTCATGGGATATGTAAGCACGCTTACTTAATTTCTGTTATTGTAACTTTCCAAACCAAATGACATATGCCTAGCATGCAATAGCAACCGCATAATAAACTATTTTATAGACCGTAAACCATAGTTATCACTCGGTTACTATAGTTTGCGTTCGTGAAACCATGTTTATCAGTGGTAACTTTGGTTTGCGCGGCGTAAATGCTACTTTATCAACGCAAAACAGCATTTATCGACAGTAAACTATAGTTTGCGGTTGATAAACCCAGTTTATCGGCGATAAACTCAGTTTATCATCGATAAATTCAGTTTATCATCGATAAATTCAGTTTATCATCGATAAATTCAGTTTATCACCGAAAAAACCTAATAAGCATTTGAAAACCCCTTTATCGACCGCTAATGATAAATTTCAAACAACTGAAATTATCATTAGCATCAGCAAACTATAGTTAGCGAGTGATTAACCCAGTTTTTTTACCGGTAACTATAGTTTACGGTCGATGGGGTTTTTGTGACTGTCGCGTGCCATAGGTGAAGCAAGTAGTCAGCGGTATCAGCATACTGGATGATGTTGAGTTCTCGTCTCTGTAACTGTGCCTTTAGTGGCTGGAGTCTTGTGTAGAGTGTGGTGTATCTTCTTCTCTTGGTTAGCTTAAGTCCTCCTGCTTTGTACTGAATCAGTGTGACCTCGTTGGCGGTTTGAAGTTCTTGTGGATAGAACAGAAGTACATATAGTTAGGGTGTGGAACTTTGACGATCTTCTTCAAACTGTTGTGCCATCCTTCTAGGTGGTTGGTGGTTCTTGATCCCTCGGCCTGGTGGTGGTTCCAGAGTTGCCTGTTAGCTTCGACCCAGTATGTTGTAGCGTAATCTGTGAAAATAGTGACATCTGTAGTATCTGCTTGGTTAATGTCTTCTTCACTTTTAAAGATCTTATATATTTTTTTTCTTAACATTTTAAGTCTTGCAACATTTTTTTCTGATTTTTTTAACATTAATTATGTAATAATGACTATAAAAACTTTTTTTTGTTTATCTAAGAATTATTACCTAGAACAAAAATGTGGGACAACCAGAACTCATATTGTGGGACAATTAGGAATAGCATAATTTTAAAATGTGGGACAATTAGGAATAAACCAATTATTTTTGGCTAGGTTTATGTCTTAACGTTCTACTATAAACATGTAGAATATACAGGGTGAGTGTTGGGAAGGAGGAAAAAGTCAGCGTAGGGGTGAAGATTCAAGAAAGGGTAAGGGTGAAGGTTAAAGTAAGGGTGAGGTTGAAATTTAAAGTAAGGGTGATGGTGAAAGTAAAAGTAAGAGTGGGGTCGAAGGTTAAAGAAAGGATAAGAGTAAAGGTTAAAGAAAGGGTAAGAGTGAAGGTTAAAGTAAGGGTGGGGATGAAGGTTAAAGTAAGGGTAAGGTCGAAGGTTAAAGAAAGGGTAAGAGTGAAGGTTAGGGTAAGGGTGGGGATGAAGGTTAAAGTAAGGATAAGGTCGAAGGTTAAAGAAAGGGTAAGAGTGAAGGTTAAAGTAAGGGTGTGGATGATGGTAAATATAAGGGTAGGTTCGAGGGTTAAAGAAAGGGTAAGAGTGAAGGTTAAAGAAAGGGTAAGAGTGAAGGTTAAAAAAGGGTAAGAGTTAAGGTTAAAGTAAGGGTGGGGATGAATGTAAAAGTAAGGGTTGGTTCGAGGGTTAAAGAAAGGGTAAGAGTTAAGGTTAAAGTAAGTGTGTGGATGAAGGTAGGTTCGAAGGTTAAAGTAAGGGTGGGGATGCAGGTAAAAGTAAGGCTAATTGTAAAGGTCAGAGTAAAAGTAATTGTGAAGTAGGGGTAAAGGTTAAAAGGATAATTTTGAAGGTCAAAGTAAGGGGTTAAGGTTAGAGTTAGGGTAGGAGTGAGTGTTCAAGTAGGAGAAGGGAGAATGTTTAAGTAATGGTAGGGTTGAAGGTTAAAGTAAAGGCAGGGGTGAAGCTTAAAGTAAGAGTAGGAGTGAAGGTTGAAGGTTGCTTGTTTTTTTTTGGCAGTCGGAAAGATAACGGTTGAGTAAAACGTGGGGGACAACAAAAAATCAAAACAGGTTTATCAACTTCAAATATCTAATAAGAGGTGGGAAATATTCTGTCAAAAAGTTCTCTCAATTTCTCTACCAAAAGCTGACACAGGAAGAAAAACTTTTTTAGAGACGGTTTGAGAAACTACTGTCTGTAAAGGGTAGTCTGGAAAAAGGAAAAATCAAAAATATTTTTTTCTAAAATAATTTAACTTTAATTTGTTTACATAATCTTATTATTATCAAAAAGACGTAGATAGAAAATATAACAACTTTACAGAAAGTTCAATACATTTTCTAAATATTCAGATATTTGCAAGCCTATGGGGATTTCCCATAGTGAAAAATGGCGGAAAAATTGTCAATTTCTATTGTGACGTCATATGACGTCAAAGTGCACTCCCAAATGTAAACAAAAACAAGTTGATCACAAAATATCTCTGTGATCTGAATGATATTCTAAAATTGTACAAAAAAGTGATTATTGACAATTTGGCATCCCCAAATATGGCTGCCATTTACAATGGAAAAACTAGGGGGCAAAGTGATGTTGCTTCATTTATCTAAGAGGTAAGCCATTTCTTTACTCATTTTTTTGTGTTTTTAATTATGTTTTCTTGCAAAGATAAAAATAGCAAACTTTTCAAAGATTTAAGCAACAACATGAAGAAAAAAAATAAGAATTTCTGTTCTCCAGACTACCCTTTACAGACAGTAGTTCGTATAACCTTGATCAAAAAGTGGAGAAAATGTTTGTTGTGTTGATTTAATTAATAGATGCCTCTGTATATGTATAACGTTTGCTCTGTTGTGGTGATTTTGTATCTATCGATTTATCTCTGTTTTTTTTTCTCGGATTAACGATATTTGATTGCCTCTTTAGTACACCCGTCCTTTTCTTCTTTCTTGCTAAGTAATTTCTAAGTGTGCGTATTTAATTTCCTTTTTTCTACATTGGATAAGTCAATTTGACATTAGCTGTTTGATTTGTTTCGTACAACATTGGTAGGGCAACGTGACGTCATGAAACATGAACGTATTCCTTGGCAAAATTTAAAACGATATACGGATATTACTTTTGGAAGACACACACGATTTAAAAATAATGAAATGTCGTGAATTATAAGGAATGTTTTCAACTTTTGAACATGTTATAGTCATATAATGAATTAATAGGGTCATAAACACCCTACATAACACGCTTCATGCTTCATTAGATGCAATCAAATGACTCAAATACATGAAACATGTTCAAAAATTGTTATTATTTGCTTGAATATTGTCACATTGTTGTTTCTGGCTGAAATGCACACAAAAATCTGACATAAGAAAACGCCTTAAAAAACACAAAAGAATTTTGTTTTCGGTGAGACCTCGATAGTTGAGATGCACTAATTGTGCACTTTTGCTTGCTGATTTGCATTCATATGAAGCAGACTTCTTACAATCTCTTCTTGACCAAAACATATCCCAGACTAGCTCTCTCTTTTTACCTCACGTTCAATTATATTGATGATGTCATTTCATTGAACAATTCTCGATTTGGTGACTTTCTCCATCTCATATATCCTCAGGAACTTGAGATAAAGAACGCAACGGATTCTTGGAAGTCTGATACATATTTAGATCTACATCTCTAAATTGACTCTCAAGGAAGAATTTCATTTGGCTTCCTTGTTCGAACGTTTTGGTTTTGATAACTTTTCGTTTTCAACAGTTTTGGAATATAACTTTCCAATGTTTTGATTTAAATGCTATGGATGAGAGATTACTCCTTGAAATATCGATATAAAGCATATCCAATTTAACCGTTTATACCCGCGTTTTGGTATTTGTAATTTGTCAACAAAGCTCTATGACAAACGTGATGACTAATATGATTGTCAACTTTCCCTTTTTGTGTAGCAACATCCCGTCTGCTCCTGCTTATGGAGTCTTCGTATCACAGTTGATTCGTTACTCCAGGGTTTGCAGGAATGACATCGATTTCCTTGGCAGAGCGTCACGTTTGACCCAGAAATAGCTGACACAGGGTTATGTTACTCCATTGTTGCTGTCTTAACTCAAGAAATTTTACGGTAGACACCATGCACTCGTAGACAATAATGAGTGCAAATGTTGGTTTGTCATAGGGCGTTGATTTGTCTTCCTTTACCGGATTTGACACGCTGAATGGACTATTGGCAACGCGACGGGTGTGCTATAGCAAGCAGGAACTGCTTACTCTTCCGGAGCACCTGAGTTCACTCTTGTTTCGACTGGAGTTCGCGTTGTTGATTGATATTCAGTTGTTTTGTGTTTCCATGTTTTACATGTTGTCTGTGTTTGTCCTGTTCTTGTTGGTGTTTACTGGTTTTGTCTCTGCTCTTTCGGACTTTTGACATTCGGATACCCCATTGGTACCTCTGCTTCTTTGGTCTGTCGTAGAAATTTGGTTTGTCTTCCTTAACCGGATTTGGCATACTGAATTGGATATTAGCAACACGATGGCTGTGCTATAGCAGGCAGGAACCACTTACTCTTCCGCCGCACCCGAGTTCACTCTTGTTACAAATACATAACGGGTATAAAACGGGTAATTTGTTTATGCTGTTTATGCATATTTTAAGGAGTAACCTCTCTTCAGCAGCCTTTGCATCTTGGAAGGTCAAAACCCAAAAGTATTGAACCACGAAAAGTAATCGAAACCAAAAAAGTTGGAACATGGAAGCCAAATCCAGCACCGAAGATATCGACCATGTGCAGTACAAAGAAAGAAACCTGGTGTTTTAAACAATTTTGAATTAAACAAATGGATTTCAACAACAAAAAAGTATTAAATTAAAATGAAAAATTCGTGTCGTACAAGTCTGACGACCAGGCTTGTGATAACCCTCGGTCCACCAGCAGCGGTTATCGACCCAGTGGTTTCAAAATACAAATACCAAAACGGGTAAAAAACGGGTAATTTGTTTATGCTGCATATGAATATTTAAAGGAGTAACCTCTCATCAGCATCATTTGACTCAAAATATTGGAAGTTCAAAACCCAAAAGTATTAAACAATGAAAAGTAATCGAAACCAAAAAAGTCGGAACAGGGAAGCCATATCCAGCATCGAGGATATCGACTATGCGCAGTACAAGGAAAGAAACCTGGTGTTTTAAACAATTTTGAATTTCAGAAATGGAAATTTCGTCAACAAAAAAGTTTAAAATTTAATTGGTAAATTCGTGTCAGACAAGTCTGACGACCAGGCTTTTGGTTATCCTCGGGGACCTCTGGTCCACCAGCAGTGGTTATCGAACTAGTGGTTTCAAAATACAAATACCAAAACGGGTATAAAACGGTTGTTATGCTATTATGCATATTTCAAGGAGTAACCTCTAATCAGCATCATTTGAATCAAAACGTTGGAAGGTCAAAACCCAAAAGTATTGAACAACGAAAAATACTCGAAATAAAAAAAGTTCGAACAAAAGTGCGACGAACCTATTACAGAATCAGAGTGTCTGAAAGCATTGAAATCATTTAAAAATAACAAAAGTCCTGAAACAGATGGACTAACGGCAGAATTTTAAAAATTCTTTTGGAAAGATATTTAAAATTATCTGATAGAATGCCATCAATAGGCACGGTATTTTAATCTTCCACCAAAGAAAGATAAGGACAGAACTTTGTTGAGCAATTAACATCCTCTACCACTCTTGAATATCGATTATAAATTTCTAGCAAAAGTCATTGCAGAAAGATTAAAACCCCACCTGCCAAAACTGATAAGCCCAGATCGAACAAGCTGTAGTACGTAGCCAAAATATTTATTGGCGATAACTTGCGTTTAATTTCGGATTCAAAGAAGCAAAGCGTGTTAAATTCGTGGCAATTCAAATTTCTATCGTTGAACGGTAAAATTGTTATATTGAAATCTTTGGCTTTATCGAAATTAATATGTGCCATGAGTCAGAGTATGTCTCCAATGAAAATATTAAAAAAGTAAATGTTTCAATTAAATAATTCATATGGTCCAACGGCCCTTCGAAAGTTAAATTTGAAATTTTACAACAATCTTTAAAAGACGGAGGACTTAAGGCCCCAAACTTTGAGCATCAAGTAATTGCTGAAAGAGTTATGTGGGTAAAACGTTTTCTCTCAGAGTCAGTTTCTTGCTGGAAACAGGCTACTGAAGCATTCTTCACTGGTTTCAATCTTAGAGATATATTTTTAGCCGATGTGACATGTCGGACACTGAGCTATTGATACCAAAGTTCTATATGCAAGTTTTAGACTCTTGGAAAAGTTAAAATCTTGTTTTGTTACTGACAACATCTTTGGTATAAGGAAAGAATTTTTATAGTTCAATCCATATATCAAAATTAACAAAAAGTGCATTTTTTACAAATCGTGGTATAAGAGTGGCATTAAGTTAATTAATGACATAGTTAATGAAAACGGTGAATTTTTGTCTCATTCAGACATATATAGAAAGTATGGCGTTAAGGCATCCTTTTTAGACATTGTCTCCTTGAGAGAAGCCATTCCAAACCCATGGAAAACCAAACTCTTATCACAGAAACCTTCTTTATTTAGCAAATCTTTCCAAATTGCATTCAAAGTCAATGGGAAACTACTATCCATAAAGCTCATGACATCAAATGATGCTCAATCACTTCTATTATCAAAAAACAAACATAAACTACCATTTCATGAGAAATGGGAAGAAAGTTTTAACATTGAAATCGGTGAAGAAAATGGGAGCAAATTTATCTTTTGCCATATAGATGCTCTATTGAAAGGAGATTACAAGATTTTCAATATAAAATCATTTCTAGAATCGTGTCACATAATTATTTGCTAGAAAAATTAAGTATCAAAAACTCCAACAAATGTCCAAAATGTAACGAAGTTGAATCTATTGAATATATTTTTTTAGTGTCAATTCATCAATACTTTTTGGAAAGAATTTTCAATTTGGTGGCACTCTTTTTTTAACTATAGATTAAATCTGGCTTTAAATATCATCATTTTTGGTTTAATGAATCATTAAATTATTGTATAATTTTAGGCAAATACTTTATCTCATATAAACATACAGAAGGAGTTATTCTTAATATCAACATACATAATTATTTGTTATTTAAAAAAAAGATTAGTGGTACTTGAATATATTTATTTGCAGAAAGACAAACTTGGTGAATATAATAATGTTTTGGGTAGAATTACTGATTTTCTCAGAAATATGTAGATTGTTTGTCTCTTAATATCTAATTGATTTACATTTTGATTGCAGATCATGATAATTTTTGTTATTGTAGAACTGAATGATGTACTTTTACATGTTATGGTTTAATGTATAACTAATATAAATGATATATTAAGGAAGGTTGTATTTGTAGAGAAAGCTTTGTATTTGAACAGAAAAATGTAATAAAAAAAAGTTCGAACAGGGAAGCCAAATCCATCACCGAGGATATCGACCATGTGTAGTACAAGGAAAGATACCTGGTGTTTTAAACATTTTGAATTTAACGAACGGAAATTTCAACGATAAAATAGTAATAAATTTAATTCGCGTTGTTGATTTCCGTTCAGTTGATTTTGTGTTTCTTCGACCTGTTCTTGTTCGTGTTTACCGGCTTCGTCGTCGCCCTTTCGGACTTTTGAGACTCGAATGCCCCATTTGTGCCTCTTTGCTTCTTTGTGATTCAGAAGTTATATTTTTTGGAACAGGCAAGGCAAAATTGTATTGAAAATTTGACATATGGCGTAATCACGCATGTGCATGTTCCAGACCGTACAGGTATTCAGACCGTGCGTGTACGTTCCGGACCGTACGAGTGTTCCTATACGGTCCGACCATACGCGTACGGTCCGACCGTGCAAGTATACCCGTAAGGTCTAAAAAAAAAAGCTCGACCATACAAGTATGCAAACCATATAGGCATTTCTCTAAATTTGCATTTATTCATATAATATTAGGAAATAATATTTTATTTTCAACCTATAAAGTGTTATTACCAACTCCCAGATTCCTACGGAATAAATAGGGAAACTAAAAAAAACGAAAAGAGGAAAGCAAACTTAAAATAATAAGACAAACAAAATAAAGCAAAAGTCAGAATTTGTAAATAGCTAAAATTTAGAAAGGTGGTAGGTGAGGGAATGTGGAAAAATGATGTTTAAGGTGGCTAGAGGCATTTAAACTGAGCATCTTTTTGCACATATTGAAATTTTATATAAAATTGATAAACTAACTTGACTTGGCATACAAAAACTTTATACTATAATATATTTTATCAATTTAAAAGCAATTGGGATAGAAACAATGAAAATTTAATCATTTTTAGAATTTCCCGAATTCAAAGGGAGATAATTTATATATGTCGTGTACATGTTTTTATTTTGTACAAGTTATAACTTATATAAAAAATCGTACAAGTAATTACTTGTATGAGGGCATTTATAACCTGTACAAGCGCAGTTGTACAAGAAATAACTTGTAAGGAAATTTTTCATGAAAAAATAATAACTTGTACAAGGGCTAAACTGTAAAATAATATAAGAAATATGTTCAAAAGCTAGTAATCAACCTTACAATAACAGTTTATATATTAAAAGGTCAACTTGGCAATGAGAATAAATCAGCTATTGTGAATAAATATTTAGTGTTCAGTACACAGCACTTGGGTTATTTTAAGTCTGTAAAATAAAGAAAAATATATTTGAAGTCAATTTAGCTTCTGGCACTTATTCTAAAAACTGATAACCCACTGTAAAAAGGTACACCATTTACTAAAGAGTACTCAAAACCTTCAGGGACTATTCATAGAAGTTCGACATTTTCCCCGAGATTAGCCCGCTCCGGCATCAACACTTTTGTGTTGACGAACACATCAAAGCTATAAATTATCCGTTTAAATTTCTTAATTGTCAAAACCCTTAGGTTTTTCCTACCCCAGACATAGGTTGGTCTGAGTCATTATTTGCTTTCTAGTTCGACTTTATTTGGTATTATTATTCTCTTGATAGTAATATAGTGTTTGGCATTTTTAACTGTTTGGTAGAGCGCATCTGATGAGTCTTGAATAGACGAAACGCGCATAAGGCGTAGCAAAACTTATTGTCTGAAACTTTGTTGTAATTTGTATTTCAAGACTGGCTTGTAAATATGTTGTTCTATGAATATATAAATGTTGCAGCTTAGTCATTTTTTATTTCTCTTCTAGATATTGTTATAGGAGTTTGCTCGCATTTCAGAAGATATCTTAGTAAAGCTATTATGGATGAATTGATAAAAAAAAATGAATTTTTCGCAAATTTGTTCCAAAATTCTGTATCTTTTTGGCTTGAATATAGCAAATTTTCTGACAAATTACATAACTCAAGAATTAATCAGAATATAGCTATTTAATAAGATATCAGCTGAAAAGGGAGATACCTCATTACAAAATAGAAAATAATGAGATATGGAATATGTTTATGAGGCACACTTTAAAAATCCATGATAAAATTACCAAATTAAACCTAAATAGAATTCAAACTGACCTACATAATTAAAATCATTTAACAAATGTACAAGTTATCATTTTTTCTTCAAAAATTTCCGTACAAGTTATTACTTGTACACCTGATTTTGTACAGGTTATAACTTGTACGATCTCATCATACAAGTAATAACTTGTACAAATTTTTCATACAGGTTATAACTTGTACAAAATAATAACATGTACACGACATATAGAATGAATGGGACATTTTTCAAATTTCATGAATTTCTTAAAAAAAATGAATGATGCCCCCATATTTTTTTCAGACAATTTCAAAGAGCTTTACAAAAGAGACTTGTCTTCAGAATTTGAGCTTTTTCTATAGTTGAAATTCATATTTAGGTGCCTCTATAGCTTTTTTCTTATATATCCTATATAAAAATATTGAAACTTTGCTATTTTTAGAAAGCTGATAGCGCTCTAAAATGAACGGTGACCCTCTCTTTTTATTTGATATTTTTTATCTATACATTAAGGCCTATCAATGTGCCAAAAATGAACAAAATCTATATTAGAATTCTAATAGCCCCGAGACACCTTAATATGCATTTGGTAGAATTTGTTTGTTTTTATTCTCTGCTTTGTTGTTGGATTTCGCCGGTATATAGGGTCCACAAAAATGTCAGACTTCGTGATGATGATTAAAAAATCATTCAAAAAATATATTTAGTAAAGTAAAGTTTGAGGATGACAACAATACATATAACTTATATCTGTAGAAAGTAAAATCGGCTTCACGTACTATAAAACTATGGAATTTTTTTGCTAAAAAGTAGGTAAATATGTGGGGGGAAAACTGACGGACGAATTGCTTAATCATAAATATTAAACTTAATGCATTATGTCTGAAAACATTAGTTCTCGTTTGCCAAATCTACAGTTAATATAATTTTGTGGGCTGCTTGTCTGTTCGTAGTTATTCTAGCCAAAAACATACAAAAATATACAAAATTTTATGTAATTTTGAGAAACAGTCAATTTTTCATCAAGTTTGATCAAATGCTAAAATGAGATTTGATCTTTTTCTTTGTTGAAACCATTGAAATTTATTAACTTTCATTATATGATATCAAATAAATCAATATTTTAGCATAAAAAATTTTCACTTTTGAAAAAAGGGTCAAAATTAGCCTATATCATACCTTACAAATGTTCAATTTTTACCCTTTTTCTTCTTTTCATGTCAGTAGATCTAGAAATTGTATCTCTATATTTCAGATGGAAGACCAAGGTCTGTGTCAACACTTGGAGACATACATCAACACTGATATCTGGGTAGATCCATTTTACATTACGTCGTCGCATCCGTTGACGGGTAACGATTATATCATGGTGAGCCAAGTCCTATTCTGGTCCTTTCAGGTGGAGGACATTACAGAGGTGTACGAAGGTGTCTTTCACGTCAATGAAAACGGCACAAAAATATACATTGAAAGCTTAAATCTCAAACTTACGAAACGAATTTTCCGGAGTCAGTTTGATGGTTTTAAACAAGATTTCAATGACGTCACTTGGAACGCTGACTTTATTGATGTGATCAATGGTTTTGACTCGCGATTGACAAAAACTTACGACCATGAAGGGAATTTCGATCAATTTAGATCTACAACTTCAAGGAACAAAGGTAATATGTATATTTTCCGTGGAATATTTGGAAAAGCACTCCCAGAAAGAAAAAGCATGTGTTCCGACATGAAAGTAGGTATTCTAAGGAACATTTCATATGGTGTTGAAGTGAGGATGGAAAATTGTACGCCTATAGCCAGCAGATATAGAACAGAGCCAAAGACGGACGATGAAATTACTGTAGAAACAATACTAACTTATGTCTTCTTTTCTGTATCCTCCATCGCTCTAGGAGTTCTCATCTACTATAACTATAAGTTTGAAATTGTTTCGGGAACAGCCGGTAACAATCTGAACAATTTGTCCGTTTCGATGTTTCTAGCTAATGTGGTTTTCGTTGTTGGTGTTGGTTTCAATGATATTGCTGAAATCTGTTACAGTATAAGCATACTGCTACACTATCTTTGGCTTTCAGTCTTCTCCTTCATGACCATTGCTGTTATTTCAATCGGAATCAACCTAACCAGGCTATCGGCTCCTAGACCTCCTCCATCATCAACCAATAAACACTTTCTTACATTTGTCGGTCTACTGGTTCCCTTGGTGTTTGTTATACCAGCCATAGTTCTTGATAGAGTAGGACCAGAAGAATTCTCCCCGGGTTACCAGACGATGGTTTGCTTTCCTGACAAATTTCCGGGAAATCTTATTTTCTTCACCGGCCCAATCATGTTGTCCTTGTTGGTTAACTTGATAAGTCTGATCATAATACTTGTCTGGGCTTACAAGATGCATACCGAGGTCAGCATGGCGTCCAAACGATCTGGCTTGACCAATGGAAAGATTTTCATGAGAATCACGTGTCTATCAAACCTCTTCTGGGTGACTGGTATCTTTGGTTCTTACTTTGATGTCACTTGGCTGCGCTATGTCTTTACTTACCTCTGTGGGCTTCACGGATTCTTTATCGCAGTGGCTAGTCTATCGACTACTAAGGCAAAACAGGTGATTAGGAAGGGTACTTTAACAAAAAGCACGTCAGTCACTGATCAGTCATAAATCGGGGTGTCCAAATGTAAAGCAGGTACAGAAATTCTAGAGGACCGACCATTTAATTGGAATGGGATGTCTTTGATATTTTTTCTAAAACTATTCCAAATATGATTTTTTAATGAAACATATTTTGGTAGCACAGGTTTAGAAAAAAAGTTTAATGAAAGATCTTTGCTATGTGAAAAACTGCTCATAATGAAAATATTTTGTCATGACAGGGATTAAACGTCAACATTTTTTATCAATCAGCAAGAAAGAAATTTTCTGACCATAACAAATAACCAAGCCTCCCTTTTCAAGTTAAAAATGGTCTTTTGATAACAGACTAATAGAAGAAATTTAAACATATCTTAAACACACCTAAAACATATTACCAAGCCCCCTTTTTCAAGTTACAAATGGTCTTTTAATAACAGGCTAAAAGAAGACATTATAATATATGTTAAACACACGTAAAACATATATTTACAAAAACATGTTATCATCACAATAAACAAATTCATATTTGGATTCTACATGTATATATGTGAACATGGGTTTGAAAACGTTTCACTATAGGTTTTATATTTTGATATGACCAATATTTAGAACAACAATATGTCCAAAAGACATCATTTATTGCACCATCCCACAAGACGGACGGACAGACGGACGGACGTACAGGTGGATAGACGAACAGACGACAGATGGACGAATGAGTGGACAGACTGACGAACGGGTGGACAGATGGAAGAACGGGTGTACAGACGGACGGACGAATAAACTCGAACACTATATTCCACCCACTTTTGTAAATAGGTCATTAAAATATTGAGAACAATGATTGACATGTTTGTTGCGAAGGCACACTGCGTAAGGTGAATATATGTTCTACAATTCATCCTGTGTAACAATAAATGCTTGAAATCTTGTTTATAAATCAATAGGTCTTTTAAAATTAAAGTTTGTAAGGAAAGTAAATAATAAAAGCACAAAGCTGTTTTATAGATATACATACTAATATAATTTTTAATGTTTTGAGTAAAAGATTTAACATTAAGAAAACATATTTAAACTCTTTTTTCAAAAATTTCGAAATCAATCAGTCAGTCCTTTGCTTCAATATTTATTAAAAATAATGAGAGAATCTTGCTGAAATTTGAGAGGATAAAAGACCAAGGTATACTATGCATATCTTTTCAACATTTTTTAACAATTTGATTTGTTTCTTCATTATATGAAGCAGACTTTTAACCATCCTTTTTAGACAAAAAAGATCGTAGACTAGCTCTGTCTTTTAATCTCACTTTCCGTAATATTGATGATGTCCTTTCACCAAACAATTTTCGATTTGGATACTTTCTTCATCTTATATAACGTCAGGAACTTGAGATTAAGAACATAACGGATTCTAGGGTGTCTGCATCATATTTAGATCTACATCTTGAAATACATGTACCCTCTATTAAAAGGAAAACTTTCAACAAAGCTCTCTGACAAACATAATGACTTCATCTTTCAAATCGTCAACTTTTCTTTCTTGTGTAGCAAATATCCGTCCGCTCCCGCTTATGGAGTGTACGCATGACAATTGATTCGTTATTACAGAGCTTGTGGAACTAACATCGACTTCCTTAGCAGAGCGTCCCGTCTAACACAAAAAGTGCTTACACATGGTCATGTTGCTCCTCAGTTGTTGTTTGCACTCAAGAATTTTTCGGAAGACTTCATCTGCTCATAAACAAAAATGGGTTTTCGATTTCTCAGATGAGTGCAGGTTTTGGTTCGTCATAGGATTTTGTTTTGTCTTCTTATCCTGATTTGGCACACCAAATTGACTGTTGGGAGCGTGACGGTTGTGCTATAGCAAGCAGAAACTGCTTACTCTTCCGGGGCGCCTGAGTTCACTCTCATTACGACAAGAATTCGCATTGATAGTTGATGTTTTGTGGTTTCTTTGTTTTCCGTGTTTTCGTCCTATTCATGTTGGTGTTTACTGGTTTTGTCTTTTTTCTTTCGAACTTCTGCCCCATGAGTACCTTTGCTTCTTTCGTTCATTGTGATCGTGAATCTTTCCTGAATGTTATTGAAAATTAGTCTTTTTCGATGTTTGGGTTTTTTTCGTTGTTGTCTTTTTTTTTGTCTATTATTGACGTTTTCTGACTCTCTGAACTAGTTGTATTTTTATAAAACTACCACAAATTCACTATGAATATTAGCCCCATTGAAGTGGAAAGTCATAAACCTTAAAAGGTTTCTATTCGTTTTAAGAAAGAAGCAAAGGCGTACCAAAGGGGTAATCAGTATCATAAAACCGTAAAGACAAAGACAAAACCGGCAGACAAAAAATCATCACAACAAAACAAACCACATAACAACATAAAACACACACACACATAACAACAAAACCGCATTCAGCAACGCGAACTCAAGTCGAAACGAGAGTGAACTCAGGTGCTCCGGAAGAGTAAGCAGTTCCTGCTTGCTATAGCACACCCGTCACGTTGCCGAAGATCGATTAAGTGTCGGTCAAATCCGGAAAGAAAATGGTTTATCTGCTTTCGGGTTTTTGTTGATTTAATGTTTACCTTGGTATTCTATGGTACATTAAGTGCTAACCTTAGTTTTATTAACACTTACGTAAATCATTTCATTTCTATAAACGTGAAAGGATAATGTCCTAGACCACTAAGTCTGGACCAGATAAAAAATTTTCAGTGTTTAACCTTAAGCCCAATTACTAGTAAGCGTGTAATATCTTTGTCAAATTGATGTTTGAACTGGTCGACTTAATGTTAGTTCTTTGTCAAGAAGGGGTCTTATCTTTGGTATTTTAGGTTTGGTTTGGAATCATACGTATTGTAATTTTAATCTAGGATAAAATTCAGTTTGACGAGCAGCGACCAATAGTCACATGGATGGCTGCTGGCTGGGTGTTTTGTGGATTTTTTTAACTGTCGTTTACATTTGTGTCGTTGGTTGTGTCGCGCACATTTATTCAACATCTCATTTTCTTAAATTGTCTATTTGGTATTTCTGAGTTATCAGATTAGATTGCCTCTCTGTCTATGACAAATTTCATATGTTAAATGAAAAAGAAAATATTCAACTCTTAACGTAAATTCATGTTTGTTTGGCCGGATTTCATGGACTGAAAAATCTGAGATAAAAAATGGCGAATATCTGGCGGCGAACGGGCGGCGAACGGGCGGCGTGGGTCGAGGTAATAATTTTTGTAACAGTTGTCTCAGCAACCACTAATAACATTCTCTTGATATTTGGTATGCATCGAATGCTCCTCTCCTCGTCGATTTCTTATGAGACTGAATTTCTTCAGGGACATTCAGAAGATGAAAGAGGCAAGGTCATTTAATCTTACATTCAGATATATTGATTATGTCCTTTCTGTCAATAACACTTCCTCTGGTAGATGGATTCCTTCCATATATCCTCCGGAATCGGAGATTAAAGAGACCACTGAATCAAATTGCTTCACGTCTGTCTTGGATTTGCACCTCAAATTTGACCCAGGTGGTCATCTCAGTACAAAAATTTACGATAAAAGAGACGATTTTAATTTTCAAATTATTTATTTTCCTAATCTATAGAGCAATATACCTACTTCCCCTACATACGGTGTTTATATTTCACAACTTATTCGATATGCCAGAGCTTGCACACATTTCACAGATTTTTTTATCAGACACCGATTTCTTCGTGACCAACTTTTGGAGCAGGGCTATGAGAAAATACGTCTCATACGATCCCTTAAAAAATTCTTTCTTCGTTATCAGCCCCTAGTAGAAAATTCAAATTGAGTTAAAAAGGCGTAGCAAAATTTATTGTCTGGAACTTTGTTGTCATTTGTATTTTAAAAGATACGGTGGTTTATTGTTTTAATTAGTGTTTGACTAGTCTGCTGTACTGAGATGATCACCTCAATATCCCTATTGTGTCTCACAACTATGTTGTGTTCTATGGTCATTACCAGATCCTAAGATCGCAATAGATGAGGGAAGTTTGGTGCCATAAAACCTGGTTTTACCCACCATTTCGTTTGAAATGCCTGTACCAAGTCAGGACCATTGCGATCCACCAATTATCCGGTATGACTGATTCGTTTTTTTCATTTTATTTGGACTATGCCATTGATCATTCAAGTTCGGTAGTTTTGTTATTACCTTTACCATAAGGATAGGGCTCCATTCGATATGATTTGATTTTATGCCTTTTTAACGAAATCCGGCCATTTATTCTTTGATTTTTTTTAAAAGTATCATAAGTAACCAATTCATTTTTAAAAAGTTGCATTTTATTGAAATGTATATATTCATATATTGCTAACTTTAAAGTGTATAATTATTTTTTAATATTGTGTTGTACATGTATACGTACCTTTTGTAAACAATGAGTGTTTTTGTGCTAAATTGTAACTTTTTGAAAGAAAAAAATGTACTTTTGAAAACCAAACAATGGACACTTTTGAAAATCAGAGATATTGGTATATATGACTAATGCATTCTTGAAACCTCAAATTCATGTACTTTTTAAAAAAACGTAATTTTGATGAGTCGATTTAAATATGTCTGTGTAACATGAGTTTAAAACATGTGTTGAGCGTTTTATTAAATGATCGTAAAGAGTATAAAATTTCTGAGCATTCTCGTCTTAATTAGCAAAATTACTGATCGATCCTAGATGATGGTATAAATTAATGTATACATTGTTAACTTTATTGTGTAATTAGTGTCTAATTAGTTAGTGTCTTTTAAATAGTGTATTGCACATGTACTTTTTAGAAGCAATCAATTTTGTTATGCTAGATGTTAAACTAGGTTGTACACTTACTTTTTTTGTTAATAATTGATGTATTGTATGTTAAATCCTTACTCTTTGAAAGAAAAACAATTTAATGAGAAAATTAATCAGATAAACCTTTGACTTGGCTGTGCTGGAATTAAAGATTTCTTTCAATATCATGTAAGAAATATCAATATCGCTAAAGAAACATGTAAATTTTGTTTATGCGAAAGGGGTATTAGAAAAATCGGACAATCGTTTTTAAAATGTATGTCCAAGTTTGTCAGAATTCTAGTATCTTAATGATAGAATTTTTTTTTTGTTATAATAGATATTTGAGAACAAAATAAAACTAATAACCAGCGAGCATGCATCTTTTCTATTTATTTATGATGAATATGTTCGTGTATGAATTTAGTATGTATTTATATTGTGCGTTGTAAAATAAAGATCTAAAAAAAGTTACGACTTTTTATCTTTACAGGGGTCGAATAAATAGGCGAACAATACATTTTCGAAAGTGTTCTACTTACAGTCCACTGATCGGGATGGACACAGGGGTCCAGATAGATTTTGATGAAAATCTACTTGAAAATAATCAGCGTGCAAGAATGTTCTTGCTCTATCAAATTCTTACTTTACTTTCTACTGTAGGCCTATTCCGTCCTCTCCTGATAACGGTGTTTACGTATCACTATTGATTCTTATTCAAGAACTTGTAGGAGATTGTCAGGGTATGATGAAAGAAATCCCACATTTGTCTATGGGTGCATGATGTCTTCTGAAAAATTTGTTGCAACATGACCATGGTATCTGATGTGACGCTCTGTCAAGGAAACCGATGCATAAGTCCGGAAATGATATAACAAATAAAACTCCATAAGTTGGAGCGGACGGAATGTTGTTACACAAGAAGGGTAAAAGTTGCAAATTAGAAAATTAAAGTCATCACGTTTGCCATAGAACTTTGTTGAAAGTCTTCCTTGAGAGTCAATTTCGAGATGTAGATCCAAATATGATGTAGACTTCCTAGAATTCATTGTGCGCTTCATCTCAAGTTCCTTTGAGAATATTACCAAATCGAGCATTGTTCATTGAAAGGTCATCATCAATATATTTTTTTTCTATTTCCCAGACTCATTGATGACAAAGTAATCCGTAGTATAATCGACAACAATAATTTTGTACCTGTTTCTATTCTTTCTGAAAAAAATGCGTTTGATCAGTGATGCCAATCGTAATTTGAGCTGTTCATGTGGAATAGAAATATAAAGTGTAGAGAAATCGAAAGTTTTAATGCTGTTACATGATGAATTTGATTGAGAGTTATGAATCTTTATCAGTTCTTTCGAATTCTTTGAGATCCACATTTGGTTGACACCATTTTTAGAGTAACAACAATCGAAAGATTTCTTTAGTTTTGAAGTCAACAGAACTGAAAGAGGTTAAGGGGTACATTTGGATGACCCCGCAATGAAGCGAAGTTTTAGCCCTTAAGAATTAATTCTTTTCAATATCAATGACCTCACAGTTTTAACCTATACTGACAAAACATCACTTCCTTTCTCTTGTTCTCTTAAAGCCCATTTTCTAGAAAAGTATTCAACTGAATCCATAATGGTTTTAAAATTATTGTTCCAGATGATACGCTAGAGTTGGTCCTTTAGCCAAAACATCACGAAGCAAGTCCTTTTCAACGATGTTAACGGCTGCAATATAGATTGAGCAACGTTTTTCGAACTGTACAACTAGATTATGCAAACCAATATTATAAATAATGTTTTTTGTTCACCCTACATTTAAGTCATCCTAATTTATGCCCCTTACGACAACAAACGGCTAAGTTACAATTGTACATTAGATAGTTTTTTTTATAGTAAAAGCAATTATTTGCAAATGAAAAAAGACATTAAAATGAAAAACCAATTTTGCAGAAAAACGAATTAATAGCAATAGATATTTTACGTTGAAATGAAAGAAAGTCAACAACTTTCAATTTTCCTAGCAAATTTAAATTAGTTTTAGTATAGTTTCTATGATATATAAAACAGTTTTATGATAAAATAAACAACCATAAATATTTCATGCATGTTTTAAAAGTTTTTCTATTAATGAAAACGTGTGAAAAAATGAATATATAAAAATTTAAATATCATTTCAAACTTTATATAAACTCGATTTTTTGGTCTTTTTCAATGTTGTACCTATCAAAATGCAGATAAAATGGATTTTGTTGTATCTTTGTGCTTTGGAAATTTTAAGATTTGATGCGTGTGCCGAAAATACAACTCTGTCTCAGCAGTCGACAACAGAAGAAATCATTGACTTCTGTGCATCAGCCGGAACTTGTCAGGTATCACAGACACTAGATTACCCATACTGCCGCTGTGACGACGAGTGTCCTTATTTCGGAGATTGTTGCAGCGACGTTGACCTTGACGATGGGCCTATAGCCTCCAACTACTCCAGGTTCAAAGGTCATCTTGAATGTTTCACCAGATCAAATGATGACATCTTTACGATGAGAAGCTTTTTCGTGGTTGCTACATGTCCTAGTGATTCAAACGAAATTTCGTCAAAATGTGCCCATGGCAACTTTAATGACACGGGCTCTTGCGTTTCATCTAAGGAAGATGGCATCATGTATAAAAATAGATTTTGCGCTGAGTGTCATAACGTAACTGACTACCATCGATGTAATGTTGAGTTTATATCGGATAATATTATACCATTTAACCAACTTGATGGTTTATCAAAGGACGAAATATACAGCATGTACCTTAGAAAAGGAAAGATATATCAACTTCACCCCCCAAAAGACACAGTGGTCAGACCATGCATTGGGCAGTTGAAAGTAAATAATTCACCGCGTTGTATCAATAGCGAAATTAACCCTGTTAAAACATTTGTTGATAGACATAACACACACTATTTCAGAAATATATTTTGTTCTCCCGTGGACAGTCACACAATATGTGTTGGCAGACAATTTGACCTTGATCCTGTACTCTATAACCTTTTCCCTCTAACTGTGCTGTTTAGTTATAAAGGAAGGCAAGCCGTTACTGCTACTGAAACAGAATGTCTGGTTTGGACTCAAAAGGTAAACAAGTTCCTTTTTTATCACTGCAGTGACCATTTTGTGTCTTACAATGCTTTTGTGGTGCTTTATTACTCCCTGTATTTTTTAAACTTAATGTAAGATGGATGTTTGGTACCATTTAAAATAACTTAACACATCGTGTCTTTTAAAACGCCTGTAAAATTTCATGACAATTACTATTTATACTTTTTTCTTTTTTTAAGCGGTAGTATCGAAGTCCAAATCGGGAGACCGGAAGGCAGACAAAACAGCTTTTTTAGAAATATTAATAACATAATTTGAAATACTTTTTAATGCAAAACAATGCTTCTAAGAAAATACGTTAATACTGTCCCTCAAAAACATTTTTCCTAATCCCAGAAGACATTCAATTTATTATTTCATTTTAGATGGGACAGTGGAGAAGGATTGTTTTCTCCATGTCCACGGTCGTTATACTTGTCCTGCGACAACATGTTTTCTACCGATGTTTCTGCTCGTTTTCTACCGATGTCCTAGATTTCTACCAATGTGATGATAAAAAAACAAACCTGGCAGACGATTTTTTCCAAACAATGATACCCGGCTATTATGGCACTTATGAACAAACTAATTTAATTTACATTATTTTGTTTTAAGTATGTACATAAAATTACAGTAAGGGTATTGTTTATTTTTTCCAGCAAGAGACAATTTCCCTTTTTTCAGATAATCATGAATATCTGTTTTTTAATTACCATTCACTGGGCTGAAAATTATGCTCCATGTTCTAAATAGTCGGACATTTTTAAAGACATATCACTTTTCATTACAAATGGCGTATTTTTGATTTTTCGATCATTTCAAAAAAAAATATGGTCCTGGTTTTCCAAAGATGTGTCCTGGTTTTCTACCGATGGTCCTGGCATTCTACCGATGTGATAATGTGATAAATAAAATGACATTTCATGACAAATTGTAAAACTGTATATTTTATTGAACACATAATATTGACGATAAATAGAAAGTGGAGGTTCATGAGCAAAAACTGTTTTGCGCACACCAAGAACACTTTTACAAAATTTAAATAAATGTGTATTTTTCTCAAGAGCTGGCTATCAGAAAATGATAGTATATCAACATTTCTTCCACTTATATGAGATTTGTGAAGTGCTTTATATATAATGGGAAATAATCCTCCATATACCAGATTTCACTGTTATATCTAGAATTGCTGAGGCTGAATCATGAACGCATTTCTCGGGCTGAAATTGATCTGTACATATACAACAGTATGGCACGCCATTTTAACCAAAACCATGGTAACTATAGGATACCTCAGATAACTTGGGGTTAACTGGCAACTATCTGGGGGTTTTCAGAGCGAAACTCTTAATTACATCAGGTATGGAGAGTTTTTTCAGGTAACTAAGGGTTTCCTATCAGCTATCCCATGGATCTTGCTATTAAGAGTTTTCAAAAATAATTTATTGAAAGCTGAGCTTTGTATTCGTTTTTGAGGAATTGATAGTTTTCATCTTTACATTGATAAATTCTGCTTTCAAAGAGTTTAAAAATAGCATGAACTTGAAATATATGTGAGTGAGTGAGTGAATGAGTTGGTGTTTTACGCCCGTGCAATGCTAAATATGTTATTTACAGGCGATGAACATTTAAAAGATGATAAAATGAACATGAAATGAGGATGATAAATGAAACATGGGGTTGGGGTGGCGGAAACAAAGGAACTGCAAATTTTGAAGAACCACAGGAAAAGGGGAGAGGTGGGAAGGGACTGAAAATTAAGCCTATGTGGTGCACTACTTGGCGGTCCACAAAGGGATTTTTACGTGCATGAAGAGTGGCACTCTCCTCACAAGTTGGCCCACTATGGTCAGCCGTCAGGTATTATAGACCTGACAATCCCTGCGGACGAGGGCCACCCTATTCAGCCACTTAGGGTACACACTTGGTCGCTCTGTGGGCTGAACACTGACCCAACGTCAGAATCCCAATACCCTTAGTCGCCTCTCACGAAAAGCTAGGCTCTGCTGCGGGCCTTGTCGCCACCCGGGCCCCGAACGGGACTACAATATCTGTAGGTAGAAGGGGTTTAATTAGGTTCCTATGTGATAGCTGACAGCAAACCACCAGTTACCAAGATAACTCTTAATACCTGATGTAATTGAGAGTTTCGTCCAGAAAACCACCAGATAGCTGCCAGTAAAACCCCAGTTATCTGAGGTATCCTATAGATACCAAGGTTTTGATTTAAATGGCGTTCCATGCAACAGTATGATAAAGCTTTACTGTACAACACGAGCATTTACGGTGTATGAATGCCTTTAGAAACAACGATAATGTGTAGTTATATGAAATTAGATCATCGGTAGAAATCAAGGACTCATCTGTAGAAAACATAGTAAAGAACATACCTTATCGGTAGAAAACCAGGACATATCAAATTTCTTAAACCTGTTAGTTATATGAAACAGCAAATGGCTCTTTTACAAATAAACGATCATTTATTGCATATTCTCTCATAGGATGTATTCAAATGTTAAAAATAAGCGTTATTTTTCATATTTCTAAAAAAACAATCGGTAGAAAACAAGGATCATCGGTAGAAAACATGCAGAAAAATCGGTAGAAAACATGTTGTCGCAGGACAAGTATAACGACCGTGATGTCGTGAACAACTACTGTATTAAGCCGTATAGTTTGGATAAGTAGAAACATTCATGAGGCAAAACACCGCTTACTCTATGCTAAAGGAATATACCAAACAAAACAAAAAAAAACCTTTCATTTGACATGACATGACATAAGATATATAATCTAAACAAAATATCGAGAAAATTAAAATCGATTTCGAAAATGTCATGTTCCGTCCGAATATGTATTCTCTGGTTATTACTTGATTTTACGTGTTCATCTCAAATCTTTCTTTATTCATTCCCAAAATCCACAGAACAAATACTATTAAGCAAAACGTACAGACCTATTTTGAGCAGATTAATATGGGACGCAGTCCCACATATGTAGAAATTTCCAAAAGTTAATGGTTTGTAATTTTTTCGAAACGGATGTGCCGAGTGCACGCAAGCGCACTATGCACAAATTTCTATGGGGCATGAAATTCGATGTCTTTTTTTGGAATAAATTTTAAAATTGACAGATTTAATAACTCCAGTTAAATTTCTTTTAAAAATATACAGGGGAATACGGATGGAAAGTAAACTCTCTAAATATATTTTTCAAAGAAACTCTCGTTGTCAAAGAGATGAAATGATCTCGCCAAGTTCACGCGATAATTGTCATTGTACACAGGTGCGTTGGGAACAATCGTGATCACTGTATGGAAAGAGCGAAAGGGAAAAACGGTTGATTTCTGTGCCCCGGTGTAGTTTACTCCTGTGTCATTGTTGTATTGTGGGTAAAACAGACGATTGTAAACATCAGGAAGACGAAAATATGTCATTAAGGTAGAAAAATAGATATACTAGTGTTGTTAAGGTTCATTTGTAGTTTCTTACTTGTCACTCTATTGTTTTTTAACAAGTTTTAAATCAATAGATAAATAATGTAAGAAATATCGCAATGAAAAAACAAAAAGTTAAAATGTTGAAAATCGCATAATTCTTTGGTACATCTGTAAGCAATTAGTAAGTGTTAATATTCTTTATAATATTTTAGAACATATTCTACTGTCGAAGATTAGAAATTGTCCTCTCAAATGATTTTACAGCTGTGTTTAACTTATGAGGCGAATGTTTATTGTGTGCCCTGCTGCTGTTAAGTTCTGTGCACGCTGTAGTTTATTTGAGAGCAGTTTCTAGAGTAGCGAAAGTTTATTTATGTGTTCTGATAAAACTTATCAGAATAGAAAAAGCCTTTAATTTATAGAAAAACTCATTTCTAAGTAGCAGTTTGCGTTTTTAATCTTAATTTGATGAAATATCTTATAAAAGGCTAACAAAAAACCTACAATAAGTAACTGATTTGTTGTTTTGTAAACACTCAATAAAAAGGGTTGAAGAAATGCTGTCGTTTATTTCCGAGTTCACGAATGTTGATTTCTGTGCAGCAAAAAATGTTGTAGTTGATTTCTGTGCTATTTACTTTTATTATAATAAATTTTTATTGTTTGATGTCATAACATGAATGTGCTTTAATTACGGGCTAAAGGCACTAATGAATTTTTTTTTTTCAATTTCAGAAAAATAATATGGATAAATTAAAATGCGAATATTGTGATTTTTTTCTGGCATATTCAACGACACAATTTTGCATTTTGTCCATAACCATCCCAAGGAAAAGTAAATATCAAAATTAGAGTGGATGAGAAAAAGAACAAGTTTTAACATTTAAAATTTGATTTGAGACTTGAATGGAAAAAGCATTGTACCAGTCTGAGATGAATAAAAAACTTACAATAACCGTTGTTGACTTTGATGATGTTTTGGAACCCTCATTGTCTATTGAAGTTGGGTATAAAACTGTAAGTTTTATTGTTCGGAAATGTTATTTTGAAATGTAATCATAAACAAACCGAATACTGTATAACAGACAATTATCGAGACAGTTTTATTTTGCGATTTTCGCACTGACATTGCTGTATCTAAATTGAAAAAATACACGGCGCGATATGTGTCCTCCATTTTAGTCTATAAAATGGACAATACGATTACTGTGTAAATTTAAGACTGTGTTAACTAAAACTCAGTAGTCAGGAAAAGCAAAGACGACCGGTGCGGAAAAAAGTCCCAGGTTTACAGCCTACAAAAATAACTCAATACATACTATTCTATTCTATTCTGTATAGATATAGATTTTATCACCAATCAATTTTGTCGTGCTTTGTTTAAAAGAGCTTTATATATTATTTTTGTAATTTATAGAATAAGTAAAACATTATAATAGATGGTTTAGACAGGAATTGTAAATGAACACTTGTTTTAAAATTATCCTGGGGCCGTGTTAACGAAGGTGTCCTAGGATTATGACATGTCTAAGGATGGTC
Organism: Arcuatula senhousia; assembly: GCA_963971305.1. Lineage (NCBI taxonomy): Eukaryota > Metazoa > Mollusca > Bivalvia > Mytilida > Mytilidae > Arcuatula > Arcuatula senhousia. The sequence continues at coordinate 1,195,938 of OZ020305.1, forward strand.
TTTGGGCATGTCTCGGTCCTAAGTCGTGTTATTGAAGGCATCCTAAAAATGGCATGTCCTAAATTTGGTCCGTAATTAAGGTTGTAAAAATTGTTGTCCTAGGACCATCCTTGTGACTTTGAATTTAAAAAAAAGTGTCTGAAATAGGTTTTATCCCCTTGAATTAGGGTTGTATGTGGCCCAACTCTCATTTTTGATATTGTACTTTCTACATTTAGCAAACTAAGATATTTTTGCCATTGATTAAATTTTCCCAATAGTGACCCATATATTGGCGTTTTACCAGTTACATTTTGACGATATTCTAATATATATAGTACTAGACTTTTGAAATTAACAGTTAACAGTTCATGTGGATATTTGCTTCCCAAACCTAGGGATTTACTTTTGGTATTAGTGATAAGTGCAACGCACAGAACAAAAATGAATGAAGAAATGCAATGATATTGCAATACATTATTTTTATTCTCTAAAAAAAAAAAATCAAAGGCAATGCAATAAAAATGCTTAAATCTATTTTGCATTTGAAAATGTAAAACAAAAAACTTTAAGTTTTTTTTCAAACGCCTTCACATCGGTGTAAATGCATGACATATGGCTATTCAGGATTATCTTAAATTCATATAAGGATGGTCCTATTTAAGGTTATCCTAAGATGGTTTCGTTTAACATTCTTGGACGCGTCTAAGGATGATCCTTTCTACATCCCATTTTAAGTCATAAGACATTGTTTAGGATACAGCTTAGGACAGCTTCATTAACCTGTCTCCTGGTTTAGAATTAGAACTAAAGTTATATTTCCATTATTTGATCTGATTTTCTATGGCCAAGTATTTATAACTCAGAACGAAACATTCGCAACCACACAAATAAACTTCCGCCGGCTCTGAAATATACATTCGCATGTAGAAAATCAGCACAGAAATATACATTCGCGGTGCAAATTTTAACACCTACTCTTATTTCATCGATCTGTCTTGAACCTTTGCATAATAAAACTTTATTTATCAACAATAGAGTTCTATATATACTTAAATACACGATGAACAGTTTTTGTTCACTTTAATTTCATCTGCAAGTGTTTTTTTTATGTAATTTTTCCAAAAAAACGTGTTTTATTTATAAATTGATGACTTTTTGTGATCAAAATAGCTTATGACATAAAAATGCAAGTAAAACTTGAATAAACTAAATCGTTACTATCTAATGTTGAAATCACCGACAATGCAGGATATGTAATTATTCAATAATTAAGTAAAAAGGCAGAAAAACAGACGACTTCATTTTGAGCACATCAATAAACTACATCGGGGCACAGAAATCAACCGTTTTTCCCTTTCGCTCTTTCCATACAGTGGTGATCATTACTAGTTATACCACTATGTCATAAAATGTAACGAGATACCCTGCATTAATCATGCTTTATAAATTCCTGAAAGACCCCCCTCATTAATTATCATAAACTTTCATTTAGCACCCTCTACAGTCCCGTGGTATAAATCAGTTATCCCCCATCGGGCATCCGCCCTCAGGGGAATAACTAACACTTATTCAACCAGAAAACTGAATTTAATCTCCAAATTCCTGATAGAAACAAGTCGGCATTTTCTGCAGGTTTTTATATCAATATTCTGCAACCAATACTTCTAAAAAGATATATTGGTATACAGATATTATCCAAAACCTGGCAGAAAAAAAAATGGTTGCTTTGTTTATACTTCTGGAGCGCGAAATACATTGACCGGGAAATGACGTCATGGATAACGTACACCAAAAAAAGATTATTTCGTCCCGTCAAAGTCATCCTATTATATTTTGACACTATTTTAGAATGTTACAAATATTTGTAATTTGCACAAATAATTCGATATTTATAATTATTAGTTATTGATCAATGACATTTTTGACAACTATTTTCTAAAGCTGCGTCCCATTTTAGGTTGCACCTATTATCGTATTAAAAACATTAAAAACCTATAAAAAAAACAAAAAACATGTAAACAAAATTATAAAACTTCATCGGTTTTTCTTTCGTTAGCTTAAGTAGACTTTATAATTATGTCAAATAAGTTATTTTTCAACTAAAAGTACCTTTAGTTTTATCAAATGTTTAATTCTTGAACAATAAAAACATGACGGTATTATGCACAGAAACGATTAAAAAAATGTTTGTAAAAGAAATAAAGTTTAATGACCAGATGTTTTAAAATATTATATTCTGATAAGGTTCCCTAAGGTTCTTCCTACCCCAGACATAGGTTGATCATCTTAGTAATAATTTGGTTCCCCATTTTGGTAATTTTGGTTTTATTGTTTTATGCTCTTCATAATCATATAGTGTTTGGCATTTTCAATATTTTTGGTAGAGCGCCTCTGATGAGTCTTGAATAGACGAAACGCGCGTCAGGCGTAACAAATTTTATTGTCTGGAACTTTGTTGTCATTTTTAATTCTACCTATATATATAGTATATATTTCATAATTATGCATGGGCAAATTATATTAACGTTGAATAAATGTCTAGCACGATTTACTTAAATTTAACCTTAATTAACCAGTTACTGTAACTTTTTAATTTCTAACGTTAATTTAACCTTAACAAAATAGCATGTGTAGTGCGTCCTATGTAAAAACTTTCTGATCATTCGAATCATTGAATACGAGCCGTTAGTTTTATTTAAATTTGTCTATGATTTTTTTTATTTAAAGACATAGAACCTATCAATTTTGCAATATTTTTACATTGAACAAAAAGTACATATATTAAAAATATAACTTTTAAAACTAACATTTACCGACATAAAAACTCAATTTTTGCAGCTTTATATAAAATTATCTTATTTTAATTCTTCGCGTTGATTAATTATTGTCCAGCATAAATATTTACTTTTGGTAAAGTAAAACCGTTATTCACATGACCTTTAAATGGGTACCGGTAAACTGAGAAACAAAATGAAACCAAACGAGACGAAAAGAAAATGAAATCGGTAAATTAAAAAAATCGATTCAGTTTTCTTTTTTTACAGATTTGGCTCGATTTCGTTTCCATTCTTTACAGATTTCGGTTGCTTACTTTACTGTTTTCGCTATCTTCATAACCGATTTGGTTTTCGTTCCGTTTCGTTTGGTTTCTTTTCGTTTCTCAGTTTACCGCCACGCAAGTCGAGTTCATTCTCGTTACGACGAGTTCGCTTTGTTGATTTTTGTTCGGTCGATGTGTGTTAATTGTGTTTTTTTATTTGTGCTGTTCTCGTTCGTGTTTACTGGTTTTTGTTGCCATCTTGAACTTTTGACACATGAATGGCACATTGCTGCCCCCTATTTGCTTCTTAGAATGAAAAGAAAACAGATAACATTGCAATCATTTTTTGTAGATCTCAATAAATTTAATCTCAGTTCTGCGACGTTAACTTTTCATTTACCACTTATAGCCATCAAGAAAAGGTTCAATAACTGTTAAAAAATTGTCAATTTTGATCAAGGGGAAATAACTACTATAAGGATTCGTCCGAAAACGTCGACTCTGCCAGTAGTTTTGTGTTTTATTTTCTTAAAAAGGAATATTGTTTTTTACCTTTATACGAGCCATTTAACCTATAAAGTGTCATCCGACTTCTTCACCCCAAAGTAGTATAGAGGGACCGATCATTTATCATTTCTCGGGTGGTGCAGGGTGGTGCGGGCTTTTGCGCAGGCGTATGACTGACGCATAAAACAAAGCAAGCGACTAACATTTCTTTGTAAGTGAGATAAAACAACAAATGCAGAACAGAAAAAAAACTATTAAAATAAAAAAAAATCGAAATTCATAGTTTTACTGTAAGCGTCGAAAAATATTTTTTTTAAATAAATTGCTTCAATTTTGTCTCCCCTCCCCTATTTTCAGAGTGGAGATGTGCTTTGTTTTTTCTGCACAATCGGCTGAAACTACTCTTTTTATTTTTTGTATGATTTTTTTTCGATAGTAAAAACTTTACTTGTAAATTTTCCTGACACAAATAAAGGCAATAACAAAAATTATATACTCGAATGGCGGAGATTCATAACTTAAAACCAAATAATCGACATGCTAAATTTTCTAATCGACAATATATTTGTTCAGTTTGTTAAACATGTTTTTTCAGCAAACACTAGGGATTCCGATGGGCGCTAATTATGCACCTTTGCTTGCTGATTTGTTTTTTCATACATATGACGCAGACTTTGTACAATCTGTTCTAGACAAAAATTTCTAGTCGTAGACTGGCTCTATATTTTAATTTCACTTTCCGATACATTGATGATGTCCTTTCGCTGAACAATTCTTGATTTGGTGATGTTATGTTGCTTCTCGGTTGCTGTGATCACTCAAGAAACTGTATGGTACTCATAGACAAGTATGGGATTTCTGTCACTCAGATGAGTGCAGATGTTAGTTTGCCATAGGATTCTTTTTTGTCATACTTTACCACAATGATGACGTCAATAATTAAAATATGCCCGAAGTCGTAATTCATAAAAAAAAATTATTTATATTTGAAAAATCTCATAGCTGGGAGTACTTAAAATAATTATATTAATACAATAATTGTGCATATCATTTTTTTTTTATGAAAACTGACAAAATAGGAAACTAATTTTGCACTCCGTGTTATTGGGCACGGATTTCTGACTAGCTTATACGTCTTCCGGTTAAAAACATCATTCTCAGTCAACTCAGTCAACTTATAAATGATCTCTGAGATGGGGATGGCGCTGGACATTTTTGTCATCCTATCTTAATTCTAGGATTTTTTTAACTTTAACATGCAACATAAAATTTCAACCGAAACCACCATCCTGCCTTTTTTTTCATTCAAAGCATTGCCCTGTGTTTTTATTTCCTGATTTCTGGCATTCTACTTTTTTATTTCAAATTTCAACAAAGCCCTCCACCTTAAAATCCGTTTGTGTTGACTGATATTGTGTTGTCCTTGTCCTGTCGGATTTTGACATTAGGGTTAGGGTTAGGGTTAGGGTTAGAATGTCCAATTTTTTTTTACTTCTTGCATGTCAGTAGTTCTGGTAATTGGATCTTTATATTTCAGATGGAAGACCAAGGACTGTGCCAACACTTGGAAACATACATCAACACCGATATCTGGGTAGATCCGTTTTACATTACGTCGTCGCATCCGTTGACGGGTAACGATTATATCATGGTGAGCCAAGTCCTATTCTGGTCCTTTCAAGTGGAGGACATTACAGAGGTGAACGAAGGTGTCTTTCACGTCAATGAAAACGGCACAAAAATATACATTGAAAGCTTAAATCTCAAACTCACGAAACGAATTTTCCGGAGTCAGCTTGATGGCTTTAAGAAAAATTTCAATGACATCACTTGGAACGCCGACTTTATTGATGCGATCAACGGTTATTACGCGCGTTTGACAAAAACCTACGAACACGAGGAGCCTTTTGATAAATTTAGATCTACAACATCAAGGAACAAAGGTAATATGTATTTTGTCCGTGGGATATTTGGAAAAGCCCTCCCAGACAGAAACAGCATGTGTTCCGACATGAAAGTAGGTATTCTAAGGAATATTTCATATGGTGTTGAAGTGAGGATGGATAATTGTACGCCTATAGCCAGCAGGTATAGAACAGAGCCAAACGCGGACGATGACATTACTGTAGAAACAATACTAACTTATGTTTTCTTTTCTGTATCCTCCATCGCTCTAGGAGTTCTCATCTACTATAACTATAAGTTTGAAATTGTTTCGGGAACAGCCGGTAACAATCTGAACAATTTGTCAGTTTCGATGTTTCTAGCTAATGTGGTTTTCGTTGTTGGTGTTGGTTTCAATGATATTGTTGAGATCTGTTACAGTATAAGCATACTGCTACACTATCTTTGGCTCTCAGTCTTCTCCTTTATGACAATTGCTGTTATTTCAATCGGAATCAACCTAACCAGGCTATCGGCTCCTAGACCTCCTCCATCACCCGCCAATAAACGCTTTCTTACATTTGTCGGTCTACTGGTTCCTTTAGTGTTTGTTATACCAGCCATAGTTCTTGATAGAGTAGGACCAGAAGAATTCTCCCCGGGTTACCAGACGATGGTTTGCTTTCCTGACGAATTTCCGGGAAATCTTATTTTCTTCACCGGCCCAATCATGTTGTCCTTGTTGTTAAACTTGATAAGTCTGATCATAATTCTTGTTTGGGCCTACAAAATCCACATCGAGATCAGCATGGCGTCCAAACGATCTGGCTTGACCAATGGGAAGATTTTCATGAGAATCACGTGTCTATCAAACCTCTTCTGGGTGACTGGTATCTTTGGTTCTTACTTTGATGTCACTTGGCTGCGCTATGTCTTTACTTACCTCTGTGGGCTTCACGGATTCTTTATCGCAGTGGCTAGTCTATCGACTACTAAGGCAAAACAAGCGATTAGGAAGGGTACGTCAGTCACTGATCAGTCATAAATCAGGTTGTCCAAGCAAATAAATTCAAGACGACCTTTTTGATTTCAATGCTTTTTTATCTGAAAATATTCTAAATCTAATTTTTGAGGAAAATAATATTTTGGCAGCACAGGTTTAGAAAAAAAACAGTCTAATGAAGGTCCTTTGCTATATGAAAAAAATATGATAACAATAATTAAAATAATTTGTCATGACGCGTTAAAAAGATCACTATTTTTATCTCAAACATCTAGAGAGAAATCATCTGACCACAACAAATTATCAACCCAGACCAAATTGTAGCACCGCTACAAGAAAACAGTGGAACTAATTTTCAGCTAAAATCATGCTAAAATTGCACTGTGAATTAGACAGCGTAAATTAGCAGCTAGACAAAGTCCACTAATTTACCACTATATTTTAGCGGAATAATCAGTTCCACTAAACTTCCGCTAAATCTGCCACTGATACCTACTGTAACTGACAGTGTAAAATTAGCATCTAATTCTAAATACTACTAAAATACACTAATAAATTTAGCGGTTTCTAGTGGTCCACTAATTTTCCACTACATAAAGATAAAATAATTTATGAGAAATCGACGGAAAATAATCAGTACTAAATTCCTACTAGGAAAACTCTGTTAGAAAGTTTAAACAAATATGGACTGCTAAAATACGCTACAAAAACTCAATACATTTATAGGCCTAGCTAAAGTACGCTAAATAAACTTTAATAATTTTGAATAAGAAATCAGTAGACAACGAGCGGTACTAAATTCCTACTAGGAAAACTCTGTTAGAAGGTTTGAACAAATATGAACTGCTAAAATACGCTACCAAAACTGAATATATTTAAAGGCTTAACTAAAGTGCCCTTAATAAAGTTACAAAAATATTAACTGCATGCTTTAACACAAAAGAATAAAAATATTGTTTATGAAGCTGTAATTTACCGAAAGTGTGCTAAAGTTACAAATTATAGAATATACGAAAAAAAAAAGCAAGATATGCTAAAATCATATATATTCGCTTCTCGAGATTGACTTTGTTGCATGATTTTAGAACAAAAACATCATTCTTTTAATTAAAAAATAATTTGTCATAAAAATAGTATTTAATTGTTTATCTGCTCTCCAATATTAATTCTGTGCATCACTTATCATTTTAATAAATACATGTACATGTTAATTATATGATTATAGCTACATAAAATTATCAGATAAGTTTATCAGATAAACAGCATGAAGTCCATTTGGATGTGGTCAAGGCATCTGTAATACTTGTAATCTAATTGAATTAATTATTGTCTAGCCAATCAAATGTTTCAACGGTTTTTGAAAATTATAACATAGGCCTTTGTCCCGAGGTCTTTGTGAAGGCAAGCGATTTCTCTTTGTTTTTAAAATGAATAGATGTGGATACTGGAAATAGATTGTAGCATATTCAACATGTTGAAAGAATGAAATGTCTCGAAATATCTTATTAGTGACTTTGGCAAAAATGTGTTTTAAAGTGTAGATTCAACGGATACTTGAAAATCGAATGTAGCATATTCAACATGTTGAAAGAATGAAATGTCTCGAAAAATCTTATTAGTCACTTTAGCAAAAATGTGTTTTAAAGTGTAGATTCAATGGGACAAAAGTGGAATTGATTAGTATTGCGGTTGTATGGAATATTAAAAAACATTCAACTTGACATGGAAAATATACTTAGCTATACTTTGTGATATTTGAATAAAACAGCGTGTATCAGCAATATTTTCAATATTTAAATTGTGCACTGGATCTGTAATTCTTGCATAGTTTGCCTGGACTTGCGACAGTTTAGATGTACAGTTCAATAAAAGATATTAATACAAAATCTTCCACTGAATATGTTTTGGAGGACCACTAAAAGCCTGCTAAAATACCACTGATTTTTGCTAGAAGTACCACTAAAAACCTGCTAAAATACTACTGATTTTGGCTGGAATTAATTACTAAAAGCCTGCTAAAATACCACTGATTTTTGCTAGGAGTACCACTAAAAGTCTGCTAAAATACCACTGATTTTTGCTAAATAAACCACTACACAACTGCTAGAAATACCACTGTTTAATGCAAATATACCACTAGAACCATGCTACATATTTCTCAATATCACCATATACAGCATTTAATCTATCCACTACATTCTGCTACTTTTTCCACTAATTAGTGCTAGTAACTAATTTGCATAATACGCTAGATTCGTACTAATACAATCCACTACATTCTGCTGTCAAACTAATTTAAATAATTGAAACGCTAAAAACATGCTAGAAACTCCACTAATTATATACTGTCAGTAAATTTTAGCTTCGATTGGCTAAGAAATATGCAAATGAGACACAGGACAGTAGTAATCTAGCAAGAGTCTTACTATACATGTAGTGGAACTTTAGTGGTACTGATTATTGCTAATATTCCTGCTCAATTCATGCTAGACTACCACTACAAGGTTTAAATATTTTCCACTAAAAATATACTAAAACTCAACTACGATACTACTACAAAAGGGTCTGGGAAGCCCCCCTTTTCAAGTAACAAATGGACTTTTAATAACAGGCTAATAGAAGAAATTTAAACATGTTTAACACACCTAAGATATATGTTATCATTAATACGCTAAAGAAATTTAAATTTGAATTCCATATATGTGAACATGGGTTTGAAACGTTTCACTGTAACAGTTGTTTTTATGTTTTGATATGACCAACATTTAGTTCAAAAATATGTCCAAAAGACATAATTTCCCATTCCGCAAGACGGACGGGCCAATGGACGAATGGACGGACGGAAGGACGTATAGGTGGACAAATGGACGGACGAACGAACGCACTCGAACATTATATGCCCCTACTTTTGTAGATGGGGCATGAAGATATTGAGAACAATGATTTGAATGATATTGATACGTTTGTTGCGAAGGCACGCAACACAAGGTCAACATATGTTCTACGATTTATCCCGTGTAACAATAAATGCAAGATAAGTCATGCAAGAACAGAAAGTAGAATGGGATGTCTTCCGATCTCCCATGCAGAGACTTGTAGAACAATTAAGAGATCTGATTTTAATCAGTTTATTTAGTGTTTAGTCTTATAAGCATATTCAGTGTGTAGGAAGCTGATGATTGTACTCGTCGACTTTTTGTCAAGAAGGGGGTCTTTTCTTTTATTTGATTGTTTCGGAATCATACTAATTGTCTTTTCAATCTGGACACACTGCAAAACGTCGAGCAGTGATCTCTGTTCACATTGAAGATTCCCATTGCAAACCATATAAATTGTCGTTGATAATGTAGGTTTTGTCTTGTACACTTATTCCACATCTCATTATTTTCTATTATCTGTTTGCTCTCTTTTATCTCTGAGTAATTATATTGTCAACAGACATTTGTCACAATTTGTGTCACATTTCATGTTACATGAAAAAAATCTATCCCTCTTAAAGTGCTTTCATATATAATTTTTTGGACGGCTTTCGCTGAGTGAAAAATCCGAGTTAAAGAATGGTGATTGTCGGTCGGCGGACCGAAAGCAACCGGAAAATGATTTTCCTAACAGTTTTCTCAGTTACTACTAATCATATCTTTTCGATATTTGGTAGGAGCATCAGCATAGGGCTCTGTTTGATTGTATTTAAGGTTTCGAAAAATTTATTTAAAAACATGAAAAGATTTGATATACAAACCTTTTAAAAGTACAAATACCAAAACATTTGTAAACAATGAATGAGTTTTGCTATGATGGTAAACTTCTCATTATTTCATATTCACAAAGACCTACAAAATTTGCCTATGAGCCACAGGATGGTCCTCCCGTTCTTGAAATATCATTGAACCCAAATGTGTATAATCTGGGCTATTGACCTAAACCAAGAACTTAACCAAAGTCTTTCATGCATAAAATATAGGTCACAGTGGCCTAATTTTTAGTGGGTGGTGAAACCCTACCCAAGACCCATCTAGTGATGAAATATTATTGACCTCCAACATCTAGTATCCGAGTAATGGACCTTAACCAAGAACTTAACCAAAGTCCTTCATGCATAAAATATAGGTCACAGTGACCTAATTTCTAGTGGGTGGTGTCACCCGACCCAAGAGACATCTAGTGGTGAAATTTCATTGACCAAAAAAATCTAGTATCCAAATATGGACCTAAACCAAGAACTAAACCAAAGTCGTTCCTGCATAAAATATAGGTCACAGTGACCCAATTTCTAGTGGATGGTGTAGCCTACTCAAGACCCATCTGGTGGTGAGTTATCATTGACCTCCAACATCTAGTAACCGAGTAATGGACCTTAACCAAGAACTTAACCAAAGTGTTACGGACGTACGGACGAACGAACAAGAGTAAAACTATATGGCCGATCCACATACGTGGTCGGGCCAAAAAAATAAATTTGTGTTACAGTGAAAACTGTTCAAACTGAACCCTGACAAAACCGAATTTTAGGTCAAACCGAACAAATTCCAAAGTCCCATGGATTTTCTAATAAAATATGAAGTAATTTAACCTGTTCAAACCCAGTGTCCAAACCGAATACCGAACCATTTTTATTTCCTTTTTTTACATTATTCATACCAAACGCATCAGAGATTAATCTTTTGTACAAACAAATCATGTGGGTGGTATGTAACCGGAGAGCATGAATTACTTCAAAAATCAACATGTCCTGACCGGGAATCGAACCCGAGACCTCTAGGTTTACAGTCAGGCGCTCCACCTAAGAAGTACTTCCCTTGTTCAGGGATAAAGGCTGTCTATTTAAATCTACTAGGAAGGGGAGCAACCCTGTTACGCTTCCCCTTCCTCAAGAGTCATCATACCTTTATGTATGACTCTTAACACAACTATCCTTGGCTAGTTTTCCTGTTCTAACCATCGTGGGTTTTTTAGTTGGGCGCCAATGTAACCGGGGAGCATGAATTACTTCACAAAATCGACATGTCCTGACCGGGATTCGAACCCGAGACCTCTAGGATTACAGTCAGGCGCTCTACCTCTGAACCAAAGATGTACTTCCCTTGTTCAAGGATAAAGGCTGGCTATTTAAATCTACTAGGAAGGGGAGCAACCCCGTTACAGGTATATGATTTCCAAAGACAAAGTTTTCTTTCAAATTAATATACGAAAAACACTGCATTAAAATTCATTGATAAAAAAGATCTATTTATTTGGATTATGACTAATGAAGACAAAGATTTTAACATACAATTTAGTATATATTTATTACTGATCTTCCAGATTAGAAAAGATAATGATTTAGGATAGAGTTATCTATCTTTGTCTATAATTGTATTTGGATTTTAGGCCAAATAAAAATTATGTTCTGTTCTGTTGTCCTGAGTCCTGACTGACTTTCACATTGTTTTTTTTTAATAAATGTCAAATCAACATCATCATTTAAAAATGCATCTTGCTTGTCTGTATGTCATGAATTATATGCCCTCAATGGACCCCTCTAATTAGCCACATAAAGAATTTAAATTTGAATGTCTTTGAGAATCTGTTATATAATGTAAATATTGACAATTAAATGTTGTTTACATGTAAATTAGTTGTAATGACCCAAGCTGTGTATATGAATGTTTTGATAGCAATGAGTTAAACTAATCTTAATTCGTTTAATCTTTATCAGAGGTGTTGGCATATATGACTAATGCATCCTTGAAAACCTCAAATTCTTTCTAAAGCATAAACTGCAACTTAGAGGTTGATATACGTGTTACATACAAAATCAGTCTTGTGGAAGTATTTTAGAAAACGATCACTAAAAGGATTAGATTCGTCGCTCCTCCCTTTTTTACAGACCTTCAATGTCGCTCCCCCCTTTTTTGCTTATCCGCTCCTTGAAGCGGAGTGAACAAGCTCAAAAAAAGGGGAGCGACATTGAAGGTCTGTATTTTAATCAGACAGGGATTAAATTTCTAATTATTCTAGTTTAAATTAGCAAAATGGCCTGAGATGATGATATAGCAGGAACTGCTTACTGTTCAGAATCACACGAGTTCGCTCTCGTGTCCACGATGATTGCGGTTTGGTTGTAATATATATGTTTATGTTTGGTATGTCGTTTGTTTTTGTAATCTGATTCTATGTCTGTCAATTGGGATTGTGTCTTTTTCAGGATTCACACCCTTTGATTGCCCTATTGGTACATCTTTGTGGTTTTAATGATAAAAACAAAATGCACACGTAGCCAGTAAAATGCTGTTAAAGTTTCCTAAGATAAGATTCGTTGAATCTTAATCCTTTAAAGTGCTAGCTTTCTTTTCTTGTACTGTACATGTTCGAAAACCTGGGTTACGAATTTGGTTTCCCATTCTGAACACTTTTAGTAGAGGTACTATTCATGCTATTATTTCTAGTTTTGATTTTGATTTTCGACTTACAATGACGTACAGATGTTTTTTTTTAATATTCAATGCCTTTTATGAGAGGTTACTCTCCTAAATATGCAAAAACAGCATATCTAAAAATAAATGTTTTAATGATACCCACTTAAGTACTTTGTAATATTATTTAAAAAGAAATTTCACTTAAAAGATCATAGTCTCTCCTTATCAGAAAAATAAATACATTTTGTATTGTGAAAAAAAAAAACGTTTATATTTGTTCTCCTAATAACGAGTATGGAATGAAAAGACTTATTGGTGTTATTGTGTAAAATTGTATTGTAAAATGTTATATAAATATCTAAATATTGTTTTTTTGTTTTATTAGATCTACTGTTGATACTTACTACATTTTAAGGTTTATTAAAAGAGTGATCTTTTGCTAAAATGATATTCCATTTAATGACTAAAGTAAAAGCAAACAGCCCATGTTAAAATCAATGTCAAAAAATACTTTTTGAATTTGCCGCTTAGGAATTCGCTGAATCATTCTTCCTTAAAAAAAATCGGACAAATGTTTTTAGAAAGTATGTCCATGTTTGTTAGAATTCCAGAATCTCAATAGTAAAAAATATTTTTGTTATAGAAATTTAAGAGCGAAAACTTTATAACCAGTGCGCAAGCATCTATTTTGACTTTACTAAATTAAATAATTTCCTAATTTACACAATCGAACGCATTTATTCATTTTGCAAATTTTTTGTGTGAATTTAGTATATGTATTTGTATTGTGCTTTGTAAAATAAAGATCCTTAAAATGTTACGACTTTTTTATCAATACAGGGGACAAATAAGAAGGAGAACAATACATTGTCGAAAGTGGGTTCCACTGTTACAGTCCAATAAGGGATTAGGGGGAGTCAGGTAGATTTTGATAAATATCTTCTGAAAAAAAAAGAGCGAGCAAGAATCTTCTCACTCTATTGAATTCTTACTTACATTGTCAGTTTTATTTCTTCGGTAGCAACATTCCGTCCGCTCTAGAATACGGAGTTATTTACCTTTGCTTTTTGTTTTGTTTCTTCATTCATAGACGCAGACTTCTAACAATGACTTATTAGCAAACAAGATCCTAGACTTGCTATATTTTTTAATATCACTTTCCGTTACATACATGATGTCCTTTCACTTAACAATTCCAGTTTTGGTGATTTTCTCCATCTTATATATCCCAAGGAAAGACCATTGAGGTACCAATGTCGCATCCAAAAGTCAAAAGTCCGAAAGGCCAAAGACAGAACCAGTAAACACGAACGAAAACAGCACGACGAAACAGACTTACAAACAAACAAAAACCAAAAAGAAACAGAACATCAATCAACATCTCAGGTCCAAACGGGAGTTAACTCGGGTGCTCCGAAAGAGGATTCATATTGTGTGATTTTTTTTGTAGCATTGTCCTTTGTGTCAAATGTTTTTTTTTTCATTACTATTGTCAATTTTGGACTTATATGATCATAGTATAAAATTCTAAAATCTAAAAAAAATTAAAGGAAAAGAAATGTTGAACATTTAAGTATTTGCTTGTAAAATAACAAAAGTTTTCTTCTGTCAGCTACGTTTTATGGAGTATTAATGCAGCTCCTGAACGAATCCACAAACTTTTCAGAGGAGGGGTTCCCACCTGTAGTGTACTGAGAACGGACGGGACCAGGTAAATTTTTCCTTTCGTCAACACCAATTCTAAAAAAAAATCTAAAAAGGAGGGCTTAATACTTCAACCCTTAGCTGGAACCCGACCCCTTTGAATCCGCCACTGATTATCCTTGTTATTAAGTAGCTTTGTCTTTGATTTCCTATATGACAACTTATATCACATATTTCTTTTTATCTAATGGAAGGTGCACATCACAAAGTCTCATGAAAATCCATTGAGTGGTTGGGCATGAGTCAGATTGTACCCCTCATCGTGACATTTAGTGATAAAGTCCATATTGTGTTATTGGATGTTTGAAATATATTATGGCACAAAAATTACGTGGATTTTCGTGAAAAGTAAATGGTTCACGAAACATTGTGGATATGAGATGGGTTCATACATATTTTTTGCAGAGATATAATCTTTGTGTTTGTGGGCCGTACTTGAATGACCACATATTCATTTTGTGTAAGACAATAATAACATGAAAAGATTCTAGGCCACTCTCTCGTTGAGTGGGAAAATTAAAGTCGGCTCGTCAAACAGGAAGTAAATGAGCGACAGATGTGAAAACGCATCCCACCATATGGGACCCTTACTTGAAGATGGATACCAAATATGGAAAGTTGCTGAGAAAACTGTTACGAAAAAAAATGTGACGGATGGACGCCCCGCATTTCTATGTCCTGACTCCGCGTTGTGACGGGGGACAAAAAGAGAGTCATTGCGCTATGAAACTATCGTTACCTTTGTACAAAGTCAGTGCCATTGAGATTTCTTTTTTTTTAGGTACGCAACCAACGGCTTTTTTTGTAATTGATTATCAACCTTCGATATCTGTAAACTAAAAAAGAGTGTTTTTTCTAGATCATATGAGTTAAAATTTGTTCACAATTTTAATTGCACACGACATATATAGCTCAATATGCTGTGCATTTATAACATATTTTTTTTTAAAAAGCTTTCTTTTGTTTTTAATTATATTTTTTTAATTTATTTTTTAGAGGGCAAAGCTTATTGAAGAGAGTAAGCTGAAAATTCATTAAAGCAACTTCGCTGTCTTCCTTTAGTTTTATTGCAAGTAGCATACATTTACTTTTTGTGAGAAGGGAACTTCCAAAATCGACCATTCAATTAAGCGCTATGCATGGTTAGGCTCGTCAATATTCGTTGCATTGAGATAGTATGTCATACAGATTGTATTAAGTTTCATCAAAATCCAATTTGTGGTAATGTAAGTTTTGCGGAGTATTGGTGCAGTGGTAGGTTAATTAATTCTTCCAAGGGGTATTCCGCTCTAAGTGTAATGAGGACGAGTAAATGATTATATATTTTTTATTTTGTGTCTAACAATGATTAAAAAGAGAACAGTCCGAAAACCGGTGGTATTTAAACAATAGAATGTGAGCTCTTCATCGGAAAAGATAGGAAAGTCAATTCGAATGTTTATCCTGGTTGTCAAGTGAATCAAAAGTTCTTTTTAGTACAAAATTTCTTCCAATTTTAAGTTATGCTGATAAAATAAACTCTTTTGAATTAAAAAGAGTTTTTAAAAGTAACAGATTGCATTTTAATGCATGTTATTATGTGGATATTTATGAAATGCATACGGTGCAAACTGAAATGGATCGCACAACTTTAACTTTTATATAAAAAATTGAAAAAAATCACACTATTTGTTTAAATGTATATCTTCCCATCTGCAAATTTTCAGACATGTACTGCAAGAGGTAAAGCCAAAATAAAATTAAGAAAAAGACCTATTTTTCTAGTCCGTCTTGACAACCTTCTTTTTAAAAGTACACGATTTACCTGTTGAATTCGATTATGTCATAGAACATGTTTACCTTTTTGACCGGTGTCCGTAAATTGGGATCAACAGTATGTGAATTTGCATTGTATTGGAGTAAATGTCCAATTCAATATTCAGTCATCCGTTTTAAAAATAGGAATGCCTCCCATTTAACATGTTTATAATTTATTAAAGATAGAACTTGGTTGTGACCCTTGAAAGTTTTTCATAGTTACACATTGAATTCAAATGGATCGTTAGATGATAACAGTAAAATATAATTTTCAAACTAATATCTGTCGAAAGAAAAGGTAATAACCTAACATTCCCACAAGTTTCGAAAATGTACTGCAGGTATTACGCCTTGTGCGATTTTTTAAAGGTTGAGTTGACATTTTAATTTTTTCCAACGGCCAATAAGTTTCACTCGATTTGTTAAAATATGCACTTTTGTTGACCTTATAAACAACTTTTAAGGCAACAGAAAAGATTCGTTAATAACATAACATGTCCAACGTATATGATAGTAGTCAAATCCATGCGTAATAAATGAAAATTGAAGATTGTTTATATGCCGTCGCCATCGTTGTTGTCATCGTTAAAAATTTAAAAACACATTAGCTGTTTTCTGCAGGGGAGATAATTGAATACCACTAGATATTAGACTGAGAATGTGCTATGAAACTATCTTTACGTATGAATGTCTGTACTAAGTCAGTGCCACGGTGATTTCCTTTTCTTAGGTCTACAACAAACTTCCAGTACTTCTTTTAAAATTGTCAACCTTTGATATCTATAAAAACCTGTAAGTATTGTTCTACATCATACCAGGCAATCACGACAATTGTCAGTAAACAATAAAATATGATTTTAGATTATAAATAAGTAAGTAAATAAACTTTATTCATTTTAAACGACAAAACATTGGTCTACCAGTAAATTTACAAAACAAAATTTACGGTATATTACTACAAATATCGCACAAAAATAGTGTTGATGTAATATTTTGCTTGATTGCAAAGATAACTTTTTACACATTTCATTGTGAACATTAAATACCCCTATATATTATATTCAAAATAAAAAGTCTACTCTTCTTTGGTTATTGTTATCGACGGGATGTTTTTCTTTTTTGTATGGTCTATATTTTAAATCCAGTGAACATACTAAAATGGTAAGAAGAGTCGCTGTATACGCTAGCACCGTTACCAGTAATGTTTACCCTGTCACCTTTGTTCAAGGTCAGGACGGTGTGGAGATTTCCTGTGTCATAGCTATTACGACTATATGACACAACTGACTGGCTGTTACCGTTCTTGTAAAGAACTCCTTGAAATGATTTGTTGTAAGGACTCACAAGTGTACATGTAAAAAAGTAGACGCCTCCCACGGGAGCAGTGAATACACCAGTACTGGGGTCGTAACCATTCTGGAGGTTGGTCCACACCTTGTCAAACTTTATAGCATTACCACTTGGAACACTGATGCTCTTAGTTAGGCTTGCAGAGAAGGCAACAGGTTGTTTGTTTTCTATTATAGAAAGATCTACAAATAGAAAACAGCAAATTCATGTTACGCTGCAATTTATCAAGACCTTTTATAAGAATCTGTCTTTGTATGTGTAATGATGTTGCTTTAAAAAAAGAAAACTATTTTTTTTATTTTTCTTATTTTTACAGACATATATATGGTTTTCTTGGTTTAATGTATCAAAAGTTTACTATGTGGTCTTTATCAATGTGAGGCCCATGTGATCTTTCTTGTTAGTAATGAAAAGGCATTGAATTGGAACAATATTTTATAGATAAGTTACTTTTTCAGACGAGAAATTCTTGTTTAAATTTAATTTTTGCATTGGAATAGAAAACGAAATTACAACAAAGTTCCAGGCAAATATCTCATAAATGCATCTGAAGAAGACAAGGCAGTTCTTAAAATACTAGAAGACAAGCTTTAGCTTCTCGAAATAACACTATGTCTAATAATTGTTTTATATAAAAATTTGTCTAACCTTTCTCCTTAAAAATCATACAACATTACCTGTTTCAAGGGCTTTTTGCTTCGCTAGAAAATCTTTCCACCTGTTTTGCATCTGTGCAGCCAAGTGGTTCCCCAGGGGTGTGCATAGAATCGTTAATTCTTCCTTGTTCATCCTTAAGTGTCTGTTTAGTTGTGGAAACCAGCTCTGTAGAAATCTCTGTTACATGTTTTATTGTCTCATTAAGTCTTGATTCGTCCTGTTCAAACCTACTCCGTGATTTTTCTATCAAATCCTCCGTTCTATTTGTTGTATCCTTAAGCAAATGATCTAACCTACTCTCGGCTTTCGTATTATAATCCTCCACCAGTTTACTGCTATTAGCAACCCCCCTTTTTGATTCGGTTGTAATCATTAACATCTGGTTTTTCACTTCATCGATGAGATTTTCAATTTTTCTTTTAATCGTCTTCATTGTTTCTTCAGCTTCTCTTTTAAGATTAGCAATGAACTTTGCGGCATCATCTCTCGAACTTTCAATCACTTTCAAAGTTTCCATTTTTGCGTCCGTGATCTTTTCTAGTCCAGTTTTAAAGTCCGTTTCATAACTTTTCATTAGAGTTTCAAAAGTTTCCATTTTGAGATTCATTCTCAACACTTTATCTAAAACTTTCTCCTCGAAATCATATTTTGAACACTGTACTAACTTTTCCACTTCAGCTCCAATACTCGTCGCCTTTGCTGACGATCCAACGAACAGAATGACACAAGAAAAAACATAAAACTTTAAACCCATCTCCATTTTGCCTTTTAGCAAGAATTTGCTTTAAGTGTTGTCTAGTAAAAGAGAGCCATATGAGAAGAAACTCCGCGTATCTCAACATTTATACTGCTTTATTACATGTTTGCTCACCTGGTACTGAACTTCGGAATGTCTTTGCAGCATAAACCTATTGTAGAAAATATCATCACATGAAAGAAATCAATTGGGCTCATTTATTTTGTCATTTGTATCTACTTAAATTTTCGATCCCCTTTTAATAGATAAACAAGATAAAATTTAAGCATCGGTACATGGTATAGTCTTTTTAATTTATGATGGATTGGGTAAATGGTACACTTGTTGCTTATGGCTGTAATTTGCCACCAGATAAAAAGTAACATTATAAAAAGAACCAAAGAGCGCCAATGGGACATTCGAAAGTCAAAAGTCCGAGAGGGCACCGACAAAACCAGTAAACATGAACGGGAGCAGCACGACGAAACACAAAGCAAAACTATTTAAATCAATCACTTAAATATATAAATAACCCATATATATATATATATATATATAATGCTCATTATCCCAATCAACTTGAGACAACGTGGACGATAAACGAAGATTTTCAAAACGGTACACCTTTCAGGACGAAAATCAATTACCAGAATTAGTTACAAACTTAAATATTAACTTGGATGAAATCTACTTGTTTATAATAAGATGAGCTTACTTAAAATGTGGCAATGTTAAAGTTTCAGATCAGATGAGATGTACTAAAGGGAGTGCTTAAATAAACAAGCTAGCAACAAAATTTAAACAAAAGAAAGGCGGAGACTAATGAAAAGCAAGTTCTGGTGTGGGATAGATAAGGAAACAAACGAACAAGTTCAATCAGTTAGAGAGCATTCACTGCTGATATAAAATATTTTCTGTTGGTTTACATGTAAATTAAATAGCAAACACGTTGAAACAATGTCATCCAAACAGTTTGTGCTTAGTCGCATCAAAACATTTTTTCGAAGCTATTTCTGTCTTGTTGCACTTTGAGCATCTTACTTAAAAATCAGGTGAGCAAAAAGCAGAGATGTTATCAAATTGATTCGTATCCAAACGAAAATAATTATAAAGCAAAACAAAGCAATCTATTTTTGACATCTTTGTAAAATCAGATTAGAAAAACAAAAGGCTCTTTCTTGTGCCATTAGTTTGATAATTACCTTATTTTTGAAATATATGCGATATTAGTAACACTAGACTTTGAAAAACACAAGGCTCTTTCTCTTTTTCAAGTTTGACAAAAATCTTAATTTTTCAACGATAAAAGATATTTTGTAAATGACTCTTGAGATGACTATAATATTGCACGTTAAACTGGCAACGTACCAATAATCAATATGAATATTAAAGCAATTTTGTCGTTTCTACATCTTTTACATGTTCAGAAAAGACTTTCTTTTTATAAGGAAAGGCTGCACGAGAACCATTTATCAAACTCTCCAGATAACAACGAATTTTTTACCTAGTTTTGCCATTTAAAAATTATAGACTATTTTACAAGCATTTGTTACAAAGATCGTCAGTGGTGAATCAGTCCAGAAAGGGGATTACGGTATTCCATATAATAACTAACTGTTTAAATTTGAGTTAAAGCAAACAGTCCATGTTAGAATTAATGTTAAAAATACGCTGAATCATTCTTCCTTAAAACATAATCGGACAATTGTTTTTAGAAAATATATCCACGTTTGTCAGAATTCAAGAATCTCAATGGTAAAAAAAATAGTTTTTGTTATAGAAATTTAAGAGCAAAAACCTATATGATAACCAGTGAGAAATCTATTTTGACTCTACTAAATTAACTAATTTCTTAATTTACACAATCGAACGCATTTATTCATTTTGAAAAATTTTTGTGTGAATTTAGTATGTATTTGTATTGTGCGTTGTCAAATAAAGATCTTTAAAATGTTACGACATTTTTATCTATACAGGGGACTAAGAAGGAGAACAATACAAGTTGTCGAAAGTGGGTTCCACTGTTACAGTCCAATAAGGGATTAGGGGGAGCCAGATAGATTTTGATAAATATCATCTGGAAAAAACGAGCGAGCAAGCATCTTCTCACTCTATTGAATTCTTACTTAAATCGTCAGTTTTATTTCTTCGGTCCGTCCGCTCTAGAATACGGAGTTATTTACCTTTGCTTTCTGTTTTGTTTCTTCATTCATAGACGCAGACTTCTAACAATGACTTATTAGCAAAAAAGACCGTAGACTTGCTTTCTTTTTTAATATCACTTTCCGTTACATACATGATGTCGTTTCACTTAACCATTCCAGTTTTGGTGACAAACCCAGGAAGAACGAATGAGGTACCAATAGGCATCCAGATGTCAAAAGTTCGAAAGGATAAAGACAAAACCAGGTAACACGGACAAAAACAGCACCAAGAAACAAACCACAACATATAAATCACAAAAACAACTGAACAGCAATCAACAACTCAAGTCGTATCGGGAGTGAAGAGTAAGCATGTTGTGTGATTTCTTTTCCTCCTGTCCTTTGTGTCAAATGGTTTATTTTTTATTTTTTAACTATTCTCAGTTCTGGACTTTTATGGTCATAATCTAAAATCTAAAAAAAATAAACGAAAAGAAATGTTGAACATTTAAGTATTTGCTTGTAAAATAACAAAAGTTTTCTTTTGTCAGCTACGTTACGATCGAATCCACATTTTTTCCAGAGGAGGGGTTCCCACCTTTAGTGTACTGGGAACGGACGGGACCAGGTAAATTTTCCTTTCGTCAACACCAATTCAAAAAAAATCTAAAAATGGAGGGCTTACTTCAACCTTTAGCTGGAACCCGACCCCTCTGAATCCGCCACTGATTATCCTTGTTATTAAGTAGCTATGTCTTTGATTTCCTATACGACAACTTATATCACATATTTCTTTTTATTTAATGGAAGGTGCACATCACACAGTCTCATGAAAAAATCCATTGAGTGGTTGAGGATGAGTCAGATTTACCCCTCATCATGTCATTTAGTGGTAAAGTCTATATTGTGTTACGGATTTTTGAAAACAATAGCGTGGATTTTTGCATTTTGTGAAAAGTAATCGGTTTAAGAGACATTGCGGATACGAGATGAGTACCTTGATTGTAACCGATGAACAGAAATCCCTTTTTTCTTTTAAAAAGCCATAGCATAATATTGCAACCAACGGCTTCTTTTGAAATCGATTATCAACCTTTGATATCTCTAAACTTAAAGTTTTTTTTCTAGATCATTTGAGTTATAACTTGTACACAATTTTAATACACACACGACATATATAGCTCAACATGCAGTGCATTTATAACATTTGAAAAAAAGAAAAAAAAAGCTTTGTTTTGCTTTTAATCATAATTTTCTAATTTCATTTTTACCAGGACAAAGTAAGCTAAAAATTCATGTTATCAACTTCTCTGTCTTCTTTAGTTTTATTGCAAGCAGCAAAAATTACTTTTTTGTGAGAGGGGAACTTCAGTAATCGACCATTCGACTATGCATGGCGAGGCTCGTCGGTTTTTCTTTGCTTTGAGAAAGTATGTCATTCAATTTGTGTTGAAGTTTCATCAAAATCCAGTTTGGGATAATATAGGTTTTGCAGAGTATTGTTTTAGCGGTTCACTGTTTGTCTATGGCTATCGACACTAGATAAAAAGAAACCAACGTAGGCGTTAAGATAAGATTTCAAAGGGTAACCCCACAAAATCAAATAACAGAATTACGGCAGTACTTACCTTTCTGGCTATTGGTGAGGACAGCATGCATGAAATGCACTATCGCTAAGAAAGTAAATTATCTTTAGTTTGTCTTTTTGTTTAGGCTGGGTGGTTATGTTGGACAGGGATTTACTTAAGGGTGTGGTAAAAAAAACATGCTTCCAAACTCAAGGCGAGAAAAAAGGCAAGTGCGTAAAGAGAGGTGCGATGATGAAGACACCTAGACGGTGGGCCATACGGAGCGTGTACGGTACAGTTCGCTGAGTTTGACAGCATTCGCTGCTTGAAATTAAGCGTACGTGATGACCCCTCTTTGAGTTTTTAGCTAATACAAAATCAAATTAGATCATGTAAGATAACCTGCAAGCTTTGTCTGTCTTGTAGCACTTTGATCATTTCCTTAAGAAATCAGGTGAACAGAAAGCAGAGATGTTTCAAGTCGAATCGTTGCCAAAAGAAATTGAATCATAAAGCCAAATACGGCAATCTATTACGATGTTAAAATATATTTTATAACTGACACATAAAAAGGCTTGAAAAGTGAGCGTCAAACTGGCAGCATGCAAATGGGTATCTAATATCTAACGAGCTTGAAAATGTTAATCGTGTGATGTGCTTCTTTTGATAATTGAACACTGAGAACTATTTGATGACCACCAACGTAAGAAAATACTTCCTAGCTTCTCATCCAAGTTGTTTGAAAATATGGGGCAGACAGAAAATTTTTGTCTCTCCATTTTGATTAAATATTTTGCCATTTTCAGGTCTCTCCAATCGATTTCTCGTTCGCCGGCGTCTTCAATTATCGGCAAGAAAAAAAGTTTATAAAAATAGAAAATCCCCGTGCCTTGTGTGGATTTCCCCGCTCTGTGTCCAAATTTCGTTTAAAACATATTAAGCATTGCATGCTTTTAAAAGTAAATAAATTCATGCTTGATATCACAGATTTGAAGTTTAAAAGATGTCATGGAAGAGTTACTGTGGTCAGTGATCTCATCTTTGTCAAATACAAATTAAGTCCGAGTGTATGCAGCATATATAAAATATAAAATGTGGTATTCTTTGCAGTTGGTATAAAGAGCTTTATAGTTATGGTTCTATTTCAATGGGCAAGCAGTTTAAGATTGCTTTGATTTCATGGGATTTTTGTATAGAGCTCAATTAGCTGAAATGAGATAGGTGTACTAAATTAAGGGGCAATCAAATATCATGAATCCAAAAAGACTAGGAACAAATTGGTAGACATAAGACACCACAACAAAACAAACCTGAAAACAAACAAAAAAACACACATAAAACAACCCAATCGTAATTAGCAACGTGAACTCAACTCGAAACGAGAGTGAAGGAACAAAGGAGTGTCCAGTTCCTGTTTGCAATTGCACACCCGTCACGTTGACAACGATCGGTTTAGAATAGGTTAAAATTAAGCAAATAAAGGACGATGATACTAAACCTCTTTGCCAAACCGGCATTTTCGCTCATCTCCGAAAAAGAAATCACGTAAATATCTTCAAGCACATGATGTCTTCCGTAGAATGTCTTAAGTAACGACAACAATCGGGGAGCAACGTAACCTTGTGTTTACAATTAGCCTGTCAAACGTGACGCTCTATCAAAGCTGTGGAATAACGAATCAGTTGCGAAATGTAAACTCCACAGGCGTAGAAATGTTGCTACACAAACGAAAGGCTCACAGAAGAAGAGCTTAATGAGCAGCTTAACTCCAACTGCAATAGCTTTCATTCTACGTGCCAAAATAACCTTTAAAGGCCCATAACACCAAAAAGGGGTCTTCTGACAACAGTAACTAAATGGAAACTCTTGTAGAAGTCAATTAGGTGAAGGTTTGAACAAGCTCAGCTTTTCTCTTTCTCAAAAAGTTTTCATTCAATAAGCCAAAAAAACACCAAAATGTTTTTTTACCTTAAAAGGGCCATTATTTCTATAAGGGATCATCTGACAACTTCGAACAAATGGAAACTTTTGTAGAGCTCAACTAGCTGAATGTTTAAGAAAGCAGAATCTTTTCTCTGTCTGCAATATTTTTCATTCTATATGCCAAAAACATGAAACAAGCCATTTTTTACCTTAAAGGGCCATAATCCTTATAAGGGGTCATCTGACAACTTCCACTAAATGAATACTTTGAAGAAGGGATGTTGATTATATATATTTTCTCTATCTGTTACACTATTAGATTTAAAAGCCAAAAGCAGGGTTCTGACCCCGGTTCAATATTTAGCAATGGCGGCCAGGTTGCTTGGTCAGCAGTCACAATTTTAAAAATTATTGTAAAGGATATCCCATAGATATAACGTGTGTGAAGTTTCATGAATATTTTTTTAAGAAAGTTAACGACGACAACGGACGACGACGGACGCCAAGTGATGGCAATATTTCACCTGGGTCAGGTGAGCTAAAAAGTAAAGTTGGCTATTGGGAAGTTGAAGTCATAACGTTTAACATCAAGCTTTGTACAAGGCCTTCGTAATTCCTAGTGTTATTTTCTAGATATGAATCAAAAGTGAAGCACGGTGAACCTTAAAACTATGTTTTTGTATTTTTTTTCGTGTTGTTCAGTTTGTTTGTTTTTTTCTTTACGGGGCAAAACCTTTTGTAGAAAGAAAGCTGAACATTCATGTAAGCAACATCTCTGTGTTCTATATTTTTATTGTATATGAAAAAAAATGACTTTTCTGAATAAGTGGTATTTCTATGATCGGCAATCTGACTACTTCGATCAACAGCAGTTACATAAACTGCTCTGCATGGACTATCGTCATTTTTTCTTTGCTTTGATTTACTACAGCTTGTGTTAAAGTTTCGTGAAAATCCAGTTTGTGGTAGGAGTAATAATGCAGGGGCGGATCGTTGATTTTTAAAGGGGGATAACACCTTTAATGTACTGAGGACAAGGAGGGGTGGGGTCTTTATATTTTTCCGAAAATCTAGACGATGTTTAAATCCTTGAACCCCCCCCCCTGAATATGCCACTCTGATGGGTTTTCCCCTTGTCATTAAGTAGCCAGGCAGTGAGATCATTGTGTTTATTAGATTGTAGGTGCACGTCTTAATCTTGTCACAAATCTCATGAATACCCATTGAGTGGTTAAAGGGAGTAAATTTCAGCCCCTTGTCATTAATTGTGGTTTTAGTATGTTTTAAGTATATTGTGTCATTAAAATAGCATGAATGTCCATGAAAAGTAAACTGTTTAAGAGAAATTGCAGATATGAGATGAGTACTTTGTATGTTACCGAAAAACGGACATATATTTTTGTCCTTAAAAAATCAACCATAAGATAATATTGCAGAGAAATAAACCTTTTGTGTATGTGGGTTGTACTGGAATGATTACATTTTTTATTATTTTGTGTCTAACGATGATAGAAAAGAGTAATTGTGCTATGAAACTAAAATTACATTTGAATGTCTGTACAATGTCAGTTCCATTGAGATTTCCATTTCTTTGGTATGCAACGAACTACTAGTACTTTTTTTAAATTATCAACCTTTGATATCTGTAAAAACCTGTAAGTATTGTTCTACATCATAGCAGGTAATCTCGAAAATTGTCAGTAAACAATGTAATATGATTTTAGATTATAAATAATAGAAGAAAATGAGATGTGGAATAAGTGTACGCAACACAACCTACAATATAAACGTAAATTTAAAACATCCACAATGGAAAACAGCCAGCAGCCTTTAATTTGACCAGCGGTCGCTGCTCGCTGTTTTTCCATTGGTCCCTGGATTGAAAATAAACTACATACGATTCAAGCCCAATCCTAAAGTGCAATGAAAGACCCTCTTCTTGAAAAAAAAACCAATAAAAATAAATTTGACTAATTACAAACATAAGCTTTGATAAAGATTCTTGGCTTAGGACAGGCACATTGACAATGTGGCGGGGTTAAACTAGTTTTTTTTTTTTGGCGCCAACCTTCCCCCTTTTGATAATCGATAACAAAGCACAAACTAATACACAGTAAAAAATCAAATCGATAGAAGTTCAATTCAACAAGAGAGTATCGGAGACAAAATGACAACAATTAATTTACGGGACGTAGAGATACTCTCTTGAGAACACTCGAAGTTACTGACAGCTAGCGAAGAAGCATTCATCGACTGATGTAAAAAAAATCAAGTATGTCGATTTTAAATCCGACACAACACGTTAAACAATTCATGATTTGATGATGCATCGTCACCATTACCGACACATTTGACCGCTGTAATAATCAAAAATGACATAAGTATAAAAAAGTATAAAAAGGCAATTAACATTTCAAATTACCAATATCTTTACCAAAGAAGACTAAATTCAAAAATTTTACTAAAATTTTCATTTCATAACCTTTATTCAATAACGTTTTAAGCCATTTTTTTTCATTCCAAAAGGATTGTTTTCGAATGTATTTGCTTTAAAACAACATTACCGTAGAAATCGGCATTGGATATTCCCTTTACAATCAAAATTCGACGTGTACAGTTAAATTTTCCAATAAGGTATAGATATTTATGATAAAACTTAGTAAACGACTTCACTAATTTGTGGTTACGATATCTTTGTTTTAGTATTTTTTTTTGTAATACACTGGTTTATATCATTAAAATCAGACGCACCACTGCAGATCCGAGCATATCTTACCAACTGTTAAAATAAGTACATGTACATGTAAGTAAATAAACTTTAATATTATCAAAAGACAAAATATTGATCTACCAGTACATATACAAAACAAAAACAAAAACTACAAATTCACGGTAGATTACTACAAATACCGCACATAAATAGTGTTGATATAATATTTTGCTTGATTACAGAGATGACTTTATACACATTTCACTGTGAACATTAAATTCCCTTATATATTGTCTTAAGAATAAAAAGTCTGTACTCTTCTTCGCTTATAGTTATCGACGGAAGTTTTCTCTTTTTTTGTATGAAGCTCTTCGTTTTGTCTATATTTTAAATCCAGTAAACATACTAAAATGGTCAGAAGATTGGCTGTATACTATATCACCGTTCATAGAACTCCTCCTAATGTCTACCCTGTCACCTTTGTTCAAAGTCAGGACGGTGTGGAGATTTCCTGTTTCAAGGCGACTAATACTGTATGATATAACTGACTCGCTTTGACCGTTTTTATGAAGAACTCCTCGGAATGTTCCTGAATTACCCACAAGTGTACATGTGAAGAAGTAGACGCCTCCCACGGGAGCAGTGAACACACCCGTACTGGGGTCGTAACCGTTCTGGATGTTGGTCCACACCTTGTCAAACTTTATAGCATTACCACCTGGAACACGGATTGCCTTTGTTAGGCTGGCAGAGAAGGCGACAGGTTGTTTATTTTTTATCATCGACAGATCTACAAATAGAAAACAGTAAATTTATGTTACGGTGCAATTTATCAAGTGGTGTCTACATATTGTTAGACCTTTTATAAGAATCTGTGTTTTGTAAGTGTGATGATGTTGCTTTAAAAAAAGAAAACGATTTTTTTTATTTGTCTTATCTTTACATATATATATATGGTTTTCTTATTTTAATGTATCAAAAGTTTACTATGTGGTCTTTATCAATGTGAGGCCCATGTGAGCTTTCTTGTTAGTAATGAAAAGGCATTGTATTGGAACAATATTTTATAGATTAGTTACTTTTTCAGACGAGAAATTCTTGTTTAAATTTAATTTTTCATTGGAATAGAAAACGAAATTACAACAAAGTTCCAGGCAAATATCTCATAAATGCATCTGAAGAAGACAAGGCAGTTCTTAAAATACTAGAAAACAAGCTTTAGCTACTCGAAATAAAACTTTGTCTAATAATTGTTTTATATAAAAATTTGTCTAACCTTTTTCCTTAAAAATCATACAACATTACCTGTTTCAAGGGCTTTTTGCTTCGCTAGAAAATCTTTCCACCTGTTTTGCATCTGTGCAGCCAAGTGGTTCCCCAGGGTGTGCATAGAATCATTAATCCTTCCTTGTTCATCCTTAAGTGTCTGTTTAGTTGTGGAAACCAGCTCTGTAGAAGTCTCTGTTACACGTTTTATTGTCTCATTAAGTCTTGATTGGTCCTGTTCCAACCTTCTCTGTGATTTTTCTACGAAATCCTCAGTTCTTTTCGTTGTATCCTTATGCAATTGATCTAACCTCCTCTCGGCTTTTGTATTATAGTCCTCCATCAGTTTGCGGCTATTAGCAACCCCCATTTTTGATTCGGTCGTAATGGTAAGCATCTGATTTTTCACTTCATCGATAAGATTTTCAATTTTCCTTTTAATCATCTTCATTGTTTCTTCAGCTTCTCTTTTTAGATTTGCAATGAACTTTGCGGCGTCATCTCTCGAACTTTCAATCACTTTCAAAGTTTCAATTTTTGCTGCCGTGATCTTTTCTAGTCCAGTTTTAAACTCCGTTTCATAACTTTTCATTAGAGTTTCAAAAGTCTCCATTTTGAGATTCATTCTCAACACTTTATCTAAAACCTTTTCCTCAAAGTCATATTTCGAACACTGTACTAACTTTTCGACTTCAGCTCCAATACTAGTCGCTAGTGATTGCGAGACAACAAGCAAAATAACACAAGAAAACCCGAAAAACTTTAAACCAAACTTCATTTTGGCTTATGGCGAGAATATGCTTAAAGTGTTGCCTCGTATAAAAGAGCGATCTGACAAGATACTGGTTATCT
Source organism: Arcuatula senhousia (assembly GCA_963971305.1). Classification (NCBI taxonomy): domain Eukaryota; kingdom Metazoa; phylum Mollusca; class Bivalvia; order Mytilida; family Mytilidae; genus Arcuatula; species Arcuatula senhousia. Next base: position 1,225,456 of record OZ020305.1, read on the forward strand.
CAATATTTATACCGCTTTTAAACATATTCGCTCACCTGGTACTAAAGTTTTGCGGGCATCTGGATCTTAATATCATTATATGGAGGATTATATCCCCTATGCTCGATTTTTTTTTATCTATCCCCTTCTCTGTGATACCATGGTAAAAGTGAGGCGATGTCAAAGTAAATATTAGTGACCAACAATTGAGCACCTTTGTATAATAGTGACCCATTGCAAAATGTAAGAAGCTCACGATTGCTTAGCTAATATATTGTGGTTCTGTTTGATTATGGTTGCAATTGGTACCTTCTATCCAATAGAAACCCTAAAAGTGACCCCCCCCCCTAGAACTTCGATCCAACATGTGTTCTGTAGAGCCTAATGATCAGAATATTTAAAGCAAGCAACAGCTTTTCGCTATCTGCAATTATTTAAAGTTTTCTTTCTGTAGGTCAAAACATAAAATAGATAACATTATTCAAAAAGAGGAGCTTCGGTCAGGACATAATTCAGTTATCAGAAATACGACCAAACTTCAGCTTTCATGAAGTCTTCTTGCTTGACGATGAGATGAACTTAATATGTGTCATGTGAAAAATGTCTTATCTTATCTGTCCCTTATATATTTGGTGGTGTGGATTTACTTACTACTAAAGTTTTTAGACAGACAAGCTTCCAGTTAAGCGATGAAAAAGCACGAATAATAATTAAAGAAACTCGAGTACGGAAAGAGAAGTGAAGATCTGGTGCGAGGATGTATATCGTGAGCAATACGAACAAACGGTACTGAGCGGATTCGCTGCATGCTGAAAACTAAAATCATAAACAGGTTAAAAGCGTGACAACCACTAAATGAGATTTTAAATGCTCTCTCTCTCTCTCGTAGAATTGACAAGAATTATGAGCAACTACTAAAGAAATCAGGTGAGCAGAATGCAGAGATATTTTTTCAAGTTGGCCAACTACCAATAGGAAATGATTCATAAAGCCAAAAAAGCTAACCCATTACGATGTTAAAAGTTATTTCATAAATGACTCACAAAACGGTTTGAAGAGTGCTTGTAAAAATGGCAGCCCTCCAATGGAAGTTGTGCCGTATGCACAATTAAATGACACGTATTCACATGAGTGCAAACAACATCTCATCAACTTCTATTCATAACAAGCTTGAAAAATGTTGTGAATCACGTGAAGTGTTTGTTTAAAAAAAAAGAACAATGAAGAACTTCGCTCTACTATCACAATATTCTACACCATTCAACAAGAGTATTTTGAACGGTAGATCCAGAGTTCAAGTTCCATTCGACCCTCCCGCTTCAGTCAAAAAATGTTCTAATCACAATTGGCCAGGTACCCCCTCCCTTTACCGTAAACTAAAAGTGGAAACCCCACCTACGTGGTCCGCCCCTCGTCTTCTGATCAGTCAAAGATAATCGCCATGTTGCCGATTTTTTTCTTATATTTTCCGGTAAATCATTGCATTCCTCATTTTTTTGCCAAACGGCTTATCAAACAAACAGTTTGTACGAGGAACCACTAGTACTGTCAATTAAAGGTCAGACCTTCCTCTGTCAAGATCAAGAGACTTAATGATTTCACAATCGATGAACAGTAAAACATATCGACCTGTTTCAATATCAGCGGTAGGTTTGACTTGTTTAATAACCACACGCCTTATTCTCAACATTTTATTCTCGAGTCCCGTTTGTATTTAACAAACAAGAGGCTCCCAGGAGCCTGAATCGCTCACCTGGTCTTGATGTTGACCCTATACTTTTGTAGAGCTAAATGAGCTAAACATTTAAGCAAGCAACAGCTTTTCTCTACCTGCAATATTTTCATTCTATAGGCATTACACCATTTTTCACCTATAACCCCTATAAGGAGTCATCTGACAACTTCGACCCTATGGAGAATTTTGTAGAGCTAAATGAGCTGACCATTAAAGCAAGCAACAGCTAATCTCTATCTGCAATAGTTTTCATTCTGTAGGCCAAAAACCTGAAAAATCGCTTTTTTCAGAGGCCAAGGGGTCACCTGACAACTTCGACCCTATGGAGAATTTTGTAGAGCTAAATGAGCTGAACATTTAAGCAAGCAACAGCTAATCTCTATCTGCAATAGTTTTCATTCTGTAGGCCAAAAACATGAAAAATCGCTATTTTTCAGGGGCCGTAACCCCTATAAGGGGTCATCTGACAACTTCGACCCTATGGAGAATTTTGTAGAGCAAAATGAGCTGAACATTTAAGCAAGCAACAGCTAATCTCTATCTGCAATAGTTTTCATTCTGTAGGCCAAAAACATGAAAAATGGCTATTTTTCAGGGACCGTAACCCCTATAAGGGGTCATCTGACAACTTCGACCCTATGGAGAATTTTGTAGAGCTAAATGAGCTGAACATTTAAGTAAGCAACAGCTAATCTCTATGTGCAATAGTTTTCATTCTGTAGGACAAAAACATGAAAAAACGCTATTTTTCAAGGGCCGTAACCCCTATCAGGGGTCATCTGACAACTTCGACCCTATGGAAAATTTTGTAGAGCTAAATGAGCTGAACATTTAAGCAAGCAACAGCTAATCTCTATCTGCAATAGTTTTCATTCTGTAGGCCAAAAACATGAAAAATAGCTATTTTTCAGGGGCCGTAACCCCTATAAGGGGTCATCTGACAACTTCGACCCTATGGAAAATTTTGTAGAGCTAAATGAGCTGAACATTTAAGCAAGCAACAGCTAATCTCTATCTGCAATAGTTTTCATTCTGTAGGCCAAAAACATGAAAAATCGCTATTTTTCAGGGGCCGTAACCCCTATAAGGGGTCATCTGACAATTTCGACCCTATGGAGAATTTTGTAGAGCTAAATAAGCTGAACATTTAAGTAAGCAACAGCTAATCTCTATGTGCAATAGTTTTCATTCTGTATGACAAAAACATGAAAAAACGCTATTTTTCATGGGCCGTAACCCCTATCAGGGGTTATCTGACAACTTCGACCCTATGGAGACTTTTGTAGAGCTAAATGAGCTGAACATTTAATCAAGCAACAGCTAATCTCTATCTGCAATAGTTTTCATTCTGTAGGCCAAAAACATGAAAAATGGCTATTTTTCACCTTTAAGGGGCCGTAACCCCTATAAGGGGTCATCTGACAACTTCGACCCTATGGAAAATTTTGTAGAGCTAAATGAGCTGAACATTTAAGCAAGCAACAGCTAATCTCTATCTGCAATAGTTTTCATTCTGTAGGACAAAAACATGAAAAATCGCTATTTTTCAGGGGCCGTAACCCCTATAAGAGGTCATCTGACAACTTCGACCCTATGGAGAATTTTGTAGAGCTAAATGAGCTGAACATTTAAGTAAGCAACAGCTAATCTCTATGTGCAATAGTTTTCATTCTGTAGGACAAAAACATGAAAAAACGCTATTTTTCACCTTCAAGGGGCCGAAACCCCTATAAGGGGTCATCTGACAACTTCGACCCTATGGAGACTTTTGTAGAGCTAAATGAGCTGAACATTTAAGCAAGCAACAGCTAATCTCTATCTGCAATACTTTTCACTCTGTAGGCCAAAAACATGAAAAATGGCTATTTTTTCACCTTCAAGGGGCCGTAACCCCTATAAGGGGTCATCTGACAACTTTGACCAAATGGAGACTTTTGTAGAGCTTTTGATGCTGAATCAGTAGCGTGGCCTCAGATTTCCTCTATCTCTTATACTTTTTGATTTATAAGCCAAAAACAGTAGTCTGACCCCCCTAGTCTATTTTTAGTAACGGCGGCCATGTTTTTTAACGGATCAAAAATCAAAACACATGTTTGGTGCAGGACACCCTAAGGATCATTCATACCAAGTTTCATTAAATTCTGTTCAGTAGTTTCAGAGGAGAAGATTTTTGAAAAATTGTTAACAGACGACGACGACAGACGACGACGACAGACGACGACGACGACGACGACGACGACGACGACGGACGCCAAGTGATGGTAATAGCTCACATGGACCTTCGGTCCAGGTGAGCTAAAAAGGGACTTCCCAAACTGTATGTAATTAGGTTTGTCAGTAACATGTACCTGCCCACGGTCGGTGGTTTCCTTCGGGTGCTCAGGTTTCCTCCACATTTAGAAATGATCGCCCTACATTTCCCAGGTGCGTCCATAAAGGCCGTGTCACACACACACACACACAGTCACACACACACGCACGCACGCAGACAGCCAGACAGACAGACAGACAGACAGACAGACAGACACACACACACACACACACACACACACACACACACAAACACCATTTTATTCTAAAGCGATCTCTGAACAAGAGGCTCCATTAGGTCTTTAAATAATTTAAAAACCCTTTGGTACAGTTTTGAATTTGAATAATATTATATTATAATGTTACCAAGCATCTGACAATTTGAATATAATGTTACCAAGCATCTGAAATTTTTTTCTCTAAAAGGAAAAAAGCACAATTTTAAACGTATTAAGAAGAATTTTATTCTTCTTTCGGCATACAGGTGAAGAACTTATTAATTTATGATCTGTGCAAAACCTGATATGTGCAAAATATCGGATTTTGCACTTGTCGTGATAGGATTAAATGTATGAAGTCAATCCAATTAATACAAAATATACACCGCGGCATGTGGAACCCTATGTATTTTAAGCCCAATATGGATAGTCAATTGCTTTGGACACATGCAGCCCATGGTGGACTGACAAAGTTTAGTTGTTTTTAAACATGCAGCCTTTGGTGGACTTTCTACCCAGATTTCATAAGGAATTCATTTTTTTTCAAAAGCAGACCCAAAGCACTTTGTCGCATATTTTTGCCCATTTTTTGCCCCTAATTTCTAAACGAAAAAGGAGGAACCCTCAAAATCAATACCATCCATTTTTACTGATAAGGATTTCATTGCATTCGGATAACTAGAACTTAAGTGATCGTGTACACATTAAATTAACAGACAACCACGCAGACGACAACGACCATAGCATCATGCCATTATACGTCCACAATTTTTTGTGGCTGTATAAAAAATCAGTCAGCAGCTGTTAACGGGCTAAATGTTTGCTGCTCATAATTTTTGTACGCTTGCTAACTAGTGCATTTCAAATTGTGAATAGACAATAAGGAGATGTGGAATAAATGTACAACACAACTACACAATAGGCAATTAAAAAAGAAGGATGTCCCCGCTAGCCTGGAACAGGAAATAGAAGTCCGACAGGTCTGAAAGTCGCTTAGGACATAAAGTTTCAAATCATTCTTATGTACCGTATCTGAGAAAAGCTTGACAGAAATTTCCATAGTCATGTTCACATATTTTCATATCGGCCATTTTCATGTCGTTGCGGGGGCATAACAATATAGACATGCACAACAAATATATGCAAGTTTGGGTCAGGTACAATTAAGTTATATTTTCAAGGTTTTTTTTTTTAATTACAAGAAGTGCACTATAGTTGAATGATGAACGGAAGTGTAAAACCTATTAGTTCAAAGAAAAGATGTGAATATAAGCAGATGGGGGTAAAGCTGATGCTAATAAAGTCCCTCTATTAAAAGGAGAAGTATAAAAATCCCTCCCTGATGTCAAGTTGTAACATATGTATTGTATACAATTTCTTCACATTGTAAGCTGGACGGCTAATTATTCTATTTAACAAATCGTTACAGACATTATCTACAGTAATGACTAACTAATGAGCACTCAGAGTTACATTAATAGCCTGGATATATACCGGTACCCATCATATGTTATCTAGATATTGTACATCTATGTTTGTTTTCTGTACTTTTGCCAAAAATAAGTAAAAAAAAAATATAGTGGCATATTGTAAAACATAGTTCTGATTTCAGAACTGTACAAGGAGAAAGCAAAAAGTGGAGTATCTATCATTTTCAATGAAAACCTTATCATAGCTTATGTATTCTGTATATCTAATCAGCTTTTTATAACGCTGATTTGTTTTTTTATTTGATAGTGATTGTGAGAAATAAGTGTCAATAATTAATGAATCAGAAAGGTACATATGGGGAATTCAAATGTAAAGGTCTGAAAGCCAATTAAAAGAAATCAACACAAACAAGAACAACACAAAGAAAAATACAGAAGGAATGTGTCCATGGGACACATATGCCCCCGCATACCTTTAACAGGAACTAGAAGTTTGACAGGTCTGACAGTTGCTAAGGACATTCAGTTTGTCATACTGAACCATCCTACCAAGTTTCAAATCATTCTTGTGTATGGTTTTTGAGAAAAACGTGACGGAAATTTTCACAGTCATGTTTACATTGCCCTAAGTCCGAAACAGGAATTAGATGTCTGACAGGTCTTAAAATCGCTTAAGGCGTACAGTTTGTCATACTTAACAATCCTACCAAGTTTCAAATCATTCTCATGTACGGTTCTTGAGAAAAGCTTGATGGAAATTTTCATAGTCATGTTCACATATTTTCACTCGGCCTAGTCCCAAACAGGAAGTAGATGTCTGACAGGTCTGAAAATCGCTAAGGACGTACATTTTGTCATACTTAACAATCCTACCAAGTTTCAAATCATTCTCATGTACGGTTCTTGAGAAAAAGCTTGATGGAAATTTTCATATCATGTTCACATATTTCCACATCGGCCTAAGTCCATAACAAAAAGTATATGTCCGACAGGCCTGAAAATCGCCTAGGACGTACAGTTTGCCATACTGAACCATCCTACCAAGTTTCAAATCATTACATCGAATGGTTTCTGAGAAAAGCTTGACGGAAATTCGTACGGACGTACGGACAGGAGTAAAACTCCAAATGAAAGATTGTCACCAGTCTTCAACGATGAGATAATTAATTATTTCTCAGTTCAACGTGACCAGTGGTAGCTTGCATCAACCCAAGATTAAAATATAATACATAAGATTCAATACCAATCATGCAAATTCCAAAATAATCATCAAAACGCCCATTTCTGGACAAAGAACAACTATAGAGGACAGAGACAACCAAAATCTTGGACAAAAATTTCTGGTTTAGGACGGACACGTATAACCTGAGGTAATGATCTTGGTTTTGGATAGACAGGTGTAATCATCCTGGTTTAAACAGACAGGTATAACCTGAAGCAATCATCCTGGTTTAAGACAGACAGGTATAACCTGAAGCAATCATCCTGGTTTAGGATAGACAGGTAAAACCTGAAGCAATCATCCTGGTTTAGGACAGACAGGTGTAATCATCCTGGTTTAGACCTTAAGTTATCATCCTGGTTTAAGACAGACAGGTGTAACCTGAAGTAATCATCCTGGTTTAGGACAGACAGGTATAACCTGAAGAAATCATCCTGGTTTAGGACAGACAGGTGTAACCTGAAGTAATCATCCTGGTTTAGGACGAACACGTAAAACCTGAAGCAATCATCATGGTTTAGGACAGACAGGTAAAACCTGAAGTAATCATCCTGGTTAAGACAGACAGGTATAACCTGAAGTAATCATCCTGGTTTAGGACCGACAGGTGTAATCTTCCTGGTTTAGGACAGACGGGTGTAACCTGAAGTAATCACCCTGGTTTAGGACAGACAGGTGTAACCTGAAGTTATCATCCTGGTTTAGGACCGACAGGTGTAATCATCCTGGTTTAGGACAGACGGGTGTAACCTGAAGTAATCACCCTGGTTTAGGACAGACAGGTGTAACTTAAAGAAATCATCCTGGTTGAGGACAGACAGAAAAAACCTGAAGCAATCATCCTGGTTTAGGACAGACAGGTATTACCTGTAGTAATCATCCTGGTTTAGGACCGACAGGTATAACCTGAAGCAATCATCCTGGTTTAGGACAGACAGGTATAACCTAAAGCAATCTTCCTGGTTTAGGACAGACAGGTGTAACCTGAAGCAATCAGCCTGCTTTAGGACAGACAGGTATAACCTGAAGCAATCATCCTGGTTTAGGACAGAGAGGTGTAACCTGAAGCAGTCATCCTGGTTTAGGACAGACTGGTATAACCTGAAGTAATCATCCTGGTTTAGGACAGACAGGTATAACCTAAAGCAATATTCCTGGTTTAGGACAGACAAGTGTAACCTGAAGCAATCATCATGGTTTAGGACGGACAGGTAAAACCTGAAGCAATCATCCTGGTTTAGGAGAGACAAGTGTTACCTGGTTTAGGACAGACGGGAGTAACCTGAAGTTATCACCCTGGTTTAGGACAGACAAGTGTAACCTGAAGTGATCATCCTGGTTTAGAACAGACAGGTGCAACCTGAAGTAATCATCCTGGTTAAAGACAGGCAACTAAAACCTGAAGCAATCATCCTGGTTTACAACAGACAGGTATAACCTGAAGTAATCATTCTGGTTTAGGACAGAAAGGTATAACCTGAAGTAATCATCCTGGCTTAAGACAGAGAGGTATAACCTGAAGAAATCATCCTGGTTTAGGACCGACAGGTATAACCTTAAGTAATTAACCTGGTTTAGGACCAACAGATATAACCTTAAGTAATCATCTTGGTTTAGGACAGAAATGTTTAACCTGAAGCAATCATCCTGAATTAGGACTGACTGGTTTAACCTGAAGTAATCATCCTGGTTTAGGACAGACAGGTAAAACCTGAAGCAATCATCATGGTTTAGGACAGACAGGTAAAACCTGAAGCAATCATCCTGGTTTAGGACAGACAGGTGTGACCTGAAGCAATCATCCTGGTTTAGGACAGACAGGTGTGACCTGAAGCAATCATCCTGGTTTAGGACTGACTGGTTTAACCTGAAGCAATCATCCTTGTTTAGGACAGACAGGTAAAACCTGAAGCAATCATCCTGGTTTAGGACAGACAAGTCTAACCTGAAGCAATCATCATGGTTTAGGACGGACAGGTAAAACATGAAGCAATCATCCTGGTTTAGGACAGACAGGTGTAATCTGAAGTAATCATCTTGGTTAAGGACAGACAGGTGTAACCCGAAGCAATCATCCTGGTTTAGGACAGACAAGTGTAACCTGAAGCAATCATCATGGTTTAGGACGGACAGGTAAAACCTGAAGCAATCATCATGGTTTAGGACGGACAGGTAAAACCTGAAGATATCATCCTGGTTTAGGACAGACAGGTAAAACCTGAAGTAATCATACTGGTTTAGGTCAGACAAGTGTAACCTGAAGTGATCATCCTGGTTTAGAACAGACAGGTGTGACCTGAAGCAATCATCATGGTTTTAGACGGACAGGTATAACCTGAAGCAATCATCCCGGTTTAGGACAGACAGGTAAAACCTGAAGTAATAATCTTGGTTTAGGACAGACAGGTATAACCTGAAGCAATCATCCTGGTTTAGGACAGACAGGTAAAACCTGAAGCAGTCATCCTGGTTAAGGACAGACAGTTATAACCTGAAGTTATCATACTGGTTTAGGACAGACAGGTAAAATCTGAAGCAATCATCATGGTTTAGGACAGACAAGTGTAACCTGAAGCAATCATCATGGTTTTAGACGGACAGGTAAAACCTGAAGCAATCATCCTGGTTTAGGACAGACAGGGGTAATCTGAAGTAATCGTCTTGGTTAAGGATAGACAGGTATAACCTGAAGCAATGATCCTGGTTTAGGACAGACAGGTATAACCTGAAGCAATCATCCTGGTTTAGGACAGACAGGTGTAACCTGAATCAATCATCCTGGTTTAGGACAGACAGGTGTAACCTGAAGCAATCATCATGGTTTAGGACAGACAGGTGTAACCTGAAGCAATCATCCTGGTTTAGGACAGACAGGTATAACCTGAAGTAATCATCCTGGTTTAGGACAGACAGGTGTAACCTGAAGCAATCATCCTGGTTTAGGACGGACAGGTGTAATATGAAGTAATCATCCTGGTTTAGGACAAACGGGTACGATATGAAGCAATCATCCTGGTTTAGGACAGACAGGTGTAACCTGAAGCAATCATTCTGGTTTAGGACAGACAGGTGTAACCTGAAGCAATCATCCTGGTTTAAGACAGACAGATATAAACTGAAGCAATCATCCTGGTTTAAGACAGACAGGTATAAACTGAAGCAATCATCCTGGTTTAAGACAGACAGGTGTAACATGAAGCAATCATTCTGGTTTAGGACAGACAGGTGTAACCTGAAGCAATCATCCTGGTTTAAGACAGACAGGTTTAAACTGAAGCAATCATCCTGATTTAAGACAGACAGGTATAACCTGAAAAAAATCTATTCCTCTTAACGCGCATTCATGTATAATATTTTGGATGGTTTTCACGGAGTGAAAAATCCGAGTTATAGAATGGTGACTGTCGGTCGGCGGACGGACCGTAAGCAATCGGGAAAATGATTTTCCTTACAGTTTTCTCAGTAACTACTTATCACATCTTTTCGATATTTGGAAGAAGCATCAGCATAGGGCTCCATTCTGTTTGATTGTATTTTAGGTCTGTTGCTCGCCTCTTTCCTGTGTAACGAAATCCGGCCATTTTTTACTTTTACAGATTTTTAAAAAAAATATCATTAGTGATCAATTTATTATGAATCAGGTGCGTTTTATTGAAATGTATTTAGCTTTATCGTGTATTATTATTGTATTTAAACGTATTTTGTTGTACATGTACATGTATTTTCGTAACCATTGAATGTTGTAATGCTAAATCGTAACTTATTTTGAAGGGGTAATCAATCTATGTTAATACGTTCAAAAATCAATAAGTTGAATATAAACTTCGAAATATTTATTTATTTAAAAACATGAAAAGATTTGAAATACAAACCTTTAAAAAGTACAAATACCAAAACATTTGTAAACAATGAATGCGTTTTGCTATGATAATAAACTTCTCATTATTTCATACTCACAAAGACCCTAGAAAATTTGCCTATGAGCCACAGGATGGCCATCCTGTTCTTGAAATATCCTTGAACCCAAATGTGTATAATCTGGGTTATCGACCTTTACCAAGAACTTAACCAAAGTCGTTCAGGCATAAAATATAGGTCACAGTGATCTAATTTCTAGCCCTACTCAAGACCCATCTAGTGGTGAAATAACATTGACCTTCAACATCTAGTATCCGAGTAATGGACCTTAACCAAGAACCTAACCAAAGTGTTACGGACGGACGGACGGACGGACGGACAAGGAAAAAACTATATGGCCGACGTGATCGGGCCAAAAAATGAATTTGCGTTACAGTGAAAACTGTTCAAACTGAACCCTGACAAAACCGAATTTCACGTCAAACCGAACAAATTCCAAAGTCCCATGGATTTTCTAATAAAATATGAAGTAATTTAACCTGTTCAAACCGAATACCGAACCATTTTTATTTTCTTTTTTTAAATTATGCATACCAAACTCATCAGAGATTAATCTTTTGTACAAACAAATCATGTGAGTGGTATGTAACCGGAGAGCATGAATTACTTCACAAATCAACATGTCCTGACCGGGATTCGAACCCGAGACCTCTAGGTTTACAGTCTGGCGCTCTACCTAAGAAGTACTTCCCTGTTCAAAGATAAAGGCTGGGTGTTTAAATCTACTAGGAAGGGGAGCAACCCCGTTACGCTTCCCCTTCCTCAAGAGTCATCATACCTTTATGTATGACTCTTAACACTACTAACCTTGGCCAGTTTTCCTTTTCTAACCATCGTGGGTTTCTTAGTCGGTCGCCAATGTAACCGGAGAGCATGAATTACTTCACAAAATTGACATGTCCTGACCGGGATTCGAACCCGAGACCTCTAGGTATACAGTCAGGCGCTCTACCTCTGAACCAAAGATGTACTTCCCTTGTTCAAGGATAAAGGCTGGCTATTTAAATCTACTAGGAAGGGGAGCAACCCCGTTACAGGTATATGATTTCCAAAGACAAAGTTTTCTTTCAAATTAATATACGAAAAACACTGCATTAAAATTCATTGATAAAAAGATCTATTAATTTGGATTATGAATAATGAAGACAAAGATTTTAACATACAATTGAGTATATATTTTTTACTGATCTTCCAGATTAGAAAAGATCATGATTTAGGATAGAGTTATCTATCTTTGTCTATAATTGTATTTGGATTTTAGGCCAAATAAAAATTATGTTCTGTTCTGTTGTCATGAGTCCTGACTGACTTTCACATTGTTTTTTTTTTAATAAATGTCAAATCAACATCATCATTTAAAAATGCATCTTGCTTGTCTGTATGTGATGAATTATATGCCCTCAATGGACCCCTCTAATTAGCCACATAAAGAATTTAAATTTGAATGTCTTTGAGAATCTGTTATATAATGTATATATTGACAATTAAATGTTGTTTACATGTAAATTAGTTATAATGACCCAAGCTGTGTATATGAATGTTTTGATAGCAATGAGTTAAACCAATCTTAATTCGTTTAATCTTTATCAGAGGTGTTGGCATATATGACTAATGCATCCTTGAAAACCTCAAATTCTTTCTAAAGCATAAACTGCAACTTAGAGGTTGATATACGTGTTACATACAAAATCAGTCTTGTGGAAGTATTTTAGAAAACGATCACTTAAAGGATTAGATTCGTCGCTCCTCCCTTTTTTACAGACCTTCAATGTCGCTCCCCCCTTTTTTGCTTATCCGCTCCTTGAAGCGGAGCGAACAAGCTCAAAAAAAGGGGAGCGACATTGAAGGTCTGTATTTTAATCAGACAGGGATTAAATTTCTAATCATTCCAGTTTAAATTAGCAAAATGGCCTAAGATGATGCTTCAGCAGGAACTGCTTACTGTTCAGAATCACACGAGTTCGCTCTCGTGTCCACAACGATTGCGGTTTGGTTGTAATATATATGTTTATGTTTGGTATGTCGTTTGTTTTTGTAATCTGATTCTATGTCTGTCAATTATGATTTTGTCTTTTTCATAATTTACGCCCTTTAATTGCCCCATTGGTACCCCTTTGTGGTTTTATGATAAAACAAAATGCACACGTAGCCAGTAAAATGCTGTTAAAGTTTCCTAAGATAGGAATTTTTAAAAATCCTTTAAAACGCTAGTTTCCCTTTCTTGTACTGCACCTGTTCGACAACTTAGGTAATGAGTTTAGTTGCCCATTTTGAACTTTTTTAGTAGAGGTACATAAATAAATGGATGGTGAAGCCACATTTAAAAGGTAAAAACTATATAAAAGATATAAATAAATAAAATCTTTAAAACAACTAAAACAAGATTGCCCCAATTTTGTTTTAGTTTTTTCAAAGGTTTTATTTATTTATATTTCGTATTTAGTTTTTACCTTTTAAATGTGGCTTCACCATCCATTTATTTATTTTTTTTATCTATACACAAGTCACAGTGCAACATATTTCTGAATTTAGTAGAGGTTCTTGTATTTCTAGTTTCGATTTTCGACCGTTACAATGACTCACCTATGTTTTTTTTTAATTCAATGCTTTTAATAAGAAGTTGCTCTCTGAAATATGCAAATCCAGCATACTAATATCCAAAATTAACTCACTTTAGTACTTTGTAATATTATTTAAAAAGAAATTTCATTTAAAAGATCATAGTCTCTCTCCTAATCAGAAAAATAAATACATTTTAATATTGTGAAAAAAAAAGTTTTTAATTGTTCTCCTAGTAAGGGACCGACTGTTTAACTTGAAGGGGGGCTTGGTTTTTTCCTAAAAAAAATATTCTGAAAATTATTTTGATGAAAAAAAAAATTGAAGCAGAGGGTAAGAAAAAAAAATATTCTGAAGAAGGATTTCTGCCATATAAAATAATGATAATAATGAAAAAAAAAATAGTCTGCTGCGACGCCTACGAAAAATAAATAATGGTTAAATAAAAAAACCAAGGCCCCCATTTAAGTTAAATGGTCCGTCCCTAACAAGTATGGAATGAAAAGACTTATTGGTCTTATTGTGTTAAATTGTATTGTAAAATGTTATATAAATATCTAAATATTGTTTTTGTTTTATTAGATTTTCTGTTCCTTATTACCACCATTGGTTACATTTTATTGTTTTTTAAAAGAGTGATTTTTTGCTAAAATGGTATTCCATATAATAATTAAACCGTTTAACTTTGAGTAAAAGCAAACAGTCCATGTTAGAATTAATGTTAAAAATATTTTTTGAATTTGCCGCTAAGAAATTCGCTGAAACATTCTTCCTTTAAAAAAAGCTGACAATTGTTTTTAGAAAGTATGTCCACGTTTGTCAGAATTCAAGAATCTCGATGGTAAAAAAATATTTTTTGTTATAGAAATTTAAGAGCAAAAACCTATATGATAACCAGTGAGCAAGCATCTATTTTATCTTTACTAATTTCTTAATTTACACAATCGAACGCATTTATTCATTTTGAAAAAATTTTGTGTGAATTTAGTATGTATTTGTATTGTGCTTTGTCAAATAAAGATACTTAAAATGTTACGACTTTTTAATCTATACAGGGGACTAAGAAGGAGAACAATACATTGTCGAAAGTGGGTTCCACTGTTACAGTCCAATAAGTGGTGGGGGTAGAAGGGGTCAGATAGATTTTGAAAAATATCTTCTGGAAAAAACGAGCGAGCAAGCATTTTCTCACTCTATTGAATTCTTACTTAAATCGTCAATTTTATTTCTTCGGTAGCAACATTCCGTCCGCTCTAGAATTCGGAGTTATGACAACACAACTAACCTTGGCTAGTTTTACTGTTCTAACCATCGTGGGTTTTTTATTTGGGCGCCAATGTAACCGAAGAGCATGAATTACTTCACAAAATCGACATGTCCTGACCGGGATTCGAACCCGAGACCTCTAGGTTTACAATCAGGCGCTCTACCTCTGAACCAAGGATGTACTTCCCTTGTTCAAGGATTTAAATCTACTAGGAAGGGGAGCAACCCCGTTACAGGTATATGATTTCCAAAGACAAAGTTTTCTTTCAAATTAATATACGAGAAACACTGCATTAAAATTCATTGGTAAAAAGATCTATTTATTTGGATTATGAATAATGAAGACAAAGATTTTAACATACAATTTAGTATATATTTATTACTGATCTTGCAGATTAGAAACGATCATGATTTAGGATAGAGTTATCTATCTTTGTCTATAATTGTATTTGGATTTTAGGCCAAATAAAAATTATGTTCTGTTCTGTTGTCCTGAGTCCTGACTGACTTTCACTTTGTTGTTTTTTTAAATAAATGTCAAATCAACATCATCATTTAAAAATGCATCTTGCTTGTCTGTATGTCATGAATTATATGCCCTCAATGGACCCCTATAATTAGCTACATAAAGAATTTAGATTTGAATGTCTTTGAGAATCTGTTATATAGGAATTTAACAAGTTAAATTGGAGTTTATACATTTGATAATTCCCCTATGGTGCCCTTCAGTATCTCCTTATGGGAACCCTCTCTATCTTATTTTTAGAACATGGGGTATCCAATCATATTGAAGAACCGGAGATAAGTAAGTCATTGTTTTAGCTGACCTCGTTAATGGCAGCAGTTTTCCTTGGTTCTGAAATTATTTTGTTTTATTATTACGTTTTTTCATCAACTTATTGACCATTGCAGTTTACATTTGGGATTTAATTTATATTGAGGACTTGTTACGACGCTGTTCTATCGTGCGTATCTCGTTTTGATCGTTCGATCTGCAACAAAAGACTTTGTGATCAAACTTTGCTCGGACGGGTCTATCGTGACCTATATAGATTTATCTAGATATATTGTTATTAAAATCGGGATTTATATCAAAGTATCATATTGAAGGTCAGTCACAATTTCGTTATTTTACTAAATTGACATCATTATGGGTCCTGTACGTCGGCGACGAGGTGATCCTGTTCATTATGACCCAGAACTATTGGAAAATTGGACGATTGTGCGTTTAAAGGAAGAACTGTCTAAAAAGGGCATTAGAATCCCAGTAAATGCCAGACGTATGACACTGGTTAGACTTTTGAGGGAAGCCGGAGATGAAACGCCCGCCGAATTGCTAGATAGATGCGATAGTGGTGCGCGAAATCTGACACCAGCTACATCACGTGATGATAACAATGAACATGGTGGGCTATCCCATAATGCAATGAGGCTAAATGATAACAACAATGACAATAGCCGAATTTTGATCGATTTAGTTTCGAAAGTGTCAGCTACTGTGCACTCGTTGCAACAAAATGTGACAGGATTGACAGCAACAGTGAACACGCTCTTGGCCGAGAGATCTCAAACATCAAATAGTCGACCAGAACCGGCGAATGCACCAATGAACGAATCGCGAGCGGCCCAGCCGATTCAGAATACTTTGGATAGCGTCACGGCGAATGACAGGCCTTCTTTCACGTTAGAATCAGCATACAGAGCCATGTCAAGACCATCGGCTGCCGCCGGAAGTGCAGAACAGCTGACTAGAAACGCAGTACGAACGAACAGGGGATATGCGGCCGAGTCCCTCCCGTATGTGGAGACTGTTTCCGAAAAATTAAGAAAAAGCATCATTGCAGGTAATGATGTTAATCTGGCAGCACTTTTGATTCCTTATTATGCAGGTTCAGGAATTCAAGAATCAGCAAGTCATTCTAACTATTCTGGGGGTGACAATCAAAACTTTAAATTAGATCACAGGCTTAATAGGTTTTTATCTTTGGCTGAATTTATACAAGCTTTTGGCACTTACAAAAGCGTAATGTGTCAAGCCCATCCACACAGAAGGGAAGAATTGGATGCTTATGAGAGGGATATTGTAGACATGGCTACTCGCTATCCAGGGAGGGGATTTTACGAATACCATAAACAGTTCTCAGCTCAAGCAGCTGCCCATGCTACTTACAACAACATCCCCATTGACTGGTCTATACGAAACAACACGTTATTTTGTAATATTTTTGCAAACGCACGACCAAATGCTTGCAACAATTGTGGTAGCCCGTTTCACTTTACTGCCTTTTGTAACCAGTCAAGTTTTTCCAGTAGGCAGTCTCAAGGGGCAAGGTCTTTCAACTCTGATCAAGACACTTACGGCAGGGAAAGAGTTTTATTTATGGGTCGTGAAATTTGCAACAATTTCAATGGCCAGAAGGGTTGTGTGAACACTAGGTGTAAGCATGCACATATATGTCTGCTATGTAAGGGAGACCACAATAAAAACATGTGTCAAGTATCAAAAAACGAGGCACAGGGTCCCCAGCGAATAGGGACCCTATCACAGAGAAAGAATTGAATGACATGTTACTTTCAGGGGCAACTACTCCAATTCACATTAATCATTTAGTTTTAGAATTAAGCAATTATCCTGGCTTTAATTTCAAAGAGTTTTTATTGTCCGGTTTAACTCATGGTTTTGATACAGGAATTAAGCATTTGCCAGAGTTGCCATTTGAGTGCAAAAATTTGAAATCTGCCTAATCACAACCAGATCATGTAACTGTTTTAATTAATTCTGAAGTTGAGAAAGGGTATTTGTTAGGACCGTTTGACGATGTACCGTTCAAAAACTTTCGAATAAATCCAATTGGGGTAGCTGAGGGCAAACATAACAAAAAGAAGAGGTTAATAGTGGATCTATCTGCGCCCCATGAGAATGAATTAAATCCAAGTCTGAATGACTTGATTGATAAAGATGAATTTTCACTTTCGTATGTGTCTATTGATGATGCTATTAAAATAATTAAGAAATTAGGTCGAAAGCATGGCTCATGAAAACAGATATAACTGATGCATTTAAAATTATACCTGTAGCACCAACATTGTGGCCTTTTCAGGGCATTAAATGGAATGGAAAATACTATTTTTTAGCAAGTTAGTTTTTGGAAGCAGGAGTAGTCCCTCTTTATTTAATAATTTGTCTACAGCTATATGCTGGATTGCGAAAAACAACTACAACATTCAAAATATCTTACATTTGTTGGATGATTTCTTAGTGATAGTTCCTGAACACTATGACGCACAGTTTACTATGAATGTGTTTTTAAACATATTTGAATTATTAGGTATCCCTCTTTCGGCCAAAAAGACAGAGGGACCTACTCATATTCTTGAATACTTAGGAATACTCCTTGATACTGAACTTATGCAGGCCCGCCTTCCCAGTGAAAAACTTAAACGTATACAGGCTATTCTTGAGCATTTTAGTAGTCGTAACACTTGCACAAAGCGGGAACTATTAAGCCTCCTCGGACACTTGAACTTTGCATGTAGAGTCATTTTACCAGGCCGTTCATTTGTGTCACACCTTATTAAGTTATCTACAACTGCCAAGAAGTTACATCATCACGTCAATCTGAAACATTGTAGACCAGATCTTTCTATGTGGGCTAAATTCATGTCAGATTGGAATGGGGTTTCCTTTTTCATCAATGATGACATTACTAATGCGGCTGATATTCAACTCTTTACTGATGCAATACAGACATCCTTATGGGGTTTTTATATGAACGCTTGGTTTCAAGGGGATTTCCCAGATGTATTAATTCATGAACAAACATCCATGGCATTTTTTGAGCTGTACCCTATTGTAATGGCATGTATTTTATGGGGGCATTGTTGGTGTAAAAAAAGGATTTTATTTCATTGTGATAACTTAGCGACAGTTGAGATTATAAGAAAAGGTCGCTCTAAGATACCAAGTATTATGAAACTTATGCGTAAACTGACTTTCCATTCTGCATGCCATAATAAAAGCAAAAATTATAGTGGTCACTCTTTTAGAAAAGGAGCAGCCACGTCAGCGGCTGCATCTGGTGTCGAAGATCATGTAATTCGTACGCTCGGAAGGTGGTCATCTGATTGCTACATTCGTTACATAAGTACAGATGTAAATGTGTTACAAAAGGCACAAACAGACATGTGTAGAGAGTAGTTAAGTTTAGGTTATTGTATCATATTTGTCATATTATGCCTCGCTGTATCTTTAGTTGTGTTAATACTTTTTAAATGTTTATTCAACATATGGTTATTTGAATCAATCAATGTATCATCTTTTGGGGGCTTTCACTCACTTCACTTTGTTCATTCATTCATTTTGGAGGCCATAATTACGGGGAATTATTTTAACCCCAATTCGATAATACATCTCTATTCAGTTAACTTCTTTTCTTTAGATTTAGATTTTACATCGTAGGTTATATGTATTATGTCAGTTTAAACAATTATTCTTTATGTCAGTTATGTCGACGTCAGCAGGGGGCTATTTTGCCCGCTGTTGTTCCACTCGGGCAACTTAGTCCTATATCGTGATGTCACCTGAGTTCCTCAGGCTCTAACTAGAAACTTATTTTCGACGTCAGCAGAGGGCTATTTTGCCTGCTGCTGTTCCACTCAGGCAACTTCGTCCTATATCGTGATATCACCTGAGTTCCTCAGGCTCTAACTAGAAACTTATTTTCGACGTCAGCAGAGGGCTATTTTGCCTGCTGCTGTTCCACTCAGGCAACTTCGTCCTATATCATGATGTCAACTGAGTTCCTCAGTACATGTACAAAAAATCAAACAATCATTTCGATTATGTTTAGGATTTTGAGATCCTCGAAATCTTCAAAAAATTAAGGCTAAAGTTTACATTCAGCTGATTTAAAAAATTATTGTAGTTTTAGATCATTTTGAAGAAGAAGTGAGTAGCCCCCAAAATGCCAAATGATACTTTAAAATTTTCATTTTATGTTAGTATACATAATGTAGAATATTTTTACAAGTTATATTGATATTACAAATGTATATGTTACAAATTGTGTGTTTGTATTATATGTTAGACTATATGGGACCCCTACCTGAATTAAGCTGCATACCTTATATGGAAAGCCTATGATTAATAGTTGCTGAGAAAACTGTTACGAAAAATAGTGTGAGGGGCGGTAGCATGCACGGACGGACGGGCGCCCGGCATTTCTATGTCCCCGCCCCGTGTTGCGACGGGGGACAAAAAAGAGAGTAATTGCGCTATGAAACTATCGTTTCCTTCATAAAAAGTCAGTGCCATTTCTATTTACATTTTTTGTATGCAACCAACGGCTTCTTTTGAAAATGATTACCAACCTTTGATACTGTGGATTGATTTATTTTCTTAGGTACCAATTTCGTGGTTTGGTGAAAAGGTATCAGTTCGTGGATGCTTAAATTCGTGGTTCTTTAGTCTGCAGCATACACACCAATGTTATCCACAGTATCTCTAAAACCCTGTAAGTTTTTTTTCTAGATCATATGAGATACAACCTGTACACAATAGTAACATGTACGCGACATATAGCTCAATATGCTGTGCACTTATAACATAAAAGAACCAAATGCTTTGTTATGTTTTTATTTATATATTTTAATTTCATATTTATCAGAACAAAGCTAATTGTAGAAAGTAAGGTGAAAATTCATATACGCAACTTCTCTGTCTTCTTTAGTTTTATTGCAGTAGCAAATTGTTTTTGTGAGGGGGAACTTCCAAAATCAACCATTCGATCAACCAATATGCATGGTTAGGATCGTGAATTTGTCTTTGTTTTGAGATAGTATGTCATATAATATGTGTTGAAATTTCATCAAAACCCAGTTTGTGGTAATGTAGGTTTTGCAGAGTATTGATTCAGTGGTGGATTCATTAATTTTAACAAGGGGTTTCCGCCTTTAGTGTATTGAAGACGAAGAGGGTCGGATTACTGACATTTTTTTTCGAAATTTTGCATGACGTTTCAGACCCGGAACCCCAGCCTTTTGGATTTGCCATTGTTATGGGTATACCCTTTGTCATTTAGTAGTGGTGTTCTATATAACATCGAAAATCAGTGAAATCGTCTTTTATTAAACAGAAGGTGTATATCTAAATCTTGTCACAAAGTTTCATGAATATCCATTTGATAATATGTAACCCTTGTCATTCATTGTGGTTTGGGATGTTTCAAATAAATTATGTCAGTAAAATAGCATGGATATTCATGAAAAGTAAATGGTTTAAGAGAAATTGCGGATATGAGATGAGTACCTTGTAGGTTACGGACAAACGGACATCAATTTTTGTCTTTAAAAATACAACCATAACATTCATATGACGAAACATATTGCAGAGAAATAAATCTTTGTGCGTGTGGGCTGTACTGGAATGATTACATTTTATTTTTGTGTCTACCATGATTAAAAAGGGTAATGGTGCTATGAAACTATCGTTACATTTGAATGTCTGTACAAAGTCAGTGCCATTGAGATTTCCATGTCTTAGGTATGCAACAAACTACTAGTACTTCTTTTGAAATTATCAACCTTTGATATCTGAAAAAAAACTTACTATCTAGTATATCTAGAAAGTAAAATAAAGCTTTGTGCGTGTGGGCCTTACTTGAATGATCATAATGTTCCATTTTTGTGTCAAACAATGATTAAAAAGAGAATGCGCTATGAAACTATCATTACATTTGAATGTTTGTACAAAGTCAGTACCATTGAGATTTCCATCTCTTCGGTATACAACAAACTTTTAGAACTTCTTTTGAAATTATCAATCGATGATATCTGTAAAAACCTGTAAGTTTTGTTCTGTAGCATACCAGGTTATCACGACAATGGTCAGTAAACAATGTAATATGACTTTAGATCATGAATAAGTAAGTAAACTTTATTATATTGAAAGACAAAACATTGGCCTACCGTTTAATATACAAAACAAAAACAAAAACTACAAATTCACGGTATATTACTACAAATATCGCACAAAAATAGTGTTGATGTAATATTTTGCTTGCTTGCAAAGATATTTTTTTACACATTTTACTATTTACATATAAGTCCCTCATATATTATATTCAGAATAAAAAGTCTGTACTCTTCTTCGTTTATAGTTATCGACGGAATTTCTCTTTTTTGTATGAAGCTCTTCGTTTTGTCTATATTTTAAATCCAGTAAACATACTGAAATGGTGAGTAGATTCGCTGTATACTTCATCACCGTTCCTAGGACTCTTCCTAATGTCTACCCTGTCACCTTTGTTCAAGGTCAGGACGGTGTGGAAATTTCCTGTTTCATGAGTACTAAAACTGTATGATACAACCGACTGGCTGTTACCGTTCTTGTAAATAACTCCTCGTAGCGATTTCCCATTTCCACTTACAAGAGTAGATGTGAAGAAATATAGGCCGTCCACGGGAGCAGTGAACACACCAGTACTTGAGTCGTAACCGTTCTGGATGTTGGTCCACACCTTATCAAACTTTATAGCATTTCCACTTGGAACAATGATGCTCTTAGTTAGGCTTGCAGAGAAGGCGACAGGTTGTCTGTTTTTTATTATCGACAGATCTGCAAATAGAATACAGCAAATTTATGTTACATACATTTTATCAAGTGGTGTCTTTATGTTGTGAGACCTCTTATAGGAGCCTTTCTTCGAATGTGTAATGATATTGCTTAAAAATGAATCTGTTTTGATTTTTCTTGTCTTTACATACATATATATGGTTTTCGTAGTTAAATGTATCAAAAGTTTACTATGTGATCTGAATTTATATGCTGCCAAAGTGAGTGTCCAGTTAGTAATAAAAAGTCATTTTATTTATAGGATAATTAATTGGGTCGACTGAATAACCAAAATATGATCAAGAGTCGGTGAACGCACACAGATTTATACGAGTGCGCGGAACTTGTTCCGCGCACGAGTTAAATCTCAGTGCGTTCCCGCACGAGTGATCATATTTTGGTTATTCATGAGACCTAATTGATTATCGTATTTATTACATAGATAAAATGCCGCTAATAAATAGTTTTAAATAAATTTATTAGAATGGCGTATGAATTTAGACCGCAGAGTCATGCCGACAACGCAATACAATTCACGACGTCATAATTGATTTTTTGCGGGAAAGGGCGCAAGAGTGTAAATATTTTGTTATTTCACATTGTGAAATTACCAGAATTTATTTCACTGGGAAAAATCGGTAATTCATATGCATCTATGTAATAATCAGACAATATTTTAAAGAAGTTTTACTGAGTTAATGAGCTCTTTGAACTGGTTACTTTTTCAGACGAAGCAATTAATTTGTCCTTGAAATATAGAACAAAATTACCACAAAATTATAGGCGAATATTTCATAACTGCATCAGTTCAAAACATAATACCTGTTTCGAGAGCTTTTTGTTTCACTTGAAAATCCTTCCATTGGTTTTGCATCTGCACAGCCAAGTCGTCCTCTAGGGCATGGAAAGAATTATTAATCCTTTCTTGTAAGAAAAGTTCCATTTTCATTTCAATATTTTCTAATCCCGTTTTAAACTCCGCTTCACATTTCTTCATTAGCGTGTCGAATGTTTCAACTTTTAGATTCATTCTCAACACTTTATCTAAAACCTTTTCCTCGAAGTCATATTTTGAACACTGTAGTAACTTTTCCACTTCTGCTCCAATACTCGTCGCTTGTACTGGAGATACTATGAACAAAATAGCCAAACAAAAAATAAAAAACTTAAAACTTAACTCCATTTTAGCTTATAGCGTGTATATATAGGCTTTAAGTTGTTTCTAGTATTATAGAGCATTTGAGTCTGAGAAGATACTGTGCTTATCTAAATACTTATACCGCTTATAAAACATGTTTGATCATCTGATACCAAAGGTCTATGTATATCTGAAGTTTAATATTATTTAACATGGGCATACGTGATGATATTACTAGTCAGTATTGGAGAAAAGGGACAAACCCTTGGTGTCATTGGTATTATAGAGAAGGGGCATCCCCATTGTATTATTGTTATTATAGTGTAGGGGCATTCCCTTGATATAAATGATATTATAAAGTAGGGATTTGCTCAACCACCAATGGAGTATTTAAAACCACCAGAAGCATGTGATTCCTTGGTTAAGTGGTTCACTGTTTGTCTATGGCTGCAGTTTGCAATAAATAGATAGATACTAACGTTGGCGTTAACCCTCTTGGTGCGGGAGGGACAAATATGTCCTCATCTGTGCAAGTGCGGAAGGGACATATATGTCCATATCGGTTTACTGCGGGAAGGACATAAATGTCCTCTTTACAAAATAAAAAAGTTCTGATTTCGTCAAGGTATTAGCTTAAATCACTTTTTTATTTAAGCGAAATGTTGCATTATTTAACATTTAAGATTTTGTAAAAATCAAAAATATTTGTTTTGCACTGGTGAAAAAATGTAACGTCATTATCAAAATGCGTCACAAATTTACAATGACGTCACATTTATTTCCAACACTTTTTGTAACGTTTCTCGGATCAGTTCCCGCACCAAGAGGGTTAAGCTGGTAATTTTTAGATACGTATTGGTAAGCTTCCAAGCTTATGCTTTACCATAAATCAATGAACAAAGTAATTTCAAAACTTACACTTCTGGCCAATGATAAGATAGGTATATGTAAAATGCACCATTGCTAAGAAAGATGTTCTATCTCAAATTCTGTTCCTTTTTTTTTTGGTGACGTGGTGTAGAGTGGGGGTATAATTTTCTAAAGGGAGTGGTCAAATAAACACGCTTGTAAAACTCAAGGTTTCTAGCGATAAAAAACAAACGAGAAAAAAAGGCAAATATGAAAAGAGAGTATAGATCTTGTGCCAGGATGAAGACCGTGAGAAATACGAGGAACAAACGGCCGAATTCGCTTAGTTTGACCGGAAACTTAAATCAGTAAACGAGTTAAAGCGTGATAACCCCTCAGTGAGTCCGTAACCGCACCAAAAGGAACTATTACCATGCAGGTTAAACTGACCCTGTTTCTGTTTCGTAGCCGTCATTACCATTTTGATTATCTCTAAAATAATCTGGTGATCAGAAAGTACAGTTGTTGAACCGTTGCCAAAAGGAAATGAATACGGCAATCTGTTACGATGTTTCAAATAACTGACACATAATACGTCTTGAAAATTGAGCGTTAGACTGGCAATCTGTTACGATGTTTAATATATTTTATAACTGACACATAAGAGATAAGATTGCTTGAAAAGTGAGCGTAAGACTGGCAGCTTACCAATACGTATTTACATTTCTAACGAGCTTGAAAATGCAAATCGTGTGATGCGATTCTTTTGGTAATAGAACACCGATAACTTTTTGACAATCGCGAACTTTAATTAAATATTTCCTAGATGTTCATCCAAATTGTTTGAAAATATGGGATGGACAGAAAATTTTATAATTTTCTCCAAATTGCAGAATCTCCAATCGATTTCCCCTTCGTCGCATCTATCGGCAAGAAATAAAAGTTTATGAAAATAGAAAATCCCTGCGCCTTGTGTGGATTTCCCCGCTCTGTGTCCAAATTTCGTTTAAAACATATTAAGCATTGCATGCTTTTAAAAGTAAATAAATTCATGCTTGATATCACAGATTTGAAGTTTAAAAGATGTCATGGAAGAGTTACTGTGGTCAGTGATCTCATCTTTGTCAAATACAAATTAAGTCCGAGTGTATGCAGCATATATAAAATATAAAATGTGGTATTCTTTGCAGTTGGTATAAAGAGCTTTATAGTTATGGTTCTATTTCAATGGGCAAGCAGTTTAAGATTGCTTTGATTTCATGGGATTTTTGTATAGAGCTCAATTAGCTGAAATGAGATAGGTGTACTAAATTAAGGGGCAATCAAATATCATGAATCCAAAAAGACTAGGAACAAATTGGTAGACATAAGACACCACAACAAAACAAACCTGAAAACAAACAAAAAAACACACATAAACAACCCAATCGTAATTAGCAACGTGAACTCAACTCGAAACGAGAGTGAAGGAACAAAGGAGTGTCCAGTTCCTGTTTGCAATTGCACACCCGTCACGTTGACAACGATCGGTTTAGAATAGGTTAAAATTAAGCAAATAAAGGACGATGATACTAAACCTCTTTGCCAAACCGGCATTTTCGCTCATCTCCGAAAAAGAAATCACGTAAATATCTTCAAGCACATGATGTCTTCCGTAGAATGTCTTAAGTAACGACAACAATCGGGGAGCAACGTAACCTTGTGTTTACAATTAGCCTGTCAAACGTGACGCTCTATCAAAGCTGTGGAATAACGAATCAGTTGCGAAATGTAAACTCCACAGGCGTAGAAATGTTGCTACACAAACGAAAGGCTCACAGAAGAAGAGCTTAATGAGCAGCTTAACTCCAACTGCAATAGCTTTCATTCTACGTGCCAAAATAATCTTTAAAGGCCCATAACACCAAAAAGGGGTCTTCTGACAACAGTAACTAAATGGAAACTCTTGTAGAAGTCAATTAGGTGAAGGTTTGAACAAGCTCAGCTTTTCTCTTTCTCAAAAAGTTTTCATTCAATAAGCCAAAAAAACACCAAAATGTTTTTTTACCTTAAAAGGGCCATTATTTCTATAAGGGATCATCTGACAACTTCGAACAAATGGAAACTTTTGTAGAGCTCAACTAGCTGAATGTTTAAGAAAGCAGAATCTTTTCTCTGTCTGCAATATTTTTCATTCTATATGCCAAAAACATGAAACAAGCCATTTTTTACCTTAAAGGGCCATAATCCTTATAAGGGGTCATCTGACAACTTCCACTACATGAATACTTTGAAGAAGGGATGTTGATTATATATATTTTCTCTATCTGTTACACTATTAGATTTAAAAGCCAAAAGCAGGGTTCTGACCCCGGTTCAATATTTAGCAATGGCGGCCAGGTTGCTTGGTCAGCAGTCACTATTTTAAAAATTATTGTAAAGGATATCCCATAGATATAACGTGTGTGAAGTTTCATGAATATTTTTTTAAGAAAGTTAACGACGACAACGGACGACGACGGACGCCAAGTGATGGCAATATTTCACCTGGGTCAGGTGAGCTAAAAAGTAAAGTTGGCTATTGGGAAGTTGAAGTCATAACGTTTAACATCAAGCTTTGTACAAGGCCTTCGTAATTCCTAGTGTTATTTTCTAGATATGAATCAAAAGTGAAGCACGGTGAACCTTAAAACTATGTTTTTGTATTTTTTTTCGTGTTGTTCAGTTTGTTTGTTTTTTCTTTACGGGGCAAAACCTTTTGTAGAAAGAAAGCTGAACATTCATGTAAGCAACATCTCTGTGTTCTTTATTTTTATTGTATATGAAAAAATGACTTTTCTGAATAAGTGGTATTTCTATGATCGGCAATCTGACTACTTCGATCAACAGCAGTTACATAAACTGCTCTGCATGGACTATCGTCATTTTTTCTTTGCTTTGATTTAGTACAGATTGTGTTAAAGTTTCATGAAAATCCAGTTTGTGGTAGGAGTAATAATGCAGGGGCGGATCGTTGATTTTTAAAGGGGGATAACACCTTTAATGTACTGAGGACAAGGAGGGGTGGGGTCTTTATATTTTTCCGAAAATCTAGACGATGTTTAAATCCTTGAAACCCCCCCCCCTGAATTTGCCACTCTGATGGGTTTTACCCTTGTCATTAAGTAGCCAGGCAGTGAGATCATTGTGTTTATTAGATTGTAGGTGCACGTCTTAATCTTGTCACAAAGTCTCATGAATACCCATTGAGTGGTTTAAGGGAGTAAATTTCAGCCCCTTGTCATTTATTGTGCTTTTAGTATGTTTTAAGTATATTGTGTCATTAAAATAGCATGAATGTCCATGAAAAGTAAACTGTTTAAGAGAAATTGCAGATATGAGATGAGTACCTTGTATGTTACCGAAAAACGGACATATATTTTTGTCCTTAAAAAATCAACCATAAGATAATATTGCAGAGAAATAAACCTTTTGTGTGTGTGGGTTGTACTGGAATGATTACATTTTTATTTTATTTTGTGTCAAACGATGATAGAAAAGAGTAATTGTGCTATGAAACTAAATAACATTTGAATGTCTGTACAATGTCAGTTCCATTGAGATTTCCATTTCTTTGGTATGCAACGAACTACTAGTACTTTTTTGAAACATTTGATATCTATAAAAACCTGTAAGTATTGTTCTACATCATAGCAGGCAATCACGACAATTGTCAGTAAACAATGTAATATGACTTTAGATTATAAATAAGTAAGTAAATAAACTTTATTATTTAAAACGACATAACTTTGGTCTACCAGTAAATATACAAAACAAAAACAAAAACTACAAACTCCCGCTACATAATTACAAATACCGCACATAAATAGTGTTGATGTAATATTTTGCTTGATTGCAAAGATAATTTTTTACATATTTCACAATATACATTAAAGTCCACTTTATATTATATAAAGAAGAAAAAGTCTGTACTCTTCTTCGTTTATATTATCGACGGAAGTTTTCTCTTTTTGGTATGAAGCTCTTCGTTTTGTCTATATTTTAAATCCAGTAAACATACTGAAATGCCATGAAGATTCGCTGTATACGTATTCACCGTTACTAGTATACCTCCTAATGTCTATCCTGTCACCTTTGTTCAAGGTCAGGACGGTGTGGAGATTTCCTGTGTCAAGGGTACTAACACTGAATGATATAACTGACTGGCTGTTACCGTTCTTATAAAGACCTCCTTGGAGACCACTATTTCCACTACCACTAACAAGTGTACATGTGAAGAAGTAGACCCCTCCCACGGGAGCAGTGAACACACCAGTACTGGGGTCGTAACCGTTCTGAAGGTTGGTCCACACCTTGTCAAACTTTATAGCATTTCCACCTGGAACATAGATTTTCTTTGTAAGGCTTGCAGAGAAGGCAACGGGTTGTTTGTTTTTTATCATCGACAGATCTACAAATAGAAAACAGCAAATTTATGTTACGCTGCATTTTATCAAGTGGTGTCTACATATTGTTAGACCTTTTATAAGAATCTGTTTTTTGTAAGTGTGATGATGTTGCTTTAAAAAACGAAAACTATTTTTTTATTTGTCTTATCTTTACATTTATATATATGGTTTTCTTAGTTAAATGTATCAAATGTTTACTATGTGGTCTTTATCAATGTGAGGCCCATGTGATCTTTCTTGTTAGTAATGAAAAGGCTTTGTATTGGAACAATATTTTATAGATTAGTTACTTTTTCAGACGAGAAATTCTTGTTTAAATTTAATTTTTTCATTGGAATAGAAAACGAATTTATAACAAAGTTCCAGGCAAATATCTCATAAATGCATCTGAAGAATATAAGGCAGTTCTTAAAATACTAGAAAACAAGCTTTAGCTACTCGAAATAAAACTATGTCTAATAATTGTTTTATATAAAAATTTGTCTAACCTTTCTCCTTAAAAATCATACAACATTACCTGTTTCAAGGGCTTTTTGCTTCGCTAGAAAATCTTTCCACCTGTTTTGCATCTGTGCAGCCAAGTGGTTCCCCAGGGTGTGCATAGAATCATTAATCCTTCCTTGTTCATCCTTAAGTGTCTGTTTAGTTGTGGAAACCAGCTCTGTAGAAGTCTCTGTTACACGTTTTATTGTCTCATTAAGTCTTGATTGGTCCTGTTCCAACCTTCTCTGTGATTTTTCTACGAAATCCTCAGTTCTTTTCGTTGTATCCTTATGCAATTGATCTAACCTCCTCTCGGCTTTTGTATTATAGTCCTCCATCAGTTTGCGGCTATTACCAACCCCCATTTTTGATTCGGTCGTAATGGTAAGCATCTGATTTTTCACTTCATCGATAAGATTTTCAATTTTCCTTTTAATCATCTTCATTGTTTCTTCAGCTTCTCTTTTTAGATTTGCAATGAACTTTGCGGCGTCATCTCTCGAACTTTCAATCACTTTCAAAGTTTCAATTTTTGCTGCTGTGATCTTTTCTAGTCCAGTTTTAAACTCCGTTTCATAACTTTTCATTAGAGTTTCAAAAGTCTCCATTTTGAGATTCATTCTCAACACTTTATCTAAAACCTTTTCCTCAAAGTCATATTTCGAACACTGTACTAACTTTTCGACTTCAGCTCCAATACTAGTCGCTAGTGATTGCGAGACAACAAGAATAATAACACAAGAAAACCCGAAAAACTTTAAACCAAACTTCATTTTGGCTTATGGCGAGAATATGCTTAAAGTGTTGCCTCGTATAAAAGAGCGATCTGACAAGATACTGGTTATCTCAATATTTATACCGCTTTTAAACATATTCGCTCACCTGGAACTAAAGTTTTGCGGGCATCTGGATCTTAATATCATTATATGGAGGATTATATCCCCTATGCTCGATTTTTTTTTATCTATCCCCTTCTCTGTGATACCATGGTAAAAGTGAGGCGATGTCAAAGTAAATATTAGTGACCAACAATTGAGCACCTTTGTATAATAGTGACCCATTGCAAAATGTAAGAAGCTCACGATTGCTTAGCTAATATATTGTGGTTCTGATTGATTATGGTTGCAATTGGTACCTTCTATCCAATAGAAACCCTAAAAGTGACCCCCCCCCTAGAACTTCGATCCAACATGTGTTCTGTAGAGCCTAATGATCAGAATATTTAAAGCAAGCAACAGCTTTTCGCTATCTGCAATTATTTAAAGTTTTCTTTCTGTAGGTCAAAACATAAAATAGATAACATTATTCAAAAAGAGGAGCTTCGGTCAGGACATAATTCAGTTATCAGAAATACGACCAAACTTCAGCTTTCATGAAGTCTTCTTGCTTGACGATGAGATGAACTTAATATGTGTCATGTGAAAAATGTTTTATCTTATCTGTCCCTTATATATTTGGTGGTGTGGATTTACTTACTACTAAAGTTTTTAGACAGACAAGCTTCCAGTTAAGCGACGAAAAAGCACGAATAATAATTAAAGAAACTCGAGTACGGAAAGAGAAGTGAAGATCTGGTGCGAGGATGTATATCGTGAGCAATACGAACAAACGGTACTGAGCGGATTCGCTGCATGCTGAAAACTAAAATCATAAACAGGTTAAAAGCGTGACAACCACTAAATGAGATTTTAAATGCTCTCTCTCTCTCTCGTAGAATTGACAAGAATTATGAGCAACTACTAAAGAAATCAGGTGAGCAGAATGCAGAGATATTTTTTCAAGTTGGCCAACTACCAATAGGAAATGATTCATAAAGCCAAAAAAGCTAACCCATTACGATGTTAAAAGTTATTTCATAAATGACTCACAAAACGGTTTGAAGAGTGCTTGTAAAAATGGCAGCCCTCCAATGGAAGTTGTGCCGTATGCACAATTAAATGACACGTATTCACATGAGTGCAAACAACATCTCATCAACTTCTATTTATAACAAGCTTGAAAAATGTTGTGAATCACGTGAAGTGTTTGTTTTTAAGAAAAGAACAATGAAGAACTTCGCTCTACTATCACAATATTCTACACCATTCAACAAGAGTATTTTGAACGGTAGATCCAGAGTTCAAGTTCCATTCGACCCTCCCGCTTCAGTCAAAAAATGTTCTAATCACAATTGGCCAGGTACCCCCTCGCTTTACCGTAAACTAAAAGTGGAAACCCCACCTACGTGGTCCGCCCCTCGTCTTCTGATCAGTCAAAGATAATCGCCATGCTGCCGATTTTTTTCTTATATTTTCCGGTAAATCATTGCATTCCTCATTTTTTTGCCAAACGGCTTATCGAACAAACAGTTTGTACGAGGAACCACTAGTACTGTCAATTAAAGGTCAGACCTTCCTCTGTCAAGATCAAGAGACTTAATGATTTCACAATCGATGAACAGTAAAACATATCGACCTGTTTCAATATCAGCGGTAGGTTTGACTTGTTTAATAACCACACGCCTTATTCTCAACATTTTATTCTCGACTCCCGTTTGTATTTAACAAAAAAGGGACTTCCCAAACTGTATGTAATTAGGTTTGTCAGTAACATGTACCTGCCCACGGTCGGTGGTTTCCTTCGGGTGCTCAGGTTTCCTCCACATTTAGAAATGATCGCCCTACATTTCCCAGGTGCGTCCATAAAGGGCGTGTCACACACACACAGTCACACACACACGCACGCACGCAGACAGCCAGACAGACACACACACACACACACACACACACACACACACCCACTCCCACACACACACACACACACACCCCATTTTATTCTAAAGCGATCTCTGAACAAGAGGCTCCATTAGGTCTTTAAATAATTTAAAAACCCTTTGGTACAGTTTTGAATTTGAATATAATGTTACCAAGCATCTGAAATTTTTTTCTCTAAAAGGAAAAAAGCACAATTTTAAACGTATTAAGAAGAATTTTATTCTTCTTTCGGTATACAGGTGAAAAACTTATTAATTTATGATCTGTGCAAAACCTGATATGTGCAAAATATCGGATTTTGCACTTGTCATGATAGGATTAAATGTATGAAGTCAATCCAATTAATACAAAATATACACCGCGGCATGTGGAACCCTATGTATTTTAAGCCCAATATGGATAGTCAATTGCTTTGGACACATGCAGCCCATGGTGGACTGACAAAGTTTAGTTTTTTGTAAACATGCAGCCTTTGGTGGACTTTCCACCCAGATTTCATAAGGAATTCATTTTTTTTCAAAAGCAGACCCAAAAAACTTTGTCGCATATTTTTGCCCATTTTTGGCCCCTAATTTTTAAACGAAAAAGGAGGAACCCTCAAAATCAATACCATCCATCTTTTACTGATAAGGATTTCATTGCATTCGGATAACATCGTGTACACATTAAATTTAGCAGACAACCATGCAGACGACAACGACCACAGCATCGTGCCATTATACGTCCACAATTTTTTGTGGCTGTATAAAAAATCAGTCAGCAGCTGTTAACGGGCTCATTGTTTGCTGCTCATTATTTTTGAACGCCTGCTAACTAGTGCATTTCAAATTGTGAATAGACAATAATGAGATGTGGAATAAATGTACAACACAACTACACAAAAGGCAATTAAAAAAGAAGGATGTCCCCGCTAGCCCGGAACAGGAAGTAGAAGTCCGACAGGTCTGAAAGTCGCTTAGGACATAAAGTTTCAAATCATTCTTATGTACCGTATCTGAGAAAAGCTTGACAGAAATTTCAATAGTCATGTTCACATATTTTCATATCGGCCATTTTCATGTCGTTGCGGGGGCATAACAATATAGACATGCACCACAAATATATGCAAGTTTGGGTCAGGTACAATTAAGTTATATTTTCAAGGTTGTTTTTTTTAATTACAAGAAGTGCACTATAGTTGAATGCTGAACGGAAGTGTAAAACCAATTAGTTCAAAGAAAAGATGTGAATATAAGCAGATGGGGGTAAAGCTGATGCTAATAAAGTCCCTCTATTAAAAGGAGAAGTATAAAAATCC
Source organism: Arcuatula senhousia (assembly GCA_963971305.1). Classification (NCBI taxonomy): domain Eukaryota; kingdom Metazoa; phylum Mollusca; class Bivalvia; order Mytilida; family Mytilidae; genus Arcuatula; species Arcuatula senhousia. The sequence goes on from OZ020305.1 coordinate 1,258,652, forward strand.
CTCCCTGATGTCAAGTTGTAACATATGTATTGTATACAATTTCTTCACATTGTAAGCTGGACGGCTAATTATTCTATTTAACAAATCGTTACAGACATTATCTACAGTAATGACTAACTAATGAGCACTCAGAGTTACATTAATAGCCTGGATATATACCGGTACCTATCATATGTTATCTAGATATTGTACATCTATGTTTGTTTTCTGTACTTTTGCCAAAAATAAGTAAAAAAAAATATATAGTGGCATATTGTTAAACATAGCTCTGATTTCAGAACGGTACAAGGAGAAAGCAAAAAGTGGAGTATCTATCATTTTTAACGAAAAGCTAATCATAGCTTATGTTTTCTGTATATCTAATCAGCTTTTTATTATAAAGCTGATTTGTTTTTTATTTGATAGTAATTTTGAGAAATAAGTGTCAATAATTAATGAAGCAGAAAGGTACCTATGGGGAATTCAAATATCAAATCGATATATAGCATATCCAAATTAATCGTTTATAACCGCGTTTTGGTATTTGTAATTTCAAAAGTCTGAAAACCAATTTGAAAAAATCAACACAAACAAGAACAACACAAAGAAAAATACAGAAAGAATGTGTCTATGGGAAACAAATGCCCCCGCATACCTTTAACAGGAACTAGAAGTCCGACAGGTCTGACAGTTACTAAGGACATACAGCTTGTCATACTGAACCACCTTACCAAGTTTCAAATTATTCTTGTGAACGGTTCCTGAGAAAAGCTTGACGGAAATTTTCACAGTCATGTTCACATTGCCGTAAGTCCAAAACAGAAAGTAGATGTCTGACAGGTCTTAAAATCGCTTAGGACGTACAGTTTGTCATACTTAACCATCCTACCAAGTTTCAAATTATTCACGTTTACGGTTCCTGAGAAAGCTTGATGGAAATTTTCATAGTCATGTGCACATATTTTCACTCGACCTAAGTCCCAAACAGGAAGTAGGTGTCTGACAGGTCCGAAAATCGCTTAGGACGTACAGTTTTTCATACTGAACTATCCTACCAAGTTTCAAATTATTCACGTTTACGGTTCCTGAGAAAGCCTGACGGAAATTTTCATAGTCATGTTAACACATTTTCATTTGGCCTAAGTTCCAAACAAGAAGTAGATGTCTGACAGGTCTGGGAATCGCTAAGGACGTACAGTTGTTCATAATGAACCATCCTACCAAGTTTAAAATTATTCTCATGTATGATTCCTGAGAAAAGCTTGACGGAAATTTTCATAGTCATGTTCACACATATTCATTTGGCCTAAGTCCCGAACAGGAAGTAGATGTCTGACAGGTCTTAAAATTGCTAAGGACGTACAATTTGTCATATTTAACCATCTTACCAAGTTTCAAATCATTTTCATGTACGGTTTCTACGAAAAGCTTGACGGAAATTTTCATATCATGTTCACATATTTCCACATCGGCCGAAGTCCCAAACAGGAAGTATATGACGGAAAGGTCTGAAAATCGCTTAGTAGTACGTACAGTTTGCCATACTTAACCATCCTACCAAGTTTCAAATCATTATCTCGAATGATTTCTGAGAAAAGCTTGACATGAGTAAAACTCCAAATGAAAGATGGCCAGCAGTCTTCAACGATGAGATAATTAAATATTTCTCAGTTCAACGTGACCAGTGGTAGCTTGCATCAACCCAAGATTAAACAAGTAAATCTGTGAGCTAATGCTCACTAGTGATACCCCCGCTCCCCAAACTAAGCCACTCATACAAATTTAAATACTTGGTAAACAGGAAGTGGTTGACCTATGAACATAAAATCGCTATACACCATATGGGACTATGGGATAAAGCTGTATACAAAATATCAGACCTCTATCTCAAGTAGTTGCTTGGGAAACTTTGACGGAAATTTTGCATTTATGTCCATTATGTGTAAAAACCTAAGTACTCGGTAAACAGGAAGTAGACTACCTAGGAGCCTAAAATCAGTATACACCATATGGCACTATAGGATAAAGCTGTATACAAAATATCAGACCTTTATCTCATGTAGTTGCTTGGGAAACTTTGACAAAAATTTTGCATTTATGTCCATTACGTGTAAAAACCTAAGTATTCGGTAAACAGGAAGTAGACTACTTAGGAGCATAAAATCGGTATACACCATATGGCACTATAGGATAAAGCTGTATACAAAATATCAGACCTCTATCTCATGTAGTTACTTAGAAAACTGTGACAGAAGTTTTGTTACGGACGGACGGACGAACGAACGGACGGACGGACAAGGGTAAAACAGCATACCCCCCTCTCCTTCGAAGCTGGGGTATGAATATAATACATAAGATTCAATACCGATCCCAAAATAATCATCAAAACGCCCATTTCTGGACATAGAACAACTATAGAGGACAGAGACAACCAAACGCTTGGACAAAGATTCCTGGTTTAGGAGGGACACGTATAACCTGAAGTAATCATCCTCGTTTAGGACAGACAGGTGTAACCTAAAGTATCAGCCTGGTTTAAGACAGACAGGTGTAACCTGAAGTTATCACCCTGGTTTAGGACAGACAGATATAACCTGAAGCAATCATCTTGGTTTAGGACAGACAGGTAAAACCTGAAGCAATCATCCTGGTTTAGGACAGACAGGTATAATCTGAAGCAATCATCCTGGTTTAGGACAGACAGGTATAACCTGAAGCAATCATTCTGGTTTAGGACAGACAGGTATAACCTGAAGCAATCATTCTGGTTTAGGACAGACAGGTGTAATCTGAAGCAATCATCCTGGTTTAGGACAGACAGGTAAAACCTGAAGCAATCATCCTGGTTTAGGACAGACAGGTATAACCTGAAGTAATCATCCTGGTTTAGAACAGACAGGTAAAACCTGAAGCAATCATCCTGGTTTAGGACAGACAGGTATAACCTGAAGTAATCATCCTGGTTTAGAACAGACAGGTATAACCTGCAGCAATCATCCTGGTTTAGGACAGACAGGTATAACCTGAAGCAATCATCCTGGTTTAGGACAGACAGGTGTTATCTGAAGTAATCATCCTGGTTTAGGATAGAAAGGTATAACCTGAAGTAATCATCCTGGTTTAGGACAGACAGGTATAACCTGAAGCAATCATCCTGGTTTAGGACAGACAAGTAAAACCTGAAGCAATCATCCTGGTTTAGGACAGACAGGTATAACCTGAAGTAATCATCCTGGTTTAGAACAGACAGGTATAACCTGCAGCAATCATCCTGGTTTAGGACAGACAGGTATAACCTGAAGCAATCATCCTGGTTTAGGACAGACAGGTGTAATCTGAAGTAATCATCCTGGTTTAGGATAGACAGGTATAACCTGAAGTAATCATCCTGGTTTAGGACAGACAGGTAAAACCTGAAGTAATCACCCTGGTTTATGACAGACAGGTATAACCTGAAGTAATCATCCTGGTTTAGGAAAGACAGGTAAAACCTGAAGCAATCATCCTGGTTTAGGACAGACAGATATAACCTGAAGTTATCATCTTGGTTTAGGACAGACAGATATAACCTGAAGCAATCATCCTGGTTTAGGACAGACAGGTATAACCTGAAGCAATCATCCTGGTTTAGGACAGACAGGTATAACCTGAAGCAATCATCCTGGTTTAGGACAGACATAATCATCCTGGTTTAGGACAGACAGGTATATCCTGAAGCAATCATCCTGGTTTAAGACAGACAGGTATTACCTGAAGTAATCATCCTGGTTTAGGACAGCCAGATATAACCTGAAGCCATCATCCTGGTTTAGGACAGACAGGTATAACCTGAAGCAATCATCCTGGTTTAGGACAGACATAATCATCCTGGTTTAGGACAGACAGGTATATCCTGAAGTAATCATCCTGGTTTAGGACAGACAGGTATAACCTGAAGTAATGATCCTGGTTTAGGACAGACATAATCATCCTGGTTTAGGACAGACAGGTATAACCTGAAGCAATCATCCTGGTTTAGGACAGACATAATCATCCTGGTTTAGGACAGACATAATCATCCTGGTTTAGGGCAGACAGGTATAACCTGAAGTAATCACCCTGGTTTAGGACAGACAGGTATAACCTGAAGTAATGATCCTGGTTTAGGACAGACAGGTGTAACCTGAAGCAATCATCCTGGTTTAGGACAGACAGGTGTAACCTGAAGAAATCATCCTGGTTTAGGACAGACGGGTGTAGCCTGAAGCAATCATCCTGGTTTAGGACAGACAGATATAACCTGAAGCAATCATCTTGGTTTAGGACAGACAGATATAACCTGAAGCCATCATCCTGGTTTAGGACAGACAGGTATAACCTGAAGCAATCATCTTGGTTTAGGACAGACAGGTATAACCTGAAGTAATCATCCTGGTTTAGGACAGACAGGTATAACCTAAAGAAATCATCCTGGTTTAGGACAGACAGATATAACCTGAAGCCATCATCCTGGTTTAGGATAGACAGGTATAACCTGAAGCCATCATCCTGGTTTAGGACAGACAGGTGTAACCTGAAGCAATCATCCTGGTTTAGAACAGACAGGTATAACCTGAAGTAATCATCCTGGTTTAGGACAGACAGGTGTAACCTGAAGTAATCATTCTGGTTTAAGACAGTCAGGTATAACCTGAAGCAATCATCCTGGTTTAGGACAGACATAATCATCCTGGTTTAGGGCAGACAGGTATAACCTGAAGTAATCACCCTGGTTTAGGACAGACAGGTATAACCTGAAGTAATGATCCTGGTTTAGGACAGACATAATCATCCTGGTTTAGGACAGACAGGTATAACCTGAAGCAATCATCCTGGTTTAGGACAGACATAATCATCCTGGTTTAGGGCAGACAGGTATAACCTGAAGTAATCACCCTGGTTTAGGACAGACAGGTATAACCTGAAGTAATCATCCTGGTTTAGGACAGACAGGTGTAACCTGAAGTAATCATCCTGGTTTAGGACAGACGGGTATAACCTGAAGCAATCAACCTGGTTTAGCACAGACAGGTGTAACCTGAAGCAATCATTCTGGTTTAGGACAGACAGGTATAACCTGAAGTAATCATCCTGGTTTAGGACAGACAGGTATAACCTGAAGTAATCATCCTGGTTTAGACAGACAGATATAACCTGAAGCAATCATTCTGGTTTAGGACAGACAGGTGTAATCTGATGCAATCATTCTGGTTTAGGACAGACAGATATAACCTGAAGCAATCATCCTGGTTTAGCACAGACAGATATAATCTGAAGCAATCATCCTGGTTTAGGACAGACAGATATAACCTGAAGTAATCATCCTGGTTTAGGACAGACAGGTATAACCTGAAGCAATCATCCTGGTTTAGGACAGACAGGTATAACCTGAAGCAATCATCCTGGTTTAGGACAGACAGATATAACCTGAAGTAATCATCCTGGTTTAGGACAGACAGATATAACCTGAAGCAATCATCCTGGTTTAGGACAGACAAATATAACCTGAAGTAATCATCCTGGTTTAGGACAGACAGGTATAACCTGAAGCAATCATCCTGGTTTAGGACAGACAGGTGTAACCTGAAGTAATCATCCTGGTTTAGAACAGACAGATAAAACCTGAAGCAATCATCCTGGTTTAGGACAGACAGGTATAACCTGAAGCAATCATCCTGGTTTAAGACAGACAGATATAACCTGAAGTAATCACCCTGGTTTATGACAGACAGGTATAACCTGAAGCAATCATCCTGGTTTAGGACAGACAGATATAACCTGAAGCAATCATCCTGGTTTAGAACAGACAGATAAAACCTGAAGCAATCATCCTGGTTTAGGACAGACAGGTATAACCTGAAGCAATCATCCTGGTTTAAGACAGACAGATAAAACCTGAAGCAATCATCCTGGTTTATGACAGACAGGTATAACCTGAAGCAATCATCCTGGTTTAGGACAGACAGGTATGACCTGAAGCAATCATCCTGGTTTAGGACAGACAGGTGTAACCTGAAGTAATCATCCTGGTTTAGAACAGACAGATAAAACCTGAAGCAATCATCCTGGTTTAGGACAGACAGGTATAACCTGAAGCAATCATCCTGGTTTAAGACAGACAGATATAACCTGAAGTAATCACCCTGGTTTATGACAGACAGGTATAACCTGAAGCAATCATCCTGGTTCAAGACAGACAGGTATAACCTGAAGCAATCATCCTGGTTTAGGACAGACAGGTATAACCTGAAGCAATCATCCTGGTTTAGGACAGACAGATATAACCTGAAGTAATCATCCTGGTTTAGGACAGACAGGTGTAACCTGAAGCAATCATCCTGGTTTAGGACAGACAGGTGTAACCTGAAGCAATCATCCTGGTTTAGGACAGACAGATATAACCTGAAGTAATCATCCTGGTTTAGGACAGACAGGTGTAACCTGAAACAATCATCCTGGTTTAGGACAGACAGATATAACCTGAAGCAATCATCCTGGTTTAGGACAGACAGGTGTAACCTGAAGTAATCATCCTGGTTTAGGACAGACAGGTGTAACCTGAAGCAATCATCCTGGTTTAGGACAGACAGGTGTAACCTGAAGTAATCATTCTGGTTTAAGACAGTCAGGTATAACCTGAAACAATCATCCTGGTTTAGGACAGACAGGTATAACCTGAAGTAATCATTTTTTCTTTTTAAGTTAGTTATCTTCACAAAAAATAACAATTTTACAAATTTCTAACCATTTATTAATGTTTTACATACATTAAATAACTCACTTATAACATATAAATACACCCATATCACAAATGCTTTAAGGTTCATCTTTACACTGCAAATAAAACAGCCGTCTTGCAGTAGATGCACAGCTTAAAACAGCATGTAAAGCTTCTAAATAATCTACTCCCATACCTTTATAATATTACAATGTATGTAAGGGGATACATTACTTTGGTCGACCATCTTACTTTTCAAAACAAATTTGCATAATGACTGATAATACCATGACACATTGAAATATTTATTTTAAATGGGGGGTCATGGGTCGATTTTTCAAGTTATTTCACTTTGAAATTATCGATTTTGGCAGGAAATTTGTATAGAAGTATTGGGAAAAGATCAAATTTTTACAAAATTTTGTTAATCTGCATTTGATTAAAACAATTTTTTCATTACTTTTCAACCAAAAACTAACACAAGAAAGTCCAAATCTTTCCCGAAACAACGATATATATTTTGTCATAGGTCATGGACCATCTTTTTTCATGAATTTTCATCAAAAATAAACAATAGCGCTAAAGTTTAAAGCTGTTCAAAGTAAAATTGATGTCGTGTTTCAAATCGAAAATGGACATTTTTTTGTTTCACAGGTAAATTTTATCGATAACGTTATTTTTACCGTAACGTATCCCCTTAAGGGAAAATCCAGCTTAATTTATAGCACGATCTGAACAAAAACAAAATGTTTAGAATCATTTAAAAACAAAAGTAACACATAAGATATAAGATTTGCTGAATTTTACATCTAGACCCTGTAATACTTTATTTTCTATGTGTGTAGTTTAAGCTGTACATAAACTGAATTTTTTTTTAGGTCAAATACAACCATTTTATTTGAAGAATAACCACAAACTTTAACAAAAACCTCTCAATCATGACATCTATATATAAAACATTACAGGAGACAGAATAACCACAAACTTTAACCAAAACCTCTCAATCATGACATCTATATATAAAACATTACAGGAGACAAACATCTTCTAAAATCATAAGTTACACATGTACAGAAATTATATGTACAACATGATTGTTTGTACTTTTACTTGCACAATCTCCATACTGTTTTACAGAATTTTCTCCAATTATGTTTAGTTCACCTTTTTGAAAAAGTTTCCCTTAAACCATATATATATATATAACAAAACTTTTTTTTTCAGTATTCAAGATGTTTTAGTAGTTAAAGAAATTACCTGTAATCATTGATTATCTAGGGGTGACAATTCCTCACTACTTTTAGAGATTACCTGAAATTTCTAAAAAGTCAGATTAATAGACCCTAGTTTCTCCTAATTGACACTCACTAAGTTGTAAAATTGCAAATGCATTTACTTAATAACTGGGATGTTGTTAAATTTCTGTACAGATTTTACAAACTTTAGACATTTTTCTTAACCTTAATGGAAGATACAAGTTCTTCTTCAGAAAAAGTAGTAGATTACACTGGCAATTTTGTTAACATTAATTTAACGTAAAAAATTAGCATTTAATTAGTGTTAATCGAGCTTTAATTGTTTATTTGACTTATGAAAGGATATGGAGTATATGAACATGAAACCACAACACATATGTTAACTACAACTGCATCTAATTTTTATGAGTTGTATGGCCATTTCTGAAAATTATTCCTCATCAGCAGCACTAGAACCAAAACAAAGGAAATCCACAATTCAAAATGTCCAAAATGCATAAACCAAACAAAATCCAAATATTTATAGCTAAGGGCAAAACTACAATGGAGGGAGTTAAACATTAGGTTATAGAATTTACATAAATTTATATAGTGGTTAAAAACAAAGTGCACACATGAGAAGTAATGTCATGTACAAGTATACCATATCTAAAAAATAAAGATCATACATGTTAAGTTTAACAACAAGTTCACTTAAAAATTTAACAAAAAAGCATTACTCAACAGGAATATAAACGTTAAAAAGTTTAACGCTTAATTAATGTTAATGATTAACATTAAATAAACATTAAAAATTTAAATGTTAAACTAATATTAATTGAACATTAAATCAGTGTTACATTAATGTTTATAATTGATATTAACAATATTTCAATGTTAAGACAATTGTAAAAGATTTCTCCCCTTCTTGATTTATTTTAGCAGAGATATCATTGAATTCACTCTTTACTGATGGAGAACCTGTTATACTAACAACTCACATATAATAATGAAATGTTTAAATGCAATGTCAATTGTAGAATGTCATACTATAAGAGGATAAACTTCATCACTTCACTCTTTACACTTGTAATTAATTCCCACTTAAATGAAAGGAAACCATGTGTTATAAAAATGTTTGCAACAACAACAAAAGTATGTCAAAAAGACATAAAGCCCCATTGTGCAACATTTCCACTTTAGTAGATAGGGGATAAAATGCTTGAAATAAAATGTTACAATAAGATATCTATTTTAAATGCATTTAGTGTCCTCTTCATTGAAGAGATTCTAAAATAAAACTAAAGTATTTGTAGGAAATGCTTAAAATTAATACCTCAAGCTAGGTCACGACAAGATAATAGATTCTTATCCACTTATTTTGAAAATATTTGGGCAGGTGATCTTCTCTAGCAAAAGGTAATGATCTTCAGTGAAGATAAGTTGAAGCAGATTGTAACACTTGGCCTGCAAAGATGTGGGCAGTTTGAAGGCTTTTTACTTAAATTCTTAACAAAATGCATTAAAAATTCTGTAAATTAAAAAGAATTTTTGTAAAAATTTCAAAATAAAATCAAAATTACCCATCTAAAGTTATGGCGGGTGGAGATGAGAATCTACATATCAATTTGATAATAGATTTTCCTACTTATGCCCTGTGTAATAGCCCTATCATGACTAAGTCTTTGTATGGATATTTAAACCAAACCATGGCACAGAAAACAATAATTTAAAGGGATTGCAATTATGGTTAACACAGATAATAGGTGTAACTAGAACTCAGAGGAAGTCAGGAAGGGCCTCGCCACTAAAATATCAAAGTTTTTCTCAAACAGATTTACCTAAAAGTGAATATGCCAATAATCACAAGGTACTGAATCTTTGTGTAAAATTTCAGATCTGTATCACTAATAGTTTTGAAGTTTTAAGGGGCTCACACAGGGTACCCACCTCAAGTCGCAAGGTCGCTTTTAAAAAGGCATATTTTGGCGGAGGTTGCAGGTCGTTTATTGGCATAGGTCAATTTTATGAAGTGTAGGTCAAAAGTCGCCCTTAAAAAGCCCTCAGGTCGCAGTTTGTTTTTAACCCTGCGGGAGCCACTTTTAACGTTCACAAAAAATTCTGAACTGACAGAAAAACAAGGTGGAAACTAAAGGACCCCTGAATCCTCCATACAGGTCCATATTCTCTATACTGATAGTTTTTGGCTTCATTGGTTGGAATTACCACAAGTACATAGGTCCATATTATTAGATATTTATTCTCTATACTGATAGTTTTTGGCTTCATTGGTTGGTTTTACCAAAAGTACAAATGTATATTATGGCTAAATTCAATATTTGATAGTTTATCATGTTATAGAAGATAGACTTTGTAAGACTTCTGTCTGAGTGCTCCAGATACTGTTGGTTGATTTCCTCACTTCTATAGTTATAGAGCGCACCTGCAATAAAAATGATCAAAATCATAGCTGTTAATCTTATAAGTGAGGGGATTCTAATATTTTGCTTAACATGTTTCAGTTTAATTTGCTGGGACAAGTTTTAAAATTTAACCTTTTCTTTAAAGTTAAAATAAATAGATATGCTTTTTTGAATTTAATGTTGAAGATCAAAATGTCCCTATTGTTATAGTTTATTTTAAGTTTTTTTCACCCTACCGATTGATTTTACTTTTCAAAGTAATGAATATAAAAAGGCAGAGCTGACTTTTTAAATCAACTACAGTGTATATAGCTAGCCAAATTTAAACTCCAAAAACACAGATTCAATAGTCATTAAAACTTCAATTTCAATTAACTTTTGAATTGCAATTACGGCTTCGGACTTTGCGTTCAGCCTTTTATTTTTCTCATTACTTACAAGTTGTTTAAAATATCCTGTCTCCTTCCGTTTTTCTGTGTATCTTTCAGTAACAAACTGTGTCACACAAGCTTTTTATCATTACTTACAAGTTGTGTAAAATATCCTGTCTCTCTTGGTTTTTCTGTGTATCTTTCAGTAACAAACTGTGTCACACAAGCTTTTTATCATTACTTACAAGTTGTGTAAAATATCCTGTCTCTCTGGGTTTTTCTGTGCATCTTTCAGTAACAAACTATGTCACACAAGCTTTTTATCATTACTTACAAGTTGTGTAAAATATCCTGTCTCTCTGGGTTTTTCTGTGTATCTTTCAGTAACAAACAGTGTCACACAAACTTTTTATCATTACTTACAAGTTGTGTAAAATATCCTGTCTCTCTGGGTTTTTCTGTGTATCTTTCAGTAACAAACTGTGTCACACAAACTTTTTATCATTACTTACAAGTTGTGTAAAATATCCTGTCTCTCTGGGTTTTTCTGTGTATCTTTCAGTAACAAACTGTGTCACACAAGCTGTTAATCATTACTTACAAGTTGTGTAAAATATCCTGTCTCTCTGGGTTTTTCTGTGCATCTTTCAGTAACAAACTGTGTCACACAAACTTTTTATCATTACTTACAACTTGTGTAAAATATCCTGTCTCTCTGGGTTTTTCTGTGTATCTTTCAGTAACAAACTGTGTCACACAAACTTTTTATCATTACTTACAAGTTGTGTAAAATATCCTGTCTCTCTGGGTTTTTCTGTGTATCTTTCAGTAACAAACTGTGTCACACAAGCTGTTAATCATTACTTACAAGTTGTGTAAAATATCCTGTCTCTCTGGGTTTTTCTGTGTATCTTTCAGTAACAAACTGTGTCACACAAACTTTTTATCATTACTTAAAAGTTGTGTAAAATATCCTGTCTCTCTGGGTTTTTCTGTGCATCTTTCAGTAACAAACTGTGTCACACAAACTTTTTATCATTACTTACAAGTTGTGTAAAATATCCTGTCTCTCTGGGTTTTTCTGTGTATCTTTCAGTAACAAACTGTGTCACACAAGCTGTTAATCATTACTTACAAGTTGTATAAAATATCCTGTCTCTCTGGGTTTTTCTGTGTATCTTTCAGTAACAAACTGTGTCACACAAACTTTTTATCATTACTTACAAGTTGTGTAAAATATCCTGTCTCTCTGGGTTTTTCTGTGTATCTTTCAGTAACAAACTGTGTCACACAAGCTTTTTATCATTACTTACAAGTTGTGTAAAATATCCTGTCTCTCTGGGTTTTTCTGTGTATCTTTCAGTAACAAACTGTGTCACACAAACTTTTTATCATTACTTACAAGTTGTGTAAAATATCCTGTCTCTCTGGGTTTTTCTGTGTATCTTTCAGTAACAAACTGTGTCACACAAACTTTTTATCATTACTTAAAAGTTGTGTAAAATATCCTGTCTCTCTGGGTTTTTCTGTGTATCTTTCAGTAACAAACTGTGTCACACAAACTTTTTATCATTACTTAAAAGTTGTGTAAAATATCCTGTCTCTCTGGGTTTTTCTGTGTATATTTCAGTAACAAACTGTGTCACACAAACTTTTTATCATTACTTACAAGTTGTGTAAAATATCCTGTCTCTCTGGGTTTTTCTGTGTATCTTTCAGTAACAAACTGTGTCACACAAGCTGTTAATCATTACTTACAAGTTGTATAAAATATCCTGTCTCTCTGGGTTTTTCTGTGTATCTTTCAGTAACAAACTGTGTCACACAAACTTTTTATCATTACTTAAAAGTTGTGTAAAATATCCTGTCTCTCTGGGTTTTTCTGTGTATATTTCAGTAACAAACTGTGTCACACAAGCTGTTAATCATTACTTACAAGTTGTGTAAAATATCCTGTCTCTCTGGGTTTTTCTGTGTATCTTTCAGTAACAAACTGTGTCACACAAACTTTTTATCATTACTTACAAGTTGTGTAAAATATCCTGTCTCTCTGGGTTTTTCTGTGTATCTTTCAGTAACAAACTGTGTCACACAAACTTTTTATCATTACTTAAAAGTTGTGTAAAATATCCTGTCTCTCTGGGTTTTTCTGTGTATCTTTCAGTAACAAACTGTGTCACACAAACTTTTTATCATTACTTAAAAGTTGTGTAAAATATCCTGTCTCTCTGGGTTTTTCTGTGTATATTTCAGTAACAAACTGTGTCACACAAACTTTTTATCATTACTTACAAGTTGTGTAAAATATCCTGTCTCTCTGGGTTTTTCTGTGTATCTTTCAGTAACAAACTGTGTCACACAAGCTGTTAATCATTACTTACAAGTTGTATAAAATATCCTGTCTCTCTGGGTTTTTCTGTGTATCTTTCAGTAACAAACTGTGTCACACAAGCTTTTTATCATTACTTACAAGTTGTGTAAAATATCCTGTCTCTCTGGGTTTTTCTGTGTATCTTTCAGTAACAAACTGTGTCACACAAGCTTTTTATCATTACTTACAAGTTGTGTAAAATATCCTGTCTCTCTGGGTTTTTCTGTGTATCTTTCAGTAACAAACTGTGTCACACAAGCTTTCTATCATTACTTACAAGTTGTGTAAAATATCCTGTCTCTCTGGGTTTTTCTGTGTATCTTTCAGTAACAAACTGTGTCACACAAGCTTTTTATCATTACTTACAAGTTGTGTAAAATATCCTGTCTCTCTGGGTTTTTCTGTGTATCTTTCAGTAACAAACTGTGTCACACAAGCTTTCTATCATTACTTACAAGTTGTGTAAAATATCCTGTCTCTCTTGGTTTTTCTGTGTATCTTTCAGTAACAAACTGTGTCACACAAGCTTTTTATCATTACTTACAAGTTGTGTAAAATATCCTGTCTCTCTGGGTTTTTCTGTGTATCTTTCAGTAACAAACTGTGTCACACAAGCTTTTTATCATTACTTACAAGTTGTGTAAAATATCCTGTCTCTCTGGGTTTTTCTGTGTATCTTTCAGTAACAAACTGTGTCACACAAGCTTTTTATCATTACTTACAAGTTGTGTAAAATATCCTGTCTCTCTGGGTTTTTCTGTGTATCTTTCAGTAAGAAACTGTGTCACACAAGCTTTTTATCGTTACTTACAAGTTGTGTAAAATATCCTGTCTCTCTGGGTTTTTCTGTGTATCTTTCAGCAACAAACTGTGTCACACAAGCTTTTTATCATTACTTACAAGTTGTGTAAAATATCCTGTCTCTCTGGGTTTTTCTGTATATCTTTCAAACTGATCGAGGCTGTCTTGTAATTTTAATGTCAAGGTATCATAATTAGCCTTTACCACCTCTAAAACCTGAAAAGTACATATGGTTAATTCAAAGTCTTTTCTAATTGATTTAAGAATTCTTTAAAAAACTAAGAAATCAAATAAAAAATACAGAATCATGCCTACAGATGCCTCTAATCCCTACCAGGGAGTTGGAGTTCAATAGGTGTTAAAAATGCCTTTGGACATACAGCTTGCCCTTCCTAATATCAACTTATTCCCATTTTCTGTTTCTGAGAAAAACTTGAAAAATCGTTTTTACAGATGTGCATACAGATGGATGTAAACAAAACTTTATGCCCCTGCCAAGATGTTGTGAAGTATAAAAATTATGAGTATGAAAAACAAATGCTTTGATGCTGCGTCATTTATGAAAAAAAAACATTGGGTGGCAAAACAATTGATTTTCATGCAGAAAATAAAGATCAAAGTAGAAAACTCATAGTAAACCCGGCCCTGAATTAGAACCCAAGATCTTTCTACTAATACATTTTTTGTACAGACATATATACAGACATGAATAAAACTTAATGCCCCTGACAAGATGTCATGGGGCATAAAAATCTAAGATATATTTACTGATTCAATACCAATGCCATATCATGTCTTAGACTAGTAGAAGCAGATATGGACCTTCAGAGTTGTTCATGTGGAAAATGTAGGTCAAAGAAAGATAACTCTTAGTAGATCCTGTAGTATCTACTGAGATCATCAATATCACCTTATAAACTAGACATTAACATTTTTATTAGAGAGAAGTATGTGTAAGCAGGTATGTATGCATGAAGAGCATGGAGAAATATTTTTGTGCCTTCAACAATTTGTGATGGGGATTTTTTTTTTATTTTGTGGGAAATGAATACTTGATGTACTTAAAAGTTTTATTTTTAAATTTGTTGAGGCCTTAAGATGTCATCAGGGGACCATCATCGACAAAACCAAACCATTGGTTTGGTATAACTTTGAAACCTGTCAAAGCCAAACCCTGAATACACAGAAAACCTGTAATATGAACCCTGAATATACAGAAAACCTGTCTAAACCAAACCCCGAATTACAATTACCATAATGCGGGTACAAACAGTAAATATACAGAAAAACTGTCTAAACCAAACCCTGAATTTACAGAAAACCTGCCTAAACCAAACCTTGAATGTACAGAAAACCTGCCTAAACCAAACCCTGAATTTACAGAAAACATGTCTAAACCAAACCCTGAATTTACAGAAAACATGTCTAAACCAAACCCTGAATATACAGAAAGTCTGTCTAAACCAAACCCTGAATAAACAGAAAACCTGTCTAAACCAAACTCTGAATACACAGAAAACCTGTCTAAACCAAACCCTGAATACACAGAAAACCTGTCTAAACCAAACCCTGAATATACAGAAAACCTGTCTTAATTAGAATGGCAGTTATCCATGGAAGATGCATGTCGCCTCCGTCTTAAAACATTCGGTAAACAGGAAGTAGCAATGTTTTGGGCATAAAATTGCCTAACACCTTATAAGTACTATGGATTGAAGCTACATGCCAAATATCAAGAATCTGTGGCATGCAGATACCCAGAAAACTGCAACACAAATTTTGCATTTTTTTGGTTGTAATACATAAAAACTTAAGTATAAATTAAACAGGAAGTAGCGATTTTTCAACAGATTTAACAGGGGTTCAGTTTTAACAGAATTACTGTACATGGTTATTGATATTACATCATGTTTTAGGTATAGAGGACTAACCTGTTCTTCTGTTAGAGAGGAAAGCTGTTTAGACGCTGCCCAGGCATCTACCTTAGGTGTAAAATGGTTCACAATGGCCCTGAAATTGATGAAATAAAAATAAAACGATAGTTGTCACTTTAATTGTTAAATGGTTCACAATGGCCCTGAAATTGATGAAATAAAAATAAAACGACCATTGTCCCTTTAATTGTTAAATGGTTCACAATGGCCCTGAAGTTGATGAAATAAAAATAAAACGACCGTTGTCACTTTAATTGTTAAATGGTTCACAATTACCCTGAAATTAATGAAATTAAAAATAAAACGACCGTTGTCACTTTAATTGTTAAATGGTTCACAATTACCCTGAATTTAATGAAATAAAAATAAAAGGTATATTGTCCCTTTAAGTTAAATGGTTCACAATGACCCTGAAATTGATGAAATAAAAATAAAACGACCGTTGTAACTTTAATTGTTAAATGGTTCACAATGGCCATGAAATTGATGAAATAAAAATAAAATGATAGTTGTCAGTTTTATGTCACAATGGCCTTTTAATTGATGGAACGAAAACAAAACAAAACTTGACTTTCCAGGAAATGTTTATCAGTAAAGAGATGTAATACGTGTACACAAACATGACTTAATGTACTATTAAAGTACATAAATTCGTGGACCTCATTTTTTGTGGATTGGAAATAAAATCAAGTTTATGGATCAACTTCTGGTTTTACAGTTTTTTTACAGAAATCATTGGTTTTTTTTTACCTCTAAAGATTTAAATTTGGTGTTTTGCCTGATCCATAAAAACCATGGAAACTGGGTCATCACTTTGATTTACATCGATTTCCTTGGCAGAACGTCACGTTTGACACAAAAATTGCTGACACAGGGTTATGTTGCTTCTCTGTTGCCGTCTTCACTCAAGACATTTTACCATAGACACCATGCACTTGTAGACATTTGAAAGTATGGGATTTCTATCTCTCAAATTAGTGCAGATGTTGGTTTGTCGTAGGAATTTGTTTCGTCTTCCTTTACTGGATTTGACGCACTGAATTCGAAATTAACAACACAAATGATGTGCTATAGCAGGCAGGAACAGCTTACTCTTCTGGAGCACCTGAGTTCACTCTTGTTATCACTTGAGTTCGTGTTGTTGATTTTGTGTTTTGTGTTTGTTTGTGCTGTTTATTTTTCATGTTTACCGGACCCTCAAATGCCCCATTGGTGCCTCTTTGCTTCTTTGAAATAAATTGATTCGGAAGGACATGTATCAACTTCTACTGATATACATGTAAATTAGTACATATGAAGTACACACTAACCTTATATTAACTAGATGGTTTGTGAGTCGAGCTGCTGAATCTTTACTCTCTCCATTGTTAGTGGTATACCTTAATGCTGAAATATAACATGAGAAATATTACAAGTCGTACCAAGGGAAGAAAATCTTGACAAAATTTAAAACCAGTCACAAAATGAAAGATCTATGATGATTATTGTTCATATCCTGATGAATATGGCTATTGTGTAATAAGTTTTATGGTGGTATCATACTTCCATCATTAGGGGTGTTACAATACCACTTCCCCAGGATCTGATACAGATCACAATACCTGGCTTACGATAGAATTTTTTGGGTCTTTTGACTCGTTCCCCTGTGCTCCACTCACAAAAAGACTGAAAAATTCTATCACTCGTGAAAGATCAGCCAGTCTTTTCCAAGAACTTATGTAAGAACCTATTATACTTTGTTATCAAATTAAGACTCACCCATAGAATACACATTATCGAAGACTTGATGCATTCTAATAATTTCATAGTATAACTCGTCATAGCTGTTAGGATTTGGCAAGAATGTGTCTCCATAGGTTATAAAAGTGTTAAATACATTCACTATCTAAAATACAAATAAATAAAGACAGAATGTATCTCCATAGGTTATAAAAGTATTAAATACATTCACTATCTAAAATTTTAAAAAAACTGATATGTAGAACATGTAGAATAAGTTTGTTTATGCAAGCAAAAATGATGTGTGGAAATTCTGTAAATTTTTAAATATAAGTTCAAAGGGCAACAACATAAGGGCAATGATGAATCTAAATGCTAAGCATTCCTACTCACTCCTTAAAACATGAATGGTTCATCTCAAAATGATATTTATTAAAAGGTGCAAGATTGAAGGTTGATTTAAATGCATATATTCTAGATAGCTGCAATGACATCTTTGATATGGAGCTACAAAGTAAATATTGCAACATATGTTAAACATATGTTTGTCATATGTTTAACATATGTTTTCATACATATGGTCACCTTACGTTGGATAATCATATGTTTTCAAACATATGTTAAACAAATGACAAACATATGTTTAACATATGGTAACAGAAACTTTACAAATTCAAAATGTGAGTCTTGCATTGGATATTCATTTAAAATGATTTTTCTTCATTTTTCTAAAACATATGTTTGTCATATGAAAACATAAAACATATGGTAAAATGTTTTCAAACATATGTTTATCAAATGGGCACCAAACATTAGGTAAACATATGTTAACCAGATGATAACATAATGTTTTTGCAAACGTATGTTTAACATATGTTGCAATTTTTTCTGTCTCTGTACTTGTAATGGAGCAAGTTGAATTGATTTTCAGAGGTTGCTGGTGATTTTAAATGACAGGGTTCCCACTAATTTTTGGACAAAAAATTCAAGGGTTTATCCAGGACTTTTCAAGGGTACTGAATTAATTTTCGAGGATTAAAATAGTCCACAAAAATTTTAAAAATCCAATATTTTTTCTGCCTTTTTTCATCAAACGGTCAACAAATCTGCATACATTGTATTACAAAATTCCAGGGTTTTTCAAGGATATTTGATAAAATTCAAGGATTTTTCCAGCTTTTTGATCATTGAAATGAAATTCAAGGACTTTTCCAGGTTACCTTGAATTCAAGGATGGCATGGTAACCCTAAATTGAGTTATAACAGAATGAAGCTCAGAAATCACCCCTCAATTTACTGGTTATGGTTTACCCTTCTGGAGGCCTATAATACATACCTTTGAACAAAGATGAAAAATATTGTTGTGCTTCTTGACGAGGCTCCCTTCATTTGATAGAATGAACTTCAGCAAGTTAATAAGGGCTGGAAGTAGAAAGTATAACAATTTGATAGAATGAATTTCAGCAAGTTAATAAGGGCTGGAAGTAGAAAGTATAACAATTTGATAGAATGAATTTCAGCAAGTTAATAAGGGCTGGAAGTAGAAAGTATAACAATTTGATAGAATGAATTTCAGCAAGTTAATAAGGGCTGGAAGTAGAAAGTATAACAATTTGATAGAATGAACTTCAGCAAGTTAATAAGGGCTGGAAGTAGAAAGTATAACAATTTGATAGAATGAATTTCAGCAAGTTAATAAGGGCTGGAAGTAGAAAGTATAACAATTTGATAGAATGAATTTCAGCAAGTTAATAAGGGCTGGAAGTAGAAAGTATAACAATTTGATAGAATGAATTTCAGCAAGTTAATAAGGGCTGGAAGTAGAAAGTATAACAATTTGATAGAATGAATTTCAGCAAGTTAATAAGGGCTGGAAGTAGAAAGTATAACAATTTGATAGAATGAATTTCAGCAAGTTAATAAGGGCTGGAAGTAGAAAGTATAACAATTTGATAGAATGAATTTCAGCAAGTTAATAAGTGCTGGAAGTAGAAAGTATAACAATTTGATAGAATGAATTTCAGCAAGTTAATAAGTGCTGGAAGTAGAAAGTATAACAATTTGATAGAATGAATTTCAGCAAGTTAATAAGAGCTGGAAGTAGAAAGTATAACAATTTAATAGAATGAACTTCAGCAAGTTAATAAGTGCTGGAAGTAGAAAGTATAACAATTTGATAGAATGAATTTCAGCAAGTTAATAAGAGCTGGAAGTAGAAAGTATAACAATTTAATAGAATGAACTTCAGCAAGTTAATAAGTGCTGGAAGTAGAAAGTATAACAATTTGATAGAATGAATTTCAGCAAGTTAATAAGAGCTGGAAGTAGAAAGTATAACAATTTAATAGAATGAACTTCAGCAAGTTAATAAGGGCTGGAAGTAGAAAGTATAACAATTTGATAGAATGAATTTCAGCAAGTTAATAAGTGCTGGAAGTAGAAAGTATAACAATTTGATAGAATGAATTTCAGCAAGTTAATAAGTGCTGGAAGTAGAAAGTATAACAATTTGATAGAATGAATTTCAGCAAGTTAATAAGGGCTGGAAGTAGAAAGTATAACAATTTGATAGAATGAATTTCAGCAAGTTAATAAGTGCTGGAAGTAGAAAGTATAACAATTTGATAGAATGAATTTCAGCAAGTTAATAAGTGCTGGAAGTAGAAAGTATAACAATTTGATAGAATGAATTTCAGCAAGTTAATAAGTGCTGGAAGTAGAAAGTATAACAATTTGATAGAATGAATTTCAGCAAGTTAATAAGTGCTGGAAGTAGAAAGTATAACAATTTGATAGAATGAATTTCAGCAAGTTAATAAGAGCTGGAAGTAGAAAGTATAACAATTTATACACATGTACATTGAAATAAAAAAATACATGTAATAATAAACCTTACTCATCCACATTTTGAACAGAGATTATCTATTTTGATTTAGGAATCAAAAAGTCATATTTGTTGTCTTTCAAGACATGTCTTTTCAGAAATCGCAACTGACTTGCATGGGGTATATCATATAGGGGTTTATTTTTGCAACTTGGTTTAATTTTGCCATGGTTTTTCACCTATTTTCCCTGGTCAACATAAATCCCACGAAAATATCCATCTAAGGCAAATCATCTATTAACACATTCGCAAACAATGAAAAATAAACCCCTAAAAAAATTTTCACATACCTTAACACACAAAAATTTTACCCGCGAAAAATAACCCGCTGAACTGTATTTACATTAAACTATATTGGGTTTTGCTCTTAGATTTGTTTTCTTACCTGTCCATAATTCTTTCCAAGGATAGTGTATCCTTACTCGACATTTCTTCTGGTAACACAGAACTCTGTGTATAATACCCAAACATTTCCTGAAACACAGTACAAATTAAAACATAACAGCATAATAGCATGTGTAGAAGATATCGAAAATATATACATCCTTTTTGATATTTCAAATATTTCTTGTTAATATCTACATGTGTTTTGATATTTTTAAATATTTCTTGTAAAATAAAGCAAATTTAAAAATTTCAATGAATTGTTTTCATTTTTAAAACAATCATATTTTCATGGTCTTAGTTCTTATAAATTTTGACAGTCTGTTTCAATGATGTGTTTCGTCAAACTACCTGATGTATCAGGGGTTCAAATTAACATTTGAGAGCAAAAGGTCCAGTACTTTTGTTAATAGAATTTTAAAAGTCCTGAACCAAAAATTGAAGGCTGGACCTCGTACCAGTGCTAATTTAAACCCCTGTTTTCAATGAAAAATATTGTGAATTGTTTTTAAGCAATTAATATTCATTTAAGATCACTTACAGATAAAGTTCTATAGGAAATACTGTATTTTTTTTATAGTCTAATCATTATATTGTACTTCACTTACAGATAAAGTTCTAAAGGGAATGTTTTCATCATGTGACTCATAACAAACTCAACCATCAGATCTGAAAATGTAAAAACAAATATGGGTCAAACAGAAATGGCTGGATTTCATTATAAAAGAGGTAGTAGAGAGAGACAGACCTGAAATCAAATCCCATAACTATGAGATCCCATGCTGATGCTGCATAACAAGTATCAATCGATTATGATAAGTCGTTGCTGAGAAAACTGTACAAAAATATTTTACCCAACTCCCCACAGCCATTTATTCAAACTTTTCTAACACTGATTTTCACTCCATGGAATACAGCTAAATATTACTCTTAAATTGTTAAAACATTAAACATATTGATTAAAGTCATATTTAAAGGCATGAACAAATTTTAAATAAAATTTACTGCATTACAGATATTGCACAAATTAAAATAAAATTTACTGCATTACAGATATTGCAGTCTTGTGATGCCAAATCTTGCTTTTGCACTGCCTTTTTATATCATTTTTTCCCTTTGAAAGAATTGCTTATAGTCATACTCACCTAACACAGCACAGACCAGAGGCCTTGATGGTATGTCTTTATCAACTTTTATCTTCCTGTGTCTCATTGGCTAAAAATAGAAAATTAATGATTTTTGAAACATGAATATGTCCATAAGACCTAATGTCCCACCTTGCAACACTGGGAACAGATGGACAGACAAACAGTTGGACCCAAACACTATATGCCCCCTACTTTTTTTAGATTGGACATAAAAATAAAACTGTATAAAATGTTTATAAATGTTTAAAGACTTTATTAATTTTCATACTCTAGAAGAATAATAATTCTTGGAGTTTTTTTCTTGTTATGAAAATTTATTAATGAATATTTCTATGAATTTCTATGAGCTGGGAAACTTATGTACTTAATTTTCTTACTGCTAAGCCTTCAATAAAGAGTAAGTTAAAACATTTACTTAACCTGGATTGGGAAATAACCTAAATGTCTACAAATCCCTCTCTAGTTTGCAGTTTGTGTGTGTTGCCTTTGTAAATGTCCCCCAATGAGCTAGAGAGAGTTTTAATACACCCATAAAATAATAATCAATAATATGTATCTGTGCATAACAAATACTATAAATTACCTAGAGAAAATCCATTGTTCAATAAAAATTAATCAACTCATTTAAGACAGAAGCACCAAAGAGACATTGAGATGTCGGAAGCAATTTTAGATAATATCAAACAGATAGAGAACTAAGGTGCTCCTGAAGCTAAATAGTAAGAAAATAAACTACTTTGAAAGTTCTATTTTTCATGGTTTTCGAAGGTCAGGCAAAACATGATTTTGATTCTCAATGATTTCTTTGATGAATTAACTGAAAATACAAATTTTTGAATCTACCTTTAAAATTGATAATTTTACAGTATTAGGTTAAAGAACCATCAATGCAAGGGCTTATCTAGAAATAATTAAATGGAAGGGAGTGGAAGACACTTTTCTTACACCCAACCATGCACAATTTTAATATGTTTTTCTTTTATGTTGCGTTGGGAAAATATCTAAAAATTCCACCCCCCATATTATACATTTTGTAACTATAATGCCTTCCTAACCTATCGTCCCCATCCCCCTAAAGTAAATTCTGGAATAACAGAATAACCTTGTCTGATATTTAATATCAATTCCTTCTTTCTAAATTTTCTATCTTATATTGTTCTTACCATTCTATGTAGAGAAACTCTGAAGTTCATGTTGATATCATGCATCAGAGAGTTAGCATACTGGTCCTGAAAAATAATACCATAAATATCACACCTTTCAATATTCTAAGGATGTTCGCTACTATTATTGAAAATAAATAGGTTTCAAATTTGATGCCTTAAATGAAAAGATAATAGTAAAAGGTATAAAATAAGCAAAAAATTTTGATAGGTTCGTGACCTCGTTTTCAAGATAATTGACGTTAAAGTTTTGGCGGGAAAAGGTTTTCTCTGACTTTTTCATAGGTTTAGCATTAGCACTATTTAGCTGTTAAAACCCATGACAGAATAAATAGGATTTGATAAAACTTTGTCTATTACCTCTTAATGGCATATTAAAGACATTATATACAAGAAAATAGAGGGTTCGTGGGCAAAAATTTTAACCCTATTTTGATGGTAAAATCCAGAGGATTCTGAAAAAAATGACAGAAAAACCAAAACAAGACCAGCGAGCATCCTTAAATCAACCCTTATTAAACTCTGTAAGTCAAAAATGGCCAGATTTTGTTAAACAGGAAGTAGGTAAACAATAAACCTGAAATTTAATCCCATACTTTTGGACCCAAACCTGATGCTGTATACTAAATATTAGAGGCTGTGATTAGTAGTTGCTGGGAAAACTGTTACCCGCCCTACATTTACTATTTAATAACCAAGATTTTTAACTTGGTGAAATCCAGCCAAAAAACCATAAGAAAGAGTGTGTTTCAGATGAATAAATTCTATGGAAATTAAGCAATTAAGCCACTAGTTTAGTAGACAACAAAACAGTAAAGCACATGGACATACACTTTTTTCTTGCTTAATTTAATCTTTTTTCCATTTTCTTTAAAAAAAGCCACCAAATTGTCATAATCTATTTACTCTGAATAAGATGAAAATTTTCTCAATGAAAGCAGAGAGGTACCAAGATGGCATTTAAATGTCAAAAGTAAGAAAGGGCAACAACAAAATCAGTAAACACAAGCGAGAACATGAAGAAACAGACAATATAAAAACAAAAAACAACTGAATAGCAATCAACAACACAAACTCAGATGCTCTGTAATGGTAAGCGATTACTGCTTGTTGCAACACACTGGTCATGTTAC
Source organism: Arcuatula senhousia (assembly GCA_963971305.1). NCBI lineage: Eukaryota > Metazoa > Mollusca > Bivalvia > Mytilida > Mytilidae > Arcuatula > Arcuatula senhousia. The sequence goes on from OZ020305.1 coordinate 1,282,933, forward strand.
CAATTCTCACCTCAGATATACAGGTCAGGATAATCAAACATAATTTGGCATTGTTGTGTTGGATTTCATCTGGAATTACAAAAACAAAGTATATAGGCATTGTTATGTAGAATTTCACCTTAAAGTACAAAATGGAATCCTTTATTTATAAAACATTTATGTAATTAATTAATGGTCGATCTTTGAATAATCAAGATATGAATCACAAAGCAATATTTCAATAACTGTTCTAAGCTTTTAATGTTCAGGCTCCAAAGCTTTAAAAAACATTTTCACTATTGCATAGAATGAGAAGATTGCAGATGGTAACAACTAAAAACTATCATGTTACCTGCACTTTAAAATTTTCAGTTTTACAAGAAATAGATAAGTTATGTGCATACAATTGCATTACATAATAAGAGAACTATAAGAGAAAGCTACATGCAAAATATCAAAGAGCTTTGACATGTATTTGCCAAGAAAACTGTGATGGAAATTTGTGTGATGTCCCAGAACAATAGACAACCAAAACTGCCAAAAAGCAGACGTTTTGAAATGTGGTGATTTGTCCAGAAGAATTTGCTTAGGTCTAGCTAAAATTCTTACATACTACACTTAGATCAATAGGCAAAAATTTATTTATAGCTTGAGGTCTGGCAAAACATAAACATATTTCAAAACCTCTGCAAAAAGACTCCTATATGTCTAATTAAAACTGACCTTTGGTGTCTTGTATGACTATAGAGCTATACTCTAGGAAGGTTACTAATAGATTAGTAGGCTGACATGCTGGCTCTAACAGGGAAGGGTCTGTCTGTGGGGCTGAAACAAAGCAGATTATTATACATGTACTTCAATAGGTTTTTTCTATATAAGATACAGGTAAATATTTAAACCATTTCATCTTGAATTCGGTAAAAGTCCTGTATCCCTAGGAAAACAGTCAAAACCGTAACTTTATTTTGCAGGGTTTTTAATGATTGACGGTAGGCATGGCTAGATTACGCTAGAAAGAGTGCACAGTAGGCATGGCTTTAGTTAAGAGCTTATCGATTCAGTACAGAGACTCTGTTCAGTATAATAAAACAAATGTTTACTGGTCATTCAAAAACAGCACGTTTGTGTTCCTTCGGTACTTACCATTTCCTCAGAGCTACACGCCTCTGAAATAGTAAGTACCTCCTGGAAACAAATGTATTGTTTGCCTCTTGACCAGTTCACAATTGAACTTAATGCATATGAAACAACAATTTCTGCTAATATCAGAGCTGATTCAAAATAAGTGTACTTGAGTCTACTGGGCGACACCTACCTAAATATTTTAAGTGACAATTTATATGATAAATCTTGTGGTTAGGTGAGAAAATGTGCTCCATGTCCTAGACATGATCACCAGGACTTAGAATCCAGCACAGCACTGTTTAGTTCAATAGATTTTTGTCTATGGATGTTTTACTCTTATCTCCTTTTTTTCAATATGGTTGCTTTATTTCAATATTTCAAGTTGGTTGGTTTCATTTTTCTCAAATAAATTTCTGATTCTCTTTAGTCACCCATTATATGGTTACCTACTGAATATTAAAACATTTTGCAGGTATCTTATTGTGAGAAAAATGAGGGACTGCAAAGACGGTAAAAATTTATACCAAGTAAAAACAGTATAACTATAAATAAGCAATACCAACCTTCTAACGGGCTACCAGGTGACAATACAGGTGATGAAGGGGGCGTGGCAGGTGTGGATTGCGTATGTGTCTACAACAGAGAAAACAAGAGATAAGGGCTATCCCAGAAATAAATGTATCAAGGGGAAGGGGTATAGAGACACTTTTTTCAAACCCCACTTCCCATTTACTTTTTAAATTTACTTACAAGAATACAAGTTAATTGACTAATTATCGACCCTCAAGGGGCAATGACAATACAAACAATAATGATTTAGAGGCATACACATTGTATGAATTGTTAATATAAGTTACATACTGTGGATTCATTTATTTTCGTGGGTACCAATTTTTGTGGTTTGATAAAAAAGGATTATATCGTGGATTATTAAATTCGTGGTTCTAAAGTCTGCAGCATACAGATCAATGTTAAATTTCCTTTTTGTGGGGTATTAAATTTCGTGGGTAAAGGCCCTGCACAAAAACCACGAAAATTGATACCCCGCGAAAAATAATGAAACCACAGTATACTATATTAGAAAACAATTAGATGTGGAATGCACATGACACAGCTCATATAACAAGTGGTAATAAAAAAAACACAATGGAAAACTGCTAGCAGCCTTCAATAAGGCAAGTAGGCGCTGCTCGCCGTTCTGCAATTGGCCCATGGTCTAAATATAAACCAACTAATATTCAAGTTAGGAAACTTTTGTAATTTGCATTTAATTGTCTGATTAGTGGATACAAGTTTTGGAAGAACAAACTTCATTGAAAAGTACATATTCATGAATATGGTCGCTGTACAGGAAACATGCAATGAATAATTTAAAGACAAAGGTGTAACCATCACTTATATATCTGTCATGCCTGGATCATTGCAATTACCAGTGACAATTGTTTAATGTTGTTTTCATAACATCTGCTAATTCATCTGATTTTTTAACACGACACATTTCTTAAACAATTTATCTACTCCTTTTAAGTATAAAGCAAGTAGAAACAACAAGACTAATTTAGGGCTTTTCCACAATTAAATGTGTGTGGGGGGAGACACTTTATTCTTTACCCCACCACCCATCTAATAATAATTAATTTTTTATCATTGTTTCTGAATAAAATCTCTCTCAAACACCCACTACCCAACATATATGTAATAGAAGTTCCTCCCCCACACGTCAAATTATGGAACAGCCCTTAATCTATTGAAGATATTCACCAAATATTTATGGCAAGACTAAATGAAATTTTGTGAAATCCACCTTACATGTGTGAGAGCTGTTATGAAGTTTCTGTTGAGGTGGATGGCTTCATACAGGGCCAGCAGAATGGAATCATTGGATCTGAAAAAAATAAATAAATGTTCTGAAATATAATTTAAACATTGAAAATCAAAGAACCAAAATATTATATGATGCTCCACCTCAGAAAAAGTCTTTTACTTCATGTATAAATACATTAGACCAAAAGGTTTATGCGATTTGGGAGGGAATGACAAATAGACTAACAGACAGATGTTAACAAACTGATCCAAACACTATAAACACTTTTAAAGGTAAAGTATAAAAATAGATGCACCTAGAAAAAAAGTCTTCCAGTCAAATTCAAAATCTGGTCTCTGTGTCAAGGGCTGGCTTTAATCTTTGAAGATTTTATTGTCAGCTATAGCAAGAGTCAAGTTTAAAATTAGGACTGGCAATTTTTCCTAAACATTTTCTCATCTTATGAATGTTTTAAAAGAACGTTAAACAAATCTCAATGTATGGTGAACTTGATGAAATTTAAGGTTAAAAAAAAATCATCATGCAAGATGGAGAGCAGCAATCTCTGGTCATGCAGAAGACTGCTGGCTGTCATCCATTGTGAATTTTTAAAATTGCTCTTTGTTTCGTTAATTTAGGTTTCATCATGCAAACTTATTCCACACCCCATTATCATCTATTCTGTAAAATATTAGTGCTATCGTAATTCCTATTTTAATCATCATACTTTACTGCTGCTATCTGTTTTTCATCTGGAACAAACATATTTCCAACCTTTAAAAAGATAATAGGAGAAATGTTAATTCATGAAATATTCATTAAACATTAAAAAGATAACCTTCTAATAGTTATAATTGTACAAAAACATTTTACATCAAGAAACTTATCAATAAAAATAAAGAAGGAATGTGTCAATGGGACACAGATGCCCCCTCTTGCCCTAAACAGAAAGCAGAAGTCTGACAGGTCTGAAAAGTACTTAGGACATACAGTTCTGAGAAAAGCTTGACAAAAATTTTCAAGGTGACTTTCATGTCTGTCCATCCCCAAACATAAAGATCCAACAGGTCTGAAAGTAGCTTAGGATGAACAGTTGTCATACTTTACCATCCCGCTAAATTTCAAATCATTCCCATGTACATTCCTGAGAAAAGCTTGATGGAAATTTGTACAGATTGTACAGACCTATTATCAAATATGAGTAAAACTTAATGTCCCCCAACATTTCGTGGCAGAGATGTGTGGAAAACAAACTGATAAAACCCTTGACACATTAATAACTCAATCATTCCTTAAAAAAGATGATTATGATCATGCCACATAAAATTGCACAAATTTTCATAAATTGTGAGTGAGTGAGCTAGTGTTTTAAGCCCTTGCAATGCTATATAGGTTATTCAAAGGGGATGAACATGAAAAGGATGATAAAATGAACATGAAAAGGATGATAAAATGAACATGAAAAGGATGATAAAATGAACATGAAAAGGATGATAAAATAAACATGAAATGATGATGATGATATTTGAAATATGCAGATGGGGTAGGAAACAAAGGAACAGTAAATTTTGAAGACCATAGGAAAAGGAGAGGTGGATAAGGGCGGAATATTTAGCCATGTGGTGCACTACTTGGCGGTCCACAAAGGGGTCTTTTACTTGCATGAAGTGTGGCACTCTCCACACACAATGGCCCACTATGGTCAGCAGTTAGGGTTTCCGTATTAAAGACCTGACAAACCCCGCAGACGAGGGTCACTCTATTCAGCCACCTAGTGTACACACTTTGTCGCTATGTGGGCTGAGTACTGACCCGACATCAGAATCCCAAGACCCTTAATCGCCTCTTTATAATGACAATCTAGGCTCTGCTGCAGGCCTAATCCCCACTCGGGCACCGCACGTGACTAAAGTTTCATGAAAAACTAACTCCTATACATTTTCTTAACTACATGTATATAATTCAACAAACAATTTAACAAGTCTCCTTGGATACTGATACTGTCTGATTGACAAATATTGATGTGTTACTGTTAAAGGCAATATTTCAATGTGGTTCAGATAACCTGTTTCTTTTTTTAATAGTGTTCCCAAGGTTTAATTTACATGAAACATCTGATCTTTTAATTGAATTCTAAATGCCAATCAATGTTTGTTGTTTTTGTTTTTACAGACGTGAAATTTAAAAAAAGTCCTAATGACATAATGCCCCATCCCTTATGGAAAAAAAAGCTTTCTTGCAACATCTTGCTGCAACGTTGCAGAAACATGTTGCTGCAATATTGCAGCAACATGTCAGATTTCGTATGCAAATTAGTTTTCCTGCAACAATGTTGCTGCAACATTGCTGCAATGATATTGTTGCAGGAAAACTATTGCAGCAATATTGCAGAAACATTGTTGCAGGAAAACTAATTTGCTTACGAAATTGAATTTGATTGCAGCATTTATTATATTGCAGCAATATAGCAGCAATATTGCTGCAACATTTTCTTTTCTGTAAGGGATCTCATAACATTTGGAATGGACAGACTGACAAACAGACCCTAACACTATATGCCCCCCTTATTTTCATAGATAGGGCATAAAAATAAATCCCTTGCAAATATTCTCACCTTTTAATACAGTGCATTAGTTTAAACATATTTATTTACCCTGGATTGGGAAACAAGCTAAATGCTGATATTAATCCCTCTCCAGCTAGCAGATTGCGAGTGTGGCCTTTGTAGCAGCCCCCATTGAGCCTACTCTTATCGAACTCTACAAAGGGGTTTTTAATGTGCATGGGGTATTGCTCTCCCATACACGGGACAACCTTTTTTTCGTCCCTTCCGAAGGACTAGCATTGGTTATTAAGACCATCCTGTTGCATTATTAGGGTAACTTAGTGTTCAATATTTTTTGACGTTCAAAACTATGCTTTAAGACAAAGTTGAGGTAGAATGGCCTGATAGATAGAACCTCCACTAAAAATAAAACTGTTTGTCCAGCAGCTTTGAAATTTAAAATCATATCCTGCTGAGGCAGTCACGTGGAGGCGATGTCAGAAAAAGCAAGAAAATAATAGTCCGATTATCTCCCTTTAATATTTCATAAACAAGTAAAAACTTTATTTAAATGTAACTAAAACATAGTTTGCATATATAAATTACACAAACTATATAATTTAATAGAAATGAAACACAAATAACATTGAAGTCACACTATATTTGACAAAATTTGCAAGATTTTCATTCCTTTAAAACTGTGTCAATTTCGACTACTGATAAAAGCAGCCCAGATTTTGACCTTTATATCTGTGTAATGGCCTTCTGGTTCATACGAATGATGAATGGGGTAATCATGTGACTACATGAGACATGTCTCCTTCCAAACTTGTTACGCAGAAGACATGATACCCATCTGACTTCCAAATGGCCATTACCAATTCAGAAAACTTTATAAAATACATTTAAAGAACTCACTATCCATGATTCAATTGTGTTTGGTATAAAGCATTTAAGAATAGGCAAAATAACATACAAGATTTGTCCAAAAGACATAATGCCTATCTTAGAACATTGGACCCAAACACTACAAGCCGTTCTACTTGCATAGATGGGAAATATAAAACACCAAAGAGTTGAAAAATTAACATATAGACTGTTGTCTTCCTGTGTGACCCTACCACATATATACCACTCAGGCAAATAGAAGACTGAGAAGTTGAGTAGATATAACCTTATTGACAGAGAATGAATGTTTCATACCATGGAAGCCAAAGCAGAAAACCATCCACCTGTTGGTTCATCATTCCTCACAGCATAAGACCTACAATAGATAACAAGGAGAGGTGATAAGTGTACATGATACAACCTCCATAGTAGACAACTACAAAATGTATTAGACCACCAAGCATAGATATGTGCAAGTCAAATTTTTAAAACCTTAATATGATTAAGGCCATGCCTTTTTAGCGAGCATCGAAAATCTATATACCTTTTAAAAATAAATCCATGTGCTCTACCCGCTAAGTTTGACCAAGTTAACGTAAAGAGCTAGGAACTTTTAAAAAAGGAATTAAATAGTAGCAATGTCTGACCCCACCAAACCCAAATCATATACACTTGAGAAAGTTGTTGTTTAAATATCTGGGATCAATAACTACTTATTAAAAATTCAATTGCAAATAATAAATCCTGTAACATTCTGGAAAGACATTAAGCCGGGACGAAATTATCCATTTTATGGATTACATGACGTCATTTCCTTGTCAGAGTGTTTCGGGCTTCATCACCAAAACAACATTAAGATTCTGTCAGGTTTTGTGAGATTTTCTGAGTATCAGTGTTTTATTTGAAGCATTGGTAACAGAAGTTACATTAAGAAATCTGGCGGAATAAACAGTTAAGTAAAAATATCATGCAGGATTGAGGAAAGTGAGTGAAACGGACACAGGATGGGACTCTTTTTTCATTTTCAGGTAAGAACCTTTTATTTATTATTATGAGTAGGTTTTATTCAGTAAATTTATGTATTTCTTTATCTTATTTTATCTTACTTAGAATAAACAAAGCTTGGTCAGTATCATGCATTTGGTATGACTAGTCAATGGGACGATGTTGCCAAAAGCTAGCTCGGTAATTTCCGGAAAATCGTTTTTCAGCGGAAAAGACCGAATGGTGTTTAAATAAAAATCTGTGTTTAAAAATAAACTAGTGGATGAATGAGGGTTTTATCACTGTTTTTGAATTTCAATTTTTATATTTTTGCATAACATATTATGATGTATTTTTTATAAGCCCAGAAGATTGATTGTTTTACTTGCTCCGTGCCTATTATTTTTTTCACTCCGTAAAAGTAAACCTGTTCCGGTTTTATCGTCAGTATATTTCTGGCACATCTCAAAACATGCACAATGCCGTAGGGCTCGCATCTGTGATGCTCGCTATTACAGGGTAAATGAAAATCATTAAACCTACTCATCCTGACTGACAAAAAAATTGGTTTAGGTTCAACAAAATTATGACAGGTTCATGACAATTTGTTGTTTTTTTCAAGCTTAAAAAATGTAGTCACAGTTAAAACACTTTTTCTTTATAAAAGTGTCTACATCATGATATTACCAGCTATATATGTGCATGGGTTTTTTAACTAATTTTTTTTTCCTGGCCAGTCTATATTCACTAAAAACCTCCATTAACAGAAGAGGAAATAAATCATTAAAACACCTTCCTACCTGTTGAAATTTAACAAAGCATTGTGTACTACTTGAGCATAACCCTGAAAATAGAAAAAATATTCAAATCATTGTCAACAGATACTTTTTGAATGAGTGAGTAAGATGGTGTTCAATGTCCTAGCAACACTATAAAGGCAATATAAGGGTGAGGCACATTAAAATGACGACAAAATATAAATAAAATGATGAAAAAAAATGGAACTGGGAAGGGAATCGAAGAACCTGAAAACTTTGAAGACCACTGAAAAAGGGGCGAGCTTGAGTTGCTCTACTTGCCAGTCCACAAAGGAATCTTTCATATCATGAATCCTGACACTCTTCACACATATGACAAGACAAGCCCCAGACTTCAGATGCAGAGACCCTTAGTTGCCTCTAAGAACAAGATAAGCTCTGATATGTGTGATGTTTTTAACTGACATTTAATTATTCATTGTTTAAGTTCAGAAATACTTTAGCTATTATTTTAATAGGCGTTATCCACGTTATCTGTAAACATTCTAGAGAAACAAAATATAGGAAATTAGATCTGTCATCATGTTAGCATTTCGGTAACATTATCAGTGTAAGCTCTACCACAGAGTCAAAGTTGTATTAGTCAGTATTAAATATGTAATCGTTATGAATGGTTGTTCTTTCTAAAAGGTGCTACGTCCCAAACACAAAAATATGGACCTATCTTCCACTCAAGGCCCATATGTTTCGAAATGTCTTTGTTTCAGATTGTTTTAAATCAATTGAACCTTCTATACAACATTGAACTTCTCTTATGTTTATTCTAACCAAAATTTATTGAATGAGAATTTCTTAATCAATAATTGTGGTGTTTCATGGAAGACACATGTTGCCTGTATTCTAAAATATTTGGTAAACAGAAACTTGATGAGTTCTAGACATAAAATTACTTTTACATTAATTCAGTACTTGAAAGGGTAAAACCATGTTGTAAATTATCAAGATACTTTGGCATGTAGATGTAGAGGAAAAGACAAATAGTGCAACAGTGGCCCCTTTATGTTGGTTTGCAACAAGTTGCAGGCAACATAAAAAATAGATATAGAATTTCTGTGCCTACAAATATGTACATTGATACTTACAGTCAGAGCTAACTCATCATCCAAAATAGATAACTTTACAATATACTGGTTGGCTGACTGAAAGAAAGGGAAATAACAAAATCACTAAACAGATGTACAGCAAACCACAGCTTAATTGTCAACTACAATGAATTCAAAATCCATTGGGCATGTTTCATCTTTAAAAAAAAAAAACCTGCTAAAGTCATTAAGTTTATCCTTTTATTTGTTTTTGTTATTATTTTTTTCTCATGTGCCTCTTTTAAAATCTTTTCAGTTGGAATAATCCAATCATATATCATTTTGTTTCCTTTTTTTTCTTTGTGTTCAATTTTATACTTCATTTTGAAAAAAAAACACCATCATTTGTATTTAACTTTGATGTATAATAAACCATAGCAGTCTTGTACAAATCAATAATATTACTTGCTTATATCTAAATTATTTATTTTACTGTGCTTATGCTTGTACTGTTTTTATGTTTACCATAGTTGCTTTGCTTATGCTTGTTTTACCTGCATGATATGTGTGCTTTATTTGTTTGTATGTCTTTTAGTCTTTTAGTATAGTACTTGTGTTTGTATGTTATGTTTTATGTATGTCTATGTCTCTATGTAAGTCAATCAAAAGCTCACCAGAGCTAATATTATTTGTATATATCGACTATAAATAAAGCTTATTTGACTTGATTTGATTGATCATACCTCATATTTTCTATATTGCACAAACAAGGTTAAAACTAGAACTGTGTCATGACCTAGGACTTGCCTTAAAGCCGCATTCCCTAAAATCTGAAACAAACAAGGTTCAAACTAGAACTGTGTCATGACCTAGGACTTGCCTTAAAGCCGCATTCCCTAAAATCTGAAACAAACAAGGTTCAAACTAGAACTGTGTCATGACCTAGGACTTGCCTTAAAGCTGCATTCCCTAAAATCTGAAACAAACAAGGTTCAAACTAGAACTGTGTCATGACCTAGGACTTGCCTTAAAGCTGCATTCCCTAAAATCTGAAACAAACAAGGTTCAAACTAGAACTGTGTCATGACCTAGGACTTGCCTTAAAGCTGCATTCCCTAAAATCTGAAACAAACAAGGTTCAAACTAGAACTGTGTCATGACCTAGGACTTGCCTTAAAGCTGCATTCCCTAAAATCTGAAACAAACAAGGTTCAAACTAGAACTGTGTCATGACCTAGGACTTGCCTTAAAGCTGCATTCCCTAAAATCTGAAACAAGAAAGGTAAAACTAGATCTGTGTCATGACCTAGGACTTGCCTTAAAGCCGCATTCCCTAAAATCTGAAAGAAGAAAGGTAAAACTAGAACTGTGTCATGTCCAAGGACTTGCCTTAAAGTCGCATTCCCTAAAATCTGAAACAAAAAAGGTAAAACTAGATCTGTGTCATGACCTAGGACTTGCCTTAAAGCCGCATTCCCTAAAATCTGAAACAAGAAAGGTAAAACTAGAACTGTGTCATGTCCAAGGACTTGCCTTAAAGCCGCATTCCCTAAAATCTGAAACAAGAAAGGTAAAACTAGAACTGTGTCATGACCTAGGACTTGCCTTAAAGCTGCATTCCCTAAAATCTGAAACAAGAAAGGTAAAACTAGCACTGTGTCATGACCTAGGACTTGCCTTAAAGCCGCATTCCCTAAAATCTGAAACAAGAAAGGTAAAACTAGCACTGTGTCATGACCTAGGACTTGCCTTAAAGCCGCATTCCCTAAAATCTGAAACAAGAAAGGTAAAACTAGATCTGTGTCATGACCTAGGACTTGCCTTAAAGCCGCATTCCCTAAAATCTGAAACAAGAAAGGTAAAACTAGCACTGTGTCATGATCGACCTAGGACTTGCCTTAAAGCCGCATTCCCTAAAATCTGAAACAAGAAAGGTAAAACTAGCACTGTGTCATGACCTAGGACTTGCCTTAAAGCCGCATTCCCTAAAATCTGAAACAAGAAGGTAAAACTAGCACTGTGTCATGACCTAGGACTTGCCTTAAAGCCGCATTCCCTAAAATCTGAAATATGAAATTAGTTGTAGATTTTCAACATAAACAAAGAAAATCTTGTTTGATGAAAACTCTAAATATCATGATAGAAACAATAAAAAATCTGTCAAATAAAAAAAAAATAAGGGATTTTGTATAACAGGAGTCTGGTGATCAACAGATCTGAATCAAATCCCACAATACAGGTGTTCTGCATACCAAATATCAAGAGGCTGTTATCGTAGTTTGTATTCAATATATATTTCAAGAAAATTTCTCCCCCCTTTTTCATCTTCTAAACTTACCTGAATGAGTGATTCAAACAGACTATTTATAAGTATGTACTCTAACAGTGTATTCTGGCTTATGTTATCTGTAGCCTGAAAAATATTCACGAAGTTACATGTTATGTTTCTGTCAATAGATGTCAAGACCAAATCTGATTTATGAGTGTCGTGTCGAATACACTTATACCACATCTCACACTATATAGACATTTAGCAGTGGAACAGGTGTGCTATAGCAAGCAGGAACTGCTTTCTCTTCCAGAGCACCCGAGTTCACTCTCCTTGCAAGTTCGTGTTGTTGATTTCTGTTCAGTTGTTTTTATTTTTGTTTAGATTTTTCGTGCTGTTCTCATTCTTGTTTTCTGGTTTTGTTGTTGCCCTTTTGCAATTGACACTCAAATGCCCCATTGGTGCCTCTTTGCTTCTCTCATTATGATCCTTCTTAAAAGCCTGCTGATTCAAATAGATAAATTGTGTCAAATACACTATAAACACATGTTTTCAAAATAGTGGTGCTTTTCAATTGAATTTAAATGATGCCAACAGGTTTGGCAATTTGGTGTCTTAAGAGGAGAAAGAGAAGTAATTTTAGATCAGTCAAAATTGGTGAGAAATCAATTTAGAAAATGGGTGTAATTTTCATTTCATTAATATTTATATTGACTGCTCAATGATCAAGACAGAATTTCAAATCGTCTTAACTTTGCTCAATGAATGTTGTTTCAAATCATTATTATCCATTGATCTAGAATAGCTTTTATCTATTTCTGAGAATACTTACTGTAGCTAACACTTGTAAGAATTTTAGAACCTGTTGTTTCAGTATAACAGGATATTCCTCAGTTAAGATGCTGTTTAAGTTTTCTACCAATGTCTACAAATAAACAAGTAAAAAATGCTTTTAAATAACTAGAAGCTTATTTCAATGAAAATGCTACTATTTGTTGCATACAAATTCTAATTGTTTTTGTAGTTTGAATTTAAGGATCAAAACAATTGTTAATAAATTCTGGTTTATTATAAACAAACAAAAATAATCATGTATTATAACAATTAAAAATTGTTTTATATGAATCCACAAAAATATTCATTTTACAGTATCTAACTGTTCTATATTTTGTAACAGGGTGGGTGAACCAACACTGTTTATGTTCATCTGTAGGTAATTCTCCCTTGAAGTGGATACCTATAGGTATGCAGGGCTGTCGTATTCAGGGTAAAATAAATAAAAGTTGACAACAACACTTCTCAGGATGCAATATTTGTTCTATATTTTATATAATAATGAAGTTTTCAGTCTCTTTTGTATCTTACTCTCAGAGATACAAGAATAAGTACATGTTTACTTTACATGTTAGTATGAAAATTTTGTGTGAGAGTCATGCAATTAATCCTTGCTTTGACCAGAAACTCAAAATGTTTATAGCGAGCATAGCTTGCAACCGGGCACGTAGTGCCCGCTCGAGCGGAGAGCTCTACGGTATTTGTTTCCGCGAGAAATTTGCTAATGCTGATTTAGATTTTTTATGGTCCGGAAAGGGTTATTATTTTTACAGGGCCGGAGTGAATGCTAAAATAATTTATAAGAAAAGAAATAATGCTTAAAAAAATAATAAATTGCGCTTTTTACAAGAAAATAATATTCTTAAAATAATAAATACACATAAGCTGCTCGTTTCGTCTTGGTTATATAACGTGTCTCGAAGCTTAATCGCCCCATACCATCTCGCCCCAAATACATTATTTAAACAAAAAGTAGTCCCTTTTAGCTATGCTCGCATTTAGGCAATGCCTACTCCATATTAACTCTGGAAAATGAAATGTTTATGTCAATGTTTATGTCTTACTATACCTGCATTACTGTTTCAGCAGAATCAAATCCTATCAAAATATTAATTACATCAAAGCCAAAATCACCAACACTTTTCTTAAATACACCTTTGATAAGTGCACACAATGTCTGAAAAAAAAAACCAAAAAAATATTTTTTAGTTTATTTTCAACAAGAAAATCAAAATCTTAACCTGATTTGCATAGAAAAAGATTAAAATTTTACAATGCCATTAAAGTTTTATAGAGATCTAGTTTTAGTAGAAGTTTCAGGTAAACCAATGTCAGACGGACAGCTGGACTTCAGACTGCTAGACCTAAAAAAAATTAAATAGCTGCTTGTTTATTTTGCGTCCCATACACTTCTTCCACAACTACTTCCACATATATGAACAAATTTTCCTTTTTTAAAGTTTGGGAATTCTTAAGAAAAGTGATAAATTCTTAACAGAGACTAGAGGGTAATTTTCTGTTGCTGATTGTGATAGCAATAAAGTAATTTTTCATGTGTTTCTTAATTTCAAACCTTTTTTTACCTTTGTCATTCTCAATAATGGCCACGCTCATGGAGAAAAAACACCATAAACTTACATGTAATGCATTGATAACTCTTATAGGGTTCTCTTCTTTCAGGGCATGAACTGCTTTGTAGAATATAACATTTAATATTTCCTAAAAATAAAAGACATTTTCTTCAAAAATATTATATTTATAAGAGAATACATAGTATAATATACTACAGATAACTGACAGTTTTCCATCACAAATTGCCATTTACTGTAAACGTACTTATTTTTGCAAGGTATTTATTTTCACGGATTTCATGGTTAGGAATTTTTGCAAAATTAAATATCCGGGAAATGAAACAATATGTATGGCATGAATAGTGGAAAGTGTAGAAAACATGAAATTAAGTACCCATGAACTTGGGTGAAATCCTAATTTCATGAAAATAAGTACCCGCGAAAATAAGTATGTTACAGTATATATATTCAGGCTGTGTCACATATACTTATTTCACATCTCATTATCTTCTACTTTTGGATTTTCAATTGCCACTGATCTATGTAGATTGTTTCACTTTCAATTATTTTAAATCTCCATATCTTTCAACTGCTTCTTTTTACTGTAGAAGAAACTCTATTTTCTGATTTTCATCTGATTTATCAACATCTAAACTATTGGTGGAAAAATATTTCTCATCTCTAGAGAAAATTTTGTTCCAAGCAGAATTGCACATGCAATGTGACTATTAAAATGAGCTGAGCAGAACATACATGATGTGAACTTATCATCTGCAAAAAGAATTTAAAACTGTCTAACTGTCACCATATTTTGAAAATTACCTTCAAGCTTAAAAGGTTTTCCCTTGATATCTTGTCAAATTCAGCCTCTAGGTGACCAATGTTGACCTGCAAAAAAAATTCTGAATAAAATACAATGTATATTGCTGTATTTTTTTTAAATAAAGAAGGAATGTGTCCATGGAACATGGATGTTCCTGCTGGCCCCAAACAGAAAGTACATGTAGAAGTCTGACAGGTCTGAAAGTCGCTTAGGAAGAACAGTTTGTCATACTGAACCATCCTACCAAGTTTCAAATCATTCTCATGTATGGTTTCTGAGAAAAGCTTGACAGAGATTTGTACAAACGGACATATCGTCGCTGGGTCGTAGAAAGAGCCAAAAGTCTATAATCTACAGAAGAAGTCACATTGATAGAACTCAAATACCCAAACAGACAATATAAAACTCAGGAAGGACCCTGTCACAAAAAAATTCATCTTTGTTAAATGAAATATTAAATGGATTTTCATGAAATCACAATATATGAATCATTAGCAGGTGGTACTTAAATCACTGTATTAAGTTTAAGTCTTGTAGTTGTACCTCTCATATAGAGACATTTTAATAATTCCTTTCCCATGTAAGCTGAGTTGCTAACTACCAACCAATCATATTCAACATTTTATTTACATGCACTACAGTAGTGACTTTCTGATTAAATCAAGTTTGTGATTGGACAATTTTAGATTGTAACTAGCAACAGGTGCATTATGATGTGATATAAAATAAAAGACGTTGAAAAATTTCTCACAAGCTTTAGTATTTAAAAGTTTGTCATTGCTTAAACTTTCGATTGTTACAAAAATAGAATGGGGAAGGTATTATTGCAACAACACTATAGTTCTCGAGTTTAAGTGTTAACAAAAAAATGTGGACAGAGGAACAAAGTGATAACTGTAGGGCTGTCACATTCTGAATTAAGGGGCCATAATAATTTAAAAGGAAAAAGTACAAATGAATGCATTCTATTAATGTACGTGGTTTAACAATTCTTTTGCTTTTAAAAGACATGACATCATAAAATTAAGATATTCTTGTTATGTTAACCTTTAAAATAAATCCCATTTCATCTCAGTTTTTGAAATACATCCATTGTACCTAGTCCCAGAAAGAAGTATGTTCGGAAAAGGCCGAAAACAGCCCTAAATTTCAAATTTGAGGCAGCTTAAAAGTAATGCTTCTAGAATGGTCATAAGAATCTATATGTTATAAAATGTCATAAATTGTTTACTTTAGGAACAACAGAACCTTTTTAAGTTAGTGAACTTCTTAAAACTCGCTATTTTGGACACATTTTTCTGTTAAAAATGATGAATACAATGTTGGCCGCATTGAATGATTCTTACCAAAAATGTTTTTTTCTTTAAAATATTCACTTTTAAGTAAAAAATAAATAAACTAAAATCTAATTTTTTAATCTATGCTGGTCAAAGCATGTGGTCACTTTTGATTTTGGCACTATAGTGTTGAAAAGGGGTGAAAAATTGACAAAAATGAAGATTTTCAAAATTATTCCCATATCAAGGGTGTTACCAAAGGAAACAGCACAATTTTATCACTAGAAAACTGTTATATATTTTAAAATAGGTTTTCTGTGAGTTATTTTAAAAGAATTCATTTAGATTGCTTGAACATGAAAAATCAACCCAATTACAGGGCCAATAATAGGCCTCTGTGAACATACTCCCTTAAACGATTCATTTTATCTCAGTATTTGTAATACATTCATTGTACCTTGAGAAGGAAAAACTCATCCCAGAAATTTGGTTTGTCACTGGAAGGATCTTCACCCTGAAAGATAAAATTTAAAAATTTGTCAAAGTCAAAAATGGCTGGATTTTGTGAACAGGAGGTTAGTGAGCGACAGACCAGAAATAGAATCCCAGGTAATGGGACCCCACCCTGATGCTGTATATCAAATATAAAGTGGCTGTGATAACTAATTGCTGAGACAGCAGGGGCGGATCCAGAAATTTTCGAAAGGAGGGGTTCCACATACTGGGTTCTGTGGGCCAAAAAGGGGGGGGGGGGGGGGTTCCAGACCAATTTTGCTGAAAATCTACACAAAAATTTTAAAATTTCGGAGGAAAGGGAGGGGGGTTCTGACCCCCGGAACCCCCCCTGGATCCGCCACTGCAGACAGGGTGATTCCCACAGTAGGTATATACACCCCAATTGGATATAATTTGAATAGTAAATAGTGATTCAGGACCCAATATAAACCAATGTACCTACATGTAATAAGCATGTAAAATACCAGATGTAAATCTAGGTACATGTATGTCATTCTGGGTATCTAAGAATATACATGTACTTTAAATTTGATAATCTTTGATAGTTGTTTGATTACAAATGTAGTTTTTATCAAAAACATTATATTTTATATCAAGATCTATCTTAGCTTAGACAAGAATATTTGCTGACCCATTTGATAGAATATCTTAGTATATACATGTACAATGAACAATTTTTGTTTCGTCTTAAGTTACCTGGAAGAACATTTCATATATCTGTACAACTTTTTCTTTGAGGCCCATCTTGTTTGAAGATGATTTTCTTAGCAGCTTTTTTCCGTCTTGATTTGAGTCACCAGCCATTGTTCTGCAACAAATTTCAAATATTTGACTTTTAACATTGCACAGTCACATCATAATTCAATACAATACATTGCACTGTGACCCAGATCAGGCATCCAAATTGGACAAAAGCATATAATTGTGTTTGTGTTTTTTATCTGACCTTGATTAGCATCAATATGCTCTTAAGACATAAGCTGAATACATGTAAATTGATTTAAAATCAATTTACAAATTCTGAATTACATGTGTATTATTTTTTATAAACTTTTCCTATCTTCATTTCAAGAAGATTATTCTAATATGAAGTGATTATTCTAATATGAAGTTTTTTTCATCTTCTTAATATCCAGAAAGGGTAGTCTGGTAGTTGGAACCCCCATTTTCCTTCACATGTTTTATTATTTAAGTGCAAATTGAGAAATAAAATACATGTAACTGGCTTAATGGTACTAAATGATTTTCCAACAACACTAACATTTGTTTTTGTAACTTGTAACTTTTTTTCTATAAATAATTACATTCTAATTTATAACAACATTTCGATTGGTTATAGTAATACTTCCATAATGCAGATTCATTTCTCTATGAAACTCACTAGCACCTGCCAACTTTAAGACTACTTTCAAGGAATAATTTTAAAAAGATAAACCTTTCATTTTGTGCAAATTTCTGTGCAAACACTTCATATATTTTATCAGAATGCAATTATATACATTAAATGCAGTATTTTGTTTTACCCACCAATATTAAAAACTACATTTTACTACAACTCCTGGTTAAATCTTTTACTATTAACTTTCAATTTGAACAAAGAAGCAAAGAGGCACCAATGGGGCATTCCAGTGTCAAAAGTCCTAAAGGGCAACGATGAATTAGTTATATTAAAACAAAAACAGCAGGAAGAAACACAACTTCGTCACAAGATCAACCGAATGAAAATCAACAACACAAACTCAAGTCATAACAAGAGTGAACTCAGGTGCTACAGAAGAGTAAGTGGTTCCTGCCTGCTATAGCACACCTGTCATGGTGCTAATTTCCAATTCAGCGTGTCAATTCCAGTATATAAAAGGAAGACAAAACAAATTTGTACGACAAACTAAATTAACATCTGCACTCATTTGAGAAATAGAAATCCCATATTTGTCTATGAGTGCACAGTGTCTACCGTCAAATTTCTTGAGTAAAGACACCATCCGTGGAGCAACATAACCCTGAGTAGGCAATTTCTGTCAAACGTGACGCTCTGCCAAGGAAAGCGATGTAATTCCCGCAAGCCTTGGAGTTATTAGTATATCTGTATGTGTCATAAACTTTTGACACTGGATGGTCACTCGTGTACTGTCAAATGAATCCTCGCGTGTATTTATTATTTCTCACGTTATTTACTCTCGTGTAAACTTTCTGTTGACTTGTATACAAAGAATTTCCAAAGTTAAAAAATTAACCTTTACCTTTTTTTCCATGACATGAAATGTATATTTTGACCGTTTGACTGTCGCAAATACACTTATTCCACATCTCACTGTAATCTGTAATCTGTACGTGTCATAAACTTTAGACACTGGATGGTCACTCGTGTACTGTAAAATGAATCCTCGCGTGTATTTGTTATTTCTCACGGTATTTACTCTCGTGTAAACTTAATATGGTAGGTGGCAGTAGCTGTATTATTAAGAAAAACGTTTCGATTCACTTATGTAGGTCGCCATTAGTCGTAGTCTCTCCATTTCCGATAAAGTTTTGTTTTCCGTTTCTCCTACGGTTAGGAGCACCTCCAAATCCAGGTGAATAGAGCCTGTTAATAAAAATATGTCCTGGATTAGTTTTTGCCTCTGTTCTTCATAGTTTTCACATTTGAGCAGGTACAGTGTAATGTTCAACAGTTTCTATTTCTCCACATGTACATATGGGACTGTCTACAAATCCTAATTTATGACAGTAGTCATTGAGTTTGGCATATCCTGATCTTAAGTTGTTGATTATGCTGGATGTCAATTTGTTTGGGAAATCTCTTTGGCATTTTTTTGTTACCTCTGTATGGAATTGGTAGTAAAACCTTCCTCGCTCACTAGTTTACCTTAGTTTACCTTAGTTCCTTTCTGGCTTTAGGATTCTTGTGAATCCTCCACTGCCAGCTCTAGACAATCTTCTAAACTTAGGTTGTGGTCTTGTCCGGGTTGGGTATACTGGATTTTCTCTCTATAATTGTAATAAAGCGGTTGTTCTTGCCAATGTCTATCCAGTCTTGCTTCGAAGCTATTCACAGTTTTTGCTGACACAACTGACGCTGGTAAATTGTTCCATATATCAACTGAACGGTGTACAAATGAATATTTCCTCACATCTAATCTTGGTCGTATTTTGAAGATCTTCTTGTCATGTCCCCTTGTTGTTGTTCCAGGGTTCATTCTTATAAAGTCTGTTACTTCAGGGTCATATATATTTGTTGGTCAATATTTTAAACAGCTCTATCATATCTCCTCGAACTCGTCTGTACGCTAGTGATGGTAATTTCAATCGTCTTAGTCGTTCTTCGTACGTTAGGTTTGACATTCCTGGTAGTTGTTTTGTTGCACGTCTTTGGACATTCTCAATTTCTTCTATGTGCTTGATTAGGTGAGGGCACCAGACTTGATTCGCATATTCGAGATGTGGTCTTACTAAGGCGGTGTACAAAAGCTTAAATGTGGTGTTATCCATGTATTCCATTGTTCGTCTTATAAGTCCCATTAAGGAATTTGCTTTGTTGACCTTTTCTGATATATGTTTATCAAAGTTCAGCTTGTCATCGATGGTGACGCCTATATCCTTTTCTGAATCTGTGTAAGCAAGGTTGTTTCCGTCTGGTTTTAGTTTATATCGGACGAAGTCCGACTAAGTGTAGATAGTGTATTTATGCTTCGAACCGGGTGTAGCATTTTGCAAATCAATCCCATAATCCCCAGAACAAAATGCTAGCTTCAGCTCTGTGTTTCGCATTTAAACCATTTAAACCTAAAAAGAAATTATGTTTTGGCAATTTCTAATACAGTTGTTATAATTTTCCATTGACTTTTTGTGCGCCTTTAGAATTTTATTCGAAAATTTCTTGGACACCATAACAACGGATTCCAATATGGCGACGTGTTTACATGACAACGGGCTTACTAAATGACGTCACCTTTAACGGCATGGCACCATGACAACGTAAATAATGTGGGAATGTCTACATGACGGACGAACAATAAGATTGATGTTCAATCATCCTAGCCATGATAATAAAAAATAAATGTAAAAAGGAATAAAGGGTCTTACCTCAGTCAGTGCTTTTTCTTTCAACAAGTATTCTGATTCAATCCTGCGGGAATATTCTTCAAATTAAACCTGCATGCGGTAATTTTCCGCCAGGTTCTAAATCAATCTTTAAATTGATGCCAATACAGAGAATGATAAATACTGACACAGAAAGCCTTCAAAACCTGGCAGAACAAATCATTGCATAAATTTTGTTCGTCTGCAGGAAACACGAAATTCTCTGACAGGGAAATGACGTCACGGAACCTGTAAAGGAGGTTATTTCGTCCCCTCCGAATGTTGTCCCTAAATATATATATTTGCGCAAATAAATCAAGACCCAATGTATTTTTAACAAAAATGCAAATGTCATGATTTTTCTTTTGGGAGGCTTGCACATATGTATGTACATTATCAAAATTTATTTGAATTTTTTGAAGCTCGCTTAGTTTGGGTAGGACAGGGGTTAAAAAATTTTCTAATACCTTACTAGCCAAGGGCTTATCAGCACTAGAAAACCACTAGCCCGACAGAAGGATCAACTAGCCCAAGGAAAATCTGACACTAGCCATAGTATGATGCAAAGCTCAATCTATACATGTAGATTTGGTACATGTATTTATGTTATTAATTCTTTTTCTTTTATTTTATAAAAATGCATCAGATGCATTTATGTCGCTTTTAAAGTTAAAGAAAAGCAGGTAAATTCAAACAGGAACATTAAACTTGTTTTAAAATGTTTCTGATTCAAGAAAGTAGGTAGCAGAATAACACAGATTGCAACAAGCTTCAGTTAGCTCGATGTCTGCAGTGTGGCAGGGAATCTAGGGGGCACTCAGGGCCCCAGAGACTCTGGACATAAAAATTGCAAAAAATCCATCATCCTGGGGTTCTCTTGTACCTTCTTCACACCTTGGCACTTTCTTGTATCTTAGAACACTTTCATAACAGTTTTTATGGCGTTTCAGTCCCCTGTCATAATTTTCCCCTTAAAATAAATATGGCAGTCGATCTTTTTTTTCATTAAACTTTCAGACTGATTTTAAAATAAATTCAGGAGACTTTGACCTTTTTAAGAGTAAAACTACCTTTATTTAAGTTTGGAAAGGTGATTGTAATTGTCTATCATAATTTTCCTCCCAAGGAAATAACCCAATGTGAAATCGAAAGTACGGGATATTGCACTTAAATCAATTGTACCACCCCCCAGTACCAGATAATGACGATGGCATAGATTAAATCAATTGTGTTATCCCCCCCTACCAGGCAATGACGATAAATTGCGAGACATGAATGATTTGGGTGATTAAATCAATAGTGATATCCCCCAGTACCGGTTAATGGCGATAATAATAAATCTAGGTTTTTCATAGTTTTATTTATAGCGCAAATTAAGTCAATCATAATTTTTAACTAGCCCGTCGGGCGTAGGTGGTTGTAAACTTTGGTAGCCCAAATATGATTTTCACTAGCCCCGGGCGTCGGGCTAGTGGATTTTTTAACCCCTGTAGGAAGGCATGGACATTATTCAAAATTTATTAGAAAAATCTTTGAGCTAGGATTTGACTTCGTCCGATTTTAGGCTAAAGCCTACTCCATATTATTGTTGTTTGTCAATTTTAGATTTCCCAATTCTCATCACCTTGCATTTGTCAGGATGGAAGCATAATAACCATTCATCAGTCCATGCTTGCATGTTGTATAGATCTTCCTGTAACTTATGACAATCTTCGGGTTCTAGTATAGCTCGAAATACTTTGGTGTCATCTGCAAACAAGTATGTACTAGTGTCACTATTTGTAACTAGCATCCCATCTGCTTTGCCATTTTTTCTCAATGCTTTGTCTCACTGCCCTTTTTACGTCTTGTTTTGTGATGGTATCATGTGCATCAGTCTCTTGATTTTCTGCTTCTTTGTTTCAATATTTTCTATTGGAGTTGGACCACTTTATGCCATTCATGTGGTTGCAGTTTTTTAATCTAAAACAGATGCTAAAGAATTTTTTTGTACGCATACTATGAGATAACGTTATTTACTAACTTTATGTGGTACAATCGTAAGTAGTTTTCAATTCGATGCGTTGAAAGACTCAGGAAATAAATGTAAACAAATCATTTTTTCTGACATGTGTCATCTGCATCAGGACTTCCGGCTCGCCGGACCGGACTTGACGGAGAAATAATTAATTAATTCAATAAGCCGACATTCAAATATTTTTCATCAACATTAATTTTGATAACAATAAAAGAAACATGCATCGAAAAAATCTTTTGTGCAACATTTTTGTCAAAGTAAAATAAAATTATTCGCTCCGTGACAGTCTTTTAAGGTCATGAACTTTGTCGCCAAGCACGCTTACAACCTAATTTTGAAGTTAATCTTTGTTTACACGAAAAGAATGACATTACCTTGAATAAAACTTAAAAGGTAACAGGGTTTAGACCTAATTTGATGTATTGCAATGTTCAACCTTTAATTAAGCCAATAAATACAAGTTTAATCCATTCTGACAAGACCCTTCATCTGACTTGTTCATGCAACTGCAAGGCTTCATAATATGAGGCAGGTTATACCTTTTGCCCCCAACAATTAATTTCATTCATTTTATTTTGTTCAAAAATAAAAGCGAATTACCTTTTCTTGGGAGTTACACTTGCTTTTAATGACGTCTAAAATTTTGAACGAAAAAAGTGTTAAAAATACGCCGAAAGTTCAGGAAAACACATGTGCTAAACAAGACATTGAAGGAAAATTCAGCTCATAGTACAACTAAAATACTAACATTTCTACCATTATAGCGCTCCCTTAGTAAGCATCTTATATATCAAAATGCTGTCAGTGAATCAATAAATAATTGATAATAATAATAATTTAATGTCCAATCAATATAAACATTGTAAAATGTGTCTTGTTTGTATATGTGTCATGATTTATAAGCCCTAAATAGGCCTCTCTAATTGGGCTAAATAAAGAATTTGAATAAATAATATGAGGAAGGTTAAACCTGTGACGCTCACCAAGTTACAATTTATCTTATTCATTTTTTGTTCCAAAATAAAAACAAACTAGCTTTTCTTGTGGGTCACGCGTGCCTTAAATGATGAATTAAATTTTCCAAAAAAAGGCTGAAAGTTTGGGAAAACAAGCATGCTAAACCGGACATTGAAGGGAAATTCAGGACACAAGTACATCTACAATATTGACTGTTCTACCGTTATAGCTCCCTTCAGGAGCGTATTACAATATTTAAATTTTGCAGTGAAATATTTTTATTAACTTTGAATCATTCCTGACAAATAGCAGACTTTGCCAAAAACGTTTGGAGTTTGCTTGACTTTGATCAGGTGATGTAATGTCACCGTGGCTTGCCAGTCTTACTAAACTTACAGGTGGAGATCCAGATTTTTTTTTAAAGGGGGCTCTGTTTATACTACATAGTGTATGATTGTGAGCACGGAGCTCATAGCAGACACAAAGTGCCTGTGAGAAAGGGGAGCTCTACAGTATTTGTTGGTGCAAAACTTTTGCCTAATGCTGATATTGATTTTTCATGGTCTGGATATGCCTCTCAAAGTTACAGGTGATGCATGAATTCTGATTATGCCCTTTTAAGATTATATCATGTGTTTTAAACCATAGAATAATATTTTTTTTTAGATAGTGGGGCAAATATTTACTAGCAATATAATTCATTTGTGCTTTTCATTTATTTATGTACATGCATTTCAATGAAGTAAATATTGGTAACGTCATACTGAGAAAATTATAACTAGAGATATGAATCACCCTGTTAATCTTAATAAATTTGCTATGATAATAACAGTGTCATCCCTGTGAAAAACGCGAATAAACTTATGCGTGGAAATAGAAAATATAATTAAATTGATATTGTTGGATAGCCAAGTCTTTCAGAAATGGGATGGTATAATTATTTAACAAGTTACATATATACTTTTTATTTTTATTTCAATAAAACAAAAACTAGACAATGGTGAGAGATAAAAATGCAAATCCTCGCAATCTGATTAAAATTGGTCACAAATAAACAAATTTTCTTATCGGTATTTATCAACAGTGGGTGTCAAATTTTAACAGGAAATTGCGTAATCTTTAACAGCTAATTACTTGTCCCAAATTTGCTTAATTATCGCAAAAAAATCACCTGTTTATTCTGTCAACTTTTGGCTATTTAACAGTACTACAGGCACTTTTAATAGAATGTCTGAGAAAATCATAGCGACTTGACTTTAAGCTGTTTCTTTGGAAAAATGTTTAATAAAATTGAAAAAATAGTCTAAACAAAGCAGCAAGATAAACTCTTTCCAACACTGTATCTAATTCATATGTCACTTTATATAGGCCTTAACCTTCTATTGTAGTTGAGTTTGAGCTAATAAAATTATTCTTATTCTTATGTATGATTCTTTATGAAAAAGTTTACTCGCGTCGCTTGTAATGCAAGTGCCTATTTCAACAGCAAAAAACACGGCTGAATATGACTTTACGAATTAGCCCGGAGACACTGTTATTTTGGATTTATTGTGGAGACCAATCTCTTTAATTAAAAGTGAGCTGTATCACATATACACTTATTCCACATCTCATTAATTTCTATTTTTAAACAATATGTCTTTGTGAAAGAAATATCAACAAAGATGTTCCAGGGAATGAAAAGAATGGAGAATGGAACATAGTATAGTTTAGAAAATCTTATTTTAATGAGATTGCAGGAATTTTATCATGTTTATACTTTTTCTCAAATTATCAATGCAATTAATTGAAATTTTTAAACATTTTTAAAAAAGTATAGGAATTGGTTTGGTGTTTTAAAATGTAAGTCAATTAAGAGGATTTCCCTAATAAGAGTTAGTCCATTATGTGGAATCCACTGTAATAGAAACAATGTTGATGAATTTTTATATGCTCCATTCAATGGAGTCTCCATTGTGCATTTTTTGTTTACAAATAATGACGGTCAACAGACTAATAACGAACTCGAACTGAATTTCCAGATTTTACTAGCAATAAATATAAAATAAATAAGCATCCTTATATTTTCCTTGGGCTGACATTTCAGCATTTTAGCACTGTTTCATCTATTATGAGTCTAATAAAAGCCTAAAGTCTTGCTATAGAATCAAGAGGCTCCCTTAAAAAAACAAATTTTACATGTTTTAGGTGCATGGGTGAATACCCCAATTAGTTGATTTTTGAGTGGGTTACAAAAAATTATCTAAGTGACACAAAAAAGAAATCACCCAATACAAAAATTATTTGAATTATTAGGTTGATGAAAAACCAAATTAAGAAAATCTTATGCTTAAAAGTTAGGTAAATACAAAAGTCTCCAAATGGTCAAAACTGTTGCTTGCTTAAATCTTCTGCCAAAGAAGCTTTAAAAACCTCCATTGAGTCAAAGTCACTAGATGACCTCTTATATATTAAGGTGTCACCCTATAGAACGAACACTCTTGTTAGTAGACCAGAATCTAGCTGATGAGGTATTTTTCACATTCATCATCTTTTGATAATAGACATATAAAGTTATAATATAAGAGGTCTAATACTTTGTTGACAACAAGTTCAAACATAGCATGCTTTCCAACTTCCAATGTTATTGGAGTAGTAATTAGTTGTAGAATAAATGTATATGACATAACATCCATGACACAATCTTCAACGGAAACAATAAACTAAGTCTTTACATAAACTTTAATTTGAGTGGTGACTGCTTGCCATTTTGCAATATGCCCAACTGCCCTAATATAACCTATATCATGATCACCGTAGCATTCCTAAAATGTCTTTGCCAACCTGTTATGTTTTGTGTAATTACCAGACCCAAAGATCGCAATGGAAGGGGGGGGTTTGGCTTGCCTTAAACCTGGTTTAACCCACCATTTCTTTTTAATTGCCTGTACCAAGTCAGGACCATTGCGGTCTTCAATTTTTCATAATATGTCTTTCTTGTTTTTTCTTGTCTTATGGTCATTTGAGATTGATTCTCCAAGTTCAGTAATTTTGTTATTACCTTTATACAGCGTTGCTATGGTGTAAAACAACATTTTACTCAAATGGACCAAGATAAATTAGCAATATATGTCATCTCTTAAATAATATTTTAAACTTTTTGTACTTTAAAGACCTGTACCTTTAAATTTAAGGTAAGTTCTTTTAAAGTAAACATTACAGTTTATAGTTTCATATGCTTAAACACTACTCTCTTTTTTTATCAAAAGGCATGAGTAAAAAACTTAAAAAATTTAATTCCAGCTTTCTAGCACTTCACAGTTAATTTTTCTCTTCAAATATTGACATTTATTTTCAAAAGATTGGATTTATATACATTGTAGATAAACTTCATTAAATCACCCTGTAATAAAATTAATCTATCGTTGGTTAGGTTGCTATTTTTGATATATTGTCACTTGAAAATGAACATTTATACCTGCACAAAACTTTGTGATTGTTCATATATTGAATTTTACCTTTATTGACAAAAATTTAAACTTATTGGACGCTAATGCAAAAGCTTAGTGCATATTTAAATGGAATTTCGTTAGTGTTAATATTTAAATAGCTTGTTTGTCATTTGACTTGGAAACCACAATAAACTTTATTGGGCTTAAAGGTAAAGAAATTTTTTTTCATTTTAAATTGTTATTTTTATGATGTTTTACTTTAAAATTTGTGTTATGAACTTAATTGTTATATTTATATTTTGAAAATTTTAAAAGTGTGTCAAAAAGGCCAAAGGCTTGATAATATTGTTGATAATTAAGTTTTTAAAGTCATTGATTAATAATTGAATTGATTATACAAAATTGTTTGCACTGCATTTAAGTACTAAAAATTTGATGCTAAAAAAATGCAGGGAGGTGGGGGCTGTTTTTACTCTCTAATGTTGATCATGATGAAAGTATGATATATAATATTGAAAAAATGTTGGAGTTTCTATAAAGTTCCAAGTTTTACAGGGGGAGGGGGAGTGTCACATTTTTTTTTAAACTTTCACATGCATAGTGTGAAAGGAGTTTTTTATACATGTATTATCAACTGTCTTGTTTCCTAAAAGAAAAATATATTTGGGGATTATTGGGATGGAGATTTTTTTGGGAAAATAGTCTCCCTTTGACCTCTGTAATCTTGTAGGTTGGTTACATGATGAAGGGTGTCAGCTTCCTCTTCTATCATTGATAGTCTCATTTCTCTGTAATTTTTATTGATGAATGACATAAACATAGTTTTGTCACAGGAGCTGTAATCGAGATCATGTTCTTGAAGTAAAAAGTATCTACGTGTATCAGGGCTCAAGCTACTTAAGCAAAATAGGGAGAAGTGACTTCTCTTTCAGACTGGTATTAGGGAGAAGTGGGGAGGGACACTGTATTAAGGGACTGAATAAGTCTCAATTTCTCTTTAATTTTTTATAGATGGAAGACATGAAGGGAGTATTATCACAAGAGAGGGTCTC
This sequence comes from Arcuatula senhousia, assembly GCA_963971305.1. NCBI lineage: Eukaryota > Metazoa > Mollusca > Bivalvia > Mytilida > Mytilidae > Arcuatula > Arcuatula senhousia. The sequence goes on from OZ020305.1 coordinate 1,310,925, forward strand.
CTTCTCTAAGGAGAAAAGTATCTTGGTGGATATTGCCCAGGAGACCAAGGATAAGCCAGGGTATGGTAACCTGACCGAAGCGGAACTCATGGAGAAAGTGGAGACCATATTGTTAGAGAGGATAAAGACTGGTGACAAGAAAGCGTACTTCCAACTGGGACTGTTTTACTATGAACAGGTGATAAATAGTCTATCATCGTAGTATGGAATATGTAAGGTTAAACAAAACAAGAAAATTAAAGAAGATCGATATTACTCACAACTGGGTTTGTTTTACTATGAACAGCTAGGTGAAAATCTTCAATTGATATTGGGCGTGAAAGGTTAAACAAAACAAAAGAATTAAAGAATAGTGATATAAATCACAACTGGGTTTGTTTAACTATGAAGGTTAAATAACTACTTGTAATTGCATTTACCATGCACAAAATTAAAATGCAGTAATTCTATTGGTTAATTGACACCTTGAATCATCTTTCATATCTCCATGAAATGTCACTTGAATCACATGGCCGTAGCCGGGTCATGACATTACTATGTGCACAACTAAACTTTGTTCTTATCCAGGTATATTCTCACAACTTGAATTCACATTTAGATATTAATGCGCAAATAAAAGATGCAAGAATATACACCACAAAACAAAACGAAAAATCAGAAACAAATTAAAAAGAAACATTCAAATGTAATTTTAAGAATTGAATGTTTGTATTTTGATGTTTCATAGGGTTGTAAAACCGTTTACCAGTCACACATTTTTAACATGAAGCGCTAGTGCGCTTCATTCAAAATGTGCTATGGTCAACTCTTTTACACATCAATGACATGAATGAAACATCAAAATAACATTCAATTCTTAAACAAAACAACAGCAAAAAAAAAAAAAAGTGATATTACCCAGGTACTTACAGCTGGGACTGTTTTACCAAGAACAGGTGTAAATAAAATTGATGGGCGTGAATTTTAGGTTAAACAAACAAAAGATTTAGAGAATATTGATATCACTCACGTCTGCGGGCTGTCTTTGATTGTGGATTTTTATGCCCCGCCAACTTTGTTGGGGGGCATATAGTTTTTCGGTCCGTTCGTCCGTCCGTCCTTCCGTTCGTCCGTCCGTCCTTCCGTCCGTCCGTCCGTCCGTCCGTCCGTCACACTTTAGTTTTCCGCACTTTTTTTCGACATCCTTGCATATATTCAAAAGATTTTTGGTATGTGAGTCTACCATGATGAGTTACAGGTCAAGTTCGAGTTTCGTTCCGGTCCACTGATTTTGACCTAAATTACGGCCCTTGAACTTAGCAAATTTTGTAAAAAAAAAGTTTTCCGCACTTTTTTTCCACATCCTTGCATATATTCAAAAGATTTTTGGTATGTGAGTCTACCATGATGAGTTACAGGTCAAGTTCGAGTTTCGTTCCGGTCCACTGATTTTGACCCAAATTAGGGCCCTTGGACTTAGCAAATTTGGTAAAAATAACAGTTTTATTTTATTTGCCAGCGGGGCATCAGTGTCATCTTGACACATTTCCTTGTTATATTACTGCTTATTTGGAGAGGTTGTGTCATGTACGCTTATTTCACATCCCATCATCATCAATTACAAACTTTCCATTTAACGGCTGGACAGAAAGGACATATTTTGAGAGGTCTAAAGATTTTGCTGTTTTTTTTTTGTAGGAGTTGTATGAGAAAGCTAGGACATATTTTGAGAGGTCCTAAGATTTGAGGTTTTTATGTTTAAGGAGTTGTATGAGAAAGCCAGGACTTATTTTGAGAGGTCGTAAGATTTTGAGGTTTTTATGTTTAAGAAGTAGTACGAGAAAGCCATGCAGGACATATTTTGAGAGGTCTAAAGATTTGAGGTTTTTATATTTTAGGAGCTATATGAGAAAGCCAGGACATATTTTGAGAGGTTTTAAGATTTTGCTGTTTTTATGTTTTAGGAGTTGTATGAGAAAGCCAGGACATATTTTGAGAGGTCTAAAGATTTTGATTACCAGTCTATGTACATGTTGTCGTGTATGTTGTATGACGGGGTGGGAGGAGATCCTGATGAAGTAAGTCACACAGTTACAGGGTAACCCTCTCATAAAGCAGTCATAAAAATTGCATAAGGTAACAAGCACTTTATAAAACAGCAGCTTTACTTATTGGAAGCACTTAGTCACACAATTCAGTTACAAAGTTGTCAATTCTCCATAAATTGACCATTAAATTGCATCATTAGAAAACACTAAAAGCACTTTAATTAAAGGTAATAACAAAACTACCGAACTTGAATGATCAATCTCATAGTCCAGAGAAAATGACAAAAACGAATCAGTCATACCGGAGAATTGGTGGATCGCAATGGTCCTGACTTGGTACAGGCATTTCAAACGAAATGGTGGGTTCCTCATCTTATTTGAAAAACTATATGACTGAACCATGATACACAGTGTAATTTAAAGCCCTCAACTGTTTGATATGAAAAATTTGTTTGTTTCCAGGAATATTGTAAGGTCAGTCCAAAGACAATTTTTTTTTGTAGAATCTTCTCTTATCACCTGCCAAACGTGTTATAGAATATTAAACATTGCCAAATTGTAGAATTTTAAGAAATTGTAGTTGCTATCTATATTAACACATAACATAAATCCAAATATAGATTTTAAAATTGTCATATTTTTGTCAGTTTCTTTATTTTCACCTCCACTAAGATATTTTAACATTTTTTACACATTAATCAGGAACCTCATGTTAACATATGTAATATTTTATGTCCTTCCAGCCCATGTGTTTATGTTTTTCTTTGCCACTTTAGCACTTGTGTCATTTAGAATTAATCAACTTTACACACTGACAGTATCATGACAAACAGATAAATTCTGTGATATTTACTTATTTACATATATTAAAAACTGTTTTTATACACTTAAAGGGTTTATTTTTGTCCCCTGCCACACATTGGGGACAATGCTGGCTGTCCTAGTCCCCATCCTACTATTATTTGTAGGCTTTTTATGCCCCATGCATGAAAGTAGGGGTACATTCCCTTCTTGTTTTGAACTTTGATTTTTAAACCAAATGCACTAAAATAAGCATTTTTTACCATTTTATCTTAAATTTTAAATATATTTTTAAACCTTTCACAATTGTGTTATTTTAGTTGCTACTTTAATGCATCAGCTAGATTTCTTATAAAAAAAGCAACAAAATTAAGTGTAAAACAAATTTATAAGTACACTACTATATTGAAAGTTTTTAAATGCTTGGCTTTAATTTTTTTTTTAAATTACACAAACTTGCTTTTTTCCCCTACAATAATGTTTGAAAAATGTTCATAGTGTGCTTCAAATATATTCATTTTCATATTTATGCCTTAAATGTATTTTGCTTTCAGTTTTGAGGTTATGCCATCACTATGCATTAGTCATCATCTGTAAACAATTTCTAAAATCTTCTCTGAAACTACTGAACCAATTTTGCTGAAACTTAGTAGGAATGATATATGACATGTTGGCTACAAAAAAAATCTCATTTTAAATTGGTGAGATAAACATGGCCGCCATTGCTATAAATAGAACAGGGTGGGGGCTGTAAAACAGCATTTTTTTGCAAATAACTCAAAAACAGTGAAAGATATCAAAGTTCTGCTATATTAAAAGTGATCAGCATGTCAAGATCTACACACTCTGAAATTTTGAAGAAATTCCAACAAACTGTGTGGGAGTTATTGCCCCTTTTCTTTTTTTCTGTATTTTTCTCTTATTTTGTCTCATATCTCAAGAACTATATAAGATATTGAAGTAATTTCAATTGCATATTGTTAAGCTAATTAAGCTCTACAAAACTGTCCATTTGTTGAAATTGTCAGATGACCCTAATAGGAGTTATGGCCCCTTAAATGCTAAAAATAATGGTTTTAGCCTGATAGATTGGAACTATAGAAGAAATGAGAAAATGTTTTGCTTGCTTAAATGTTCAGCTAATTAAGATCTACACAATTGTCCATCAGGTCAAATTGTCTGATGATCCCTTATAGGGGGTTTTGGCCCCATTAGCACCAAAAATAGTAGTTTTATACTTATAGATTGTGAACATTAGTAGATAGAGAAAAGGTTTTGCTAGCTTAAATGTTTAGCTAATTGTGCTCTTCAAAAGTCTCCACAGGGTCGAAGTTATCAGATGACCCCTTTTAGTTTTAGGGGTTACCGCCCCTAAATTAGCATTTTATCATGTTTTTTGCCTATAGAATGAAACTGTTTCAAAAAGAGAAAAGCTGATGCTTGCTATTGAAATCTACAAAATTGTCTATTAGGACTAAATTATCAGATGACCCTAATGGGAGTTATGGCCCTTCAAATGACAATAAAGTAGATTGTACATGATATTTAGATTGTGTTTCATAGAAGATTGTGCCACCCATTTGCTTGCTTAACTGCTTAACTTAATAGAGCTTTCCAATGGTTCATTGTCATGATGGGGTGTTGGCAAAGTGAAATATTGTTACATTAAGTTAATGAAACCAGGTGAGCGATTCAGGCTCCTGGGAGCCTCTTTTTTATGGCATCTTTTTATAACAATTAAGTGTATATGACATGTACTGTAGCCAGTGCAAACCAAAATATTTCAATAAATCAGCTGAATAATAGTTTGAAATGTGTTATATTGTATGACTTTCTTTAAGAAGCATTACTTGTTATCTATTTTCCTCTTTAAATAAGATTAAATTATTTTATGTACAACATATTGTATAAATACTCAAGGAGTAAATTCTTAACAGCCTGAAACAATAATCGTAAATTAGTTCATTCTAAATCCCGGTACTAAACAATCTGAAACAGTAATGCAGTAGATGGATAAACTGTATATGGCAAGAAGACTGATAGTAAGAAGATTATAAGATGTCTCCCGAAAAAATATCAATAAATTAAATGTCCTACTTGTGCCAGTTTAAAGAATTGGAAACTTTTTGATTTCACAAAGTGCAACCTTGGGTTATAAAATTGTGAGTCATACCACAGGCAAGGGCATAGGCTGGTGGTGAAGTTGGTCGGGGAAACTATTTTTGTAACAGCTTTCTCAGCAACTATGTATCACAGTCTCTCTATATGTGCCAGTGGTATGCAGCATCATTAAAGAGTCTCATATTGTGAGATTTTATTTCAGGTCAGTTGCTCACTTTAATACTACCTGTTTTACAAGATCTGGCCATTTTTCACTTTGAGATTTTTATTTTTTATCAAACCATATAAACTCAGAAATATATTGGTTTTTTTTAATCTTTTTTTAGAAATGTGCAGTGGAATACCTGACAAAGATTGCTCACTCCGATGCTCGTCAGGCCCAACACATAAAGCGAGCAGCTCAGTACAACATTGGTAGAGCTTATTTTGAGGGATATGGTGTAAAGAGGCAGTCAGATGAACAGGCAGAAAGGTATAGATTAAAATGAGGTGTGGATTGGAATATTAGGTATATGGTACCATGCCAATAATCATAATAATAGTTAATTTTAAAAGAAGTACAGCTTATAAATATTATAAAATTTAATATTTCAGTGTAAATTTTAAATCTTAAATGGAAAAGAAAGCAGCTGTCAACATTATCAATTGAATGCAACTCACTGTCATGCAATTGTCATTTAATAAAAAAGAATGCAAATAGCTCGAAAAAAAATGTTTAATAAGGAAAAATGAAGTAAATATGATTGATACAAAAGCATATGATATACAGAAAAGCCAAAACAAGCAGAACAACATTCAGTTGTTGGTGAAGCTAGTTGTTTGCACCTCACTGCAATATTAAATCCTTTAGTATTGGTTTTCTTATTTCAGATATAAGTTAATGACAGCATATAGTTTTAAGATGAAGTTAGTTCTAAAGCCACAGTGTTGTGGCTCAGACCACCTTGGTGATGTATTACTCTAAACCATAGAATACAAGTTATCCCCCCCTTTTTCTGATTTCAGATATTGGTAACTGGCGGCAGATGATGGTAATCCTCAGGCCAGTATTGTGGCTCAGGCCACTTTAGGGATGTATTACTCTACACCACAGATTACTAGTTATCTCTCATTATTTCTGATTTCAGATATTGGTTACTATCGGCAGATGATGGCAATCCTAAGGCTAGTATTGTGGCTCAGGCCACTTTAGGGATGTATTACTCTACACCACAGATTACTAGTTATCTCTCATTATTTCTGATTTCAGATATTGGTTACTATCGGCAGATGATGGCAATCCTAAGGCCAGTATTGTGGCTCAGACCACTTTAGGGATGTATTACTCTACACCACAGATTACTAGTTATCTCTCATTATTTCTGATTTCAGATATTGGTTACTATCGGCAGATGATGGCAATCCTAAGGCCAGTATTGTGGCTCAGACCACCTTAGGGATGTAATACTCTAGACCACAGAATACTAGTTATCTCTCCTTATTTCTGATTTCAGATACTGGTTACTGGCGGCAGATGATGGCAATCCTAAGGCCAGTATTGTGGCTCAGACCACCTTAGGGATGTATTACTCTAGACCACAGACTCCTTATTTCTGATTTCAGATATTGGTTACTGGCGGCAGATGATGGTAATCCTAAGGCCAGTATTGTGGCTCAGACTACCTTAGGGATGTATTACTCTAGACCACAGACTCCTTATTTCTGATTTCAGATATTGGTTACTGGCAGCAGATGATGGTAATCCTAAGGCCAGTATTGTGGCTCAGACTACCTTGGGGATGTATTACTCTAGACCACAGAATACTAGTTATCTCTCCTTATTTCTGATTTCAGATATTGGTTACTGGCGGCAGATGATGGCAATCCTAAGGCCAGTATTGTGGCTCAGACCACCTTAGGGATGTATTACTCTAGACCACAGACTCCTTATTTCTGATTTCAGATATTGGTTACTGGCGGCAGATGATGGCAATCCTAAAGCCAGTATTGTGGCTCAGACCACCTTAGGGATGTATTACTCCAGACCGGATACACAAGATCTTAAGAAGGCATTCTTCTGGCACTCTGAGGCATGTGGCAATGGGAGCATTGAGTCACAAGGTAGAAAAAAGAAAGGGTTTTGTAAAAATATCCCAATTTTTTGTTGCTACAACTTAAGTTTCACAACATAAGGTTATTATAGGAGCTGCTTTCAATAATTACAGGGTTGTTTGAAACTTGGAAAAACCCTTGAATCCATTTTGATGTTCAAGGTCCAAGGAAAGACCTTGAATTTGGAAAAATATCCTAGAAAAACCCTGGATTTTTTCAAGTTTGGAATCAATAGGTTGTTAATGAACTCTTTTGCAGAAAATGTTATCAGAAAAAAGAATTTTATTGACTGTCTTCAAACTTGAAAATGACTGAAAGACCCTGGAAGAGTCCTGGAAAACCCCTTGTATAATGTGACGTCTTAATCAGGTGGCAATACTGCCTTTAGTTATTTAACTTAAATGCTTCAAGATCTAAACATTGTTTGTTCATTAATATGTAAATATCCAACATATTTCTCAGTTTTTTAGGTACAATTTAAACGAAAAAGTCCAAAATGTTTGACCCATGTCAAACAAGGTTTAATATAATAGAGCACGGGGTAATAAAAATATTGTCTTAAATTTTACTTAAGGACTATGTTTAGTGGCTGGCATCAAAAATTGATTTTTATTAACAAATTTTTGATTTTGATATTTTACAACACAACTTTTACTTATTCTCTTTTTCAGGATGTCTTGGTATTATGTATGAGTTTGGTATTGGTGTAAAGAAGGATTTAGACTCTGCTTACATTTGTCTGAAATCTGCCTCAGATCGCGGTAACGTCTACGCTATGGGGAATCTAGTCGCTCATTATTACAGGCGAAGACTTTACACAAAGGCTGCTGACCTGGCCTCTAGGTATTTAATCAAAAAATAATTAAGTTAATCACATTAACATTCAACATAATAAAAAAAAACTTATGAAAGAGACTCAAGTCAGGGGGATGTCACAGCCCCCGCCCCTGGAATACCAAATACTGTTTAAAAAATGACAGAATACCGTTAAAAAGACTGGAATACCGAATACTCTAAAGATCACAGCGTACGCGTACCAAAAGCCTAAAAATTCAGAACATCCCGTACCGCATACCACACTTTGGGGTACCGAATACCCTTTAAAAAGCACGGAATAGCGCGTACCAAAAGGGCAGTGATATCGTCAGTCAGGGTCATGAGGAATCCATTTTTTTTTAATTATTACAAAAGAGTCTACACAAAGACTGCAGATCTTGGATCCAGGTTTATGATAAAATGTTTATTTCGGACCTCAGATCTTGACATTTTAAAAAGAATTGCTTTGAGATTTATTTTGGTATGGTGGAAGTGTCCCAGTTTCAAAGTGGTTAGTCCCCTACCGGCGAAAGCCGAAGGGGACTAAAGGTTTGCACTCTGTCTGTCTGTCTGTCTGTCACGCCTCAGTTTTCCGCACTATTTTTCTTAACGCTTATAGATAATGAACTGATTTTGGGTATGTGGGTTTACCTTGATGAGTTACAGATCAACTTTGAGTTTCGTGCTGGTCCACAAATTTTTATGGGAGTTATGGCCCTTTGAACTTTGAAAATTCACTAAAATTTCAGTTTTCCGCACTTTTTTTCTAAACGCTTATAGATAATGAACTGATTTTTGGTATGTGAGTTTACCTTGATGAGTTACAGATCAAGTTTGAGTTTCGTGCCGGTCCACAAATTTTTATGGGAGTTATGGCCCTTTGAACTTTGAAAATTCACTAAAATTTCAGTTTCTGCACTTTTTTTCTAAACGCTTATAGATAATGAACTGATTTTTGGTATGTGAGTTTACCATGATGAGTTACAGATCAAGTTTGAGTTTCCTGCCTGTCCACAAATTTTAATGGGAGTTATGGCACTTTGAAGTTAGAAAATCCATTGCAATTTTATTTTCTTCACTTTTTTATTGTTCCTTATAGATAATAAACTGATCAAGTTTAGGTATTCATTTGTTTGACAAATTGTTACCAGTGACTGAAATATGAGGCCGGTAGGGGACTATGTATTGTTTTGCAATACTCTCAGAATGCTTGTTTCTATAGCCTTTCCCCTATAGCCTATTGTGAAAAATCACAAAAATTGGATTTATAAAAAAAAATGATACTTTCAAAGCATTTCTTTTAAAACTAATTCCTGTTTATGTATGATTAAGTGTGAGATATCTTAATACTGTTCATTATTTACCATTTTAAGACGAATAAATATGTTTTACTTCCAGAGTAGCTTGAAAGAAAGAATATTTTTTTACTTCCAGGGTAGCAAACTTTCATGATGTTCCACTTCTTGCCAAAGAAACAGGCTGCTTACCCCGGTATATATCTAAAGGCATCTCTCTCGGCTGTTTCTACTACGCTCGATGTCTACACGAGGGACATGGGGTCAAGAAAGACAAGGAGGAGGCACAAAAATATTACTCTAAAGTAAGATATATCTATGCTCAGTTCTTTAATATGAATGAATGTCTGTCTGTTTTTCCCTTATTTCAAAATACGACTCTTCTTTATTGGCTTGATGGATTTTGATGAAACTTTACATGAAGTAAGTACATCATATGGAGCATGAAGAAATATCATTGCTCCTTAATTTTTTTCAAGGGAGATAATTGGATAAAAATTTTCCCTATGAAATGGGACTTGATACAGCTCTAGTTCAGTTCATTCATGATTTCTAGTTTCTAGTTTCCAAATATGAACTAATGCCAATTAAACATTTTTAACTAAGTTTTTTCTCAGTGATATACATATATTTTGGTTTGATTATTTGTCCTAAAAAATGCTAGTATATATTGAACACATATTTCAAGGTTGTCCATAGTGCTATTTGACGTTAATTTAATGCAATTTGAAATAGAAAATTCATTCAACTTGTTTGAATTTTAACTAGTTTTTAGTAAGTTTTTAATATGTTTTATACAAGTAACATTTCTTAACGCTTTGAATTTAGTTCTGTAATCTTTATTTTTCAGTCATATGAATTTGATCCAGATGCATGTGCAAGACTACAGAATGAAACTCAACATGGAGTTATATAAACAGACCTAGTTAATTTATTATAAAAAGGGGGCAGAACATTTGTCAGAGCTCAGGGTTAACTTGGAGATGGTGATTTTTTTTTAAGAGACAAAATATTTTCTACATTACATAATGTAACACAAATATTTTCTACATTACAGAATGTAACACAAATAATTTTTTTTCATTTAAGGAATGACTGTCATAATTTTTTTTTCATATCCCCAATGAAAGAAAAAAAATATTACAGTCATTCCTTATAAATAAATTTTCAAAACGATTCATATACTAGTAACCTGAAAATTTTATAAATAAAAGAACAAAACATGGTGTCAACACTTGTTGTTAAAACTGGGCTTTTCCACATGAATTTTTTTTCATTGGAATATGAAAAAAAAATTCTTCCAATAAAACTGCAGTATTTTAATAAAATTTATTTATTGCATAATGTAACACAAATATTTTTTACACTACATAATGCAACACAAAATTACACCAATGTGGGAAAATAAAGAAAAGTAATATGTTTTACTAATCATATACAATTAATAATCTTAATTATTTTGCTTGACCTTTGGATGAGAGGGGCAAATAGTCTGTCACCATTATAAATCAGGTTAAACCTAAGTTACTTTGAAATTTTTTACTTTGACTTTGTCTCAGGATATTGATAGGGGGAAGGTTGGGTCCAAAAAACTAGTTTAACCCCGCCACATATTACATGTGCCTGTCCTAAGCCAGGAATCTTTGACAAAGCTTTTGTTTGTACTTGTCATTTTGATGTTTTCTGTTCCTTGTTTAAGAAAGGGGTATTTCAGGGCTGGATTTGAATTATATGCATTTTATTTAGACCATCGGCCAATTGCAGAACCGGGAGCAGTGCCAAATGGCCTCGTTGAAGGCTGCTGGCGGTTGTCCATTGTGTGGTTTTTCTAAATTGCCGTTTAATTGTGGGTTGTGTCGCGTACACTTATTCCACATCTCATTATTTTCAATTTTTCAAGAAGAAAGAATAATGCAGGGTATGGCATCATTTTTTTCCACATATTCTTATTCTTTCTATGTAGAATTGATATTTACATCTTTTCTTTTAAAGCAATTTTAAGAATGACAGTATTTTAGCTTAAATGCTTACCAACTAGTATCAGCATTATCTGCAATGTATAAAGTATTGTTAGAGTTTTAGTCATTTACACAAGTTAGGTATATGCACTCTGATAGTGGTGTTGTATTTATATAAAAAAGATGTTGTTAAAAACGTATGAAGAATTTATTAAGATTTAAAGTTATTAGATTTTGAAAAAAGTTTTTTTTTCTGTTAAATTTATATTTTAAATCATGCTAATGTTTACTGATGTTTGTTAAAGATCAAAACTGTACTTATATAATTATTCTACCTATTTTAATTAAGATTTTTTTTTACTTTGAAAACAATTTAATTTATATATTTTTTTTTTTTAAATCTTGTCATATTTGGACACAGTATTTTTGTAGTAAGGTGAAAAGGGCAATTTATGTTATTGTTTTTTGTGTTTTTTTTTAATTATTTCAACAATTATTGTCCGTTTCATATTTCTATAAGTAATATTTATTTTTATATTCAACTCAAAGGTTTGAGGGGAGATAAGAGATGTCATTTATGTTAACTTTTTTATATCCATGAGTAAGTGCTGTGATTTCTAATTCATTTTTGTTGATTTTTTGTGTGTCAAAACACTTGCTGTCAATCATAAGGTTGAAATTTACATTGTTTGTGTCAAACTGCTAAGAGCTGTTCCAAAGGCTGTGGTCTGAACGTTGGAGGCTGCAGAACCAGAAATTTATCTTCCGAGGGGCCCATTTATTTAACAAAGAGTAGACCTGCCTTGTCATACCTCATTCATTCCTTTAATTAACCAAAAATTGATTCCACAAGGTTTAAGGTCATTTTCTAAATAAAGCTAAGTTTGAAAATTTGTATTATTATTTATGAAAATCTATGGCTGAATTGGATATTTCACAAAGAGTTTTTTTATAAAGTTTTAAGTCATTAAGTAAATTGACCACAGAATAATTTGGAATGGCTCAGATATTGAACATTGATTATTACATGTGCAATGTTTTTTAGTGTGTATCATTGATTTGATATTAATTTTTACAATAATTATGACAAGGGGCCAAATATTTGCTTGATTTATACATAAACTGCTGATTGTTGTAGATGTATTTCAATAGAAGTTGTGAAATTTTACTTCCATTTCATTTTGAGTTATTATGGTAATGTTTTTTTAATGAATATTGGGAAAATTGTTTGGAACAATCTTATTTACTTTTAATTTCATTAAAAAATTCATTAAAGCATATATTTCACTTTATATCAAAACCGCGTCTCCTATATAGGAGTCTTATCACTTGTATGTTTTAATAACAAAATTGGTAAAGGGTCTCTTTTTTATCAACCCTACTTAAACAATTGGTAGCACCAACATTTTATAAAGTTTCATAGATATTTACATTGGCCAAAATGAGTAACATCAAACATAATTAAAACACCTCAGATTTAATACACTTCCAATTCTATCCTTGAAATATGCTAATAGAACTTAAATACTTACTGGTAGAAACTTATTTTCAAGAAATTTGATTAAATGAATATGATTATGTCCCCTTAATTTTGTAGACATACATTAATATTAAAAAAATATACAGGATTACCCAATTTTTTTCTGAGTAATCACAAGATCTTCAAATTTGTTGGTCGTCTTTTTGTCTTGTTCTTCCTTTAATCTAACTTTGATGATGATTACAGAAACCTAATTATGTGTTTAGACTGCTGAAGTTTACATTGTATTACAATTGTGATATTTTCTTGTGTTATATGTTTATTTACATAAACTAATTTTGTTATAAATAGATGTTTCTTGTTTTCTATCATTTTCCCAAGTGTTTAGTTCAATTGAGTTACTTTGTATCTGCTTAATATGAGGGTTGCTGTCTTCACTCAAGAAATTTCACAGAAAACATCATGCACTTACAGACAAATATGGGATTTCCATCTCTCAGATTAGTGCAGATGTTGGTTTGTCATAGTGTTTTGTTTTGTCTTCCTTTACCTAATTTGACACACTGAATTGAATGTTGGCAACATGACGGGTGAGCAGGAACCGCTTCTCTTCTGGAGAACCTGAGTACACTCTGGTTACGACTAGAGTTCACGTTGATGATTGATTTTCGGTAGTTTTTGTGTTAGTATTTTTTGTCCCATTCTCATTGATGTTTACTGGTTTCATTTCTGCCCTTTCAGACTTTTGCATTTTAATGCCCCATTGGTACCTCTGCCTCTGCAAACATTGGCCACATGATATTTGTGTTATAACAAGCAGAATTGATCACCTCCCTTGTTACATAGATGCATATGAAATACCGATTTTTCCCAGTGAAAATCTGGTAAATTCAGTGTGAAATAACAAAAATATTTTCACTCTTGCGTCCTTTCCAGTCAAACTCGATTATGATGTCGTGAATTGTATTGCGTTGTCAGCACAACTCCTGTGGTCTAAATTCATACGCCATTCAAACCAATTTATTAAAAAACGATTAAATACAGGGTTCCCACGCCATCCTTAAATTCAAGGAAACCTGGAAAAGTCCTTTAATTTCATTTCAATGCTCAAAAAGCTGGAAAAACCCTTGAATTTTATCAAATATCCTTGAAAAACCCTGGAATTTTGTAATATGCAGATTTGTTGACCCTTTGATAAAAAAAGGCCGAAATATTTTGGATTTTTAAAAATTTTGCGGACTATTTTAATCCTTGAAAATGACCTCAATACCCTTGAAAAGTCCTGGAAAAACCCTTGAATTTTGTGTCTTAAAAAATAGTGGGAACCCTGTAAATAGCGGCATTTTATCTATGTAATAAATACGATAATCAATTAGGTCTCATGAATAACCAAAATATGATCACTCCTGTGAAAAGCACTGAGATTTAACTTGTGCGCAAAACAAGTTCTGCGCACTCGTAATATCTGTGTGCGTTCACCGGCTCGTGATCATATTTTGGTTATTCACTGGACCCAATTTATTATCCTATAATTATTAGCCTTTGAGTTGTGTTAACATTGCCAATTGCAGTTAATTATTTTGTGTGTATTTAAGCTCATCTCAAGGAGGGAGTACAATACCCCGAGTGTCATCCTCTGCATCCACTTACAAAAGAATGGTTAAAGTAGATTCCTGCTGCATCAACCTTATTGGTGTTGTAGATGGACCTTAATATGAAAGCTTTGGATGTTGGCTGTGACCTACTTTTTTGTATGGATTACCACTTACAGAACAATGAATGAAACCCCCCCTTATTGACAATTGCCACATTAACCATATTTGTACAGTAAATCCAGGATGATCACATAATGCATGCTTAAAATGTTGACAGTGACTACTATTTCTGCATATAATTTTGAATGTTTCAGTTATGCTTAATTACAATACTGAACAAGAATTCTGAGAGAATTGCATAACAATACATAGTCCCCTACTGGCCTCATATTTCAGTCACTGGTAAAAATTTGTCAAACAAATGAAAACCCAAACTTGATCAGTGTCTTATCTATAAAGGGATTTTAAAAAAGTGCAGATAATAAAATTTCAGCGGATTTTTAAACTTCAAAAGGCCATAACTTCTGTAAAAATTTGTGGACCAGCACGAAACTCAACATGGTAAACTCACATACCAAAAATCAGTTCATTATCAATAAGCTCAAAAGAGCCATAACTCCTTTAAAAATTTTTGAATCAGCACGAAACTCAAACTTGATCTGTAACTCACCATGGTAAACTCACATACCAAAAATCAGTTCATTATCTATAAACATTTGGAAAAAAAGTGCGGAAAACTCAAATTTCAGTGAATTTTCAACATTCAAATGGCTGTAACTCCTGTAAAAAATTGTGGACCAGCATGTTACTCAATATTGATCTGTAACTCATCATGGTTAACTCACATGCCAATAATCAGTTCATTATCTATGAGCATTTAGAAAAATAGTGCAGAAAACTGAAATTTCAGTGAATTTTCAACATTCAAATGGCCACAACTCCTGTAAAAAATTGTGGACCAGCATGTTACTCAATATTGATCTGTAACTCATCATGGTTAACTCACATGCCAATAATCAGTTCATTATCTATGAGCATTTAGAAAAATAGTGCAGAAAACTGAAATTTCAGTGAATTTTCAACATTCAAATGGCCACAACTCCTGTAAAAATTTGTGGACCAGCATGTTACTCAATATTGATCTGTAACTCATCATGGTTAACTCACATGCCAATAATCAGTTCATTATCTATGAGCGTTTAGAAAAATTGTGCGGAAAACTGAAATTTCAGTGAATTTTCAATGTTCAAAGGGCCATGACTCTCATAAAAATTTGTGGACCAGCACAAGGGGTGACAGACAGACAGAAAGAGCGCAAACCTATAGTCCCCTAAGGCTTTCACGGTAGGGGACTAATAACCAGGCAAGCTTTGTAATTGATAGAATAATAGGTTCTTGCACGAGTCTTTATTGAAGATCAGGGATTTCTTCCATGAGTGCAAGAAATTCCGTCCTTTCACGAGTGGAGCGCAGCGGAACGAGTGAAAAGACGAAGAATTTCTTACACAAGTGGAAGAAATTGCCGATCTTCAATAAATAACGAGTGTAAGAACATATTTCTTCTGTTTTTAACAGTGAAAAAAATAATTTCATGAATATGAGGTCAAAATCCAATTTGCATATATTGAATAAATGCTCAAAAATTAAATTTGCATATATTGAGTTAATGCGCGACCAATAAAACAGACGACATATAATTAATTTATTCATTGACCTTTCAACTTTTACAAACTACTTTTTTTAAAGGTTTTTGATTGGTTGATTTCTCTATGACAGAAACGGTCACATGATCCTGTCTGTCATGGGCTGTCTGTCATAGAAAATAAACAAAAACGGAAGAATACCTTGTCTTATTTTCCCTTTGTTTATCTGCTGTGTCATTTATGTCTACTCATTTGTCTTGGCCTTTTGGGCTATCAGATATTTGAATGCCCAATTGGTTCTGCTTTACTTTCTTCACTCAAAATCAGGCCTGGATCCAAGGAAAAGCTTAACGGTGTACTCCCCCTAAAACTGACAAAAATTTTGTTTTTTCACAAAATCCATGAGGGGGAGGGGAAACAACAAGAAAACATCTGTGTACCAAATTTGAAGTCTTTCATGAAAGTTTTCCTTTTTTTACCTTTGAAATACCAGCATTCTAAGTCATCTCTAAAAACAGAAGGTAGATGACCAACCTAATGCCATGGCACAGTAAAATATGTAATACATGTACTATAGCTGCGTTTCAAAATTTCAAATAGAAGCTGAAGTGTTAATGGACAAACAGCTATACAGACGAGGTCATTGCCATATAGCTCACTCTCTTACAAATGGGGCACAAAATAGAAAAGACTGATATTTATAGCTATACTTTATTAAATAATCAGAACTTTTTCAATATGATAGATGATACAGAGAAACAAAACTTCTGCTCTACACAATCTAATACAGTTTGTATCAACATTCTGCCATTAATAACCAAGTAAATTCATATAAAACTTTTAACAGCAAACAATAATCTAATTTTAAAATGAAGCTGAGGACATGGAAAATTGTTTTAACTTTAAGTTTATTAAAAGGTGAATCATTTTAACTCCATAATCTGCTTAATTCAATTCAAAATGGATCACATACATTTTTATGGAAGAAACTGAGAGTCAAGACTTCAAATAAATAATGCCGTCATCATCAAGATATTAAAGAATTGGTACATGTGTTACGACTGCAGAAATTTGCCATCCACAAATATTAAGAAATATAAGATGATGACTTCGTTAAAATGTAAAGAAAATAACGTCATGTGTTTTGAGCTGGGTCACACTCTACATTTATACAGCCATCTAGTTTATAAATAATTAAACCATTGCAACCTTTGATAAGTAGTAACAATTCAATTGCACATTTAAACTATAACAAATATCTTGGACCAAACAAACTCTAACGGCCATTTCTTGAATAGTTCTCTCCTGTATGACCAAGCCTATGTTGGTCTATAAATACTTCTTCTCTTCTGTCACATTTATAACTATATAACTGCTCTTTCTATAGCCTATTTTCTAAATCAATGCATAAACTTGTACAACAGAAAGTTTACAAGTTGTCACAATGTAGGACAAATCATAAAATGTCAAGAGAATTTGTTGTGGTTCAAACTCGTTATAAAACATTTATTTCAAATTTTTTCTTTATATTGGTTTGCAAACATTAAAATGAAAATTGTGGAACATAACAGTAAAATCCATGACAAAAACAGATAACATTTAAAATTTGACACAAAACACAAAACAAAATTATATAAATATAAATATATCAGTAAAATAATTAAAATATAAAGAAATTCTATTTGTGTCTCCTGAATATTATATCATAAATTTTATGGTTTATAAACAAAATCTTTCATAGAAACAAACAAAATCCTGAAAATCTAGCACAATAATGTTTTCTTAAAATAGTCCTTAAAACAAAACAAAACAAGTTTCGAAAAGCATTGAAAATTTTCAAACTTATTACATGTAGCTTATCTCTTGTTTTTTTTTACAGATATCCAAAATGATTGATTATAACTGATCAAAGAAACTGAAAAAGTAATTAGAATTTGACGTGTTTACCAGTGAAGTGATCAGAGTATTTATCAATCAAACCTTAAAACGGGCAAAACAAAAGACATTGATCTTGTTAGTATACCAATATACAGGTTCCGAATATAACATTGACTCTAGATATAAAACTGACTAGGATAACTATACAAACCAAGAAATACACAACAATTACACACCAACATGTGTAGCATACACACACACACACATATAGGTCCAGTGATCTGCTTACAATAATAAGTTAGAACAGACAAAAATGTAACATTTACATCCCATGTACACTGTGTTCTAGAAAGTAACATAAACAAACAAACATTGTGTAGATAGTTTTAAATAAAATTTTGTAAGTCTACAAATCAGCTTTCCGCTTATAACAAACATTAATTATATCAAAGTATTCCATTGTTTACAAGTTCCATTTGATTCTAGTCTAAAACTCAAGGCTTTTTACATACTGGGTAAATGTGAAAGAAATAAAACAAGAATTCTTTGGCTTTTTTTTCGTTGCATTTGACACAGCTAATGAAGATGTATGTTTAATGAGAGGTGCATAGAAAGGTTATCCTGAAAATTTACAAAGTCAAGTTTAAAGGTACAAGACAGTTCCTGATAGAAAAAAAAACAACTTCTCTTTTAAAGTTCAAATGAAGGTATGAAAGCTTTAGGAAAGTTTTCAAATGTTTTTTTTTTCCAGGTATTAAAACGTTACATCTTGTTGAAAAAATAAAAAAATTAAAAACAAAAGACATGCAAAGCATTTGGCAGAGACAATTTATGTTTGAAATGTTGATGACAATGTGATGTAATGGGTTGAGTGATCATACATAGAGCTCTATGATCCATTTTAAGATTCAAGGTCCTGACAATGTGATGTAATGGGTAGACTGATCATACATAGAGCTCTATGATCCATTGTAAGATTCTAGGTCCTAGCACTATAACCCTAAAATGTAAACAATGATATAGGAGGTGGATATCCTATTATATATTATCAATATCTCTCTCAACATCTCGGAATAGGAACAGGATAAATATCTTCAAAAATGGAAGAATTATCACTGACATATCATTCACTTTGTATGAAATTGTTTCCATGTATATCGTATAATTCGATATGTTCATGTTTGGAAAATCCACACTTTTTTCAAGAAGTGATTTTATTTTTGTGGTTCTGTGCATGTGACTCACTCTTAATTTGTGTGTTTTAACTTTCGTGTCTTGATCTTTGTTTCAAATATAGCAAAAATTGGAACTACGTGGTTAAAGCATTTATACAGTATTCATTGAATTTAAAAATGCTACTCAGTACAAAAAAATAAAATTAGCACATTATCATTGCTTCCTATCTCTCTTGCTTGTTTTGAAAAAAAAAACAACCACAAAAAACCATTACAGCACATTTGTCTACATTGTGAACTCTAAAGTGTACATTAGAACAAGGAATTATTCCTTGATTAGAACAACCAAAATCAACACCAATCTAATGAAATTGCACAGATATGGTTTAAGTCCTCTGTAACTGACTATTGAGGTAGCAGTCTTTCAATAAATAAATACATTACTATCAACATGGAAAGAGATACAATGTCTTATGGCAGTTTATAAATTTCCTGAGGAACTGACCTATTTACATACGGAAAATGTGTTCATATTCATGGGATATCAATGTTCAGTCATTATCCAAATATCTAACCACAGTATAAAGTTTCCCCCAAAAAAGTGAATTCCAGATCTTTACTAAAATTGTGACAATGAAGTCATGATTTTTTCCTGCAAATTCATGAAAATTGATTCCCATGAATAAAAAAACCTTAACAGTATAGCTAATGTAACAAATTTGTAAGGAAGGAACTGAAAATCACCATAAAATTCTTATTTCTGTATGAAATAAATTTAAATACAGATTTAGTACAGAATTTGATTATCAGTTTAACAACCAATTTACAAAGTGTGGAATATGAATTTTAAGCCTAGACCTCACATAAACCAAAATCAAAAAGGAAAAAAATCATTCTCATGACAATTCAAATTAAATGTCAAATCTTCCTTAATTTTCAAAAATTTTGGGACTTTTCACGAAATTTTACTTTTCATGGTACAAAAAATATGTATGAAAAAGGTAAAAATCAATAAATGAGATTCCAAAAGAACAATATATCTGAGATTTTAAAAAATGTCATGAATGTCTTCAAAAGTTGACAGAAAATCGTAAAATGATCAAATTCATATTATGTATTTTAGAGGTTAAAATCTCCAAAGAATCTCTGGCATCACAAGGAAAACCATTTGAAACAGGCTATAATTAAATTAATAAACTTTTAGATTTTAAACAAGATTCAAGAAATGTGTAAGTTTAAAAAATAATCATTGAATATAACTGTTGAAGCAAGTTTTAGGGGAACAATTCTTGAACAAGCCTTAAGGTAAATACACATGTATCAAATAAAGATAAGATTTGAAAAGTTGTACTTGATACACTTGTCAAAATTTCTACAAAATATTTAAAGATTAATTATTAATTTAAAACATATTTAAATTCTTCGAGAAATGAATTACATCAGCTCTAGTGTGAAAATGATCTGTGGGGCATTTTGAAAATGACTGTGTTAGACAAATGGTTTTATGTTATTTCATAACTTTCTTCAACACTGTTCAAATTTCTTTTAAAAAAAGCATATTATACTTTTGACAGAGAGTCAACAAAAGTCTAGACCAGTTAAAGATACGACAAATATTTATAATTCTTTTTATCTTTTTGGTCTGTTGAGCACTTCTCCCACTTGTATAAATAGTTTAAGCCCCCAGCTAACTTTCATTTACAATGTTATCATTTCTAGATATAAAGTCAAAAATAGGTATGTAATCAGAAGTCAATAAATAGGTGTTGTTTTATAAAAAGAAATATTGCCTGGTCTACAGCTCATTAACATAAATATGTTACAATATACATCAGGGATGAATTTACTTACTGAAAAAAATAAGCACAAAAATAGCTGAAATAGGGAGGTAGTAATGGGAAGTCACCAATTGAATTCTTGCTGATTTTAGGTTCCTGAAAACTTTTAATGTTAAAATTTAATGACAAAATCACTGAAAAAATATTATTACCTTATTTCATAAAGGAAAAAAATCATTTGTACTTCAAAAATCTACCTGTACTAAGTAAAAATGCTGATACAAATCCTAAAAATACATTTTTTTTTAACATGAAACAAAATTGTGTAAAACTTTGAATCTTAATCTTGATGTAAACCTAGAGCAGTGGTACAGTTACAATGCAAGTAATACTATTCCTTAAAGTCATAAACTGTCATAAATCTAAAAACTAGCTCAAAGATCACTTAGACATGTAATAATGGTAGCCTTAAAAAAACAACAACTCACAAATATGCTTTGGATAATTGTGAAAACCATAACAATTTTACAAAAATCTGATTCACAGAAATAATTGATCAAATATTGGGCAAGAACAGTCAACAGTCATTTGAACAAACTTGTAAACAAACAGATAGGACACCACACAGACGATTCTCATTTGCACCATTGACGATGGACCATATATAAGGATTATTTGAGGAGTTCTAGGAGTCGCTTCCCTTCCCGTAGCCCCGTCAGCAGAGCTCCGTGGGTAGTTGAGTAGTGACATGGATGTGTGGCTTCACCAGCAAACAAAACTTGAGGCTGCAAGGAAAAAAAATACCTGTCAACATGGAATAAACTTCAAAGAAATAGCAATAAAGACAAAATTATTCACAGAATAAAAGTTGAAAAAATATGAAGTTATGTGAAACCATATCTTACTTCAACTCTGTGCAATTGATCTTATTTTTACAAGGTCAATCATTAAAAGTATTTTAAGCATGAAGGTGTAATGGTTGTCGTTGATTCAACGTACTTTACTTGTTCCAGTCGACTCAGCTGTAAATGAGTATGTGGTTGGGTAGTGATGGAAATGTTGAATGAGATTCCAACACTAAAAGTTAAGACAATGATGATGATGACAACCACGACATCAACAGCATCATACCATAATAGGTCGGGTTTTTTTTTTGCAGTTGTGTAAAAATGCTTTATTAGTTGAGGTTTTATTTACCAGCTAAAACTTCAACTTTATTGCTGAAACATGGGGCATCAGCTCTAGAACTGACATGACTGAATCTATATTTAACTTATTACGATGGATAATTTACAAGGGTGCTTATATAATTATCTATCTTTAGTATATACATAAGGGATCAAGTTCTTGGTCATCAATAATGACTTTGTATATTTTTAGTCTCTGATTTACATATTTAAACAATGCTTATGCATTTCAAAGTGAAATAAATTCTGAAAGTGATACAGAGACTGGCCTTGATGTTAAGATAGAACCTCTAATCTGATATAGACTAGATTTGAAACTTGAGAAAACTTCTTCGGAAACATTCATTTTGACAACCTCAGCAAAAAATTATCATGTATGAAATCGAAGACAACAGACTGAGCTCATTTTGCAGGCCTCATATTCCATTATATAACCAAGGATCAGATTCCTTTATAATACCTTTATAGTTTTTTGGTGCACCTTTCGTGCCAAAAGAACTCCGAATGACACATTCTAAATTTCTTGCCTTATATAATGAAAGATCTAGTACATTCACTACCCAAGTTATTATTGGACATGAACTCTTGTTCTGTGTAAACTGTACATGTAATGAATGGTTTTAACAAATGACAAGCCAAAAAATACATATTCATGTATTCTTTAAAGAACATGTACATGTATCATGTGTATATAACAATACATTCTATGTATCTAAGTACATGTAGACCCTCGAGAAATAACTTATATCATTCATGCTCTTTTCTAGTTCCTGAATAATTTAATTTATTAGCATCTCTTGGTAAAGTACCTTTGATAAACTACTAATTAATGCTACATTTATATAGCATGAAGCTTGCATGAAGACAGAAGAGCTATCCTAATTGCTTTGTCACAAAAAACTTAACATTCAACTTATTTGTTGCCAAGGTAAATGACAATCTTAATATAGAATTGGCCGTTTCTTGCTCTCATGAATCTAATTGTGGACTTGGGTATACGGCCGTTTAATTACATGTACATATAAACCAGCAGTGAAACTCTTAAATCAATACATCTATACAGGGTAAACAGCTCTGGATAAAGTTAATATTGACCAAGCAATCATTAACATAAAGACTCCATTAAACCAGCCTAATATTTTACAAAAAACTTAGAGGGTTCATTCCATTGAAGTTTCCTTTTCAAGATACAATGAATTTTTTTCTGTAAGTTCTGCAATGCTTTTAATACCTTAAACTGCAGAGTTGAATATTCTGACCATTCATGCACCCTTATAGGCTTTCTTCAATGTACCAACATACACAGTTTTGTGAAATCTGTTGTTGCTATGAGTTGCTATCTAAGAACTCCCTGGTGGCAAAATAACCAACCAGTGAGTCAAATGAATTATACTCCTTGTTAACATGCCTACATCCTACAACTTTATTATCCTAGCTCCCTTCTTACTTCAATAAAAAAAAACTCAACCAAATTAAGACGTACGTCATTGGAAAACTTAATATAATTTTATCCCAAGTCATATCTATATTAGAATTTAATATTATCTACAAGTATATACCCAAGCTGATACATGTAATAGTACAAACCTTATTGGACTCTGAGCCCACCAAAGGTTCCGTTAGAGCGTCTACATCAGATGCTTGAGCTCCCACCTTGAGAAAACTGTAAGATCCTCGCGTGAAGGGGTTGTTTCCCCATCTTGTCCTGAAATACAACATTAAAACTGCTGTTAGTACATTTACATGTATAGCTTTTGAGCTCTGAGTTTGAGAAAACTGTAAGATCCTTGCGTGAAGGGGTTGTTTCCCCATCTTGTCCTGAAATAGAAGGACAACATTAAAACTGCTGTTAGTACAATATACATGTATAGCTTTTGAGCTCTGAGTTTGAGAAAACTGTAAGATCCTCGTGTGAAGGGGTTGTTTCCCCATCTTGTCCTGAAATAGAAGGACAACATTAAAACTGCTGTTAGTACAATATACATGTATAGCTTTTGAGCTCTGAGTTTGAGAAAACTGTAAGATCCTCGTGTGAAGGGGTTGTTTCCCCATCTTGTCCTGAAATAGAAGGACAACATTAAAACTGCTGTTAGTACAATATACATGTATAGCTTTTGAGCTCTGAGTTTGAGAAAACTGTAAGATCCTCGTGTGAAGGGGTTGTTTCCCCATCTTGTCCTGAAATAGAAGGACAACATTAAAACTGCTGTTAGAACAATATACATTTATAGCTTTTGAGCTCTGAGTTCGAGAAATCAGTAAGGAGATTGTTTGCTCATCTTGTCCTGAAATTAAGTAACAAAATTAAATCTATAAGGCTAGTTAACATGTTATTTTATAACCCAAACCTAATTATGTTTATAGTGCATAGGGATATCACTTTATATGTATTGAAACTTGAAAGACATTATCTTATAGTTCAAATGTTGGACTTAAAAAGATAAATTTGAGTGCCTAAATGGGAGTTCCAAGGGGAAGCCCCAGGTTCTAGGAATTGAAACTTTTTCTTCCATGTTACTTTTCAGATAGTTTTTTATGCAAAATCAACCAGAGCCATCACGTCTCTTCCTTTCATTCTTGACCTTTTGTGCAACCCAACCCCCCTTGGAAATTTTGTCGACCACCCCTGTGCCCTACATGTGGCTTTTTTAATGTACCAGTATTTACATACAGCCAATTATAATGTCTATAAGATCAAAATGTCAATACTCTCTTCAATCAATGGGCTAATCTACAGTTTACCTGGTCAGGAATATTCAGTGGCCAGAATACCTGTAATCAAGCCTAAGTTTAAGCTGAAGGGATTGACCCTGTCTATTATCTAGAACATTCATATAATTTGTATCTTGGGTATAAAAGGAAAATTTTGATTCTTTTTCACTTTTTTAATTTGATATGTTTAAGTGATACATCTACTACTTGTAACATTATACACAAGACATGGCTGTATATAGACAGAGTGGAACAGTATCTTATGAATTATTCAGAGGCCTTAGTGCAGGGTGTCAAAAACACCTTTGTATTCTCTCAAGAAAAGTATTTAATTTTGTCCATACCTAATCTCTTTTTATTTAAAAACAAATCTGCAGCAAACCATAAAAGTGCTCTCTCCTTCTATACATCTAGCAAACAAAATTAATTTTCAAAAATACTGAATTTGTGTTAGTGTCCAGTTAAATGGGTAAATAACACAAAAAGGTTTTAATTTAACTAAAAACTATCCTCCCTTTTAAAAAAAAATAATAATAAAATAAAAATATTAAAAAAAAATAAAAAAAGATACAAAATAAATCCATGAAACCCCCAAACAGGACAACCAGATGAAACTGAACAATGATGTGGGACTGGAAATAGATTTGGTTTAGACCAGTTTTAGACAAGTCTTGCAAGTAAATATGATCGGTTTAAACAGGTTTTAAAATTCTCACTTTACTTCAGAACCAAGATATCTTTATGGAAGTGATCACAACTAAACCAAGTGTAAACATCCTAAGACCTTAGTCACTGTTTTATTTAAATTCCAACCATCTTTGCTTGCCAACAATTACAATCTGCTTACTCCCATCTGAGGATAAGTGTTACTGAATCATAACCCTAGACTAACAAAGATGGTTCCCAATCAAATGTTTTTTTATTGAACGAGGACAATGTGCACCCAAATTTATCTTTGATACAGGACCCCTGCATATAACCCATCACAAAGTCCATGGTCAACAAAACTGTAGGTGTCAAACAAAAGCACAAGACAAAGATATATTATACAGCAGATGGGAACAAAGAGAGAAAAGTCAATTATTAGACCCTCCATTGGCCTCCAATACAAATGCCCCGGCCACCTTCAATTTTTAGGGCAACATTTGTGATATTAAAGTTTGTAGACCATGGGTAGTACTAGTAAAGAACTTCACAATTTAAGAGGGGTCTACACACTTAGGAAGTGATGTAAATCCTGCCTACTTAATGAATGAAGTTATTGTTATTTAGTGTACAAGGAAATATAAATCTTTAATAAGTGGAGTGACATCACAACACTGGCATTGTTTCCTTGAAGGATTCACATGACCTTGCCACGGTATATTTGAGGACGTATCAACCACTTCCTGGATTATAAAATACCATACGTTACATTTTAAACCATGTAACTCTATTTCAGTCAGTTTAATTAAATCACAATATTACAAGTTTGTCTCACTAATTAGCAACTGAATCAATATACATATTGTAAAAGAACAAACGGTTATAATAACTGACAAAATGAAAGGCAAAAATTACCCCCAGCTTAACTACTAATTAAACAAAGCAGACAAAACACTTTGGATCTCATCCAATACCAATATATAGGACTTTAGATTTAGACTCGTTACCCCCTCAACCCACATAAATATATTCAAAAATATGTTTACAAACAAATCATGTGACATGTGTCCTTCCCTAAAGGTCAAACTTTTGTCTGGAAATCAGGTCAGTTTATAAAAATCCATTATCTACATCATTGACTGAGTAATAAATGTAAATTTAACCATTTCATCATGGTTGATGAATATTTTATTTCCTTGGTAGAAAGTATTGTTATTCCATAGATAAATTATCTAAGTATAAGGTGCCCCTGTCTGCATGCTAGGAACATAAATATATAGGTAAAGAATTGGGCCTGCATGAGGAAATCATGAATCATCCAACATGCAAATGCATGTTACTGCCTGCATGTACAAAAATCTCATTCTTATGGAAGAAAGCAAAATATAAAAACAACTCGTAGTTTACATAGTTCTTTGGGTTTCTTTGTGTGCAAAAAGATTTGCCTAGGTATAGTTTTACCATTAATCAGTTAAATGACAACACTAAATACAGGCCAAGTATAACAACCTTAGAGCACATAAAAACATATACATGTACATTTTGTACCACTGCCAAAAATATGTAGGTGTCTCTTCATTCACTGGTAAAAATATTATGTAAAGAACTAAATCTATTGATTTCAAAATCTTGAAGAACAAAAAGTCTTTTTATTCCTTTTCTGATAAAATTCATGTTGGTTTGTGCATTAAAAAGTTGTGTTTATCAATCCCTGCAGCTGCCTTTGTGACGTTGTGATGTTAAAATGTTTGTGACGTACTTTAGTAGTCATAACACCCAGCTGTGAAGCTACCAGATGTATCATGATGTACATTGTTCAGCTGTGTTGGACTCCTGTCTTCCCCCTGAAGTGTTTAGGTACACAAGGAATGGTGTTTAGGATTATCACAAAGGTTATTGGGTGGATTGACAAACAAACCCAGTGATGCAGGAGTGGACAGCCTGCTGCGGTTGTCACAGTACCCACAGAAATCTAACCCCACACCTGTAACATATGTTACAAACTATGTAGTAAAATATTAATCTGGTAATATGTTGTGTAAGTGGGCGTAACTAATGGTTGTAGAAAATCAATCAACAATCATTTGTCCATTCATAGAGAAATTCATTTCTCTATCAAATCCCAGAATTATTCATTCCTACTTAGATATTCACATTTCAATATTGTCATATTTTCTATTGAAATTTTGGATAAAAAAACAGAAAATTGTGACGACTTTTTACGTTGTCTGCCTTAAATCTAGGCCAATGAGATGAAGATCTGGTCAACAACATCAACAGTACTTTATGCACATAACTCTTTTTTTAAATAATTCTATTTAAGGCCATAGAAACAAACTTTAATGATTGACAAATTAATTCAAAATATTGCTAAATCATATGGAAAGGCTTAAGAATATTTAACAGCAATCTCATTAAACAATCTGATATATACCGTGATGTACATTAACTAAATAGTCTAAAAATAAGAATTAAATCATAGGCTAAATTTCTGATCACCAATAGTTTGCTTTTTCTTATTGGCTTTTCTAAAAAATCAAAAAAGCAGTTCACCTTTTGATTTCAGACCAGCGCTTCCTTGACTTGCAATGTTCCTGCAGAGACAAACCAAGTGGAGTAGCTCACGACAACCTATGGTGTGTCATATGGCACAGTGTCAAGTTGCAGACAAATCAAGGCCCATGGCATTAAGTGCATTATATGTGGTTTTGTTATGATAAACCTGAAAACCAGGAAATTTTCGCTTTTCTCGCTGTAGGACAACTACATGTAAATTTTAGTTTGTGCAGTTTTAAATTCATGTGTTCTGTTAAATAATTGTCGATAGGCAACATATTCGTGTCATTTAATTTAACAACACAGCAACATCAGCACGGTGAAAATTGGAAATATAAAACTGTTCAGTAGAAACATTTCATAACATTCAACAGTTTTCACATTTAGGTCAAAGATGGAATAATAAATTCATTAATTAATAACAGTAAACATAATCTATTGTCATTTTTCACATTTAGGTCAAAGTTGGAATAATTAATTAATATATTAATGATACTAAACAGAATCTGTGGTCATTTTTCACAACTGTACAGGTGTTTCATACTAAATGAGTGATGTTTACACACCTAAGTAAACAGTCAACAGTTTACATAACTCAAAAATCTATGACAAATGGTGTTTGTGTGTGACCAAAATATAGTCACATTAACCTTTTAATAATTAATGGACTTGGCTTGAACAACCAAATAAATGTGGATATTGACCTAAATGTAATGTATCATTTAAAACTGGTAACTGGAAAGATGAGTTTTTTTTTCAATCTGTAGCTACAAAGGGCAAAACACCTGAAGCAGACTGTGGTTATAGTAACTACAGGGGCTGTTTTTCAATGAAGAAGGAAAAATGCTTATGGAAAAAACTGCTGGGGTTTTGTTTAACAATAAAGGGAAACATGGTATGGCGCAAGCTACTAGGGTTTGTTTTACAAAATAGAAGGAATCATGGTTATGGTGAAAGCTACTAGGGTCTGTTTTTTTCAATGGAGAATGAAACATGGTTATGGTGAAAGCTACTAGGGTCTGTTTTACAAAAGAGAAGGAATCGCGGTTATGGTGAAAGCTACTGGGGTCTGCTTTTCAATGGAGAATAAAACATGGTTATGGTGAAAGCTACAAGGGTCTGTTTTTCAATGGAGAATGAAACATGGTTATGGTGAAAGCTACTAGGGTCTGTTTTTCAATGGAGAATGAAACATGGTTATGGTGAAAGCTACTAGGGTCTGTTTTTTCAATGGAAAATGAAACATGGTTAAAGTGAAAGCTACTGGGGTCTGTTTTTCAATGGAAAATGAAACATGGTTATGGTGAAAGCTACTAGGGTCTGTTTTACAAAAGAGAAGGAATCATGGTTATGGTGAAAGCTACTAGGGTCTGTTTTACAAAAGAGAAGGAATCAAAGTTATGGTGAAAGCTACTGGGGTCTGTTTTTCGATGGAGAAGGAAACAAGGTAATGGTGAAAGCTACTGGGGACTGCTATTCAATAGAGAAGGAAACAGGGTTATGGTGAAAGCTACTGGGGACTGCTTTTCAATAGAGAAGGAAACAGGGTTATGGTGAAAGCTACTGGGGACTGCTTTTCAATAGAGAAGGAAACAGGGTTATGGTGAAAGCTACTGGGGACTGCTATTCAATAGAGAAGGAAACAGGGTTATGGTGAAAGCTACTGGGGACTGCTATTCAATAGAGAAGGAAACAGGGTTATGGTGAAAGGTACTAGGGACTGCTATTCAATAGAGAAGGAAACAGGGTTATGGTGAAAGCTACTATGGACTGCTATTCAATAGAGAAGGAAACAGGGTTAAATGGTGAAAGCTACTGGGGGCTGCTATTCAATAGAGAATGAAACATGGCTATGGCGAAAGCTACTGGGGACTGCTATTTAATAGAGAAGGAAACAGGGTTACGGTGAAAGCTACTGTGGACTGCTATTCAATAGAGAAGGAAACCGGGTTATGGTGAAAGCTACTGGGGACTGCTATTCAATAGAGAAGGAAACAGGGTTATGGTGAAAGCTACTGTGGACTGCTATTCAATAGAGAAGGAAACAGGGTTATGGTGAAAGCTACTGGGGACTGCTTTTCAATAGAAAAGGAAACAAGGTTATGGTACCGATGAAAGCTACTGGGGACTTCTATTCAATAGAGAAGGAAACAGGGTTATGGTGAAAGCTACTGGGGACTGCTATTCAATAGAGAAGGAACAGGGTTATGGTACCGGTGAAAGCTACAGGGGACTGCTATTCAACTGAGAAGGAAACAGGGTTATGGTGAAAGCTACTGGGGGCTGCTATTCAATAGAGAATGAAACATGGCTATGGCGAAAGCTACTGGGGACTGCTATTCAATAGAGAAGGAAACATGGTAATGGTGAAAGCTATTAGGGTCTGTTTTTCAATAGAGAAGGAATCATGGTTATGGTAAAAGCTCCTGGGGTTTGTTTTTCAATAGAGAAGGAATCATGTTTATGGTGAAAGCTACTAGGATCTGATTTTCAATAGAGAAGGAAACATGGTAATGAAGAAAGCTACTGGGGACTGTTTTTCAATAGACAAGGAAACATGGTTATGGTGAAAGCTACTAGCATCTGTTATTTAACAGACAAGGAAACGTGGTTATGGTGAAAGTTTCAGGGGTTTATTTTTCAATAGAGAAGGAATCATGGTTATGGTGAAAGCTACTGGGGTCTGTTTTTCAATAGACAAGGAAACATGGTTATGGTGAAAGCTACTAGCATCTGTTATTTAATAGACAAGGAAACAAGGTTATCGTGAAAGCTACTGGGGACTGCTTTTCAATAGAGAAGGAAACATGGTTATGGTGAAAGATACCGTGGTTTGTTTTTCAATAGATAAAGAAACATGGTTATGGTGAAAGCTACTAGGATCTGTTTTTCAATAGACAAGGAAACATGGTTATGGTGAAAGATACCGTGGTTTGTTTTTCAATAGATAAAGAAACATGGTTATGGTGAAAGCTACTAGGATCTGTTTTTCAATAGACAAGGAAACATGGTAATGGTAAAAGCTACTGGGGTCTGTTTTTCAATAGACAAGAAAACATGGTTATGATGAAAGCTACTGGGGACTGCTATTCAATAGACAAGGAAACATGGTAATGGTAAAAGCTACTAGCATCTGTTTTTCAATAGACAAGAAAACAAGGTTATGGTGAAAGCTACTTGGGTCTGTTTTTTAATGGAGAATCAAAGATGGTTATTGTGAAAGCTGCTGGTGGTTGTCAGGGGCGGATCCAGGATTTTAGTTTAGGGGGGGCGTGAACCTTTTTTTGCCGAGCGGAGCGAGGCACGAATTTTTTTTAGTGCTTTTACGTGGATTTTATGCATAAAAATATAATTTTTGCAAGTTTTAGGGGGGGCGCACGCCCCTCACGCCCCCCTCTGAATCCGCGCCTAGTGGTTTTTCAATTTGTCTATAGAACATACACAGATACATCAGTTACATGTACTTTTACTTAAATATAACAATGACCTTGAACAGGATAAAAGACAAGAAGAAAATCAATTCATCATAAATATTGCATCTCTTTAATGAAATGTTGGGCTTCCACGGATCTATATACTATTACTGATACTAACAAGGATAAAACTAAAAGAATGGAGCTATATATTGATTATGTATATTACATGTCAAAATTTAACGAAAGTAAAGTTATCTTTTATAATTTCCTTAAGAAAATAACATAATTCTTCCTTTAAAGATATGAACTAGCGTTGGAAAATCTTTCAAAATATTAGCAGTCTTATCATGGTTATTGATGATTTACTTTGACTAAGCCATGATGAACCCCTGTCATTTTTTTATAAATCTATTTGGACTAAGCCTAGTTGAGTCTCCTGTCTTTTTAACCGACGTAAAATTCTTATACAAAATAAATATTTGTAATCCAAGCCCAGAAGAAGCATGTGTACGACCAATTAGAGGAAATCAATGAAAAAAAGATTGCTAGGACAAAATCAATGTTGAAGAATTCTAGCAGTGATACACTTGGTATAGATTATCTAATATATGTACACATGTACAATGTTTCAAATTATTTTCCATATCTCAAATCAGTATCATACAGATTTGTGGGGTATAAAGAGGGTATATCATGATTTCTGTGATAGTGCCCCATGTCTGACACACAAACTGCTAATACAGGGTGGGTGGAGTTCAACAGGTAGTTTCAGAGGATAAAAGAGGGGGGTGAGACTGAAAAAAGTAAAAGGGTGCTCAGCCTCTTTAATGGTAAGTGTTTCTAATACATGTTTGTAATATCTTGCCTAACTTAAGCATTTTAGTAAGATTTCTTATGTCTTGCTTATAATCATTTTTATTAAGGTTGTTAAACAGGCAATTTGAGCTCCCTTATGTGACAAAAGGCCTCCCCTTCCTTTTCTGGGTCTAGTAATATACATAAAGTGGGTGTTAAAAGCCAATGGTTATTTGTTCAAAAGTTTTATAATCACTGAAGGTTGTGTATAATTCATCATCTTCTACTCCCTTTTTTTTTACGTTTTATCTCTGTTAAAACAAATGACAAATTGTATAACCATGCAACATAAATATAAACACAAATTTAACTTTAAGCAAAAGGTCATAGATTTATTATAAAAGAAAGTGCTCCAGGGCATTCTTTCAATCTTGTAAGTAAGTACTAAGTATGAAATAATACATTAAAATCATACTTGGTTTAGCAACTTTAAATAGTTTTGCCTTCCACATTTTCCTTAAGTGAAACTTTAATAGTGAAAGGGAGCCCTTCAAAATGTTGAAATCTAAAATGAACTAGACAAAACAACATTTGTAGAAGAGGCACAACCTGTATTGTCAATGGCTAATTAGCTACGTACTGTTATTCACAGAGACAATGGTGTGGTGCCATGCCCTCAACAGGTGTCAACATTGCAAAGATGACACCATATGCAGATTAAAGATGGTCTTATGAATTGACACTCTTCCTTCAGAAGGAACAAATATAGTTGTCTTGTACATATGGAAAGAGCAATACTCTATGCACAAATTAAGTGTTATGCAAACTTGACATTTTTTCGTACCCAATATAAATTAAGAAGTTTTGAATTAACCACCTCAACATGTTCCGTGTTCAAATCAAGGGCGCCATGCAAAGCTATATTTATAAAAAGTATTAGAATCAAAAACAAAGTTTAAAGAGTTATGGAAAAATTCTTTGTTATATTTACATACATTTTAAAATACACCAATAGGTAACAAGTTCACCTTCTAATGTGAACCAGTTAAATACTAGTTAATTCAATGTTAACTGGCCCAGATCAATTTTTATAGATTATGATATACAAGTTTGAATGGGTCAACTGATCTGGAAATTAAATGATCTATTGTTACTCTGTATACATTTATTTACTTTAGACAACACAATTGGAAATGGTTACATTTGGTCACCATAAACTTGATGGGTATAACAAGATATATAACATGGTAAAAGTACAGAACAAAAACATGCACCCATCATATGAAATGGTACCGTCTTGTAGCCTGCTCAAAGGGGGGATTAAAGAAAATATGTATTCAAATAGTTTGAGGCATTTTTTCCTTATTCTTTCTTTTTTATCATTAATTGCCTCATTTTACATTTCCATATTTTGCAGTGTACATATTAATGTATATAGTTTTTTTTTTACATTCTTTTTTTCTGAACTTGACATAGGGGCATGAGGGTACAAAAAATGTACATGTATATGTCATTCCTATACAAGATTTAGATTTTTTTCCCCAACAGATGGTGAAAGATCAATGTCCGGTTCCAACATTTTACAGTGGCGGATTCAGAGGGGGGCAGAGGGGCGTACATGCCCCCCTTTAATTGAGTAATTTAAAATTTTTCTGTATAAAATTTACCAAGCAACTTCAAATTTTCATCAAAATCTGACATTTTTAGCAATTACGCCCCCCCCCTTTCACGGACCTCTGGATCCGCCCCTGTTTTAACACAGTAATCAGAATCATGACTTGCTAGATTTCTGTATTCTTCCATAGTGCACATTTATGTATTATGCACATCCACCTTTTCGAGGTCAAAATTTGGGGGAAAATGAAGAATATGTCCTTGTAGCAGTTGTGAGCAACCTTAAGTACACAATTTGTGTACATGTACATTTAGTACATGGAGCATCGGAGACAGATACTATTTTGCCCTGCAGCCCTGGATAAGCTATAAATCATAACCCCACATTCCAGCCATTTAATGAACTATTGACTTACACATTAGTCTGGGGAATAAATGGTTTCTGATTTATAAATGGCCATAACGCTTTCAAATATAGACTTTTGCATTAACAACATAAACAAATATATTTTGCTAATACAAGGCCTAGTGCCTTGGGGCTAATAAGATATTTATGCTTGGATTATGAATCTAAAATGTAGAACGAAATGTCAAGTTGATAGATGCCTCGGACATGAAATTAACTTGAAGGGAGGTGAAAATTCTGCAAGCTCAGCATGGTTCACGAAAAACTGACAACAGATAAAGGATAAAAATATCAATATAGGGTCTTAATTTTAAATGAAGAAATGTGACAAATATTTACATAGATTACATTGTATTTATACAAATGCTATGTTTTACATTTATCTATAATTTCACTTTGTTAATCGAAGAAGAAAGAGTGGGAAATGAAGCATACTTGTGTATAATCTTTTTTAAGAATTAGATTGAAAAGATAATCAAGAACAACTTGTAACTTTGAAGTTTAAAATCAAGAAATATAACATATAACATTTCAAGCTTTCACAACTTCACTAAGGGCAAACAAATTAGCATTTCCACATCATCATGATCATGTATATGTACCAGTGGAAAGTATTTATCAGAAAGCTATCGATAAAATGATTCACAGAATTCATCACTAGGTCTGATTCATTAGAATTTTAACATTATGTCATCCAGTCCTTATTGGATTAAAATGTAAGAAATCAGGTTTGATGTTTACAGATCAATAAATAGTTGAAAACTCAGGGTCATTTTTTAACACTCCTTCAGATTGAGATAACTGTTTACAATGACGAAGGAATGTTGATTTCAAACAGAGAATCTAACCACACGTTTCCTGTGTACTCAAACAAAGGCCTAATGTAGACAAAGGACTGGGATCAAATCTGAAGTATTTCCTTTAATCATTGATAACCAACTCAAACATGGAAAAAATTGATCATTAAAAAAAAGAAGAAAAAAAGAAAATCCTCATGTCCTTAACCTAAAATAAAAGTAATTTCAATGTCAAATGTTGTGTATAGGCCCGTGTATAGCAACATTGGCAGAGTCAACACATGAACGAGAAAAACAACTTTGTCACATGCAGTCGCTATTGAACTTTAAATAAATTTGCACTGTCACATGCATGGAAGGAGGACATTGAACTTGATTATTTTGTACTCTTGCATACATGTATTCAGGACATTGAACTTTCTGAATACACATGTGTTATAGATAAAGATAACATAAAACAGTCAACACTAATCACTAATGAATTAAATAATATCAATAGACCTACATGTATTTTGTTTAAGTTACACTACATAAATTATGTACTTTTATGAATAGAGCTATACAAATGTTTTTCATCATGTTCATAATATACACATGCTCATAACACACCTTAAGAATACATATTTATGATCTACATGTACATTCACATTGTTTTCAAGTTCTTCTAACTTCGAACAGATATACATGTATTTCATGCATTTTTAGTCCTGCACACCAGATATTCAGGCAAAAGATCACGATAGGATACAACATGAACAAAGACAAATTGCTGACAATAGAGATCTGAAACTAACAGACTACATTGTACTAATGTAACCTGAATTTTTTTTCGTGTCCCCCCCAGTTTTATGTCATTGTTTCTGAATAACTGTATTGGTTTACAAATGCAAGACATGCAAGATACACCAGTACTTAAAAAGTACATGTACTATGTCCATGGACAATTTAATAGTTGATTGACATTTTGTGTGTTAAATATATATTTTCATTCCAACTTCATTTATAAATTAATATTCCTTATTTTACAATGTAACTTCTTACAGGGTACTTTTAAATGTTAATTTACATGTACAACAGCCTCTAAGGAAAGGTTCGTTTGAACTGTATAAATGTAGAAATAAACAAATAACTCTTTTAAAAAGGTTGTGAATAACAATTTCTTTTACCTGATAACTTTTTTTGGCTGTGGAATGTCTTTTTTGTTGAGGAATTTCTTCAGAGCCTCTACCAAGTCCTGTCCGATCTGTTCTTCTGTCAAAGATTCCATGTACAAAGCTTCTTTACCACTTAACCAACCTACAACACAAGAAGTATTTGTGTTTTCTACATGTATCTACATGTATATAATAAGAACAAATGGACCTACATTGTACTGTACATGGGCTACATTGTACATGATTGTATACAATGTACATGTACAAGGACTTTTTTACCTAGATAAAAGCTTCATTTTGAATACATGTTTATCTAAACACAAAGTACACATACATTTTTAAATTTTAAGCAACATTTGCACATTGTACTGCAATACATGTACATTTTTCTACAAAAATGTGTACACATTCAACATACCCCTTATATCAGCGAATGGGGTATTACTTTCAAAAATTAATTTTGACCCTCAAGATCTGATATTTTCCCATTTAAAAATCTTGCATAAATGACCCTCCAACCAGATTTTCCTGAAATAATCCCCTACATGATATATGAAATTTTGTCAGAAAATTTTTTTTTGGACAAAAATGAGCATTTTACTGATCCTCAGAGTCTAAATTTGTTAAAATCTACTATTACCATTTAATTCCTATTTAATTTACTTGTACATGTATGTATATACATGTTATTGTATTTAAAAGTTATTAATACATGTACATGTAGGATGAATTGTAGATATATTTCAAGTTGTAAGGTCTAAATATTTGCATTGTGATTTTTTTCTTTTTTTACATTATAATATAAAGAATGCTAGAAATCAATAGCTACGTCTTACAGTTAATGAGAACTGCAGTCAGAGGTGACCTTTGGACAAAGTGCATTGACCGAGCATCACACTGATGCATGAATGAACAAACCTGCTTATTATACTGAAATCAATCAATAACAAGCGACTTAAACTGACCCAATGACCTCTAGTATGGCCGGACAATGAACTCTGAACTACAGGTGTCTTAAGATCTGATTTTATGTGTCTAGTGACTCTATTTATGCATGAGGTGGACCTAAAAGTTTCCAATGCCAGCATTGCAAAAGGTAGCATGCATATGCCAGCAATCATCAAATTATACTTTAGGATCTCTTGTTATATTGCAGTTGCAGACCATTTTTTTTTTGTCAAATGGGAGAGCATGTGATCAGTGAATAACTGTAGTTGTCATTGATTTACTGTATCTTCATGCACAGGTGCATAAGCAGTAACCTCTGTCAGACAAAAAATGTACATTGTACAAGTAAAGTTTGCATTTTACATTGGATTTTTCATGTCAAAGAAATGTACATGTACATCTTAGGCCAAAAAAAAATATATGACTGTTTCCTGCTTCCCTACCTACCCTATTTTTTTGGCCCTACCCTAAAGTTTTTATTGGCATTTTGGAACACACACCGTTAAAGTTGGGATTGCTTCCCCATTGACTCAATGTAAAATAATTTTGTAAAAAAAAATAATTTTCCTACCTACCTACCCTAATTTTCAAGAGTAGGAAGCAGGAAACAAACATATATTTTGTTTTGGCCTTACCAACCATCAACTTAAAATTAATTCATAATACAAATGTAGTTAAAATGTGTACCAGGTGTCACTTAGACATGTACATTGTACATGTACTAGCCCAATCTTGATTTTCTAGTACATTGTACATCATACACGCTCTAATACATGTACTTACCAACTAATACATTGTCATGAACCACCTCAAACGAGTAAATTTTCCGGTACCACGTGTGTCGCAGATCATTCATTTCAATAAGGTCATTGTCCCACACAAGTTCCACACGGAACACTTCAGGCTCCGTAACCGGCTCTTCAAAATGAATTATAACTTTGTCTACTATTCCAAAACCTACAGCTTCAATTGCATCTAGTTTCATTTTAGGCAATGGTGGGCTAAACATTCGATCACATGCAGCTTTAAGAACACCTAGTGAAACAGTACATACAACGTGATTTGCATAGAATTTCTCTCCGTTTTCACACTCCACACAACATTCATAATTCTCTTTCTCTGATTCTGGGAAGTTTTTGTTCCAGCGTATACACTTCACAGGATGATTGAGTAGAATATTGTCTTTTGGGATGGAACTTTTAAGGATTTCTAAAACTGCATTGAAACCAGGAGGAATAGTGTAATGAATACCGGGAAGTTCAACATAACTTCCAAACTCACTTAGAGAAACCTCTGTGAGGGAGTCACAGCCTGAAATACAGCACTCTAATCGCTTCCGCTGATCAAATAAAAGTTCTCGTACATGACGATCACCATTTGTATATTGTTCTAATGTGTCTTCATACTCTCTCTCCAGAAATGCACCTACACTGTCATTTTCTTCTTGAGTGGGTATACCACTTTGATAGAAGTCCTCTGCTTGTATAATGAGCTGACCATAGGCCAAATTAACCTGATTCACAATACGTTCCAGAACTTCGTCACCATTTTCCATTCTGAAAGTTGTTTTATGGCGTAAACCTATATTCCCATGCCTCAGTTCTAATAAATTGTTATCATCCGCTATCTTAAATATAGGGTTCCTTTCAATGCCATGAATCCAATTTGCTCCCATTTCTGCCTTGTGGCCTTCATTGTCTAAAAATAAAAATACATGTCCACATTTTTACTATTTAAAATAATTAAAATAAAATAGTTTGTTTTATATATATAAATCAATAAAATGGTTTGTCACTCTTAATTTTATATCGTTACAATGATCGATTTGCCGTAATAAAAAGAAAACTCTAATTGTTTCATTCCAAAATGGTTCGGTCTCCGTCCCCTCATCTGTTTCTGATTTTCATCTTTGCGGTAACATGAATAAAACATTTTTATTGTTACAGTTTGCCAAAATTTGCCATAACTGTATCCTGTGCCATTAAAATAAAACCTGCAACTAAACCACCCCATGAATATTAACTGATAATCTGTCTAAATGGATCTGATTTTTTAAAGTTCCTTCATTAAATATTTCTAAACCTTTTTAACCTGTATTAATGAAATACCTGGCTTAACCAATCAAATTCTAAAGTCACAAAGGGTTTTGCTTTAGACAGTACATTATTTGTAACTAAACAGTAACAATGTTGGTCCTATAATGATACATGTACATTTTGTACATTACAACTGTAATGGGAACAGGCTTTGAAGATGCTTTCAGTACTTGTGACAGGGATGTCCAAAACAATCAGTTTTATTTAATCCCTGCTTGTGACTATGATATATGTGGATGCAATATTTAAATTGTACATAAATGCTTAAACATGATATATAGGGTTAGGGTTAGTAGTATTTTTTGTACATGTACATCAGGTATTTCCCCTAAATTCTATTTATATCCTGTGGTTTGATTGGTCGATAAGCCAGACTTCATTTGTCCTACGATGGTGACCTTCACACGATCATTCACAAAATATCTGATATGTCGTCGGGTTCACACACTCCTTTTATTTTAAAATTAAACAAAGCAGGAAATAAAATAATAAAAGTAATGGTAGAAAGATCAGAAATGAATGAAACTGACAACAATTACTTTCGAAAAGATAGATAAAACTTAATTTACTAAATAAGTAGGCTAAAATTTCTCATAAAATGAATGACAGATCGTAACAAATACACTTACCAATATCCACAGTGTATATTCTACCACCTGTACGACTAGATGCCTCTAAAATTGTAAAGTCTGTAAAGCCATTCTTCGCTAGATGATCTCCAATTGCTATTCCTGAGATCCCTGCACCTATTATTACAATTTTGGGCTTTGTTTCACCCATATTCTCAAATCGAAATGATCACTCAGCTGACATACGTCACGTATTTCCAACAAACTTGATTAAAACGGTAGTATAAACTTAGATTTCTTATTCCAAATCTTTGAATTGATAAAACCGAATACACAATTGGTAATATTTCTGGTTTACTTCTTCTTGTTTTCACAACATGTTGATTTATGAAATTCGTCTCAATCGGAACAGTTACTCAACACATATTTTGATGACGTCAGAGATTTAACATATGGGTCGAAGTTCAAAGTTGATGACAGATGTTACGCCGATAAAAGGTAACAGGTAAACCAAAATTATTTTAATATCAATTGTTAAGAAGTATATGAACTCTTCATTAATGTTTTGTCTATATTTATACTTGAACTATGAGGATATCTATTCCGATCGTCTGCTTACAACGTGAACGCCAACGTCAAAAGGGGGAGGGCTCCTCTCAAAATCTATTATTTAATGAATGCATGTTCCCCTTCTCTGTGGCACAGGTACCAATTTCATTAATTTTAAATTTTGTTGATTTCATGCGTAGTTTAGCTTCTGGAAATTAAGCTGTTGTGCCGCAGGTCCCAAGGGGGGGGGGGGGAATGTTTGCTCTAACGAGGCCTTCAAAGATGTCAAAAGGGGTAAAGGTGACAAAATTATGGGGTTTTTTATGCACAAAATCCACGAAAATTTCGTAAAAACCCAGATTTTTTAAGTAACCACACTTAAAATACCGGCGAACCAACCCTAAAAAATGTCAGATTTTAGACTAATTTTTTTATGTCCATGTCTTAGTTGCAACGCTGACAATTTCCGCGGTCAACAATTCACATAACGAAGTTGTGGAAGGTATAATGTTTTGACTAGTTCGTCCGTCTGTCCCCATTTCTCTTAGATAAAACTAGCTCAACAGATTTTAATGAGAGTTGGCAAACAGCACTATAGAAACAATTGGAAAAAAGAAACAAAGATCAAGCCGTTGAGAAGACAAAAAAAAACAGAACAAAAAGAAAAAAAAACTAATGAGAGAACAGTGTAGTGACATAAATAAAAAGAAGTAACGAAAAGAGCAAAAAATGACAAAACGATACGTGTACATTGACCAACTAGCGGCCTCCTTAATGGAGTAGAGGTAGCCAATACTCCCTCCTTGACTTATCTACCATCTCATAAGATGAAATTAAACAAGCCATAGAAAAAGTCAATTAATGGGAAAGCACCTAGACCAGACTACATTTTATTTCACCAGAAGTCATCAAAGCAAGTCCTAACACTACAGCTAACATTCTGTACGCCCTATTAGATGAAATATGGAAAAGGGAACAAATGCCAGAAGACTGGAGAACAAGGCTTATTTTAAATTAGGGGTTGGTTGTACACAGCTACAACACTGTCTAGGGAGGAAATCAATGACAATCACAAATCTGTCGCTCTCTGTTGGTGCTGACAATGGTGTATTTGATTCCTTAATTACATAAAAATTCATACAAACAGCGCTTCATTGCAGGGTCATCAAAATGTACCACTAAAACTCTTTCATTTCTGTAGACTTCAATACTTGACGGCAATAAAATCCGGCCTCCAGAAATATTACGATTGCTGTTATTCTAGAAATGGTGTCAATCTAATGTGGATCCTGAAGAATTCGAAAGAAGTATTGGAGATTCTTAGCTTGAAATCAGTTTCATCTTGCAACAGCATCAAAATTTCGATTTCTCCACTCTTTACACTTCTATTCCACATGAACAACTCAAATCACGATTGGCACAGCTGATAAAACGCAGCTTTTTAAAAAAGAATAGAAAACGCAGGAACAAATATCTGATAGTCGATTACAGTAAGGCCTACTTTGTCATCAATGAGTCTAAGAAAAATAACAAATATACAGAAGACCAAATAGTCGACATGCTCAATTTTCTTATCGACAACATATTTGTTCAGTTTGGTGGACATGTTTTTCAGCAAACAATAGGGATTCTAATGGGCAC
Source organism: Arcuatula senhousia (assembly GCA_963971305.1). Classification (NCBI taxonomy): domain Eukaryota; kingdom Metazoa; phylum Mollusca; class Bivalvia; order Mytilida; family Mytilidae; genus Arcuatula; species Arcuatula senhousia. The sequence goes on from OZ020305.1 coordinate 1,352,668, forward strand.
TAATTGTGCACCTTTGCTTGCTGATTTGTTTCTACATTCATATGTATGGCAAGCCGTTTTTACATTTATTCCTCTTTATAGATATCTCATAAACTTTATAAGATATCTCATATACTTTATAAGATATCTCATAAAGTTTATAAGATATCTTATAAACTTTATAAGATATCTTATAAACTTTATGAGATATCTTATAAAAAATAATTTATAAGATATCTCATATACTTTATAAGATATCTTATAAACTTTATGAGATATCTTATAAATTTTATAAGATATCTTATTTACTATATAAGATATCTTTAAAAGAAAATGAGATATCTACTAAAAACAATGTTTATAAGATATCTGATAAAGTTTATAAGATATCTCATAATGTTTATATGATATCTTATAAAGTATATGAGATATCTTATAAATTATTTTTTATAAGATATCTTATAAAGTTTATAAGATATCTTATAAGGTTTATCAGATATCTTATAAACTTTATGAGATATCTTATAAAGTATATGAGATATCTTATAAATTTTATGAGATATCTCTAAAGAGGCCTTATAAAAATATAAGATATCTTATAAAGTTTATAAGATATCTCATATACTTTATGAGATATCTTATTAAATATATAAGATATCTCATATAAATGGGAGTTTATAAGATATCTTATAAACTTTATGAGATATCTTATAAATTTTATAAGATATCTTATTTACTATATAAGATATCTTTAAAAGAAAATGAGATATCTACTAAAAACAATGTTTATAAGATATCTGATAAAGTTTATAAGATATCTCATAATGTTTATATGATATCTTATAAAGTATATGAGATATCTTATAAATTATTTTTTATAAGATATCTTATAAAGTTTATAAGATATCTGATAAGGTTTATCAGATATCTTATAAATTTTATGAGATATCTCTAAAGAGGCCTTATAAAAATATAAGATATCTTATAAAGTTTATAAGATATCTCATATACTTTATGAGATATCTTATTAAATATATAAGATATCTCATATAAATGGGAGTTTATAAGATATCTTATAAAACATATGAGATATCTTATAAAACATATAAGATATCTCATAAAACATATAAGATATCTTATAAAACATATAAGATATCTCATAAAGTTTATTAGATATCTTATAAAGATTATGAGATATCTTATATAAAATAATTTATAAGATATCTTATAAAAGTTATAAGATATCTTATAAAGTTTATAAGATATCTCGTAAACTTTATGAGATATCTTATAAAAAATAACTTGTAAGATATCTCATAAAATATATAAGATATCTAATAAACTTTATGAGATATCTTATAAACTTTATAAGATATCTTATTAGTTTTATAAGATATCTTATAAGTTTTATAAGATATCTTATAAATTATTTTATATGAGATATCTAATAATCTTTATAAGATATCTTATAAACTTTATGAGATATCTTATATGTTTATAAGATATCTTATTTGTTTTTTAAGATATCTTATATGTGTTATAAGATATCTCATATGTTTTATAAGATATCTTATAAACTACCATTTATATGAGATATCTTATATATTTAATAAGATATCTTATAAAGTATACGAGATATCTTATAAATTTTATGAGATATCTTTAAAGAGGAATAAATATAAATATGGCGTGCCATACATATGAAGCAGACTTTTTACAATCTCTTCTGGACAAAAAAAAATTCGTAGACTAGCTCTCTCTATTAACCTCACGTTCCGTTATATTGATGATGTCCTTTCACTAAAAAATTCTCGATTTGGTGACTTTTTCCATCTCATATTTCGTCAGGAACTTGAGATAAAGGACACAACGGATTCTAGGAAGTCTGCTTCATATTTAGATCTATACATCTCGATGAAGACTTTCAACAAAGCTCTATGACACATATGATGACTTCAACTTTCCAATCGTCAACTTTCCCTTTTTTGTGTCGTAACCGTGATTCCGTCCGCTCCTACTTATGGAGTCTTCCTATCACAGTTGATTCGTTACTCCAGAGCTTGCGGGAACTACATCAATTTCCTTGGCGGAGCGTCACGTTTGACACAGAAATTGCTGACACAGGGTTATGTTGCTCCACGGTTGCTGTCTTCACTCAAGAAATGTTACGGTAGACACCGTACAATCGTCGACAAATATGGGATTTCTATCTCTCAAATGAGTGAAGATGTTGGTTTGTCGTAGAAATTTGTTTTCTTCCTTTACGGGATTTGACACACTGAAATGAAAATTAGCAACGTTAAAGATTGCATTTTGGAAATGTACATGTATACATCTGCTCTCACTACCAAGCAAGGTTCTGACACAAATTATCTTAGAACAAATAAAGGATACCATCGATGAACATGATATAATAATATTAAATAAAATGCATGCAAATGGAATCGATTGAAATAGAAAATAATGAGATGTGAAATAAGTGTACGCGACACAGCTCACATAACAAGCGTTAATTAAAAAAAAAAACACAATGAAAAACCGCCAGCAGCCTTCAACGAGGCCAGTAAGATGCTCGCCGTTCTGCAATTGTCCCATGTTCTACAATTCAAATCCAGTCCTAAAATTGTCACAGATAGATCCCCTTCTTAAACAAGGAACATAAAACATCTAAAAGACAAGTACAAACAAAAGCTTTGTCAAAGATTCCTGGCTGAAAACAGGCACATATAAATGTGGCGGGGTTAAACTAGTTTTTTGGGCCCATCATTCCACTATTAATATTCCAAGACAAAGCACAACAATTAACACACTACAAAAAAGCGAAACCAGTAAAAATATAACGACTACACAAGGCTTAGCTGACGCTTGCCTTAAACAGAGTCAATTTAAGCAGTTGTTAGATCTACAGGGCATGAAATAAACACACACATAAAGCAAGTGCCTTAACATCAATGCAAAAATTACTTTTCTCTCGTGTTGGAAATTTTTGAAAAGTCATTGAAGATGTAGACAGATTCACCATTCTGGGAAGCATTGTGATTAAAACAGGGGTATCAGACCAGGGCATTAAAAGTAGAATCGGAAAAGCCAGACATGCATTTGTTACTTTACGACCAATATGTATGTGTCGTACTAGCAGGAACTTCAGCCTGAAGATAAAGGTCCGAATTTTCAAAACAAAAGCAAAGCCCGTCCTTCTTTATGGATTGTGAAACTAGAAGGCCTGAAAAAATATCAAACCAGGAACTATGGAGAAAGGCACACCAAATATCATTTTTAGAAGCAAAAAATAAAGAAAATGGCGATGGATTGGCCATATCCTAAGACGAGAACAAGTAGACACCACGAAGCATGCTCCGGGGTAGGGACCAAGAGGGAAGGAGGAAGAGAGGATGCTAGCGCGAACTGAGGTTAATCCAGATGTCATGGGAGAGGCTAAGCGAGCTGCAAATGACCGGAACTGACGAAGAGCATTATCAAGAAGTTTTGATCCTGCCGTTTTTGTTGTAGTTTTATGGCAAGCCACAGTGGACAAAAAGCCGTAGTTATAGATATCTATAATTCATTTATAAATATCTATAATTCATTTATTGATATCTGTAATTCATTTATAGATATCCATAATTCTAACTTGAATTATAGATATCAATAAATACAGTTTATTTATAAATATTTATAAATGAATTATAGATATATACAAATGAATTACAGATATCTATAAATGATTTATAGATATCTATAAATGAATTACAGAAATCATTAAATGAATTACAGATATCTATAAATGAATTATAGATATTTATAAATGAATTATAGATATCTATAAATGAATTATATATATCTATAAATGAATTATATATATCTATAAATGAATTATAGATATCTATAAAAGAATTATTGATATCTATAAATATGGCTTTTTGTCCACTTTGGCTTGCCATATAGTTTAGGCCCTTTGAAATTAGGTTCGTCAGTAAAACTCATCTGATACTACCCCACCGATTGTAATGAAAGTTGGTATCAAATAAGCACACTATTTAGAGATGTGTATGTTACCTAGTTTTTAGTTGTATTAATACCAATAAAAAAATAAGAATATTCATATAACCAGATTATGGAATTCCTTGGCATACGACACACACTGCGCAGACCTAATTTGAATAGTTCCGGCTCTACCTCTTGCGGAGGCTGTTTTCATGAATCATGATGACTTACTGCGATAAATCTTCTCCTGATTTGTCAACAGTATTCATAATAGTTGCATTAGTCGCCAGCAAATAATAGGACCGCAGATTAAACGCCTCTCCTAATTTTGAGATTGCCATTCCCTCATGCAAAAAGTCTAGCGTTAGATGAGCGCACATGTATGTATGCGCGGAACCTTGATGATTCTCTAAATGGTTGACACTTAATTCTTAATGCATATGAAAATATTACATACTAAGCATCCTTTAACTTTACCTGGTATTCACCGTGCATACAAATTATGAGTCTTTTTAGCTCACCTGACCCGAAGGGTCATGTGAGCTATTGTCATCACTTGGCGTCCGTCGTCCGTCCGTCGTCCGTCGTCCGTCGTCTGTCGTCCGTCGTCCGTCGTCCGTAAACTTTTTAAAACGTTAACTCCTCTGACACCATAAGTCCAATTGCAACCAAACTTGGTATGGTTGTTTATTAGCATTCGGTGCTTAGAACTGATGTGGGAATTTTTGATTCGTCGTAAAACATGGCCGCCATGGCTAAAAATAGAACATAGGGGTAAAATGCAGTTTTTTGCAAATAACTCAAAAACGGCTACAGATATCAAAATTCTGGCAAAGGGTAAAAGTGATCAGCACCTCAAGATCTACCTACCCTGAAATTTTGAAGAAAATCCAACGACCCATGTAGGAGTTATTGCCCTTTTTGTGGATTTTTTGCAAATTTTGCACCTGTTTAGCTCAATATCTTGAAAACTATACTAGATATTTAAGAAATTTAAACTGCATATTGTTGAGCACATCAAGATCTACAAAATATGTAAAGGGTCAACGTTGTAGGACCTTTCCTTTTAGGAGTTATTGCCCTTAGAACGTCAAAATTTAGCATTTTAACAGCATTTCCTCATTACATTGAAAACGTTAACTCCTCTGACACTTTAAGTCCAAATGGAACCAAACTTGGTATAGTTGTTTATTAGCATTAGGTGTATAGAACTGATGTGGGGATTTTTGATTGGTTGTAAAACATGGCCGCTTTGGCTAAAAATAGAACATAGGGGTAAATGGCAGTTTTTTGCAAATAACTCGAAAACGGTGACAGATTTCAAAATTTTGATTGGGAACAAAAGTGATCAGCACCTCAAGATCTACCAGCTCTGAAATTTTGAAGAAAATCCAACAACCCATGTAGGAGTTATTGCCCTTTTTGTGGATTTTTTTGCAAATTTTGCACCTGTTTAGCTCAATATCTTGAAAACTATACAAGATATTTGAGAAATTTAAATTGCATATTGTTAAGCACATCAAGATCTACTAAATATGTAATAGGGTCAACGTTGTAGGACCTTTCCTTTTAGGAGTTATTGCCCTTAGAACATCAAAATTTAGCATTTTAACAGCATTTCCTCACTACATTGAAAACGTTAACTCCTCTGACACTTTAAGTCCAAATGAAACCAAACTTGGTATAGTTGTTTATTAGCATTAGGTGTATAGAATTGATGTGGGGATTTATGATTGGTTGTAAAACTTGGCCGCTGTGGCTAAAAATAAAACATAGGGGTAAATGGCAGTTTTTTGCAAATAACTCGAAAACGGTGACAGATTTCAAAATTTTGATTGGGAACAAAAGTGATCAGCACCTCAAGATCTACCAGCTCTTAAATTTTGAAGAAAATCCAACAACCCATGTAGGAGTTATTGCCCTTTTTGTGGATTTTTTGCAAATTTTGCACCTGTTTAGCTCAATATCTTGAAAACTTTACAAGATATTTGAGAAATTTAAATTGCATTTTGTTTAGCTCATCAAGATCTACAAAATTTGTAACAGGGTCAACGTTGTAGGACCTTTCCTTTGAGGGGTTATTGCCCTTGGAACGTCAAAATTGAGCATTTTAACTGCATTTCCATATATTGAAAATGTTAACTCCTCTGACACTTTAAGTCCAAATGGAACCAAACTTGGTATTATTGCTTATTATTATTAGGTGTATAGAACTGTAGTGGGTATTTTTGATTGGTTGTAAAACATGGCCGCTGTGGCTAAAAATAGAACATTAGGTTAAACTGCATTTTTTTGCAAATAACTCAAAAAGGGTGACAGATTTTTAGATTTTGATTGAGAACAAAAGTGATCAGCACCTTTAGATCCACCATATTGTCAGATGACCCCCTTATTAATCTTATGACCCTTTCAACGTTAAATAGATTTTGCCTTATAACCTTTACTTCAGGCACATTTGTCAGGTGAGCGATTCAGGCTCCTGGGAGCCTCTTGTTTATAGACGAAATGCTGTTGGACTACAAGTGCATTCTTGCGTTAGATCAAACAAGGAAAATTTTGAGCAAACAACCCGCTCTATATTGGAATGAAAGAAAAGTCCAATTACCACTCCTGAATGTTTTTTTTCGGACCCAATGGTTTGTTTAAGGCATGGCTTCATATGATGTACTTCATTCGTGTAAAGTTTCAACAAAATCCATCGAGTTGCCGCCTTTCAAGGTACTTTGGTAAAAGGACAGTACATGTAAAACTGACGGACGAACAGACAGAAAAAATAATGGATAGACAGACAGAGTGAATCCTTATTACCCACGCACTTTGTTTGTTTGGGATATAAAGAGATGTTTAGTGATGATGACCAGGAAATGGGTTGTTGATGCGCAAATCCACTATTACTTTTTTTACTTTAAAAGTTTAGAATTTTATACATATAAAACATTTAAAGGTTAAACAAATCATCTTCACGGTCCATTTTCCATGTCAAACGTGAATAAACAATTATATATTTAGAACATAACAAATAAATAAAATTCAATCTACGCATTTGATTGAGCCTGTGACACCAGTGTTTGATGACGACAGTTATTTACCCACTGTATTACGACGATCCCCCATCTGTTGCTGCAATCAATAACACAAGAATTCAACATTGATATTTGTTATGATTGCAAAAAAAAAAAAATAAAAAAAAGGAAAAAAACAGAACTGTTCAAGCTCGTTCTTAATCAACATGTATACAGAAAACATTGAGCTACGGAACAAAAAGGACACACAACAGCTATTGGGTTTGACCATCTTCGGATCCACGTATCCACTAAAGTAACCATAGGCATTTGGAGCATGGATTTTATATATGACCGCCCCCTTTTTTCTCTCTTATACCCCTAACAAAATAAAATGTAAATAAAAAATGATTTAAAATAAGTTTTTTCTTGTCTTTACTAAAATTGCTGTTTTATACAATAATTTTTACCCACTGGTATACGTAAAAATTTTTGGATAGTATAAAACAGCAAGTGGGTAAAAAAATAGGCACAGGATACGATTACGGCAAAACCGTAACAATAAGAAATTCTTATTGTTACGGCAAAGACGAAAATCGGGAACGGATGACGGGACGGACACCGAATCATCTATGAGCGTAACAATAAGAATTTTCTTATTATTACGGCACTTATTCTTACGGCATGGACGATATAATTGGCATAAGAGATTTACCAAAGCTAAGATATTTTATAGTTAACTTCTTTCGCTATTACTAATAAAAATTTAATTAAGTAACAATAAAAGAATAAATTCAGTTCATCGGTAGATGGTATTGGAAATCATTCTCCGGGCTCTTATTTTTGTTGAACAAAACTTTTTGCCGTAGTGAGTGTCTCGGCTAAAGAGAACTCGATCTCTTCTGTAAACTCTCAGGCCTATGTTCTTAAGAAATATCTAACACTTAAATCGTAAAGAATGGACGGACCGGAACAATTTTTTGTATTGGGGGAAAATTTAAATGATAGTTCGAGCTTTGAAACTGAAGATAAATGTAGACGTACAACTTGTATTAAATCGTTACCATCGTCTGTGATGGATGCCTTGAATGGTTTCACCAGAAATGCGCAGGATTAAAAAAACCCGGAAGCCACTTATTGGCTGCATGTGTCGCATGTGCAATAAGTTATCAAAATAACTGTGAGTTAAATTTAGATTATTAGAATTTTTTGCCCGCTTGGATTGCATAAATTAAAAAAAATGCCACTCTTTATTTCATATCGTCACTTTATGGATCTATATCTTTTTGCCGTAATAATAAGTGCCGTAACAATAAGAAAATTCTTATTGTTACGGTCGTAAATGATTCGGTCTCCGTCCCGTCATCCGTTTCCGATTTTCGTCTTTGCCGTAACAATAAGATTTTCTTATTGTTACGGTTTTGCCCAAATTTGCCGTAACCGTATCCTGTGCCAAAAAAATATTGTATCATTGAAAACAGCAATATTTTGACATAAATTAATATGTTTGTAAATGACAAGAAAAGACTAATTAAATCATTTTTAAAAATCGGCATTTTATTTTGTTAGTGGTTATTAGAAAAAAAAGGGGGTTATACTTCAAGTGCCTGTGTAACTAACTATTTACTATCTGCTTAACTATAACTAAAACGTACAATCCGAAAACTTTTTTTTATTTTCCAGATACAATGCAATCAGAAAATAAAGGAAACAAAACTTCAAAACGACCAAGGTTTATGTCCCCAATTATCAGAAATTCAAATATCTCTAAATCTTATGTTCTACTACAGAAGGCAGATAAATATAAAGAACACCGATATCTTTCTGCTAAACTGAATGGGATGCCTTCCTCGGATCAGTCCTTAAAGCGTACGATGCCTTCCTCGGATCAGTCCTTAAAGCGTACGATGCCTTCCTCGGATCAGTCCTTAGAGCGTACGATATCCCGGAATAAAGAAAAGCAACCAAATGTCAAGCATGTCAAGGTAGCTAGCAGAGTTCCACAGAAAGAATCTATCGTTTCGAAAAGCCCACCAAAAAGAAAACTGTATACATTTTTCGAACCTCTTCAATCATCAGATACAACGGAAGTCGCTGAAAATGAATGCATGGACAGAGAAGTTAAATCGACAAGAGAAAGACGGTTTCTGATAGCACCTGAGACAAAGATAAAGGAGGCTGAGGTGGAGGATGGCATTAACCCCTTGTTTACAGTCAATCCTTGGTCTGATGATCAAAGCCGGGGTCAAAGCAAACTGCAACATCATAGTGAAAACATGGATCTGCATGGACCCGATCTATCAGCACCAAAGAAGACAAAAACCATCCAACATAGTGAAAAACAGAAACTAACAGCTAGACAGAAAAGAGATGTAAATATCTATTTTGGTCATTTTAATGATTAATGAATATTTAAAATATAAAGTTAAAGAGTTTTTGTTGCATTTACGCTGAAAGGTAAAAAATATGATTTAGATTCCTATGCAAATAAAGGTAATACCAAAATTACCAAACTTTAGAGGATCAATCTCAATGTCCATGAGAAAAGATGATTGTCCCCTTCGAATCTGAAAGTTCATAAAACAAAGATAAACCCAGTGGCGGATCCAGAGGGGAGTCCTGGGAGTTGAACCCCGCCTCCTTTCTTTTGTAAAAAAAACGTAACTTTAATGCAGATTTTAGACATTGACCTGGACCCCCTTTCGTCTTTAATTAACAATAGGAGAATCCCCCCTTGTTTTAAAAAAAATCTGGATCCGCCCTTAAACTCAAGCGACACCAATGTAATCACAACTGTGGGACACAGACAGGTTCTGAAACACATTAAAAATAATCAGCAGTCTAAAGGAGAGCAAAATAAGAGACACTGGAAAGAAAAAAAGGTTATTGCTTGTTTTTAACTGACCAAGCAAGGCATTACGTCCATGAAATCGGTCCAAGGTGTACATACGCACTCCATTTAGGGTAAGCAGCTCCTACTTGTAACAAAACCTTTTGAAGCCCCTCTTAGTACACACACACACTCTATTTAAAGTAAGCATTATTAAAACGTTTGAAACGGCTCTCTTGGTACAAACGTACTCTATTTAAAGTCAGCAGTCCCTTGCTTACTTGCAAAAAAAAAATCACTCTTGGTACACAAGCACTCTATTAAATATGTTTCAGATAAAACTGAATGTACTACAGTCCATCTACAAGATGAAATATGAATTACAAGTGATAAAAGAAAGAAGAGAACAACTTCGGGGTATGTTTATACTTAAGTGGTTTTTAGATGGTATCTCCTGAACATTCATCATTTAAAGACATACCTACAGATACCTTTGACCTTTGTATGTACTTTACAGGTGGACGTGACGCTGGATGGGAACTGATTTCAAAATGTCCATGCATGATAAACACTGAACATGTGGTAAGGTGAAGAAATGCACATCACTACGGTCCTGACTTGGTACAGACGTTTTTAGAAATGATTTAGACTTTTAGGGGTAAATCCAGATATTTTTAAAGGGCTGTTTCATATGTGTTTTGATTGAGGGCATCTTCTTTAACATATTAGAAATTTAATTACCATAAAACAGTGCACTCATGCCCCTTTATCATCACTATGGTGTGTTGGTCCAGTTGTGATTTTTTTAAAAATTGTTTAGGTAAATTGCCTATTATATTGAGTGAAATGTCTTACAATTTCCATCTAGAATCCACTCTTTGTTAACCCACAATTGTCATTCTTTATTAGCCTGCTTGGTGCATAGTTTCATGAAATTATATAATTAGGAGGTTAAAATGACCTTTTTACACATATAAGGTATGGAAAGTATTCATTTACTAGTATCTAAGCTACTGTAATCAGAGTGCCTCGAGACAGCCAAGGGCAGGTAACTGACTTATTTTTTTTTAGATTTGGTTCACTCATGCATAACATACTTCTTTTATTTTACAGGTGAAAAGATAAAGAATGGACCGCTTGAAGAATAGGAAACTGTGATACTTTATAATTAACTTTAAACCACATGATAATATCAAATATATCTATCAGAAGCTGTATCTTTTTTTCTCTAAAAATATGTTTTTTTACTATATGACCTACATGTAAATAAAGAACTAAGATATGATCCATTTTTAGTAACTTTACTTTGTCCTTTTTTCTTGGACATTTGAGATTCCTTGTCTGGTTTGGAGGGTATGTTATTACCAGGGGCAGATCCAGAGTTCCATGAAAGAGGGAGAATAATTGCTGAAAATGTCATATTAGTGATTAAAGTTTGAAGTAGCATGGTCAATATTATACAAAATATTAAAATTTCTCAACTAAAGAGGGGATATGCCCCCCTCAACCTCCCCCTCTGGATCTGCCAATGATAACCTTTATGAAATTGGCATCTAATTCTAAATTTTAGTTGAAGTTGTTTATTATAAATTCTGAAGATTATTGTTCTCTCTGGCCTAGTCTTTCTGTTCGAATTGATATTCTGGTTTTATGGTGTGCTCTTAATATTCTAGCTGGCCTTCTCTGATGAGTCTCATTAGACAAAACTTGGGTCAGACACAGTTTTAAATTACTGGAACTTTGGTGTAATATTGTTTTTAATGGAGATCTATGCTGATCATATTTGTTCTGATATCAAATAAGTTGGTGGACTGTTGAAAAGATAAAATACAGTTAATATTTTTAAAGTTTATTTTAAAATTTGTAGAAAAAAAATATAAAAATACATTCAACAAAAAAGATTGTATAACAGGTCAAAATGACTTTTCAAAAAACCAATGTGATTTTTTAAGCTTTCTATTAGAAAGATTGCCAAAATCACACAACTGGTATTTATGATAATGATGTTTAATCAAATTTACTCACTCTTACACACCATTCCGTGTACATGTAAAGACTCACAAATTCGTTCTGCCTTTTCCTTACAGACATCTCTCATCAATCACAATCATTGAACATACATGTTCATGCTTCAACTTTCATGACACCTTTCAAAACTTTTACAACTATACCTCCTGCTCAAATGATTGTCAATGATTGAAAAAATCTACCAGTTATTGTATATCACAATTTAACTCAATTCAAAGCTATCTGCTTCATATAAAGGTGTTTTGTTGTTTCCCAAAAATAATGTTTCAATAAGTAATTAATTTATAATTAGTAATTGTATATAAAGTCACACAGTCCTTTCAAAAATAACAACAGAAATTCTTAATTTAACTAATTTTTTCTTCTTCAAATAAATCAAATAAATTAAACCTTGAAGCTATTTCTTTCAAGTGAACTTTTTAGACCTAACTTTGATTGGAAATTATGAAAATTAAATTACATGTAGTAGACAAAAAGTGTACCAACAATGTCCTATATTAATTTACTCTTGAAAAAAAATATGACCCAATTTTAGGATGTTGCATATCTTTGCAAAAGACTATCACAATTACACGAATAACACTAAACATATTCCAGGCCAAAGGCAAAAGCATATAACTTCGTTTGATTTGAGAATAGCTATAGCATATAATTTCAGGCCTTTAATTTTGATGTCCTACATTTAGATGAGAAGCTTATTAACAAATGTTTCAGGTAGAGCCTTAATTGCATAATATAGATATGGATTACAAAGAGATACAATGAAATAATTATGTCATTGTGTCTACCAAATTTAATCCATAATAACATGAACTTTTTGAACTTTTCAACTAAAGAACATAAAGAAAATCATAACAAGATCTAAAGGTTTCTTTTTTCTAAATATAAAGGGGTTTAAATAATTATCACTTTTTTTAAGAGTAAAAGGATTATAAATACTCCTTTGAAATGAAAGGGATGCTTATTTACAGTGTCTAATAAAAAATATATTAATCATGCATCTTGCATGTGTGTAATTTAAGAAAAGTAACTGACAAAAGGGGTCAAGGTGATTCAAGTTTGGAAATCGAAGGTAACTTCTTCATCAAAATGTTAAGATATATAATATTTGTTTATAAATTGGTACCATTTAATAACCTACCACAAGGAAATAAATCTATATACCACATTTAATTTTATTGCCTGTTAAAGATTTTTACTATTTGTTTATATTATTGTAGGGCAATTTAGTGCACATTAAAATGGCAAAGATGCAATTTATGGTGTAAATTATGATTTCTTCAAAATACTAAATGAATGTGGGAGATATAACATATTTTTAATAAGGTCATTTTATGACTCCAAATGCATCTTATCTAAGAAAGTAAATAAACATGGAGTGACCTATTTTAAATTATCATCTGTGACCCATGATATATTCAAAACATAAATGTTAAATATTAAAGATTGGTACAAAATGTTAAGGAAAATGACTTGTACAAACCATGAACATAAACCAAAACAAATCAGTAACATAAAGAGTATACACTAACATAACAACTGAAAACAATGGTAAAAAATATTTATTTTTTTTTTGTGTTACTTATTTTTTTCACTTTTATATAAACAAATTGAGTATATACAGATGAGGAATGCTTATTGCACTAAATATCGAAACTGAAATATATAAATAATTGCAATATTCTAACTGTACAAAATGTAAATTGGGGGGGGGGGGGATCAATTTAAGGAAAAGAAAATGAATTTATGATGTAAATTTTTAATTTCTATTTTTCATTTTGATGAAGTTCAACAAAAATTGGGTTCCTCCCAATACAAAACAACAGGCACAAATCAAGTAAATAAACTAGATAAAAAAAACTTGAATGGAGGCACTCTGATAAAAAATAAGCTTATAAACATGATTTAATATAAACCTATACAGCACTATAAGCCGAGAAAAAACAAACCCTGTTTACCAATAAGTATTTACATTAAAGAACTATGATTCTGTATAAAAGATACTTCTGCCTTTATACATCTATAAATCTAGAAATCAAACATGAACGTTATAACTAAAAAAATATTTACAACTTTCTTGCATGGTCCCAACTTTAAATTTTTTTTTTTCATAATTGTTAGCTTTATTATTGTAAGCATTTACATAACCTAAAAACTTTATATAACCTAAAAACTAAAGTTTGACTATCATATTATTACAATGGTCTTATCACCAAATGTATCTTCCACCTCAAAGACTTGTTTACAAATACCACCTTAAGGCCTAAATCTCTGATTTCCACATTGTATTGGCCTGTAACCATTATTAGTGTTTACAAGATACGGTTCCAAGTTGGATAATGGATATTGTTTAACAAATCTCCTAATAGTTTTTACAAGCTACCGTTCCATGTCAGATAATGGATATTACCTAACAAATCTCCACACACCAGAGATACAACAGGGTGTGGATTTCTAGACGTGTTCACTATCGTCATAGATGTTACTGGAGCTGGACAGAAGAACAAACCAACCTACAAAAGACAGACGTAAAGTTCAAGAAAATAATTTATTGGATATGTTTGACAAAATGTAACAATTGACTAGATCACTAATAATTTGTAAAATTTACAATTAGAAATGTAATGTGGTCTACAGGACTTTCACATGGACCAACAAGAATATCAAGGTTCACAAACTCAATAATTCATATTTTGACACAACAGAAATAAAATGCAGTTTAATTGTTTGATTTTATAGGTAGCAATATTTGTGGATTGATGGAAAAAGATTACTTCAAGAAATTGGTGTCTTTGATGTTCAGTGAACCGTGTTACTTAAATTAAATTGGCCAATTCCACAGCTGACGCCAATGTATACCTCAACCCATCACTTAGGGAAAGCACAACCCACCAGGTTTGCAATTATTCTGAGAGTAGATTTGTTGTGCTAGTTTACACATACCTGTTTGAATTTTTTGTCCCACACTTTGACAGTTCTATCATAAGAAGCTGTGATGATCAGGTCGTGGGTCATCTGTATAGCACTCACAACTCCTCCATGAACCTGTAAAGGGTAACAATTATGAATCATACTTAACTGATGTTTCAATTACCCCCCCCCCCCCCCCCCCCAACCAAAGAGACCAAGGGTCATCTGTATAGCACTGACAACTCCTACATGAACCTGTAAAGGGTAACAATTATGAATCATGCATAACTGATGTTTCAATTACCCCCCCCCCCCCCCCACTAATGAGACCAAGGGTCATCTGTATAGCACTCACAACCCCTCCATGAACCTGTAAAGATTAACAACTGCGAAATATGCATAACTGATGCTTCAAATAAAGGTACAATATAAAAGCAAAAGTACTTGACATGGGATATGTCAATGTGGACAGACAGACAATTGATTCCTGTATATGTATTACAACCACCACTCTCTAACAAGTTCAAATATGGGATTTTAAATATTTTTCAGTTTAGTTCACAATAATTAAAAGAGTGTAACCTTTCTGCTGCCTCTCCATTCATTTTCACACAACTCATGTGAAGAAATTCTATACATTTAGACCTACCCTAACAGTGTTATCTTCCCCACAAGTTATCTGCCCTTTGGAGTCCCCTACTATACACTGATTGGTATCTCTAGCTATACTGTACACCCACACGGGCTGTTGTTTATGGCGAGGTACGTCCACATCGATGGTGTTTGGTACGGCCACTTTATTTCTGATTTGTAAGGTTATCAGGCCTTTCTGTAGAGAAAAAGACAAACAAAATCAAAATACAACCAAACAAGGGCGAGTCTAAAGTATTTGAATTTTGATTTTTGAACTTTTGCATATATTCTTTCTTAATTTTCTACTAAGCTATAGAAGGCAAATATATTGCATTTTGTTCTTTCCTTTAGACAAGAGCCTCTTCAGTAATACTTTTTTCTCTTCGTTTCAATTTTGTCTTCAATTGACAATACTTCTTGACAAAGCGATCTGAACTAAACTTTACAAACAAAATCTGACTTTATTTCCTCTTTATAAAATATTCAAGATGGCAAACAATTGTCTTAAATCAAATATATTAAATGACATCATATACCATTCTCATTTCAGCCCAAAGTGTAATATAGTTTAATTGAAGTCTCGCACAACATATAATAGTATAAGTTTGATTTCTTCGCCAGATTTGTATGAACTTGTTGAATAGCCTGCACTTGTTAACTTCAATACACACGTGTAGCGTTATCGATATGTAGCAAAGAATTTCACTTAAACCAGAGCTAGGAGCCATCCTAAACTTGCAGTGAGGAGCACGTGTCAGCTCCACTATAAAGGCCTCTGTGGTAACAAAAGGGCAGTTCCTTTGCTTTGTTTTAGTTCAATATTTATACATTAAACGAGATTTCGTGTTGTGCCTTTACTGTAAACCAACTTATTTTCGCGAGCGATATATATTCACAGATTTCGCAAGGAACAGAAATTCGCAAAAGTAAATTGTTGCGAAGTAGCTCATTTTAAAAGTAATTAAACAGTTTTTACGAGAAATTGCAAAAACAAATAGTCACAAAATAGCCCTATGACACTTAAACGCGAAATATTGTACATGTAGTTGCGAAAATTTATTGGTTTACAGTATACTCCACATCCTTTCATTTTTACATTCAGCCATCAAAGATATTATACCTTGGATAATGTGATTGTCAAAACGACAACCATTCCAGAGGCAGAAGTAGCATACAGCACATCTTTTGTATCCTGGTACAAGCTTAGAATCCAGTCAGGTTTGTCTAAAGCAGGCCGCCTGTGGATAAAAATAAAAGAAGATTTTTTTAATAAATAAAATTATTTATCATACCATAATAATTTAATTTTAAAAAAACTGTGCATACCTACAAATAAAACACATTGAAAATGTTATAACGTTGATATTGTCTTATCATTCACACAATGTCAAGATACACAATGTAAAATAACAGCAAAACATGCATTGATACATGTTATAGCGAGCATAGCTCGCAAGCGGGCACAAAGTGCACGCTCGAGCGGAGAGCTCTACAGTATTTGTTTCCGCGAGATATTTGCTAATACTGATTTAGATTTTTTATGGTCCGGAAAGGGTTATTATTTTTACAGGGTCGGAGTGAATGTTAAAATAATTTATAAGAAAAGAAATAATGCTTAAAAAAAAAATAAATTGCCCTTTTTACAAGAAAATAATATTCTTAAAATAGTAAACACACATAAGCTGCTCGTTTTGTCTTGGTTATATGCACGTAGGAAACTAACGTGTCTCGAAGCTTAATCGCCCCATACCATCTCGCCCCAAATACATTATATAAACAAACCGTAATCCCTTTTAGCTATGCTCGCATTTAGGCAATGCCTACTCCATATTAACAAAGAGTTCCACTAAATATAAAACAAATCAGTTAATCAGTTTCAGAGAGCTGAGGTTTTACATTGTGATTACAGACTGACATAGGACAACAAGAACACTAAAAACATTACATGTCTGTAACTACCTAGTCTGGGCAGAAAACAAGGTTTGGCTTGAGAAAAATGTGTTGCATAGACAAAATGTCCTAAATAATAACCTTACCTTGAAGCATATTTGCCATTCCTATACACAGTTATCTCCCCATTCCAGCCGGCAGAGTAGAAATGATCTAGATTAGTGGATTCTACGGAAGATAGTAAAGTTGTGACAGGAGATTCAAATGTAAATACCACGTCCTGCATTGTGACTCTGTAAAAGGAAATAAAAATAACCTTAATATCAATGTTTTTAAAATATGATCTATAAAAAGTTTAAGGATGTGGAAAAAGGACCGGCATCAATTCTTGAGACAATCATCTAAAATGGTGTCAAATGAGAGTCAGAAAATCGGTCCATGAATTTTCGCCACTGACTTGGATCAAACTATAGTACATCACTGGCTCTTATATATTTGGGACTAGTAATGATACAGTCTAAACCATACAACTTTTGCAAATATTCATTTTTATTTCTTTTTATAATAAAACAATAACATTACAATAAAACAATCAAAAATACTAGATATAAAGCTACCTTAGACCCTTTGTTCATTACAAAATATAGTTCATGTTGAAGACTGAGGAGAATTAAAGAAAGTATGGAAAAGTTAACATTAGGTTAATTGTAGGATAACATTTTTTGTGTGATTGATCTGAAGATGGATTTGTTTACAAATGTAGACGAAAATGAGATGTGGAATAAGTGTATGCCACACTATCTACATAACAAGAGGCTCCCAGGAGCCTGGATCGCTCACCTGGTCTTGATGTCAACCCAATGAAGAACTTTGTAAAGCTAAATAAACTGAACATTTAAGCAAGCAACAGTTTTTTCTCTTTCAGCAATAGTTTTCATTCTGTAGGCCAAAAATGTGAAACAAGTTATTTAAAGGGTCGTCTGACAACTCTGACTCTATAGAGACCTTTGTTGAGAGCTTAATGAACTGAACATTAAAGCAAGCAACCAATTTTCTTTTTCTGCTATAGTTATCATTATATAAGCCAAAAACATGTTAATTTAGGGGCTGCAATCCCTATAAGGGGTCATCTGAAAACTTCAACCCTATAAATGCTTTTGTTGAGCTAAATGAGCTGAACATTGAAGCAAGCAACAGCTTTTCTCTATCTGCAAAAGTTTTCATTCTACAGGCCAAAAACACTATTTTTTGTTTGCCTTTAAGGGGCTGTAACCCCTATAAGGGGTCATCTGACAACTTCGACTCTATGGACACTTTTGTAGAGCTAATTGAGCTGAACATTTAAACAAGCAACAGCTTTTCTCTATCAGTAATAGTTTTCATTTAAGAAGCCAAAAACATGAAACAAGAGTTGACACTAAAGTATGTCTCGCCTGTCGGCACCATCACAGAACTCATTGAAGGTCTAGCTGGGCCTTCAGAAAAGTTAAGGTCAAGGTCATGTGACAGACAGATGACAGAATTCCTAACCATCACAAAAATGTCTGAAGTTTGTATAGATAACATAGTTATTGAGAAACAATGAAAAAAAACCAACATTCACTAAGTCATTGAACCTTGAAAATGGGGTCAGGGTCACACCACATGGTGTCAGTTGTTTAGACCGAAACCCCAAATGTCTGTGTGTCAAATATCAGATGCCTAGCTATTATACTTTTAACTTCATTTATTTTCGACAAAAGTTTTAATTGTCCAAAAAATCATATAAGTCCACAGAGTCACTGAACCATGGAAATTGTGTCAAGGTCACAGGACATTGTGTCAGTTGCATAGACCATAACTCCAGGTGTCTGTATACCAGATATCAGATGCCTAGCTATTATACTTTTCACTTAATTCATTTTCCACAAAAGTCCTACAAAGAGGTTTTTTGGCCCCAAAAATCATCCAAGTCCACAGAGTCATTGAACCATGAAAATGGGGTCAAGGTCAAATGGCATGGTGCCAGTTGTGTAGACCATAACCCCAACTGTCTGTATACCAAATATCAGATGCCTAGCTATAATACTTTTCTTGTAATTCATTTTCCACAAAAGTCTTACATGTCTTACAAAGGGGTTTTTTGGCCAGAAAAAACATCTAAGTTCACAGAGTCACTGAACCATGAAATTTGGGTCAGGGTCAAACGGCATGGTGCTAGTTGCGTAGACCATAACCTGAACTGTCTTTATACCAAATATCAGATGCCTAGCTATAATACTTTTCTTGTAATTCATTTTCCACAAAAGTCTTACAAAGGGTTTTTTGGCCCGAAAAAACATCTAAGTTCACAGAGTCACTGAACAATGAAATTTGGGTCAGGGTCAAACAGCATGGTGCCAGTTGCGTAGACCATAACCTGAACTGTCTGTATACCAAATATCAGATGCCTAGCTATTATACTTTTCTTGTAATTCATTTTCCACAAAAGTCTTACAAAGCAGTTTTTTGGCCCGAGAAAATATCTAAGTTCACAGAGTCACTGAACCATGAAATTTGGGTCAGGGTCAAACGGCATGGTGCCAGTTGCGTATACCATACGCTGAACTGTCTGTATACCAAATATCAGATGCCTAGCTATTATACTTTTCTTGTAATTCATTTTCCACAAAAGTCTTACAAAAAAGTTTACGCTGTCGCCGTTGCCGTCGCCGCCGCCGGAAAGTAATACCTATGTCTCGCCTTCAGCGACTAAAGTCGCAGGCGAGACAAAAATGCTATTTTTCACCTTTAAGGGGCAGTATTTCCTATAAGGGGTCATCTGAGAACTTCGACTCAATGGAGACTTTTGTAGAGCTTTTGATGCTGAAGCAGTAACGTGGCATCAGATTTCATCTATCTCTTATACTTTTTGATTTACATGCCAAAAAAAGTAGTCTGACCCCCCCTGGTCTATTTTTAGTAACGGTGGCCATGTTTTTTGACGGATCAAAAATCCAAACACATGTTTGGTGCAGGACACCCTAAGGATCAATCATACCAAGTTTCATTAAATTCTGTTCAGTAGATTCAGAGGAGAAGATTTTTGAAAAATTGTTAACGGACGACGACGACGGACGCCAAGTGATGGCAATAGCTCACATGGACCTTTGGTCCAGGTGAGCTAATAAAAGCAGTATTACTTTGTACTTTGACTTAATCACTTGTAGGTTTTGTTGTTGTGTGTTTCCTCATACTGTTTTTGTGCCAACTGCGTTTGGGGAAAATAGCGAAAATTCGTACATCGCAAAAATTACTATGTTTAAAGTATTTGAATGCCTCATTGGTATCTCTTTGCTTCTTTTTTTCTTTTCATGTTGTCGTCTTTTTTATCTTCTTACATTGTCTTTGTCTTTTTAGACTTAAGACATTCCAATACCCCATTGGTACATCATTGCATCTTTGTTTTTTTTTTGTTTTTTTTTCATGTTTTCATTTTTTTTTGGTCAACTGATTTTGCTTTCGCCCTTGTCAGACTTCAGACATTTAATTACCATTTGTACCTCTTTGCTTTGTTAAATACCCCATTGGAACATCTTTTTATTTTTACCTTTTAATATTTGTCCCATCTCCACTGATGGCCCAGCGCTTTATCATCCCATCGTCAGATGCCACTATCATGGTGCCACCTGATTTATGGCCTGAATACAGGACAGCATTCACAGACTTCTTACTGACCTGAGTAAAAGACAAAATATGAAAATATTATTATTATAATATATATAGTTCTATTATCATTAGTAACCTAAGATGAAACTTCAGATATAAATTCAATTCAAGGTATATTAATCAAAATCATTAATATAATAAAACACAGTTTGCCAGGGAAGATGTGTTTCACTTGCTTTTTAACTGTTTGGTTAATACTGTTGTGTTATGTATATAGTCCATTTCAAATAAGTATCAGCAAATGCCGACTTGTTTCTCAATGATTCTAGTCCACATACAACAACACCTGATTTGGACTCCGACTTATATGAGGGTCAATGCCAAATACCTCTATTTTCCGGCTGAGAAAGGAGTCCGACTTATTAGGGAATCGGCTTATAATTGAGAACATACGTTAAATAGGACAACCAAAGGACAAAGTTGCCAATAAAAAATCAAAAGCCCACAGCATGTGGTGGCATAGAGAACCATGACAGATGTTTTTGTATGAATGATGTCAGTGATAAAAGTGCTTGGTTTCAGTGGAGTACGATCAACATAAGTCCCAATACTTTACAATAGAAAATACTTTTGTAAGTATTTAAATATTTTGTTAAGTAGTTACCTCAACAGATCTCTGGCAAACAAATCCATTGGACCCAACACACCAAAACTTCACAACACCATCTCTGTAAAATAATCAAATGTTAATCAAAAGGAATGTTTCAGTAGAGTGAAATAGTATTGGCTATATTAGTTCATTAGTTTGATGAAAAAAAAAAGAGCAAACATGTCCTTGACCTGCTGCTTCAAACATGTTAACATGTACATATATTTGTTAAAATATTTTTTTTTTCTTTTTTAAGGATGTTCGCTACTATCATTGAAAATAAATAGGTTGCAAATTTTATGCCTTAAATGAAAAGATAATAGTTAAAGGTAGAGGATAAGGAAAAAATTTTGATAGGTTTGTCACCTCATATTCAACATAATTGATGTTCAAGTTTTGGCGGGCTAGGTTTTTCTCTGACTTTTACATAGGTTTAGCATTAGCACTTTTTAGCTGTTAAAACCCATGACAGAATAAATAGGATTTGCTAAAACTTTGTTTAACCCTTCCATAAGACATATCAAAGACATTGATAAAAAGAAAATAGGTGGTTCATGGGCAAAAAAATTAACCCTATTTTGATGGTAAAAACCAGGATTCCAAAAAATGACAGAAATCCTAAAACAAGACTAGTGAGCATCCTTAATCATAAGGAATTTTTTCATTCAATTGTCACATTAAAACATCAGTTCCTAATGTCTGACCAACTCAGATTCTGTCTGTATTTCATGACAACTGATGATGTTTACCTGCTCCCAGTGATAAGACAAGCTCCGTTATCAAAACTCTGTACAAAAGTCACCGATCCATTATGTCCTGTCTCTGCTGTCTCTGTAGATAAGTGTGGTGCCCACAGACGGACAGACTTGTCGAGGGAGCTGGTACACAGTTTACCATGAGTATCAGCAGCTACACTTAGTACTCTGTCATCGTGTCCTGTCATACTGGCTAACTCATGTGCCTTAAACAAAACGACAAAATTATTTTGGATCTCAATACTGTAAAGGATTTTGTTTTCGCAGGTCTTTATTTTTCGTGATTTTGCAATAATACCTAAGACTTTGTATTTTCTGTTAAATATTCCATTCATTTCATATATTTTTCATTAAATGAATAAAAGAAGAAGACCACGACTGTAGGTCTGCCACCTTAAAAATGTGACCTTGACCTTTTGCTAATGACACCAAAATCAAAATGCCTCTTCCTAACCTAATAAGCTGTAATGAGCACAAGATTTTTTTAAAAGAATTCTATCAAGATTTTGTATGAACAAAGTAAAAGCTGGGTAACCAAATTTTAGCCCATACACTTATTTCAAAACTTGTAACCTTGACCTTTGACCAATTTTAGACCAAATGACAGACAGAAAACTCAACTCTGCTAATAGTGGCTGCCATACACGGACAGAGCTGTCATCACCACAGCTACTGTCTGTAAAGGGTAGTCTGGAGAATGAAAAAATCAAAACTTATTTTTTCTCAATAACATAAGCCTTTATTTATTCATATAATTAATGAGTATCAAAAAGACCTAACTAAAAATGAAACACCTTTTAAAAATGCTTAAATACATTTTCTAAAAATCTAGTCTCGAACCCAAACTCATACTACCAAGGTAGTGAGTCTGGGAAAACACCTATTGATTTTTCGTAACCACTAGTTTTCTCCCTGATAGCTATTAGTACTTTATTGTTTAGGGTTGCATACAAGTATGAATTCAAATAAATACTAACCTGTAATGGCTGCCATATACGGACAGACCCATCATCACCACCACGGCTAGCTACCAGTACTTTCTCTATTGTTTAGGGTTGGGGTATGAGTTTTAATAAATTCTAACCTGTAATGGCTGCCATATACGGACTGAGCCATCACCACCACAGCTGGCTACCAGTACTTTCTCTATTGTTTAGGGTTGGGGTATGAGTTTAAATAAATACTAACCTGTAATGGCTGCCATATACGGACTGATCCATCATCTCCACAGCTAGCTACCAGTACTTTCTCTATGGTGAAGCTCTCTTTTCTTTCCTTTTCTTCTGTCTCTCCTGCCACCTTGGCCCAGGAATCATCGGTTACTACAATAAATATTTTACAGGAACTTTAAGTTTTTGTTTCTGATAAAAATGGGAGGTACACAACTACAATATATCACAATGATTGTGCAAAAGTTTCATGAAAAATCAATCAGGAGTTTGAGAGAAGATGTGAATAAGAGATGGGCACCCCTTGTTGTCAAATGGCTAAAATCAATGTTTTGCAATAAGAAACTGCTAAAATCCAGCAAATCAAATTCTGACATAAAAATATGTCACAAATCCCTCCACACTTAAAGCAAGGAGTGAAAATATATAAATACCTGTTGTATCTTTGTTTTCCTTGTTTGATACTACCACTATCATATCACAGCCATTAACTCTCTGGGTGTGGCCATACAGGGTGGTGATCTCTGTACCTTTCTGGGACCACACCTTAACATTGCCGTCACTACTGCTAGACACAATACACCCATACTACAAATATACATTGTCATTAAAAAATGTAATTAAATAAAAAGAATGCATGGTTCTAGTAGTTAACTGAAGAAATAAATAAAACTTAATGCTACCTGACAAGCATTCTAAGCATCATAAAATTCATCAGTTTCCAGGCCCCCTGTTTAAGGGATTTAATATTCAAAGGGACATAACTTCTTCAACTTTTGAATTTTGACCTTATTTAACAACACTTGCAAATGTTGTTGTTTCTGCAAGACGCAAGTGACAATGAGATGTTAAATCCATAGATTCTATTGAGCCCATATTTCATTACTGATACTATTAATTTACTAGTTACCTTATAAGACAAAGAATTGATTCCCGCCATATGCCCTGTCAGAGTGTATTTCTCCTTTCCTGTGGCAACATCCCAAACTTTCAGATTGAAATCCACAGATGATGTCACCTATAAGTACAGTCAGAAATGTGTTTAAAATTGTTTAAATGTTTGTATTTGAATATAATATCAGATTGAAAAGCACAGATGATGTATGATATATTTGTTCTGTTCAAGGCGTTCATTATCATACTGATTTCAATATCTATATATTTATTATCAACATATCTTGTAAGACTGTCTCCTCACTAGAATTCTTTATATACCTTGTAATATCTTAAATTCTCATTCATTTACAAAATCAATAACAAATAGACATCCCCCTTAAACCAAGTTAATTTAAACATTGACACCACCATGTGGTCCATGGCTAGTCCTTGTGATAATCCTATTATATCTTAACTGAGGTTTGTGTCCTTTCAAAGTTTGGTTATGTCATTCTCAGCCCCATTCTCAATGCAGCATGATGCTAGAACAGCTCCTTCCTTACCAAGTAATCAGCCATATTTGACCATTCGCAGCCAGTTTTCCAGTCTTTGTGAAAGTTATTAAAGTCTTCACTTACTGTGGCTAAAACCCATTTGTTAAATCAACGTTCATCCCCTCCCCCAATTGTGCATTAGCATCCTCCTTTACCAAATAATCAGCCACAATGATGTAATGTCTTTGTTGAGACTCAAATCCTTTGGTTAACCCAAATGCTATAAATGTAATCAGCCACATTTGACCACTTGCAGCCTCTTATTCAGTTTCTGTAACAATGGTGTAATGCCTTTATTGAGACTCAAATCCTTTGGTTAACCCCAACGCTCTAAATGTAACCCCCCTCTTCCCCCTCAAGTAATTGGCCAGATTTGACCATTGACAGCCAGTTATCCAATCTTTGTGACAACCATATAAAGTCTTCACCAACTGAGGCTCATACCATTTGGTTAATCAGAACCCCCTCCCTAATGCTGAAATACCCCCACTTACCAAGTTATCAGCCAGATTTGACCATCGACGGCCAGTTATCCAGTCTTTATGACAATCATGTAAAGTCTTCACTAACTGAGGCTCAAACCCTTTGGTTAATCAGAACCCCCTCCCTAATGCTGAAATACCCCCACTTACCAAGTAATCTGCCAGATTTGACCATTGACAGCCAGCTATCCAGTCTTTATGACAACCATGTAGTCTTCACTGACTGTAACTAATACCATTTGGTTAATCAGACCCCCCTCCCTAATTCTGAAATACCCCCACTTACCAAGTAATCAGCCAAATTTGACCATTGACATCCAGTTATCCGGTCTTTATGACAATCATGTAAAGTCTTCACTAACTGAGGCTCATACCATTTGGTTAATCAGAACCCCCTCCCTAATGCTGAAATACCCCCACTTACCAAGTAATCTGCCAGATTTGACCATTGGCAGCCAGTTATCCAGTCTTTATGACAATCATGTAAAGTCTTCACCAACTGAGGCTCATACCATTTGGTTAATCAGACCCCCCTCCCTAATGCTGAAATACCCCACTTACCAAGTAATCTGCCAGATTTGACCATTGACAGCCAGCTATCCAGTCTTTATGACAACCATGTAGTCTTCACTGACTGTAACTAATACCATTTGGTTAATCAGACCCCCCTCCCTAATGCTGAAATACCCCACTTACCAAGTAATCTGCCCGATTTGACCATTGACAGCCAGTTATCCAGTCTTTATGACAATCATGTAAAGTCTTCACTAACTGAGGCTCATACCATATGGTTAATCAGAACCCCCTCCCTAATGCTGAAATACCCCCCACTTACCAAGTAATCTGCCCGATTTGACCATTGACAGCCAGTTATCCAGTCTTTATGACAATCATGTAAAGTCTTCACTAACTGAGGCTCATACCATATGGTAAATCAGAACCCCCTCCCTAATGCTGAAATACCCCCCACTTACCAAGTAATCTGCCCGATTTGACCATTGACAGCCAGTTATCCAGTCTTTATGACAATCATGTAAAGTCTTCACTAACTGAGGCTCATACCATATGGTTAATCAGATCCCCCCTAATGCTGAAATACCCCCACTTACCAAGTAATCAGCCAGATTTGACCATTGACAGCCAGTTATCCAGTCTTTATGACAATCATGTAAAGTCTTCACCAACTGTGGCTCATACCCTTTGGTTAATCAGAACCCCCTGTACCCTAATGCTGAAATACCCCACTTACCAAATAATCAGCCAGATTTGACCATTGACAGCCAGTTATCCAGTCTTTATGACAATCATGTAAAGTCATCACTACGGTAACTAAGGCTCAAACCCTTTGGTTAATCAGAACCCCCTGTACCCTAATGCTGAAATACCCCACTTACCAAGTAATCAGCCAGATTTGACCATTGACAGCCAGTTATCCAGTCTTTATGACAATCATGTAAAGTCTTCACCAACTGTAACTGATACCCTTTGGTTAATCAGAACCCCCTCCCTAATGCTGAAATACCCCCACTTACCAAGTAATCTGCCAGATTTGACCATCGACAGCCAGTTATCCAGTCTTTATGACAATCATGTAAAGTCTTCACCAACTGAGGCTCAAACCCTTTGGTTAAATCAGTAACCAGATAAATTTTCACACTCTAAAAAACACAATAAAAACAATTTAATCAATGTTATAACTAAGCATTACAAATGAATTACTTTAACAAAGATATTCTGTGAAAGTAATATATTTTGTGGGTCAGGCAAACATGAAATTTGGGTCCATCAATTAAGTAATTATCTATATTTTTTTCTTTTACCTACTAAAATAATGTATTTTTCAAATCCACAAATTTCATGAATACACAAAAATGCATTAATTTCTTTCCAATCCAGGAATATTGATATCAATGTTAGTATTGTCAAAGAATTAAATCAAAATATAGATGTTCATCACTCTTTCCAGAGTGTGCATGGGTTGGTGTTAAATGCCCATTTTGACACACCTGGGCCATACAGCGTGGTCAGTTTTGATGGGGGAGAAATCCTGAATACCAAGAGGAAACCACTGACCTTGGGCAGGTTACTCAGACAAACCTAATCACTAACAGGTGAGGAAATCTTGGTGTGTACATTACAAGTAGGACTCTTACACCACTTGAGAGGTGATCAGTTAGTGATCAATATTGTGGTATTGAAACCAGCGCCTTAGACCACTTGGCCACCAAGCACACTTTACTGAACAGTACCAAAGTCAGTTATAGTTCAGCCTCAGGGGCTATATTCCATGTGTGAGGCCATCTGTTTATTCATGTTGTTTTTTCAGTGATTTACGACATTGTCCCTGTCCTTTCAGACTTTTGACGCACAACTGTCCCTTTGTCTCTTTCAGTAAAGATTGATTTAATCACAATATACATATATATTTATGATAAATACAATGCTGCATTGACAATGAATTTGGCAAGAGCACACAAGATGGTTGGGTGTTCAGGCAATATACAATGATATCTTTTTAGTAGAAGATAATGAGATGTGGAATAAGTGTACCCACAAAATCAATATAGCAAATGGCCAATATATCTAAATATTACATGTATATTTGCACTTAAAATTGATAAATTTTGTTTTCATGATGTCAATATTATAAATAACTTGAACTTACAGCATCTCTGCTGGCTGTAGCCAAATGTTTGCCATCTTTGTCAAATGTACAGCTAGTGACTGGTCCTACATGATCTCTGAATGTGGCAAGGGATTTCATCTGGGACCTGTAAATAACAATTATAGATACAAAAGAATTCAGAAGTTTATACCTTAATTGCTGAATGTAGCCGGGAATGTAATCTGGTATCTGAAACATTCAAATTGATTACAAATAATAACCACTTTGATAAGTCTTAATGAACCTTGCTGAGATTTTGGTTACTCAGAGGTGTAAAATCCACTTCTAAAATTTTCAAGATGGCCACCATTTTTTACTACACTCCCCTGCCCCAATCAAGTTTGTCTGATATCAATGAAATTTGATTCCTTGGCATATTTTGAAGTACTAATTTGAAAGGACTACATGTACTATGATTTGTCTTCATCTCTATACAAAGATACATTTCATACTTACTCCTCTTTTTTACCACCAGGGAGTCTGTACAGTGTACAGGTAAATTCTTCAGACCCAACGGCCAACAACTGGGACGAGTTATCTAAACACAGAACTGGTTTGGTATTGTCAGCGATTCTGTACTTCAACTTTCCTGATGTGGAATTCATTACCTGAAATACACGATCAGTGGTCAATGAAGTCTATGAGGCATTCAAAATCTGTACTTTAGGAAATCAATTTTCAAATCAAAGTTTCTTAAGTTTTTAAGAATTTGTGACCTTGGCCTTTTTAATCAAATGACTCTACATATCCAATGACAAAAACTAATTTACTTAATTATTATGAAATACCAATATTTCTGAGTGAAATAAAATCCAGTCAAGTCACAGTTGAGCCAACAAAATTTTTTCACTCAAGCTTCTTTTCCCACCAATATGTCAATTTTGACGTCATAAATATGATTGCTGATGGTTGAATTCCACTCCAATCATTAAAAAGCAACAAAATATTGAGGTTTTATCTATATTACACATACAGTAATTAATGGATCTCCTTAAAAACAAAATAAAATTACTCATGCGCGTGAATGGTACTATGATTAAACTAATATTTTGGTTATTTACTCATTTTCCAATTAAATATCCCATATAGAAATATACTTACCGAGACTGTATTATCATCTGATCCAGCTACTACGAAACCATTCCCTATATACTTAATACATCTGACTGAGGCTGTGAGATGTCTGTAATGACCTCTTTACTTACCGAGACTGTATTATCATCTGATCCAGCTACTACGACACCATTCCCTATATATTTAATACATCTGATTGAGGCTGTGTGATGTCTGTAATGACCTCTTTACTTACCGAGACTGTATTATCATCTGATCCAGCTACTACGACACCATTCCCTATATACTTGATACATCTGACTGAGGCTGTGTGGTGCTTGTGGCTGTAGATTTCCCAACCTGTAAAACAAGAAAATCTGTGAGCTTATATTCCCTACTAATACCCCCTCTCAACAAAATTAGGCCTTCAGTAGAAACTTTAGGATTTGGTAAACATGTAGATGATCTTAGAGCATACAATTGCTATACACTATATGGTAATATTGAATGAAGGTATATGCAACTTGATATACCTCTAAGAATAACTACAACTGAGAAAACAAGAGTTAACACTAAAGTATGTCTCGCCTGCCGGCACCATCAGAAACAATTATTCTTTCTTACTTCCACTACATTTTGAATTTACATGGATTTTCAGTTTCTGAGATCAAAAAATGTTTATAGAACTTAAACATTGCAAATATATGCAATAAAAATAATCAAAGTCACTCAACCGGAAAATCAAGGTCAAGGTCAAAAGATGAGGATGTAACTGTGCTAATCCACTACTGAGGCATATGCATACCAAGTTTCATCAACCTAGGACTTACAGTTCTTTTGATATGGAGGTGCTCGCAAAACTTTTCCATTAATATTATATGTATTGAAAATTGTCAAAGTCACTCAACTGAGAAATCAAGGTCAAGGTCAAAAGATGGAGATGCAACTGTGGTAAGCTACTACTGGGGCATATGCATACCAAGTTTCATCAACCTAGGACCTATAGTTCTTGAGATATGGAGGTGCTCGCAAAACTTTTCCATTGCTATTATATGTATTGAAAATTGTCAAAGTCATTCAACCGGAAAATCAAGGTCAAGGTCAAAAGATGGGGATGCAACTGTGCTAAGCTACTACTGGGGCATATGCATACCAAGTTTCATCAACCTAGGACCTATAGTTCTTGAGATATGGAGGTGCTCATAAAACTTTTCCAAAAAGTTAACGCCGCCGTCGCCGCCGCCGCCGCCGGTAAAGTAACACCTATGTCCCGCTCTGCTTCGCAGGCGAGACAAAAACAATATGTTTTCAAACATAAATACCTTTATGTCTTGTAGCTGCTTAAAAACAAATGGAAATTATTTTACAGAAGGAAAGAAGAATGAATGGATGGATGGCCTAGGGTAAAACAGTATACCCTCTCTTCTACAAAGCAGACATATAAAAGATTTCCAAGTCAAAGAAAATGCAGAGAATACAATTAGAAATTTTATTATCTTTCTTTCACAACTATCACACGTAGACTTGATATTTTTAAAATAAATATAAAAGGAAAAAGATGCTTGTTTTTAGCGAACACAAAATAACAGGTAATTTTTGTGGGTTTCATGGTTTGCAAAACAAAGATGTATATTTAATTTGATTGGTTAACTAAAACCATGAGGTTATTTTACATTATATGATATTACAGCTGACTATAATCTCACCTGTCGATACATCAAAGGATCTGATATCTCCGCTATGATATCCTACATAGATGGCGTCGTTGTCTGGATCTAATGCTACAGACATAGCAGCTCCATAGTCTCCCTCTATACACTGGACTGGTTTACCAAGGTTACCAGACCAAACCTATAATTAAGTATACATACACATGTAGAAAGGAGATAAACAAGACCAATCCATGTCTTGATCTATATGGCTCGACAGAAAATGACTTATTTAAACATCACACCCAAATTTTGTTTTTAATAATACTAAGAGTATATTCAATTTGTTTTAACAAATCTTTAATGTGTTTGTAATCCTTGAATAAATTTTCAGCTGTATTGTTTTAGAGGTCTAGATTTAAAATACTACATGTAGAACCATGATAAGGCAACAATTACACCCATATCACTTCTAGGCACTTCTAGACACTAGAAGGTTAAGGGTAATGGAGGTAAAAATAGGACATCTAGTGGGACATAAATTCAATTAAGTAAAAGAATGGATTACCTTGACCTTGTGATCATCGCTAACGGTTACCAATTCTTTACCAGAAGGTGAAAAGGTCAACTTGTTAATTGGTAAGGAGTGACCTTTGATATTTCCAACCTAAAATAAAGAAAACATTGTTATCAGTAGCTGAGAAAAGATGATGTGAATGGTAAACAAAGATAATGTCTTTTTTGAAATATATCAAAGCTAAATGGTAAATGGAACAATATATTCAGTAAGAGGCATAGATGACGAGAATAATAAAAGGAAGCACTTCAAATAATTCTTCATGATTTACAAACCAAAAAAAAATGTAAGTTAGGACTAATACCTGAAGATATTAACCTGTGTACCAGCAATAGCTAACCAAAGTTTGACATCACCATCTAATGAGGCTAAGGCTATATGTCTTCCTGAGTTGGGGACTGGGGGATACTGAGCTAGTTTGGACAGATATCGGTACATATATCACTGGTTTAAGATATTTACCTGTGTACCGGTAGTGGCAGACCAAAGTTTGACATCACCATCTAATGAGGCTGACGCTATATGTCTACCTGAGTTGGGGAGGGGGAGGGGGGGGGGGGGTACTGAGCTAGCTAGGACAGATACGGCACCAATATCACTGGTTTTAGATATTTACCTGTGTACCGGCAGTGGCTGACCAAAGTTTGACATCACCATCTAATGAAGCTGAAGCTATATGTCTTCCTGAGGGAGAGTAGGCAACATCTCGGACTGATGTCGAGTGTCCACGCAGAACCTGTGTTCAATAAAATAGAAATACAATCTTTAACTTGGAAAAAGCTGTCTGCCTTTTCTATAGGAACTTTTAAAACCTATATAATTAAATGTTGCAAAATACATTTTTTTAGTTTTTTTTTCTAGAGCTCGTACATTACTTTCTTAATTTGTCTGTTTCTTATTGATAAAGCCACTAAAAACTTACAGATTTATTAATGAAAGATGTCTCAGATCTTTATTATATTGTAACAACTCAGGGGTGTGTGTTCTAGTCTTGCTGTTACCTAACTGTGCTAGTGTGTGTCTTAGACCAGTTTAGAGTTTTGAATCGCTCACTAATATAAATAAACACAATGTTTCAATGGTAGCTTTCCTGTGGCTGGCAAGGCACTGGTTCATTAACAACAGAGATCAAGATAACATTTCTGATACTTTATTCACGGCTTGTGAATAATAAATAACATAACATCAAGTTAAAATCCCTCAGAGCGAGAATAATATAAGGAACCCCCCCTTAAAACGTTATCAGGAACATCGTAGTGAGATCGTAGTAAATTTATTCAATGGACTGGAACATCTAGGTCAGGAAATAGAACGGACGGGTACTCGGAACTGGCCAGGAATCCGAGGAAGACTGGGTTGTTCTCACTCTGGCTTAGAAAGCAACATGATGGATCCAAAGGTCCTCGACCTAAAGGGTTCGTCCACAGTCTTAGTGTGGTGCAGCGCGTCTTCGCTATTTAAACAAACTCCACACTGTGGAGTGTGGATCTCCAATCAATCAATGTGGACTGTGGAGGTGTGGCGTAATCTTAATGATTTCATTGGTTGACACACAACAATCGATGTGAATAGTAAACTTCCGGTTTTCCGGTACACAACAATAACAAATGGCGCCGATTTCAAAGATAAACAATCTTTCTCACTACGATCGACGGGGAATGGGGGCTTACAATGAAAAGGGTTACAATAAATATCCCTAGCATGAATAAATGAAGGAGGTGAGCAACGCATGTGAGAAATAATAAATAAACTAAAGCTGGCACATGGCTGGGAACAAGCCATGGTCCTAAGGGGTAAATAATGAGAACGAACCATCCTTACACAATTCCCAAAATATTCCCATACATATATAAATATACACAATAATACAATCTCAAAGTGTCAATGTCTCTCTCAACCACATATTCAGCACGGTCACGATACAAAGAGAATGAAAGCTGAGTGGTTGACCCTTACCTAACTCATATTTTACATTACAATAAATACAAAATGTGAAGGCTTACCCTTAGCCGTAACACTACCCCCCACCTCGGGTTAAGGTTCGTCCTTGAACTAAAAAGAAATGGACATCTACCTAACACAATCCTACCTAACCCCTTAACACGGAAGTCTTCATCTGTACAAGTACTGTCAGTATGCCAGGTATCTCGACAAATAGATTTACATCTCTGGACACACGACTTAAATGTTTATTGATACATCTCTGGTAATGAGATGCTCACGTAAAAGCTGAGCAAGATATGGATATAATGGTACATCAATTTATGGGTCGTCACACACAAATCACAATAACATGGACAGGAACTTCAACACACTAATAACAAGACTGGTTTATCCCATTACATTAGAATGAAATGGCCATTGGTTAATAATAACAAGGTTGTCGTAACAACTCCAATGGATCCTTGATAATACACACAAGCAAAGGTAAGGAAAACACATAAACAACACAGAAATACAAGTAAGGTATTCAGGTTCTTCAGGCTATCACTGAAGTTATACTGCAACAATATGGTATCGTCACAACAACAGTATGGTCTGGTCTCCAGAATCACTGAAGATCATCTCAGAACTTTCCTGAGGCTACAAAATATTACTGATGCTCCAGACTTTTCTGAAGGCTTACACTAACACTTTACAAGGGTTCTCCAGACTGTCACTGGAAATATTCTCAGACGTTTACTGAGCTCTACATTTAACGTTTAAAGTTCTATAAACCAACAAGTACACTTAGGTCTGTACTCCATGGTCATGGACATCATGAACAGTAGTAAAAAAATCCAGTATACACTATTCATTGGAAACATGAATAATAAGACAACAATATAAATACAACATCAAAATATAACTTGATGGTTCCTACAGCACAAAGTGAAACTAATCACGTCATAGACAAGGGCCTGGTAGGTAACATTTGGGAACACAAAGACACATTTTATAAACAACATTTTCTTCTTTGAATATGCATTTCCCATATTCAATACACAACAATAATACAACTTCAAGGTTTAAATTCATTGGAAAGATTTCATCAAAACTCACGCACATTAATTTGGTTTAACATATAACATAAAAATTCATGGTATCTGAATGTACTACAAACAGCTTTAAATGGAAATTAATATATTGGTCTTGAAGGACAATCCCTCTTAATATGCCCTCTTTGACCACATTTGTGACAATTCTTATTTGTCATTTCTCTAACTGGGCCCTGGTCCCAGACTGGATTGTCTGAGTCAACTGCTTGTGTCAAAACTGGAGGGTCATGTTTTATTTTGAAGGCTTCATATCTAAGTGCTAAATTCAATGCATCATCAATTTTGTCACAACTATGTTGGCATATGGCCCATTCAAGGTTTCGATCATTTAGGGAATCCCTAAAACACTTATAGGCAATGCTTTCCCTAATGTCTGGGGGTGCTGATGGCCAAGCAAGTCTTACTAGTCTTTTGATGTCTTGGGCTAACTCTGGCAAGGTTTCACCTTTTCTTCTTTTTCGCCAGTCTAACTGGTGCAGGTATAACTCTGCATTATTATTGGGTGCAAAGTGTCTAGTAAAAATCTCAATAAGGTCAAAATAATTAGGGGGAACACTTAATAAGTCAAAGTCACTGACAGTGGCCAAAGCTGGACCTTGCAAACAAGCAATTAACTGTAAGGCTTTAACATCATTGGAC
Source organism: Arcuatula senhousia (assembly GCA_963971305.1). Lineage (NCBI taxonomy): Eukaryota > Metazoa > Mollusca > Bivalvia > Mytilida > Mytilidae > Arcuatula > Arcuatula senhousia. Next base: position 1,387,657 of record OZ020305.1, read on the forward strand.
CAACTATTCAACTTAGACACAGCTTCAAAGTGAACTATATAATCTGACCAGTTGGTACTTCCATCATAGGTATTTGGTTTGGTATAACCCACATTCATAACTTGGTTACACTGAGGATAGTGCCTTTTATTGGAGTCAACACTATTCAAATGTAACTGAGGGGTATTTTCAGCTTCCCTAATTGGTTCAAACCTACTATATATCTCAGGGTCTATTTGGATATGTGCCCTGGGTCTGCTTTGGGAAGGAACACTTAAGTTTTCATACTGGATTTGGTTATTATCAATAGGAACAAAGGGTCTTGGTTCTGGTGTACTTGGGTTATTTATAGGTTGGCCTTGGTTTGGCACACAATTTGGTCTATCTGATATCAAGAAGTCCCTAAGGTCATCCATTTTATCTGAAGACCTATTAAATCTCTCATTTAACCTGGTCTGGCTTTGTTTTATTTCTAACAATTTAAATTCACACTGTTTCATTCTTTCATGAAATGAGGAATTCAACAAGTTTATATCTCTAATAGGTGAATTTCTAATTTGGCCATGGTCTGGTGTTTCAGGTCTTGAGTTTTCACCACTATCTAAGGAGGACAACTCATTATCATGAATATCTTGGCTATGGTTAGACATGGTTATTGTCAATCTTTAAAATGGCAGCACTGGTTTTAACTTCCAGAATCTCTACTGAGGCAAAGGATTTTTAACGTATCCCACCGCCGAACACCAAATGTAACAACTCAGGGGTGTGTGTTCTACTCTGGTTGTGACCTAACTGTGTCAGTGTGTGTCTTAGACCAGTTTAGAGTTTTGAATCGCTCACTAATATAAATAAACACTATGTTTCAATGGTAGCTTTCCTGTGGCTGGCAAGGCACTGGTTCATTAACAACAGAGATCAAGATAACATTTCTGATACTTTATTCACGGCTTGTGAATAATAAATAACATAACATCAAGTTAAAATCCCTCAGAGCGAGAATAATATAAGGAACCCCCCCTTAAAACGTTATCAGGAACATCGTAGTAAGATCGTAGTAAATTTATTCAATGGACTGGAACATCTAGGTCAGGAAATAGAACGGACGGGTACTCGGAACTGGCCAGGAATCCGAGGAAGACTGGGTTGTTCTCACTCTGGCTTAGAAAGCAACATGATGGATCCAAAGGTCCTCGACCTAAAGGGTTCGTCCACAGTCTTAGTGTGGCGCAGCGCATCTTCGCTATTTAAACAAACTCCACACTGTGGAGTGTGGATCTCCAATCAATCAATGTGGACTGTGGAGGTGTGGCGTAATCTTAATGATTTCATTGGTTGACACACAACAATCGATGTGAATAGTAAACTTCCGGTTTTCCGATACACAACAATAACAAATGGCGCCGATTTCAAAGATAAACAATCTTTCTCACTACGATCGACGGGGAATGGGGGCTTACAATGAAAAGGGTTACAATAAATATCCCTAGCATGAATAAATGAAGGAGGTGAGCAACGCATGTGAGAAATAATAAATAAACTAAAGCTGGCACATGGCTGGGAACAAGCCATGGTCCTAAGGGGTAAATAATGAGAACGAACCATCCTTACACAATTCCCAAAATATTCCCATACATATATAAATATACACAATAATACAATCTCAAAGTGTCAATGTCTCTCTCAACCACATATTCAGCACGGTCACGATACAAAGAGAATGAAAGCTGAGTGGTTGACCCTTACCTAACTCATATTTTACATTACAATAAATACAAAATGTGAAGGCTTACCCTTAGCCGTAACAATATTATATTTTTTTTTCAGAGCATAATTCCCATTCCCGTTCCTTAATTTTCCTCAATCCTACAGATATTCCCACATAAGACTTACAGCTCTTCTCTGTTTATGGAAGATGTCCCAAATCTTCAAGGTGGCATCCCAACTTCCTGTTACAATCAGTTGACCTTCAGGGTGGAAATCTACACAGTTTACTGGACTAAAAGTAGAAAGGATAGAGAATATATTATACAGACAGGACATCCCAACTTCCTGTTACAATCAGTTGACCTTCATGGTGGAAATCTACACAGTTTACTGGGCTAAAAGTAGAAGTTATAAAATATACATTATACTAATTATATAAAATGTATGTAAAAAGCATGACATAATCAACTGGGGGTATTAAACTGTAATTCCGTTGTATGTTAAGTTAAACATTTGTCAATATCCCTCTTGAAAAGCTGTGAGCATAAGCACACAATAAGCCAATTAGTACACCCCCACTAGGCCACTACCCCTATCCCTAAATTTGAAGGTGCATACTACATCATACATGTATAATAAAGAGTCATAATATAATAAATACAACTATAAGTACCTTCCAATAAGTAATTCACAGTTTCTGTCTCCTTTGGTGACGTTCCATATTTTAACTGTACAATCCCAGGATGCAGTAGCTATGACCTTGCCTTGAAGGTCAGATGACACTGACTGCACTCGTCTGTTGTGACCACTCAATACATGTACTCTGTAGAGCAAAAAAATACTATGACCGAAATTTTATGGAAGACATTATGTGCTCATAAACAAATACAGATTTTCTATATTTTAAATGAGTACAGGCCCCAGTTTCATAAAACATCTAACATTTGAGATTTCCTAAAATCCTTCCTCAACTGAGAAATCTGCAATTTCATTAGTCAATATTTGAGTTAAGGATAGATTTGAGGAAATCTCAGATTTGAGATGTTTTATGAAACTTTGGCCGGATGTGTTTGTAATAGTTTTTTAATTGTCATCCTAAATAGAATTGAAATGCATTGCAGCAGGAACTGCCTACCCTTTCAGAGCACCTGGGTTCTGATTTTAGCTGTTTTTTTGTTTCCTTCTTGGCCTTTGGTCATGCTGTGAAGGTTGGATACATCGATAGAAGTTTCTGTAATTTTCTGATATTGTGGACGAAGGTTCTGCAGTTGTCAATACCTTCATTGTGCCTTCCCTTGATCATTTACATTATAGGTTTTGGAAAGACAACAATAGTACTTTTATTCTTAGGTATGCAATTTTGGGGGATTAAGCAAAATTTTCTAAATCAATGGACTGGATTCATGCTTGAGGCAATTCAAAATGCGGAATGTGTCTTTTGTTTCAGACAGAAAAAGTATTTTTACAATAAATGTACATGAAACAATGATTGCAATATACTTTTTAACATTATATACCTGTGGCCTTGGTCTATGTGCCACACACTGACGGCATTGTCCAGCCCCACACTACAGAGGAAGGATTGTCCAACAAAACATAAACTTGTTATAGCATTAGCATGTCCTCTGTAAGTATGCAGTTCCTAGAAAAGAAGATTCAGAGCTGTAACACTATCCATTTTCATTAAACAATACAATTGTGGATTTTGAAATTTCACAATGAGTTATTGGTATTCATTGGATCAGCTTCCCCATGGAAACTATGCCATTGGTACAAAACAAACAATTTTAATATTTTCAAATTTGTTTTGCCAATTCACCATTTCGTTTGGATTTTTTTAATTGTTGATAATGTTGTAGGTTGTGTCAGGTACACTTATTCCACATCTCATTATCTTCTATTGGGAGAATGATGATGGAAGTTTTAAACTTATCATTTCTAATTTTATCAAAACGTTTTTAAGAGTGTTTATTTAATTTGAGCACAAGGCAGATAAATGATACAAGATTTTCACATCTTAAGGCCCTATATTGCTTTTTATGTTCCATCTACTAAAGTAAGGGGGATATAGTTTTCCAGACTGTTGGTCCGATCGTTTGTCTGTAGTTCATTCCAAATGTTGTGAGATGGGGCATTATGTCTTTTGGATAATTCTTGTTTACTATTAACTTTAAATGTGTTGGATACAGAATTAAACTTGCTGAAAATGTGGAAAAGCTTACCTTTCCTGTGTTGAAGTCATACAGCCTTACTAAGCAGTCCATTCCACCACAGGCAATCTTACCTTTCCTGTGTTGAAGTCGTACAGCCTTACTAAGCAGTCCATACCACCACAGACAATCTTACCTTTCCTGTGTTGAAGTCATACAGCCTTACTAAGCAGTCCATTCCACCACAGGCAATCTTACCTTTCCTGTGTTGAAGTCGTACAGCCTTACTAAGCAGTCCATACCACCACAGGCAATCTTACCTTTCCTGTGTTGAAGTCATACAGTCTTACTAAGCAGTCCATTCCACCACAGGCAATCTTACCTTTCCTGTGTTGAAGTCGTACAGCCTTACTAAGCAGTCCATTCCACCACAGGCAATCTTACCTTTCCTGTGTTGAAGTCATACAGTCTTACTAAGCAGTCCATACCACCACAGGCAATCTTACCTTTCCTGTGTTGAAGTCGTACAGCCTTACTAAGCAGTCCATTCCACCACAGACAATCTTACCTTTCCTGTGTTGAAGTCATACAGCCTTACTAAGCAGTCCATTCCACCACAGGCAATCTTACCTTTCCTGTGTTGAAGTCATACAGTCTTACTAAGCAGTCCATACCACCACAGGTAATCTTACCTTTCCTGTGTTGAAGTCATACAGCCTTACTAAGCAGTCCATTCCTCCACAGACAATCTTACCTTTCCTGTGTTGAAGTCATACAGCCTTACTAAGCAGTCCATTCCACCACAGACAATCTTACCTTTCCTGTGTTGAAGTCATACAGCCTTACTAAGCAGTCCATACCACCACAGACAATCTTACCTTTCCTGTGTTGAAGTCATACAGCCTTACTAAGCAGTCCATACCACCACAGACAATCTTACCTTTCCTGTGTTGAAGTCATACAGCCTTACTAAGCAGTCCATTCCACCACAGGCAATCTTACCTTTCCTGTGTTGAAGTCATACAGCCTTACTAAGCAGTCCATACCACCACAGACAATCTTACCTTTCCTGTGTTGAAGTCGTACAGCCTTACTAAGCAGTCCATACCACCACAGGCAATCTTACCTTTCCTGTGTTGAAGTCATACAGCCTTACTAAGCAGTCCATTCCACCACAGGCAATCTTACCTTTCCTGTGTTGAAGTCATACAGCCTTACTAAGCAGTCCATTCCACCACAGGCAATCTTACCTTTCCTGTGTTGAAGTCATACAGCCTTACTAAGCAGTCCATTCCACCACAGACAATCTTACCTTTCCTGTGTTGAAGTCATACAGCCTTACTAAGCAGTCTATACCACCACAGGCAATCTTATCTTTCCTGTGTTGAAGTCATACAGCCTTACTAAGCAGTCCATACCACCACAGGCAATCTTACCTTTCCTGTGTTGAAGTCATACAGCCTTACTAAGCAGTCCATTCCACCACAGGCAATCTTACCTTTCCTGTGTTGAAGTCATACAGCCTTACTAAGCAGTCCATACCACCACAGACAATCTTACCTTTCCTGTGTTGAAGTCATACAGCCTTACTAAGCAGTCCATACCACCACAGACAATCTTACCTTTCCTGTGTTGAAGTCATACAGCCTTACTAAGCAGTCCATTCCACCACAGGCAATCTTACCTTTCCTGTGTTGAAGTCATACAGCCTTACTAAGCAGTCTATACCACCACAGGCAATCTTATCTTTCCTGTGTTGAAGTCATACAGCCTTACTAAGCAGTCCATACCACCACAGGCAATCTTACCTTTCCTGTGTTGAAGTCATACAGCCTTACTAAGCAGTCCATACCACCACAGACAATCTTACCTTTCCTGTGTTGAAGTCATACAGCCTTACTAAGCAGTCCATACCACCACAGACAATCTTACCTTTCCTGTGTTGAAGTCATACAGCCTTACTAAGCAGTCCATTCCACCACAGGCAATCTTACCTTTCCTGTGTTGAAGTCATACAGCCTTACTAAGCAGTCCATTCCACCACAGGCAATCTTACCTTTCCTGTGTTGAAGTCATACAGCCTTACTAAGCAGTCCATTCCACCACAGGCAATCTTACCTTTCCTGTGTTGAAGTCATACAGCCTTACTAAGCAGTCCATTCCACCACAGACAATCTTACCTTTCCTGTGTTGAAGTCATACAGCCTTACTAAGCAGTCTATACCACCACAGGCAATCTTATCTTTCCTGTGTTGAAGTCATACAGCCTTACTAAGCAGTCCATACCACCACAGGCAATCTTACCTTTCCTGTGTTGAAGTCATACAGCCTTACTAAGCAGTCCATACCACCACAGACAATCTTACCTTTCCTGTGTTGAAGTCATACAGCCTTACTAAGCAGTCCATACCACCACAGACAATCTTACCTTTCCTGTGTTGAAGTCGTACAGTCTTACTAAGCAGTCCATTCCTCCACAGACAATCTTACCTTTCCTGTGTTGAAGTCATACAGCCTTACTAAGCAGTCCATTCCACCACAGACAATCTTACCTTTCCTGTGTTGAAGTCATACAGCCTTACTAAGCAGTCCATACCACCACAGACAATCTTACCTTTCCTGTGTTGAAGTCGTACAGCCTTACTAAGCAGTCCATACCACCACAGACAATCTTACCTTTCCTGTGTTGAAGTCGTACAGCCTTACTAAGCAGTCCATTCCACCACAGGCAATCTTACCTTTCCTGTGTTGAAGTCGTACAGCCTTACTAAGCAGTCCATTCCACCACAGGCAATCTTACCTTTCCTGTGTTGAAGTCCTACAGCCTTACTAAGCAGTCCATTCCACCACAGGCAATCTTACCTTTCCTGTGTTGAAGTCATACAGACTTACTAAGCAGGCCATACCACCACAGACAATCTTACCTTTCCTGTGTTGAAGTCATACAGCCTTACTAAGCAGTCCATACCACCACAGACAATCTTACCTTTCCTGTGTTGAAGTCATACAGTCTTACTAAGCAGTCCATACCACCACAGACAATTTTACCTTTCCTGTGTTGAAGTCATACAGCCTTACTAAGCAGTCCATACCACCACAGGCAATCTTACCTTTCCTGTGTTGAAGTCATACAGTCTTACTAAGCAGTCCATACCACCACAGACAATCTTACCTTTCCTGTGTTGAAGTCATACAGTCTTACTAAGCAGTCCATACCACCACAGACAATCTTACCATTCCTGTGTTGAAGTCATACAGCCTTACTAAGCAGTCCATACCACCACAGACAATCTTACCTTTCCTGTGTTGAAGTCATACAGTCTTACTAAGCAGTCCATACCACCACAGACAATCTTACCTTTCCTGTGTTGTAGTCATACAGTCTTACTAAGCAGTCCATACCACCACAGGCAATCTTACCTTTCCTGTGTTGAAGTCATACAGCCTTACTAAGCAGTCCATACCACCACAGGCAAAATATCTGCTGTCCTTAGATATGGCAACACATGAGACTGGCTATAAATCAAAAGGAAATTTATAAATGTGTTATTTTCATGTACATTTGTTAACCAATAAGTGTTGCATGTATTTTTTAGTGAGCATAATGACCTCTTTCATAAGAAAATCTGCCAAATGTCATGACATCCAAAATATGATGGACTGAAAATAATTTGTCACTTATAAGCTTTGTCTGGAATTTTCCAAAGAAATCTGCGCATGCTGAAAAATGTCCAGAATTACTAGCAAATTATGCCTTACTATCTCCTACCATCGATCAAAATTATATTTTATGTTCTTCTAATGGAATGGATTTTTGTATCTACTCGAGCTTTTACTCCATGTTATGTTTGTAATACAGTGGATTCCTGTTATTAGCATAACCTATTTGTCAGAGAAATTTATGCAATTAACCGAAATTATTCCATAAAGTGAAATGTCAATTCAAAACAGACAAGAGGCCCCCAAGAGCCTGAATTGCTCACCTGGTCTTGATGTCAACCCTATTAAGGACATTGTAGAGCTAAATAAGCTGAACATTTAATCAAGCAACAGCTTTTCTCTTTTGGCAATAGTTTTCATTTCTTTATCTGCTATAGTTTTCATTATACAGTAGACTCCACGAAATCGGATATTGGCTACTTGGATATATCGGCAAATGGGATAGAATATCAAAACACCAAACCATTTCCTATTCTTTCTATATATTTTTTATCGGGAAATAGAATATCGGAACATTGGATATATCGGCAAATAGGATAGAATATTCCTCCAAAATGTTGCCATTTTGTATAAAAATCGGATATTTTTGTATTTCTGAAGATCGTGATGACCGGAAGTTTGACATACGTTTTCACCAACATTTGTATTCAACTCTCTTTTTATGATTTTTAATAAACAATGTATATTGTATTTACTAATAAAATGTTTTTATTCAAACACTTGTTTTTTTAAGCAATAAAAGATTTATATCTTCTGTGTGTTTATTTTCTTGCACACCTGTCAATCATGATCATCGTACATGCCGGAAGTCAAAATATAAATGTTTTAAAACCTTTCAATTTGTTATTCTGAAATCTAATGTTGGCACAGCTAATAAAATATATTTCAAAATGATATTGTGTTGGTACAAAATAAATTTATTTAGTGGTGAAGTCTGTGTATATTTAGTGTGTGGGTAACACGTAGGTTATTGAAATTACAGGTGTACTTATTACGTCATGACTGTAAACAAATCATGTGAGCTGTGTAATGCTAACATTTCAACTGACTTCCTTTATTGAAGGTTTTCAATTTTGAAACATTGATATTCCTCCACTATGATGCCAATCTTGAAAAGGATGTCCCAATAGATTTGAAATAAAATCATTATCTAAGACAATGTGTGGACAACCACATGGCTAATCTACTTCTACTTCTACTTCTAGTCTTTAACTTCCTCCTCTGGATAGGAGAACCACTACCCCAGGCAGTGTAGGATCACTATATTGGCTGACGGTTAGCTAATTACAATGTCGCCAAAAATAGGAGTTAGTTACTAGTGAACCATTATATTACACTAATTCAAATTGTCAATTCGTGAATATTCCGGTATAAAGATTACTTAAAGTTCACATCTACTATCAAATAATTGTCACAAAACATCATACATAAATCACTCTGGGAGTAGGTCTGCTCTCTTCTGGTGCAGCCTATAACACATGCCTCGAGTGACAGTCTCAATCCTAGAAGTCTCATGTGGTTTTAAGAAGGTGAACACTGTGCAGTCTATAATCAGTTTAAGCATATTTTCCTCGTTATTGAATATTTCTGAAATGAGTGCTTCGCTGATTGCAAGTGATTTAAAGCACTGTAAGAGTTCATTAATGTAGATGGCTCGGACTTCTGACAAATTTTGGCATTTCAATATAAAATGTCTTAGATCTTCGTCCTCTTTGTTACATAACAGACATACTGAAGTGACCTTCCTGTTTGAGTACTTTGAACGGTGAGTTTGGAGGATGTAAGTCCCTGTGGCAAGTTTGACTTTAACTGATGCCATAATAATTGCCCGAGGATCTGTTCCACAACTTTTCCAGATGTTGTGAGTAACGCCCTTCCTTGATGTTGACAGATTTAGATATTTCAATGATGATTTCTGTTCTGCGGTTTCTACTAGATGTGTTATATGATAATATTCTATATTTTTGTTGACTAGTTTGTTCCATGCTAACTTTGGCGGAGGATTGTCCAACAGATCGTATAGACTAGGCAAATCATACTTTTCAGCTAACTTTGCTATACACGGGAACCAACTTCCTGAAGTGTTACTTTTCATTGCCAGTTGTCGAATTGCTATTTCTCGCTCCACAGATTGAACATTTCTGATGATATTACCAAAAGTTTTTAGTTTCTTTTTGTCTAGTTCTCCTTCAATAGGTATGCGGCCAGCTAAGAGTAGGACTGCAGCTGTTGCAGTTCTGTCCGGCAAATGTTGTATACTTTTCAACAGTTTTCTATAATACAGTTCTAGTCTTTCCACCTCTTTGTTGGTAATCATGAGAACTTCCAGGCCATATAATAGTCTCGGTAATATATAAATGTCTATCAAGTGTGTTGTAACGTGTACATTAACCCCGTTCAAGCCATGGAATCCGGCTCCCATCAGAGAGTAAGATGTTCTCCTGGCAGTTTGAATCCTCTTTGAAATCACCTCTTTGTTGGAGGGGCCACTCAAGTTTCTTTCAATGCCCAAATGTGTGGCTGTATCGCTGGTATTTATAGGTTGTTCATTTAGTGTCCATTGGAAATCTGGCTGTTTATTCCTATTATACACTAAGATGGTTGATTTTTGCTCACTGACTAAATATCTGTTTTTATTTGCATATGTTCCTTGAATATCTAGCATAACTTGGAGTTCATATGGGTCGGTGCAGATTAAAGTGATATCATCTGCTACAGTTGGAATTCCGCAAAAGGTTGCGCCTATGTATGCTCCAACCTGGTTACGCTCAAAAGACCACAGTAATGAGTCTATGAAGATCTTGTATGCTGTTGGAGACCAGGTACCTCCCTGTCTGACACCCTGGTTTTCCGTGATTGTATGTGACAATTGACCTTTCCACTTAACTTTTGAAGTAATGTTTTGATACAGTTCTTTAAAAAATAACCAGTTATCTCCGTCTATTCCATATTTATTCATTTCCAACAATAGTCCTTGGTGCCAAACAACATCAAACGCTTTACGTGCATCCATAAAGGCAACGTACAAATCAGAGTTAGAGCTCTGGGCCTCGCTGATTAATTCTGATACTATAAGAGCCGATATTATTGGCATTTCCCCTTTTGTGAACCCTTTTTGAAGGCGGTTCTGCTGTTCAAGAATGTTGTCATTATTTAGAGTCAAATGTATTTTCTCAATGATCTTTCCTATTGTGCTGGTTATTGTAATTTTTCTATATGAGTTTGGATCTGTGGAAGGTTTCCCTGGTTTCAGGATTGGTGTTGCTACCCCACTTTTCAATACGGATGGCACATCAAGATGTTGAAATATAAAGTTAATTATAGCTGTCAGTATGCTTATGAGACTTGGACCTCCATATTTAAAGTGTTCGATCCCAATGTTTCTCTCATCAGGGGCTTTCCCATTCTTAAATGATCGTAAAGTTTTTACCACACATTCTTCTGTGATTATTGGTAGCTTCTGTTTATCACTTTCAGTGGAGGTGTATATGTCTTCTAGATTCTTAATGTCAGTGTTCACTCTATGATAGTAATCATCATCAAAGTTTGAGGATTCTAATGGAGTTGCCAGTTCCTTAAAATAGTCAGCCCAAGCGTCCCTAATATGATCATCAGAGCGCAACTCCTGACCGTCAATAACGAGAAAGGATGCTTGAGAATTGGTAGTGTTCCTTTGTTTTCGAATCAGACTGAAGAAACCTGCTGTATCATCTTCATGTAATTTCATAATGTTCTTATACTTGTCCTGACGTACTAGTGCATCAAGTTTTCGTTGTGCAGAACGGAGTTTCTTCTTATATAATTTCATGTCTTGAAATAGAGCATTATCACCATCTGTTGGTCGCCCAGCAAGTTTCCACTTTGCAAAATGATTTTTAGTCTCCTTTTCTATCTGACCAATTTTTGGATTCCATAGTTTTTTCTTTTTCGATTTGTGTTTTCGCTTTGGAACTAATTCTGCCGATGTTGTTGAAAGCGTCGAACAAAGATTGTTAATAATGTCAGACAGACTATCATGTTCAAGATCTTTATTACAGAAGTCCCACTTTGATAGCTTTTCCTCGACTTTGTCCTTGTATTCGGCTTGGTTTATCCTTTTCCAGTTTGCTTTGGTAATATTCCCATTTTGTTGTGTTTGGTGATCACAAGAGTCCTGAATGTCCCATTCTATGCTCGACATTATCGGATCATGTGTAGAGGTGTTGTTATGCTCTCTCCGAAAAGTCATGTGTGAGTTAATGATCTCTTTGTTTGTAATAAAATAGTCAATTTGTGATTTGTCCTGCCCATTATAATGATAAAAGGTAAAATAGTTATCACAGGTATGTTGTATAAACAAGTTGTTTTCCATGAGAAAGTTTTTAAAGCATCGGTCTTGTGGAGTATCTCTAACAAGAGAAGCATTCATATCCCCAGCTATTACAATTGGGTTGTCTCCATATTTTTGAATAATCTCGACTATCTCGTCCAGTATTTCATTGTACATTTCTATTGAGTGCCCTCGACAGGGAAGATAAACAGACAACAACAGTAGTGGTTTCTTTGTATTTAACCTAACTCCAACTATACGTTCACTGCCATCAGGTATTATGGTGGCATATTGCGTGTATTTGTTGTGAATACAGATGGCCACTCCACCATGACCTCTTTTACGTTCAGAGATATCAGTATCTATATATTCATCAAAACATTTTACAAAGCATTTGAAGTCAGTAAGTGATTCTTCCAGTTGTTGTTTATCACATTTGTGTAGCCAGTGTTCCTGTAAAAATAAAATGTCTGCTCTACGGGATAGTGTATGAAGATATCTTTGATTGCTGCTTAGCCCATCAATGTTACAAGATAAAAGAGATAAATTTTTATGGGTTTTATTTGTTGTTGGCTTATCTTCGCTGTCTTTCGCATCTTGAGTGTTGGCTATAAGTGAGTGACAATTGTCTCTGCTTGAGGTTTCATGCCCTCTTTCAATAATGCTTGGTTCCCCACTAGTTGGTCGAGTCTTGTGTTTCTCATTGTCTGAGGTACAGTTGTCGATGAGTTGTGCCTGATAGGCCTCTGTTTCGTTACATGTATATTGGGGGTCTGATGAGTTGGTTTCCTCGTGAGTTTTACTGAAGGCATTTTCAGTCTTACTTTGTTCGGCGAAGGTTGGTCTAAAAAATGATCGTGATCTTGAGAGTCATTATCCGAACACAAGATTGTTTCATCATCCCTGTGATCATGAAGAATATAGTCGTCAATGTCTTGGTACAAGCTATCATATTTTTCAGCAAGTTTCTGAACGTTAACGTTTGTAGTACTTTGAGTTTTATGAGCAGGTTTTTTCCTCTTTCTTGGTTTTGCTTTTTGTGTTGCTTCCATGCTACTATCGATAGGCTTTGTATTCTTCATTATCAGTAATTCAGTACTGTTCTTATGTAAGTCTAATTCTATTTGGCGTACTTTTTGTTCAAGGAACCATAACTTTATATCATTTGTACTTTCAGTTGAGTTTGAGTGTGACATAGATCCTGTGTGTGTGTTGGACTTTGTATTATTCTGCAGTTGTTCAATACGTTCATTTGCAATTTTCACAGAGTGTTTCAGTTCTTTATTTGCACTCTCTAAAGTAATAGCATATGATTTGTTTGTAGCTAGTTGTCGCTTCAATTGATCAATCTCACTTTCGTATTTCAAAATGGTACTCTCTTTATTACGGATCAGTTTATCTTTATCTTTAATCATTGCTTTTAGATGTTCGATCTCAGTGGATTGTAGTGATGACGCATTGTCTCTCATGATTGCTGTTGTAAGCTGAGTGTTATGTGTTGGTTGCGCATTTTTATTCTTTGCGTTGTTCTGTACACCAGAATCCTTCTGTCTAATCACTGCTGTATTAGTGCTAGATGGACTAGGGGCATGATTATGGAGATCATTAGGAGTAGCTTGCTGATCTAAGTTTTGGTTTGTCATATTGTGCTGAGCTATGCACGATTTACAATAATATGGGTGGTCGTTATCTTCGATGGCTTTTATCTCATCTGGTGACAGTTTTAAACATTTAAAGTGTAGCCAGTCATTGCATGTTTCACATCCAACAGAGTTTGGTGTATCATCACACTCAAGTTTGCATATTGGACACTTCGGATAAGATGTGCTTTGATCAGTACTATCTATGTCTGCACTGGACGGTTGTACTTGGCGAATTCGTTGAAGGAGACTTACAGCCATTGGTTGCTTTTTGTGAGCATTGTTGGGGTAAGTTAATTTGCGATCTCCAATCTCTTGTTGATTTTCATTGTTTTGATATGAACGCCTCTGAACGTTGTTACTTCGAAGGTATTCTTCACAGTAATGTCTAATGTTCCTATTTATCTCTGCAAATTCATCATTGCTGTCTAAGAGTATTAGTATGTTGACCAAATATTGGTTTATAAAGTCATTCATGTGCCTCTGGTTGCCATTCAGGACTACTTTTGATTGTGAGTGATAAAGATTGAGTACAAATAACTTCACGTCATTCTCAAACACTCTAACACATTCAGAGACTACAGCCCCTTCTCGCTCTGTTGTGTGTGTAATGTCAAGGACTAGATTCTGAGATTCTAGATAATTCAAGGTGACGCTGATAAATTCTTGATAAGCAGCAGGGTTAAAAATCAGTACAATGTTGCCTAGAGTGACTTCAACATTCACATATAATCAACATTTTGTAAATCACTAGTCGCCATTTTGAATATTCATGAGCTGCTATAATCTCATATTTGATTGACAAATGTAGACAAATTTTGACATCTTTATGAAAATATGATCCTGAAACACATAATTTTACGATTTAGATGTAATATGAATGAATACCAGCTTTTTAAATCACGTACATTGATAGAGAAAAAATGTTGATTCTCGTTAGAGATTAATAAATTTTCTACAATGTAAACAACAAAGATGGGACGACCTCAGTAAAACACATGTAATGGAGGGAATATAAGTACACAAATTGATGAAAATTCTTTATTAATTAATAAAATAACAATAGCTATTCACTAAATCCTTTATTCTTGCATGATACAACAAATATATAATATGATGGCATCCTCAACATGGAACACATGGACAAGACTGGGAGTTACATCACCAAAACTGATATTCGATCTCCTGAAATGGCAAATCGGATATCCTGGGTAATCGGATATTTTTTCCTGACAAATTCGATATCCGATTTGGCGGAGTCTACTGTATCAGTCAAAAACATGAAACAAGTTTATTAAGGGGCTGTAATCCCTATAAGGGGTCATCTGACAACTCCGACCCAATGAAGACTTTTGTAGAACTTAATGAGCTGAACATTTAAGCAAGCAACAGCTTTTCTCTATCTGCAATAGTTTTCATTCTATAGGCCAAAACACTATTATTTGCCTTTAAGGGGCTTTAACCCATATAAGGGGTCATCTGACAACTTCGACCCTATGAAGACTTTTGTAGAGCTAAATAAGCTGAACATTTAAGCAAGCAACAGCTTTTCTCCATCTGCAATAGTTTTCATTCTATAGACCAAAAACACTATTTTTCACCTTTAAGGGGCTGTAACCCCTATAAGGAGTCATCTGACAACTTCAATCCTATGGAGACTTTTGTAGAGCTATATGAGGTAAACATTTAAACAAGCAACAGCTTTTTCTATCTGCAATAGTTTTCATTCTATAGACCAAAAACACTATTTTTGGTCTTTGAGGGCCATTACCCCTATAAGGGGTCATCTGACAACTTCGACCCTATGAAGACTTTTGTAGAGCTAAATGATCTGAACATCTAAGCAAGCAACAGCTTTTCTCTATCTGCAATAGTTTTCATTCTATAGGCCAAAAATACTATTTTTCGTCTTTAAGGGGCTGTAACCCCTATAAGGGGTCATCTGACAACTTCGACCCTATGAAGACTTTTGTAGAGCTAAATGATCTGAACATCTAAGCAAGCAACAGCTTTTCTCTATCTGCAATAGTTTTCATTCTATAGGCCAAAAATACTATTTTTCGTCTTTAAGGGGCTGTAACCCCTATAAGGGGTCATCTGACAACTTCGACCCTATGAAGACTTTTGTAGAGCTAAATGAGCTGAACATTTAAGCAAGCAACAGCTTTTCTCTATCTGCAGTAGTTTTCATTCAATAGGCCAAAAACATGCAAAAACGCTATTTTTCACCTTTAAGGGTCTGTAACCCCTATAAGGGATCATCTGACAACTTCGACCAAATGGAGACTTATGCTGAAGCAGTAGGGTGGCATCAGATTTCATCTATCTCTTATACTTTTTGATTTACAAGCCAAAAACAGTAGTCTGACCCCCCTGGTCTATTTTAAGTAACGGTGGCCATGTTTTTTGACAGATAAAAAATTGAAACACAAGTTTGGTGCAGGACACCCTAAAGATCATTCATACCAAGTTTCATTAAATTCTATTCAGTAGTTTCAGAGGAGAAGATATTTGAAAAATTGTTAACAGACGACGACGACGACGACAGACGACGACGACGGACACCAAGTGATGGCAATAGCTCACCTGGACCTTCGGTCCAGGTGAGCTAAAAATACAAAGAATTCATACAATTTTGTCTTATTATCAAATGTGTCGAGTAATTAGAACAGTCAGGTGACACTTTTATTGTATCCTAATGCTTGTAAAAACAAATGTGACATAAATGAAGGTTGTAAAAACATGTTGTGATAACTTTTATCAAACACACTTCAAAGACCTCGTTAAGAAAACATATGATTTTGACAGATATCAAGGTGATTTTTGAAAATTTCAAGTCAATTAACAGGAATTTTGTACTTTTTCTAAGATTTTCAATGCAATTAAATGAAATGGTTTGGTGTTTTAAAATCTTAGTCAATTAAGAGGATTATTCCAATAAGAGTTAGTCGATTAAGTGGAATCCACTGTATAGCAAAAAGAATTGAGAGTTGTAATTGTCCTTGTCTTTGGTAATGGGATCTTGTCATATCATTTTCTTAATTTTCTAACTTTAAATGGTCAGTAAGAAATTTAATATTGTTGCAACATGTTATTTTTTACCTGAGGAAGATTGCTGAGGGTCATATAGCACGGGTCCGCTGAGTTTGGTTTGTTATTCCACGACATGTATCCTGTGGATGACAGATTACCATTCTGGACGGCTTTATAGACCGGTGATATGTCTGGTTCGTTGTTGGCTTGCTGCCAAGTCAAGGCTGGGTAACTACAAAATCACAAAGATGGAATAAAAATTGAGATTGAAACAGAACATCAATTTTTCTAATTTTCACTGCCTGCCACCTGACATTCACCATTTTAAATGATTTGTGTGTTTGTTTAGCACAAGCTCATGTCTGCAGTAAAGTCTTTTTTTTTATGTGATAGATATCTCTAATTAAGTCAAATATGATTATTTTCACATCAAAATTAAGATAGACAGACAAATAAATATGATTTCCATTTTTTTCAAAACACATAATTAAACAAATTTCTCTGTGTTAATTAAATCTTACACTGTTATGTTAAATATCATTTTGGTATTTCTTATCCAAGGTCAATGAAAGACAGGGAACAGCGGCAATTGACCAATGGTCATATTTAAAGGCTGTTGGCTGTTTTCTATAGTAATTTTTCAATTGACTATTGGACACATTCAGTGGCAGTTCAAAAGAAATGTTCTGGGGTTTTGAACCCCCTTTCCCCCAAACAAACTATTTTAAGTGCAGGTTTTTGCAAATTGGTCTGGAACACCCCTGCCCCCATTTTGGCCACAGTAGACTGTATGTGAGATTTGGATGGTCTCAAGAACCGATGCTAGTCCTTCGGAAGGGACGAAAAAAGGTTGTCCTGTGTATGGGAGAGCAATACCCTGTGCACGTTAAAAACCCCTTTGTAGAGTTCGATAAAATTAGGCTCAATGGGGCCGCTACAAAGGCCACACTTGCAATCTGCTAGCTGGAGAGGGATTAATATAAGCATTAAGCTTGTTTCCCAATCCAGGGTAAATATATATGTTTAAACTATGTGAGATTTCTGAATGTGCCACTCACATAGAAAACTCTGTCTGTTTTCTAATGGGTTTTTTTTTAAGTATACATATTCCAAGTCTAGTTTTCTTCTTTAATTTCAAACTAACCAACTTTGGGGCTCCTGCAGGGTACCCCCCTCAGGTCGCAAGGTCGGTTTTAAAAGGGACCTGAGGTCGCAAAGTCGCTTTTAAAAGGCATATATTGGCGGAGGTCGCAGGTCGTTTTTTGGCATAGGTCGATTTTATGAAGTGTAGGTCGGAAGTCGCCCTTAAAAAGCCCTCAGGTCGCAGGTGGTTTTTAACCCTGCGGGAGCCACAACTTTCTACGTTATTGTCTTACTTGTTCAGTATGTGTATCTGTCGGGACACAAACAGTTTAAACTCCTTCACTTCCTCTGTGTTCATTATCTTGTTCTGTTCACGCTCCGCCATCTTACTTGTCAATTCTGCAATTTATAAACATTCTGTGAAAGAACTTATATTTATAGGCAAAGGAAACAGCATCTCAGTCCATGGATTTTTTTATAAGTTTCAGCATAACCAAAGTAAGAAGTAACCCATACACACATAAGTCTCTCTGTTTTCTTCTTTTTTTTAAAAATGTTGGTAAATCACCTCTTGTCTTAACCTGTACATATAATGTTTATGGGAGTTGTGTCATGTACACTTATTCCACACCTCATTATTATTTTGTAGATATTGTTTACCTTTATCTTGGTAATCATCCATGAGTTGTGTGGCCAACCCCAGCTGACATTTGGTGTGGATAAAATCCAGATTACACAGAAGGTTCTTCAGCTCTCTAAACTCACTACAGTATACCTGTAAATATACACAAAACATTTCACAACTGTTTTAAAATAAACAACCAATCAAATGCATGTTTGAGAAATCTTCCTCTGCAAGGTACAGGAGTAGACACCTGTTATGAGTGGAAAACATTCTGGAACATGTAAGCAAAACAAATTTGAAGAAGTCAAACTTGTTTACATTACAGAGCAAATAAATGTTAATTTTTCTTTACTGGAGACATATTGTACAATTGCTACTACTGTGATTTCATTATTATTCATGGGGTATCATTTTTTTGTGGTTTTCGTGGGTGGCATTGACCCATGATTTGATACTTCACGAAAGTTACCTAACATGATTTATATGCTGCAAATTTCACCACCACGAATTTAAGAATCCCCAATTGACACTTTTTCATCAAACCACAAAAATTAGTACCCACAAAAATAAATGAATCCACAGTAAATTATGAATAATGGTCCTCAATAGTTGTAAACCATCTGAATAAAACATCTAAATACATCCCTATTATAAAAATACCATTTTTACAAAAAATAAATCTAGAAAACATGAAAAATTAACTTCAATCTTCTACAAACACTGATTTGGATCATTTCTCTGCTATACCAAACTTTAACAGGTGAATCATAGAAAGCTTCCCCGTGCTTTAGTTGTATGCTCTTATATATTTTCGAGTACTGGAATATGTGTCGGAAAGTCACTGTTTACATATTTCCAGTTTTTTGACGTTCTGATCTAAAATTTTGGCTATCTCTAAACAGTTGATAAATTGAGCTCGTTTAGTCATTGTTGTAATATTTTTTGGCTTTAGTGTTTTCTTTGATGAAATTAAATGTCCTTCCGGTCTTCCAATTTTTCGACCCCTGGCGTGTATGATGAAGGTTAGTCCAGAAAAGCGCTTCACACACATTGAATGTTAGTTTTTTTATCATTTATAAAAATAACAAGGGGTTGCACTAAGTCGTGCTAAGCATACCCCCACTCGACCATTCAGAAAACAGAAAGTAGATGACCAACTGACCTGGAAAGGGGAGGCACGATAAAACTCATCATGCTAAAGCTGTATACCAAATTTGAAATCAATCCCTTTCGAAGAAGCCAAGAAATCTGTTACGAAAAATTGTCTATTTTTGTCCCATTTAAAGTCTAAGTTGGCATGGAAAACAGGAAGTAGATGATGGACTGACCTGGATTGGGGAGGCACAGTATAACTCATCATGCTGAAGCTGTGTACTGAATTTGAAACCAATCCATCCAGTAGAAGCTGAGAAATCTGTTACAAAAAATTTCACTTTACAAGTTTTTTACCCTAAAAAGTCTAAGTTCGGAAAACAGGAAGTAGATGACGGACTGACCTGGAAAGGGGAGGCACGGTATAACTCATCATGCTTAAGCTTAAGCTGTGTACCAAATTTGAAACCAATCCATCCAGTAGAAGCCAAGAAATCTGTTATGCATTTCAAATTTTTTACCCTAAAAAAGTCAAAGTCAACTCGGAAAACAGGAAGTAGATGATGGACTCACCTGGAAAGGGGAGGCAAGCTGTAACTTATCATGCTGAAGCTGTGTACCAAATTTGAAACCAATCCATCCAGTAGAAGCAGAGAAATTGAACCGGACGGACAGACGGACAGACAAGGTGATTGCAATATAGCCCCCTCTCTTACGAGTGGGGGTATAATATCAGTATGTGGATCAAGGGTCTGGAAACGGTCATATTTGCCGGTCATGACCAAAATTTTGTCCTAAATGACCGACTGAAAATACTCCCAATCGGACAAATTAAAATTTTATTGTAAGTATTATTTGACTAATCTGTCATATAATTGTTTAATTATCTTCCTGGGCATCCGGTCTTGTGGTCATTAATCTCAGGTGTCACAGGTGAGAATAGCCTCGGGGTTACGCTAATTAGATAATCCGTCACACCTGCCTGATCATGGCCACTGTGCTGTGTGCATTTACCTACATTGTATGGTTTTAATCAAATGAATCAATTAGGTTATCCATCTGTCCTGAGATGCCCATTATGTTTATTTAGAAATAATTTAACCAAATCAAAACATGTGCAAACCATGTTTACATTTTCATGGTGTTTGATTACGCATGTGGGGGGATTTATTTATTTTGTAATTACAGATTGTTTTGATACTAATAAAAACAATAATTATTACCAATTTCACATTTAAAGGAGCATTTGTCAGTCTTTCTTGACATTTGATATGTTTATTTTTTAAACAGAACGAGCTATCCCAATTTATCAACATACGGGCAATTCTACTTTCACTTTCACTTTTACACGAAACGTGTTTTGTTTTCAATGAAAACAACTGATATTTTAATCTTTGAAGACCTTTATTTCTCTACCTGAAATAAAAACTTGACCTGGATATCAAGTTGAATGTTGGAAAACGCAATACAGAAGCAAACACTGCCTTTATAGATTAAAAGATGGATTTCAGAAGGGGATAAGGGAAAAAGGGGGTCATCGTAATGTTCATATATGTATGCAGCACAATTGGACAAAAATGACCGAAATCAGCTCAAAAAATTTCCAGACCCTTGATGTGGATCATGTCTTTCTGACACATATTCCATATTCTTTCTTTTTTTATATCTGTAGTTTTGTAACTTACAAGATGATATGGAAGTTCTGTGAAAGCTCTTGGGTTAACTCCCTTGAAACTGTAGGACTTGTCTGGATCAGCTAACTGGAAAAAGTATCCTGGAAAACAAAGAATATACATGTACTGGAATTTGTATGAAATTGTTAAGCTATAGCACTAACCTATTCAAACACCACAAATAATGGCTAAACCTGAAGAGTTATGATTGCTGCCTCAAATTAAACCTCTGATTTTTTTTTAATCTAAACAGTACATAGTATAGTATGCAAAACAGTTACAAATGTATCTGTTTAAAATTTCAAAAAAAGTCTCTTTCAATTTAGGCATCTTTAATTGTAAAAACGTTTTTTGAAACAATATTTCAGGATTCCAATAAAGAGTGGGACAATACCCATACTGGAAACAAATATTTGTTTTTATTCCTTAACATAATAATATGTATAATATAAACTGTATTTGTTTTAGCAACAAGACCAATCGATGTCTGGCCCTGCGTCGCATGGCAAACATTGAACCCTGTACGTTAGGCCCAATATGGACAGTAAAGAGTTTTTCACACTTACATCCTATAACGTATGGTGGATTGACAAAGCATATTAGTCACATGCAACCCAATTTATATAGACTGACAATTAATATATAGAAAAAAAAATTTAACATCCTTATATCTAACAAGGATATAAAAGAACTATTGTGGAAAACAAGTTATCATTTTCGGTCCTTTTTGGCCCTTTATTTCTATACGAAAAAAGAGGGGACACCCAAAATCAACCCATTTCTTCCTTTTGTAGTAAGTATCATTACTGTAAAGTTTCATAGCATTTGGTCAACCAGAACAAAAGTTATTGTGGAAACAAATTAAAAAATTGCTTTTTTGGCCCCTTTAGGACCCCTAATTTCTAAACCGAATTATAAAATGATCCCAAAAGGGGAGGTGCACATCTTCAATATACCTGTAATCACTGTGTAAAATTTCAGAAAGATCTAGTGTTTGGTTTTTGAGATTCAGATTACACAAGAAAGGCACCCCATAGCGTGAGGGACGGACGGACGAAGTGACCCAACTACTAGACCTGCTTTCGCCTTCGGCGACGCAGATGAAAATATCATTTAACACAAACATTTCAAAAAATCTTTCTTTCTCTTTTATTATATTTTTTTTCGAGTGGGGTGTTCATTGATAATCTTACATTAGCTTTGTATTAATCAAACACATAATTATATTTTCATAGAAGTTAAGTTTAAACAGGTTATATCAGATACATACCTGCTAACAAACTATGGTATCTAGTTTCCAGCTCAGATCCCTTCATGTACAGGTTTTATCAGATACATACCTGCTAACAAACTATGGTATCTAGTTTCCAGCTCAGATCCCTTCATGTACAGGTTTTATCAGATACATACCTGCTAACAAACTATGGTATCTAGTTTCCAGCTCAGATCCCTTCATGTACCTCTGTCTCACAGCAGTATCCATGTCTTTGTGAGCCAGTGTTAACCTACTGTTCCTAAAACAAAAACAATATATTCATAGAAACATTCAAACCTTCTTCAAACATAAGCATTCAAAACTTCAAATATAAGCCAGTGGGTCATCCCTTTACAAGTCACCCATGCAGAAGTAGAAAATATTCATAGAATCATTCCAGTCATTTGAAAATTTGAGATAGCACTGTGTTTTCATAACTTTTCGTGGGAAATGAATATTCATGGTTTTCACGGATGGCCTTCACCCATGAAATTTGAAATCCCATGAAAAGGAAATTTAACATGGATCTGTATTTTGCAAATTTCAGATTCAAAAATTTAAGAATCCACAAATAGAATCTTTTCCTTCCAACCACAAAAATTGGTTCCCATGAAAATAAATGAATCTGCAGTATTATTCTACTGTTCCTAAAACATCAAACTATTTCTAATGTCATCCATCTTGAATCTGTCTGTATCTATCCAACCAAACACAGCAGCAGGCAACATCTGATCTGGAGAGAGCTGAATATTTCTAACGTCATCCATCTTGATTGATTGATTGATTGATTGACTTACCAACTATCTGTAGGATTCAGAAATGTCTAGAGTGACCGTCTTAGATGACCAAACACAGCAGCAGACAACATCTGATCTGGGGAGAGCTAAGTATTTCTAATGTCATCCATCTTGATTGATTGATTGATTGATTGATTAACTTACCAACTATCTGTAGGATTCAGAAATGTCTCGAGTGACCGTCTTAGATGACCAAACACAGCGGCAGACAACATCTGATCTGGGGAGAGATGAATATTTCTAACGTCATCCATCTTGATTGATTGATTGATTAACTTACCAACTATCTGTAGGATTCAGAAATGTCTCGAGTGACCGTCTTAGATGACCAAACACAGCAGTAGACAACATCTGATCTGGAGAGAGCTGAATATTTCTAACGTCATCCATCTTGATTGATTGATTGATTGATTGACTTACCAACTATCTGTAGGATTCAGAAATGTCTCGAGTGACCGTCTTAGATGACCAAACACAGCAGTAGGCAACATCTGATCTGGGGAGAGCTGAATATTTCTAATGTCATCCATCTTGATTGATTGATTGATTGATTGATTGACTTACCAACTATCTGTAGGATTCAGAAATGTCTCGAGTGACCGTCTTAGATGACCAAACACAGCAGTAGGCAACATCTGATCTGGAGAGAACTGAATATTTCTATTGTCATCCATCTTGATTGATTGATTGATTGATTGACTTACCAACTATCTGTAGGATTCAGAAATGTCTCGAGTGACCGTCTTAGATGACCAAACACAGCAGCAGGCAACATCTGATCTGGGGAGAGCTGAATATTTCTAACGTCATCCATCTTGATTGATTGATTGATTGATTGACTTACCAACTATCTGTAGGATTCAGAAATGTCTCGAGTGACCGTCTTAGATGACCAAACACAGCAGCAGACAACATCTGATCTGGAGGGAGCTGAATATTTCTAATGTCATCCATCTTGATTGATTGATTGATTGATAGATTGACTCACCAACTATCTGTAGGATTCAGAAATGTCTCGAGTGACCGTCTTAGATGACCAAACACATCAGCAGACAACATCTGATCTGGAGAGAGCTGAATATTTCTAACGTCATCCATCTTGATTGATTGATTGATTGATTGATTAACTAACCAACTATCTGTAGGATTCAGAAATGTCTCGAGTGACCGTCTTAGATGACCAAACACAGCAGTAGGCAACATCTGATCTGGAGAGAGCTGAATATTTCTAACGTCATCCATCTTGATTGATTGATTGATTGATTGATTAACTAACCAACTATCTGTAGGATTCAGAAATGTCTCGAGTGACCGTCTTAGATGACCAAACACAGCAGCAGGCAACATCTGATCTGGAGAGAGCTGAATATTTCTAATGTCATCCATCTTGATTGATTGATTGGTTGTTTGACTTACCAACTATATGTAGGATTCAGAAATGTCTCGAGTGACCGTCTTAGATGACCAAACACAGCAGTAGACAACATCTGATCTGGAGAGAGCTGAATATTTCTAACGTCATCCATCTTGATTGATTGATTGATTGATTGATTGACTTACCAACTATCCGTAGGATTCAGAAATGTCTCGAGTGACCGTCTTAGATGACCAAACACAGCAGTAGACAACATCTGATCTGGGGAGAGCTGAATATTTCTAATGTCATCCATCTTGATTGATTGATTGATTGATTGACTTACCAACTATCTGTAGGATTCAGAAATGTCTCGAGTGACCGTCTTAGATGACCAAACACAGCAGTAGACAACATCTGATCTGGGGAGAGCTGAATATTTCTAACGTCATCCATCTTGATTGATTGATTGATTGATTGATTGATTGACTTACCAACTATCTGTAGGATTCAGAAATGTCTCAAGTGACCGTCTTAGATGACCAAACACAGCAGTAGACAACATCTGATCTGGAGAGAGCTGAATATTTCTAACATCATCCATCTTGATTGATTGATTGATTGATTGATTGACTTACCAACTATCTGTAGGATTCAGAAATGTCTCGAGTGACTGTCTTAGATGACCAAACACAGCAGAAGACAACATCTGATCTGGGGAGAGCTGAATATTTCTAATGTCATCCATCTTGATTGATTGATTGATTGATTGATTGATTGACTTACCAACTATCTGTAGGATTCAGAAATGTCT
Organism: Arcuatula senhousia; assembly: GCA_963971305.1. Classification (NCBI taxonomy): domain Eukaryota; kingdom Metazoa; phylum Mollusca; class Bivalvia; order Mytilida; family Mytilidae; genus Arcuatula; species Arcuatula senhousia. Next base: position 1,412,885 of record OZ020305.1, read on the forward strand.
CAAGTGACCGTCTTAGATGACCAAACACAGCAGTAGACAACATCTGATCTGGAGAGAGCTGAATATTTCTAACATCATCCATCTTGATTGATTGATTGATTGATTGATTGACTTACCAACTATCTGTAGGATTCAGAAATGTCTCGAGTGACCGTCTTAGATGATCAAACACAGCAGCAGGCAACATCTGATCTGGAGAGAGCTGAATATTTCTAATGTCATCCATCTTGATTGATTGATTGATTGACTTACCAACTATCTGTAGGATTCAGAAATGTCTCGAGTGACTGTCTTAGATGACCAAACACAGCAGTAGACAACATCTGATCTGGGGAGAGCTGAATATTTCTAACGTCATCCATCTTGATTGATTGATTGATTGACTTACCAACTATCTGTAGGATTCAGAAATGTCTCGAGTGACCGTCTTAGATGACCTAACACAGCAGTAGACAACATTTGATCTGGAGAGAGCTGAATATTTCTAACGTCATCCATCTTGATTGATTGATTGATTGATTGACTTACCAACTATCTGTAGGATTCAGAAATGTCTCGAGTGACCGTCTTAGATGACCAAACACAGCAGCAGACAACATCTGATCTGGGGAGAGCTGAATATTTCTAACATCATCCATCTTGATTGATTGATTGATTGATTGATTGACTTACCAACTATCTGTAGGATTCAGAAATGTCTCGAGTGATCGTCTTAGATGACCAAACACAGCAGTAGACAACATCTGATCTGGAGAGAGCTGAATATTTCTAACGTCATCCATCTTGATTGATTGATTGATTGATTGACTTACCAACTATCTGTAGGATTCAGAAATGTCTCAAGTGACCGTCTTAGATGACCAAACACAGCAGTAGACAACATCTGATCTGGGGAGAGCTGAATATTTCTAACATCATCCATCTTGATTGATTGATTGATTGATTGATTGACTTACCAACTATCTGTAGGATTCAGAAATGTCTCGAGTGATCGTCTTAGATGACCAAACACAGCAGTAGACAACATCTGATCTGGGGAGAGCTGAATATTTCTAACGTCATCCATCTTGATTGATTGATTGATTGATTGACTTACCAACTATCTGTAGGATTCAGAAATGTCTCGAGTGACCGTCTTAGATGACCAAACACAGCAGCAGGCAACATCTGATCTGGAGAGAGCTGAATATTTCTAACGTCATCCATCTTGATTGATTGATTGATTGACTTACCAACTATCTGTAGGATTCAGAAATGTCTCGAGTGACCGTCTTAGATGACCAAACACAGCTGCAGGCAACATCTGATCTGGGGAGAGATGAATATTTCTAACATCGTCCATCTTGAATCTACCTGTATCTATCCGACCATGTAAACTGAGGAGATCATGTAATTCTTCTACTTCCAAACCTGCAAGAGGTAAAAACAGGGCATGTGAACAGACAAAGTGACAGACAGACAGAGCACAATCAATGATTTTCTCAATCTGCTACAATTTTTCTTTGACAAAACAACTATAAGAACCAATTTTTAAATCTGTATCCTATTCTCAACATGCAATCAAAGCTGAATTTTACAGTGCCCTTATTTAAAGACTCAAAGCTCCATTTTATATGACATCACAATATGTCTTTATTGATACATTAAACACTACATCTTACAAAACAATTTAAATGTAATTTACAAAATGTAAGCAAACTTCCTTGTCTAATTAAGTTAAGATTCAATCATTTTATTACAGTGCATTCAACAGAACATTTAAAAAAACAAAACAAAAAAACCCATTTAATCAAATGAATTTTAATCAATTTAAAATTTAAACAAACATAAAATATACATGTAAAAAAATAAAGAATGACAATAAAGCAACCCTTCTTTTTCAAAGATTTAATAACTCTAATAGTATGCTATCAAAAGAACATTACGAGCTTTTTAAACATTTAATAAATATGAATTCTATAGGTATAAGCACTAGAATTTTATCATTGACTGGTTATCTACTGGTTATTATATATATACTTCTATTATCCATTGTGCCTAAACCAATTATTGTAATTGAGTTCGAGCAATAAATCAAAATTGAAATTGAAATCTATACACCACAGGTGAACAATACCCAAGTGAATGACCCTACAACTTTAACTGAGAATGCATTCATTAAATCATTGTGATTGTCATTTTAAACTTTTTACGAAAATTAATTCTTAAGAGAGGGCAAGGTCATGTAACACTAGAACTTCCTTATCGACTCAGTTGTCAATACACAAAATGCAAACATTATCAAAACGAAATTACGACTAAATTCCAGGTGAATAATTTAAACGACTGTATGCGATAATATAATTTAAAATGGAATAAAATTGTTGGATCTCAACAAAAGAAGCTGTAAACATATAATACTCTTTGATTTGGAACATAAGAAAAGGTAAATAATAATTGCTTTTATTGGAGGAATCAAGAAATATTTTTTCCAATTTTCTTCTATCTTTATAAATACATGTAATGGGATGCTCTCCATATAAATATTAAATTTATTTTTACTGTAGAATAACAAAACAAAGTTAAAATTGACCAAGGGGGAGGCATAAAAACATGTATGTCAAATGCTGGTACAATCATGAACACATGGGTGAATCAAACTACTTTTAAATTAAATAAGTCATAATAATAATAAACAGGTTAAGATAAATATTTACATTCATGACATTTCCATTTTAGTATTATAAAATTATAAATGAATTGTCTTTTCTGTGGTATATCCACAAGAGAAGGGTAGGAGGTTCTGTTTGAGGGTTTGAGACTTAGGTCATTTTTGCAAATTTAACGGGTATAAATTGGCATGTCCTCCTTTCATTCTAAATACTTTATGGTTCCATTGCAGTTTTTATTATTAGAATAAACTTTTAAAGACAAGTCTCTCTTTCAGATCTTAGACATGGCCTCCATGTGTAGCGTATGTCCTAAAGGAGAGAAAACATCGACACCATCGAGCTGGTGCCCAGATTGTAATGACCTGCTATGTAAATCTTGTACCGGTCATCATTCACGTTCTTCTGCTACAAGAAATCACAAGGTAATACCGTACAAAGATTATCAAAAATTACCACAGTTTATTTTGAACATTAGGCCTTACTGTACCAAGCACAACCAAAGATATAGTGAGTTCTGCCGAAACCATGATACCCCGATATGTATCACATGTCTTAAAAAGGACCACAGGAGATGTGAGGACATTCCAAAGATAGAGGACATAGTTCACAAGGTTAAAGATTCCGTGCTGTTTGAGGATATCATGTTAGAGATGGAAACCAAGTGTGGAACTCTGAAACAAATTGCTGATGATAGAAACAAAAATCTTAAAGAGTTAAACAAAACACACAAGAAAATGAAAGCAGGGTTTGAGAAAACGATTGACAGTTGGATTAAACACCTGACAAACTTGAAAGACAAAACACTTTCTGAAATGAATACTATGTATAATAAACTGTACAATGACATATCAAACACAATAAAAACTGTTCAATTCAAGGAGGAGGAACTTCGTGCCATACTGAACCAGAAAGATGACATCCTGAAGTACGCATCCAATGTTCAAACATTTATTGGGATTAAAGAAATAGAGAACCTCGTTCATGAAGTGGAGATTAATCTCAATGAACTCTCAAATGATGAAAAACTTATGGAGTATAACCTAAAATTCCAAGTTAATGAGACCATTGAGGATATGATCAGTGGCATCCAGTCCCTGGGAGACATCCAAATCATCAAAAGACCATCAGTGATACCAATACATAAGACTGGAGCCAGATATCTAGAGGCGGTGAAAGTGGTACAGACATCAGGACCTGTGAAGCTCCACCTTCAACAGACCATTGATCTGGAGAGTTATCATTACCACCATGGCTGCTGTACCCTACCTAGTGGACTGGTGGTGATTGCTGATAATGGTCACTGTAAGATATTAATACATAACTCTAATGGATCACTTAGATCCACAATCAAGTTTGATGATGGTGAGGGAGTATCTGATGTGACACCAGTAAATGATCATCATGTTGCTGTGTCACATCCTTCATCTGGCACTATCTCCATTATAGATGTTGATAGTGACCAGGTGGTGAAAAAGTTGAAGGTAGGAGAGAAAGTGGAAGGGTTGTGTTGTAGAGGTAGAGATATAGTGTGTTGTGTGATGTGGAAAGGTCTAGTCAGAGTGAACATTGACAGTGGTGAGGTAGAGAATGTGGTGGATGATAAGGGTGTTTGTTGGTCACATGTAGAGGTAAGTAACAGTCTCATATATTATACATGTCCTAGTAAAAACACAGTTACTGTACTGGATACTCAGTACAATGTTATATTTACATACAAAGATGAGGTAGTACTTGGGCATCCTACAGATGTGACAATAGATGACCAGAGTAACATCTATGTCACAGGTTGGGAATTCTACAATCTAGTAATGATCTCTAGTGATGGTAAGTCATGTCATCAGTTACTAGGTGAGGATGATGGACTGGTGTATCCTACTGCTGTACACTATGACAGTAGTACAAAGCAACTGGTGGTGGTTAATTGGCAAGGACCTGCTTTTGTTTACTCTGTAGAGTAAGTATGAGTGTGATCAATAGTGAGAGAGCATATAATTATAACAAGATATACTGGAACCTAAGGTTGGATCGCTGAAGATGGGAGTTGTTTTATAAGTTGGTTCTGTAAGATGGAGTTGTTTTATTTTATTTTGAATGATTTTGATATTTGATATGTAAATGTGGTTTAGCAATATTGATCATTGGTTTTTTTATTTTTTCAAAAAATCTTTTTTGATTTTAATTCATTTTTTTGGTAAAACTTGTGTATTTTATTTCAACACAGTATGTAATCTTTAAATGGCTTTTACATGTTACTTGTTTCTGTATATATGCATGAATTATGTTTATTTTTAGGCAAGCGCTAGCGAAGCCTTATGGAGTCTATAGAGTAGTGATGATTTTCGCGTTTTTTTTTTGTCTAGACGGAGTGATTTTCCTGCATCCAGACTGGAATAAAATGCTCTATTTTCTATATTACTTTTCAATATTTGTTAACATGATATACACTTCTATAAATCTCAATTTTTATTGGCATTTTATATGACCGGCACAAGTTTTATTTATTCCTTTGCATCTTTCATGACGAACTTTTTAGTTAAAGGCGATAGAATATACATTATGTATTCATCTATTACTTGATTGGTTCGTATAAATATTTCTCTCATTTAATTGGTCAATGCATGGATTCAGATTCTAGCTTCACCATTCATAAAATCAGTACATCATTGGGACGAGTGCATTTTAATCGAAGGGGTGTTTCAATCGATACCGATTTTACACGATACCTGTCTTGTGTGTGCAATTGTGTTCTGAGGGCATCTGCATGACGACCAAAATTAATAATTCGCAAACATTTTGAACAATATAATTTAACAGAGAATAAATCTATTATAGTTCTTATATATTTCGCTTGCCTTTAAACGCTTTAGCGCTTTGATTTAACAATATTGTGAACAAGATATTTTGACACATTTGTGTGTGTGTTTATGACAAATCAATACACACAAAAAAAGAAATTCTGTTTTCTGTCCAAAAAATATAATATAACTTTTCTTCATTTTCATGCTAGTTTTTAGTTTTCTTTTCATATGTGTGAATGACTTGTTATATCACAATAATGAATTTAATGTTTTCTTGACATTGAGGACAATATGTTTTTGATACAAACTAGGTCATGTTATCAATTTATTTTTAAACTATTTGCAATTGTAATTCTTGTTTTTATTTCCAACTGAGTTAAGAAGACTTATTTATCACTTTATGTGGTGTTTGTTTTTGTTCTTTTATTCTCGAAGAGTTATGGTTTCTTCTCTTCATTTTATTTTACAGAATATTTATCTCAATGATATTTTAACATGTTTCACATTAAACATTTTAACATGTTTCACATTAAACATGTGATTTAAAATAAACTTTTTCTAGTATCAAATCTTTTGTATTAAATGTTATACAATACTATTAAGGAGTTTGTGTGAACTGACATTGTGTGAAATTAGTAATCAGTACAATAAACATGATAAAAATAATTATAATTGTTACATTTATTAAATCTGCCTATATGCCAAAATTGGAAAGCTGTTCAAGAGCAATTCCTGCTCCTAATAAGGTGTAGTTTGAATGGACAGAAAATGAAAAGAGAAAACACTTAAAGCATGGATACATTCAATAACAAGAAGCTGGTATGACTGAGGTTGACAGAAGCAAAGAAATATCAATGGGGCATTAGAATGTCAGAATTCCCAAAGAAAGGACAAAATCAATCAATACAATCAAAAACAACATCAAGGAAAAACAACTGAACAGCCATCTGCAACACAAACTTAAGTCATAACAAAATTGAACTCAGGTGCTCCCAAAGGATGAGCAGTTCCTGCTTGTTGTAAAAGTAGCTTAGGACATACAGTTTGTCATACTGAACCATCCTACCAAGTTTCAAATCATTCTCATGTACAGTTCCTGAGAAAAGCTTGACAGAAATGTTCATAGTAGTGTTCACATAGGCATAAGTCCAAAACAGGAAGTAGATGTCCGTCAAATCTAAAAATCGCTTAGGACATACAATATGTCATACTGAACCATTCTACCAAGTTTCAAATCATTCTCTTATACGGTTCCTGAGAACCAAGATTGAACTCCGATGCTCCCAAAGGGTAAGCAGTTCCTGCTTGTTGCAACACGCTAATCATGTTGCTACTGGTCAATTCAGCTTATCTTATCCAATAAAAGAGGACAAAACAAAACCATATTACAAACCAACATCTGAACCCATCTTGGAAACAAATTACCATATTGGTCTACATGCACATGATAACATCTGTAAAATGAAAAATGGGAATAGGCTGACAATAAAAGTTAAACAAGAGGCTCCCAGGAGCCTGAATCACTCACCTGGTCTTGATGTCGACCATATAAAAACATTTCTAGAGCTAAATGAGCTGAGCATTTAAGCAAGTAACAGCTTTTCTCTATCTACCATAGTTTCATTCTGTAGCCATAGGCCCAAATCATGAAAAAATGTTATTTTAGGAGCCATAACCCCTGTAAGGGGAAATCTGACAACTTCGACCCTATGAAAACTTTTGAAGCGCTAAATGAACTGAACATTTAATCAAGCAACAGCTTTTCTCTATCTGCTATAGTTTTCATTTTAAAGGCCAAAAACATGAAAAAACATTATTATAAGGGCCGTAACCCCTATAAGGCGTCATCTGACAACTATCACCCTATGAAGACTTTTGTAGAGCTAAATGAACTCAACATTTAAGCAAGCAACAGCTTTTCTCTATCTGCTATATTTTTCATTCTATAGGCCAAAAACATGAAAAACGTCATTTTAGGGGCTGTTCCCCCTGTAAGGGATTATCTCACAACTTTGATCCTATGAAGACTTTTGTGGAGCTAAATGAACTGAACATCTAAGCAAGCAACATCTTCTCTCTTTCTGCTACAATTTTCATTCCAAAGTCAAAAATGACCCCATTTGACTCTACTAATAACAATTTGGTCTCTATAAGGATGAAAAATTGATAAGAGAAAAATCAGTCAAAGTCTAAAACTACCATTGAAACTGAATCCCACAAATTGTTATCTCATGATGATGCTGAAAACCAAATATTAAAAGGCTGAAATAAGGACTTGCTGTGGTAACAGTCATGAAAACTTTCCTCATGCACCAGCTGCTGTTTTAGTTGAATTTTGGCCAACATAAAAATAAATATCAAAACATCACTCAAATCTAGATTTGAAAACAGAACACAACAGAATCAGAAGATAACAATATATGACATAAACTTTTAACAGACAGAAATCTAACAAAAGGCAAACCAAACAAGAATATGTCCAACAGACATGACAGATTTAATGCCCCATCTAGCATCTTTTGGCATGGATCAATGAACAGACTTAAACACTATATGGTCCCTAATTTTGTAGATGGGGCATAAAAAGGAATTAACTACAGGATAGAACAATATGTAAAACACAAGACTTATGCACAATGATGAGAAAACTGTCACAAATATATGAACAGACCCTAGGCAAGGGTAAAACAACTTTATTCTCCCCTATTCTTAGAAAAGGTGGAAATACACAGATGCTAATAAAGAATGACAAGGTCCTGAATAAGACCAACAAGACATTTTTACAAAACAAGAGGCTCCCAAGAACTAGAATCAATAACCTAATATTCAATGAACATTGACATCATAAGAGCAAACGAAAGTTTTTTTTTAATAATGAAAAAAAAACATTAAAAACTATTTCAACCTTTCCTGGAATTTATAACCCATTAAAGAAGTCATATAGCAACTTCCTCCTAATGAAGACTTGAGTTTTACAGTGTGTTTTATATGTATGCTTTGTGCAAGCTTATCAATAGGGGGAAGGTTGGATCCAAAAAACTAGTTTAACCCCGCCACATTTTATATGTGCCTGTCCTAAGCCAGGGAACTTTGCCTAAGCCTTTGTTTGTCCTTGTCATTCTGTGTTAACTGTTTTATGTCAAGTATTGGGTCTTTCGATGATGATTTAGGAATTGGTTTTGAAACTTTTGTATTGTATTATAAGTCTTGGGCCAATGCAAGACGGTTAGCAGTGACCTATGGTCATGTTGAAGACTGCTTGCTGTTTTCCGTTGTGATTTTTTGAATTGCTGTTTGTTTATGTTTGTTGTGTCGCGTACACTTATTCCACATCTCAATATCGTCTATTTTATAAAGTTTAGCCTCTTTAGCCTATTAGAAAGATTCATTAAACATGTTAAAGTCTATAAGGAAATCATCTGACAACTTTGACCTAATAAAGATCTAAATTATAGTTTGTTTGTTTTACTGAAAGTCTACAATCCTTTAGATTTACTTTAGTTATAGGACAGTAAAAGAATGTGATTTCACTCAATGTTCTGTTTAAGCCATGATGGTTTTATTAGTTAATCAATCAAGAAGAAACTCAAAAACCAGTTTTATTATTATAAATTCTGAACAAGGATATGTCAAAAAGATAAAATGCCAAATATTGCAATATAAAGGACTGACAGATGGACCTACCGACAGACTGATGGACCTACCGACAGATAGATGGACCAACTGACGGACAAGGGGACCAATCACTATATGCCCCCTACTTTCGTAGATGGGGAATAAAAATTCCTTTCAAAGTTTTATTGAAGACATTTGAAAAGAGGTAACAGACATGGATGCCTAGTGATGACAATAGCTTCCTTGATCCCCTAAATCAAGTACGACTGTTTAATATTAGAAACTAGATTGGCTGTCTTCCCTGGAAGAGGTATGTCTCCTAGGCCTGCATCTTAAAATTTCTGTAAACAGGAAGTAGATGAGGTATGGATATAAAATCACTTTAAACCATATAGTACTATGAGAGATGCCACATGCCAAATATCAAGAAGCTGTGACATGTATTTGCCCAGAAAACTGCAATGTTAGTAATTTTTGTGATGCCGCAGGATGGTGCTAGAATGCGGATAGTGTCAAAGTTACTCCTATAGGTTGATTTGCAACACGTTGCAGGATGCCTGAATTAATTAATTTTACATCTAATACTTACCATTTCTGGAACACACAAGCAGTGAGATTGCTGTAGAAACTAGATCAAGACCTAAATCAGTCTCCAGTCTAGAAAGCACTTCCTGTAGTAAGGCAGGGGTGGTGTGTGGGAGAGACTTCAGTTTGGCACTGATCTAAAATTAGAAATCAACATCAATTCACTTGAATGACATCAAAATTTTCATCTATAAAACAAGACCATGTATGTATGCAAATTTTTGAAGTACTGTTTACAGTCAATAAACTAAATTTCGAGAGAATTTTTCAAATACAATATTTCATAATTCCTAAGTTTTAATACATGTACTTACTCTTTCAAAAACTTCAATATTTCATAATTCCGAAGTTTTAATACATGTACTTACTCTTTCAAAAACTTCAATATTTCATAATTCCGAAGTTTTAATACATGTACATGTACTTACTCTTTCAAAAACTCCAAACACTCTGAGCTCTTCACACGCCAACTTCAAAAACAGTGGATTAGCTCCCTCTCTCTTGGAAAGAAGTAACTTCATCTGAGAAAAGAAAGAAAAGTGAAGATCAATTATAGGGTAAAATATGATCTGAAATAGCATAATATTCTATAAGCAATTTTTAGTTGTTTCATCTGAGAAAAGGAAATTGAAATTTAAAGATCAAGGCTAACACAATGTTAAAACATTACTGGTTATCGTGTATGGGCATTCATATTTAGAAATCAAATGAAGAGTAAAACAAGATGATGTTCAAAGGATACAATGTGCCACCATACAACAAGGTTTTTATGGCCCGACCACGTATGTGGATCGGACATATAGTTTTACCCTTGTCCGTCCATCTGTAACACTTTGGTTAAGTTCTTGGTTAAGGTCCATTACTCGGATACTAGATGTTTGGGGTCAATGATATTTCACCACCAGATGGGTCTTTGGTAGGGCTACACCACCCACTAGAAATTAGGTCACTGTGACCTATACCGGTACTTTATGCATGAACGACCTCGGTTAAGTTCTTGGTTGAGGTCTATAACTTGGATACTAGATGTTCGGGGTCAATGATATTTCACCACTAGATGTTTCTTAGGTAAGGTGACACCACCCACTAGAAATTAGGTCACTGTGACCTATATTTTACGCATGAATGACTTTGGTTAAGTTCTTGGTTAAGGTCCATATCTAAGATACTTCATGTTGATGGTCAATGGTATTTCACCACTAGATGTGTCTTGGGTAACATGACACCACCCAATAAAAATTAGGACTCTATGATCTATATTTTATGCATGAACGACTTTGGTTAAGTTCTTGGTTAAGGTCCATAACTTGGATACTAGATGTTGGGGGTCAATGATATTTCACCACTAGATGTTTCTTGGGTAACGTGACACCATCCACAAGAAATGAGGTCACAGCGACCTATATTTTACGCATGAATGACTTTGGTAAAGTTCTTAGTTAAGATCCATATCTTGAATACTACATGTTAGGGGTCAATAATATTTCACTACTCGATGAGTCTTGGTTACATGGCACCACCCACCAGAAATAAGGTCACAGAGACCTATATTTTACACATGAACACTTAATCAATTTCTTGGTAAAGGTCCATATCCCAGGTAATTCTTTTTTCCACAACCCCTGAACCATGAAGATTTTTATTTATTTCAAGCTGATGTACTGTGGATTCATATATTTTCGTGGGTACCAATTTTTATGGTTGGATAAAAATTGATAAGTTCATGGATTCTAAATTTGTGGTTCTAAAGTCTGCAGCATACAGATCAATGTTAAATTTCATTTTCGTTGAGAATCAAATTTCGTGGGTCAATGCACCCATGAAAACTAATACTATGGTTTCATCATTATTTGTGGGGTATCAATTTTTGTGGTTTATGTGGGTAGTCTTGAGCCACGAAATTTGATATCCCACGAAAAGGAAATTTAACATTGATGTGTTTGCTGCCGGCTAAAGAACCACAAATTTAAGAAACCACGAACTGATACGTTTTTGCAAAACCACAAAAATTGGTACCCAATTATTAGCACTGTAACAATTTGCATGGTTTTCAAAGGTGATTGTACACAATAAACATAAAAATCCAACAAAGTTCTATTTTTACACTGAAAACATTAAGCATCATATACAACCAAAAAATTAAAGTTTGTTTTTGCCTGCAAAAACGATGTCTCCCCGGTTCCCCCCAAAAGGTTTAAGTTCAAAAAGCCTTAACTCCCACAAAATTTTGGAAATCAAAATTTCCTGGTTATATGCACAACTTCATATGGTGTCCGTCCTATACAAGTTTTGTTGAATTCGCTTCAGTTGTTTCAGAGGAGTTGCGTAGACAAGAAGACAATGAAGATTTTCAGCAAATTTCTTAGTTCAAAGTTGTTGATGTAGCTCATGAGATAAGGTATAAATATTTAATCATATTTCTGTAATTATTTAATATTTTCTCTTGTTCTGGTTGCATAATCATAATGAAAGTACATAAAGTATAAGGTGTTTAGAAAAATACATCTAATTTTATAAAAAAAATAACTCCCACAAAAATTTGAGGATCAAAATTTCCTGCTACATGCACAACTTCATATGGTGTCCTTCCTATATACCAGGTTTTGTTGAATTTGGTTCAGTAATTTCAGAGGAGTTGTGCTAACAAACTTTGTGACGGACAGAAGAACGGACAGGACAAAAACAATATATCTCCCCACAAAAGTGGGGGAAGATATAATTCCAATGAAATTTATCTTTAGGCAAAACCACGAAAATTGATACCTCCAAAGATAAGTGAATCGGCAGTAGTTCTTTTATGGAAAAGTAACTTCAACTCGAAGGTAAAACTCATTAGGGACAAATGAACACACAGACGACCAGACCCATACATGCTCCTCTTCGTTTGTCAGTCGGGAAAAAATTGTCCTCAACCTGTATCATATACCATGTAATCATATATTTTCCATTTTTTAACATTAATCCACATTAACAAGTCGAGACAGACTGATAAACTGACATAAACAGACATATTAACTGATTGTTGAATGGGGATTGTCTAGTATATTCCTGTGTGCTGACAGATTTTTTAGAACAGACAGACAAACTGACATAAAACAGACATATTAACTGATTGTTGAATGATGATTCGTCTAGTGTCTTCCTGTGAGCTGACAGATTTTTTTCAACAGACAACAGACAGACAAACTGATACATGTGATAAGCAGACATATTACCTGATTATTAAATGCAGATTTGGCCAGTGTCTTCCTGTGAGCTGACAGATTTTTTTCAACAGACAGATATACACACTAATGAACTGATGTAAAACAGATATGTTACCTGATTATTAAATGGGGATTCATCCAGTGTCTTTCTGTGAGCTGACAGATTTTTTCTTACGACTTCTGCTTTGTCCCACATATCTAATGGTCCAACGCTGACGTTGACAGACTTTAATCTCTTCAGTGATTGGTGGAATTTTCCATCCTCTAAAGCGCTGATGACAAAGATCACATTCTGTAAAAACAAGTTAATTTAGTGAAGCAGATATGACAAACAAGTGTGGCCACTAAAAGTATGTATCGCCTGCCGTCACCATAACAAAAATCAACTACCTAAGCTTTCATTTCTTGATATGAATACAATAAAAAGCTTCGCCGAGCGCAGCATGATACGACCTCAACAAGTTGAACCCTGTACGTTGGAGGCCCAATATGGATAGTCCATTGCTTTGGTCACATGAAGCCCATGGTGGACTTACAAAGCTTTTTGACACATGCATCCTGTGGTGGACTTAAAAATGCATTTTTGACAAATATATTTACATGAACATCTTATACAAAAAGCCTTATTTCTATTCATGTATTAATTTACAATTTTGACCCTTTGACCCCTAATTTCTCAAAAATGGTAAAAGACATTGCTAATCCGATACAAAAAAAAAGGAAATTGTGTACATGGATTCCGATGAAAAAAAGATTTTGAAAATCGGACCACAAATTAAAAAGTTGATTTTATGGGCGTGGCCTGTCTTTAGCCCCCTGTAACAATGTAATGGTGAAATAAATATCAAAATCATTGACACATTTTGTTGACAGAATTTAAGGATGAATTCAACAAAGAAAGAATTTTAAAAATCTAATGAATAATAAACATTCTACAACAGTTTTGTCAATACACCCATTTTAGCCCTTTTTGACCCTTTTTTCTAAAACAGTAGGGGCCACAAACCCCAAATACAAAATCAACCTTCCTTAAGTGGTAACAAACATCATATCAAAATTTCATAACATTCGGTCAATATTTACTCAAGTTATCGCACGGAAACCAAAGTGTCCACAGACGACGACGACAACGACAACGACAAAGATGACGACATCGCCATAACATTATACGATCGCAAAAATTTTGCAGTCTGTTTACAAATATCAGATGCCTAGCTATTATACTTCATTGTCCACAAAAGTCGGGCCAGAAAAAATACCTAATTTCACAGAGTCACTGGAGTGTGAAAATGGGGTCAGGGTCACAAGGCATGGTGACAGTTGCTTAGACCATAACCTGAACTGTCTGTTTACTAAATATAAGATGATTAGCTATTATACTTTACCAGCAAATCATAGTCCACAAAAGTCTTACAAAAAAGTTTACAGCCTGAAAAAAGACCTAAGTTCACAGAGTCACTGGAGCATGAAAATGAGGTCAGGGTCACAAGGCATGGTAACAGTTGCGTACACCATAACCTGAACTGTCTGTATACCAAATATAAGATGCCTAGCTATTATACTTTACCAGCAATTCATCGTCCACAAAAGTCTTACAAAATAGTTTACAGCCTGAAAAAAGACTTAAGTTCAGGGAGTCACTGGAGCGTAAAAATGGGGTCAGGGTTACAAGGCATGGTGACGATTGCGTAGACCATAACCTGAACTATCTGTATACCAAATATCAGATGCCTAGCTATTATACTTTTCCAGCAATTCATTGTCCACAAAAGTCTTACAAAAAGTTTATGCCGCCGCCGCCGAGTCTTGAAAGTAATACCTATGTCTCGCCTTCACCAACTATTCGTCGCAGGTGAGACAAAAATCACACCTTTGCATACCGGTATATATTTTTATTCTTTTCTGTTTTTTTTATCCATAGCTATAATATAACATCAGCGGCAGGGTTTGCCATCCGGTCTAAAGTGTTAAGTAAGAAAGTCTTTTCCATTTGGGTGTGGGGCTATAATTTTACCTTAGGAACAGGGTTCGGAATCCAGTCCAAGGTATTAGATAAGAAGGTGCTTTCCATTAGGGGGTATGTTATTACCTTAGGGACAGGGTTTGGTATATAGTCCAAGGTGTTGGGTAGGAAGGTGTTTCCATTAGGGGGTATGTTATTACCTTAGGTACAGGGTTTGGTATCCAGTCCAAAGTGTTGGGTAAGAAGATGTCTCCATTAGGGGTTATGTTATTACCTTAGGGACTGGGTTTGGTATCCAGTACAAGGTATTGGGTAAAAAGGTGTTTCCATTAGGGGTATGTTATTACCTTAGGGGCTGGGTTTGGTATCCAGTCCGGAGTGAATCCTATATACCCACGCACTTTGGTGATATACTAATATAAACGATGACCAGGAAATGAGTTGTTGAGGCGTTAATCTACTATTCCTTTTTGTACTTTAAAAGTTTAGAATTTCATACACATAAAACATTTAAAGGTTAAACAAATCATCTTCACGGTCCATTTTCCATGTCAAACGTCACACGGCAGAACCATTAAGACGAGAAATAATGTTGACGGACGGGACATAGACGTAAAATCCTTGAAACGGATTAAAACACAGGTAAAATACACAATTTGGGATGGATATAGTCAGAACAGGTAAGACATTTTATTTGTTTACAAATAATAATAGAAAAACTGAAGCGTACAGTATAAAGAAAAATGAACTAGCTAAATATTTATGTTTGAAACATTGAAATCGGCCATCTAGTTTTCGAGAACATTAACAAACCAATAGCCTACCCTCGTACTATAGCACACTTTCAATACGAGCAACGTGTAGCAAAAACCATTTTTTTTATGTTTTTTAAAAGTTTTGTGCTCTTTTAATGATTTTTGAAATTGAATAGGCTGTTCATCAATTTATTCACGAAGCCATGGACTGCAAAGCATGTCGCTGTCCAAGAAAAAGGGGTACATGCAAATAATCTACGTTACGGACGAACACATGCATGATTTATAATGTATCAGACAAATTGTGCGTGTAAATACTTTGTCAGCGACTGTCGTATGAACGTCGTGTCTTAACTGCAAACGACAGTCTGAGTTAAATTTATTAATATTAAATAAAAACTAGGAAAAACTGTTTTAGCGCACTAAAACTGATGTCTCCCCTTCCTTAAATAACACAAGTTCAAACTTGTGGTCAACAGGTCAAAATCACAATGACATACATTGTACAACAAATTGTTTAATAATGATACATCTACATTCTAAAGCCATATGTCAAAGGATAAAAAAGTAATGGCCTGGAAGGCTTTGAATGTCAAATAAGCATTTATTTGACATTGAAGTCACATGTCAAGGTCATTAAGGTTGGTTACACATTGTTCCCATGATGACACATTATCATGTCAAAAATCAACGCCTTTTGTTTAAAGAATATAAATATATATATGGCCCAGACATGTTTTACGTGTAAAAATAGCATTAATTTGATCTTCAGGTCAAAGATCAAGGTCATATGAAAGTCGTTCTGGTACTCGACCTATCATCTCATGGTGATACATCTACATGTAAAATATCAAAGAACATAAAAAGTTATGGCACCTACACACTTTCCATGTAAAATTAGCATTTATTCAGCCTTGAGGTCAAAGGTCAATGTCATATGAAGGTCATTCTGGTACGCGACCCATCATTTCATGGTGATACATCAACATGTCAAATATTAAAGCCCTATGTCAAAGAGCATAAAAAGTTGTGGCACCGACACACTTTCCATGTAAAATTAGAATTAATTTAACCTTGAGGTCAAAGGTCAAGGTCATATGAAGGTCATTCTGGTACGCGACACATCGTCTTATGGTGATACATCTACATGCAAAATATCAAAGCCCTATGTCAAAGAACAAAAAGGTTATGGCCCGGAACCGACTTTGGATGTAAAATTAGCATTAATTTGACCTTGATGTCAAAGGTCAAGGTCATATGAAGGTCATTCTTGTACGCGACACATCGTCTCTTGTTGATACATCCACATGCCAAATATAAAAGCCCTATCTCAAAGGATAAAAAAGTTATGGCCCGGACACGCTTTGTATGAGAAGAAGAAGAAGAAGAAGAATAAGAAGAAGAACTGATACAAAAACAATATGTCTCCCCCTTCTGGGAAGGGGAGACATAATGAATCAATATCAGTTCTGGTGCCGCCAGGTGGATGCAACAACCTTCTCCTTTCTTGTAATTGTAAGATGGCTATTGGTGTGTTCGTTCGTATGAAGCTTCATGTACGTAATGGTTTTAGTTATGTCAAAAGCTGCAGAACCATATACCTGTATCTTAAAGGTCAGGGGTATGTACATCTGTAATGGTTGTCAGCATGACTTAATACATTGCTACATAAATGACTCAAGTTAAAGTTTTTTAGATGGTTCAAATGTCTTCATCTGCAAGTGAATTGGCTAATCATGATTTAAGATTGGATAGAAAATAAATAATTTTGCGTTTTCTGTTTATTTGGATAAGTCGTCAATCGTACATGTATCCAAAGTGTTACTAATGTGGTTATGTAGGTCACCTGTTTGTTCCATTTGTCGTGAATAACAATATTATGCATCTGCATTAACATAAATTCATCTTGACTTACATTTTCAGCATGTATAACTCTGGTTACAGTTTTTGGTAAATGTCCATAGCTAAGAATCTGCAAGTGGTAGAGAGTCGCCCTAAAGTTTTCAAGTTGTCCGTCCGTCCTATTGTGAAAAATATACCTTAAACTAAAAACTTCTTACAATACAGTTCTGTACAGTTGGAAAAACTTATATAATTTTGATAGATTTTGAAAACGGGCTTTGTGAACACTTTAACGCCAAAACTATTTACAATATCCTTCTGATAAAGTTGCAGGGTAGGTTCATTGTAGCATGTCATGATTAGTATATTAAAACATATTTCATGCAAATCCATAAAATTTGTTTGAAAAAAAAAGTTCATAGAAAATCTCGGATTTTCAAATTGGACTTAGTGAACAATAACTGAAAAACAACTTTTTACTAATACCGTTCTGAAAACACTTAGATGTTTGCCGACGGGACCCTTCCAGACTTTGGCAGTATTTTAGACTTTAATATAACGGGCAAGAGGATTTGCTGTTATGTGCGACTGCTTCATGTCCATGTTAATATTAAATATAACAGTTTAATAAATAAATGCAATTATCTGGAATGAAAAAAAGATTGTGTTCCACTGGTAAAAGCTGAAGTAAATCTGTGTAAAACACATATTTATTATAAATATCCGTTTTTTTAGCTATATGAATGAAGGAGGTTTTGGTGCATTTAAACCAAGTTCAACCATATTTTTAAAGGCCTGTTCTAAATCAAGACCATTGCGATCTCTTATTTCTCCGGTGTGTCTGCGTTGTTTTGTTTTTCCAGTTCCACGTTTCAGATTGATTCTTCAAGTTCGGTCGTTTTGTAATTACCTTTTATTATATTTGAATTATTTGTTGGGATTAAGTTGTTGTTTTAAACTTTGTAATATGCATTACAGAATTTATTCCCCGTCTGAACGCTGACATTTTGATGTTGTGGTAAATAGAGCATTAGGTAAAATAGTTTTTTCCAATGATTTTTGATGTTTTGTGTTTACTATGAATTCTTAACATTAACGATGACATTATGTATTACTTTTTGCAGTCAACATAACAAGAGTGACCTGTCTTGTATTTGTATCATCAGAACACTGTCAAATTATGTACCTCTTAATTGTATTTCAGTTACACCTGTTGACTGCAACGCAATTATTTTGCATGTATCGGTCCGTTACCAAGTTTTATTGCATGTATTAAGAGTCATTTTATTATGCTTGAAATATATAAAAAATATTGAACGTTATTATTGGATATTGATATTTTCATTAAAACAAAACTTTATTAACTTCTTTTACTTATATAGAAGCATAACTTGCCAGATTATTACTCTATACAGGCCTGTTTATATTAACCAGTTTGAATTGTCCGTGTCAATGTAATCAAATCGAGCACACCGTTCGTGAATGATTTAAAAATATACCATTGTATTCGACAAAAAGAAATTAAATCCTTATACAATATGTTTTTGTTTATATACTGGGCATGTTTTTAAAGTTTGTTTCATTCATATTTTTGATATTTTCGAGATTAAAAGTTGAAAATTGACATAAACCGTGAAAAAATTGCATGTATCGTCCGTTAACAATGCTTTTCTCCATAATGGTTCTGCCGTGTGAACGTGAATAAACAATTATATATTTAGAACATAACAAATAAATAAAAATTCAATCTACGCATTTGATTGAGCCTGTGACACCGGTGTTTGATGACGACAGTTATTTACCCACTGTATGACGACGATCCCCCATCTGTTGCTGCAATCAATAACACAAGAATTCAACACTGATATTGTTATGATTGCAAAAAAAAAAGATAAAAAAGGGATAAAAACAGAACTGTTCAAGCTCGTTCTTAATAATCAACATGTATACAGAAAACATTGAGCTACGGAACAAAAAGGACACACAACGGCTATTGGGTTTGACCATCTTCGGAAGCCACGTATCCACTAAAGTAACCATAGGCATTTGGATGATAGATTTTATGTATGACCGCCCCCTTTTTTCTCTCTTATACCCCTAACAAAATAAAATGTAGATAAAACATGATTTAAAATAAATTTTTTCTTGTCTTTACTAAAATTGCTGTTTTATACAATAATTTTTACCCACTGGTATAGTAAAAATTTTTGGATAGTACAGCAAGTGGGTAAAAAAATATTGTATCATTGAAAACAGCAATATTTTGACATAAATTAATATGTTTGTAAATGACAAGAAAAGACTAATTAAATCATTTTTTAAAAATCGGCATTTTATTTTGTTAGTGGTTATTAGAAAAAAAGGGGGTTATATATAAAACCAATGCTTCAAGTGCCTGTGTAACTAACTATTCACTATTTGCTTAACCGTAACTAAAACGTACAATCCGAAAACTTTTTTTTATTTTCCAGATACAATGCAATCTGAAAATAAAGGAAACAAAACTTCAAAACGACCAAGGTTTATGTCCCCAATTATCAGAAGTTCAAATATCTCTAAAGAACACCAATATGTTTCTGCTAAAATGAATGCGATGCCTTCCTCGGATCAGTCCTTAAAGCGTACGATGCCTTCCTCGGATCAGTCCTTAAAGCGTACGATATCCTGGAATAAAGAAAAACAATCAAATGTCAAGGTAGCTAGCAGAGTTCCACAGAGAGAATCTACCGTTTCGAAAAGTCCACCGAAAAGAAAACTGTATACATTTTTCGAACCTCTTCAATCGTCAACGGAACTGGCTGAAAATGAAAGCATGGACAAAGAAGTTAAATCGACAAGAGAAAGACGGTTTCTGATAGCACCTGAGACAAAGATAAAGGAGACTGAGGAGGAGGGTGGCACTAACCCCTTGTTTACAGTCAATCCTTGGTCTGATGATGGAGGTCAAAGCAAACTGCAACATTATAGTGGAAACATTGATCTGCATCGACCTGATCTGTCAGCATCAAAGAAGACAAAAACTATCCAACATAGTGAAAAAGAGAAACTAACAGCTAGGCAGAAAAGAGATGTAAATATTCCATTTTGGTCATTTTAATGATTAATGAATATTTAGAGTATAAAGTTAAAGCGTTTTTGTTGCATTTACAGACCTTTACGAATACAGGTTTAGACAATTCAGATTCCTATGCAAATAAAGGTAATACCAAAACTATCGAACCTTAGATGATCAATCTCAATATCCTTGAGAAAAGACAAAACAAGGAAGTCATACCGGAGAAATTGAAGATCACAAAAAACACTTCTACTGTCTGAATCCCTCTTTTTCACATTTTCAAAGGATAATTTCCGATATAAAATGCTAACCTTAAAAAGGTGAATATTGCATATTTGGTTTATATTTGCCGTATATGGTTGTCCCCTTTGAATCTGGAAGTTCATAGCGGGTCCTGGGAGTTGACCCCCCTTTTCCTTTGATTAAAAATGTATTCAGAGTTCATGCAAAATTGACCTGGATCTCCCTTTGTGTCTTTAGTTGACATTAGGAGAATCTCCCCTTTAAAAAAAATCTGGATCCGCCCTAAAACTCAAGTGACACCAATGTCACAGGATCTGAGGCCGCGTTCACACTGAAGTTGTTTTCAGTAAACATGTGTAGAAGTAGTTTAATGTTCTTAAAACTAGTTTCACACTAAATTTGTTCTCATTGATAAACCTAAATTAAATGACTTGACATATGAAATGTTCACATTATTAAATGCAAGTGTACATGTAATTTAAATGTACAGAAATCATGAACGGATAAATAACCATGATTGTTAATTTGCATAGACATTTAAACATAGAATAAGTATGGATTTTGATTTACTTCAGTCTTTTTTTAATGATTTTTATTTTTATAGAATAGCAATAAAGGTGTACACATTTTCTGGTGCTTTAGTCCGTTCGTCCGTTTGTATTTCTAAATATTGCTATAAAAAGCTATTGCTATACATACATGTAAATACCGGCGCGGGCCCGCGGCAGCGCCATGTTGTCGGTAAAAATCCACTAAAAAGCGCTCAGCAACGTGATATCGGGTCTGCTGCTTTGTCCACAAAACGAATGGAATGTGTACTCGGTGGTTGAATGGGCAGTCCGTCATATGCCGCGTCGTCAGGCTACAAATGTAAAATGCTGAAAACTTGACCGCAATCTATAGTGGCGCAACGTGTTAGGAAAAAAATCATGTTCTTCACGCGTAAAAGAACCCTGCTGCATGCCTTGTTAAGAGAACCCATCCTGTGTAAAAATCTGCCCGTTCCTCATTTTCCAATTGACAGTCAAAACTCTTATCCCCGATTGGACTTTGCCCCCCATTTCCTCCACTTCATCATCATTTCATGTTCATTTTATCACCTGTTCATGTTCATATTCCTGATATAGGCCGCTTTGCCTACAAAAATTAGATCCGTTTTGGAAACACCTTTTATGAAATTATATTCCGATTTGCCGTATACATATTCATTTGATATTTAGAAGTTGCATGTACCCCTGTTTTTTCACTCACCCGAGAAAATGTTGAAATATACGAAAATATATACTAAATATAACGCTTTCCAATGATAGTATTGCATATGCATGCCATTCATTCAAAGGAAATATGCAAAATTCATTGTACATTAAACCCACACAAGGACTACATTAAGTATCGAATGTATGTAATGAACACAACATTTAAACTTCATGTAAACATCGAAATTTTACAGTGTGAACGCTTTGATGTTTAATGTTAGTGCGGACGACATTTAAACTACTATGAGTTTTGCTCAGTGTGAACGCGGCCTGAGACACACTAAAAATAATCAGCAGTTCAAAACGAGAACAATATATATAAGACAATGGAAAGGAAAAAAGTCACTGCTTGTTTTTAACTGACCAAGAAAGGCATAAAGTCCATGAAATCAGTCCAAGGCGTACACACGCACTCTATTTAGGGTAAGCAGTTCCTACTTGTAACAAAACCTTTGGAAACCCTCTTCGTACACATGCACTCTATTTAAAGTAAGCACTGTAAAAAAAAAACTTTTGTAACCTCTCTTAGTACAAACGCACTCTAATTAAAGTAAGCAGTTCCTTATCATGTAAATAACCTTTGGAAGCCCCTCTTCGTACACATAATTTTTAAGTAAGCATAATAAAAACGTTTAAAACGGCTCCCTTAGTACAAACGTACTCTATTTAAAGTCAGCAGTTCCTTGCTGACCCTTGCTACTTGTAAAAAAAAAAAACATTCTTAGTACACAAGCACTTTATTAAATATGTTTCAGATAAAACTGAATGTACTACAGTCCATCTACAAGATGAAATATGAATTACAAGTGATAAAAGAAAGAAGAGAACAACTTCGGGGTATGTTTATACTTAAGTGGTTTTTAGATGGTATCTTCTGAACATTCATCATTTATAGACATACATACAGATACCTTTGACCTTTTGTATGTACTTTACAGGTGGACGTGAGGCTGGATGGCAACTGATTTCAAAATGTCCATGCATGAGAAACACTGAACACGTGGTAAGGTGAAGAAATGCACATCACTATGGTCCTGACTTGGTACAGACGTTTTTAGAAATGATTTAGACTTTTAGGGGTAAATCCAGATATTTTTAAAGGGCTGTTTCATATGTATTTTGTTTGTTTTTTGATTAAGGGCATCTTCTTTAACATATTAGAAATTTAATTACCATAAAACAGTGCACTCATGCCCCTTTATCATCACTATAGTGTGTTGGTCCAGTTTTGATTTTTTTAAATTGTTTAGGAAAATTATATTATGATATCCACTCTTTGTTAACCCATAAAATATCAATTGTCATTCTTTATTAGTCTGCTTGGTGCATAGTTTCATGAAATTAGGAGGTTAAAATGACCTTTTTACACGTATAAGGTATGGAAAGTGTTCAGTTACTAGTATCTAAGCTACTGTAATCAGAGTGCCTGGAGACAGCCAAGGGCAGGTAACTGACTTATCCTTAAAGATCAGGTTCACTCATGCAAAACATACTCCTTTTATTTTACAGGTGAAAAGATAAAGAATGGACCGCTTGAAGAATAGGAAACTGTGATACTTTATAATTAACTTTAAACCACATGATAATATCAAATATATCTATCAGAAGCTGTATCTTTTTTTCTCTAAAAATATGTTTTTTTTACTATATGACCTACATGTAAATAAAGAACTAAGATCTGATCCATTTTTAGAAATGTTCTTTTGTCCTTTTTTCTTGGACATTTGAGATTCCTTGTCTGGTTTATCAGGGGCGGATCGAGAGTTCCATGAAAGAGGGGGCGTAATTGCTAAAAATGTCAAATTAGTGATTACAATTGAGCTTGGTCAATATTATACAAAAAATTAAAAATTTCTCAACTAAGGGCGGGGAGATATATTTCAACCCCTCGGGATCCGCCACTGATTACCTTTATGAAATTGGAATCTAATTCTTAATTTTAGATGAAGTTGTTTATTATCAATTCTGAAGATTATTGTTCTCTCTGGCTTAGTCTTTATGTTTGCATTGATATTCTGGTTTTATGGTGTGCTCTAAATATTCTAGTTGGCCTTCTCTGATGAGTCTTATTAGACAAAACATGTGTCAGACACAGTTTTAAATTACTAAACTGGAACTTTGATGTAATATTGTTTATAAGGGAGACCTATGCTGACCATATTTGTTCTGATATCAAATAGTTACCCCTTTATACATGCATATACAAGTTGGTGGACTGTTGAAATGATAAAATACAGTAAATATTTTTAAAGTTTATTTTTAAATTTGTAGAAAAAAAATATAAAAATACATTCAACAAAAAAGATTGTATAACAGGTCAAAATGACTTTTCAAAAAACAAATGTGATTTTTTAAGCTTTCGATTAGAAAGATTGCCCAAATCACACAACTGGTATTTATAATCATGATGTTTAATCAAATTTACTCACTCTTACTCACCACTCCGTGTACATGTATAGGCTCACAAACTCACCCTGCCTCACAGACAACTCTCATCAATCACAATCATTGACATACATGTTCATGCTACAACTTTCAAAACTTTTACAACTATACCTCCTGCTCAAATGATTGTCAATGTTTGAACAAATCTACCAGTTATTAAGTATCACACTTTAACTCAATTCAAAGCTATCTGCTTTATAAAAGGTGTTTTGTTGTTTCCCAAAAGAATATTTCAATAAGTAATTAATTTATAATTAGTATATTGTATATAAACTCATTCAGTCCTTTCAACAAGAGTTAACACTAAAGTATGTCTCGCCTGCCGGCACCATCAGAAACAATTATCTTTCTTACTTCCACTATATTTTGAATTTACATGGATTTTCAATTTCTGAGATCAAAAGATGTTTATAGAACTTAAACATTGCAAATATATTCAATAAAAATAATCAAAGTCACTCAACCGGAAAATCAAGGTCAAGGTCAAAAGATGGGGATGCAACTGTGCTAAGCTACTACTGGGGCATATGTATACCAAGTTTCATCAACCTAGGACCTATAGTTCTTGAGATATGGAGGTGCTCGCAAAACTTTTCCATTGCTATTATATGTATTGAAAATTGTCAAAGTCACTCAACCGAAAAATCAAGGTCAAGGTCAAAAGATGGGGATGCAACTGTGGTAAGCTAATACTGGGACATATGGATACCAAGTTTCATCAACCTAGGACCTATAGTTCTTGAGATATGGAGGTGCTCGCAAAACTTTTCCATTGCTATTATATGTATTGAAAATTGTCAAAGTCACTCAACCGGAAAATCAAGGTCAAGGTCAAAAGATGGGGATGCAACTGAGCTAAGCTACTACTGGGGCATATGCATACCAAGTTTCATCAACCTAGGACCTATAGTTCTTGAGATATGGAGGTGCTCGCAATACTTTTCCATTGCTATTATATGTATTGAAAATTGTCAAAGTCACTCAACCGGAAAATCAAGGTCAAGGTCAAAAGATGGGGATGCAACTGAGCTAAGCTACTACTGGGGCATATGCATACCAAGTTTCATCAACCTAGGACCTATAGTTCTTGAGATATGGAGGTGCTCATAAAACTTTTCCAAAAAGTTAACGCCGCCGTCGCCGCCGCCGCCGCCGCCGTCGCCGTCGCCGCCGCCGCCGGTAAAGTAACACCTATGTCCCGCTCTGCTTCGCAGGCGAGACAAAAATAACAACAGAAATTCTTAATTTAACTAAATTTTTTTGTTTTTATCAAATTAATTAAACCTTGAAGCTATTACTTTCAAATGAATTTTTAGACCTAACTTTGATTGGAAATTATGAAAATTAAATTACATGTAGTAGACAAAAAGTGAGCTAACAATATCCTATATAAATTTACTTTTGAAAAAAAACCCTGACTCAATTTAAGGACGTTACACATCTTTCCAAAAGACTATCATGGTTACATGAATAACACTAAACATATTCCAGACCAAAAGCAAGGCATATAACTTCGTTTTATTTGAGAACAGAGCAAAAAATTTCAGGCCTTTACTTTTGATGTCATACATTTAGATGAGAAGCTTATTAACAAAATGTTTCAGGTAGAGCCTTAATTACATAATATAGATATGGATTACAGAGAGATACAATGAAATAATTATGTCATTGTGTCTACCAAATTTAATCCATAATGACATAAACTTTTTGAACTTTTCAACTAAAGAACAAGATCTAAAGGTTTCTTTTTTCTAAATAGTAAGGGGTTTAAATAATTATCACTTTTTTTAAGAGTAAAAGGATCATAAATACTCCGTTGAAATGAAAGGGATGCTTATTTACAGTATCTAATAAAAAATATATTAATCATGCATCTTGCATGTGTGTAATTTAAGAAAACTAACTGACAAAAGATGTCAAGGTGATTCAAGTTTGGAAATCGAAGGTAACTTCTTCATCAAAAAGTGTTTAAGATATATATACAATATTTGTTTAGGAATTGGTACCATTCAATAACCTACCACAAGGAAATAAATCTATATACCACATTCAATTTTATTGTCTGTTAAAGATTTTTACTATTTGTTTATATTATTGTAGGGCAATTTGGTGCACATTAAAATGGCAAAGAAGCAATTTATGGTGTAAATTATGATTTCTTCAAAATACTAAATGAATGTGGGAGATATAACATATTTTTAATAAGGTCATTTTTAACCCTAAATGCATCTTATCTTAGAAAGTAAATAAACATGGAGTGACCTATTTTACATAATCATGACCCATGATATATATTCAAAACATCAATGTTAGATATAAAAGATGGTACAAAATGTAAAGGAAAATGACTTGTCATCAACCAAAATAAAACCAGTAACATAAAGAGTATACACTAACATAACAATTGAAAACAATGGTAAAAAATATTTTAATGAAAACTTTTTTTTTGTGTTACATATTTTTTTTCACTTTTATATAAACAAATTGGGTATATACAGATGAGGAATGCTTATTGCACTAAATATCAAAACTGGAATATATAAATAATTGCAATATTCTAACATGAATATACAAAATGTTAATTGGGGGGGGATCAGTTTAAGGAAAAGAAAATGAATTTATGAAGTAAATTTTTAATTTCTAATTTTCATATTGATGAAGTTCAACAAACAATGGGTTCCTCCCAATACAAAACAACAGGCATAAACAAATCAAGTAAATAAACTTGCTAAAAAAACTTGAATGGAGGCACTCTCTGATAAAAAATAAGCTTATAAACATTATTTAATATAAACCTATACAGCACTATAAGCCGAGAAAAAAACAAATCCTGTTTACCGATGGGTATTTACATAAAAGAACTATGATGTTGTATATAAAGTGATACTTCTGACTTCATATATTTATATATCTAGAAAAATAACATGAACATTATTACTAAAAACAAATATTTACAACTTTCTTGCATGGTCCCAACTTTTAATGTTTTTTTCTTTGTTAGCTTTTTCATTGTAAATATGCTTTCTTTACAACTTTACATAACCTCAAAACTAAAGTTTGACTAACATTATCATATGATATAATATTACAACGTTCTTATCATCACAACTGTATCTTCCACCTCAAAGATTTCATTTACAATATCACCTTAAGACCTAAATCTCTAAGTTCCACATTGTTTTGGCCGGTTATTGTTTACAAAATATGGCTCTACTCTGGATAGTGGATATTACTAAACATCTCCACTTTTTACAAGCTACCGTTCCACGTCAGATAATGGATATTTCCTAGCAAATCTCCACACACCAGAGAAACAATAGGATGTGGATTTCTAGACGCGTTCACTATCGTCATAGATGTTACTGGAGCTGGACAGAAGAACAAACCAACCTACAAAAGACAGACGGAAAGTCATCCATCAGATATGCTTGTCTAAATGTTGGTAAAAATTCTTCAAGATCACTAATAATTTGTAGAATTTACAAAAGAGATGTAATGTGGTCTACAGGACTTTCACAAGGGCCAACAAGAATATCAAGGTTCACAAATTAAACAGAAGGAATGTTTTCTGACACAAATGAAATAAAATGCAGTTTAATTGTTTGATTTTATAGGTACCAATATTAGTGGATTTATGAAAAAAAATTGCTTCAGGGAATTAGTGTCAATGATGTTCAGTTAACCGTGTTACTTAAATTATATTGGCCAATTTCACAGCTGATGCCAATGTATACCTCAACCCATCACTAAGGGAAAGCACAACCAACTGGGTTTGCAATTATTCTGAGAGTAGATTTGTTGCGATAATTTACACATACCTGTTTGAATTTTTTGTCCCACACTTTGACAGTTCTATCATAAGAAGCTGTGATGATCAGGTCGTGGGTCATCTGTATAGCACTCACAACACCTCCATGAACCTGTAAAAGGGTAACAACTGTGAAACATGCAGAACTGATGTTTCAATTACCGCCCCCCCCCCCCCCCCCCGCACTATAGCACTTACAACTCCAATGGGAAACAATTATGATTCATGCATAACTGATGTTTCAAATACCCCCCTCCCCCCACTAATCAGACCAACAGACCAAGGGTCATCTGTATGGCACTCACAACTCCTCCATTAACCTGTTATGGGTAACAACTGTGAAATATGCATAACTGATGCTTCAAATAAAGGTACAATATAATAGCAAAAGTACTTGACGTGGACAGACAGACAATTGAAGGTTAGCACTGCTGGTGGAGTTTAATTCCCAGAGGTAAGCCCGCTCCGGCACCAACACTTTTGTGTTGGAGAACACATCAAAGCTTTAAATTATCCATTTAAATTTCAAAATTGTCTAAATCCTAAGGTTCTTCCTACCCCAGAGATAGGTTGATCATCCTAGTAATAATTTGGTTCCCAAGTTTGGTATTTTTGGTTTTAATGTTCTTATGCTCTTCATAATCATTTAGTGTTTGGCATTTTCAATAATTTTGGTAGAGCGCCTCTGATGCGTCTTGAATAAACGAAATGCGCATAAGGCGTGGCAAAATTTATTGTCTGGAACTTTGTTGTCATTTGTATTTCCTGTAAGTGTATAACAACCATCGCCCTCTAACAAGTTCCAATATGGGATTTTAAAAATATTTCTCAGTTTAGTTCACAATAATTAAAAGAGTGTAACCTTATTGCTGCCTCTCCATTCGGTTTCAAACAATGCATGTGAAGAAACTCTATAGATTTAGACCTACCCTAACAGTGTTGTTAAAATCTTCCCCACAAGTTATCTGCCCTTTGGAGTCCCCTACGATACACTGATTGGTATCTCTAGCTATACTGTACACCCACACAGGCTGTTGTTTATGGCGAGGTAAGTCCACATCGATGGTGTTTGGTACGGCCACTTTATTTCTGATTTGTAAGGTTATCAGGCCTTTCTGTATAAAGAAAAAGACAAACAAAATCAAAATACAACGAAACAAGGGCAAGTCAACAGAAGTTGATTTTTGATAAATTTTATTTAATTTTTTGCATTTTAGATTTAAGAATTATAGGATAATTAATTGGGTAGAGTGAATAACCAAAATATGATCACGAGTCAGTGAACGCACACAGATTTATACGAGTGCGAGTTCAATCTCAGTGCGTTCCTGCACGAGTGATCATATTTTGGTTATTCATGAGACCTAATTGATTATCGTATTTATTACATAGATAAAATGCTGCTAATAAATAGTTTTTAATGAATTTATTTGAATGGCGTATGAATTTAGACCGCAGGAGTCATGCCGACAACGCAATACAATTCAGAACAGAACAGAACAGAACAGAACAGAACAATTTATTAATAAAGAAAACCCATATAGGGCATACAATTATAAAAGTTTGACTAGAAACACAAAGAAGAAATTATACACACACAAAACAATTCTGACATTACCAATACTGACAGAAGGAGACTGTTTCAAGAGAAATAACTCTAGTATATATTCATACTCCAATATACTTGACATACAAGATCATACAAGATTAACATTAATAGTCATTCGTTAAGTTACATTATTTCTGATATTGAAGCATGTGGAAATAATTTTAGATAATTGTTTAATGATATCTAAATCTTCATTTATAAGAAGCCATATAAATTTATTTTCCTCACTAAGTTCTAAGAAATTAGAGTTATTAATATTCTTAAAATAGATTTCTCTAATATTGCTATATTTAGGACAAGCAGTTAAAAAATGCAGTTCATCTTCGATGAAAGATTTATTACACTGCTTACAAAGTCTTTCTTCTAGTGGTGTTTTAGGAATAGAGTACCTTCCTCTTTCAATATCTAGCTTGTGGGCACTTACGCGAAAACGGGTTAATGTATTACGATCATTATTACGATCAATTCACGACGTCATAATTGAGTTTGACCGGAAAGGACGCAAGAGTGAAAATATTTTTGTTATTTCACAATGTGAATTTACCAGATTTTATTTCACTGGGAAAAATCGGTATTTCATATGCATCTATGTAATAAATATTATTAATATTATGCTTTTTGTTCTTTCCACTAGTCAAGAGCCTCTGTTACGTAATACGTTTTCTCTTTGTATCTATTTTGTCTTTCATTGAAAATACCTCTTGACAAAGCTATCTGAACTAAACTATACAAACGAAATCTGAATTTGTTTCCTCTTTACAAAATGTCCATTAACAATTGTTTTCAAGACTGAAAACCAATGCCTTAAAACAAATATATGGCATATATTAAAAGATATCATATACCATTCTCATTTCAGACCAAAGTGTAATATAGTTTAATTGAAGTCTCGCACAACGTATAGTAGTATTAGTTTGATTTCTTTGCCAGATTTGTATGAACTTGTTGAATATCCTGCACTTGTTAACTTCAGTACACATGTGTAGCGTTATCAAATATTTAGTAAAGAATTCAACTTAAGGGGGTACAGAACACCTAAGGGAAATAACTCTTAAATATCACTTGAACGTTATAGTCAGGCACAATTATTCAAAGAAATCAAGCTTCTCAATGATCAAAATATGAAATGTTGAAACTCCATTATATGTTCAATTAAAAATTTCCCAAGAAACCTATGGTTCAATTTTCTTAAGATTTGACAATTAAATTTATATGACTACAGTACATATTTTTTGCAAATTTTCATAAAATTAAACAGCACAATTTTATTTAAGCCAAAGTGTTGGGTACCCCCTTAAACCAGTGCTCAGGGCCATCCTAAACTTGCAGTGAGGTGTGAGTGTCAGCTCCACTTTGAAGACCTCCCTTTACATGTTACGAGATTTTGTGAAAAGCATTTATACTCCACATCCTTTCATTTTCACATTGAGCCATCATTTACAATATAAAGAAGATATTATACCTTGGATAATGTGAAACCATCATTTACAATATAAAGAAGATATTATACCTTGGATAATGTGAAGCCATCATTTACAATATAAAGAAGATATTATACCTTGGATAATGTGAAGCCATCATTTACAATATAAAGAAGATATTATACCTTGGATAATGTGAAGCCATCATTTACAATACAAAGAAGATATTATACCTTGGATAATGTGAAGCCATCATTTACAATATAAAGAAGATATTATACCTAGGATAATGTGAAGCCATCATTTACAATATAAAGAAGATATTATACCTTGGATAATGTGAAGCCATCATATACAATATAAAGAATACATTATACCTTGGATAATGTGAAGCCATCATTTACAATATAAAGAAGATATTATACCTTGGATAATGTGAAGCCATCATTTACAATATAAAGAAGATATTATACCTTGGATAATGTGAAGCCATCATTTACAATATAAAGAAGATATTATACCTTGGATAATGTGAAACCATCATTTACAATATAAAGAAGAAAGTATACCTTGGATAATGTGAAGCCATCATTTACAATATAAAGAAGATATTATACCTTGGATAATGTGAAGCCATCATTTACAATATAAAGAAGAAAGTATACCTTGGATAATGTGAAGCCATCATTTACAATATAAAGAAAATATTATACCTTGGATAAAGTGAAGCCATCATTTACAATATACCTTGGATAATGTGAAGCCATTATTTACTCTATAAAGAAAATATTATACCTTGGATAATGTGAAGCCATCATTTACAATATAAAGAAGATATTATACCTTGGATAATGTGAAGCCATCATTTACAATATAAAGAAGATATTATACCGTGGATAATGTGAAGCCATCATTTACAATATAAAGAAGATATTATACCTTGGATAATGTGAAGCCATCATTGACAATATAAAGAAGATATTCTACCTTGGATAATGTGAAGCCATCATTTACTCTATAAAGAAGATATTATACCTTGGATAATGTGAAGCCATCATTTACAATATAAAGAAGATATTATACCTTGGATAAAGTGAAGCCATCATTTACAATATAAAGAAGATATTATACCTTGGATAATGTGAAGCCATCATTTACAATATAAAGAAAATATTATACCTTGGATAAAGTGAAGCCATCATTTACAATATAAAGAAGATATTATACCTTGGATAATGTGAAGCCATCATTTACAATATTAAGAAGATATTATACCTTGGATAAAGTGAAGCCATCATTTACAATATAAAGAAGATATTATACCTTGGATAATGTGAAGCCATCATTTACAATATTAAGAAGATATTATACCTTGGATAAAGTGAAGCCATCATTTACAATATACCTTGGATAATGTGAAGCCATTATTTACTCTATAAAGAAAATATTATACCTTGGATAATGTGAAGCCATCATTTACAATATAAAGAAAATATTATACCTTGGATAAAGTGAAGCCATCATTTACAATATAAAGAAGATATTATACCTTGGATAATGTGAAGCCATCATTTACAATATTAAGAAGATATTATACCTTGGATAAAGTGAAGCCATCATTTACAATATAAAGAAGATATTATACCTTGGATAATGTGAAGCCATCATTTACAATATTAAGAAGATATTATACCTTGGATAAAGTGAAGCCATCATTTACTCTATAAAGAAGATATTATACCTTGGATAAAGTGAAGCCATCATTTACAATATAAAGAAGATATTATACCTTGGATAATGTGAAGCCATCATTTACAATATAAAGAAGAAAGTATACCTTGGATAATGTGAAGCCATCATTTACAATATAAAGAAGATATTATACCTTGGATAATGTGAAGCCATCATTTACAATATAAAGAAGATATTATACCTTGGATAATGTGAAGCCATTATTTACTCTATAAAGAAAATATCATACCTTGGATAAAGTGAAGCCATCATTTACAATATAAAGAAGATATTATACCTTGGATAATGTGAAGCCATCATTTACAATATAAAGAAAATATTATACCTTGGATAAAGTGAAGCCATCATTTACAATATAAAGAAGATATTATACCTTGGATAATGTGAAGCCATCATTTACAATATTAAGAAGATATTATACCTTGGATAAAGTGAAGCCATCATTTACAATATAAAGAAGATATTATACCTTGGATAATGTGAAGCCATCATTTACAATATAAAGAAAATATTATACCTTGGATAAAGTGAAGCCATCATTTACAATATAAAGAAGATATTATACCTTGGATAATGTGAAGCCATCATTTACAATATTAAGAAGATATTATACCTTGGATAAAGTGAAGCCATCATTTACAATATAAAGAAGATATTATACCTTGGATAATGTGAAGCCATCATTTACAATATTAAGAAGATATTATACCTTGGATAAAGTGAAGCCATCATTTACTCTATAAAGAAGATATTATACCTTGGATAAAGTGAAGCCATCATTTACAATATAAAGAAGATATTATACCTTGGATAATGTGAAGCCATCATTTACAATATAAAGAAGATATTATACCTTGGATAATGTGAAGCCATCATTTACAATATAAAGAAGACATTATACCTTGGATAATGTGAAGCCATCATTTACAATATAAAGAAGATATTATACCTTGGATAATGTGAAGCCATCATTTACAATATAAAGAAGAAAGTATACCTTGGATAATGTGAAGCCATCATTTACAATATAAAGAAAATATTATACCTTGGATAATGTGAAGCCATCATTTACAATATAAAGAAGATATTATACCTTGGATAATGTGAAGCCATCATTTACAATATAAAGAAGACATTATACCTTGGATAATGTGAAGCCATCATTTACAATATAAAGAAGACATTATACCTTGGATAATGTGAAGCCATCATTTACAATATAAAGAAGATATTATACCTTGGATAATGTGAAGTCATCATTTACAATATAAAGAAGATATCATACCTTGGATAATGTGAAGCCATTATTTACTCTATAAAGAAAATATTATACCTTGAATAATGTGAAGCCATCATTTACAATATAAAGAAGATAGTATACCTTGGATAATGTGAAGCCATCATTTACAATATAAAGAAGATATCATACCTTGGATAATGTGAAGCCATGATTTACCATATAAAGAAAATATTATACCTTGGATAATGTGAAGCCATCATTTACTCTATAAAGAAGATATTATACCTTGGATAATGTGAAGCCATCATTTACTCTATAAAGAAGATATTATACCTTGGATAATGTGAAGCCATCATTTACAATATAAAGAAGATAGTATACCTTGGATAATGTGAAGCCATCATTTACAATATAAAGAAAATATTATACCTTGGATAAAGTGAAGCCATCATTTACAATATAAAGAAGATAGTATACCTAGGATAATGTGAAGCCATCATTTACTCTATAAAGAAGATATTATACCTTGGATAATGTGAAGACATCATTTACAATATAAAGAAGATAGTATACCTTGGATAATGTGAAGCCATCATTTACAATATAAAGAAAATATTATACCTTGGATAAAGTGAAGCCATCATTTACAATATAAAGAAGATAATATACCTTGGATAATGTGAAGCCATCATTTACAATATAAAGAAGAAAGTATACCTTGGATAATGTGAAGCCATCATTTACAATATAAAGAAGATATCATACCTTGGATAATGTGAAGCCATCATTTACAATATAAAGAAAATATTATACCTTGGATAATGTGAAGCCATCATTTACAATATAAAGAAGATATTAAACCTTGGATAATGTGAAGCCATCATTTACAATATAAAGAAGATATTAAACCTTGGATAATGTGAAGCCATCATTTACAATATAAAGAAGATATTATACCTTGGATAATGTGAAGCCATCATTTACAATATAAAGAAGATATCATACCTTGGATAAAGTGAAGCCATCATTTACAATATAAAGAAGATATTATACCTTGGATAATGTGAAGCCATCATTTACAATATAAAGAAGATATTATACCTTGGATAATGTGAAGCCATCATTTACAATATAAAGAAGATTTTATACCTTGGATAATGTGAAGCCATCATTTACAATATAAAGAAGATATTATACCTTGGATAATGTGAAGCCATCATTTACAATATAAAGAAGATATTATACCTTGGATAATGTGAAGCCATCATTTACAATATAAAGAAGATATTATACCTTGGATAATGTGAAGCCATCATTTACAATATAAAGAAGATATTATACCTTGGATAATGTGATAGACAAAACAACAACCATTCCAGAGGCAGAAGTAGCATACAGCACATCTTTTGTATCCTGGTACAGGCTTAGAATCCAGTCAGGTTTGTCTAAAGCAGGCCGCCTGTGAAAAATAAAAGAAGATTTTTTTTCAATAAATAAAATTATTTATCATACCATAATAATTTTGTTTTAAAGGAACTGTGCAAACCTACAAATAAATCACATTGAAAATGTTACAATGTTGATATTGTCTTATCATTCAAAGCTTTAAATGTAAAATAGCTATGAAGGCAAGTATCTTAAAAAAAAAACTTCACAATTTCAAACAGCAAACAAAAACCTAAGTAAAACAAGAGGCTCCCAGGAGCCTGAATCGCTCACCTGGTCTTAATGTCAACCCTTTGAAGACTTTTGTATAGCTAAATGAGCTGAATGTTTAAGCAATAAAAAGCTTTTCTCTATCTGCAATAGTTTTCATTCCAAAGCAAAATAAAAAGCTTCGCCGAGCGCAGCATGATACGACCGCAACATGTTGAACCCTGTACATTTTAGGCCCAATATGGATAGTCTATTGCTCTGGACACATGCAGCCCATGGTGGACTGACAAAGGTTTTTGACACATGCTTCTCTGGTGGACTTTCGACCTAAGGGGTAAAAATATAAATATTCAATTTTGTATTCTACTCTTGAAAAGAATAATGTTTGGGAAAAAATTAAAAATCGAACCAGAAATTTTTTAAAATTATGATTACGTCCCCTTAGGTAATGAGCGAAAAAAAAGTGGGGGGTCGCAAAAATTAATTCTTAAATTTAGAATTGCTACTTGGCAAGGATGAACTTGTAAAAAAAAATTTTTAATCGGACCAAAAATAAAAAAGTTAGGATTTTGGCCCCTTTTGGTCCCTAATAACATGACAGTAAAAAAAGGGGACACATAAATATATCTGCTACTTGACAAGAATAAACTTGCAAAAAAATTGTCAAAATCGGACAAGAATTAAAAAAAATTCGATTTCGGCCCCCTTATTATTATGTAACAGGTGAAAAAGGGGTGGGGTTGCAAAAATAATTTCTCAAATTTGGATTCACTACTTGACAAAAATAAACTTGCAAAAAAAAATTTCAAAAACAAACCAGAAATAGAAAAGTTTTGATTACGGCCCCTTTTGGCCCCTAATTACAAAACAAGTGAAAAAGGGGATGGTCACAAAAATTAATTCTCAAATTTGGATTCGCTACCTGACAAGAATAAACTTGCACAAAAAATTTTCAAAATCAGACCACAAATAAAAAAGTTTCGATTTTGGCCCCATTTGGCCCCTAAATATGTAATAGGAGAAAAAGGGGGGGGTCGCAAAAATTAATTCTTAATTGTGTAAATGAGCTGAACATTTAAGCAAGCCTCAGCTTCTCTCTACCTGCTATAGTTTTCATTTCATAGGCCAAAAACATGAAAAAACATTATTTTAGGGGCTGTAGCCCCTATTAGGGGTCATCTGACAACTTTGACCCTATGGAGTTTTTTGTAGAGCTAAATGAGCCTAACAATTAAGCAAGCAACAGCTTTTTGCTATCTGCAATAATTTTCATAATATAGGGCAAAAACATGAAAAAATGCAATTTTTCACCTTTAAGGGGCCGTAACCCCTATAAGGGGTCTTCTGACAACTTCGACCAAATGGAGACTTTTGTAGAACTTTTGATCCTGAAGCAGTAGGGTGGCATCAGATTTCATCTATCTCTTATACTTTTTGAATTACAAGCCAAAAACAGTAGTCTGACCCCCCGGCCTATTTTTAGCCACGGCGGCCATGTTTTTTGACGAATCAGAAATCGAAACATTACTAGAGTGCAGGACACCCTAATGATCAATCATACCAAGTTTCATTGAATTCTGTTCAGTAGTTTCAGAAGAGATAATTTTGAAAAAGTTATTGTAAGAACAAACAAAAAAGTTGCAATTTTGGCCCCTTTTGGCCCTTAATTTCTAAACGAAAAAAGGGGGGACTCCCAAAATCAATCCCATCCATCCTTTAATGGTAAGAAATATCATTGTGAAATTTCATTGCATTTGGATAACTAGAACTAAAGTTATCGTGTATACACTAAAGTTAACGGACGACGACGACGACAACGACAACGACAACGACAACGACGACGACAGCATCATACCATTATACGTCCGCAAATTTTTTGCGGTCGTATAAAAACCACAATTTTTCACCTTTAAAGGGCCATAACCCCTTAAAGGGGTTATCTGACAACTTCGACCCTAAAAAGACTTTTGTAGAGCTAATTA
The DNA here is from genome assembly GCA_963971305.1 of Arcuatula senhousia. Taxonomy (NCBI): domain Eukaryota; kingdom Metazoa; phylum Mollusca; class Bivalvia; order Mytilida; family Mytilidae; genus Arcuatula; species Arcuatula senhousia. The sequence continues at coordinate 1,450,767 of OZ020305.1, forward strand.
AGCTAAACATTTAAGCAAGCAACATCTTTTCTCTATCTGCAAAAGTTTTCTTTCTTTAGGCCAAAAACACTATTTTTTGCCTTTAAGGGGCCGTAACCACTATAAGGGGTCATCTGGCAACTTTGACCCTATGGAAACTTTTGTAGAGCTAAATGAGCTGAACATTTAAGCAAGCAACAGCTTTTCTCTATCTGCAATAGTTTTCATTCTATAGGCCAAAAACACTATTTTTTGCCTTTAAGGGGCCGTAACCCCTATAAGGGGTCATCTGACAACTTCGACCCTATGGAGACTTTTGTAGAGCTAAATGAGCTGAACATTTAAGCAAGCAACAGCTTTTCTCTATCTGCAATAGTTTTCATTCTATAGGCCAAAAACACTATTTTTTGCCTTTAAGGGGCCGTAACCCCTATAAGGGGTCATCTGACAACTTCGACCCTATGGAGACTTTTGTAGAGCTAAATGAGCTGAACATTTAAGCAAGCAACAGCTTTTCTCTATCTGCAATAGTTTTCATTCTATAGGCCAAAAACTCTATTTTTTGCCTTTAAGGGGCCATAACCCCTATAAGGGGTCATCTGACAACTTCGACCATATGGAGACTTTTGTAGAGCTAAATGAGCTGAACATTTAAGCAAGCAACAGCTTCTCTCTATCTGCAATAGTTTTCATTTCATAGGCCAAAAACATGAATAAATGCTATTTTTCACCTTTAAGGGGCTGTAACTCCCATAAGGGGTCATCTGACAACTTCGACTCAATAGAGAGTTTTGTAGAGCTTTTGATGCTGAAGCAGTAGCGTGGCATCAGATTTCATCTATCTCTTATACTTTTTGATTTACAAGCCAAAAACAGTAGTCTGACCCCCCTGGTCTATTTTTAGCAACGGCGGCCATGTTTTTTGACGAATCAAAAATCCCCACATCAGTTCTGTGGGGGATACCCTAAAGTACCACCAAACCAAATTTGGTTTGAATCTGTGCAGCCGTTTCAGAGGAGAAGAAGTTTGAAGAAAAGTTAACGACGACGACGACGGACGACGATGACGGACGACGACGACGACGACGGACGCCAAGTGATGGCAATTGCTCACATGGCCTTTGGCCAGGTGAGCTAAAAAAAGAAATTGCATATGGAACAAAAGTAAACAAAGTGTCTATATTCCAGGAGTCTTAATCATATAATGTTTGTTAAGTCTTCTTCCTTCTACAAAATCAGTTAAATCTAAATACTAAATAGTAAAGCATGCACTGCTAAATGTTATCAGGAATAGTTCCACTTAATATTAAACAACATGTTACCAGGAATAGTTCCACTTAATATGAAACAACATGTTACCAGGAATAGTTCCACTTAATATGAAACAACATGTTACCAGGAATAGTTCCACTTAATATTAAACAACATGTTACCAGGAATAGTTCCACTCAATATTAAACAACATGTTACCAGGAATAGTTCCACTCAATATTAAACAACATGTTACCAGGAATAGTTCCACTTAATATTAAACAACATGTTACCAGGAATAGTTCCACTCAATATTAAACAACATGTTACCAGGAATAGTTCCACTTAATATTAAACAACATGTTACCAGGAATAGTTCCACTTAATATTAAACAACATGTTACCAGGAATAGTTCCACTTAATATTAAACAACATGTTACCAGGAATAGTTCCACTTAATATTAAACAACATGTTACCAGGAATAGTTCCACTTAATATTAAACAACATGTTACCAGGAATAGTTCCACTTAATATTAAACAACATGTTACCAGGAATAGTTCCACTCAATATCAAACAACATGTTACCAGGAATAGTTCCACTCAATATCAAACAACATGTTACCAGGAATAGTTCCACTCAATATTAAACAACATGTTACCAGGAATAGTTCCACTTAATATTAAACAACATGTTACCAGGAATAGTTCCACTCAATATTAAACAACATGTTACCAGGAATAGTTCCACTTAATATTAAACAACATGTTACCAGGAATAGTTCCACTTAATATTAAACAACATGTTACCAGGAATAGTTCCACTCAATATTAAACAACATGTTACCAGGAATAGTTCCACTCAATATTAAACAACATGTTACCAGGAATAGTTCCACTTAATATTAAACAACATGTTACCAGGAATAGTTCCACTCAATATTAAACAACATGTTACCAGGAATAGTTCCACTTAATATTAAACAACATGTTACCAGGAATAGTTCCACTTAATATTAAACAACATGTTACCAGGAATAGTTCCACTCAATATTAAACAACATGTTACCAGGAATAGTTCCACTCAATATTAAACAACATGTTACCAGGAATAGTTCCACTCAATATTAAACAACATGTTACCAGGAATAGTTCCACTCAATATTAAACAACATGTTACCAGGAATAGTTCCACTCAATATTAAACAACATGTTACCAGGAATAGTTCCACTCAATATTAAACAACATGTTACCAGGAATAGTTCCACTCAATATTAAACAACATGTTACCAGGAATAGTTCCACTCAATATTAAACAACATGTTACCAGGAATAGTTCCACTCAATATTAAACAACATGTTACCAGGAATAGTTCCACTCAATATTAAACAACATGTTACCAGGAATAGTTCCACTTAATATTAAACAACATGTTACCAGGAATAGTTCCACTTAATATTAAACAACATGTTACCAGGAATAGTTCCACTTAATATTAAACAACATGTTACCAGGAATAGTTCCACTTAATATTAAACAACATGTTACCAGGAATAGTTCCACTTAATATTAAACAACATGTTACCAGGAATAGTTCCACTCAATATTAAACAACATGTTACCAGGAATAGTTCCACTCAATATTAAACAACATGTTACCAGGAATAGTTCCACTCAATATTAAACAACATGTTACCAGGAATAGTTCCACTTAATATTAAACAACATGTTACCAGGAATAGTTCCACTTAATATTAAACAACATGTTACCAGGAATAGTTCCACTCAATATTAAACAACATGTTACCAGGAATAGTTCCACTGAATATTAAACAACATGTTACCAGGAATAGTTCCACTGAATATTAAACAACATGTTACCAGGAATAGTTCCACTGAATATTAAACAACATGTTACCAGGAATAGTTCCACTTAATATTAAACAACATGTTACCAGGAATAGTTCCACTTAATATTAAACAACATGTTACCAGGAATAGTTCCACTTAATATTAAACAACATGTTACCAGGAATAGTTCCACTTAATATTAAACAACATATTACCAGGAATAGTTCCACTTAATATTAAACAAATCAGTCAATCAGTTTCAAAGAACTTGGGTTTAAAAGATTGTGATTACAGACTGACAGACAATAGGACAACAAGTGCACTGAAAAACATTACATGTCTGTAACTACCTAGCCTGGGTGGAAAACAAAGTTTGGCTTGAGAAAAATGAGTAACTCAGACAAAATGTCCTAAATAATAACCTTACCTTGAAGCATACTTGCCATTCCTGTACACAGTTATCTCCCCATTCCAGCCGGCAGAGTAGAAATGATCCAGATTAGTGGATTCTATGGAAGATAGTAAAGTTGTGACGGGGGATTCAAATGTAAATACCACGTCCTGCATTGTGACTCTGTAAAAGGAAATGAAAAAAAATAAAAAGCTTTTAAATCAAAATGGTGTCAAATTAGAGTCAGAAAATCGGTCTCTGAATTTTCACCCCTGACTAGTATCAAGCTATAGTAAAGCACTGGCTCTTATATGTAATGATACAGTCTAAACCATACAACTTTGGCAAAAATTTGTTGTTATTTCTTTTTATAGTAAAACAATCACATTACAATACAAAACCATTGACCCCTCATTTAAATTACAAAATATATTTCATGTTCAAGAGTGAGGAGAATAAGAAAGCACAGAAAAAGTTAACTTTAGGTTAAATGTAGGATAACATTTTTTGTGTCATATGTAGACGATAATGAGATGTGGATTAAGTGTATGCCACACAATCTACATTAACAAGTAATAATTTACAAGCAGTATTACTTTGACTTAATCACTTATGGGTTTTATTGTTGTGTGTTTCCTCATACTGTTTTTTGTGCCAATTGCCAACTGAATTTTGTCGTTTGGGGAAAATAGCGAAAATTGTTACAACGCAAAAATTACTATTTTTACAGTATTTGAATGCCTCATTGGTATCTTTTTGTTTCTTTTTTTTCTTTCATGTTGTCGTCTTTTTATCTTCTTTATTTGTCTAACGCACCTCATTGCATTTTTCTTTATTTTTTTTCATGTTGTTGTCTTTTTTTTGTCAACTGATTTTGTTTTCATCTTTATCAGACTTCAGACATTTAATCACCCCATTGGTACCTCTTTGCTTTGTTAAATACCCCATTGGTACATCTTTGCTTCTTATTACCTTTTAATATTCGTCCCATCTCCACTGATGGCCCAGCGCTTTATCATCCCATCGTCAGAGGCCACAATCATGGTGCCACCTGATTTATGGCCTGAATACAGGACAGCATTCACTGACTTCTTACTGACCTGAAAAAAGACAAAATATGAAAATATTATTATTATCATTAGTGACTTTAGATATAAATGCAATTCAAGGTATTAAAATCAAAATCATTAATCGTTAACATAATATAGCACAATCTGCAAGGGAAGACTTGTTTCACTTGCTATTTAACTGTTTGGTTAATATTGTTGTGTTGTGTTATGTTAAGTCCATTACAAATAAGTATCGGTGAATGCCAACTTGTTTCTCAATGATTTTAGTCCACATACAACAACACCTGATTCAGACTCCGACTTATATGAGGGTCAATGCCAAATACCTCAATTTTCCTGCTGAGAAAGGGGTCCGACTTATAAGCGAATCGACTGATAATTGAGAACATACGTTAAGTACATGGGCTTAGCAGGACAACCATAGGACAAAGTTGTCAATAAAAAATCAAAAGCCCACAGCATGTGGTTGCATTGAGAACTGTGACAGATGTTTTAGTATGAACGATGTCAGTGATAAAAGTGATTGGTTTCAGTGGAATACGATCAACATAAGTCCCAATACTTTACATTAGGAAATACTTTTGTAGTGCTTAAATATTATGTTCAGTAGTTACCTCGACAGATCTCTGGCAAACAAATCCATTGGATCCAACACACCAAAACTTTACAACACCATCTCTGTAAAATAATCAAATGTTTAGTCACTGAATGTTTTAGTAGAGTGAAATAGTATTGGCTTTTTTAGTTTATAAGTTTAATGAAAAAAAAAATAGCAAACATGTCCTTAACATGTTGCTTCAAACATGTCTACATACGAGGGCTGTCCGTAAAGTTCGTGGACAAGCAAAGATTTGAACCAATACGACGTACTAGGGATTAGTTCTTTACAAAGTAATAATTTTGAACATTTTCCTTTATTTCTGTTATATTATTTTGCAAATGTTCGACCTAAATAGTGCTACATTTATAATTATTTGAATCACTGTATGTTGGGTCGGAGCAATGTAAGAATTTTTTCGGAAATATTCAGAATGCTTAGAACAAGATCTCGCTTTGCATATACTATATCTAGCGATGCAATAAAACCTGTACTACAGTGTTGCCAATAGTTAGGATGATGCGCATACCAAATTGGAAGGGTCTATTATTTTAATTTATTGAGAAATCGGCAGTTTGAGAATTGACATCAGTTTCATTGACGTAGAAAAAGTAACGTTTTGCAAAGAGGTGGAGCAATGGACGGTTATAAGATTGTACGTTTGGGTCTGAAAAATATCAACAGATATACACAGATTCTTTTAATTGTGAAAAAAGCTTACTAAGATACTTCTGATGGCATGTGCATTTCAGATGGAGATAGAAAATAACCGATTGGCATGTTTTGTGGTATTAATTTATAGCTATATTTCCTATATAGTACTGTCCCCACCAATAGACTTTGCTTGGAGTTGTATTGTTGATGTCAAAAACTTGAATTTCCATGCAATTTGTGAATAAAATGTTTCCAGAAATGAAACAATGAATGCAAAAATATGAAGTTAGATACATCTGACTAAATATAATGTTCAAAAGTCATATTAAGTTTTTAAAATATTGCAATCAATATGACCATATGGAAAAGAAATTGATTAAAATGACGTCGAAAAATATGAACGTCTTGCTCCGGGTTATGAATACGATTGATTTTCTAAATGATGAAAAATCAACTTGTAGTTGTTTGTTTATTCTTAAATTTGGTACACTTATCAATAAGAATACTCATTCTATTATAACAAAATTTGAAGTAAATCCAATAAACATTATTTAATTTACATCAACTGTCCACGAACTTTACGGACAGCCCTCGTACATATATAAGTGAAAATATATTTTTACTTTTTTAATCAACTTTTCTTTTTCAATACATTTAGAATTTTCCTGTTCAATTGTCACATTAAAACAGTTCCTAATGTCTGACCAACTCAGATTTTGTCTGTATTTCATGACGACTGATGATGTTTACCTGCTACCAGTAATAAGACAAGCTCCATTATCAAAACTCTGTACAAAAGTCACCGATCCATTATGTCCAGTCTCTGCCGTCTCTGTAGATAAGCGTGGTGCCCACAGACGGACAGACTTGTCGAGGGAGCTGGTACACAGTTTACCATGAGTATCAGCAGCCACACTTAGTACCCTGTCATCGTGTCCTGTCATATTGGCTAACTCATGTGCCTGAAACAAAGAAAGATTAATTTGGGTTTCAATACTATAAAAAAAATATTTTCGCAGGTCCTTATTTTTCACGATTTTGCAATATTACCTAAGACTTTGTATTTTATGTTCAATATTCAATTTATTTCATACATTTTTCATTAAATGAATAAAAGAACAAGACCAAGGCTGTAGGTCTGCCAGTTTATAAAAATTGTGACCTTGACCTTTGGCTATTGACACCAAAATCTAAATGCTTCTTCCTTACCTAATAAGCTGTAATATGCACAAGTCTTTTTATAAAGTTCTATCAAGGTGTTTCAAGTACTAAGATATAGTTGGGTAACCAAATCTTAGTCCATATTTATTTTTCAAACTTGTTACCTTGACCTTTTACCAATTTTGGACCAAACGGCAGATAGAAAACCCAATTCTGCCAATAGTGGCTGCCAGATACAGACAGGGCCATCATCACCACAGCTTACTATTAGTACTTTATTGTTTAGGGTTGCATACGGGTATGAGTTTAAATAAATTCCAACCTTTAATAGCTGCTATATATGGCCAGAGCCGTCATCACCACAGCTAGTTTCCAGTAGTTTTTTCTTTGTTTAGGGTACGAGAATGAGTTCAAGTTAGTTCTGACCTTTTTAATTATGAACTAACCTGTAATGGCTGCCATATACGGACTGAGCCATCATCACCACAGCTGCCTACCAGTACTTTCTCTATTGTTTATGGTTGGGGTATAAGCTTAAATAAATACTGACCTGTAATGGCTGCCATATACGGACTGAGCCGTCATCACCACAACTAGCCACCAGTACTTTCTCTATTGTGAAGCTCTCTTTTCTTTCCTTTTCTTCTGTCTCTCCTGCCACCTTGGCCCAGGAATCATCGGTTACTACAATGAATATTTTACAGTAACTTTTAAAGTTTTTGTTTCTGATAAAACAAGTAATACTGTGAGTGAGGTACACATCTACAATATGTCACAATAATTGTGTGAAAGTTTTATGAAAATTCATAAAGTGGTTTAGAAGTTGTGAGTAAGAGAAAGGTACCCCTTGTTGTCAAATGGGTACCCCTTGTTGTCAAATGGCTAAAATCAATGTTTTGCAATAAGAAACCCCTAAAATCCAGCAAATCAAATTCTGACATAAAAATATATCACAAATCCCTCCACACTTAAAGCAAGGAGTGAAAATATATAAATACCTGTTGTATCTTTGTTTTCCTTGTTCGCCACAACCACTATCATATCACAGCCATTAACTCTCTGGGTGTGGCCATACAGGGTGGTGATCTCTGTACCTTTCTGGGACCACACCTTAACATTGCCATCACTACTGCTAGACACAATACACCCATACTACAAATATATATGGTCAATATCTATTAATAAAATGTTATCAAGTTAAAAGAACCAGTCTTATAGATAAAATTGAGGTAAATTATAACTTAATGCTACCTGACAAGTCGTCTTGGCAGCATACAATGTATCTGTTACCAGGTCCCCCTGCCTAAGGGATTAAATATTCAAAGGGACATACATGTAACTTCCTAAAATATTGGATTTTGACCTTATTTAATAATGCTTTGCAAATGCTGTTGTTTCTATGAGATGCATAATTATGACAACGAGATGTAAAATCCATAGATTTTATTGAGCCCATACTTCATTACTGATACTATTTATTTATTAGTTAGTTACCTTATAAGACAAAGAATTGATTCCTGCCATATGCCCTGTCAATGTGTATTTCTCCTTTCCTGTGGCCACATCCCACACTTTCAAATTGAAATCCACAGATGATGTCACCTATAAATACAGTTAGAAATGTGTTAGAATGTTATATTGTTTGTATTTGAATATAATATCAGATTGAAGAGCACAGATGATGTATGATATATTTGTTCAGTTCAAGGCATTCATTATCATACTGATTTCAATATCTATATATTCATTATTGACATATTTTGTGAGACGGTCTCCTCACTGGAATTCTTTTTATACCTAGTAATATTTTAAAATTCTTATTCATTTACAAAATAAATAAAACAAATAGCCATTCCTCCTAAACCAAGTTAATTTTAACATTGACACTGCCCTGTGGTCCATGGCTAGTCCTTGTGATAATCCTGTAATATCTTAACTGAGGTTTGTGTCCTTTCAAAGTTTGGTAATGTCATTCTCAGCCCCATTCTCAATGCAACATAATGCTAGAACAGCTCCTTTCTTACCAAGTAATCAGCCATATTTGACCATTATCAGCCAGTTTTCCAGTCTTTGTGAAAGTTATTAAAATCTTCACTTACTGTGGCTAAAACCCATTTGTTAAATCAATATTCATCCCCTCCCCCAATTGTGCATTAGCATCCTCCTTTACCAAATAATCAGCCACATTTGACCACTTGCAGCCTCTTATTCAGTTTCTGTAACAATGGTGTAATGCCTTTATTGAGACTCAAATCCTTTGGTTAACCCCAATGCTATGAATGTAATCAGCCATATTTAACCATTACAGCCAGTTATCCAGTCTTTATGACAATCATGTAAAGTCTTCACCAACTGTAACTGATACCATTTGGTTAATCAGAACCCCCTCCCTAATGTTGAAATACCCCCACTTACCAAGAAATCAGCCAGATTTGACCATTGGCAGCTAGTTATCCAGTTTTTATGACAATCATGTAAAGTCTTCTCCAACTGTGGCTCAAACCCTTTGGTTAATCAGAACCCCCTCCCTAATGCTAAAATACCCCCACTTACCAAGTAATCTGCCAGATTTGACCATTGACAGCCAGTTATCCAGTCTTTATGACAATCATGTAAAGTCTTCACTAACTGAGGCTCATACCCTTTGGTTAATCAGAACCCCCTCCGTAATGCTGAAATACCCCCACTTACCAAGTAATCTGCCAGATTTGACCATTGGCAGGCAGTTATCCAATCTTTATGACAATCATGTAAAGTCTTCACTAATTGAGGCTCGTACCCTTTGGTTAAATCAGTAACCAGATAAATTTTCACACTCTAAAAAACACAATAATAACAATTTAATCAATGTTATAACTAAGCCTTACAAATGAATTACTTTAACAAAGATATTCTGTGAAAGTAATATATTTTGTGGGTCAGGCAAACATGAAATTTAATTTGGGTCCATCAATTAAGTAATTGTCTATATTCTTTTTAACTTTTACAAACTTAAATAATGTATTTTTCAAATCCACAAATTTCATGAATACTCAAAAATGCATTAATTTCTTTCCAATCCAGGAATATTGATATATATATAATATATGACTTTTTTATTTTGAGATCTATTTTATCACTTGTTTTGGTGAACCCGAAGGGTGAACCAAAAAACAAGTGATAAAGTCGATCTCAAAATAAAAAAGTCATATATTCTCTTTATCAGTTATCAATTGTGACGTAACGTACTGACCCGATAATTTCGGTGATACACACCTGTTCGTGAGACAGACTTTATCAGCCAGTACACATCAATGAAAAATGTACTAATTACCGATAACAATGAATATTAGTATTGTCAAAGAATTAAATCAAAATATAGATGTTCATCACTCTTTCCAGAGTGTGCATTGGTTGGTGTTTAAGGCCCATTTCGACGCACCTTGGCCATACAGGGTGGTCAGTTTTTATGGTGGATGAAACCTGAATACCCAGAGGAAACCACAGACCTTGGGCAGGTTACTCAGACAAACCTAATAACAAACAGGTGGGGAAGTCTTGTTTTTGTAAATTACAAGTGTGACTCACACATCACCTGATAGGTGATCAGGTAGTGATCAATAGTGTGGTATTGAAACCTTTACAGAACAGTACCAAAGTCAGTTATAGTTTAGCCTCAGGTGATCAATTTCATATCTGTTTATTCATTGTTTTTTTTTTTGTGTTTTGTGGCATTGTCCCAGACTTTTCAGACTTTTGGGGTTCAAATGTCCCTTTGTCTCTTTCAGCAAAGATATATTTAATCACAATATACATATATATTTATGATAAATACAATGTTGCAATGACAATAAATTTGGCAAGGGCACAACAGGTGAGTGTCTAGGCAGAATACAATGATATGATAATAGTAGAAGATAATGTGATGCAGAATAAGTGTGCCCATACAATCCACACCATATGCCCCCTAGTTTCTTAGATTGGGCATAATAACTTGAACTTACAGCATCTCTGCTGGCAGTGGCCAAATGTTTGCCATCTTTGTCAAAAGTACAGCTAGTGACTGGTCCTACATGATCTCTGAATGTGGCAAGGGATTTCATCTGGGACCTGTAAATAACAATAATAGATACAATAGAATTCAAAAGTATTTACCATAATTGCTGAATGTAGCCAGGAAGGTCATCTGTATGGCAAGCCAAACTGGACAAAAGTCAATATTTATTTATATTAATAATTCAATTATTAATATAAATAATTATTTATTAATATAAATAATTCATTTATTTATATTAATAATTCAATTATTAATATAAACAATTTGATTTATTTATATTAATAATTCAAAGTGGAATTATTAATATAAATAATTCATTTATTTATATCAATAACTTATTTATTTATATTAATAAATGCATTATTTATATTTATAATTCTTTTATTTATATCAATAATTCTTTTATTAATATAAATAATTCAAGTAGATTTATTTATATTAATAATTCATTTATTTATATAAGTAATTCATTTATTAATATTAATAATTCATTTATTAATATTAATAATTCATTTATTAATATTAATAATTCATTTATTAATATTAATAATTCATTTATTGATATAAACAATTCATTTATTAATATAAATAAATGAATTATTGATATAAATAAATGAATTATTTATATTAATAATTCCACTTTGAATTATTAATATAAATAAATCGAATTGTTTATATTAATAATTGAATTATTAATATAAATAAATGAATTGTTTATATCAATAAATGAATTATTAATATTAATAAATCGAATTATTGATATTAATAAATTAATTATTGATATTAATAAATGAATTATTGATATTAATAAATGAATTATAAATATACATAAATGAATTATTAATATACATAAATGAATTATAAATATACATATATGAATTATTAATATAAGTAATTCGGCCATTTATTGATATAAGTAAATGAATTGTTTATATAAATAAATGAATTGCTTATATTAATAAATGAATTGCTTATATTTATAAATGAATTATTTATATTAATAAATGAATTATAAATATTAATAAATGAATTATTAATATAAATAAATATCGACTTTTGTCCACTTCGGCTTGCCATACATCTGGTATCTTAAACATTCAAATTAATTACAAAAAATAACCACTTTGATAAGTCTTCATGAACCTTGCTGAGATTTTGGTCACTCAGAGGTGTACAATCCACTTCTTAAATTTTTAAGGTGGCCACCATTTTTTACTACACTCCTCTCCCCCAATCAAGTTTGTCTGATATCAATGAAATTTGATTCCTTGGCATATTTTGATGTACTAATTTGAAAGGAATTCATGTACTACATGTACTATAATTTGTCTGCATCTCTATACAAGGATACATTTCGTACTTACTCCTCTTTTTTACCACCAGGGAGTCTGTACAGTGTACAGGTAAATTCTTCAGATCCAACAGCCAACAACTGGGCTGAATTATCTAAACACAGAACTGGTTTGGTGTTGTCAGAAATCCTGTACTTCAACTTTCCTGATGTGGAATTCATTACCTGAAATACATGATCAGTGGTCAATGAAGTCTATGAGGCATTCAAAATCTGTACTTTAGGAAATCAATTTTCAAATCAAAGTTTCTTAAGTTTTTAAGAATTTGTGACCTTGGCCTTTTTAATCAAATGACTCTACATATCCAATGACAAAAACTAATTTACTTAATTATTATAAAGATACATATGAAATACCAATTTTTCTGAGTGAAATAAAATCCAGTCAAGTCACAGTGTGAGCCAACAAAAATTTTTCACTCAAGCTTCTTTTCCCACCAATATGTCAATTTTGACATTGTAAATATGATTGCTGATGATTGAATTCCACTCCAATCATTAAAAAGCAACAAAATATTGAGGTTTTATCTATATTACACATACAGTAATTAATGGATCTCCTTAAAAACAAACTAAAATTACTCATGCGTGTGAATGCTACTATGATTAAACTCCTATTTTGGTTATTTACTCATTTTCCAATTAAGTATCCCATATTAAAATATACTTACCGAGACTGTATTATCATCTGATCCAGCTATTACGCAACCATTCCCTATATACTTAATACATCTGACTGAGGCTGTGTGGTGCTTGTGGCTGTAGATTTCCCAACCTGTAAAACAAGAAAATCTGTGAGCTTATATTCCCTACTGATACCCCCTCTCAACAAAATTATGCCTTCAGTAGAAACTTTAGGGTTCGGTAAACATGTAAATGATCTTAGAGCATACAATTGCTATACACTATATTGTAATATTGGATAAAAGTATATGAAAATTAATATACCACTAAGAATACTACAACTGAGAAAAAACAATATGTTTTCATACTTTATTTGGAAGTCATAAATATCAGACTTCTATGTCTTGCAGTTGCTTAAAAAACAGATGGAAATTATGTTACAGAAGAAAAGAAGAATGAATGGATGGATGGCCTAGGGTAAAACAGTATACCCCCTCTTCTACAAAGCAGACATATAAAAGATTTCCAAGAAAATGCAGAGAATACAATTAGAAATTTTATTATCTTTCTTTCACAGCTATCATACATAGACTTTATATTTTTAAATAGAAAAGGAATAAGGATGCTTGTTTTTCTATATAGCAAATACAATATATATAACAGGTAATTTTTACAGGTTTCATGGTTTGCAAAACACTTATGTATACTTAGTTTGAGTGGTAAACTTCTGGCTATTTTACTCTATAAAATATTATAGCCCCCCAAAATCTGACCTGTTGATACATCAAATGATCTGATATCTCCGCTATGATATCCTACATAGATGGCGTCGTTGTCTGGATCTAATGCTACAGACATAGCAGCTCCATAGTCTCCCTCTATACACTGGACTGGTTTACCAAGGTTACCAGACCAAACCTATAATTAAGTATACATACACATGTAGAAAGGAGATAAACAAGACCAATCCATGTCTTGATCTATATGGCTCGACAGAAAATGACTTATTTAAACATCACACCCAAATTTTGTTTTTAATAATACTAAGAGTATATTCAATTTGTTTTAACAAATCTTTAATGTGTTTGTAATCCTTGAATAAATTTTCAGCTGTATTGTTTTAGAGGTCTAGATTTAAAATACTACATGTAGAACCATGATAAGGCAACAATTACACCCATATCACTTCTAGACACTAGAAGGTTAAGGGTAATGGAGGTAAAAATAGGACATCTAGTGGGACATAAATTCAATTAAGTAAAAGAATGGATTACCTTGACCTTGTGATCATCGCTAACGGTTACCAATTCTTTACCAGAAGGTGAAAAGGTCAACTTGTTAATTGGTAAGGAGTGACCTTTGATATTTCCAACCTAAAATAAAGAAAACATTGTTATCAGTAGCTGAGAAAAGATGATGTGAATGGTAAACAAAGATAATGCCTTTTTTGAAATATATCAAAGCTAAATGGTAAATGGAACAATATATTCAGTAAGAGGCATAGATGACGAGAATAATAAAAGGAAGCACTTCAAATAATTCTTCATGATTTACAAACCAAAAAAAAATGTAAGTTAGGACTAATACCTGAAGATATTAACCTGTGTACCAGCAATAGCTAACCAAAGCTTGACATCACCATCTAATGAGGCTAAGGCTATATGTCTTCCTGAGTTGGGGACTGGGGGATACTGAGCTAGCTCGGACAGATATCGGTACATATATCACTGGTTTAAGATATTTACCTGTGTACCGGTAGTGGCAGACCAAAGTTTGACATCACCATCTAATGAGGCTGACGCTATATGTCTACCTGAGTTGGGGAGGGGGAGGGGGGGGGTACTGAGCTAGCTAGGACAGATACGGCACCAATATCACTGGTTTTAAATATTTACCTGTGTACCGGCAGTGGCTGACCAAAGTTTGACATCACCATCTAATGAAGCTGAAGCTATATGTCTTCCTGAGGGAGAGTAGGCAACATCTCGGACTGATGTCGAGTGTCCACGCAGAACCTGTGTTCAATAAAATAGAAATACAATCTTTAACTTGGAAAAAGCTGTCTGCCTTTTCTATAGGAACTTTTAAAACCTATATAATTAAATGTTGCAAAATACATTTTTTTAGTTTTTTTTCCTAGAGCTCGTACATTACTTTCTTAATTTGTCTGTTTCTTATTGATAAAGCCACTAAAAACTTACAGATTTATTAATGAAAGATGTCTCAGATCTTTATTATATTGTAACAACTCAGGGGTGTGTGTTCTAGTCTTGCTGTTACCTAACTGTGCTAGTGTGTGTCTTAGACCAGTTTAGAGTTTTGAATCGCTCACTAATATAAATAAACACAATGTTTCAATGGTAGCTTTCCTGTGGCTGGCAAGGCACTGGTTCAATTACAACAGAGATCAAGATAACATTTCTTATCCTTTATTCACGGCTTGTGAATAATAAATAATATAACATCAAGTTAAAATCCCTCAGAACGAGAATAATATAAGGAACCCCCCCCTTAAAACGTTATCAGGAACATCGTAGTGAGATCGTAGTAAATTTATTCAATGGACTGGAACATCTAGGTCAGGAAATAGAACGGACGGGTACTCGGAACTGGCCAGGAATCCGAGGAAGACTGGGTTGTTCTCACTCTGGCTTAGAAAGCAACATGATGGATCCAAAGGTCCTCGACCTAAAGGGTTCGTCCACAGTCTTAGTGTGGCGCAGCGCGTCTTCGCTATTTAAACAAACTCCACACTATGGAGTGTGGATCTCCAATCAATCAATGTGGACTGTGGAGGTGTGGCGTAATCTTAATGATTTCATTGGTTGACACACAACAATCGATGTGAATAGTAAACTTCCGGTTTTCCGGTACACAACAATAACAAATGGCGCCGATTTCAAAGATAAACAATCTTTCTCACTACGATCGACGGGGAATGGGGGCTTACAATGAAAAGGGTTACAATAAATATCCCTAGCATGAATAAATGAAGGAGGTGAGCAACGCATGTGAGAAATAATAAATAAACTAAAGCTGGCACATGGCTGGGAACAAGCCATGGTCCTAAAAGGGTAAAATAATGAGAACTAACCATCCTTACACAATTCCCAAAATATTCCCATACATATATAAATATACACAATAATACAATCTCAAAGTGTCAATGTCTCTCTCAACCACATATTCAGCACGGTCACGATACAAAGAGAATGAAAGCTGAGTGGTTGACCCTTACCTAACTCATATTTTACATTACAATAAATACAAAATGTGAAGGCTTACCCTTAGCCGTAACACTACCCCCCACCTCGGGTTAAGGTTCGTCCTCGAACTAAAAAGAAATGGACATCTACCTAACACAATCCTACCTAACCCCTTAACACGGAAGTCTTCATCTGTACAAGTACTGTCAGTATGCCAGGTATCTCGACAAATAGATTTACATCTCTGGACACACGACTTAAATGTTTATTGATACATCTCTGGTAATGAGATGCTCACGTAAAAGCTGAGCAAGATATGGATATAATGGTACATCAATTTATGGGTCGTCACACACAAATCACAATAACATGGACAGGAACTTCAACACACTAATAACAAGACTGGTTTATCCCATTACATTAGAATGAAATGGCCATTGGTTAATAACAAGGTTGTCGTAACAACTCCAATGGATCCTTGATAATACACACAAGCAAAGGTAAGGAAAACACATAAACAACACAGAAATACAAGTAAGATATTCAGGTTCTTCAGGCTATCACTGAAGTTATACTGCAACAATATGGTATCGTCACAACAACGGTATGGTCTGGTCTCCAGAATCACTGAAGATCATCTCAGAACTTTCCTGAGGCTACAAAATATTACTGATGCTCCAGACTTTTCTGAAGGCTTACACTAACACTTTACAAGGGTTCTCCAGACTGTCACTGGAAATATTCTCAGACGTTTACTGAGCTCTACATTTAACGTTTAAAGTTCTATAAACCAACAAGTACACTTAGGTCTGTACTCCATGGTCATGGACATCATGAACAGTAGTAAAAAAATCCAGTATACACTATTCATTGGAAACATGAATAATAAGACAACAATATAAATACAACATCAAAATATAACTTGATGGTTCCTACAGCACAAAGTGAAACTAATCACGTCATAGACAAGGGCCTGGTAGGTAACATTTGGGAACACAAAGACACATTTTATAAACAACATTTTCTTCTTTGAATATGCATTTCCCATATTCAATACACAACAATAATACAACTTCAAGGTTTAAATTCATTGGAAAGATTTCATCAAAACTCACGCACATTAATTTGGTTTAACATATAACATAAAAATTCATGGTATCTGAATGTACTACAAACAGCTTTAAATGGAAATTAATATATTGGTCTTGAAGGACAATCCCTCTTAATATGCCCTCTTTGACCACATTTGTGACAATTCTTATTTGTCATTTCTCTAACTGGGCCCTGGTCCCAGACTGGATTGTCTGAGTCAACTGCTTGTGTCAAAACTGGAGGGTCATGTTTTATTTTGAAGGCTTCATATCTAAGTGCTAAATTCAATGCATCATCAATTTTGTCACAACTATGTTGGCATATGGCCCATTCAAGGTTTCGATCATTTAGGGAATCCCTAAAACACTTATAGGCAATGCTTTCCCTAATGTCTGGGGGTGCTGATGGCCAAGCAAGTCTTACTAGTCTTTTGATGTCTTGGGCTAACTCTGGCAAGGTTTCACCTTTTCTTCTTTTTCGCCAGTCTAACTGGTGCAGGTATAACTCTGCATTATTATTGGGTGCAAAGTGTCTAGTAAAAATCTCAATAAGGTAAAAATAATTAGGGGGAACACTTAATAAGTCAAAGTCACTGACAGTGGCCAAAGCTGGACCTTGCAAACAAGCAATTAACTGTAAGGCTTTAACATCATTGGACCAACTATTCAACTTAGACACAGCTTCAAAGTGAACTATATAATCTGACCAGTTGGTACTTCCATCATAGGTATTTGGTTTGGTATAACCCACATTCATAACTTGGTTACACTGAGGATAGTGCCTTTTATTGGAGTCAACACTATTCAAATGTAACTGAGGGGTATTTTCAGCTTCCCTAATTGGTTCAAACCTACTATATATCTCAGGGTCTATTTGGATATGTGCCCTGGGTCTGCTTTGGGAAGGAACACTTAAGTTTTCATACTGGATTTGGTTATTATCAATAGGAACAAAGGGTCTTGGTTCTGGTGTACTTGGGTTATTTATAGGTTGGCCTTGGTTTGGTACACAATTTGGTCTATCTGATATCAATAAGTCCCTAAGGTCATCCATTTTATCTGAAGACCTATTAAATCTCTCATTTAACCTGGTCTGGCTTTGTTTTATTTCTAACAATTTAAATTCACACTGTTTCATTCTTTCATGAAATGAGGAATTCAACAAGTTTATATCTCTAATAGGTGAATTTCTAATTTGGCCATGGTCTGGTGTTTCAGGTCTTGAGTTTTCACCACTATCTAAGGAGGACAACTCATTATCATGAATATCTTGGCTATGGTTAGACATGGTTATTGTCAATCTTTAAAATGGCAGCACTGGTTTTAACTTCCAGAATCTCTACTGAGGCAAAGAATTTTTAACGTATCCCACCGCCGAACACCAAATGTAACAACTCAGGGGTGTGTGTTCTACTCTGGTTGTGACTTAACTGTGTCAGTGTGTGTCTTAGACCAGTTTAGAGTTTTGAATCGCTCACTAATATAAATAAACACAATGTTTCAATGGTAGCTTTCCTGTGGCTGGCAAGGCACTGGTTCAATTACAACAGAGATCAAGATAACATTTCTGATACTTTATTCACGGCTTGTGAATAATAAATAATATAACATCAAGTTAAAATCCCTCAGAGCGAGAATAATATAAGGAACCCCCCCCTTAAAACGTTATCAGGAACATCGTAGTGAGATCGTAGTAAATTTATTCAATGGACTGGAACATCTAGGTCAGGAAATAGAACGGACGGGTACTCGGAACTGGCCAGGAATCCGAGGAAGACTGGGTTGTTCTCACTCTGGCTTAGAAAGCAACATGATGGATCCAAAGGTCCTCGACCTAAAGGGTTCGTCCACAGTCTTAGTGTGGCGCAGCGCGTCTTCGCTATTTAAACAAACTCCACACTGTGGAGTGTGGATCTCCAATCAATCAATGTGGACTGTGGAGGTGTGGCGTAATCTTAATGATTTCATTGGTTGACACACAACAATCAATGTGAATAGTAAACTTCCGGTTTTCCGGTACACAACAATAACAAATGGCGCCGATTTCAAAGATAAACAATCTTTCTCACTACGATCGACGGGGAATGGGGGCTTACAATGAAAAGGGTTACAATAAATATCCCTAGCATGAATAAATGAAGGAGGTGAGCAACGCATGTGAGAAATAATAAATAAACTAAAGCTGGCACATGGCTGGGAACAAGCCATGGTCCTAAAAGGGTAAAATAATGAGAACGAACCATCCTTACACAATTCCCAAAATATTCCCATACATATATAAATATACACAATAATACAATCTCAAAGTGTCAATGTCTCTCTCAACCACATATTCAGCACGGTCACGATACAAAGAGAATGAAAACTGAGTGGTTGACCCTTACCTAACTCATATTTTACATTACAATAAATACAAAATGTGAAGGCTTACCCTTAGCCGTAACAATATTATATTTTTTTTTCAGAGCATAATTCCCATTCCCGTTCCTTAATTTTCCTCAATCCTACAGATATTCCCACATAAAACTTACAGCTTTTCTCTGTTTGTGGAAGATGTCCCAAATCTTCAAGGTGGCATCCCAACTTCCTGTTACAATCAGTTGACCTTCAGGGTGGAAATCTACACAGTTTACTGGGCTAAAAGTAGAAGTTATAAAATATACATTATACTAATTATATAAAATGTATGTAAAAAGCATGACATAATCAACTGGGGGTATTAAACTGTAATTCCATTGTATGTTAAGTTAAACATTTGTCAATATCCCTCTTGAAAAGCTGTGAGCATAAGCACACAATAAGCCAATTAGTACACCCCCACTAGGCCACTACCCCTATCCCTAAATTTGAAGGTGCATACTACATCATACATGTATAATAAAGAGTCATAATATAATAAATACAACTATAAGTACCTTCCAATAAGTAATTCACAGTTTCTGTCTCCTTTGGTGACGTTCCATATTTTAACTGTACAATCCCAGGATGCAGTAGCTATGACCTTGCCTTGAAGGTCAGATGACACTGACTGCACTCGTCTGTTGTGACCACTCAATACATGTACTCTGTAGAGCAAAAAAATACTATGACCGAAATTTTATGGAAGACATTATGTGCTCATAAACAAATACAGATTTTCTATATTTTAAATGAGTACAGGCCCCAGTTTCATAAAACATCTAACATTTGAGATTTCCTAAAATCCTTCCTCAACTGAGAAATCTGCAATTTCATTAGTCAATATTTGAGTTAAGGATAGATTTGAGGAAATCTCAGATTTGAGATGTTTTATGAAACTTTGGCCGGATGTGTTTGTAATAGTTTTTTAATTGTCATCCTAAATAGAATTGAAATGCATTGCAGCAGGAACTGCCTACCCTTTCAGAGCACCTGGGTTCTGATTTTAGCTGTTTTTTTTGTTTCCTTCTTGGCCTTTGGTCATGCTGTGAAGGTTGGATACATCGATAGAAGTTTCTGTAATTTTCTGATATTGTGGACGAAGGTTCTGCAGTTGTCAATACCTTCATTGTGCCTTCCCTTGATCATTTACATTATAGGTTTTGGAAATACAACAATAGTACTTTTATTCTTAGGTATGCAATTTTGGGGGATTAAGCAAAATTTTCTAAATCAATGGACTGGATTCATGCTTGAGGCAATTCAAAATGCGGAATGTGTCTTTTGTTTCAGACAGAAAAAGTATTTTTACAATAAATGTACATGAAACAATGATTGCAATATACTTTTTAACATTATATACCTGTGGCCTTGGTCTATGTGCCACACACTGACGGCATTGTCCAGCCCCACACTACAGAGGAAGGCTTGTCCAACAAAACATAAACTTGTTATAGCATTAGCATGGCCTCTGTAAGTATGCAGTTCCTAGAAAAGAAGATTCAGAGCTGTAACACTATCCATTTTCATTAATCAATACAATTGTGGATTTTGAAATTTCACAATGTTATTGGTATTCATTGGATCAGCTTTTCCATGGAAACTATGCAATTGGTACCAAACAAATATTTTAAATATTTTAAATTTATTTTGTCAATAAACCTTTCGTTTTGATTTTTTTAATTGTTGATAATGTTGTAGGTTGTGTCAGGTACACTTATTCCACATCTCATTATCTTCTATTTGGAGAATGATGATGGAAGTTTTAAACTTATCATTTCTAATTTTATCAAAACGTTTTTAAGAGTGTTTATTTAATTTGAGCACAAGGCAGATAAATGATACAAGATTTTCACATCTTAAGGCCCTATATTGCTTTTTATGTTCCATCTACTAAAGTAAGGGGGATATAGTTTTCCAGACTGTTGGTCCGATCGTTTGTCTGTGGTTTGTCCTAAATGTTGTGAGATGGGGCATTATGTCTGTTGGACATATTCTTGTTTATAGTTAATTCTGAATGTGTCCGATACCAAATTAAACTTGCTGAAAATGTTGAAAAGCTTACCTTTCCTGTGTTGAAGTCGTACAGCCTTACTAAGCAGTCCATACCACCACAGGCAATCTTACCTTTCCTGTGTTGAAGTCGTACAGCCTTACTAAGCAGTCCATTCCACCACAGGCAATCTTACCTTTCCTGTGTTGAAGTCGTACAGCCTTACTAAGCAGTCCATTCCACCACAGGCAATCTTACCTTTCCTGTGTTGAAGTCGTACAGCCTTACTAAGCAGTCCATACCACCACAGGCAATCTTACCTTTCCTGTGTTGAAGTCGTACAGCCTTACTAAGCAGTCCATTCCACCACAGGCAATCTTACCTTTCCTGTGTTGAAGTCATACAGCCTTACTAAGCAGTCCATTCCACCACAGGCAATCTTACCTTTCCTGTGTTGAAGTCGTACAGCCTTACTAAGCAGTCCATTCCACCACAGGCAATCTTACCTTTCCTGTGTTGAAGTCGTACAGCCTTACTAAGCAGTCCATTCCACCACAGGCAATCTTACCTTTCCTGTGTTGAAGTCATACAGCCTTACTAAGCAGTCCATTCCACCACAGACAATCTTACCTTTCCTGTGTTGAAGTCATACAGCCTTACTAAGCAGTCCATTCCACCACAGACAATCTTACCTTTCCTGTGTTGAAGTCATACAGCCTTACTAAGCAGTCCATTCCACCACAGGCAATCTTACCTTTCCTGTGTTGAAGTCATACAGCCTTACTAAGCAGTCCATTCCACCACAGACAATCTTACCTTTCCTGTGTTGAAGTCATACAGCCTTACTAAGCAGTCCATTCCACCACAGGCAATCTTACCTTTCCTGTGTTGAAGTCATACAGCCTTACTAAGCAGTCCATTCCACTACAGGCAATCTTACCTTTCCTGTGTTGAAGTCATACAGCCTTACTAAGCAGTCCATACCACCACAGGCAATCTTACCTTTCCTGTGTTGAAGTCATACAGCCTTACTAAGCAGTCCATTCCACCACAGACAATCTTACCTTTCCTGTGTTGAAGTCATACAGTCTTACTAAGCAGTCCATACCACCACAGACAATCTTACCTTTCCTGTGTTGAAGTCATACAGCCTTACTAAGCAGTCCATACCACCACAGGCAATCTTACCTTTCCTGTGTTGAAGTCATACAGCCTTACTAAGCAGTCCATTCCACCACAGGCAATCTTACCTTTCCTGTGTTGAAGTCATACAGCCTTACTAAGCAGTCCATACCACCACAGGCAATCTTACCTTTCCTGTGTTGAAGTCATACAGCCTTACTAAGCAGTCCATTCCACCACAGGCAATCTTACCTTTCCTGTGTTGAAGTCATACAGCCTTACTAAGCAGTCCATACCACCACAGGCAATCTTACCTTTCCTGTGTTGAAGTCATACAGCCTTACTAAGCAGTCCATACCACCACAGACAATCTTACCTTTCCTGTGTTGAAGTCATACAGCCTTACTAAGCAGTCCATTCCACCACAGACAATCCTACCTTTCCTGTGTTGAAGTCATACAGCCTTACTAAGCAGTCCATTCCACCACAGACAATCTTACCTTTCCTGTGTTGAAGTCATACAGCCTTACTAAGCAGTCCATTCCACCACAGGCAATCTTACCTTTCCTGTGTTGAAGTCATACAGCCTTACTAAGCAGTCCATTCCACCACAGACAATCTTACCTTTCCTGTGTTGAAGTCATACAGCCTTACTAAGCAGTCCATTCCACCACAGACAATCTTACCTTTCCTGTGTTGAAGTCATACAGCCTTACTAAGCAGTCCATTCCACCACAGGCAATCTTACCTTTCCTGTGTTGAAGTCATACAGCCTTACTAAGCAGTCCATACCACCACAGGCAATCTTACCTTTCCTGTGTTGAAGTCATACAGCCTTACTAAGCAGTCCATTCCACTACAGGCAATCTTACCTTTCCTGTGTTGAAGTCATACAGCCTTACTAAGCAGTCCATACCACCACAGGCAATCTTACCTTTCCTGTGTTGAAGTCATACAGCCTTACTAAGCAGTCCATTCCACCACAGGCAATCTTACCTTTTCTGTGTTGAAGTCATACAGTCTTACTAAGCAGTCCATACCACCACAGACAATCTTACCTTTCCTGTGTTGAAGTCATACAGCCTTACTAAGCAGTCCATACCACCACAGGCAATCTTACCTTTCCTGTGTTGAAGTCATACAGCCTTACTAAGCAGTCCATTCCACCACAGGCAATCTTACCTTTCCTGTGTTGAAGTCATACAGCCTTACTAAGCAGTCCATACCACCACAGGCAATCTTACCTTTCCTGTGTTGAAGTCATACAGCCTTACTAAGCAGTCCATTCCACCACAGGCAATCTTACCTTTCCTGTGTTGAAGTCATACAGCCTTACTAAGCAGTCCATACCACCACAGGCAATCTTACCTTTCCTGTGTTGAAGTCATACAGCCTTACTAAGCAGTCCATACCACCACAGACAATCTTACCTTTCCTGTGTTGAAGTCATACAGCCTTACTAAGCAGTCCATTCCACCACAGACAATCCTACCTTTCCTGTGTTGAAGTCATACAGCCTTACTAAGCAGTCCATTCCACCACAGACAATCTTACCTTTCCTGTGTTGAAGTCATACAGCCTTACTAAGCAGTCCATTCCACCACAGGCAATCTTACCTTTCCTGTGTTGAAGTCATACAGCCTTACTAAGCAGTCCATTCCACCACAGACAATCTTACCTTTCCTGTGTTGAAGTCATACAGCCTTACTAAGCAGTCCATTCCACCACAGGCAATCTTACCTTTCCTGTGTTGAAGTCATACAGCCTTACTAAGCAGTCCATTCCACTACAGGCAATCTTACCTTTCCTGTGTTGAAGTCATACAGCCTTACTAAGCAGTCCATACCACCACAGGCAATCTTACCTTTCCTGTGTTGAAGTCATACAGCCTTACTAAGCAGTCCATTCCACCACAGACAATCTTACCTTTCCTGTGTTGAAGTCATACAGCCTTACTAAGCAGTCCATACCACCACAGGCAATCTTACCTTTTCTGTGTTGAAGTCATACAGTCTTACTAAGCAGTCCATACCACCACAGACAATCTTACCTTTCCTGTGTTGAAGTCATACAGCCTTACTAAGCAGTCCATACCACCACAGGCAATCTTACCTTTCCTGTGTTGAAGTCATACAGCCTTACTAAGCAGTCCATTCCACCACAGGCAATCTTACCTTTCCTGTGTTGAAGTCATACAGCCTTACTAAGCAGTCCATACCACCACAGGCAATCTTACCTTTCCTGTGTTGAAGTCATACAGCCTTACTAAGCAGTCCATTCCACCACAGGCAATCTTACCTTTCCTGTGTTGAAGTCATACAGCCTTACTAAGCAGTCCATACCACCACAGGCAATCTTACCTTTCCTGTGTTGAAGTCATACAGCCTTACTAAGCAGTCCATACCACCACAGACAATCTTACCTTTCCTGTGTTGAAGTCATACAGCCTTACTAAGCAGTCCATTCCACCACAGGCAATCTTACCTTTCCTGTGTTGAAGTCGAACAGCCTTACTAAGCAGTCCATTCCACCACAGGCAATCTTACCTTTCCTGTGTTGAAGTCATACAGCCTTACTAAGCAGTCCATACCACCACAGACAATCTTACCTTTCCTGTGTTGAAGTCATACAGCCTTACTAAGCAGTCCATTCCACCACAGGCAATCTTACCTTTCCTGTGTTGAAGTCGTACAGCCTTACTAAGCAGTCCATTCCACCACAGGCAATCTTACCTTTCCTGTGTTGAAGTCGTACAGCCTTACTAAGCAGTCCATACCACCACAGACAATCTTACCTTTCCTGTGTTGAAGTCATACAGCCTTACTAAGCAGTCCATTCCACCACAGGCAATCTTACCTTTCCTGTGTTGAAGTCGTACAGCCTTACTAAGCAGTCCATTCCACCACAGGCAATCTTACCTTTCCTGTGTTGAAGTCATACAGCCTTACTAAGCAGTCCATTCCACCACAGGCAATCTTACCTTTCCTGTGTTGAAGTCGTACAGCCTTACTAAGCAGTCCATACCACCACAGACAATCTTACCTTTCCTGTGTTGAAGTCATACAGCCTTACTAAGCAGTCCATACCACCACAGGCAATCTTACCTTTCCTGTGTTGAAGTCATACAGTCTTACTAAGCAGTCCATTCCACCACAGGCAATCTTACCTTTCCTGTGTTGAAGTCGTACAGCCTTACTAAGCAGGCAATCTTACCTTTCCTGTGTTGAAGTCATACAGTCTTACTAAGCAGTCCATTCCACCACAGGCAATCTTACCTTTCCTGTGTTGAAGTCATACAGCCTTACTAAGCAGTCCATACCACCACAGGCAATCTTACCTTTCCTGTGTTGAAGTCATACAGTCTTACTAAGCAGTCCATACCACCACAGGCAATCTTACCTTTCCTGTGTTGAAGTCATACAGCCTTACTTAGCAGTCCATACCACCACAGGCAATCTTACCTTTCCTGTGTTGAAGTCGTACAGCCTCACTAAGCAGTCCATTCCACCACAGGCAATCTTACCTTTCCTGTGTTGAAGTCGTACAGCCTTACTTAGCAGTCCATTCCACCACAGGCAATCTTACCTTTCCTGTGATGAAGTCGTACAGCCTTACTAAGCAGTCCATACCACCACAGGCAATCTTACCTTTCCTGTGTTGAAGTCATACAGCCTTACTAAGCAGTCCATACCACCACAGGCAATCTTACCTTTCCTGTGTTGAAGTCATACAGCCTTACTAAGCAGTCCATTCCACCACAGGCAATCTTACCTTTCCTGTGTTGAAGTCGTACAGCCTTACTAAGCAGTCCATTCCACCACAGGCAATCTTACCTTTCCTGTGTTGAAGTCGTACAGCCTTACTAAGCAGGCAATCTTACCTTTCCTGTGTTGAAGTCATACAGCCTTACTAAGCAGTCCATTCCACCACAGGCAATCTTACCTTTCCTGTGTTGAAGTCATACAGCCTTACTAAGCAGTCCATACCACCACAGGCAATCTTACCTTTCCTGTGTTGAAGTCATACAGCCTTACTAAGCAGTCCATTCCACCACAGGCAATCTTACCTTTCCTGTGTTGAAGTTGTACAGCCTTACTAAGCAGTCCATTCCACCACAGGCAATCTTACCTTTCCTGTGTTGAAGTCATACAGTCTTACTAAGCAGTCCATTCCACCACAGGCAATCTTACCTTTCCTGTGTTGAAGTCGTACAGCCTTACTAAGCAGTCCATTCCACCACAGGCAATCTTACCTTTCCTGTGTTGAAGTCATACAGCCTTACTAAGCAGTCCATACCACCACAGGCAATCTTACCTTTCCTGTGTTGAAGTCATACAGCCTTACTAAGCAGTCCATTCCACCACAGGCAATCTTACCTTTCCTGTGTTGAAGTCATACAGTCTTACTAAGCAGTCCATTCCACCACAGGCAATCTTACCTTTCCTGTGTTGAAGTCGTACAGCCTTACTAAGCAGTCCATTCCACCACAGGCAATCTTACCTTTCCTGTGTTGAAGTCATACAGTCTTACTAAGCAGTCCATTCCACCACAGGCAATCTTACATTTCCTGTGTTGAAGTCGTACAGCCTTACTAAGCAGTCCATTCCACCACAGGCAATCTTACCTTTCCTGTGTTGAAGTCATACAGCCTTACTAAGCAGTCCATACCACCACAGGCAATCTTACCTTTCCTGTGTTGAAGTCATACAGCCTTACTAAGCAGTCCATACCACCACAGGCAATCTTACCTTTCCTGTGTTGAAGTCATACAGCCTTACTAAGCAGTCCATACCACCACAGGCAATCTTACCTTTCCTGTGTTGAAGTCATACAGCCTTACTAAGCAGTCCATACCACCACAGACAATCTTACCTTTCCTGTGTTGAAGTCGTACAGCCTTACTAAGCAGTCCATACCACCACAGGCAATCTTACCTTTCCTGTGTTGAAGTCATACAGCCTTACTAAGCAGTCCATACCACCACAGGCAATCTTACCTTTCCTGTGTTGAAGTCATACAGCCTTACTAAGCAGTCCATTCCACCACAGGCAATCTTACCTTTCCTGTGTTGAAGTCATACAGCCTTACTAAGCAGTCCATACCACCACAGGCAATCTTACCTTTCCTGTGTTGAAGTCATACAGCCTTACTAAGCAGTCCATTCCACCACAGGCAATCTTACCTTTCCTGTGTTGAAGTCATACAGCCTTACTAAGCAGTCCATACCACCACAGGCAATCTTACCTTTCCTGTGTTGAAGTCATACAGCCTTACTAAGCAGTCCATACCACCACAGGCAATCTTACCTTTCCTGTGTTGAAGTCATACAGCCTTACTAAGCAGTCCATACCACCACAGGCAAAATACCTGCTGTCCTTGGATATGGCAACACATGAGACTGGCTATAAATCAAAAGGAAATTTATTAATGTGTTATTTCCATGTACATTTGTTAAGCAACAAGGGGTTAATGCATTATTTTAGTGAGAATAATATGTTTTTGTAGAGAAAGTCTGCCAAATGTCATGAGATCCAAAATATGATGGACTGAAAATAATTTGTCACTTAAAAGCATTGTCTGGAATTTCCAAAAGAAATCTGCACATGCTGAAAAATGACGAGAAATACTTGCAAATCATTCCTTACCATATCCTACCATCAATCCAAATTATATCTTATATTCTTCAAATGGAATGGATTTTATTTTTGTATCTACTCAAGCTTTAATTTTATTCCAGGTTGTTTTTGTTATGAAGCAAAAAAAGAAAAAAAGAGCTGTTTATGGTCCTTATCACTGGTAATGAGATCTTGTCATATTCCTTTCTTAATTTTCTAACTTTAAATGGTCCAAAAAAATGTAATACTGTTGCAACATGTAATTTTTTACCTGAGGAAGATTGCTTAGGGTCATATAACAGGGGTCAGCTGAGTTTGGTTTATTATTCCATGACATGTACCCTGTGGATGACAGATTACCACTCTGAACGGCTTTATAGACTGGTGATGTGTCTGGTTCATTTTTGGCTTGCTGCCAAGTCAAGGCTGGGTAACTACAGAATAAAATTGAGATTGAAACAGAACATTAATTTTTCTAATCTTATTAATATTTTCACTGCCTGTTATCTGACATTCACCATTTAAATACCAAGGTTTTTGCTATGTAATTAAATCAAGCCAAATAGAAATCCCTAATTAAGTCAAATTGATTAATTTAATGGTACCATTTTGAGAGGGTTGTCCCCCCTTTTCCGCCAAAAATTTGTTTTAGTACAGATTTTTTTCAAATTGGTCTGGAACACCCCCCCCTCCGCCACCCCATTTTGTCCACAGTAGACTGTATGTGAGATTTCTGAATCCGCCACTGACATTGAAGGCTCTGTCTGTTTTCTAATGTGAAGTGTAGCAGAAATGTAATGTGAAGTACATATATTCCACATCTAGTTTTCTTCTTTAATTTTTAACTAATCCGCCACTGACATTGAAGGCTCTGTCTGTTTTCTAATGTGAAGTGTAGCAGAAATGTAATGTGAAGTACATATATTCCACATCTAGTTTTCTTCTTTAATTTTTAACTAATCCGCCACTGACATTGAAGGCTCTTACTGTTTTCTAATGTGAAGTGTAGCAGAAATGTAATGTGAAGTACACATATTCCACGTCTAGTTTTCTTCTTTAATTTTTAACTAATCCGCCACTGACATTGAAGGCTCTTACTGTTTTCTAATGTGAAGTGTAGCAGGAATGTAATGTGAAGTACACATATTCCACGTCTAGTTTTCATCTTTAATTTTTAACTAATCCGCCACTGACATTGAAGGCTCTTACTGTTTTCTAATGTGAAGTGTAGCAGGAATGTAATGTGAAGTACACATATTCCACGTCTAGTTTTCTTCTTTAATTTTTAACTAATCCGCCACTGACATTGAAGGCTCTTACTGTTTTCTAATGTGAAGTGTAGCAGGAATGTAATGTGAAGTACACATATTCCACGTCTAGTTTTCTTCTTTAATTTTTAACTAATCCGCCACTGACATTGAAGGCTCTTACTGTTTTCTAATGTGAAGTGTAGCAGGAATGTAATGTGAAGTACACATATTCCACGTCTAGTTTTCATCTTTAATTTTTAACTAATCCGCCACTGACATTGAAGGCTCTTACTGTTTTCTAATGTGAAGTGTAGCAGGAATGTAATGTGAAGTACACATATTCCACGTCTAGTTTTCTTCTTTAATTTTTAACTAATCCGCCACTGACATTGAAGGCTCTTACTGTTTTCTAATGTGAAGTGTAGCAGGAATGTAATGTGAAGTACACATATTCCACGTCTAGTTTTCTTCTTTAATTTTTAACTAATCCGCCACTGACATTGAAGGCTCTTACTGTTTTCTAATGTGAAGTGTAGCAGAAATGTAATGTGAAGTACACATATTCCACGTCTAGTTTTCTTCTTTAATTTTTAACTAATCCGCCACTGACATTGAAGGCTCTTACTGTTTTCTAATGTGAAGTGTAGCAGGAATGTAATATGAAGTACACATATATTATATATTATATATTTTCGAGTACTGGAATATGTGTTGGAAAGACACAGTTTACATATTTCAAAAATTTGACAACGTTTGGCTGTTTCTTTAGAAATTGATAAATTTATCTGTTCGGTCATTGTTGTTTCTACTCCTAGCGTGTCTGATGAAGGTTAATCCAGAAAAGCGCTTCACACGCAGTGAAATTTTGCTTTTGTACATTTATTAAAATCATTTCAATATGTGGATCGTGTCCTTTTGGCACATATTCCATATTCTTTCGTTTTTAATATTCCACATCTAGTTTTCTTCTTTAATTCTTAACTAATCCGCAGCTGACATTGAAGGCTCTGTCTGTTTTCTAATCTGATTTGATTTTTAAGTTTACATATTCCAAATCTAGTTTTCTTCTTTAATTTTTAAATAACCAATTTTCTACGTTATTGTCTTACTTGTTCAGTATGTGTATCTGTCGGGACACAAACAGTTTAAACTCCTTCACTTCCTCTGTGTTCATTATCTTGTTCTGTTCACGTTCTGTCATCTTACTTGTCAATTCTACAATTTAAAAATATTCTGTGAAAGAAGTAAATAGGGACAAGTGTAACAGCATCATTTAATGGATTTTTGAATTTGAAGTTTTTAATTCTATTCATTCAAATATTTTTACACTGTGTATTACATTTCAAGGTTTGCTTTGGCCATGAAAACCACAATATTGGTCAAAAAGAACATTCACAAATGAACAATGGAAAATATCTTTGTAATCATCCATGAGTTGTGTGTCCAACCCCTGTAAGCTGACATTTGGTGTGTCCTTCACCATTTAACTGACCTGTGCATGTTTTATGGACACTGTGTCATGTACACTTATGCCACATCTTATTATTATTTTGTAGATATTTCTTTCCTTTATCTTGGTAATCATCCATGAGTTGTGTAGCCAACCCCAGCTGACATTTGGTGTGTCCTTCACCATTTATCTGACCTGTGCATGTTTTATGGACACTGTGTCATGTAAACTTATTCCACACCTCAATATTATCTCGTAGATACCTTTATCCTGGTAATCATCCATGAGTTGTGTAGCCAACCCCAGCTGACATTTGGTGTGTATAAAATCCAGATTACACAGTAGGTTCTTCAGCTCTCTAAACTCACTACAGTTTACCTGTAATTATACACAACACATTTCACACCTGTCTTAAAATAAACAACCAATCCCAAATTTAAGAATCCACAAATTGACACTTTTTCATCAAACCACAAAAATTGGTACCCATGAAAAAAAAATGAATCCACAGTAAACTCTAAAAAATGGTCCTCAATAGTTGTAAACCATTTGAATAAAACATCTAAATACATCCCTATTATAAAAATACCATTTTTACAAAAAAGAAATCTAGAAAACCTGAAATGTTAACTTCAATCTTCTACAAACACAGATTTTGATCTTTTCTCTGATTATCCAAACTTTTGCAGGTGAATACATCTGTAGCTGTATAACTTACCAGGTGATATGGAAGTTCTGTGAAAGCTCTTGGGTTAACTCCCTTGAAACTGTAGGACTTGTCTGGATCAGCTAACTGGAAAAAGTACCCTGGAAAATAAAGTAAATACATGTACTTGAATTTGTATGAAATTGTTAAGCTATAGCACTAAGCTATTTAAGAACCACAAATAATGGCTAAACCTGAAGAATTATGATTGCTGCCTCAAATTAAACCTCTGATTTTTTTTAATCTAAACAGTACATAGTATAGTATGCAGAACAGTTATCTGTTTAAAATTGCAAAAAAAGTCTCTTTCAATTTAGGCATCTTTAATTGTAACAACAGTTTTTTTGAAACAATATTTCAGGATTCCAATAAAAAGTGAGACAATGCCCACACTGGAAACAAATATTTGTTTTTATTCCTTAACATAGTAATATGCATAATATAAACTGTATTTGTTTTAGCAACAAGACCAATCGATGTCTGGCCCTGCGTTGCATGGCAAAATGTTGAACCCTGTACGTTTTAGGCCAAATATGGACAGTAAATAGTTTTTGACACTTGCATCCTATGGTGGACTGACAAAGCATATTAGTCACATGCAACCCAATTTACATGATTTATATAGACTGACAATGAATATATAGAAAAAAAAATTAAGATCCTTATATCTAACAAGAATATAAAACAAGAACTAAAGTTATTGTGGAAAACAAGTTAAAATATCATTTTTCCGCCCTTTTTGGCTCTTTATTTTAATACGAAAAAAGAGGGGACACCCAAAATCAACCTAATCCTTACTTTTATGGCAAGTAATGTAACTGTAAAGTTTCAAGGCATTTGGTTGACCTGAACAAAAGTTAGATTGTGAAAACAAATATAAAAGTTGCTTTTTTGGCCCTTTTTGGGACCCTTTTGTATAAGCAAAAAAAGAAGGGACACCCAAAATCAACCTAATCCTTCCTTTTATTGTTAGAAACATAACTGTAAAGTTTCATGGCCTTTGCTCAACCTGAACAAAAGTTATTGTGGAAACAAATATAAAAGTCACTTTTTTGGCCCCTTTAGGACCCCTAATTTCTAAACGGAAAAAGAGGGGACACCCAAAATCAGCCCATTCCTTCTTTTTGTAGTAAGTATCATTACTGTAAAGTTTCATAGCATTTTGTCAACCAGAACAAAAGTTATTGTGGAAACAAATAAAAAAATTGCCTTTTTGGCCCCTAATTTCTAAACCAAATTATA
The DNA here is from genome assembly GCA_963971305.1 of Arcuatula senhousia. NCBI lineage: Eukaryota > Metazoa > Mollusca > Bivalvia > Mytilida > Mytilidae > Arcuatula > Arcuatula senhousia. The sequence goes on from OZ020305.1 coordinate 1,483,808, forward strand.
AAATGATCCCAAAAGGGGAGGTGCACATCTTCAATATACCTGTAATCACTGTGTAAAATTTCAGAAAGATATAGTGTTTGGTTTTTGAGATTCAGATTACACAAGTCAGGCAGCCCATAGTGCGACGGACGGACAGACAGAGTGACCGGACTACTAGAATTATACTTTCATAGGAGGTTTTATCAGATACATACCTGCTAACAAACTATGGTATCTAGTTTCCAGCTCTGATCCCTTCATGTACCTCTGTCTCACAGCAGTATCAATGTCTTTGTGAGCCAGTGTTAATCGACTGTTCCTAAAACAAAGACAATATATTCATAGAAACATTCAAATCTTCTTAAAATGTAAGCCAGTATTAGTGTACTGACCCAAAACAATGGTAATATTATTAGAGAAACATTCAAACCATCTTTACTTAAGCAATCCCTTTACAAGTCACCCATGTATATTTAGACTATATTCATAAAAACATTCAAGTTACATGTATCTGAAATTTGAGATAGCACTGCACTTTCATGATTACTTTTCGTGGGGTATAAATATTCATGGTTTTCATAAGTGACCTTTACCCATGAAATTTGAAATCCCATGAAAAGGAAATTTAACATGGATCAGTATTTTGCAAACTTCAGATAAAACAAGTAATACTGTGAGCGAGCTCACAAAAGGATAACCCCGCTTAATATTGGACTCTCAAGTCCAGTTATCTCCCCTCAATGATAACCGAGAGCAATATAAAGTCTTCATGCAAATCTACAGATGATGTACTTCCTTCATGTAAAGTTTCATCAAAATCCATCAAGCAGTTTAGGAGGAGTTGCGCTTACAGGGTTCCCATTGAATAATGTATTTAAAAAGTGTAAGTCCAATTATCTCCCCTGAATGATGTCTGATTGCGATGAAAATTCTTCATGCACATCTACATATGATGTACTTCCTTCATGTAAAGTTTCATCAAAATCTTTCATGTGGTTTAGGAGGAGTTGTGCTTTCGAGGTCTCCCATTGTATAATGTATTTTAAAAGTCTAAGTCCAATTATCTCCCCTGAATGATGTCCGAATGCGATGAAAATTCTTCATGCACATCTACATATGATGTACTTCCTTCATATCAAGTTTCAACAAAATCTTTCAAGAGGTTTAGGAGGAGTTGCGCTTACAAGTTATGTGGCAAACGGACAGACAGACAGACAGACAGGGTGTTTCCTTTACACCCCCCAAACTTTGTTTGAAGGGGGTATAAAAAAATTAAGAATCCACAAATAGAACCTTTCCCATCAAACCACGAAAATTACTACCCATCAATCTGAAGAATTATTCTACTGTTCCTAGAACATCCATCTTGATTTTTATAGCTTACAAACTATCCGTAGGATTCAGAAATGTCTCAAGTGACCGTCTTAGATCTGAAGAGAGCTGAATATTTCTAATGTCATCCATCTTGATTGATTGATTGATTGACTGACTTACCAACTATCCGTAGGATTCAGAAATGTCTCGAGTGACCGTCTTAAATGACCAAACACAGCTGTAGGCAACATCTGATCTGGGGAGAGATGAATATTTCTAACATCGTCCATCTTGAATCTACCTGTATCTATCAGACCATGTAAACTGAGGAGATCATGTAATTCTTCTACTTCCAAACCTGCAAGAGATAAAAACAGGGCATGTGAACAGACAAAGTGACAGACAGACAGACAGAGCACAATCAATGATTTTCTCAATCTGCTACAATTTTTCTATGACAAAACAACTAAATGAACCAATTTTTAAATCTGTACCCTATTCTCAACATGCAGTCAAAACTGAAATTAACAGTGCCCTTATTTAAAGACTCAAAGCTCCATTTTATATGACATCACAATATGTCTTAATTGATACATTAAACACTATATCTTACAAAACATACAGAATGTAAGCAAACATCCTTGTCCAATTAAGGAGATACGCACCTGAAAATAAAAGTTATTAAATGTTCCTAACAAGTGTGGCCACTAAAAGTATGTCTCGCCTGCCGGCACCATCGCTAAAATCAACTACCTAAGCTTTCATTTCTTGATATAAACACAAAGTGTCAGTATACCTAATAACAGATGCCTAGTTATTGTACTTTTCAAGCAATCCATTGTCCACACAAGTATTACAAAAAGTTTTCTGTCTGACAAAAACCTAAGTTCACAGAGTCACTGGAGTGTAAAAATGGGGTCATGGTCACATGGCATGGTGACAGTTGCGTTGTCCATAACTGCAACTGTCTGTTTACCCAATATCAGATGCCTAGCTATTATAACTTTTCAGCAATTCATCGTCCATAAAAGTCTTACAAAAAAGTTTTTCGGCCTGAAAAAGACCGAAGTTCACAGATTCACTGGAGCGTGAAAATGAGGTCAGGGTCACACGGCATGGTGACAGTTGCATAGACCATAACCTGAACTGTCTGTATACTAAATATCAGATGCCTAGCTATTATACTTTTCAAGCAATTCATCGTCCACAAAAGTCTTACAAAAAAGTTTACAGCCTGAAAAAAGACCGAAGTTCACAGAGTCACTGGAGCGTGAAAATTGGGTCAGGGTCAAACGGCATGGTAACAGTTGCGTAGACCATAACCTGAACTATCTGTATATCAAATATCAGATGCATAGCTATTATACTTTTCAAGCAATTCATTGTCCACAAAAGTCTTACAAAAAAGTTTACGACGCCGCCGCCGCTGCCGTCGCCACCGCCGGAAAGTAATACCTATGTCTCGCCTTCCGCAACTATTCGTCGCAGGAGAGACAAAAATTGTCTCTTTTGTTAGAACAAGACCAATTGATGTCTGGCCCTGCTTCGCAGGGCAAAACATTGAACCCTCTACATTCTAGGCCCAATATGGACAATCAAAATATTTTGACAGTTGCATCCTATGGTAGACTTACGAAGCATATTTGTCACATATGCCACCCAATATTGTAAAAATAGACAAAAAAAATAGTTTCTATTTTTTTCCCTTTTGGTCCCCTTATTGCTAAACAGAAAAGGTGGGTCAAGAAAAATTGTATCCTCCATTTTGTATCCATTATATGACCAAAACTAACTAGTAAAAAAAAAATCTAAATCGGTTCATAAATAAAAAATGTCGCATTTTTGCCCCTTTTGGGCCCCTCGTTTCTAAACAAATGGAGAGGGGACACCCAAAATCATCCCCACCCTTTAATTTATGGTGAGTAACACTACTGTAAAGTTTCATAGCATTTGGTCAACCAAAACAAGTTATTGTGGAAACAAAAAGTTGCTTTTTTTGTCACCTTTAGGACCCTTAGTTTTTAATCAACAAAAGTCAGCCCAATCCTTCTTTTTATGGTAAGTAACATTACTGTAAAGTTTCATAGCATTTGGTCAATCAATACAAAAGTTATTGTGGAAAAAATTTTAAAAGTCGCTTTTTTTTGCCCCTTTTGGGCCTCTAATTTCTTAACGAAAAAAGAGGGGACACCCAAAATCAGCCCAACCCTTTCTCTTATGGTAAGTAACATTACTGTAAAGTTTCTTAGCATTTGGTCAACCAGAACAAAAGTTATTGTGGAAACAAATAAAAAAGTCACTTTTTTGGTCCCTTTAGGACCCCTAATTTCTTAACAAAAAAAGAGGGGACACCCAAAATTAGCCCAACCCTTTCTTTTATGGTAAGTAATATTACTGTAAAGTTTCATAGCATTTGGTCAACCAGAACAAAAGTTATTGTGGAAAAAATTAAAAAGTCGCTTTTTTGGCCCCTTTTGGGCCCCTAATTTCTAAACGAAATAATAAAATGACCCCAAAAGGGGCGGTGCACATCTTCGATATATCTGTAATCACTGTGTAAAATTTCAGAAAGATCTAGTGTTTGGTTTTTGAGATTCAGATTACACAAGACAGGCACTCCATAGCGGGACGGACGGACAGACGGACAGACGGACAGACGGATGGAGTGACCCGACTACTAGACCTGCTTTCGCCTTTGGCGACGCAGGTAAAAATCTAAATAAAGTAAAATCAAAGAAAAAAAAATCATATGTACATGAGTTGGTTTTAAAGATATGAGGGTTTAAAAAATGGCAGGAAATTGGACTCCCCTGGATTTTTTATTGTAATAACATTGAAACAGTTTTTGATCTAATAAGCATGGAAATAATAATTAAATCTTGCTGAAATTTGTTATATGTAATTAATGAGACATGATATTAGAAATAAAAAGCTTCGCCGAGCGCAGCATGATAAGACGGCTGCATGTTAAACCCTGTACGTTTTATGCCCAATATGGATAGTCAATTGCTCTGGACACATGCAGCCCATGGTGGACTGACAAAGGTTTTTGACACATGCAGCTTTTGGTGGACTTTCCACTTACAATTTAAAAGGAATTATTTTTTTTCGAAAGGAGATTAAAACAAGTAATACTGTGAGCGAGCTCACAAAAGGATACCCCCCGCTTCATATTGGACTCTGTACTGTAAAAGACAAATCTCAAGTCCAGTTATCTCCCCTCGATGATAACCGAAAGCAATACAAATTCCTCATGCACATGTACAGATGATGTTCTATCTTCATGTAAAGTTTCAACAAAATCCATCCAACGCTTTAAGAGGAGTTGCGCTTACGAGGTTGCTCTTTGAATAATGTATTTAAAAAGTCTAAGTCCAATTATCTCCCCTGAATGATGTCTGATTGCAATGAAAATTCTTCATGCACATCTGCATATGATGTTCTTCCTTTAGGTAAAGTTTCATCAAAATCCTTCAAGCCTTTAAGGAGGAGTTGTGCTTAAGAGGTTTCCCATTGTAAAATGTATTTAAAAAGTCTAAGTCCAATTATCTCCCCTGAATGATGTCTGATTGCGATGAAAATTCTTCATGCACATCTACATATGATGTACTTTCTTTATGTAAAGTTTCATCAAAATCCTTTTAGTGGTTTAGGAGGAGTTGCGCTTACGAGGTCTCCCATTGAAAAATGTATTTAAAAAGTCTAAGTCCAATTATCTCCCCTGAATGATATCCAAGAGCAATGAAAATTCTTCATGCACATCTACATATGATGTACTTTCTTCATGTAAAGTTTCATCAAAATCCTTTTAGCGGTTTAGGAGGAGTTGCGCTTACAAGGTCTCCCATTGAAAAATGTATTTAAAAAGTCTAAGTCCAATTATCTCCCCTGAATGATATCCAAGAGCAATGAAAATTCTTCATGCACATATACATATGATGTACTTCCTTGAGGTAAAGTTTCATAAAAATCCTTCAAGCAGTTTAGGAGGAGAAGCACTTACGAGTTATGTGGACAGACGGACAGACAGACGGACGGACGGACAGACAGACAGGGTGTTTCCTATATACCCCCCAAACTTCGTTTGCGGGGGGTATAATAAGACCAAAAATTTTCCATTTTGGCCCTAATTACATAATAGGGGGAAAAAAGGGTGGTTGCAAAAAGTAATTCTCAATTTTGTATCCACTATTTGACAAGACCAAACATGCAAAAAAAATTTTCAAAATCGGATCATAAGTAAAAAAGTTTTGATTTTGGTCCCTTTTGGCCCCTCATAACATAATAAGGGGAAAAAGGGGAGGGGGTGTCGCAAAAATTGATTCTCAATTTTGTATTGCTATTGGACAAGTGCAAACATGCAAAAAAAATTCAATATCGGACAACTGACATAAAAGTTTCGATTTTGGCCCCTTTTGGTCCCTAATTACATAACGGGGAAAAAGGGGGCCTGCAAAAGTTCATCAGGTTCATTCTTTTATTGTAAGAAACATTCTTCACAAATTTCACAGCAATAAGCCAGCTAGAAACAATTTAGTTATGGTGGAAACAATAAACTATTTAAATTTTTTTGCCCCTTTTCGGCACCTAATTTCGAAAACAAAAAAAGGGGGACCCCCAAAATCAATCCCATTCACCCTTTTTTGTCAAAAAACATTAATGCTAAAGTACAAAGCAATCGGATAACTAAAGTTATCGTGGCAACAAACATATAAGAAGCATTTTTTGCCCCTTTTTGGCCCCTAATTTGGAAACCAAAACAGGTTGGACCCCCAAAATCAATCCCATCCATCCTTTAATAGTAAGGAATACCATTGTGAAATTTCATTGCTTTCGGATTTCTAGAACTAAAGTTATCGTGTATACACTAAAGTTAACAGACAACGACGACAACGACGACAACATCATACCATTATACGTCCGCAAATTTTTTGCGGTCGTATAAAAATGAAAAGAAAATAGGGGGTCAATGGGAAAAATAATTCCCATGCTTTTTAATGGATAAAAGCAGAGGATATAGAAAAATATTCAAAGTAATCAAAACCACAGGATCTCCTTAAGTTAAGATTCAATCATATTATTACAGTGCATTCAATAGAACATTTAAAAAAATACCCCCCCAAAAAACATTTAATCAAATGAATTGTAATGGATTTGAAATTCAAACATACATAAAATATACATGTTACCAAAAAAAGGAGAATGACAATAAAGCAACCCTTCTTTATCAAAGATTTAATAACTCTAATAGTATGCTATCAAAAGAACATTACGAGCTTTTTAAACATTTAATAAATCTGTAGGTAAGACAAGGTCATGTAACACTAGAATTTTATCATTGACTGGTTATCTATAACCACTGGTGATCAATACCCAAAGCAAATGCCCTACAAACTTAATTGAAAATGCATTCATTGAATCATTGTGATTGTCATTTTAAACATTTAACGAAAATGAATTCTAAAAAGAGGACAAGGTCATGTAACACTAGAACTTCCTTATCGACTCGGTTGTCAATACACAAAATGCAAACATTATCAAAACAAAATTTATACTAACTTCCAGGTGAATAATTCAAATATCACTATATGTAATAATATAATCTAAAATGGAATGAAATTGTTGGATCTCAACAGAAGAGACTGTAAACATATAATACTCTTTGATTTGTCACATAAGAAAAGGTAAATAATAATTGTTTTTTCTATAGTGGGGGGATCAAGAAATATTTTCTTCCAATTTTCTTCTATCTTTATAAATACATGTAATGAGATGCTCTCCATATAAATATTAAATATATTTTTACTGTAGTATAATAAAACAAAGTTAAAAATTGTCCAGAAGGGGGGGGGGGCATAAAAAACATTTATGTCATATGCTGGTATAATCATGAACATGGGAAATAGTGATTCAAACAACATTTAAATTAAATAAGTCAATGTTAATAAACAGGTAAAGATAAATATCTACATTTCCATTTTAGTATTATAAAATTATAAATCAATTGTCTTCTCTGTGGCATATTCACAAGAGAAGGGTAGGAGGTTCTGTTTGAGGGTTTGAGACTTAGGTCATTTTTGCAAATTTAATAGGTAGAAATTGGCATGTCCTCCTTTCACTCGCTATACTTTTTGGTTCAATTGCAGTTTTTATTATTAGAATAGACTTTTAAAGACAATGCTCTCTTTCAGATCCCAGCCATGGCCTCCATGTGTAGTGTATGTCCTAAAGGAGAGAAAACATCGACACCATCCACCTGGTGCCCAGATTGTAATGACCTGCTATGTAAATCTTGTACCGGTCATCATTCACGTTCTTCTGCTACAAGAAATCACAAGGTAATATCGTATGAAGATTATCAAAAATTACCATCCTTTATTTTGAAGATAAGGCCTTACTGTACCAAGCACAACCAAAGATATAGTGAGTTCTGTAGACACCATGATACACCGATCTGTATCACATGTCTTAAAAAGGATCACAGGAGATGCGAGGACATTCCAAAAATAGAGGACATAGTTCACAAGGTAAAACATTCTGTGCTGTTTGAGGATACAATGTTAGAGATGGAAACCAAATGTGGAACTCTGAAACAAATTGCTGATGACAGAAACAAAAATCTTAAAGAGTTAAACAAAACACACAAGAAAATGAAAGCAGGGTTTGAGAAAACGATTGACAGTTGGATTAAACACCTGACAAACTTGAAAGACAAAACACTTTCTGAAATGGATATTATGTATAATAAATTGGACAATGACATATCTAATATAATAAAAACAGTTCAATCCAAGGAGAAAGAACTTCGTGTCATACTGAACCAGAAGGAAGATATCTTGAAGTACGCATCTAATTTTCAGACATTTATTGGGATTAAAGAAATAGAGAACCTTGTTAATGAAGCTGACATTAATCTCAATGAACTCTCAAATGATGAAAAACTTATGGAGTATAACCTAAAATTCCAAGTCAAAGAGACCATTGAGGAGATGATCAGTGGTATCCAGTCCCTGGGAGACATCCAAGTCACCAAAAGCCCATCAGTGATACCTATACATAAGACTGGAGCCAGATATCTAGAGGCCGTGAAAGTGGTACAGACATCAGCACCTGTACAGCTCCACCTTCAACAGACCATTAAACTGGATAGGAATCATAAGTACTATGGCTGCTGTACATTACCTAGTGGACTGGTGGTGATTGCTGATAATGGTGACTTGGGTGGTAATGACTGTAAGATATTAATACATAACTCTAATGGATCACTAAGATCCACCATCAACTTTGATAGGAGTGAGGGGGTAGATGATGTGACACCAGTAGATGATCATCATGTTGCTGTGTCACATCCTGACTCTGGCACTATCTCCATTATAGATGTAGATAGTGACCAGGTGGTGAAGAAGGTAAAGGTAGGAGGGAAAGTTACAGGGTTGTGTTGTAGAGAAAGAGATATAGTGTGTTGTGTGTCAGGTAAAGGTCTAGTCAGAGTGAATGTTGACAGTGGTAAGGTAGAGACAGTGGTGGAGGATGAGAATGTTGATTGGGGATCACATGTAGAGGTAAGTAACAGTCTCATATGTTACACATGTACTAGTAATAACACAGTTACTGTACTGGATACTCAATACAATGTTATCTTTACATACAAAGATGAGACCATACTAAAATATCCTACAGGTGTGACAATAGATGACCACAGTAACATCTTTGTCACAGGGTCCTGGTCTCACAATCTAATAATGATCTCTAGTGATGGTAAGTCATGTCATCAGTTACTAGGTAAGGATGATAGATTGTATAATCCTACTGCTGTACACTATGACAGAAGTACAATGAAATTGGTGGTGGTTAATGTTTATGGACCTGCTTTTGTATACTCTGTAGGGTAAGTATCAGTCTGATCAGTAGTGAGAGAGTGTTGTAGGGAGAGATATATAACAAGATAAAATGGACAGGATACAGGAGATTTTTTATAAGTAGGTTCTGTATGATAGAGTTGTTTTATTTTATTTTGAATTATTTTGATATTTGATATGTAAATGTGGTTTAGCAATATTGATCATTGGTTTTTGATTTTTTCAAAAAATGTATTTTGATTTTATTCCTTTTTGTTTGACTTACATCTCCATCACATTATATTATTTGCAGAACTTGTATATTCTATTTCAACACAGTTTGTAATCTTTATTTTTTGTAGAACATGTATATTTTATTTTAACACAGTTTGTAATCTATATTATTTGTAGAAATTGTATATTTTATTTTAACACAGTTTGTAATCTATATTATTTGTAGAACTTGTATATTCTATTTCAACACAGTTTGTAATCTTTATTTTTTGTAGAACTTGTATATTTTATTTTAACACAGTTTGTAATCTTTATTTTTTGTAGAACTTGTATATTTTATTTCAACACAGTTTGTAATCTTTAAATGGCTGTTTTCCATTGTGGATATTTAAAATATACGTTTATAATGTAGGTTGTGTCGCGTACACTTATTCCACATCTCATTTTCTTCTATTTACATGTAACTTGTTTCTTTATATGTATGGATTATGTTTATTTTTTACAATATTGTGAACAAGATATTTTGACACATTTATGTGTTTTCATGTGTGTGTGTGTTTTTTTTTATAACAAATCAATACAAAAAACATATGCTGTTTTTTTTTGTTCAAAAAAATATATATGACTTTTTTCATTTTCGTGTTAGTCTGTAATTCTTTTTTATATTTGTAAATGATTTGTTTTACCACAATTTAATGTTTTATTGACATTGTGGACAATATGTTTTTGATACTATTTAAAACTAGGCCATGTTATGAATATATTTTTAAACTATATGCAATTTGTAGTTCTTGTTTTTATAATTTACAACTGAGTGAATCACTTTATGTGGTGTTTGTTTTTTGTTCCTTTATTCTCGAAGAGTTATAGTTTCTTCTCTTCACAATATTTTACAGAATATTTATCTCAATGATATTTTAACATTTTTCACATTAAACATGTGATTCAAACAAAACTTTTTCTAGTATCAAATCTTTTGTATTAAATGTTATACAATACTATTAAGGAGTCTGTGTGAACTGACATTGTGTGAAATTAGTAATCAGCACAATAAACATGATAAAAATAATTAAAATTGTTACATTTATTAAATCTGCCAATATGCAAAAATTGGAAAGCTATTCAATGGTAACTCCTGCACTCAATAATTAAGGTGTAGTTTGAATGGAAAAAAAATGAAAAGAGAATACACCAAAGCATAGATACATTTAATATCAAAAAGCTGGTATGACTGAGGTTGACAGAAATATCAATGGGGCATTGGAATGTCAGAATTCCTAAAGGGCAAAGACAAAATCAGTCAACACAAACAAAAACAAAATCAAGGAAAAAACAACTGAACAGCAGTCTGCAAACTTAAGTCATAACAAGATTGAACTCAGGTGCTCCCAAAGGGTGAGCAGTTCCTGCTTGTTGCAACCACCATGTTGCTACTGGTCAATTTAGCTTATCTTATCCAATAAAAGAGGACAAAATAAAGGATTGGGTCCATGGGACACAGATGCTCCCACGTGGCCCCAAACAGGAAGTAGATGTCCAACAGACCTGGCAGTTGCTTATGGCAAACAGTTTGTCATACTGAACCATCCTACTAAGTTTCAAATCATTCCCATGTATGGTTTCTGAGAAAAGCTTGATAGAAATTTTTAAGTAAATTTTCATATCAGCTTAATCCCAAACAGGAAGTAGAGGTCTGACAGACCTGAAAGTAGCTTAGGACATACAGTTTGTCATACTGAACCATCCTACCAAGTTTCAAATCATTCTCATGTACATTTACAAAAATTTTCTATTTTTGGATATCAAAAAGTCCAAGTCAACCCAGAAAACAGGAAGTGGATGCCGACTGACCTGAAAGAGGAAGGCACGATACCACTCATCATGAAAAGCTATATACCAAATTTGAAATCAATCCCTTCAGTAGAAGCTGAGAAAACTGTTATGAAAGTTTGTTACAGATGGACAGACAAGGTGATTGCAATATAGCCCTCTCTTTAGATTTAGGAGTGGGGGTATAACAAGGATAAGTCTGAAAGACATAATGCCCCATCTTGCAACATTTGGGACACTTACGCACCATGTAGCTGAGAAAACTGCAACAAATATATGAACAGACAGACTGAGGAACAGACCTTTGTCAAGGGTAAAACATTATACTCCCCTATTCTTAGAATTTGTGGTATTCAATGGTCCCCTATTATTAGAAGAGGTGGTAATACACAGATGTCAAGAGAGAATAACCATGTCCTGAATAAGACCAACAAGACATTTATACAAAACAAGAGGCTCCCAAGAACTAAAACTAAAATAAATGACTTAATATTCAATGAACATTAACATGATAAGAGCAAACAAAAGTTTTTATTAAATAATGAAAAAAATTTAAAAAATTAATTTTCACTTTACATTTACAACATTTTAACCTTTGATGGACTATAACCCAATAAAGAAGGCATCTAGCAACTTTCTCCTATTGACGACTTTTTATAAAGCCTCTTTAGCCTATTGAAAGATTCATTAAACCCTATAGGGAGATCATCTAACAACTTTGACCTCATGAGGATTTATATTATAGTTGTCGAAAATCCTTCAGAATTACTCTGCTGGAGATATAGGACTGCCACTCAAAGTTCTGTTTTAGCCATGATGACTTTATAAGCTAATCAATCACAAGTCAAAAACACAGAAATCAGTTTTATAATTATAAATTCTGAACAAGGATATGAGACAAAATGCCACATCAGAGGACAGAGGAATGGATAGACGGACTGACAGACATAGGACCTGCACACCATATTCCCCCTTCTTTTGTAGATGGGGCACAAAAATTCCATTCAAAAGTTTTATTGAAGACATTTGAAAAGAGCAACAAAGAGGTTACAGATATACAATGGATGCTTAGTGATGACAAAAGCTTTTTCAATCCCCTAAAACAAATGTTTAATATTACAAACTAGAATGGCTGTCTTCCCTGGAAGAAGTATGCCTCCTCCATCTTAAATTAAAGTTTGTTTTTGCCTACAAAAACGATGTCTCCCCCCGTTTCCCCAAAAAGTTCTAAGTTCAAAGGACCATAACTCCCACAAACATTTGAGAATCAAAATTTCCTGATAATATGCACAACTACATATGATGTTCTTCCTATATACCAAGTTTCATTGAATTCGATTCAGTAGTTTCAGAGGAGTTGCACTGACAAGATGAAAAATGAGGATTTTCAGCAATTTTCTAAGTTCAAAGGGCCGTAACTCCTACAAAAATTTGAGGATCAAAATTTCCTGGTAATATGCACAACTACATATGGTGTCCTTCCTGTATACCAAGTTTCGTTGAATTTGGTCCAGTAGTTTCAGAGGAGTTGCGCTTACAAGATGATAAATGAGGATTTTCAGCAATTTTCTAAGTTCATATAGGGCCGTAACTCCTACAAAAATTTGAGGATCAAAATTTCCTGGTAATATGCACAACTACATATGGTGTCCTTCCTATATATCAAGTTTCATTGAATTCAGTTCAATAGTTTCAGAGGAGTTGCGCTGACAAGATGATAAATGAGGATTTTCAGCAATTTTCTAAGTTCAAAGGGCCATAACTCCCACAAAAATTTGAGGATCAAAATTTCCTGGTAATATGCCCAACTACATATGGTGTCCTTCCTATATACCAAGTTTCATTGAATTTGGTTCAGTAGTTTCAGAGGAGTTGCGCTGACAAACTTTGTGACGGACAGACGGACGGACAGGCGGACGGACACGACAAAAACAATATGTCTCCACACAAAAGTGGGGGAGACATAAATATTCTGTAAACAGGAAGTAGATGAGGTATGGATATTAAATCACTTTAAACAATATGGTACTATGAAAGATGCCACATGCCAAATATCAAGAAGCTGTGGCATGTAGTAGCCCAGAAAACTGCGACAGAAATTTTTGTGATGCCGCAGGATGGCGCTACATGGCGGATAGTGTCAAAGTGACTCCTAAAGGTTGACTTTCAACACAGTGCAGGTGACATAACAATAGTTTCCTGAATTACTTGTTTTTGTACCAAATACTTACCATTTCTGGAACACACAAGCAGTGAGATTGCTGTAGAAACTAGATCAAGACCTAAATCAGTCTCCAGTCTAGAAAGCACTTCCTGTAGTAAGGCAGGGGTGGTGTGTGGGAGAGACTTCAGTTTGGCACTGATCTAAAAATAGAAATTAACTTCAATTCACTTAAATGACATCAAAATTTTTAATCTATAAAACAAGAACATGGCTTTATGCAAATTTTTTTAAGTACTGTTTACAGTCAATAAACTAAATTTGCAGAGAAATTTTCAAATAAAATTTTTCATAATTCCGAAGTTTAAATACATGTACTTACTCTTTCAAAAACTCCAAACACTCTGAGCTCTTCACAAGCCAACTTCAAAAACAGTGGGTTAGCTCCCTCTCTCTTGGAAAGTAGTAACTTCATCTGAGAAAAGAAAGAATAGTAAAGAAATTTTTAGTGTTTCATCTGAGAAAGAGAAATTGAAATTTAAAGATCAAAGCTAACACAATGTTAAAACATTACTGGTTACCGTATTGTGTGTGGGCATTCATATTCAGAATCAAATGAAGAGTAAAACAAGATGTTCATTTAGAATTTGATGTTCCACCATACAACATGGTTTTTTTTCTTTTTTCCATCATCCCTGAACCACGAATATTTTTATTTGTTTATATGTTGATTCATTTATTTTCGTGGGAACCAATTTTCATTCTTAGATAAAAATTGATGATTTTATGGATTCTAAATTTGTGGTTCTGAAGTCTGCAGTATACAGATCAATGTTAAATTTCCTATTCTTTGGGGATTTGTCAAGTGTTTTCCTGTATGCTGACAGATATTTTATGACAGACAGACACAACTTAATAACTGATCTAAAAAGACATATGTGGATTCATTTATTTTCATAGGTATCAATATTCATGGTTTCTCCTAAAAGAAGATTTAATTTGATTTTTTTATTTTGTGGATTGTACATGTTGCTGAATGTCATCAATGAAAAATCTCGGTTAGATTCTTATTTTGTAGTTGATTTACAGTTGAAAAGTGATACAGAGCAAAACAATGCAACCACAGTTGAATGAAGTTTGTCCAGTGTTGTCCTGAGTGCTTACAGATTCTTTTTCAACAGTCAGACCGACAGACAGACTAATGAACTGATGTAAAACAGACAAGGTACCTGATTATTAAATGGGGATTCGTCCAGTGTCTTCCTGTGAGCTGACAGATTTTTTCTCACAACTTCTGCTTTGTCCCACATATCTAGTGGTCCCACACTGACGTTGACAGACTTTAATCTCTTCAGTGACTGGTGGAATTTTCCATCCTCTAAAGCACTGATGACAAAGATCACATTCTGTAAAAGAAGTTAGTTTAGTTAAGCCTGAATGATGAAGCAGATATGACTAAAAAAATAATCACGTCTTATTAAAACATAAGAATATAAAAACTTCTTTTCTGTTTTTACTTTAATGTATAGTTATAACATCAGTGGCAGGGTTTAGCATCCAGTCCAGTGGCGGATCCACAAATTCTGAAAAGAGGGGGCCAACTGACTAGCCTAAGAAGGGGCCCACTTTCGTCACGCTTCAATGATTTCCCATATATTCAACCAAATTTTGCCGCCAAAAGGTGGGGGGGCAGGGCCCTCCCCTGGATCCGCCTATGCAGTCCAATACACCAAAGTACTGGTAGATGAGAAAGTGCTTTCAATTAGGGGGTATGATATTACCTTAGGGACAGGGTTTGGTATCCAGTCCAAGGTGTTGGGTAAGAAGGTGTTTCCATTAGGGGGGTATGTTATTACCTTAGGGACAGGGTTTGGTATCCAGTCCAAGGTACTGGGTAGGAAGGTGTTTTCCATCAGGTCCAGCCCGTCCATAAAGACTACCACAGGGGACCCAGACAAACTGCTGGCCTCTTCTAACAGCTCGCCAAACTTCTGCACTATATTCCTGATAAAAAGGATCAAAACATTTAATTTGGGATTATTTTTTTTAAAAATGATATGAACTAAAACAATTTGTTTTTTGACTTTATGCCTATAGGATCTCAAAACATAGATTTTCAAACAATATTCTATATTAAACAGAAATTTTTGAAAAAACATTGTTTTTAACTAGTTTTAAGAGACCTAAACATCATACACATTATACTAAATAGAATTTAATGGTAGGGAATTCTCAAATTATACAAACTGTCACAATGAAGTCTTTTATTACTCAATTGATAAAAGGACATCTTTAGCTTTTCCATTACCAAACACAAAACTCCTTTTTTTTTAAACATGGTCACACCAACGAAACAAATTTATAACAGGATGTCAAATAAATGCTTACTTGTAATCCTCTGGTATTTCTGAGGTCAGACCAAACTGTCTCCTGATTTCATAACAAAGTCTCTTCAGGGTGGCAAAGATGTTGGTAGATCCTGGTGCAGCCCCTACGATATGTACCAAGAGGTTCCCAGGACTGTCACACTGGTTAGAATCCTTGTAGGCATTCACTAACGAGGCCTGTAAATAATGAGAGAAAGAGAAATAAACAAGAGGTTCCAGGGACTGTCACACTGATTAGAGTCCTTGTAGGCATTCACCAACGAGGCCTGTAAATAATGAGAGAAAGAGAAATAAACAAGAGGTTCCCGGGACTGTCACACTGGTTAGAATCCTTGTAGGCATTCACCAACGAGGCCTGTAAATAATGAGAGAAAGAGAAATAAACAAGAGGTTCCCGGGACTGTCACACTGGTTAGAATCCTTGTAGGCGTTCACCAAAGAGGCCTGTAAATAATGAGAGAAAGAGAAATAAACAAGAGGTTCCCAGGACTGATACACTGGTTAGAATCCTTGTAGGCATTCACTAACGAGGCCTGTAAATAATGAAAGAAAGAGAAATAAACAAGAGGTTCCCGGGACTGTCACACTGGTTAGAATCCTTGTAGGCATTTACTAAAGAGGCCTGTAAATAATGAGAGAAAGAGAAATAAACAAGAGGTTCCCGGGACTGTCACACTGGTTAGAATCCTTGTAGGCGTTCACCAAAGAGGCCTGTAAATAATGAGAGAAAGAGAAGTAAACAAGAGGTTCCAGGGACTGTCACACTGATTAGAATCCTTGTAGGCATTCACTAACGAGGCCTGTAAATAATGAGAGAAAGAGAAATAAACAAGAGGTTCCCGGGACTGTCACACTGGTTAGAATCCTTGTAGGCATTTACTAAAGAGGCCTGTAAATAATGAGAGAAAGAGAAATAAACAAGAGGTTCCCAGGACTGTCACACAGGTTAGAATCCTTGTAGGCATTCACTAACGAGGCCTGTAAATAATGAGAGAAAGAGAAATAAACAAGAGGTTCCCGGGACTGTCACACTGGTTAGAATCCTTGTAGGCATTCACTAACGAGGCCTGTAAATAATGAGAGAAAGAGAAATAAACAAGAGGTTCCCGGGACTGTCACACTGGTTAGAATCCTTGTAGGCATTCACTAAAGAGGCCTGTAAATAATGAGAGAAAGAGAAATAAACAAGAGGTTCCAGGGACTGTCACACTGATTAGAGTCCTTGTAGGCATTCACCAACGAGGCCTGTAAATAATGAGAGAAAGAGAAATAAACAAGAGGTTCCCGGGACTGTCACACTGGTTAGAATCCTTGTAGGCATTCACTAAAGAGGCCTGTAAATAATGAGAGAAAGAGAAATAAACAAGAGGTTCCCGGGACTGTCACACTGGTTAGAATCCTTGTAGGCGTTCACCAAAGAGGCCTGTAAATAATGAGAGAAAGAGAAGTAAACAAGAGGTTCCCGGGACTGTCACACTGGTTAGAATCCTTGTAGGCATTCACTAACGAGGCCTGTAAATAATGAGAGAAAGAGAAATAAACAAGAGGTTCCCGGGACTGTCACACTGGTTAGAATCCTTGTAGGCATTTACTAAAGAGGCCTGTAAATAATGAGAGAAAGAGAAATAAACAAGAGGTTCCCAGGACTGTCACACAGGTTAGAATCCTTGTAGGCATTCACTAACGAGGCCTGTAAATAATGAGAGAAAGAGAAATAAACAAGAGGTTCCCGGGACTGTCACACTGGTTAGAATCCTTGTAGG
This sequence comes from Arcuatula senhousia, assembly GCA_963971305.1. NCBI lineage: Eukaryota > Metazoa > Mollusca > Bivalvia > Mytilida > Mytilidae > Arcuatula > Arcuatula senhousia. Next base: position 1,501,314 of record OZ020305.1, read on the forward strand.
CATTCACTAACGAGGCCTGTAAATAATGAGAGAAAGAGAAATAAACAAGAGGTTCCCGGGACTGTCACACTGGTTAGAATCCTTGTAGGCATTCACTAAAGAGGCCTGTAAATAATGAGAGAAAGAGAAATAAACAAGAGGTTCCAGGGACTGTCACACTGATTAGAGTCCTTGTAGGCATTCACCAACGAGGCCTGTAAATAATGAGAGAAAGAGAAATAAACAAGAGGTTCCCAGGACTGTCACACTGGTTAGAATCCTTGTAGGCATTTACTAAAGAGGCCTGTAAATAATGAGAGAAAGAGAAATAAACAAGAGGTTCCCAGGATTGTCACACAGGTTAGAATCCTTGTAGGCATTCACTAACGAGGCCTGTAAATAATGAGAGAAAGAGAAGTAAACAAGAGGTTCCCAGGACTGTCACACTGGTTAGAATCCTTGTAGGCATTCACTAACGAGGCCTGTAAATAATGAGAGAAAGAGAAATAAACAAGAGGTTCCCGGGACTGTCACACTGGTTAGAATCCTTGTAGGCATTTACCAACGAGGCCTGAAGGAGGAACAAAATATTTGATTATTTACAAGACTGGCACTTTTTCAGCATTTAATATGTGATTCTGTTCAGGATACAAAATTTTTAAAATGCTACCTGCTACTCCACTTGATCAACTTTTATTTCAAATCCCAGGGCAGAACAGCTGTAACTTCCAAAAAAAAAATCAACTTCTGTAGAATTCAAATTCATCACCTATTGCACCAAGGGACCTAAGTTTTATTTATATCACAACACTTACCATAACTGCAGTCTTTCCAGTTCCAGCTTTGCCTGCCAGAGACAATATCCCACCAGATGTCATCTCCTTCATCTGTTTTAAGCACTCCTTGATCAAGTTTTTCCTGCCTACAAACTTGCTTTTGTGGTTTTCTACCATGGCTTCGTGCTGTTTGGTGGCATGTGTTGTCTCGTCCAACATGGCATCCTAAAAAAGAGAAACCACTCTCAATTAAGGGGTGATATAGTCAAGTGTGCCACCTCAACCTCAATCCATTGGATACACAGCCAAGTGTGCCACCTCAACCTCAATCCAGTGGATACACAGTAAAGTGTTCCACCACAATAAAGCCAATTCACAGGTAAATGTGCCATACAAATAATCCTGTTGATTCTTTATGTCATTTTTCAACATATCAAAAGGAATAGACATAAAAATTTCTCACATAATTTTCATGCCATTTTGAAATGACATTCCTGCATGGCACAGTAGCCTGTACATATCTAAGGTTTTGAATTTCAATACATGTATTATTTTTAAAACAATATGAGAGTTTGAAACACTAAGGGTATTGCCAGTATAAGAAGGACATGTAAAATTTAAATTGAAGACTGACGTTTTTTTTTTAAGTAAACTTCCAATCCAAAAACATATTTATAAAGGAAAAGTTCATGGCCTATCATATCTAAATGGAGATTTAAAATAAGGTGCCATTTTTGTGAATACAATAGAATACTAACTACAAGTAACAAAGGGCCTTATCAGCAAAATCCTGTTTTTCTAAAAATATTCAACAGATTTATATGAAATTTAGACCTGCACAAAATTTAGAACTACACCTTCATTAAAGAATTTTTAATGGACAATCAGACAAAAAGATTAATTAGAACATAATAGGTAATCTATAGAAAGGAAGAAACGGACTTTTACTTCTCTTCTGCATTCATGTGGAAAATGTGGGTCACAGACAGCATCCAGAGTATGCATCAGTGTTCTAGGATTTTTTGGCCACGTGGACTTTCCAAGGGAAAGTTGTTATAAAAAATGACTTAGCCACACCTCAGATTGACTTACCAAACTAAAATTGTAATTTTAATATTGAATTTCGAATGCTGGTAACTGGTTACCTGTTTCCTTATATGATTTCAACAGAACAGATAATATGGATAAATGCAGAGCCACCAGCTTGATTTTTCTACACTGTGGATAAATGAGCCTTATTGAGTGAGACTTGAGCAACACATCTAGACTAGAGATGAGAGATATAAAATTATCACCTCTTTCTAAAAACCAGTCATTTATTTCCACCCAAGGAAATTCATCTTTCCATGTAGGGACATATCCTCGATTTATTTTTTGTTCGTCATATATTTTATCTTTTTGTTTTTTTATCAAGTTTTGGTTTTTTAGGTTCAGGTTCTGTTTGCTTTTGTTTGTTGGATGTAAATCCAAACTTGTGCAAATCCATGATGATTTCAATTTGCCACCATTCAAACTTTTTGAATTAAACAAAATAATTTTGTCAAAGCTGGATACAGACATGAATAAAATTTGGAAAAAGTTTTCATAAGTTTATATCAAAAGACGATTTTTATATGTTTTATTTATACCACGGCATTTATTTTTTAACTATTTCATAATCTTTTATTTTAACTATATATTTTTAATTCCTTCCGATGACAAACAATGACAAAAGAAATTGACAATATTTAGTACGAAATAACTTTCACCGTTGACGTTCCGAAATTAATGTACGATATAGCGTGGTCTCAAGGGCGCTTTACAGTAGCAGTGAAGACAGTGTTTAAATTTCAAGTGCTGGAAAGACTCCCGATGAAAAAAATGTCAACACAACTGCACAACGAAATTGTTACGATGTCTTTGCTGAATCATAAATGGTTAAAAAACCATAACGTGAATAAAAATAATTAAGGGACGGGCATATACATGGGTTTTTCAGCTTTCCCAAACTTTGAGGATGTCTTTCCAACGGGTACTTATGCTTCAAAACTGACTTTCCCGTTGTGGAAACTCACTTACCACGGGTAACGTATAATAGGAATCCTAGAACACTGTGCATTATACTTAGCATCACTAGGTGCACTTGCCATACCAATATCATTAATGTGGCACTTGTAAGTAAGCTGGTATTGACTTTAACCATTCTTCTGTAAGTCGTTGCAAATGCTGAGTCAGGGTATCACATAGGCCCTCCTCACTAATGTGAAGTGAGCTAAGAATGCCAGCTTTAAATATTTAACCTTAATCATGGTGTAAGTTAACTGATTGATTATTGTGTTCAATAAATCATTATTTGTTGGTTCTTAACACATAATCTCAACATGGTTTGCTTATAATTAGTATCTTACTTCATCTGGGCACTGTTTTCTGACGGAGTTCCACACCGAGTTAATGATGGGCATGGCAAACCCTTCCAGGCCAGATACTATAGGTTTACCATCAACTACGCCACCCCACTTACAATCATACCTGTAATAAATATATGTCATGAAATATCATTCACAAAACAATGTCAATTTGAACAAGAAAAGTCCAAACAAGATTGCTATGCGTAGCCATGTGTCCCCCGCTGCCGCATAAAAGTTGTGTGGTATGTCAATTCAAGCAATATATTCTCTGAGAAATGATAGAAATAGGTTGTCAAAATATGGGATGATCACCTATTAATAGTAGTTTCAGCAACATCTGTTCAGTAGTATCCGAGGAGTTGCACCCACAAAAATGTTTGATATGACAAAGTCCCATTTTTAGACCGGAAAATCACAAATTCATAAAGAACTCGAAAACAGTAAATATTGTTTCAATTTTTTTTCATATTATTATAAAGTACCTTTTGCTCTATCAGCCTACAAAATTTCAGAACCCTGTGCACCTAGCTAATCGAGATATTGGATGTCCTATGTTTTGACCTTTCTTCCCTGTTTCCATGGAAACGGCGGCCATTTTGAAAATTTCAAATATGGGATGATCATCTACTAATTGTACCCTATTAGTGTGTAAAGTTTAAGCAACATCGATTCAGTAGTGTCCGAGGAGTTGCACCCACAAAAACATTTGACTAAGTCCCATTTTTCGGACTGAAAAATCACAAATTCGTAAATAACTCGAAAACCGTAAATATCGCTTCAAAATTTTTTTTCGTATTATGATAGAGTACCTTTTGTTCTATCAGCCTACAAAATTTCAGAACCCTGTGCACCTAGGTAACCCAGATATTGAATGTCCTATATTTTGACCTTTTTTCCATTTCCATGGAAACGGCGGCCATTTTGAAAATTTCAAATATGGGATGATCATCTACTAATTGTACCCTATCAGTGTGTAAAGTTTCAGCAACATCCTTTCAGTAGTTTCCGAGGAGTTGCACCCACAAAAAACGTGACGGACGGACGGACGGACGGAGACCATTACTATGTCCCTCCGACGCGTTGCGGCGGGGGACAAAAATATGATGCCCCTTTTTAATTGAAAATTTTCAATCAACCAAATTTTTTATCTTTAGAACCACTGAATATCTTTTTTTTTAAAATGCACTACAAAAATGATCTTTTTCTAAAAATTGTAGAACCAAAAGAATTTTTCAATTATCACGAAAAACAAAAAAAGTTATGACAATTTAAAGACGTTTTCATACACAGTTTAAATGTCTTTTTGCCCTCCAAAAATATTACACAGGTAAGCCATGACGTCAGGTTGAACATTCCTATAACTATACATACCCATCAATGACTTCCAGTCCACTATTCCTCACCCTCTTCTTAAGACCTCCCATCTTAGTCTCTGTTTCTGGACTCTCTGCTTGGAAGTCTTTCATCACTTCTTGAGGAACATCTCTGAAATAAAGTAAAGGCAATAACAGAATTTTGTCTGGAAGTTTAAAATTGGACCTAGTGGCCATTGGTCCTCCTTGGATGCTGGCGTTTTTTAATTGCAGTAAATTATTTTAATAGGTGTAACATGTACACTTATTCTACATCAAGTAATGGTCTAAAATCAAGCTAAGTGAAGGTTAAATTAAGACTGTCACCGGGTATTAAATATTTTGTGCTAAGGGAGCAACCATTTCATTTTTCTTGGGGCTATGGAATTTTCTTGGTCCTGCCTTTTTATTTTCGGAAAATGTTGAGCCTGGATTTTTTTTGTGCATGCCAATTTTCTTATTTTTAAAGCCATTATAAAATTTTCAGCCAAAACAACCATCCTGCCTTTTCTTTTAATTCAAAGCACTGTCCTGCCTTTTTATTTCAAATTTCACCATACCCCCCCCTTCCCCATAACAATCAAATGGTCGGTCCCTAGAGGCAGACAATGCATAAAAATGAAATATTTAAAACACAATTGAGCATTTTCCTCTATCCTGACTGAACCAACACTGTGACTATTTATTCTTTTCATGATATCAATTTCAAATTATTTTCTTTCTCATCCATGTACAATATAAAACTGGCCGATTATCTTTCCACTTACTTCATGAACGCCTTATTTCTGATCATCATGATACACCTCTCCTGATTCTCTACCGGGTACATCAGTACTCCTAAGTGCATTTCTAACTCGGTCACTGAGGCTCCTTTGGGGTAGTCCTTGACCCAGTCATACTCAGGTGTGTCTGGTACATCGTATGTATCAGGGGTATACCCGTACCGCTCCCCGAGGATTCCTATGAAGTACTGACATTTCCATACCTCAGACAGACACAGCTCTAAGGTTCTGGAAAAGAAAACAATTTTATTCAAGATATCAGTTTACATGTATGAGAGAAAAAAAACACCATAATAAACCTTTTTACTGTGAGTCACAGAGCTCTAACAAACAGGGTTCCCACTATTTTTGTACACAAAATTCAAGGGTTTTTCCAGGACTTTTCAAGGGTATTCAAGGTCATTTTCAAGGATTACAATAGTATGCAAAAATTTCAAAAATCCAATATTTTTCAGCCCTTTTTTTTTAAACGGTCAACAATTATCTGCATATAACAAAATTCCAGGGTTTTTCAAGGATATTTGATAAAATTCAAGGATTTTTCCAGCTTTTTGAGCATTGAAATGAAATTCAAGGACTTTTCCAGGTTTCCTTGAATTCAAGGATGGCGTGGGAACCCTGAACAAATTAATAATTATCTTGTGTCATTGCATAAGAAATGGCATGCTTTGTAAATCATTTTTTTAATATTTTGGTATTTCTCTTAAATATTTCCAATTATTTTAGGGATCATCCATAATAGTCAACCATTTTCCAAGATGTACAAAACGTATGCTGTTGGAAGGGGGTTAGAAAAATGTTTTTTCCAGGTCCATGTCAAACTGAGGTTTTGTATGGAATCACAGAAATTATGTTGATGCCCCCACTGATCCCAAACAGGAAATAGAAGTAGGACAGGTCTGAAAGCTGCTAAGGATGTACAGTTTAGCACACTGACCCATCCCTCCTAGTTTCAAATCATTCTCATGTATAAGAAAAGCTTGACAGAAATTTTCATTTAAGTTTTCATCTGGACCTAGTTCTAAACAGGAAGTAGAACTCTGACATGTCTTAAAGTTGCTAAGGGGTTACTGTTTGGCAAACTGAATCATCCTACCAAGTTTCAAATCATTTTTATTTACAGTTCACGAGAAAAGCTTGATGAAAACTTTCATGTCAACCTTGTCCCAAACAGAAAGTAGAAGTCCAACAGGTCTAAAAGTTGCTTAGGACATACAGTTTATCAAAGGGAATCATTCTACCAAGTTTCAAATAAGTCTCATGTATGGTTTCTGAGAAGCCTGACAGAAATTTGTACAGGTGTATCTTCTTATCAATGAATGGGCATAATTAAAACTTAAGGCCCCTCCCTTGACATGTTATTGCGGGGCAAAAAAAACTTATAGATTAAAATTGGTTTATGAAATGTCACCCAGACAGATAAAGAGGGCAAACATTATTATACATTAAGAAAATATTGCTCACTTGAATTAAGTATATTAATAAATAGCTTAGCCGAGCGCAGCATGATACGACCGCAACATGTTGAACCCTGTATGTTTTAGGCCCAAAATGGATAGTCAATTGCTCTGGACACATGCAGCCCAAGGTGGACTGACAAAGGTTTTGACACGTGCAGCTTTTGGTGGACTTTCCACTTACAATTTAAAAGGAAGTATTTATTTTCCAAAGGAGATCAATATTAGACCACAAATTTTCCATTTTGGCCCTAATTACATAATAGGGGGAAAAAGGGGGGGTTGCAAAAATTAATTCTCAATTTTGTATCCACTATTTGACAAGAACAAACATGCAAAAAAAAATTTCAAATCGGATCACATGTAAAAAAGTTTCTATTTTGGTCCCTTTTGGCCCCTCATTACATAATAAGGGAAAAAAGGGGGGTCGCAAAAATTGATTCTCAATTTTGTATTGCTATTTGACAAGAACAAACATGCAAAATTTTTTTTCAAAATCGGACCACTGATATAAAAAATCAAATTTGGCCCCTTTTGGCCCCTTATTTCATAATGGGAAAAAAGGGAGCCCGCAAAAGTTCTTCAGATTCATTCTTTTATTGGAAGAAACATTCTTCACAAAGTTCACAGCAATAAGCCAGTTAGAAACAAAGTTTATGGTGGAAACAATAAAATATTTGAATTTTTTGCCCCTTTTGGGCCCCTAATTTCGAAACAAAATAAGGGGGTACCCCCCAAAATCAATCCCATTCACCCTTTTATGTCAAGGAACATTAATGCCAAAGTACAAAGCAATAGGATGACTAGAACTAAAGTTATCGTGGCAACAAACATAGAAGTAGCATTTTTGGCCCCTAATTTCGAAACCAAAACTGGTGGGACCCCGAAAATCAATCCCATTCATCCTTTAATAGTAAGGAATATCATTGTGAAATTTCATTGCATCCAGATTACTAGAACTAAAGTTATTATGTATACACTAAAGTTAACAGACAACGACGACGACAGCATCATACCATTATACGTCCGCAATTTTTTTGCGGTCGTATAAAAATGTTAACTAAATGGTGGTCTTCCATGGAAGACAAATGTCATCTAAATCTGAATAATTTGTTAAACTTGAAGAAATGAGTTAAATCTTTAATCCATAGTACTATAGGAGGAACCTGAATTTGTTCCCCTTCAAACCGTGACGATACTTTTGTTTAGCAACAGGACAATGAGTAGCACCAAAGTTACACTTTTTAGGTGTGATCATGCACATTTAGAATATATCCAACTGATTTAAGCTGGAAACTTGAAATAAATAGATCATAATAGAAGAGGGTTTAATAACCCATAAAACCTGGTTCAACCAATGAAAAGAAGGAAAATTTTAGGAAGATTAACCAAAGACCTATCTTCAATAAGGTAGTAAAATTATACAAATGTTGCAATTTGAATAACAATTACTTAGCATTTTACACAAAAATATACTTAAAAACTTTTATTTTTATTTACAATTTGCATCTAATATATTAGAAGAATCTAGCAGGTAGCACAATTTTTATAATGAATTATATTAAAAGTTAACTATAAGGGGAGGTAATTTTAAACTATTCCGTCAATGCTAGTTTGACAAGCCTGGTCATCGGACTTGTCTCACATGAATAGTTTTACCAATATATTCTATTTTCTTTTTAATGAAATCCATAACTACAGTTTAAATCAAAACTGTTCAGGGGCAGATCCAATGAAAGTCATACCGGCATACCCCCCCTAAACTGACACAAATTATGTTTTTTGCACAAAATCCATGTAAGAACACTAAAATAATTTTGCAGCTCACTTGGCTCAGCGAAAAACAACATCAATTTTTCTTAAACCACCACTAAAATAAAATCCTGGATGCACACCTGTTCTTTAAAAGGTCAGGTGGTACTGCACAATTGGTGGATATAGGAGCTGGATGGGTTAACCTGCATGTTGGATCGTTCTTGTTTTAAGTGCCTTTCTTTCTATATATTCTTTCGGTTTTTCGACCTTCCCACAATTCATTATAAAATTTTGCTACTTGCTAGATTCTGATTATTTATTAAATGCATTTTTGCAGCTCAGATGAGCGATTTCTCATTGAAATATGCATATAACAGGGTTCCCACTATTTTTTTGACACAAAATGCAAAGGTTTTCAAGGACTTTTCAAGGGTATTGAGGTCATTTTCAAGGATTAAAATAGTCTGTAAAAATTTTAAATATCCAATATTTTTTGGCCTTTTTTATCAAATGGTTAACAAATCTGCATATTACAAAATTCCAGGGTTTTTTCAAGAATATTTGATAAAATTCAAGGATTTTTCCAGGTTTTTTAACATTGAAATGAAATTCAAGGACTTTTCCAGGTTTCCTTGAATTCAAGGATGGCGTGGGAAACCTGATAAAATATCACATAATCTGTTTTAATACCAGCACTGTGGTATTTGTATATAAGTGCCCTTTTGAATATTCATTCATTACAGTTTTCTGACAATAAAAAGCTTCGCCGAGCGCAGCATGATACGACCGCAACATGTTGAACCCTGTACATTTTAGGCCCAATATGGATAGTCTATTGCTCTGGACACATGCAGCCCATGGTGGACTGACAAAGGTTTTTGACACATGCTGCTCTGGTGGACTTTCGACCCAGGGGGTAAAAATATAAATTTTTCAATTTTGTATTCTACTCTTGCAAAAAAATTGTCAAAATCGGACAAGAATTAAAAAAATCAATTTCGGCCCCTTTTGACCCCTTATTATGTAACAGGTGAAAAAAAGGTGGGGTTGCAAAAATAATTTCTCAAATTTGGATTCACTACTTGACAAAAATAAACTTGCAAAAAAAAATTTCAAAAAAAAAACAGAAATAAAAAAGTTTTGTTTTCGGCCCCTTTTGGCCCCTAATTACAAAACAAGTGAAAAAGGGGATGGTCACAAAAATTAATTCTCAAATTTGGATTCACTACCTGACAAGAATAAACTTGCAAAAAAATTTTTTTAAATCGGACCACAAATAAAAAAGTTCTGATTTTGGCCCCATTTGGCCCCTAATTACGTAATAGGGGAAAAAGGGGGGGGATCGCAAAAATTAATTCTTAATTGTGTAAATGAGATGAACATTTAAGCAAGCAACAGCTTCTCTCTACCTGCTATAGTTTTCATTTCATAGGCCAAAAACATGAAAAAACATTATTTTAGGGGCTGTAGCCCCTATAAGGGGTCATCTGACGACTTCGACCGTATGGAGTTTTTTGTAGAGCTAAATGAGCTGAACAATTAAGCAAGCAACAGCTTTTTGCTATCTGCAATAATTTTCATACTATAGGGCAAAAACATGAAAAAATGCTATTTTTCACCTTTAAGGGGCCGTAACCCCTATAAGGGGTCTTCTGACAACTTCGACCAAATAGGGACTTTTGTAGAACTTTTGATCCTGAAGCAGTAGGGTGGCATCAGATTTCATCTATCCCTTATACTTTTTGAATTACAAGCCAAAAACAGTAGTCTGACCCCCCTGGTCTATTTTTAGCCATGGCGGCCATGTTTTTTGATGAATCAGAAATTGAAACATTGATATAGTGCAGGACACCCTAATGATCAATCATACCAAGTTTCATTGAATTTTGTTCAGTAGTTTCAGAGGAGAAGATTTTGAAAAAGTTATTGTAAGAACAAACAAAAAAGTTACAATTTTGGCCCCTTTTGGCCCTTAATTTTCAAACGAAAAAAGGGGGGACTCCCAAAATCAATCCCATCCATCCTTTAATGGTAAGAAATATCATTGTCAAATTTCATTGCATTTGGATAACTAGAACTAAAGTTATCGTGTATACACTAAAGTTAACAGACGACGACAACGACAACGACGACAACGACGACGACGACGACAGCATCATACCATTATACGTCCGCAAATTTTTTGCGGTCGTATAAAAATAAATATCAACAATTATACTTGCTATAAGCTCATGTAAGTTTTGGGTGAGGAAGTATGATTTTGACCATAAAAGAGAAATTTAATAAAAATAACAAACATCGATCATAATCAAATTTCATAGCATTCAGATAGTTACGAACTAAAGTTATTGTGGGAACACTAAAGTTAACAGACAGCATCAGACAAGTACGACAGCATCATACCAAAATACAACCACATATATAAATTTAAGTTTTTTTTCTGTTTTACATTCAAATCGACATTCTTAATTTCATACTTACCTATAAATTAAGAATACATCTGTTTTGCATTACATGTATTGAAATATTTGACTCAGGGATTATGATGTCCAATTTTAACACACAGGGGTCAACAAAATGGTGAAGAAATGGATTGTATGCGGATTTGTGTGTGTGTTGGAGTTTAATGCCCTTTATTGATGCACCTGGGACATGTAGGGTGGTCAGTTTAAATGGTGGAGGAAACCAGAGTACCCGGAGGAAACCATGACCTTGGGCAGGTAACTGACAAACCTAATCACATACAGTTGGGGAAGTCCCTTTTTTGTTAAATACAAACTGGACTTGAACACCAGCTCAGAGGTGATCAGCTAGTGATTTTAAACCAGCGCCTTAGACCACTCAGCAACCAAGGCCCCTGCAGATTTGTAACTTATGAATAAAAATAGATAGTAATATATATTTATGCAGCCTTTTATTTTACATCTTTTGTTCAATTTTATATGAATAGGGTTAGTTACTACAACACCAAAGATCTCAGTGGAAGAGGGAAATTTCAGGGCCATTAAACCATTCTTTTGAAATGCCTGTACCTTTTCTGGTTAGTCTGTTTTGTTATGTCTTCTCTCTCAGAAATTAGATATTGATCTCGAAAGTTATGCAGTTCTGTTGATACCTTTAATAACTATATCACCTTTAAAATGTTTTACATACTAACCATCTTAAATTCTTATATTCTATTTTTATATCCAACCAATCAGGTTGAGAGTCCATAAATACCTATTGCAAATAGAGTGTAGTGTACATGGATTTAATTCACTAAACAAAATACAATGAATTTAGATAATGAGGTAAAACTACAATTCAAAACTTGAAATTCAACGATCAAAAGTAAAAGTTGATAGCATTTTGACCAAGACAAGATTTTAATATATTTATCTATAGATCTTCTTTCGAAAAAATAAATTTTCGATTTAAATTTAACAAAAAACTATAAAAAAATAATTATAAAGGGGAAGCAACTCCAAACCCATTATAAACATCAAACGTTACATCTTTGTTCATTAACTTGTTTTATCTAAAGTAATTTAATCAACTTTTCTGTAAAGTCCTATGATTCATTTTATCACAATCAGGAAATCAATTAATCCCCTCAAAACAATCATTTAAATAAACACCCAATCTTTGGATTAACTACACAGGCACTTGCCTGTGATTAGCTTTGATAATTTTAGTCAATGTCATTAGCACAATATTTCAAAATTAAATATTTCTAACAATTTATTTATAGACAGGTTTTTACTTTATTGCAGTTTGTTTCGATAGGTTTTAACTTTACTCAGGGTTAAATACAATGTATTATAATTGCGACTGAAATGTATACACACAGCTAGGGGTTGATAAATTCGTGGAGAAATTGCTTGCGTTTTGTCATTCAAACCCAAGGTGTCCTTGGTACAAAAAACACGTTCACTTGGGACAGAACAAGGTTTGGGAAATGTTTTGAACGTAATCTTTTCTTTAGTTACCCACTTTCTGTTTTATATTTATAATTTGGGCTAATAATCTTCCCAGGGCATCCTAATGGAAGGAATGTGCCAATCAATATACTGCAGATGCATCACACAGATTAATAAAATCTGTCAAAGTCCAATATGGCCAGATTTCCTTCAACAGGAAGTTGGTGAGCAACAAACCTGAAATTGAATTCCACTGTGTGGGACCCCATGCTGATGTTGCATACCGAAATATCATGAGGCTGTGATAAGACATGCTGCGAAAACTGTTACACAAAATATTTCAAAGCCTGCCGGCCGCCCCACCACCCAACATTCACCATTTTATTACCCTGATTTTTTACTCTGTGAAATCCCTCCAAAAATAAATAAACAGATAAATCTATCACAAATATAAGTTCTTTTTTTATCTTACTCTATATAAAACAGTTATTTGAAAGGTGTGGAGCCTTATTTTCAATCAGGTTTCCTTTTGACAGCCAATCTCAGCTCTATCATTTCGCTCAAAAAACACTACTGTATAGCGGGTTATTTTCGCTGTGGTTTAATTTTCGCAGATCAAGGACAAGCGCGAAAAAAAACCCAGCGAAATATTTAAGCTAAAGACAGTTATTTTCTTAGGTATGATTCCTATTCTGTTTTAAGGCTTTATGGATCACTATTCTTTCTCTTAGTAAATTTTAAAGCTAATTTATATATGTAAATTATCAATGATAACATTCTTCAATCAATCTTTTACAGTTTTATTAATACACCCTATCGACAAATATTAAAGTTCAAAAGAGTTAGAAGCTTGTACACCCAAGCCTTAATTTCAATTAATTAGTGAATATCAATAGACAATTTAAAATCGATGATAGAAACAGTTACATAGAATAAACACCTCAATTAATGTTAATTGATTACAATTTACGTTTTATTTTCTAAAAGAAACAAGACCATCTTCATGTATTGTGTATGCTCTATGAACGAATCGCAAAAATTAAACCAGCGAAAATTTTTGAGATACTTTCTGCTTCTAAAATCGTGAAAATTTACCCCCGCGAAAATAACCCCCTATACGGTATCATATGACTAAAATTTATCTTCATTTTGATTGGCCCAGGATATCATGAAAAGTACTTAGCAGGTGACCTCAAAGTAGTTAAAAATAGACTGATAAAAAGTTTTGACTATTGAGTTGCTAAAAATAGAATATTTATCACTTATAGAATCTTGACTGTGAAGTTATTGGGTGAACTTGTTACCTCAATTCATCAAGATGAGTCTTTCTTGGTAAAATTGAAAATGTTTTTATATGGTTTGATTCCGTTGAAGACTTAAATCAAGATTCCACTTTCCGACATTTCATCATATTCATGTACAAATACGGTTTCTAGAAAAAAATAGTTTTAAGATGTTTTTTCTAGGCCTTGGGTTAAAACATCTTTAAATAAATACCGTATAGTGGGAAATTTTCACGAGGTTCCAATTTTCGCTATATTCGGGACCATAACTCTTTCGCGAAATTTAGAACCCACATAAAACGGAATCAACATAAATTTGTATGAAGAATATTTTAAATCGCGAAAATAAATGTCCACTTGTATAACAACTTAGGCATTTGGTATGAAATCGTGAAATTTGCATGCGGCGAAAATTATCCGCTTTACGGTAGAAAACTGTGGTTCCTTTATTATTTGTGGGGTACAACTTTTTGTGGGTTTCCTGAGTGAAAAAGGCCCATGAAATCAAATGCCCTAGAAAAAGGAAATTTAGCATTGATCTGTAGGTTGCAGACTCCAGACCAACGAATTAAAGAATCCACAAACGATCCTTTTTAATCAAACCACGAAAATTGGTACCCCCGAAAATTAATGAATCCACAGTATAAAGAACTTGAACCTAGTTAGGTACAGATATAGGGGTGTAATGATACCACTTCCCCACGATCCGGTACAGATCACCATACCTGGCTCATGATCCCATCCGTATCACGATACCATTTATTTCCATTACAAACAAAAGACCTGCTTTTCATATCATTGTAAATTGATGTTAATGTTAAAGAAGTAAAACTATAATTTTCATGTGTTAAATAGACAATAAACCAAAGTCTTTTCAAGCAAAAGATCTTATTTCAGTCGAACAGGCAATGATTTGTGCCATTGTTGACACCGAAAGCAGGCTTTTTTTATCTTCCTGCCAAAGATAGAAATGACATTTTTTGGATCGGATTGGAATCGCGAAGTCAACATGGTATCAATTTCTGGATCATGGGATCAAATATCGTGATGCACCTGTGAATCGTTACACCCTTATATAGATAGGATGTTTGCTTTATGAAAGATAGTATTATTATTTCTTACTTGTTTGACTTAGTCTCCTCTTCTGTGACACCCCATCTTAAATCAACTTCAAATATATTGATAAAATGTTTCTTTCCAAGGGCACGTAACTCTGGGAAGACATAACGAGTCAGGACATCTCTTTCACCGTGCATATCACGAAATGTTGAGGAAATGAAAACTCTAAAGGTTCTCCAGCTGAAACCAAGAAAGTACCATATTGTTAATTTTATAAATAATTGTAAAATTTTATCTAATTATTCCTATTTCAAATAGCAAAATTAGTTTTAAAATACAATAGGAATACAGTAGAAGTCAGGAAGGACCTTGTCATCCAGAAAAATTATAGAGTTCATAAATAATTGTGAACAGACAAACATCGAGACAGACAATGTGAAAGCTTTAGCCTATAGAGCTCCTGCATCTACATATATATTGAAACAATAAACAAATACAAAAACAAAAACTTATTCAAAAACTTTAGATACATGGAAATATACAACTTTTTTATATTTATGCATATATATATATATATATCAAAAATTTCTAAAATGCACAATTTAACTGCAAAAAATCTGCGGTCATAGAATGTTTATATTGAAATACTTATGTCCAAGAGCATCATTTGGGTATCTGTATACATTTTTTACGACAGCAAAATGGATACGAGTAAAAATAATATAATTCACAAATTTTCAATTGGAACATCCATTGCAGATTTTTTGAATTGCTGTTTATTCATGTAGGTAGTGTTGCGTTCACTTTTCCCACATTTCATTATTTTCTATTTAAACACAACCTAAACTTGGTGTATGATGAAGGACATACAAATGTTGAAAATTCTTTTTTATTTTCAAATTTAAACATTATTTGTAATGATCTGAATTTCTTAGCTTCTTCATATTTTTAAACGTAAGTGTTGACTATTTTTTTCAGATTGCTTTACCTTGGTGTGTTTGACATGATTTGCAGTGATCCTAATGTTTTATTACCTGGGTGTGTTTTTATTACCTTGGTGTGTTTGACATGATTGGTAGTGATCCTAATGTTTTATTACCTGGGTGTGTTTGACATGGTTGGCAGTGGTCTCTCTATGACTGGTGCTCTGGCTGATTTGACGTTATCCAAAGATACAGGCATCGGCTTCAGTTTGAAAAATTCATCGATTTTCTCCACATGTAACAGTTGTCCCCCTTCTCCTCTCTCAGCGATGAACCTGGAAAGGTTAAATTATATAAATACATTTTATTTCTTCCTTTCATTACAGTAAGTACATGTAAATGTAATTTAATTCTTAAAGTTCTGAAAATGTTTTAAAAAAAGCTTAATTCATTGAACATTGCTTTTTATACATCTGACTTTTTTGTCACAAGTTTATATGTGAACATGGTTGTATAGCAGGGTCCACATGGGAACCCAGGGGGCTGCCATGTCCACAAAACTATTGCATGACAAAGCCTAAGCCACTCTTAGATCAGTCAATAGGCCTTACTTGATCCCATGCTGATGCTGCATACCAATTAACAAGAGGTTGTGATTAGCAGTTGCTGAGAAGACTGTTACTAAAAAAATTTCCCCGGCTGCTACCAACACTTACCATAAAATATCAAGGATTTTTCACTCCATGAAATCTGGTCAAAAATGTTCAGAATAATGATCATGTCCTACCTGAGTATAGCATCACTAAAGCCTGTTATGTAGATATCATTATCATGTTCTGGCTTGATCGACTCATCAAAGCTAAAATTAAAAGTATATTAATACTAAAGCCTGTTATGTAGATATCATTATCATGTTCTGGCTTGATCGACTCATCAAAACTAAAATTAAAAGTATATCAATACTAAAGCCTGTTATGTAGATATCATTATCATGTTCTGGCTTGATCGACTCATCAAAACTAAAATTAAAAGTATATCAATACTAAAGCCTGTTATGTAGATATCATTATCATGTTCTGGCTTGATCGACTCATCAAAACTAAAATTAAAAGTATAACATTAATAAAATTATTTCTTCTCTTAAAAAAATCCTCCAATTAAGATATGGCAAGCAGTGGCCACTGATGAATGTTGAAAGTTGCCGTTCAAGGTTTTTTAATCGCAAGTTTTAAAAATTTTGCATTTTTTTATAGATAATGTACTATGCCAGCATTGGCCAGTCTAGAAAATTAAGATTCGGGATTCACTTGCCCAAATCCTTGATTTTTAGTTTTTGGTCTATTTATCCAATATCATATTTCCCGAGTTTAAATTCCCCGAGGTTAGCCTGCTCCGGCACCAACACTTTTGAGCTGGAGAATACATCAAAGCTTTAAATTATCCGTCTAAATTTCAAAATTGTCTAAACCCTAAGGTTCTTCCTACCCCAGACATAGGTTGAATATCTTAGTAATAATTTGGTTCCCCAGTGTGGTATTTTTGGTTATACTGTTCTATGCTCTTCATATTCATACAGTGTTTGGCATTTTCAATATTTTTGGTAGAGCGCCTCTAATGAGTCTCGAATAGACGAAACGCGCGTCAGGCGTAGCAAAATTTATTGTCTGGAACTTTGTTGTCATTTGTATTCCGCCAAATTTCACTTGTCTGAAAAGAATTTTACTGGCAGAGGAAAGTAGGCCAGTGCTAATTTAGCAGAGTTTGTGCACATATATTCAATGTCTCATTTTCATGTATATACCAAGTCTGAGCAATATCTCCAGTATGTAAAAAGTTTTTTTTTTTCTTTCTGGAAATTTGAGATTTATTACTCCCCTTTGGTAGTAATCTTGTTGACATATATATTCTGGTGTTACTCACCCACATCCATTGCCCTTGAACGAGATGTTGACATACAGAAGATTGGGGTTCACTAACTGTCTGAACTTCTTCAGGAAAAACGACACAAAGTTATCTCGATTGTAATCTTCACCTCCACTAAGTATAACGAGATTGTCAATCTGTAAAATATAGTATGGTATTTTATTAGTTCTACAAGAGCCATAATCCCTCTATATATAAATATCTAAACTGTAGTGAGGGTTTTATCCTGGCTACAATCCTTACCTCAGCTTAATATGACTAGATTGTCAATCTTAAAGCACAGTACAGGGTATTTTATTGATGCAACAAGCAATATCAGGTACTATCCTTCTAGTAATCTTCATCCCTGCTTAAAATGACAAAATTGTTTAAGTGTAAGGAATAGTTCATTTAACAAGTATTGACCAAATTTACTCTCAACAATGTGAAAGCCCACCCCAGTGATTTTTATGTTGGACTTGTAAAATCCAAGTCAAACTGGCTTGAAGTAAAATACATAGAATTATAATACATTTTCAAGAATTTGTTAGGGCTTTGTTTGCAAGAATCTTTATTTTATAGTCCAGCTTAAAATAAATTTATGCCTAGAATATGTCAAATGATTGGGATAATTTGCCCCTTACAAGATCCTTTGCCCAATAAATTACCTTGTGCTCTTTCCCATGCATTTAAATATCAATCACTTTATAAAAAACATGCCACTGCAATACATATATCTTTCATAACTGTGTAACTGTTATAGTTGTTACCTGTTGTCTGTTAATCAAAGCATCATTCAGAATAAAATCTGGAATACCATTCCTGAATCCTGATACGATTTTCTTATCATTTAACTGAAACAATAGAACACAAATCATGTTAGCATTCACTACATTTATGAGAAGCTTCAATAATTTGCAACAAAAGAAAAACAAATCTTTAATTAAGATCTACCCTTGAAACATTTTACTAAAACAGTTATCATAAAGACTGACCTTAAAACAAAGAATGTCTAATTCAACAAGAGTTAACACTAAAGTCTGTCTCGCCTGCCAGCACCATCAAAAACAATTATTCTCTTTTACTTCCACTATATTTTGAATTTACATGGATTTTCAGTTTCTGAGATCGAAAGATGTTTATAGAACTTAAACATTGCTAATATATGCAATAAAAATAATCAAAGTCACTCAACCAGAAAATCAAGGTCAAGGTAAAAAAATGGGGATGCAACTGTGCTAAGCTGTTACTAGGACAAATGCATACCAGGTTTTATCTACCTAGGACTTATAGTTCTTGAGATATGGAAGTGTTCGCAAAACTTATCTGTTGCTATTATATGTATTGAAAATTGTCAAAGTCACTCAATCGGAAAATCAAGATCAAGGTCAAAAGATGGGGATGCAACTGTGCTAAGCTACTACTGGGGCATATGCATACCAAGTTTCATCAACCTAGGACTTTTAGATATATGGAGGTGCTCATAAATCTTTTCCATAAAGTTAATGCCGCCGCCGCCACCGCCACTGCCGATAAAGTAACACCTATGTCCTGCTCTGCTTCGCAGGCGAGACAAAAATGATTAGGTATGCATTGATGTACTGTAAACATAATAATTTGAGTGTTTTAATTTTAATATGGACCAATGAAAGGGAGATAATTATATATCTCAAAGATTTATCCAAAAGCCACAAGACTAAAAATATTATAGCTATCTTTATGTATAGGTTAAAATAAAACTAGAAAATGTGTCTATGAGCATAGTTGGAAATAACAGCCTGCCCACCAGACCAAGACTGGTAACTTTTGGGCAGGGCTGGCTAAAATTCATGAAAATTTGACTGGCTATATAGCAAAAACAGGTAGAATTTCAATTCAGGGCTGGTTACTTTTTCAGTGAATTTCCTACCCTGCTATGAGCCACAGGATGGCCCTCCCGTTCTTGAAATAGCATTGACCCTCAATGTGTATTACCTGGGATATGGACCTTTACCAAGAAACAGATCAAAAGTGTTCATGTGTAAAATATAGGTCGCTGTGACCTTATTTCTGGTGGGTGGTGCCATGTTACCAAGACTCATTGAGTAGTGAAATATTATTGCCCCCTAACATGTAGTATTCAAGATATGGACCTTAACCAAGAACTTAACCAAAGTCATTCATGCATAAAATATAGGTCACAGTGACCTCATTTCTAGTGGATGGTGTCACCTTACCCAAGACACTTCTAGTGGTGAAATATCATTGACCCCCAACATCTAGGATCCAAGTTATGGACCTTAACCAAGAACTTAACCGAAGACGTTCATGCATAAAATATAGATCACAGTGACCTATTTTTATTGGGTGGTGTCATGTTACCCAAGACACATCTAGTGGTGAAATACCATTGACCATCAACATGTAGTATCTGAGATATGGACCTTAACCAAGAACTTAACCAAAGTCATTCATGCATAAAACATAGGTCAGAGTGACCTAATTTCTAGTGGGTGGTGTCACCTAAGACATATCTAGTAGTGAAATATCATTGACCCCCAACATCTAGTATCCAAGTTATGGACCTTAACCAAGAACTTAACCCAAGTCGTTCATGCATAAAATATAGGTCACAGTGACCTAATTTTTATTGGGTGGTGTCATGTTACCCAAGACACATTGTCGCTGGGATTCCAAAATGTCGTATATGTCAATTTCGCAGGTTTGAGGTTATTACATTTTTAGAATCTGTGGACCAAACTTCATATGACTTCAAATTGTCGTATCTCTTCTCCAATCAAAAGTGTTCTTTTTAAACACATGACAAAATATCAAAACATCATATCAGCTACAAAATTAGGATTCCAAAAGGTTGTATATTTTATAAGCTGCGTCAAATTAAATACTTTTGAAAGTTTCTTTATTTCATATAATTCGTTGTTCACCAAATAATTGTTATGTATCAAAATAACAGTGTACTTTATGCCTTAAAAGAACACAATTCAGACAGAAAAAAGTTATACGACATTTGTCACACCTATCATAATTATTTACAAATTGTCGTAAGTAAGTAATTATACGACATTTTGTTCCAACCTAGAAAATATAAAAAGATTGAAATTCAAGGATCTATAAGAATTGGTGAATATTTATAGCTCATTTTAAGTTATTTAATGTAATAGATATCAAAGTTTCTTTTAGTTGCATTTTTGGGATTGTTCGTGTATTAGTATTGCTATCCAGTCTTGTGTCAAAATGTCATTAACTGCAAACAAAATGTCATATGTGCAGTAGAGTCATTATGAAACATAGAAATCAAGATAAACTATAATAATAATATTGCAAACACCAAAAACTGTTGCAATTAAAAAAGGCACAAACTAGTTTTGCACAGGGAGTAAAAAAATCAGTTTTTTGTTTCTCCTGGAAAACTTGTAATTTCCTGATCACCAAAAACTGTTGCAATTAAAAAAGGCACAAACTAGTTTTGCACAGGGAGTAAAAAAAATCAGTTTTTTGTTTCTCCTGGAAAACTTGTTATTTCCTCATACGACATTTTGGAATCCGTGCGACGAGTCATCTAGTGGTGAAATACCATTGACCATCAACATGTAGTATCTGAGATATGGACCTTAACCAAGAACTTAACCAAAGTCATTCATGCATAAAATATAGGTCACAGTGACCTAATTTCTAGTGGGTGGTGTCACCTAACCTAAGACATATCTAGTAGTGAAATATCATTGACCCCAACATCTAGTATCAAAGTTATGGACCTTAACCAAGAACTTAACCGAAGTCGTTCATGCATAAAAAATAGGTCACAGTGACCTAATTTCTAGTGGGTGGTGTAGCCCTACCCAAGACCCATCTGGTGGTAAAATAGGGTTAGGGTTAGGGTTAGCCTTTGTTTGTCCTTGTCATTCTGTGCTAACTGTTTAATGTCAAGAATTGGGTCTTTCGTTGAAGATTTAGGGATTGGTTTTGAAACTTTTGTATTGTATTATAAATCTTGGGCCAATGCAAGACGGTAAGCAGTGACCTATGGTCATGTTGAAGACTGCTTGCTGTTTTCAGTTGTGATTTTTTGAATTGCTGTTTGTTTGTGTTTGTTGTGTCGCGTACACTTATTCCACATCTCAATATCGTCTTTATCATTGACCCCCAACATCTAATATCCTAGTAATGGACCTTAACCAAGAACTTAACCAAAGTGTTACGGACGGACGTATGTAAGTAGGTACGGACGGATGGACGGACGGACGGACGGACAAGGGTAAAACTATATTTCCGATCCACATACGTGGTTGGGCCATAAAAACACCTACAGCTTTGCGTGCTTATCATGTTGTCTAATATAGTGCCAGGTTTAGGAGATATCAAGTCGTAACTAGTTTCATCTTGACCAGAAACTCACAATTCAACAAAAACTTACAGCATTAAGCGTGCTTTCCATGTTGTCTAAGATGGTGCCAGGTTTAGGAGATATCAGGTCATATCGAGTCTCATCGTACACCAGGAACTCACAATTCTCACAAGAGTATTTACACATCAGTCCCATCAACACAGCTACTTCTTTCATCTACAATAAACAATTGTTTTTGTTAGAAATTTTTCAAAACTGCCCTTGCCCTATTTTATTGGGAAAATATGAATCGTTTATGAGAATTTTGAAATTTGAAAGCTCTTTGTATACATGAAACCTTGTTTTTTAGGTAAAAATGTACTAATCCTATGAAGAACTGGGAGGAAAATGAATAAGATAGTAATCAATTAGCATGCTTAAAATTAACAAAAACAACTTTTTGGGCTTCTACATGTAATTTTATGTTTTGAGGACATTATAAACCCCATTAGGGTAAAAAATAAGCCATTTTTTAGGACAGTTTAAGAAAAAGCCTTATTTCTGAGGTAAATACAGGCATACAAAATCACTGAATAAACAGTAGTTTTTTTCAACTTATGTTTAGTAAAATCAACTGTGCACATTGAGATATTTTTGCAAAATGTCTAAACAATTTCATAGATGAGGAAGTTGCTAGAATCAGAATCCTTTAAAAATTCTTACTTCCATCATTTTTCCACTACTTCTGCCAACAAAACGTCAAAAAAGGATTGTTGGGGTGGGTAGGAAGGGTCATCATCCTGCATTCCATTTTAATATACATGTACCAATTCCACTTTTAAGGTATAATAATGGAGCAAAAAACCATAAAATCCAGAATTTCTTAAGTTTAATGGGCAAAAATCCTGAATTCCCAGTGAATAAATAAACCTTTCCCGCTGTCCTCTAATAGGTCTTACCCACCCTCATTATTAATGAAGATACTCCTTTTTACAGAGGAGATTCTGATGGTAATGCAATTAGATATCACCTAGTTGCATTATTTATCACATGTTCATTTTTCTCCTGGGATTAAATCCCTTGCCTAGAACTACTAGTATGAACTGTCTTACCTTTCTGGGTTTACCAAGTCCTCTGGCTGCCGTACAATTGACGTCCATTCTCTTGGACATATCACAGATGACGATTGTCTTCCCTTTGATCGGTTCTACGTTGTACACGGTAGCGATCTTCACCGCTGTATCTAAGGCTTTTCTGTATCTCTGGATCAGTGCTGTGTCATATGGTGTCTCCCTTCAAAAGTATGAACAATTATTAATGAGTGTGTGTTCTATAATGTAAAAGTTCTAAATTTTTCTAGGATTCAGGAAAAAATCATTAAGCCACTTAGTTATCTTTTAATTAGATTTTGAACTACAAGGAAAAACATAACATACATTAAAAATTTGTGGACTTTAAATTAGATTTTTAAATTCATTTGTTACAATCTGAAATTCATGAATAAGTCCATAATTTCTTAAACTTTATTTTTGTACCAAACTTAGCCAACATCAGAAATAAAGAATACAAAATAAAAATATAGGAAAACTGTTCAACTCTTAAATTTTTAATACAATATAATAATATGCAAGAGAAGTTCACTAATGTACAGAGTCTGCCAAATTGCCAGAAAATATGATCCTTCAAATAAAATTCTTCTCAGTTCAGATTTTTGAAAGTTTTTGAAAAAGTCTGCACATGCACCAAAAAATGGCGGGAAACACTATCATATTGTCCCTAATTCATCTCGCCCTATTGACCCATGGAATGGATTTTATTTTGTTATCTTAGCGAGCCTCAAGGGCAATACCAAATCTCATATTAAAATTAGGCCAAGTCTATACAAGTCTACAGCTACAATGAAGCTATCCTTACTTTGTTTTGTCACTTTCAGCCTTTTTCTTGTTTCTTTTCTCTATCCACCATTTGACCTCACCCCCAGCTGCTCCCCGACCTCTGCCCCCACAACCTCTTCCACGGCCTCTAGCTCTCTGAAAAGGTTGTGTTATCCCTAATGCTGCATAACTAGCAGCAATGGTAGCTTCTTCTACAAGTTTTTGTTCTACAAAGAAATTAAAAGTGACTTTCTTATTGTTCTTTAAGATATGCACAACCCACATAACTTGATTGTATTTTCTGTAAAGTCTTTTTTTTTCATGTACATATTATTTAACCTTTTAAAAAGTGATTTTATTCTTGATGTTGTTAATATTTTTTGTCCGTAACTAAGTCTTTTATAGACGGGTTGCGCATTTGCGGGATCAGTCACTAATTTAGCCAAACGAGGAGGAACTGGTAAAAAAACTGGTTCCAACATGTAATGGACGAAGAAAGTAATTTCTTTATTTCTGTTCAAGATTGATTTTTAATTGGTTGGAAATGTTGTCAGTGGGTTTATTTTTCAGTTGCAAATGATTTTTACCCATATGTTGTATAATTACAGAAGAATCTTTGATAGAAAATGCTGTTCCCTTTGTTCCATGTTGAATGACGTCATTTTTCCTCCCCGTGACCCCTGATGACCTCGTCTAAATGACGAGTCAAATCCGGAACAGATATATTGTGCAACCCTAGTATTGATATCAATGGAATTAGATTCAAATCATCTATATTATCTAGCATCAATTGCAATATCACTGCAAAGCACCAAACACTGGTCATATTAAAGGCTGCTGGCTGTTTTCCTGCTTATTTTTTAAATCATCTTTTATAAATGAAAGTTGTGTCAAGTAAACTTATTCCAATTCTCATTATTTTCTATTCTGTTTCTCCTACATGAATACTAACTTCCCACATTTATTCTATGGTATGTTACACATCCTTTTACCTTCAGCTTAGCCAGAAAATTTGTAGAATTGGCTGACCAAAAAGGGCACATGCTTTAATGCTTTATAATTGATTTTCTATATATTTAACAGCATTCCATTTCATAAGGAAAATTCCTGGGCACCCTGCTTCCCTATTAATCCACCACTGTACATCCATCACTTTGAATGTACTACCTTTGATGGTAAATTTATACTTACGACTTTCTTCATATTCTTTTTCCAGTGTTACAAGAACTTCATAGGCTGAGAAAAATCTGAAGGGGAACTGTTTACTGTTTACAACTTGTCTCTGAAAGAAAATAACTCATGTCAGATCAACAATTAAACATTGTATGTGTTGCTGATGTTTGTATTATTTTATAAGTTCAAATGCATTCTTCTGATTTGTTTAAGTATTACAATCATATAACTGAATCAACCAATGACATCTGGCATCAACTAAATCTTTCTTAAACTTTTGTGCTGTTATTAGACACATTTATATCTAAACTTTATATGGACTTTAATAAAAAAAAACTTTAACACTAATGGCAACAACGCTGGATGTTGAGAACTGTTTTATGATGTAAAATATTAAAATTTCTATTTGTTATTTACTCTGACACATCAATGTCATAATCATTATGAGTCAGTTGTTTCAATGATTTTTGTGTGTGGGGAGGCTAATTTTTTTTTACGTTAAGTTTCATTGTATACCTCATTTGTCAACCTCTTGATGATCTCATTGTGATGTTTTGGCGAAATGCCAGCTTTGATCAGATTTCGAAGATTTCTCAACATGGCCATAAATGGTAACTTCTTATGATCTGTAAAGATATATGTATGAATAGGACTTTTTACAATGATCTGGGTTGCAAAAAAGCAATTGTTGATCATATAATGTGTACATTATCTGTTAAATATTAAAAGCAACCGATACAATGGATACTCTTTTAAATTCTATAATATGAATAAGTTTTAAGAGAGGAGAAGTAAATGAATATCTATCAAAACCTTTTGAATATCATATTTTTATGACTGGGGTTCGTGAACTTTTACTACCAATAAAATTGGCATGATATCATTATTACTTTTTTAACTAACTAAAATTGTTAAAACTTCCAAATGAATCCATAAATAAGAATCCATAACAACAAAATTAATATTTGAAACAAACCCTTAAAGTTGTACTTTGCATTATGAATTTTGAATATCTTAAAATTTGAATGTTAAACCAACCAATCAGATCTTCCCAAGTTGAAGCCTTGTTCCCTTTCATTGATACTTGTGTTTCCCACGTTTCAGGAATAGGAAGTTTCATTCTCTTTCCCGCCTTTTCTTCATCCCACTGACCAGGCAGACGACATTTGTAGAAATCTTCTAATGTTGTCGGATACCTGTTAATAGTTAAGGAAAAGATACTAAATACTCAGTAAACAAGAAATGTTTCTATAAATAGGTACAACTAGATATCCTGTTACCAGTTTACAGCGGGTTGGTTTTTTTCTGCTTTTTAGATTAATAGTTAACTTACACTATGCGACATGTATAAAAGTAAGATTATTCATTTTTTGTAAATAAAACAAATAAACTACTTTGGATTCATTTATTTTTGTAGTGATACATTTTTGTGGTTTATCTAAATAAATTCATTTTGTTGGGTTTTCAATCTCATGGTTTTGCTTTGCTGCTTCAAAGAGTCGAAATTTATCAATAATGACCTTCCAATGAAGTTGATACACTAAAATATAGATCCGGTAAAATGATAGCCTATTGATTGTTAAATTTTAAACTAAAGACTTTTCATCTTACTCACTTTTTGCCTATGAGGGCCATGACATGATAGACTGGTTCAGTAATGTTACTCACTTTTTGCCTATGAGGGCCATCACATGATAGACTGGTTCAGTAATGCTACTCACTTTTTGCCTACGAGGGCCATCACATGATAGACTGGTTCAGTAATGTTACTCACTTTTTGCCTATGAGGGCCATCACATGATAGACTGGTTCAGTAATAGTACTAACTTTTTGCCTACGAGGGCCATCACATGATAGACTGGTTCAGTAATGTTACTCACTTTTTGCCTATGAGCACCATGACACGATAGACTGGTTCAGTAATAGTACTCACTTTTTGCCTATGAGCACCATGACACGATAGACTGGTTCAGTAATAGTACTCACTTTTTGCCTATGAGGGCCATGACATGATAGACTGGTTCGGTAATAGTACTCACTTTTTGCCTATGAGGGCCATGACATGATAGACTGGTTCAGTAAAAGTACTCACTTTTTGCCTATGAGGGCCATGACATGATAGACTGGTTCAGTTATGTGAAGTTTTCTGATCAGCTGTTTCAGAGAAAATGATGTTTTCTCAATCTCTTCCTTGGATTCATCATCGTCATATACAACACCAGATATCTAATAAATAGTAAATAGAGAGTAAACAGCATGCTACCATCTTTTATTCTCATCATAAGATTCATGGTTATCTCCCAACTACAGATATGTTGAATATTTGTTCTATT
The DNA here is from genome assembly GCA_963971305.1 of Arcuatula senhousia. Lineage (NCBI taxonomy): Eukaryota > Metazoa > Mollusca > Bivalvia > Mytilida > Mytilidae > Arcuatula > Arcuatula senhousia. The sequence continues at coordinate 1,528,572 of OZ020305.1, forward strand.
ACTCTATTTTATTCACAAGGTTGGTCAGAGCCTAATTTTTTCTGTCTTTTGGGTATGATTTAGGCAAAGAAGTCCGAAATAATTGACCCATGACCAAGTTAATAAAATAGAGTACATAAATACTCATGCTTCTAAATGCCAAATATAATGTAATGGTTCATATCATGAAGTCAATGATATTCAGTGGATTCAAAATTTGGTGTTCACAGTCAGCCAATTATAAATAACCAACAAACATATATCAGTACAGGTAAACTACAACAAGTTGGTCGTCTTATCTTTAAATTATTTGGGCCTTTACTTTTCCTACCTGTCTATCCAAGTTTTCCTTCTCCTCATCGGAAGAATCTGACGAATCTGAAGACGTGTCAAACAAATTCCTTCCACTTTGTGTAGCCCCACCTCTACCTCGACCTCGACCTCTGGTTGGCATGATAGCTCCTCTACCTCTCCCTCTCATGCCACCTCTGCCACCACGTCCACCTCTGGATGCCACCAGAGCATCTAAATTGTCATTATCCTGACCCTCATCATCTTTCTTTACTTTCTTTTCTTTCTTCTTTTTCTTCTTCCTTGAACTTTCTTTGTTGTACTTGGCTACAGAAAATAAATGAAGAACCTGAGTATTAAAGCAAGCTTTCACTACCCCACCAATACAATTATTGAACCTGAGCAAATATTTTCTAAATTACATTCAATAAATCTGTCTGATCAAAGTGGCTGTACAAATGTATTATATGATCTTCATGTTATTACTAAATTTAAATGTGCCCAACAAAATGGCTGTGTGTACTTTAACATGTTAAAACTTAACATCCTTCTCCATATCAAATCAATGGCCTTAACCAGTCAATCAGTTTCAGAGGAGTTGTGTTAACAATGTTACAGTGATGCAATCAGACAGACCAGTCAAAACATTATACCCTTCACAGCCTCATTGCATAGGATATAAAAATAAATATTACTACATGTGTTGATTTTTTTATTTTATTGGCTCACTTAAATATATTGTATGGTATGGTTTGAGTGAGTGTGTGTTATGGTTTAATGCTTTATTCGACACACGGGTCATATAGGGCAGTCAATTTTAATGTCCAGAGGAAACCACAGACCTTGGGCAGGTAAATGAAAAACCTAATCACATCAGGTGAAGAAATAAGAATCTATAAGATTTTTTATACATATAGAAAGTAAAAATTGTGATACAAACCTAGCTGATATTCGTCAAAGTCAGGGAATTTGATCATCATGACCCTTCTGAGAGCTGAGGGTAGTGATCCCTGAACAAGATTCCTGTCATGGAAAGCCTAAAAAAGATTTTTTTTTAAATCTCAAAACAATTATTCAACTTCAACAAAAGTTGTTGCATGGAAACCAAAAGTCTCTTAATGATGGGCAACAAAGATTTAGATGGCCATGACATTGCCATAACATTGTACAAATAATGATCACAAAAATATTACTGTCTTTTAAAATGGGTCAAAGAAATTGTGAAAAACATGTGACACAAATTTTGTGATGCTGCAGGACGACACTGCAAGACAACGGATAGTGTCAAAGTTATCTCTATGTGTCGTAAAAAAAATGTTATGCAAGTTTATTTTCCTTTTCCAACTTTGCAAAATTCTTTGTGTTATATCATAACAAACCTGGTAGATTTCTGCCACTTCTATCCAATCAGATGGCAGATTTATAGAAGCCTTGTAATATTTCTTCAGGAACGGACGACACATTTCCATGTTTGAGGCGAGGGCTAACAGGAAGTTGGCCGTTGTTCTGATATTCAGCTGCTTTCTGGTATAAAGAGCAACCTACAAAAGTCAATAATAAAAAGCTATGCCGAGCGCAGCATGATACGACCGCAACAAGATGAACCCTGTACATTGGAGGCCCAATATGGATAGTCTATTGCTTTGGTCACATGCAGCCCATGGTGGACTTACAAAGCTTTTTTACACATGCATCCTATGGTGGACTTTAAAATGCATATTTGACACATATATATTTACAATAACATTTAATAGAAAAAAAATCTTATTTCTAAATTCATTGACATTTTTTACACAATTTAGCCCCTTTTGGCCTTTTTTTTAAAAAAAAAGGTTAGGACCACAAACCCCAAATGAAATAAAAAGCTTCCTTCAGTGTTATCATATTTAAACTTCATAACAATTGGCTGGCCCACTACAGCTAAATTTCTTGTGTAAAACCATTTGCCTTGACCAACTTTTAAAAATTGCGTTTTTTGCCCCTTTGACCCCTTATATCTCAAAAACAGTAAGATATATTGCAAATCTGATTGAAAAATGCAGGCAGGGATTTTCACTAGGATTCCAATGAAAAAAAGATTTTGAAAATCGGACCACAAATAAAAAAGTTGATTTTTTGGGTGTGGCCCGTCTTTGGCCCCCTGTAGCAAAGTAACGGTTCAATATACATCAAAACCATTGACACATTTTGTTGACAGAATTTAATGAGGAATTCAATAAAAAAAGAATTTTCAAAATCTATTGAATAATAAACATTCTACAACAGTTTTGTTAATACACCCGTTTTAGCCCCTTTTGGCCCTTTTTTCCAAAACGGTAAGGGTCACCAACCCCAAATACAATAGGAACCTTCCTCTAGTGGTTACAAACATCATATCAAAACTTCATAACAATTGGCTGGCCCAGTACAACTAAATTTTTGGTATAAAATTATTTGCCTTGACAAACTTTTAACAAGTGTGGCCACTAAAAGTATGTCTCGCCTGCCGGCACCATCACTAAAATCAACTACCTAAGCTTTCATTTCTTGATATAAACACAAAAACTGTATGTATACCTAATAACAGATGCCTAGTAATTATACTATTCAAGCAATCCATTGTCCACACAATAATTACAAAAAGTTTTCTGTCTGAAAAAAAGACCTAAGTTCACAGAGTCACTGGAGCGTAAAAATGGGGTCATGGTCACATGGCATGGTGACAGTTGCATTGTCCATAACTGCAACTGTCTGTTTACTCAATATCAGATGCCTAGCTATTATAACTTTCCAGCAATTCATCATCCACAAAAGTCTTACAAAAAAGTTTTTCAGTCTGAAAAAGACCTAAGTTCACAGAGTCACTAGAGCGTGAAAATGGGGTCAGGGTCACGCAGCATGGTAACAGTTGCGTAGACCATAACCTAAACTGTCTGTATACCTAATATCAGATGCCTAGCTAATATACTTTTCCAGCAATTCATCATCCACAAAAGTCTTACAAAAAAGTTTAAGGCTTGAAAAAAGACCTAAGTTCACAAAGTCACTGGAGCGTGAAAATGGGTTCAGGGTCACATGGCATGGTGACAGTTGCATAGACCATAACCTGAACTGTCTGTATACCAAATATCAGATGCCTAGCTTATATACTTTTCCAGCAATTCATCGTCCACAAAAGTCTTACAAAAAAGTTTACGGCCTGAAAAAATACCTAAGTTCACAGAGTCACTGGAGCGTGAAAATGGGGTCAGGGTTACACAACATGGTGACAGTTGCGTAGACCATAACCTGAACTGTCTGTATACCAAATATCAGATGCCTAGCTAATATACTTTTCCAGCAATTCATCGTCCACAAAAGTCTTACAAAAAAGTTTACGGCCTGAAAAAAGACCTAAGTTCACAGAGTCACTGGAGCGTAAAAATGGGGTCAGGGTCACACGGCATGGTGACAGTTGCGTAGACCATAACCTGAACTGTCTGTATACCAAATATCAGATGCCTAGCTATTATACTTTTCAAGCAATTCATTGTCCACAAAAGTCTTACAAAAAAGTTTACGCCGCCGCCGCCGCCGCCGTCGCCGGAAAGTAATACCTATGTCTCGCCTTCCGCGACTATTCGTCGCAGGCGAGACAAAAATGGTGTTTTTGGCCCCTTTGACCCCTAATTTCGCAAAAACCGTAAGAGATATTGCAAATCTGATTGAAAAATGCAGGCAGGGATTTTCACAAGGATTCCAATGAAAAAAAGATTTTGAAAATCGGACCAAAAATAAAAAAGTCATTTTTTGGGGTGTGGCCCCTTTTCGACCCCCTGTAGCAATGTAACGGTTCAATATACATCAAAACCATTGACACATTTTGTTGACAGAATTTAATGAGGAATTCAATAAAAAAAGAATTTTCAAAATCTATTGAATAATAAACATTCTACAACTGTTTTGTCAATACACCCGTTTTAGCCCCTTTTGGCCCTTTTTTCCAAAACGGTAAGGGCCACCAACCCCAAAAACAATAGGAACCTTCCTCTAGTGGTTACAAACATCATATTAAAATTTCATAACAATTGGTCAATATTTACTTAAGTTATCGCACGGAAACCAAATGTCCCCAGACAACAACGACGACGACGACATCGCCATAACATTATACGATCGCAAAAATTTGCGGTCGTATAAAAAAGTCAGAACTTGAGAACTAGTTTGACTTTTCATATCGCTGATTACATGAGGTTTTTTATGTTAGTTTGTGTGTTACCCCTGCCTTTTTTTTGTCTTGGGACATACATTGTAGGACAAACAGATCTGAACACTTATGCCCCTCTCTTTTCATAAGCTGGGCATAAAAAACTTTTTAAGATCAAACACATGGCAATTTACTATTGAAATGTATCTGTAGCATAAATTTAGCTTCAATTCTTTATTATGAGAAGTAAGAAATACATGTTCAATAGATATGAAAATCAAGTTATTAAATTGTGTCAAAGTTGTGCAGAAAAACCACCTAATTCTTATTATTATTAATGTAAATGAACATGTTTTTACCTTCAGGATAAACTCTGGATCATAAACGATGAGTTTTTGTGCCATTGACGTCAGTGAAGTTCTGGTCTTGTCACTAGATTTTCTGAAATCCGGCTGACAAATCAATGAGCCACTTACAGCATTGATAAATCCAAGCTGAAAGATATAAATACAATGATCAGTTTTAATACAACATTTAACTGCTACAGAACTTGCTTCTTTGCACTGACTGTGCACTTTGAACTTTTTAGTAAGTATTGGTTAAACAAATTCCAAAAATCCTAAGATGCAAGATTAAGCCACAAAATATAAGGATTTGTGGGTTTTTGGAAGGTGATTTCAATGCAATAATGTCTTATTTGGACTTATCTATAATTCATGTAATATTACAGACTGGTTCAAATGACAAAATGATCTTTTTTCATTAATGCTAATTCATTTAGATGTTTAGTATAAATTACATCCCGTGTTTTAACCATTTTATATTTCTTTTTTATTTTTCACTTCCAATCTTGGGTAAGAATCAAAATATAATCATATCATAAACATGATAAAGACAAGACATATGTTTTTCATTACTACCCTACAAACCTTCATGCCATTGACATCATGCAGTGGCTTGGCTATGGGTTTTAGACTGGGATCCTTGGCAGGGGATACAAAGTCATCTATTTCAATACCATCATCTTTAATGTCTATTTCTAACTCATACTTAGGAGGCTTCACTTCATATCTGGATATCGATGTTACTTTTCCGTCATTCCCAATCGCCTTCTTTCTCGACTTCAGTCCTGTGCGCTCGCCACTCTTCCTTTTAGTGGCAGTTTTCTTCTCGGTGCTCAGTTGGCTGGTTAAGGTCGTGCTGGTGGTTTGTAAGATGTTGGTGGCATTAGACTTAAGGGGTGTAACAGGCTCTATTTTAATTGTCACTACATTGGATGCAGGCCTTATGAGGCTGGACTGTAAGTTACTCGATAGTAATGAGGTCTTGGAACTCTGACCTAGATTTCCACCAAGATTAGAATTGGTAAGCGAAGTAAACTTTGATGTGTCTGATTTAGACAGCAAACTACTCGTCAGAGAACTTGATGTTCCAAGTCTGCTCCCTGTAAGTGTAGATGACTGACCCAAACTTCCCGTCAGTTTCGATGATGTACTCAGTGTACTGGTTAGGCTCAATGATCCAGTCAGATTTGATGATCCTAAGAGAGAACTTTGTAGACCGGATGGTTTCTTGTCAACTCGTGTAGAATCCAAACCTGATTTTGGTCTGGTCAATGATGAACTAAGAGTTGAAAGTTTCTCTGATTTCATCAAGCCTCCACTTAAGCTAAGTCCTTAAAAATAAAGAAATCCTTCATTAAGCATCACCCACATGTAAACATATTATACGATATTCCTGTTTGTCAAAATTTTCCTTTTTACTGCATATTTATATAAGTGATCTGGACTGAGATGGATAGTTATTGCTACTTTGTAACAGCATTACTAGGTATCAAAATAATAAAATATTCTGTAAACATACTTATTTTTTCAGGGTGCTTATTTTCTTGGTTTTACAATTTCACCCAAATTTCACAGGTAAAATGTACTCAATTTTGTGTATTCTACATGTAAATTCAATATTCTATTTATTACAAACATATTATTTCTGTTCGCAGTTATTTAATTTCAGGAAAAATGCCTGAAATGACTGTGAAATCTTGGAAAATAAATACCTCATGAAAATATGTACAATTTTACAGTAGTCATTTGTGACACCACAATAAGATTTTACACAATTAAGACCAGCCACTGTCATTGTTAAGTTTCAATATTTACTATATCATTGTTTTGTTTGGCATTACTAGTAAACAGGACTAATTTCACGAGCAATAAATACATGTATAGGAACAGATTCCACAGAAATATGTGAAATAAATTGTCAGGAATTAGGTCATTTTCATACACATGTACATGTAGTAATATTATTTATTGTTTTTATAAAATATCATGCAAATATATCATGTACATAGCCACCAAACTTGCTCTCTGACTCAGAGAAAGTTTGTGTAGTCACAAAAATAAATTGATTTACAGTACCTTTTATTGTAAATGTGTTTAAAATACACAATGTCAATTATGTCCCAATTGACATGATTGAATAAAGTATATATTCTTCTGTCATGTCTGTTCTAATCTATTAACAAGAAGCTCCCAGGAGCCTGAATCACTCACCTGATCTCTTACGCTAAATCCTCTTACCTTGCATGCAACATGGTCAACATGTTCTTGGTTAGTAACATTTAAGAAACAAGTTAGGATAACACCCTCAAGATCAAGAATACAAAGTTACAAAGCTTTCCATTTGAAAAACCAAACAAGTTAAAAGGAGGATAACTCTTAAAAGATTGATCTGACTATTTTGACCCTGAATCCATTTTGTAGATCTCAATTAGCTGAACAATTTTGCAATGCTAACTTTTCCTCTAGTACTAACGGTTTTCAAAATAAAGTCCAATAACTGTGAAAATTGTCAATTTTGACAATTAAGGGGAAATAACTCCTATTAGGAGTAGTCCCACAACTTCAACACAATGGAGAGTTTCATAGAGCTTTTGATGCTGAAGAAGGTAGGGTGCTTCAGATTTTCTCTATCTCTTATACTTTTTTAGCTTTAAGCCAAAACTATGGTTTGACCCCCTGTTCTATTTTTAGCAACAGCGGCCATGTTGGTTGGTCGGCATGCATAAATTTCACAAACTTGGTAGAGGACATCCCAAAGATCAAGTGTACAAAGTTTCAAAGCAATCCCTTCAGTGATTTCAGAGAACAAAATTTTTTAAGAAAAGTTTACAGACGACAGACGGACGACTGAGCTCACATGACCTTTCGGGTCAGGTGAGCTAAAAAACTTACCTGATTGTGGGACCATTTCTGTCTTGAGGGCCCATTTTGATGATAATGATGAGCTACTCAATAAAGACTTATTATCCATCTTCAACACTTTACTCTCTGTTGAAGACATCTTTTTCTGTTCAATGACTATTTTTCACTAAAAAAAAGATGAAATTAGATAAGATAAGATAACTTTTATAAGACCAAATCAAGGGGCAAAATAGGTTAACAAATGTAGTTTGCAACAATATAATATGCACAGTATAACACTAAATTGTTCACGACAAAGCAAATTATTAGAGTTTTGCATTATAATGGACATGATGGATGACTTGGTTCTCAGACGATATCAGACATTTGGTCAGTTCTGAATCAACCAATTAAACAGTATACATAGTATACTAGTCACAGCTAGTAAACCTTGCCACCAGTTTTTTTTATCATTTATTTTTAAATTATTTGGGCAATCAATTTGGATATTCAACAAGGAATCCATTTTTTTTCAAAAGCAGACCAAAATAAATTAAATGTACAATTACAACAAAGGGTTGCACTTAGTCTTGCTAAGTCGACTATTCGGAAAATAGGAAGTTCATGCCCAACTTACCTAGAAAGGGGAGGCAAGATACAACTCACCATGCTAAAGGTCCAAAATCGGCACGTTACATGTATTTTCACTATTTTTTCAACTACTATAACTTGTCAAAATTTGAACTAAAATATGTTAAGGTATAAACAAACTTTTCATATCTGTAAGATTTAGCAAAAATATTTACACCACAGGTTTAGCCTTAAGACTTTAAACAGGCCATAAATTTGAAAATTCCTCGTTTTTCACACATTTTCACTGGTTTCTCTGCATATTTCGTCAAAATTATTACTGGCCACATTCCTGGACCATTGTAATTTTTTGATTATTAATTTATAATATCATCATACACATTTCTACCACAAAATAATTTTGGTCAACAGGTGTGGCCCGATTTATTTTATCACCTATTTTCATGATTTTGATTTCTTGCATGTGCTTTCATCATGTTCATCTTGACATACTAGTACATATGCTCCTTTCTAATCTGTATTTTAACCCTTTTTTTCATGTTGGACAATTAAATTATCATGCATGGTTGTATTTTTTACTTCAAAATCTTGAACATGTTGAAATCTGTTTGTATTCTCAAATTAAAAAAAAAGAAAAAGAATTTGATCTTGTTTCAATTTTTAAAAAATTCATTTTGCCTTGTTTTGTGATTAGCTATTTTCATGCTTTGTTTTTTGCATTTTTTAAGCACATGTTTTGGTGTTGGGATTTCTCCTTTACAGGGCTGTCAAGTTTTTATGAGCTGTAACGTGACGGTACCCAAATTGCAACAACTTTGGCGGTTTTTGTCTTGTATCTTTATCTGGGCACGATTGCTTAAAATTTTGGTCGGCTATGTTTTAAGAGTAAGGTTTACTGTATTTATCCATCATGTCCATACAGAAAGAATTTTAATATTTGACACACAGATGTCATAAAAGAGATTTAAAGACACCTGAGAATGACCCTAACTTTCCACATCAGGGGTACCCAAATTGCACATGGGGGTAAAAAATTTACTCCTTAAGATTTCTCTTAAAAATCTTGCTTCATTATTGAGAGTGATTACTTTAATTGATTTTTATTTAAAAATCCAATCGAGACAAGGTATGTTAAAAAATTCTAAAGGCATTTTATGCATAGGTGTTAACCTTTTGGGACTCCAATGAGGGAGATCTCCCTGAAACCAGTTTTAATTTCAGGGAGATTTTGCGTAGCGACATTTTTGTCTTAAAAATTGTGCGCATATGAATAAAACCATGCTTATTCCCAGGCACTGATATTGTGTAATATTACCTGTAATCATGGTAATAGATTAAATATAACTATTATATTTTCTTTAGGTTCAGAGAATCCTACTTAAATTTAATTGTATTTAATTTCTATAAATTCATTTCATTCAGCTTCTGACTAATATAGCAGAGAAAGCTTTTCTTTTTCTAACAAGAGTTAACACTTAAGTATGTCTCGCCTGCCGGCGAAACAATAATTCTTTCTTACTTCCACTATATTTTGAATTTACATGGATTTTCAGTTTCTGAGATCAAAAGATGTTTATAGAACTTAAACATTGCAAATATATGCAATAAAAATAATCAAAGTCACTCAACCGGAAAATCAAGGTCAAGGTCAAAAGATGAGGATGTAACTGTGCTAAGCTACAACTGGGGCACATGCATACCAAGTTTCATCAACCTAGGACTTATAGTTCTTGAGATATGGAGGTGCTCGCAAAACTTTTCCATTGCTATTATATGTATTGAAAATTGTCAAAGTCACTCAACCAAAAAATCAAGGTCAAGGTCAAAAGATGGGGATGCAGCTGTGCTAAGCTACTACTGGGGCACATGCATACCAAGTTTCATCAACCTAGGACTTATAGTTCTTGAGATATGGAGGTGCTCGCAAAACTTTTCCATTGCTATTATATGTATTGAAAATTGTCAAACTCACTCAACCGGAAAATCAAGGTCAAGGTCAAAAGATGGGGATGCAGCTGTGCTAAGCTACTACTGGGGCATATGCATACCAAGTTTCATCAACCTAGGACCTATAGTTCTTGAGATATGGAGGTGCTCGCAAAACTTTTCCATTGCTATTGTATGTATTGAAAATTGTCAAAGTCACTCAACCGGAAAATCAAGGTCAAGGTCAAAAGATGGGGATGCAACTGTGCTAAGCTACTACTGGGGCATATGCATACCAAGTTTCATCAACCTAGGACCTATAGTTCTTGAGATATGGAGGTGCTCGCAAAACTTTTCCATTGCTATTATATGTATTGAAAATTGTCAAAGTCACTCAACCGGAAAATCAAGGTCAAGGTCAAAAGATGGGGATGCAACTGTGCTAAGCTACTACTGGGGCGTATGCATACCAAGTTTTATCAACCTAGGACTTATAGTTCTTGAGATATGGAGGTGCTTATAAAACTTTTCCAAAAAGTTAACGCCGCCGTCGCCGCCGCCGGTAAAGTAACACCTATGTCCTGCTCTGCTTCGCAGGCGAGACAAAAATTAGGTATTTAAGGCAAAGTCTTTGGGTAAATTTGAATTCAAATAATGCACAGCAAATTTAGAGGTGTTTAAAATGTTCATATGATCAAACTTATAGCCTAAATCCTTCTTTTTGTGCACTTTTGTTTCATTTCTTAATAGTGATAAATAGTTTCCATAAAGAAAGGGAAGTAATTTTGGTAATTGTTTCATTATTCCTAGTTTCTCTCCCCCTTACTATGTTACCCCCAATCTATAATTTTCAATGGAAATCGTAATTTTTAACACTCTCTGTATTCATTCAAAGTGTGGAAGCAATAAATATGTCACCCAGCAGATATAATTGGATTAAATTTCAACTCATTTATTGTTCTCAACTCACTAATTAACACTATTTCGTGTGTTTTGATAACACTGACAGGTAAACAATAGGACAGATTATCGAGCATCGATTTTCAATCAGCTGATTGAGTAAATTCTTTGGTTGTTTCTTAAACTTATAAAAAGGAAAGGAAAGAATGATTTTGGGACAAAAAATGTTAAATTACGGGAGATTATGCGGGAGGGTATTAAAAGTCGGGAGTTAACTGTCTCCCGCTCGGGAGTAATTTATTTCTCGGGAGATAGCTTAAATTTTCGGGAGGCTCCCGCAGGATTCGGGAGGGTTAACACCTATGATTTTATGACTCCAGGTTGTATTTTTAGACAATTGCACAGTATTCCCGAAAAAGGCTGTATAATTGCGTATTTTCTTGTTTGCAGCAAAAACAACGGTATAGGCATGCAAAGTCCGTTGTAAATGAAGCATTTACATCCTTTAAATATTTAAAAACACTAAATACAAACATAACTGACCTGAAAACAAGGTTAATTTGAAGTCTAAATTTAGGTCTCCATTATGTCATCTAGTGCGGACGTGAAAGAAAGCACTTTTATTTTAGTTCTGGGTTGAGATCTTGGAATATTCATATGAATTTTGCTGTCTGAATAATTTGGCAACAAATGATATTTAGCAAAATGAAAAATATACAACAATTGTCAAGATTTTCAACATCAACCAGAAGTCCTGTCTGTTGCATGGCAATTTTCAGCATGGGGCCATATTGGATAAGGTATTCCACTATCATATACAATCATATTATTTCTATTAGAAATGACTTTTTTATTCATATTTTTGTTGAAAACTTTAGAAGAATATTCTAATATTAATAATAGAAAAGAAAAACTAGTATTACTTAACAATCCTGTTATTTTAGAACAATTTATGTAAAGTGTTGCAATTTGGGTACCTGTTGCAATTTGGGTAGCGTTACGTTATGCGCGAGATTAAAAGATCAAAGAAATTTGCCACCGAATTGCGGACTAAATGCATGAGTCTCAGGCAAGTTGCGTTACACTTGACAGGTCTGCCTTAATACCACCCTCATTGTAGTTTCCCAATAATATTGTGGTTCTTAAAACCTGTTAGAACTGTGAGTGTGAGTTTTATCGGTGAGTAGGTAAGAGTTCAAATAAAAATGAAAAAAAAACTAGTTTACCTGAACATCTGTTTTATTCTGATGTATTCACTAGATCTATATGTAAAACAGAAACTAAGGAATTTATCATTTCACAACAATTTGCAAGTGCTGACACCAACAAAAAATGTCCCTATGCTCTCAATGGAATTTAAACAGGCAACCAGTTAGATAAGCAAAAAGCGAACTTGTCCCGTACTAGTATCTGATTACTAAAATAAATTTAAAAAAAAACATCTTTAGAGACAAAGTTCATTAACTTGTACAAATAAATATTTCTTTTAAAGTGTGAAAGTGTTCATCTTATTCCTTTATAATTAAAATAAATTTTTCGTTGAAAAATTACCTTTTATATATTTAAGTTTTTTAACCTTCCATGTATTAAGGGATGGTTTTTTTTTTTGGTATGTGCTTACTTTCCCGCCATTTTTGACAGCCCTCCACGAGAAACGAAAACAAAGAAGAAATTTTAGAAATGCCAGGAATTGGAGAAGATTGGATAAATAATCCATTAGGAATTATTCAAAATATAATTGGTCTGCATTGATTTAGATTTAAGTCTGCATGTTTTATTTTTATATTTGATACAGTGTCGATTGTCTCTATAATTTTTTCACAGGCACCTGTCTCAGAAAAAAATATATACCCCTATACTATAACACAACACAACAGGTGCCTGTGACTTTATTTGGACATGTCATGCACGGATTCAGAGGTGGGTGTGCACGTGAGGGGCGTGCGCTCCCTTAAAACTGGCCTAAACTATGTTTTTATGCACAAAATCCACTTTAAAAACACTAAACAAACAATGATTGTTTCATTAATTTTGTAATTGTAAATTTTATACGAGGCAGGTTAAACCTGTGATTGTGACGCTCCCGAAGTAACAATTTTTTTTTGTTTGTTCGAAAATAAAAACAAGCTAGCTTTTCTTGTGGGTTACGCATGCGTTTAATGACGTCTAAAATTTTCTTTAAAAAAGTGATAAAAAGGTTCAGAAAATTCTGGAAAACAAGCGAGCTAACGGAAACCGGATGTCAAAGGAAAACTCTGCTCTTGGTACAACAAAATAAGACATTTCTACCATTACTGGTCCATAAACACATAGACCTGAAATTACCATTTAAAAATGTCAAAAAAGCAAAATTGGAGTTTTCTAATGCCAAAGTTACACAAAGATGCAAACAAGTAAACAAATGTAAACTTTTGAGATTTACATGTACATGTATGGCATCGGCAATGATAGTAATGATTTGACATTGATTTCCTGCCCTGCCTACAGTGCCTTTCTGTTTTAGCTAAAAGCTTACCCGAGCTTTTCTGTACTGATTTGTATGTGTCAAATTCAAATAAAGTTCAAACTGGCTACGATTACCTGGATTTACCTGGAACAGTAACCATGGTAACAATAAGAAAAAAATATTGTATAACCTGACGCCGGAAGTCAAAGTAAAATACATTGTAATAACCAGTCCACGGATGCGGACATGTTATATGAAGGTAAAAATAAGAATTTACCGCTCGTTATTGTTACCTGAAAATGTCTTAACTAACCAGGAAATTATATTTTATTATTTATAAGCCTTTATAATACACATGATACAGTGACATGAAAAAAATGACTTAGGATTTCAGTAATATAATTGAAAGTTAGTTCAATTTTGGTTGCATTTCCTTCACATCCAGTAAGTTGCTTTAGGTGGATATTTAAGTCTGACACATGAAAGATTATACCATTTCAGACAACCATCACAAACAATAGAGGCCTGAATATGGACATCATCTGCACAAACCAGGCAATTCATTACATGTATTTTCATGACCACAATTCAAGTCACCAGTGATTTTATTAGTTGAAAATAAATAATTGTTTGTTTCAAGTTTTCAATTACAAAAACATTATACATTTTATATATATAAAGAAAAGTACATATTGTTAACAATATTCTGAAACACAACAATAATATTCAAATTCATACAATCAGGTAACAATAAGAAAAAATTCTTATTGTTACTTCCATTAAAACATGTCCGCGTCCGTAACACGCTTTTCATTTAGTCCGTCCTTCCTGTGTCAGGTAACAATAATTTTTTTCTTATTGTTACTTTTCCAGGTAACACTATCTAGTGCCAATAAAGTTTTTGTATTCATATTTTGTAATTCATATATCATTTTCAAGCTTGAAATAACAATTCCACTGAGCTGCCACTTCATGATTTGTGACTGAATATATCTGTTTATATGTTTGACAATTATTTTCCAAAAGATTCCTGTTTGGTACATATATCTATCTTACATCTGACCTACAATAAGCAGGAAGAATATTTTTTCTATGATTTCAGAAAGAAAAGAATCTGTCAAAGGTGTCAAAGATTACTATGGTAACAGACTACAGACCAGGAATTCTCTAAGCTGGGTAAACAATTTTGGGCTAACATGATTTACACAAATTGTAACTAAATCATGTGCATTTTTTTTATGTACATGTATGTAAAACATTAGCTAACAACAATTTTTTGGGCAACCTTCTCGGTTAACACCATGTATATATGTATTTACATATACATGATATAAGCTACAATGTAGCTACTATTACATTGTATTATCCATCTATTGTATACAGACACTCCTGTTTACCAGGGTTTCAAATATTAACATTCAAGTTCGGTAGTTTTGTTATTACCTTTATACAAATTTTTGTGAAGGACCTTGGAAATTTCACGGAGGAAAGTCCACAATTTTCAACCTTTTCAATTGTACAGATCTGAAATTTCGCTTTGTGATTTTATTACTATTTGAGGATTTGCATCTTTATAATATTTGTTATACAAATCTGTCATATATTTTTTAATAAAACTCACATTTTTTGCTGACATGGCTGTTCCTAGCTCAGAATTCTACATTACGTAGTTTAATGCAGTATATTCTATTTTCTCCTTCAGGTTCCCAGTTTGAATGACACCCCTCTACATACCCTGAAGCCTAATTCTTTAGTTAGGTTTAGATGTATGGTCCAAGATATCTACGACCCCGAGTTTTATCTGGGTCTATACCAGGTGAAGGACCTAGAGACATCAGCTGTGACAATGAAGTCGGGGATGTATAAAGATATTGCTGACTGTTCTGTATGTATGATACTGTATACTGTAAAACAGGATAATTTTGCGTTTTCATTACCAAAATGCATTTGCAGGGTTTTAGTTACGCGTTTTATTAGATCGTGGATATTGGGTCCTTCAAAATGTAATTTACGCGAAGGGATATTTTCGCGAATTTGTTATGATCGTGAAATTAGCAAAAATAAACCCCTCGCGGAAATTTCCCCTTTTACAGTACCTGTAAAAAAAACTTCATTCAGTCTTTCACAGAAGGATGTAGGTAATTGATAAGACATTTTCCATAATGGCTTTTACAAAAAACGTGTGTAAAAAAATACCCATAAACAGATAAGAGCAAACACCAAATGAATAAAACATCTACACTTTGTTTGCAAAATGAGCTCTTTGATAAATTTATTGTTGAATATACAATGTATTATACTATATTTTTACCAGAATCCCAGCATTGGTAGATGTTTAAGATGGAAGTGAGTCACCTCATTTAAAATTTAATGAGTGGTCTCGAATTTTCCTCTCAGGTTACATAGTTTCCTAGGAGAAAATGAATCAAAATGTTACATAAATGCACTATGGGGTAAAATGAAAGTCCTGTACATTAATTAAGACCTTAGACCTCCTGTTATTGTATTATTTGTTTATTTACAGAAGTCCCAGCAGATTGACTTAGATGCCCCTGGTAATGTGACTATGGACAGACAGACTCTGTATTGTGTACCAATACCTGCAGAGACATCGTGGGTCAAAGAGGTAATAAAGAACTTAATGTGAAAATGGCGAGATTTTGTCCAGCCATGGCCAAAAGTGTCTAAACCTAGTCTTATTGTTAACATCATGAAGAATGTTTAAATGGCTTTTGAATAAAAATGTGACCATTTAATTATTATACAAAATTGACAATATTGCTCAATTATTGAATAAAATAAAGAAATTTAAATATTATGTAATGATCATTGTGCATAGCCTTAACCCTTATATTTTTAGTCCTATGCCGATAAAGCAGGAGTGAAAGCACAGCCATCAATGTCACACACACCAGTAAGGAATAAACGCTCACTGGACGAAGAAGCAGAAGATGTTGCCATGGAAACATCTGATGTTGGAGCACCCTCTGGATCAGGGGATAATGTTGAATCTAAGAAAACAAGAACTGACAGCACAACAGGTAGATATATTCTGTAGAATGATGGAGGCAAAGGTATATAAAAGATTCTTAATCAAATACCCAATGATAGAAGCCAAGCTAAAGATATTCATTAAAATATCCAACGAAGAGGTGGACAATATGACAACAAAACTCAATGAACTTTTTAACAGCGAGAGAGAGAGAGAACTACCAGAAGTTCTTACTGATTTAAAAGTTGGCTATTTTTTGCAAAATTAAAACACTTGAGAAAAAGAATTTCGTACATGTAAATAAAAAACATTGTCTTGAAATAAGTAAAATAAGAACGAAGAAACTTGGTCAAAATTGTAAATATCTCACAAAAAAGTAGCGGTAGAAATGCTGATCACAGCAAATATATGTTGTAAACTAAGAAAACTTATGAAAAAAACAATAGATGAGGTCAAAATTTACATCTTGCAGTGTTCTTGCTTATCAAGTACATGTTTTATGTGCATCATAACAGTCCGATTTCCACCGTTAAAAAATTATCTGCCCTATTTTTTCACTCTCCTGTAAAAAGGTTAAAAATAGTACCTTACAAATACATGACGCTAAGGTGAGATGCACTCTTATACAATGTGCGATTAAAAATCAGGTGTTGGATTAAGCGACTTGTAATTTTAAAGGTAAGGTCTAGACATATTTTTGCCTCTATGAATACAATCTAAATCACCATACCTAATGATAGAGTTTCATATTTTTAACACAAACACGTCGTTAAGGCCAAGCGGAACTGATACTCTATTTTTGTTAAAAAATTCCAGTGTATTTATTTCCATGGGTGCCACCTACACATTCGGTTTACTAATTGCGAATACAAAAAGACACCAAATCAACTAGTTGGAAAAATTCTATGTACACGGGCAAAAAAGTGTAACACTTTTGAATAGCCCGTAGTCAAGTAATTTCAGGGGAATTAATGTTATATTTGACAAAGTACAAGTGGTGCGTTTGATAGGTTTTTATAGATATGTAACATTGCGCAAAAGAAATAACAAATTTATAATTTACATAACTTTGAAATGCAGACTTACTACCTCCATCTAAATTCTAATTCATGCATCGTTTTTCTTTTAATTTTAACATTTGGATAGGAAAACTTTTGTTGCAGGGACAGATCCAGAATTGATTCACAGCGTGGGGGGGGGGGGGGGGGGGGGGTACCGCTTATAGTCTACCTAGGACAAGAGAAGGGTTCAGGGTCTATTTCGCAAACTTATTCAATGGAAAGGGGATTAAAAACCCCGAAAATCCACCCTCTGGATCCGACATTGCCATGAAAAAAGATAAAATATATTGTTCAGATTTAAATTTGTGCGACTGTTTTCCTTGAAATTATGAAGATATTGATGCTAATTGAAACGACCACTGTTAATCTTGAAAAGAAAACTTGTTAATTGCATGGAAGTTTTGAAATGACTTTGAAAAGGGGGAGGCGTGGAATATACAAAAGCCGTCAAATTTGTACAGCTTCAATACATTAAAACAAATTAACTTATTTATAATATTACTATCCAATTCATTTATATTTTATATATAAAACAGTTTGTGTTGCTACTCAAGCAATACACATTGTTTTTGTTTTCTTAACGGGTACTTATCATTCAATTTGTTTATCAATCTTATAGCGAGCATCGCAGATGCAAGCCCTACGGCATTGTGCATGTTTTGAGATGTGCCAGAAATATACTGACGATAAAACCGGAACAGGTTTACTTTTACGGAGTGAAGAAAATAATAGGCACGGAGCAAGTAAAACAATCAACCCTCTGGACTTATAAAAAATACATCATAATCTGTTATGCAAAAATATAAAAATTGAAATTCAAAAACCGTGATATAACCCTCATTCATCCTCTTGTTTATTTTTACACACAGATTTTTATTTAAACACCATTCGGTCTTTTCCGCTGAAAAACGATTTTCCGGAAATTACCGAGCTAGCTTTTGGCAACATGATCGTCCCATTGACTAGTCATACCAAATGCATGATACTGACCAAGCTTTGTTAAACTCTAAGTAAGATAAAATAATATAAAGAAATACATAAATTTACTGAATAAAACCTACTCATAATAATAAATGAAAGGTTCTTACCTGAAAATGGAAGAAAAATCCCATCCTGTGGGGTTTCACTCACTTTCCTCAATCCTGCATGATATTTTTACTTTACTGTTTTTTTCCGCCAGGTTTCTTAATGTACATTTTGTTACCAATGCTTCAAATAAAACACTGATACTCAGAAAATCTCACAAAACCTGACAGAATCTGAATGTTGCTGAAGAAGCGCGAAATACTCTGACAAGGAAATGACGTCACGTAATCAATAAAATGGATAATTACGTCCCCGCTTAATGTCGTCCCAGAATGTTACAGGATTTATTAAATGTATTGGATTATTTGCACAAATAATTGAATTTTTAATAAGTAGTTATCAATTTGTTCCCCGATATTTTAACACCAATTTTCCGTCAAGTGCATATGATTTGGGTTGGGTGAAGTCAGACTTTGCTGGACTTTGCTACTATCGCCCATTGTTTAATTCCTTTTTTAAAAGTTCCCGTTTTACGTTAAACTTAGCCGGTCGAGCACATGGATTTATTTTTAAAAGGTATAAAGATTTTCGATGCTCGCTTAAAAGGCAGGGCCTTAATCATATTATAAAACCGGTTCTCTATTAATTTGGATAAAGCGATCAAAGATCAACAAGAATTGGCTTTGTATTTTGATTTGTATTAAGTAGGTCAAATCCTCGTGACTCAAAATAAAATTAAATATCCTTTTGATTCTTTTAATGAAAATATGTCTTATTTTTTTCAATTTTCATACAAATTTAATGAAACTATTTTTATGAAGTTAACGAAAAATGTTTTAGTGAATAGATAGCATTTTATTTTGTTACTTATGACAATGTCAAGGACGGGTGTGTTCGTTTGGGTAAATAGTTATAACACAGGCACTAAAAAAGAACCAACTTTAGAATTACGTATCTCTTCAAATGTTTGAGGTGCCACCTTGACTGTAGCATCAATTTATAAGAAAATATTTACTGTGTAATTGGAATTTTTTGTAGATTTTTCATGTTACGAGCAAAAAAGTGTAACAGTAAATAACAACACCCCCCATTTGACACAAAAGTGAAAATATTTGTAAACGTAAACCATTTTCGGTCGTTATATTTCGTATGTAAGTTAAGAAATAAATGTTTAATCCTTATTTAAGAACAATTTTGTCCAAAAGTGTCGTTTAATAGCTTTTTAAAGGTCTTGACAACAGCGTAAACAACCCAATAGCACTTTTCTACCTCGTTTGATAGAAGAGTTAAATTCTTTTGTTCTCTTTTCGGTGGAAATCGGACTGATAATACATGTCACAATATAGTACTTTAACATTTATATGGACACATTTCTATTTTATTTTTAGAAGGCTCTTCTTCAGTTCAACATGACTTCAACTTTCCACTACAGGGAGAAACCGGCACAGCTTGCCTTGTAAAGGTAAAAGGACTGAATCTGAGAAGAGTTTCCAATCTAATTATAATCTCTCACTAAAGAAGTTCTATACAGAACATAAAATACACAAACATGACACGAAACTAATATTAATCTAATGATTTTACCTTACAACTTATCAATCAATATTTTTGACCTCTTTGTAAAAATCTTGAGATAATGAGATGTGTAATAGGTAATAGTGTTTTATGGTTTATCTGTCCATCCCAAACCATGTTAACCATTACATGTTGGGAGGTGGAGTATTACTGTAAACCTGGAAATTTTTGCATATTTTTGTTTTTTTATAAAATGAGCCTTTCATGTAGAGTATAGATCTGTGTTTCGTCTGATTATTTATAGTCTTTACCTAAGTAATGATCCATTCCAGTGGTGGATACTTTCGCTGATGTTAAGCAAAAATAACCTCCACACCAAAATGTCCAAGTAAAGTATGTCTTGAACATATGACAAATATATTATAACCTGTTTAACATTTGCAGATCTATGATGAATTGGACCAGTTTAAAGTCAATGATATGGTGGAGTTTGTAGGAGTATTGTCTGTGGATCCTGCATTAGCCCAGTTTAACCAAGAAAAGTAAGACTATATCTTAATGGGGATTCATCTATTGGGGGAATCGATTTTGTTGGATTATATATGTATCTACAATAACATGTTTATCATGTAAAATTTACTAATTGCTCAATATATAAAATGCATGACACTAAATAAAATTTTAAAAATATTGAAGAAATATTGATATGAAACAAAGCAAAGTTTTCTTTTAAGAAATTATTTGCTAGTAGAATTCCATTGTAACCTGTAACATCAAACTTCATTGGTCAGCTGCAAGAGGAAATATATTAGAAAATACAAAAGAAGCTGTGGAACGTAGTTACCCAAAGTTGTGATTGATATTGTTGTGATTCTTCAGCGTGCATGAAAATGGAAAAAAGGCAAAAGTAACCAGTTTATACAGTTGGGTAACCGGAAGTGCATTTTTGGTCAAAATGTGATCCGTCTCTGATCAGTGACCTTCCGCGTCGTTGGCACTATTTCGTGCACTTGCTGCGTCACATATTGTCGCCGTGAAAGCGGCAACGCCAACGAACATCTCCATATCTTCTAAACCGTTTTACGGAAAAGTGTGAAAATTGGCATGCCCAATCTAAAGAAGATATTAAATCATTTTTGATAGTTGAAATATAGTTTTAACAAAATTCTTTTGATTTATTTATAATTCTTTTCAGACTTTTCAAAATTGTGTTTTCGCGATTCTGAAAAAAAACCTGTAAACTTAAATTTGGTACAAAAAAATGTTCATTCAAGAACCATCGAGATTTTTTGTCTGGACATTGCTGTATATCGTGGCAACATTTCCTATATAGTTTCGTTGTGGAACACCCATGAACAAAAAAGTGTACCAATTTTAAACTCAATTCCCTGAAATTTTCGTATTTTTTTCGCTTCTTTCCTGATATCATTTTCGTTTATTGATCGTTTACAGATTACGTCATGCAACCTACCAAATACGTGGAAGTTGTGAAGTAAAAACGAAATAAAAAAGAATTCTATGCATGTTTTTTTAAAAAAAAATCGGAAAATAACTGATTATATGCATGAACATCTTTCAGCTCTTTTAACCAGACTGCAAGGTGCGCGCCACGACGTCAAATGTTTTAGATGCCTTGGCACAGCTGAGGCCAGGTGAGGGGCACAGTAACTGAAGCTATCTATGCCACATGGCATACTTCTGTTTGAAAGAGTGATTTCATGTCTTGGTATTTATTAACATGACAGTCGTAGGGACTGCAACACAGACACACACAAAATGGCCCAGCTCCCCTTCTAAATATTAATTTAAAATAAAAAGCTTCGCCGAGCGCAGCATGATACGACCGCAACATGTTGAACTCTGTACGTTTTAGGCCTAATATGGATACTGTAAACCAATTAACTTTCGCGTGCGATAAACGTTCGCGGGATTCGGGGGCACTTTACATCCGCGAAAGTTTGTAGTCGCGAATAAGTCACTGAGAAGTTGTATTCATTAAACGAATCTTGAAAACCGCGAATGTTTGTCTTCGTAAAAACGTCCAATGTAATGAAACCGTGAAAATTTGTAGCCGCGAAAATTTGTTGGTTTACAGTAGTCTATTGTTCTGGACACATGCAGCCCATGGTGGACTGACAAAGGTTTTTAGCTCACCTTGCCGAAGGCAATGTGAGCTTTTGCAATCACTTGGCGTCCGTCGTCCGTCGTCCGTCGTTCAACTTTTCAAAAATCTTCTTCTCTGAAACCGCTTGGCCAAATGTAATGAAACTTGGTAGGGTTGTTCTGTAGTATGTCCTTTACAAAATTATTGTTCGAAATTTTGATTCGACAAAAAACATGGCCGCCATGGCTAAAAATAGAACATAGGGGTAAATTGCAGTTTTTTGCAAATTACTCAAAAACGGTAACAGATATCAAAATTCTGGCAAAGGGTTAAAGTGATCAGCACCTCAAGATCTACCTGCCCAGAAATTTTCAAGTAGATCCAACAACCGATGTAGGAGTTATTGCCCTTTTTCTGGATTTTTTTCAAAAAATTTACTTATTCAGCCCTATATCTTGAAAACTATACAAGATATTTCAAAAATTTAAATTGCATATGACTAAGCACATCAAGATCTACAAAAGTTGTAACAGAGTCAAAGTTGTAGGATCATTCCTTTAGGAGTTATACCCCTTGGATTGTAAAAATTGACCATTTTCACAGTTTTTTGTTCAACTTTTCAAAAATCTTCTTCTCTGAAACTGCTTAGTCAAATGAAATGAAACTTGGTAGGGTTGTTCAATAGTATGTGGTCTACAAAATTATCGTTCGAAATTTCGATTCGACAAAAAACATGGCCGCCATGGCTAAAAATAGAACATAAGGTAAATTGCAGTTTTTTGCAAATAACTCAAAAATGGTAATAGATATTAAAATTCTATTTAGATAATAATGATCAGCACATAAAGATCTACCTGCCCTGAAGTTTTGAAGAAGATCTTACAATGGTTGTAGGAGTTATTGCCCTTTTTCTTGTTTGTTTTTTTTTCAAATTTTGCTCTTTTAAGGCTTATATCTTGAAAACAATACAAGATAATTGAAAAATTTAAATTGCATATGGTTAGGCACATAAAGATCTAAAAATTATGTAATGGGGTCAAAGTTGTAAGACCTTTCTTGATAGGAGTTGTTTCCCTTAGAACATTAAAATTGATAATTCCACAGAGTAGCAGTCCTTTAATGAAATATCCAGCATATAAGTATCATCGAATACAAGGTGAGCGATTCAGGCTCCTGGGAGCCTCTAGTTGACACATGCTTCTCTGATGGACTTTCGACCCAGGGGGTAAAAATATAAATTTTGAATGTTGTATTCTACTCTTTAAAAGAATAATGTTTGGGGAAAAAATTAAAAATCGAACCAGAATTTTCTTAAAATTATGATTACAGCCCCAAAAATTTATTCTTAAATTTAGAATCGCTACCTGACAAGAATAAATTTGCAAAAAAAATTTTCAAAATCGGACCACAAATAAAAAAGTTTTTATTTTGGCCCCTTTTGGCCCCTAATTACACAACGGAGAAAAAGGGGGTGCAAAAATTCATCAGGTTTATTCTTTTATTGTAAGAAACATTCTTGACAAATTTCACAGCAATAGGCCAACTAGGACCAAAGTTATTGTGGAAACTAGTAAAATATTTGAATTTTTTGCCCCTTTTGGGCCCGTAATTTCGAAACAAAAAAAGGGGGGACCCCCAAAATCAATCCCATTCATCCTTGTATGGTAAGGAACATCATTGTAAAATTTCATAGCAATTGGATAACTAGAACTAAAGTTATTGTGGAAACAAACAAAAAAGTAGTATTTTTGGCCCTTTTTTGGCCCCTAATTTCTAAACGAAAAAAGGGGGGACCCCCAAAATCAATCCCATTCATCCTTTTATGGTAAGGAACATCATTGTAAAGTTTCATAGCAATCGGATAACTGGAACTAAAGTTATTGTGGAAACACTAAAAAGTTAACAGACACCGACGACGACGACAGCATCATACCATAATACGTCCGCAAAATTTTTGCGGTCGTATAAAAATGTGAAATGTTGAACGATCTTGAATGGTGAATATTGTCTTTATAATAATAATGGCTGAATAACTGTATCTATTTCATATGTTCATATCATCTCTATTTAAACATCTTTTAGTATTTTGCTCAGTTGATTTTGTAAACATGATTGTTTTAAGTTTACATGCATACATGTACATGGGTTAATATTTGGGAGGCAATTTAAAATTGTGTTAATTTAAAAAAATAAATGAACAAATCAGTGATAATGAGAGAAAGCAAGCCAAAAATTTCAACAACAAAAAATAATTCATATAAATACTGTAACAGTTTTTAATAGATTTCCTTAATGATTAGGATGTGTAATTCTTTAAAAAGGGGGTTGTTATTATTAATTTTTTGTCTAAAACCTGGGAGTTATAATATTATTTCCAGCTGAAACATTAAAGACATTGGACATTTGTTTAATAGAGTTTCACTATTTATACTTCAAAACTGTCTCACATCCACTAGTAAGCATTCTCGATACATATTAAATATTATTAAAAATATCTATTTTTTATAAAAATAAGATTAATAGGAAAACAAACAATTTCAACAAATGCTTAAATATGCTTGTTGAAGTCTGCTGGCAGTTTGTTCTTTTGGTTTTTTTTTTCTTTATTTCCTCTGTTTATGTGAGCCGTGTCCTGTACACTTACTCCACATCTCATTATTTTCTTTTTCTTTGCTATAAGCTGATGATCTGTGTCCTTTGTGTCCATGTACTGAAAATGGTATACAAAAACTATACATGTACAGGACTATTGCTAGTGTTAATCATGTTAATTATTGATCAAATTTGGATTAAAGTGGAATTTTATATGCTTTAACAATATTCTTAGGTTGACCTTTTATTTCATAATTATATAACTCCCGTAGAAATTAGTATCCATCCAATATTATGAGGTCCAAATTAAGATGAATAATTCCAGGAAAAATTATAACAGCTAAACACATTGTAAACTTGATCTAATTCATCTACAAAAGATCAATTCAAAATCTATAAGCCCTTAAAGCAAAGGCGGATCTAGGACCGGCGTACAGCCCCCCTCCCTGTTTTACAAAAAAAAATTTATGAGCTGTATGAAACAAGAGATCCCAGAAAGGTTTTTTTTTATAATTTAGCCCCTCCCCATTTGTAAATTTCTGGATCCGCCACAGCTTAAAGCAATAGTGTGGAAAACTTAAATTCAGTGAATTTTCAAAGTTCAATAGGCCATACTTGTACAAACTCCAGTAAAAATTGGTGGACTGAAATAAAACCTAAATGTGATCTGTAACACAACATGGTAGACTTATACATTGTGTACATCAAAAATCAATTACTAGTAAGTACATGATGTACATGCACAAGCATTTAGAGGTGCGAGAGACATTCAATTCAGACTGAGTGCAAACCATTGGCTTTCGCAAGGTAGGGGACTAAAAACAAGCTATACTGAGGGCAGCATGTTGAACTCTGATCACCAATTTTGTGCAGTCTTAAAAAAACCATGAACGCTGCAACATTGAAACAGTCAATGAACTGTTACACACAGCCAGAAAGAACTTCATCTTGGCACAAATCCACCCACATCATATCAAGGTCATATTTACATGTACTATAAAATTAGAAATATTTAATAGGTAATCTTATAATTTTAACGTAATAAAAATATCATATTTACCTGAACAAGTTGAAAGTAGTTTTACTGTTGCCATTAAGAGATGAAAGTACATAGCCCAAAATAAGCATTGCAATTATTCAGACGCAAAGTTGCTAATTTTGAGTATGAGTATGTCTAGATTTGGCATCACAAAAAGCTGAATGGTCTTCAAATATCTTCTTGGTCTACCATTTATACAAATGCTGGATCAGCATTTCTTTTGTTGGACAATTTGAGAAAGATTTTTATTTCAACACACCTAATGCATGTAACATGTTACAAGTATTTTTTAAAGAATACTAGTATATAAAAATGGATTTTAAAATGTTTTTATGATATACCAGCATATGACATATAGAAGCATGCTTCAACTAGAACCTTTCTGACATGTTGGAGCAGTGCATGGACAGTCCTACCAGTACATGTACATATATATAAGCAAACAAATTTTGTTTTTAGCTGAATCTTCACCATATATGAAACACAGAACTTTGTTCATAAACCTACATGTATACCATTTCTTTCAAAAAGATTTCAGAAGCATAAGAATTAAGTTGTTTATCTGTAAAAGAATGACACATCTTTCTTTTTTTAGATGTAATATAGGGTGAGTATTGACAATTTAATTGACATATCATGCACATAGGCCTTTGAATCATGTTAGATATTCTGGTCAGACTTTTTATCAAAAAAGTTGTGAGCTTAAAATTATAATTGGTAAATTTTGAAAAATAAATCTCCTGGATTTCTTTAAAAAATTTCTCAATTAAAACGGTTTTCAATCATATATTAATAAGGTAAATATTAAAATAGCATAACACCTAGAGCAAAATTATCATATTATTTTATGATAAAAATTTGTACTTTATACATGTAATTGACTATCAAATGAACTGTTATTTCACAGAGATGCATGTGTATGTTTGTCTGGATACAATATAAATATAGATTGCAAATGCTGAAATGCATACCAAATGTTAATGGTGTGCTGTATTATATATAATTTACAATATACATTTGTACATATGCCCAATCACAAATTTGTCAAAGAAACTGTTACCCTTACATGTATGTGGGATTAATGAACTAGTTATCTTTTAATTTATCCAGCATGTACCATGTAAAAATCAACGCTGATCACAGGAAAGGCCTAATGGGCCTAATAGCTTACTCCCCCACTTTAAACCTGAAAAGTATTTTTCTAACTGACACAAAATCCACCAAAAAACACTAATAAGTTTTGAGGCCTCACTTTGCTGGGTGACAAACTATTTATATGCCCTCTTAAAAATCATAGATCAGTCCATCATGATGTGAATGTTGATCCAGCATTGTCCAGGGCTGTCAAGTTTTGATGGGCTGCTAAAACTGCTTGTGTGAGATTTGTTAAAAAATTGAAAGATCAACGAAATGAGTATTCATGGCCAACTTTGGGACTACATGTAGATGTGCGAGTCTCATGCGACTTGCATGACACTTGAAAGGTTTGTCTTACAACTGTTGTTATAAGGCCAATGGGCACCACAGCCAAAACAGGAAAAAAAAATATAACACAATGTCAATATCAGCTGTGTTCCTTACTTCACAACATAATGAGGATGATTAACAGGCAATTGATACAGGTGCATGTCATAGATACATGTATATTGCAAAGTTGTCATAGGGTTGTTCTGTTGTTTGATGAAAATGCTAATTTATAAAATGTAAGAATTTGCTGGCGAATTTGCGTTTTGAAAGACAGAACTACCGAGATTAACCAAGAGACAAATGCATGCTCCTGAAGAATCATATGCTAGCATCTATTTCGCTAAAGTAGGAAACCCTTTTATGAAGAAAAAGGTTTAAAAATATTTAGAACATGTCCACAAATTTTGTTTATCGAAGGGAGACAACACACGAGTAGGAAGTTCGATCGATAAAATCCTCCCCAAGACGGACGTAAAATCCGTACTTTTTGACGGAAAAGTTTCAACTTTGAAATTGGTACAAAAAAATGTTCATCTACCGATTTTACTCGGAGTGGGCTTGTTTAAAAGAACAGAATCTCAGCTTTCACCCCATATTAGCCTCGTTGTGGAACACGAAACTTCGTCGCTTCGATTTTTTCAGTGAAATTTTTTTGCATGTTTTTTTCGTGCCAAAATTTACCGATTGAAATTAAAATGAATGAAAGAAAAACATTATATTCGTCCAAGAAACGAAGATAAATAAATAGAAATAGGTACCCGTTTCCTTATTTTTATTAAAGTTAGTTTGAAATCGTTAAAATAACATCAAAAACAGTGGAAATCCTTCTCTCCCATTTAGACCCTAAAATGGCGGCCATTACGGCTTCTCCGATAGACCCCTTTGATCAGTGATATTCCTACTCAGGCGCTTCCGGTTACCCAACTGATATGACTTCTGCAACTCATTGCAGGCAATATTGCTTATGAGTAATGTATGCTTGGCATGAAAACATGTGCAGTCCCTTGTTATTTTTATTACAGTCAGAATGAAGAGTTTGGGATTGAGGGGTACCAGCCCCCAGTTGAGGAGATGAACGCCCATGCCCCACCCCCTTCCCTGGTACCCAGGATTCACGCTGTGTTGTGTAACAAATTGACCCACAATAACCCGCTACTGGTTCAACAGACAGACAGTGAAGAGTTCAAAAATAGTAGGTGATACCTGTTAAAACAGACCTTCTTTAGAAGTGATGAATTGTGAGGTGTTCAGAATAGGCAGATGTTTGGTTTATACAGGTTTAAATTGTAGCTTTGGGGCAGACTCTGTATTGTCTAAATAAAAATGCACTGTTAAACTCGGCTACGATATAGCAGATGTACATGAATACTACAAGAGCCGGAATAACAATGCAAGCCAAAGTAATCCTGAGTCAGTGTACAAAGGTGTCAACTCGGTGTGGTTAGGTACAAGAGCCGGAAGTAGAAGTACGACAAAAGAACATTATACCCAGTTTTGTGTAGACAGGTTTTACTCTAATGTATTGAAATATTTAAAAAAGATAAATTAAATCTAGTTTGGTTTAGTCAGGTTTGACCATATAAACACCTAATTGGTATTTGAATTTTAAAATAAATATAAAATCTTAGCTAAACCAAGAAGCATTGAAGACAACAACACCACAAAAAAAAAACAAATACAACTAAGCTGTATTCAGCATTGTGAATTAAGGTGCTCTGGAAGAACAAGCACTTCCTGCTTGTTCCAACACTTATTGTAAACTGCACATTGTTTTGACAAGATGGAAGGAGACCTTTAGCTATTTATGCTATATAAATTAATAACTACATTTGATGTTTTCTGTAGAATTTCAGGAATTAGAGAGTGAAATAGAGACTTTACGTGACAGAATACTTCAGTTGTTAGAGCATGTCTGCCTGGGGGATAAACTGGCCAGTGAATATTTCCTTCTACACTTACTCTCTACTGTGTAAGATCCATGTAATGACATGACTGTAATTTAATTCAGGGCTATTCTGAGAAAAATTAGGTCTTAACAGGCAAATATGGGTGGTGATATTTGTGAGCAATAGTTAAAAGAATTGTATGGGTGTTAGGTCTGCAACATCAACAATGATTTTAGTCACCAAACACCATATATATTTGCTTGAATAATTCTTATACACTTATAGCGCATCTACTCTACAAATACCCTTAGATAAAATGGAATACCTCTAGTGATATTCCATTATTGGAAGATTAAGAGTACAATCAATCATTACAATAGGTGTTCATCATACCTGTCCAGATTTTTAAATACCACCATTCATACTCTTTCAGCTTTCTTGGCTCGTTTTTGTTTTGTTTGGTTAGTTTTTATTGTCTCGCCTGCGAAGCAGAGCGGGACATAGGTGTTACTTTACCAGCGGCGGCGACGGCAGCGTTAACTTTTTGGAAAAGTTTTATGAGAACCTTCATATCTCCAGAACTATAAGTCCTAGGTTGATGAAACTTGGTATGCATATGCCCCAGTAGTAGCTTAGCACATTTGCATCCCCATCTTTTGACCTTGACCTTGATTTTCTGGTTGAATGACTTTGACAATTTTCAATACATATAATAGCAATGGAAAAGTTTTGCGAGCACCTCCACATCTCAAGAACTATAGGTCCGTGGTTGATGAAACTTGGTATGCATATCCCCCAGTAGTAGCTTAGCACAATTGCATCCCAATCTTTTGACCTTGACCTTGATTTTTGTCTCGCCTGCGAAGCAGAGCGGGACATAGGTGTTACTTTACCGGCGGCGGCAGCGAGAGCGGCGTTAACTTTTTGGAAAAGTTTTATGAGCACCTCCATATCTCAAGAACTATAGGTTCTGGGTTGATGAAACTTGGTATGCATATGTCCCAGTAGTAGCTTAGCAGAGTTGCATCCCCATCTTTTGACCTTGACCTTGATTTTCTGGTTGAGTGACTTTGACAATTTTCAATACATATACAGTGAAACCTGTCCAAACCGAACAGCAATGGGACTTAAGGATTTGTTCGGTTTTAGCAGGTGTTCGGTTTTTTCAGGGTTCAAGTACAACTGAATGGACTAATAGATAAATAAAAAATATGAAACTAAATGAAAGGCTATCATAAAATTTGAAAATGCAATATAATTATATATCTTCTTCTTCTTCTTCCATATTAGAGCTGGATTCTCTGTGAGAATGTCTACGCTCTGCGGGACTACGCATGCTTAGTCACGGTATAAATATCGTCCCTTTAAGGCTTTGTACAGTTAAAATAAAATCGTGGTTCTGGTTAAAACTATGTACAACGTCAAGTTTGGTAGTTATTTGGTGGTTTGCTGGAGTCAAGAGCGGAAAACATCAATGGTTTCCGCTTGGGCCACATCAGCTGGTAGTGCATTCCAGTCAATGATGGTTCTGGGAAAAAATGAATTTCTGTAGATATCGTTGGTGATCCTCTGTTGGTAGAATTTGTGCCCTCCTCGGGTTCTACTGTCGCCACCTTTCAGGTAATTGCTCCTGTCGATATCTATCAGATCATTCTGAATGTGGTACATTATTACCAGCCGGTTGTTCTTTCTCCTAGTTTGTAATGAATCCCATTCTAGTTGTTGGATCATATTGGTTACACATCCTGGTGTTCGAGATGTGTAATCATTCATTACAAATCTTGCAGCTCGTCTTTGGATTGTCTCTAAGGTGTTGATATGTGCTTGGGTGGTGGGATCCCATATTGTTGAAGCATATTCTACAACTGGTCTTACTATTGTAGTATAGCTTGCTGCTTTTACTGGTTTTGAACATCCTTTAAGGTTGCGCCAAACGAATCCTAGAGTTCGATTTCCCTTGGCTGCAACATTCTCGATGTGTTTATTCCAGGAGAGATTGCTTGAGATGGTAACTCCTAAATACTTTGCACTGTCTACTATTTCCAAAGATTGTCCATGTAGTGTATACTGGTGTTGTATTGGCTCTTTGTTTCTTGGTGGAATTCTAATGATATTGCATTTTGATGGGTTGAATTTCATGAGCCATGTGTGTTCCCACTTCTCAAGAGCATCCAGATCTTTCTGTAGTTGGTCTGTATCTTTGGTGTTACGAATTTCTCTGTACAGAAGGCTGTCATCAGCGAAAAGACGGACATCTGATTGTGTGCATCCAGGCATATCATTAATATATGTCAGAAATAATAAGGGTCCTAACACAGTGCCTTGGGGAACACCTGAGAGTACATCATCCTCCACTGATTTCGCACCCTCCAGTACGACTCGTTGTTTTCTGTTGGATAGGAATGACTTTATCCATGTATTAGTATTTCCTCTCACACCATAGTGCTGTAATTTATAAAGTAATCTCTGGTGTGGTACCTTATCAAAGGCTTTCTCAAAATCTAAGAGTATGATGTCAACTTGATTTCCATTCGAGATGTTTCTGGCTATCTGATCTATTGTTATGATAAGTTGGCTTTCACATGATCGTTTCTTTCTGAATCCATGTTGATTGTTACAAAGAATATTTTGTTTGTCGAAGTGTGTCATGATACTACTATGGACTATATGTTCCAGTATTTTGCATGTTATTGCAGTCAATGCAATATATATTAAAGTTAAAGTCTTTTATGAACAAAATTGAATTCTTCTTGGTTAATTTTGGTGTAGCTAGTGATTTACTTATTTCATTTTTACAATGAAAATATTTTCTCATTAATTAGATTAGTTATTAAACTATGTTTTGGTGACAATCATTAACAAAATTCAGGTTTGTGAAACTTATTGTTATCAAAACATTCATATAATTGCATGTTTTGATAATAAATGCTCATATCCTAATCATTTTGACAGCTTGGGTCATTCTTTTCAATTTCTTGTAAAAACATTCATGTAATTGCTATTACTAAAGCAGAAAGTAAATCATTGATTATCTGTGATGAGTTTGGTATGGACAAGGTATTATAACATGATTTATTAACTAAAGGGAATAAAAATTGGTTCGGTATTCGGAATGGACAGTATTCGGTTTTAACAGGTTAAATTACTTTATATTTTACCAAAAATTCTTTGGGACTTGAGAATTTGTTCGGTTTGATGTGAAATTCGGTTTAGTCAGGGTTCGGTTTGGACAGTTTTCACTGTAATAGCAATGGAAAAGTTTTGCGAGCACCTCCATATCTCAAGAACTATAAGTCCTAGGTTGATGAAACTTGGTATGCATATGCCCCAGTAGTAGCTTAGCACAGTTGCATCCCCATCTTTTGACCTTGACCTTGATTTTTCGGTTGAGTGACTTTGACAATTTTCAATACATATAATAGCAATGTAAAAGTTTTGCGAGCAACTCCATATCTCAAGAACTATAGGTCCTAGGTAGATGAAACTTGGTATGGGTATGCCCCAGTAGTAGCTCAGCACAGTTGCATCCCCATCTTTTGACCTTCACCTGGAGTTTTCGGTTGAGTGACTTTGACAATTTTCAATACATATAATAGCAATGAAAAGTTTTGCGAGCACCTCCATATCTCAAGAACTATAAGTCCTAGGTTGATGAAACTTGGTATGCATATGTCCCAGTAGGAGCTTAGCACAGTTACATCCTCATCTTTTGACCTTGACCTTGATTTTCCGGTTGAGGGACTTTGGTTATTTATATTGCATATATTTGCAATGTTTAGGTTCTATAAACATCTTTTGATCTCAGAAACTGAAAATCCATGTAAACTCAAAATAAAGTGGAAGTAAGAAAGAATAATTGTTTCTGATGGTGCCCGCAGGCGAGACATACTTTAGTGTTAACTCTTGTTCAGTTGAGTGACTTCGACAATTTTCAATACATATAATAGCAATGAAAAAGTTTTGCCAGCACCTCCATATCTAAAGAACTATTAGTCCTAGGTTGATGAAACTTATGCCTCAGTAGTAGATTAGCACAGTTACATCCTCATCTTTTGACCTTGACCTTGATTTTCCGGTTGACTGACTTTGATTATTTTTATTGCATATATTTGCAATGTTTAAGTTCTATAAACATTTTTTGATCTCAGAAACTGAAAATCCATGTAAATACAAAATATAGTGGAAGTAAGAAAGAATAATTGTTTCTGATGGTGCCGGCAGGCGAGACATACTTTAGTGTTAACTCTTGTTTCATCATGGTGGAAGTAAATTTCTTGCCCTTATCTTATATTTTTCATTTCAAAAAAGAAAAATAATGACAAAAATTTGATTGTCAGGTTGTAAGTTCAATCCTACGAAATTTAGTTATGTTGGCAAATAGGGAGTACATAAACAAACTTCCTGAAATCAAACTCTATTATATGGGACCCGAATACTTAATATTTTTTACGTGCAGAATTATGTGGTAAAGTTTCATAAATATTCATCAAAAAATTATATATCAATACCTGAAAGAAAACTAATCATAAGGTATAAACAAATCTTCCATCTGTTGTTAACAACTTAACGAACCGGCAGTACTCCTTGCTTAATCAATTTATTAATGATTTCTTTCTTAAATTACCTTACATTAAGAGTATGCTGTGCATATATAAGAAAATTCATTGTTCTTAAATGTTTTTCTCTGGGAAGAATAGCTTTCTATAATGCAACTAAAAGGGATCTTAAATGAGCTGGTTGGAAATAGTTGCTACTTTCTTTGCTTAATACTTTTTTGAGAAGAAGATTGCATAAACTATTCACCCTCAAAAGATAAATTGATCAACTATTTAAAAAAAAAACAGTTTACCCATTTGTTGAATATTTACAAGTTTGTAATTCATCATATATGTAAGCAAATGCTTTTTCTTTCTTAACAATACATAATGCTGTACAATAATTATTAAAGTTATAGTGATAAGTGTTCACTAAGGAATTTTAATCTAATTGATATATTTTTCCTAGCAGTATGAATTCCTACAGCTTCTTCATTGGTATTTAAATTTTTGGTCAGCCAAATAAACACCTATTGTGTTGATTAAGTAGTAACTTGACCTTCCAACAAAGGGGGATTCCTTGGAGTATTCCATTTCAACTATGGGAATTTGAAGAGAAGATGAGCTATAATGGCTTTGGATCATTTCCAAACAGTGAAACCTATACTATTCTTTATATACTGGGAATTCATTTATTTTAGTGCTTACCAATTTTAATGGTTTGTTGAAAAAGGATCATTTCGTGATTTCTTAAATTCGTGGTTCTGATGTCTGAAGCATGCAAATCAATGTCAAATTTCATTTTTGTTTGGCATCAAATTTCGTGGATCAAAGCCATCCACGAAAACCATGAAAATTGATACCCCATGAATTTTAATGAAACCACAGTATGTTTGAAAAAAATTATTTTTTATGATAAGCTAGCCACTCAATATCTCCTGCTTCACCCTACATAAAATGGATTCATTTAAAATTTTAAATCTTTATACAGTGTTTAGACAGCAATGGTTCTGTTTCATACCCGTAGCCAGGGGGGGTTCGAAGGGTTCGGACGAACCCCCCCTTGGACAAAAAAAAAAATAGGGAAAAATCAGGTGAAAAATGGGTTAAGCACTATTAAAGTCAGAAAAAAATGGGAAATTGAACCCCCCTCTTCACATTTTCGAACCCACTGTTGAAAAATTCTGGCTACGGGTATGAGTTTTAAAAAGAAATGGTTGGTTGAACCAGGTTCCCTGATAAAACTTCTGACTTTTACTGCAATCTTAGTTAATAAACATGATTAAGTGACACATATTTAGAAAGTGAGATGAAATTCTCAGTATTGGCTACTGTATATTATACAATACCCGGATCGTGAGTTCAAAAATAGCCGCCATTTTACCTCGATTTTACTGGAAAACTTGTACCTACTCTGTGATTAATCAAACAGGGAAACCTTGTACTTTCTCTCCAATCCCTCGGAAATGTTTGTTTTAATATTTCTTTAACCATTACAAATTGATGAACAAAACTTTTTATTCAATTTTCTTTTAAATTTGCCTAAAATAATTCGGTGAACATGTTGCTTCCATTGCTCCCAATGTTCTGACGTCAGATCTTACCTCAGACTCAGTTGACCTTTGACATTTGGACATTCTAATATCCGGAATCGATTAACTCACGATTGGTCTATTGTAGTACACTGTTGTCAGAATGATTATAAATTGATCACATGTTTTGTAGGTATGGGAGAGCTGATGTTATGCCCCTGGGTAAGTTCTGTCTGAACCTGAGTCGAAGTCCTCCATCCCCCAAGTATGGCCAACTCCTACAGATGTTTATGTCAGGGCTCCTATCACAGGTAGGTATTCCATATCAGTACAAATGTATTGTCAGTATTTTTCAAATGCTATGATTTGTCAATACAGCCGGCTCCTACACAGGAGAAATTGAAACATGTGTACCTCAGTCATGTTTAAGTAAATGATAATGAGATGTTGAATAAGTGTATGCCACAACACCTACACAAACAAGTGGCAATTTAAAAACTCCACAATGGAAGGCAGCCAGCAGGCTTTCATCATGACAAGCGGTGGCTGCTCGCTGTCTTGTATTGGCCCATGTATAACATTACCAGCGGTTGCTGCTTGCCGTCTTGTATTGGCCCATGTATAACATGCTTTTGAAAACCATATGTTCAATGCTTATATGGTAAACCAATTTCTCTCTTTTTCCATTTGTCTCTTAAGTCTAATTACTGCTCCCTTTAAATACATAAATGTATCAAGTATGTAGTCTTTCTCTGTGTTTAAAATAATTTATTATTTCTATAAAATGAGACTAGATTAGAAACAATAATGATAATTATTGATAACATGAGAACATGACTTTGTTAAGCGTATACATTTGTAGTCTCTTGAGTGCTATATGCAACAACATTAACGATTCATAGGTAGAATTTCTCTCTATGTTTTAATCAAATCTATAACCTTTAACCACAGAAATCATACATTTATAAGGTATGTAGTCTTCCTGTCTCTGATTTCAGCATTGACAATCAAGAACGTGAATTTATAAAATTTGTAGTTTTCCTGTCTCTTATTTATTTCAGTCTCATCTGTAACCATTGACCATTAAGAGGATGAATTTGGAGCATATTCAGTGATCCTATTTCTGGATTTAGTCTCATCTGTTATCACTGACCATTGAGAACAATGATAATTTGTAACATATTTAGTCTTTCTGTTTCTAATTTTAGTCTCATCTGTTACCATTGACCATCGAGAACATGAATTCATTACGGATGAACCCAGAGAAAGATTATACAGCCAATCGTCTGAAGTCTGGCATGCTACAGCTCCCAGAGAGAACGTCATTGGTCATTGATGAGACGGTTCTACAACCTGGTCAACTAGAGGCTCACGGTAAAACATTCATGATCACTATGAACAATACTTGTTTTCATGAATTTACGACTTTACCCATGTTAATGGATGCAAAATTTCATGTTTTGTGTTCAATATTCCATATATGTTCTATTGATTTCATACATGTATATAATTTCACTTTGCTGGTCTTTTATTAATTTTACAATTACCTGACTGTGAAATTTGTGCAAATAAGTGACACTACCTTACTCATACAAAATGTCCGACTGCTTACCCCTTAGTACATGAATTGTTTTAGTAATGTCTTTCTTAAAATTATTCTCCACAGATCCTAAAACTAATGAACAGAATTTAATGAAGCTTGGTATTTAGCAAGTAACACTTAATATAGTTGTGCATTTTACTAGGAAATTTTGATCCTCAAATGTTTGTGAGATGGATGACCTTTTGCTTTTGGGGTAAATAGGGAATTGTATACAGGTAAAAAAAAATTATAGTTAAATCAGTGCATAAAAATCTATTCAGAAACTGTGGAATTATTTATTGTTATCTGTGAAATCATTGGGTTTATTTTATGGCTGTTTTCCAGGAATTCCAAATTGTGTGGACAGGTTCCAATATGTGAGTGAGTCACCAGCTTTACACATGTACAGTGATGATATACAATTGTTTACTGGTCATCCGGGAAACAGTACATTTGTTTCCATGAGGTACTTACAATTTTACCGAGGGTAAACATATGTAATGTTTTCCAAATGACCAGAAACAATTGTTTTATTATACTGAATCGGTAAACAACTTAACTAAAGCCACGCCTACTACTCACTCTTTACTTTGTATACAGGGTACTCTAGCCGCGCCTACTGCCAATCATACAAAAAGCCTGGGGAATAGTATTACGATACTATTACCTTAGGGAAAAAGTTTTTACTATATCCCTAGGGAAATAGTACTTTTACCAAATTCAAGATGAAAAAGTTAAAATATTTACCTGTATTTTATATAGAAAAAAATCTACTGAAGTATAATAAATTCCTTTATTATGTTACAGGGGTAAAAAACATGACAGCCTTAGGAAATTTGATAAGCTGGCAGAAAGTAGAATATGACTTCAATTATCATCGACAAGACTTCATGTCTAACATTGCCATTCTCATTCTGTCGGAGGCAAAGTCTATATTACCGGTAAGTGACCAAGCAAACAGCTCAACAATGCCTGTGTTCTTTTGGGGTTTAAAAGTAAATTGATTTGTCCATTTAGCTTGGATCAAGAAATGCTGTTAAACCTCTCTATATATCTAAATAATTTGCTCAGTAGAAACAAGTTGTCAATTACGCAGAAATAATCTATTGGAACGAAATTAGAAGGAACTTTAGTTTATCCAGGTTTTCTGGTTTTTTTTTCAGTGTTCAGTTTAGACATGTTTTACCAGAGATGTATCTAGTCTGTTAAACAACTTATACTTGAAGGATTCTCTTAAAAAAAACAAGAATTTTTTACCTAAAGTATCCCAGGCTATATCAAAATGCAGTACCAGATGAATAAAGCTTCTGCCCATTTCACTAAAACCTGAAAATTCTATGGGACTTTTTATGATGTAATGGTCCATTTAATGTACTTGAGATGAACACGACTTGAAGTCTAATTAATAGTTATTGTAAATTTATATTTTAGAGTGATTGTCTTCTACCCATGAAGATAGAATCCATGCCCGAAGATCTACTGGCCCATTTTAACCTGCTTGAGTCTGGAATGACATCAGAACTGATGACCAAGCTAAGAACTTATATCACACTCGCTAAACAGATAGACTACTCACTTAATGATGAAATGCAAAAGGTTTGTTTCAATGTTTAAGGCTAGTGTAACAATAGGTTAGAAGAGATATTTCATAGCATCAATTATACTGAAATTGATTGTGCAACATTAACCATAGTAATAGACGATAAAGGGATGTGGAATAAGTGTACGCGACACAACCAGCATTAAAGAAACAGCAATTTAAAAAATCACAATGGAAAACAGCCAGCAGTCTTCAACATGACCGGAGGTCACTGCTCACTGTCTTGCATTGGCCCAAGACTAAAAATACAATACATAAGATTCAAACAAATCCCTAGATTATCAAAGAAAGGCCCATTTCTGGACATAACTACACATGCACACACATATATTCCCTGTTTAAAAAATAAGTTTTATTATGGACCCTACCTACAAACCAAACAGTTTCTTTAACACTAAAATCAGCACACAAAAACATGATTTCAACCATAATGTCTTGCACTATAGGGCCATAGCACCAATTGTATATAGTGATGATGGATATAATTGTGAATTTTTTAGCTGTTTTTTTTTCCTTGAAAATTTCCCCAAAGGTCATAGCCTAATATTTATTTAATTTTTTGTACAAACTTATAAATTGCAATAGACTATTTTGTTTTGTTTATTTTTAAACACATGAACAATAAAAATATAGTTAATGTACACTTTTGATTTAAGAAAACACAAAACAATTTATAATGTTACATACAAAAAAAAAAAAAACTGAAAATTAGTTGACAGAAGACAACAGCAAGAAGCAAAGGTGTACCAAAGGGGTAATCAGTATAATAAAACCGTAAAGACAAAGACAAAACCAGCAGACAAAAAATCATCACAACAAAACAAACCACATAACAACATAAAACACACACACACACACATAACAACAAAACCGCCTTCAGTTGAAACGAGAGTGAACTCAGGTGCTCCGGAAGAGTAAGCAGTTCCTGCTTGCTATAGCACACCCATCACGTTGCCAAAGATCGATTAAGTGTTGGTCAAATCCGGAAAGGATGACATTACAAAACTCTATGTCAAACCAACATCTGTGCTCATCTGAGAGTTAGAAATCCCGTATTTGTATACAAGCACATGATGTCGTCTGTAAAATTTCTTGAGTGATGACAACAACCTGGGAGCAATGTACCCCTGTGTTAACAATTTGCTTATCATCCGTGTAGCTCTATCAAGGAAGTCGTTGTACTCCCCACATGCTCTGGAATAATGAATCAATTGTGATACGTAAACTCCATATGCTGGAGCGGAATGTTGCTACACAGAAAGGGAAAGTTAACTATTGGAAAGTTGAAGTCATCACGTTTGTCATAGAGCTTTGTACAAAGCCTTCTTTGTGTGTCAGTATCGAGAAATAGATCCAAATATGAAGCGGACCTCATGGCAAACAATGAACAAAACAAAAAATGGAATTAGCAATGTGAAACTTATATCAAACCAAGTGAACTCCTGTAAACCAGTTTTGAATCTACATTTTTAACCAAACTTGTTTTGTATATTTTCTCTGTATATATTATTGTGTCACTCGTTTTTTTTTTTCAGATAATTCAGGACGATTTTGTGGAGATTAGAAAAGTAGACAATAAAAGTATGACAGTAGATGACTTCCATCATCTGCTGAACGTCGTCAGGTGAGTCTTAAAAAGTGTACTAAGAGATGAGAGGATGGAACTTGTCCATGACACTGCATCCATAAGAGAGGGACAAAAACAGTTCTTTCTTCAGATAAAAAAAATAAAACCTATCCCAGATTTATCAAAGATTCCATTCTTGACATAAAAAAAAGCAGTCATGATGTGAAACACTGCACGAAACTTCCACAATTTGGACCGGGATTAATCATTCATGATGTGTATGATAAATCTCGTGTAAACTTTTCCACAAATAGATTACATTGATTTGATACTGGATGGCCAAAACTCATGTAGCCTTTTTGCTTCAAATTCTAAACTTTGTTGGGGAAAAATATTATTTTATTTATTTATTTGAACACTCGATCTTTCTACATCCTTTTTGTTACATTGAGTCTTAGGACTTTCACATCCTTTTCAGACTTATATAATTCAGTATTGAATCATATCACTTTCTCATCCTTTTCAGACTTTTATCCTTTGACTAATGAATCATATCACTTTCACATCTTTTTCTGATTTTTATCTTTTGAGTACTTAATCTTATGACTTTCACATCTTTTTCAGACTTCTATCCCTGAGCTACTTGAAGTCCACGCCAACACAGACTTTATGGAGAAAGGCAAAAAATATGGATACAGAGAGAAAAAGACGAATCAACCAATCATCTTAATGACAAGCATAATTGTTATATTATACATGTACAAATGTATTAGATAAATCTATTTTGTATCACAGAGTCCACTATTTTAGCCATGTATGCAAATGTTAAATTGGGCAAAAAAAGATTATTATACCCCCCGCAAACAAAGTTTGGGGGGGTATATAGGAAACACCCTGTCTGTCTGTGCGTCTGTCTGTCCGTCTGTCCGTCCGTCCGTCTGTCCACATAACTCGTAAGCGCTTCTTCAACTAAACCGCTGGGAGGATTTTCCTGAAACTTTAGATAAAGGAAGTACATCATATGAAGATGTGCATAAAGAATTTTCATCGCACTCGGACATCATTCAGGGGAGATAATTGGACTTAGACTTCTTAAAATACATTATTCAATGGGAGACCTCGTAAGCGCAACTCCTCCTAAACTGCTGGAAGGATTTTGATGAAACTTTACATGAAGGAAGTACATCATATGTAGATGTGCATGAAGAATTTTCATCGCAATCAGACATCATTCAGGGGAGATAATTGGACTTAGACTTTTTAAAAACATTATAATACATTATTCAATGGGAGACCTCGTAAGCGCAACTCCTCCTAAACTGCTTGATGAATTTCGATGAAACTTTACATTAAAGAAGTACATCATATGTAGATGTGCATGAGGAATTTTCATTGCAATCAGACATCATTCAGGGGAGATAACTGGACTTAGACTTTTTAAATACATTATTCAATGGGAGACCTCGTAAGCACAACTCCTCCTAAGGCCACACAGAATTAATTACTTGTTCGTCGGACCGCCCGCTTGTAATATTTGATTTTCGAGAAAAAAATATAATTTGTCTCCGCCCGCATCTAAATCGGTTCCGCCCGCGTCCGATTTTAAAACTAGAAAGTAAAATTTTAAATCTTCTCCGCGTTTGAAAAATGCCGAAATTTACAGTAAAAAGAATGCCGTAAATTAACCTAACAATAACAAAACAGAAGGAAAACGTGAAAAATTATGACTCTAGATTATGGCTAGTGCTTCAAAACAATTTATAGTTGTGGTTTCCGTTGTTGGAAAATGTAAAGCTATTGTTCCTAACACGACAGTTGAGTGTTCAACCGATGAAACATTCATAGATTTGTTTAAAACATTGCAAAATAAGCCCGGCGTCGGTCAGGACCACTATTGCTCACATAAACTACATGTATGACGATCTTACGGAAATAAAAGTAAAAGATAACGGGAAAGGTCCTAACAATACAATCTTGGTAACACCAAATATGACCATACAGTCATGCATCGACTTTTCCTGTAAGTTGAATTTGTTGTCCCCGCCAACAACTGTAGACAACCCTGTTGATCTAGATAAATTAAGACTAGACTCACTTGACCAGTGCTTGATAATTTTGACAACATTTTCGCAAATTTGTTTTTTGCCAAGCTTTAAATTGAAACCAAGTTTGTATCTCTTAGTCAGTCATTTAAGGGACAAAATCATCACAAAGGAATTTTCAAATATGTTTTCGCTGGAACATGGTGGCCAATCGAAGTCCGTGAACCAAAAAATCTAAAAATGCCATGTAACCCTACAGTGCTTGATAATTGGGTAACAGGATGACAATTTTGATTTCTCAAGATTTTTTATCACATATAAATATATGAAGTTCCACTCCTCGTTGTTGCATACAGTATATATATGAACAAATGTTCAAATGAACCACAGGATCTCAAGATTTGGGAGTGGGAACGACCTTACCATCAAATTTGTAGAATTTCAGAGAAAATACATCCTAAAATAAGTCAACCTCTATAATACAACCTGATGAAGCTTTTCAAAATGTTTTATGTGTTAAATGTGCACATTACATGTATTTCTATGAAACTATATCAAAATTCCAGCACCCAACTCCAGCGTGTTTAATTCAGAGCAAATTATCAAGCACTGGTCAGGATAGTCTAAGTCTTGTAGTGATAGATTTAACTGAATGTGTATGCATATAAAAACATCAAGTTTACAATAGTTTCTTTGTTGAAAAGCTAGTCAGATATAAGAGTGAATAAAGAGAATACTCTGATATGCACTTTTTATTCCATGTCTTGGTTTTTTAAGAAATTGAATGGAAGGTATGTTTTATACATGTGTTGTGAAATATTTTTATTGTTTGATTATTTTTTACACGTTAAAAGAAGCTTTTGCTACTGATTTTTCTAAAAAGCTTTGTTATAATAAGGATCGACAGATAGTCTTATGAGAGTGATTTTATTATTATTCTTGGCCACACTGCTTCAATATTTAAATGAAAAAAAAAACCCATTTAATTACTGTAATAGGATCACATATTGAAATTTCCTGACAAATAGTTTCCACTTAGTCTATCAATCTGTCTATCCATCAAATACCATGCTCAATATTTCTCTAATTATGTCTCAGATCTATTATTTCAAGAATTTACAGTACAATATAGGTGTGAGAATGATATTTCAGATTCTTTTCACTGTTATATTATGAAAACTACACCTAAATTATGTAATGATAAAAAAAAATGGTCGCTCGCTTGAAAAAAAACCACTGTAAATAAAAAATTATTTTTTGAAAAAAAATAAAAACTTGTCGCTCGCTTCAATCTAAAGTTCTCGCTCCATAAAATCAGAATTTTGAAAAAAAAAATTAAAATAAAAATATCGCTCGCTCGCTCCTTTTTTTTTGGGAAAAAATCCGAAGAACAAGTAATTAATTCTGTGTGGCCTTAAGGGGCCATTACTCCTATAAGGGGTCATCTGACAACTTTGATCCTATGGAGACCTATGTGGAGGTAAATGAGCTGAACAT
The DNA here is from genome assembly GCA_963971305.1 of Arcuatula senhousia. Taxonomy (NCBI): domain Eukaryota; kingdom Metazoa; phylum Mollusca; class Bivalvia; order Mytilida; family Mytilidae; genus Arcuatula; species Arcuatula senhousia. The sequence goes on from OZ020305.1 coordinate 1,572,092, forward strand.
TTAAGCAAGCAACAGCTTCTCTCTATCTGCAATAGTTTTCATTCCATAGGCCAAAAACATGAAAATTATTATTATAGGGGCTGTAACCCCCCTGGTCTATTTTTAGCAACGGCGGCCATGTTTTTCGACAAATCAAAAATCCCCACATCAGTTCTGTGGGGGATACCCTAAAGTATCACCTGACCAAATTTGGTTTGAATCTGTGCAGCCGTTTCAGAGAAGTTTTAAGAAAAGTTAACGAAGACGACGGACGCCAATCGCAATAACTCGCATGGCCTTTGGCCAGGTGAGCTAAAAACCAATTCACAAGAGACCCCATGAACCTAGTTTTATTTTTACAAAATGAAAAAAAAAACAATTCACAAGAGACTCCCATGAACCTAGTTTTACATCACAAGATGAGAATAAAAAGCTACGCCGAGCGCAGCATTATACGACCGCAACAAGATGAACCCTGTACTTTGGAGGCCCAATATGGATAGTCTATTGCTTTGGTCACATGCAGCCCATGGTGGACTTACAAAGCTTTTTTAAACATGCATCCTATGGTGGACTTTAAAATGCATATTTGACACATATATATTTACAATAACATTTAATAGAAAAAAAATCTTATTTCTAAATTCATTCACATTTTTGACACGATTTAGCCCCTTTTGGCCCTTTTTTTAAAAAAGGTTAAGACCACAAACCCCAAATGCAATAAAAAGCTTCCTTCAGTGTATATAGTCATCATATTTAAACTTCATAACAATTTGCTGGCCCACTACAGCTAAATTTCTTGTGTAAAACCATTTGCCTTGACCAACTTTTAAAAATGGTGTTTTTTGCCCCTTTGACCCCTTTTATCTCAAAAACAGTAAGATATATTGCAAATCTGATTGAAAAATGCAGGCAGGGATTTTCACAAGGATTCCAATGAAAAAAAGATTTTGAAAATCGGACCACAAATAAAAAAGTTGATTTTTTGGGTGTGACCCTTCTTTGGCCCCCTGTAGCAATGTAACGGTTCAATATACATCAGAATCAATGACACATTTTGTTGACAGGATTTAATGAGGAATTCAATAAAAAAAGAATTTTCAAAATCTATTGAATAATAAACATTCTACAACAGTTTTGTCAATACACCCGTTTTAGCCCCTTTTGGCCCTTTTTTCCAAAACGGTAAGGGCCACCAACCCCAAATACAATAGGAACCTTCCTCTAGTGGTTACAAACATCATACTGAAATTTCATAACAATTGGTCAATATTTACTTAAGTTTTCGCACGGAAACCAAATGTCCCCAGACGACAACGAGGACGACGACGTCGACATCGCCATAACATTGTACGATCGCAAAAATTTTGCAGTCGTATAAAAACCAATTCACAAGAGACTCCCATGAACCTAGTTTTACATCACAAGATGAGAAAACAATTCACAGAAAGAGGCTCCCATGAACCTAGTCTTATAATAAGTATAACACTACCCCTTTTTTCTTTGATCAATCAACCATGAAGTGGACGAGGCAAATACATTTTAATGATTTTTGTTTGTTCATGTGTATACTTTTTTAGTGGTAAAGTAACTTCTAACTTCAACCTGAAAGTAAACCTAAGCATAACACTACCCCCTTTTTCTGTGATCAATCAACCATGAAGTTGATGAGGCAAATACAATGTTATGATTTTTGTTTGTTCTTATCCTGATGTATTTGAATACAGCTGGTACCATACTTCCTTCATCCTAAAGTAACTTCAACCTGAAGATTAACCTGGTGAGACGGCAAAATGGAACAACTGATCTGAACACATTATGCTCCTCTACTTTTGTAGACAGGGCATAAAAACAGATATCATTACATTTTGAGGTCAAAGCAGCTACAGGGGAACATCAGACAACTTCTGCCTATGAAAGGTTATTTTTTTCTGTCTTTTACCATTTTTAATCTGTAAGACAAAACAAGTACCAGTAATAAGCAATTAATGGACCATCTTCAAACTTCTACCAAAATAAGAAATTTTGTAAAGTATACAAGTAGATGCTGAAGACTAAGGCAAAATCATATTAAAACACCATTTTTACCCTCTAAAGGGCTTAATCATGCTAGGAGGGATTTTACAATTTCGATAAGCTTCTTTCAATGCCTATACCCCACGCAGCCCCATATAGGAACACAGAAATCGCACTTGGTGATTAATTAAATGTTAATTGATCAAGTGCTTTAAATTGTCATACATACCAATCAAAGCGTTAAAGCGTTTAAAGGCAAGCGAAAAATATAAGAACTATAATAGATTTATTTTCTGTTAAAAGTATATTGTTCAAAATGTTTGGGAAATATTAATTTTGGTGAGTGAAGAAAGGATCGTCATGCAGATGCCCTAAAATCTAAAGTTAATGAACACAATTGCACATTGTTTAAAAACGGTATCGATTGAAACACCCCTTCAATTAAAATGCACTCATCCCGATGTGTATTGTGTACTGAATTTGTGAATTGATAAGATATTTTCCTTGCATTAACCAATCAAATAACAGAAATATTTATACGAACCAATCAAGTAATAGATGAATACATAATGTATTCTATTGCCTTTAGCTTAATAGTTACTCATGTAAGATGCAAAGGAATAAATAAATCTTGTGCCGGTTATATAAAATGCCAATAAAAATGGTGATTTATAGAAATGTGTATCATGTTAACAAATATTGAAAAGTAATATTAGAAAATAAAGCATTTTATTCCAGACTGGATGCAGGAAAATCACTCCGTCTAGACTGGAAAAAAAACCCGCGAAAATCATCACTACTCTATAGACTCCATAAGGCTTGCCTAAAAATCAGCATAAATGTTTTATTAAAAATGTCTTGGAAAAACTGTTATTCTTATAAAGGGCCTAACTTGAGTAAAATTCAATGGAGTGAAACAGAACTGGAACATGATATGGAAGACTCACGCAACAAAAATCAGCATAACATATATAAAAGTTGGAAATCTGAATGGACTGAAAAGATGAAACATTCTACTGTGGCATGGGGTATAATAACTCCTTTTCCTTAAAATTAACAAGTAATACTGTGAGCGAACTCACAAAAGGATACCCCCCGCTTCATATTGGACTCTGTATTGTAAAAAAAAAATCTCAAGTCCAGTTATCTCCCCTCAATAATAACCAAGAGCAATACAAATTCTTCATGCACATCTACAGATGATGCACTTCTTTCATGTAAAGTTTCATCAAAATCCATCAAGCAGTTTAGGAGGAGTTGTGCTTACGAGGTCTCCCATTGAATAATGTATTTAAAAAGTCTAAGTCCAGTTATCTCCCCTGAATGATGTCTGATTGCAATGAAAATTCCTCATGCACATCTACATATGATGTACTTCTTTAATGTAAAGTTTCATCGAAATTCATCAAGCAGTTTAGGAGGAGTTGCGCTTACGAGGTCTCCCATTGAATAATGTATTATAATGTTTTTATAAAGTCTAAGTCCAATTATCTCCCCTGAATGATGTCTGATTGCGATGAAAATTCTTCATGCACATCTACATATGATGTACTTCCTTCATGTAAAGTTTCATCAAAATCCTTCCAGCAGTTTAGGAGGAGTTGTGCTTACGAGGTCTCCCATTGAATAATGTATTTTAAGAAGTCTAAGTCCAATTATCTCCCCTGAATGATGTCCGAGTGCGATGAAAATTCTTTATGCACATCTTCATATGATGTACTTCCTTTATCTAAAGTTTCAGGAAAATCCTCCCAGCGGTTTAGTTGAAGAAGCGCTTACGAGTTATGTGGACAGACGGACGGACGGACAGACGGACAGACAGACGGACAGACAGACAGGGTGTTTCCTATATACCCCCCCAAACGGGCCTAACTTGAGTAAAATTCAATGGAGTGAAACAGAACTGGAACATGATATGGAAGACTCACGCAACAAAAATCAGCATAACATATATAAAAGTTGGAAATCTGAATGGACTGAAAAGATGAAACATTCTACTGTGGCATGGGGTATAATAACTCCTTTTCCTTAAAATTAACAAGTAATACTGTGAGCGAACTCACAAAAGGATACCCCCCGCTTCATATTGGACTCTGTATTGTAAAAAAAAATCTCAAGTCCAGTTATCTCCCCTCAATAATAACCAAGAGCAATACAAATTCTTCATGCACATCTACAGATGATGCACTTCTTTCATGTAAAGTTTCATCAAAATCCATCAAGCAGTTTAGGAGGAGTTGTGCTTACGAGGTCTCCCATTGAATAATGTATTTAAAAAGTCTAAGTCCAGTTATCTCCCCTGAATGATGTCTGATTGCAATGAAAATTCCTCATGCACATCTACATATGATGTACTTCTTTAATGTAAAGTTTCATCGAAATTCATCAAGCAGTTTAGGAGGAGTTGCGCTTACGAGGTCTCCCATTGAATAATGTATTATAATGTTTTTAAAAAGTCTAAGTCCAATTATCTCCCCTGAATGATGTCTGATTGCGATGAAAATTCTTCATGCACATCTACATATGATGTACTTCCTTCATGTAAAGTTTCATCAAAATCCTTCCAGCAGTTTAGGAGGAGTTGCGCTTACGAGGTCTCCCATTGAATAATGTATTTTAAGAAGTCTAAGTCCAATTATCTCCCCTGAATGATGTCCGAGTGCGATGAAAATTCTTTATGCACATCTTCATATGATGTACTTCCTTTATCTAAAGTTTCAGGAAAATCCTCCCAGCGGTTTAGTTGAAGAAGCGCTTACGAGTTATGTGGACAGACGGACGGACGGACAGACAGACGGACAGACAGACAGGGTGTTTCCTATATACCCCCCCAAACGGGCCTAACTTGAGTAAAATTCAATGGAGTGAAACAGAACTGGAACATGATATGGAAGACTCACGCAACAAAAATCAGCATAACATATATAAAAGTTGGAAATCTGAATGGACTGAAAAGATGAAACATTCTACTGTGGCATGGGGTATAATAACTCCTTTTCCTTAAAATTAACAAGTAATACTGTGAGCGAACTCACAAAAGGATACCCCCCGCTTCATATTGGACTCTGTATTGTAAAAAAAAAATCTCAAGTCCAGTTATCTCCCCTCAATAATAACCAAGAGCAATACAAATTCTTCATGCACATCTACAGATGATGCACTTCTTTCATGTAAAGTTTCATCAAAATCCATCAAGCAAATAACATTTTTTTATGTTTTTGGCCTATGGCATGAAAACTGTAGCAGATAGAGAGAAGCTGTTGCTTGCTTAATGGTTCAGCTTATTTAGCTCTACAAAAGTCTCCATAGGATCAAAGTCATCTGATGACCACCTTATAGGGGTTATGGCCCCTAAAATAATGTTTTTCATGTTTGGGGCCTACAGAATGGAACGATAGTAGATAGAGAAAAGCTGTTTCTTGCTTAAACATTCATCTCATTTAGCTCTGCAGTTGAAGTTTTCAGATGACCCCTATAAAGGGGTTATGGGCCCTAAATTAACGTTTTCTTCATGTTTTGGGCCTACAGAATGAAAGCTATAGTAGTTGCTTGCTTAAATGTTCAGCTCATTTAGCACTACAAAAGTCTTTATATGGTCCACATCAAGACCATGTGAGGGATTCAGGCTCCTGGGAGCCTCTTGTTTCATTTTGTGATATAAAACTAATAAGTAGAAGATGTGTTCGAATTACATGTCATTTGTAGAAGTAGAACGACCAAGTAGATGATAACTAAATCAAATAAAACATTTACAACCACGAATGATTTATATACATGTATAACATTTTTGGTAGATAAAAAAATATTAACTATAGATACGAAGAATTTAAAAATATCTAGAACTAAGGTTATCATCTTTAATTCAAGTATGTATTTTCAGATAGCTACAGCTCCAAGCAAAACGCGAATACATTCCAATAATTTTAACTAACACCAATCAATGGTTTTCTTAATACTTAAAAGTCTTAACTGCATTATCTCTACCCATTGTAAATAGACTGAGCGAAGCAAAGTGAACTAATTTTGCCTCGCCTGCAGCAAAGGGCGAGACATTGACCATATGTTTTACCTTCCGGTGGCGGCATAAACTTATTTGTAAGACTTTTGTGGAAAATGAGTTACATGAAAAGTATAATACTAGTACAATATACTTAGTCATCTGATACTTGGTATACTGACAGTTGCATACTGATGTCGGGGTTGTGGTCTATGCAACTGGCACCATGTTGTGTGACCCTGACCCCATTTTCACTCTTCAACGACTCTGTGAACTTTGGCCTTTTTTCGTGAAGTAATCTTTGTTAGACTTGTGGAAAATAAATTACATGAAAACGATAAAACATGTACCTAGGTATCTGATATTTGTAAACCGGCAGGATACAGTTATTTAATGCCTGTTCATGGAGCAGTCAAATCTATTATCCCGAGGTGCTGAAGATGTTTACGAACTGCCTGAGGCAGTTCCTAAAACGTCTCCATAGTACCGAGTGCATGATAGTTTTGACTGTTTTATTAACTGTTAAACTTTTCAGATGGTTGTCCCATTATATAATCTAGGTTGACTAGGATATGTTTTGGATGCCATTTAATGGGTTCTCGGTTGAAATTTAAAATTCTAGTCACTAAATTCTATCAAAAAGGAAAAAGGACTGCCAATGGCCAAATATATGCAAAATAGCATTATGCAGTTTTTAAACGACCGCAAAAAAACTGCGGACGTATAATGGTATGATGCTGTCGTCATCTGCGTTGTCTGTTAACATTTTTAGTGTCCCACAATAATTTTAGTTCTAGTTATCCGATTGCTATGAAATTTGACAGTGATGTCTTTACCATAAAAGGATGGATGGTATTGATTTTGGGGATCCCCCCTTTTTTCGTTTAGAAATAAGGGGCCAAAAATGCTACTTTTTGTTTGTTCCCACAATATCTTTTGTTCTGGTTTACCAAATGCTGTGAAATTTTACAATAATGTTTCATTTCATTAAAGTATGAATGGGATTGATTTTGTCCCCCCCCCCTTTTATTCGTTGAGAATTGGGGACCAAAAAGGGACAAAAAATTCAAATATTTTATTTGTTCCCACAATAACTTTAATTCTGGTTGGCCAGTTGTTATGAAAGACAATGACATGCCTTACCATTAAACCATATGTGGTTTTGATTTTTTTTAGGGGGGGCTGCCGGGGAGGCCTCGGTTTTTTATATTTAGAAATAAGGGGTCCAAAAATGCGACTTTTTTGTTTCTGGTCCAATTTTTATTTTTTTTTACATGTTTAGTCTTGTCAAGTAGTCAATACAAAATAAAGGAACCACCCTTTTCCATGATGAAATTAGGAACCAAACAGGGCCAAAAACAAAACTTTAATTTATTGTCCCTATTCAAGTTTTTTTGTGCTCATTGATTCTTGTCAAGTGGTGAAAGGGGCAAAAGTAAAAGGTAGCAAAAACCCTTTATTAGGGACCAAAAAAGGGTAGTTTTAGTTAAGCTCGTTAGTATTCGAAATACTTCTGAAGGCCTGATTTTATTGTTGTCAATATTGATGTTGAGAGATTTAGTTGTATATTTGGACGACACAGCAATAAAATGTTGCATATATGGATTTTATGTTATTTTTTTGTATCCAATGCAAGGATGTATTCGTCAACAGAAAGGCCCAAAGAAGAAAAAATGGCAAAAATATTATTGTTAATTATCTCCTTCATGACAAAACCGGTAAACAAAACACAGGAACAACACAGAAAAAGACATCAAAACACACAAACACAACTGAATAGCAATCAGCAAAACAAACTGAAATCGCAACGAGAGTAAACTCAGGTGCTCCGGAAGGTTAAAGAGTTCCTGGTTGTTGCAAGGAGCAAAGGAAATACCAATGGGACAACCAAATGTCGTGAATCTGAAAAGACAAAGACAACATGAGTAGACAAAAAAACACACACACACAACAAAGAAAACACACTGTACAACCAAATCGAAATCAGCAACGTGAACTCAAGTTGAAACGAGTGAAATCATGTACATTACTCCGGAAGAGTAAGCAGTTCCTGATTGTTATCGCACATGCGTTACATTGTGAGCGAGCCGATCGATTTGGTATGGGTCAAATCCGGTTAAGGATGAAAGTACTAATAACCTTCATGTCAAACCAACGTACATTTGTGCTCATCTGATTGATAAATATCTCATATTTGTCTAGAACCACATGGTGTCTACTGTGATTGTGGACTCTATGGTAATATCAACTTGAGAAAGAACCCATAAACAACAGAATAAAGGCCTTTCGCGAAGCGGGGGAGTAAATAGAATTTGCCTGCCCGTCCGCCATTCCGTCCCACCTAGCTTAGATTCCGGGATATAACTTTTGTTCGTCTTAATAGAATTACTTGAAACATTGCTGCATATGAAGAGGCCTGTTGAATGTTTAGGTCAATAGATTAAAGGTCCAAGTTGCATCGACTTTGACATATTTTCAATGCTTGGGTCATGGCGGCATTGTTCTTGTTTTTATGGCCCGACCACGTATGTGGATTGGCCACATAGTTTTACCCTTGTTCGTCCGTCCGTACTCCGTACTTCCGGGCCGTAACACTTTGGTTAAGTTCTTGGTTAAGGTCCATTACTCGGATACTAGATGTTGGGGTCAATGATATTTCACCACCAAATTGGTCTTAGGTAGAGCTTTACCACCCAATAGAAATTAGGTCACTGTGACCTATATTTTTGCATGAACGACTTCGGTTTAGTTCTTGGTTAAGGTCCATAACTTGGATACTAGATGTTGGGGACAATGATATTTCACCACTAGATGTGTCTTGGGTACGATGACACCAACCAATAGAAATTAGGTCACCGTGACCTATAGTTTACACATGAATGACTTTGGTTAAGTTGTTGGTTAAGGTCCATATCTCGGATACTACATGTTGTGGGTCAATGGTATATTTCATCATAAGATGTGTCTTGGGTAACTTGACACCCCCAATAGAAATTGGTTCACTGTGACATATATATTTTGTGCATGTATGACTTTGGTTAAGTTTTTTTATTAAGGTCCAAAACTTGGATACTAGATGTTAAGGGTCAATGATATTTTGCTACTAAATGAGTCTTGGTAAGTAAAAAACAGTAAAAAAAGTATTAAATTTTACCAGAAAACGAATGTTTCTGTCTTTATGATACTCCCATTTTGATTAACTATCTAATAAGACCATGCAGTGCAATAACGTTATATGTAGGTATTGTAATTCGTAATCAAATAAATACCACAAATGATAACAACTTTACGTAGATATTTATGAAGTTGCCAATGACACAAATAATACTAGTTTATCATTTTGAAGTCCCAACATTCTACTTTAACATACACTACAAACTAACTTTCCATGATGCCGTCTGCTGGATTCAGAAGTATTTTACTGCTGTTTTTGGTTACCCTCATTCCGTGCGGTCGCGGATTTCTATTACCCTCTACTCAAACGCCACCCACTGGCAGTTCACACTACAATTTTATCTTGGATTTATTAGTCGAAGAACGACAGGCACGAAAAACGCTTGAGTCGTATGTTTCACAGATGCAATCCGAAATACGTAGTTTACAGCAATGTAGTTGCGTTGGCAGTAATTCTCATAGTACACTAGCAAATACGGACACAATGAATAAAACGATCGAGTTAGAACAAGAATTGTTTGTAGTTAAAAGCGAGTTGAACGATGTGAAGAGCAAATACGGTTTACTTGAACAGAAGCATTTTGACATGATGAACAAGACGACGGAACTTGAAACAAAGTTGAACATGGTCGAACAGCTCAAAACAGTCTCTGATTTACGCGAAGTAATGAAACTGCAGAACCGGACTGATTCCATTGCTCATGAGGTGCAAACGTTGAATGTTAAACAAGCTGAGATTATAAACAACGAAAACGCGAGAAGTCAAGATCTCATCGGCCTTTATCGTCGACTTTTAAATTCAGAATCAAAACTAGAGAATTTAACTAACAATCATAATGTAACGGTAACGATGATGGATGTTAGATTAAGTAATCTCGAATCTGATGCGAATTCCAGGAAGCAAGATTTTCTTGCTTCCACAATGATTTTAAACATGTAGAGGTCCTCGTTGCAGAAACAAATATGAAGTTGGACAATGTGACGTCAGCACAGATCGAACGTCTGAACGAAATGGTGAAATCGACTTACAAACGTTTTGGTTATCTGTTGTCCAGACTCAACACCACGGAACAGGATCTGCTTATGGTTAATCAAACTTTATCAAATGGTAAGTTTCTTTTACTTTTCATAAAAGTGAATGTATTGCTTTTTCTTATCGGATATTAGTTCAATATGAATTTTTAGAATCGCAATGGTGTAACGATTTCAAATATCATATTGAAATTTGTATTTTACTTTTATTTAATAAACTTTGCACTTTGAAATCGAGGTAGTCTATTGAAAATCATAATTATAAACATTCATAATTCAATTTACTAGTAATAAATGTGTTCATTACTAGTAATAAATGTGTTCATTTGTTGTTTTGAGAGGATAGTGCAAATATGCAAAGTTTTTCATCTTATCAAATCGAACAAAGAACAAAAGCTGGACCATTTCTGACTCTCTTTCTTTTTCTTTTTCATTGTACTGTGACAGTGGAAAAATAAGCCTTAATATTTTGAATATTTTTTTCTAAAGACATATTAGACAGTGAAATCTTTGGACTCATTAAATTCAGTGAAATATTTGGACCTTTTTAATTGATAAATTGATAAAAAGTGTGATTTTTTTAAAACCCCTTTAAACGATTATCTTGATTTAAATTGTCACTTTAACTTTCATTTAATCCGTTACTGTTGCTTTTATATTGTTTGAGACATATTTAAGTATTTTAAATTTTGTACCCAGTCTTATTCAAATATTGCTAAATCTTTAATCTTCTTTTGTCAATTTAGTGCTATTTCTATGTTTAATTAAGCTATTGTAAAAAATTCGAAGATAACCGATGTTTTTATGGTTAAAGTAATAATGAAGCAGTTTTTGGGAAAAAATTGCAATGTAAAAACAATCACTTAACCGTTGCATAATCATAAAATTAAAGCTTTCGCGCTTTTATGAAGTCGAAAATTTTAATAATGTGTGTGTACCGGCTAGAAATTTAGCTGATTTTTGAAGAAGTTTGATACCAATGGCCACTTATTAACTTTCGTGAACAACATTCCGATTTTTACCGATAATTTCAAAACAAACAAAAATGTATTTTGAAGTGAGAGCATGTAAAGCTCTGGGTTTAATATAATTTCATATTTCTTCTTTATTTGACATGTAAAACCTTTCCGCTATTAACATGTGATTAAGAAATACTGATTAAAAATGTGATAAACATGTAATAATAACACACACGCACCTGTTTTCCATTCATCGTGCTATATATTAACCGGGCCTATTTAACTGAAAACTCGATTAATTCAATGACACAATATTCTCATTGGGGGATTTGAAACCACTTTCTCTTGTTATTGATATCATTTAAAAGAGGAACGGAGTAAGGAAAAATCAAAACAATTACAAAAACCAGAACATACCTTTTCAGACCACGTTTGTTTACATTCATTTCCTAAAGTATTTTTAGATGGGCTTGCGCGGACACTTCCGAGTGAGTTCAAACTTGGGTCGTATGCATCTTGTTTGCATAATACAACTCGGGAAGCAAATGATTTTTAAAGACAATTTTTTGTTAAATTCTGCAAAACTACACTATTTAATGGACTTTTTGTAGCTCTAATAAAAGTTTATATTAAAAATTTATATTTTTAAAGCTTAAAAAGACTGTTAAAAATTTTATGATTTTTTGATTTATAATTACTTTAAAAGGGCAGCGGACATTGCCTATAATCCCAGATTTTAACTGTACGGACATCACGTACGTGTTTCAAAGTGAATTTATAAAAAAAAATTACGGATATCCGTTTTTATGCCGCCTTCAACGTATTGCTAAGCGACATATATGATCCACTTTGACCATGACTATCCATCGTCTCAGTCCGAAAACCGGTGGTATTTAAACAATAGAATGTGAGCTCTTCATCGGAAAAGATAGTAAAGTCAATTCGAATGTTTATCCTGGTTGTCAAGTGAATGAAAAGTTCTTTTAAGTACAAAATTTCTTCCAACTTTAGGTTATGCTGATAAAATAAACTTTTTTGAATTAAAAAGAGTTTTTAAAAGTAACAGATTGCATTTTATGCGTGTTATTATGTGGATATTTATGAAATGCATACGGTGCAAACTGAAATGGATCGCACAACTTTAACTTTTATATAAAAAATTGAAAAAAAATCACACTATTTGTTTAAATGTATATCTTCCCATCTGCAAATTTTCAGACATGTACTGCAAGAGGTTAAGCCAAAATGAAATTAAGAAAAAGACCTATTTTTCTAGTCCGTCTTGACAACCTTCTCTTTAAAAGTACACGATTTACCTGTTGAATTTGATTACGGCATAGAACATGTTTACCTTTTGGACCGGTTTTCATAAAATGGGATCAACAACATGTGAATATGCATTGTATTGGATTAAATGTCCAATTCAATCTTCAGTCATCCGTTTTAAAAATAGGAATGCCTCCCTTTTATCATGTTAATTATTAATGAAAGATAGAACTTGATTGTGTCCCTTGAAAGTATTTCATATTTAGTGATAACAGTAAAATATAATTTCCAAACTTATATCTGTCGTAAGAAAAGGTAATAAACTAACATTCCAACAAATTTCGAGAATGTACTGCAGGTATTACGCCTTGTGTGATTTTTTGAAGGTTGAGTTGACATTTTAATTTTTTCCGACGTCCAGCAAGTTAAAATATGCACTTTTGTTGACCTTATAAACAACTGTTTACGCAACAGAAAAGATTCTTTCATAACATGACATGCCAAACGTATATGATAGTAGTCAGGTCCATGCGCAATAAATGAAAGTTTAAGATTGTTTACATGCCGTCGTCATCGTCGTTATCATCGTTAAAAAATTAAAAACACATTGGCTTTTTTTCCGCAGGGGAGATAATTGAATACCACTAGATATTAGACTGGTCTTGCGTCGTCGTCCTGCGTCGTCCTGTGGGGTCAAGGAAAAAAATCGTCGCAGTTTTCCGGGCATCAACATGACACAGCTTCTTGATATTTGGCATGTAGCTTCCTCCTATACACGTGGATATTTTCGCGGGGTGACATTTTCGCATTTTTTGATAAATAAAAGTTTCGCATGGGGTATGAATTCGCGTATTTATGATTATTTATTTTCTTTACTTAAGAAATAGTCGAATCGCGAGTGGGATATTTTTGCGGATATTTTGTGGCCGAAAATTCAGCGAAAAACCACGTGAAAACTTCCACAATTACAGTATATATGTAACGCGATCTTATAGCCGTAACTCATCTACTTCCTGTTTACCGAATATCTAAAGACGCAGGCGACATATGTCTTCTTGATGATGGGTATTTATAGTCGTTACTATAGGGGAACGCCCCTCTGCATCGACTATTTTAAGCCCGTGAATCGCTTTGTGCCATTGGTCGTCCACCCCATGACACACCACCCCAGTGTTAGCTGATCCATAGTATCATTTTTGTCGATGGATGCAGGGCCCGTCTTCCACTACGAGGAGGTATTGATCGGAATTCTGGAAGACACATACGTCTTCCATGGAAGATCGCCATTTAAACTGTATTTTTATGCAGATTATTCCGTGTGTATTTGATTAGTATATAATTAATTATTACTAGTATTTAACTTATATAATAAAATTTTCTTTTCTATTATCTATATTTAATTTTGACCATAATCACATTCTACCGGGCAATAGCCTGTTGACATTTTGACCTCAAATTTGATTGGACGATTTAAAAAGGCCGAGGCTACATTTACTCGCTACGATTAACAATAAGATTTTTTTATTTTTACTCGCGTGACTAAAACGGGAACATTTTTAAAGGCTGGGATGTAAAATAGTTATTACATTCGGACTTGGTGTGTCAGTAAGATCACCCCTCCGGCCTCGGGGTGATTTTTTACTGACACACCGCGTCCTCACCGCGAAGATAATCCTTCGGAAGGGACGAAAAAAAGGTTGTTTGGGGAGAGCTAGCAATAGTCTGCGCAAACTCTTTTGTAGAGTTCGATAAGAGTAGGCCACACTCGATCGCAAACTGGAGAGAGGTTGATCAGAATGTTTCGCAATCCAGGATGAATAACTATGTTTAAACTATAATATTTTCACTTTTACTTTATAGTTCAAGATCAAAAGTAGTAAAAATATGATATTTTCAAATAAAATGTGAAAACTTTCAACAATTATTAAAATCTCAAATTTGCCTTCAGAAATTAGTTAATAACTAATAACGACAATACACAAATCGTATCAGGAAGCTTCTGGACTCGGCGTTCCGTTTATAGGCAACTGTTCCATTAAGTCCAATGGCATTTCGTCAATACCCTTTAGCAATAGAGGGTTTTAATATCAGAACTAGAGGGAAATCAACACGACTACACAGGGGGGGATTCAAACATTTTCAAAGCGAGGGGTTTCGCCTTTTATGATATAATGAGAATAAATGAGGTCCAACGCCAAATTTGCTGGAAATCTGCAAGAAAGTTACACAATTCACCTAGGAAAGAGGGTATTCAACCGGAATTATTTGGCATATGTTGTCAATTATTGCTTCCAATTACCAAGATACACGTGTGCTATAAGCAGGAAGTGCTACCACTCGAGTTCACTATGTTTTTCTATTACATCTCGTGGTATCCATCTTTTATCTTCCAAAACTTCTCAATAAACACACTTTCCACGGGACAAATGTAGATGTTGACCTCCTATTTTATATATAATTTGATCTGATTGATTTTGGGATTTCCCTTAGCAATTAGCAAAACATGGATTTGGTCTTTAGTGGATAGGTTTATTCATTTCTTACCTGAAACTTCTTCTTAAACCTTTTAAATAGATTTTCATGAAACTTTCACACAATCTTTGTGACATAATGTGGAAGTGCACCTCTTATTTTAAAATTTGATCTAGTAGATTTTATCCTTTTTGAATGGGGTGGGTATTTTTTCGTGAGTAGCGGCTAGCACTTTTTCTATAGCTTAATATATATTAGATATTGAAATAAAACATAATTTTGATATACGTAAAGGGCATAAGAATTCAAAACTTTCTGAAAGACAGAGTTTTTAAAATTTTGAACAATTAATTCTTCCTGACAAATTGCTTACGTTTTAAATCACCCTTTCGTTGGGTTAAGTAAAGTTACGTTTGTTCGTCATGCAGTTATCGAGAATTCTCTAGTCAGTCATGTTTAATCATTCGTCAAATTATACGCCATTTTGTCTCTTTGACCGTTTTCAGTTGACCTACTCGAGTTAACCCTAGTACAGTAATTATCTATTATTAGCTCGGTAGGATCATGCGCACTTGATTTTTCAACTGAACGAATTATTCTAGTGTCGGATTTATTTGTGTACTTTTTCTCAATAAAACGGGGTACTCTAGTATAGAGTTGACCATAGAGACAATATTATAACAATAAAACTTCAAGACTTTTAAATAATAAAATAAAAAACATTATTTTCTAATATAACTTTCGGTAAATTTAACATTAGAAACGTATTATTTTAAAGATCTTGTCCCATTGGCCGTTTTCACTTGACCTACTCCACAGGGTGGGAACGGGAATTGTACAGTTTCCGGAAGCGCCGTTCGCGAAGCGAGGATATTTTCTGATACAGGTAGCGCCAGATTCAAAAATATCAAAACACGGGAATTAGAAGTCATTTGCAAGCACAATATGAAGAAAAAATCAATGAAATTGTAACAAAAATAATTGAAGGTACATTATTTAAGCAGCAATGGTTATAATACTATAAACGGCAATGTTTAAGACTATTTAATTCACCTCGAACACCGAGAAGTAGACGGAAAATGGGATATGGCTTGTCTTTTTCGGGGTTTGATGTGAAATCGGTTTCAATCTAGACCCTGTTGATTGCGCCAATCCACAGATCAAACTATCAAGATTCTAAACATTATAAAAATGTTGTGAAATTTTTGCGTTTCAATCATATTATTGCATTTCTAACATCCCCTCTAAATTTCAACACATGAACGGGTAGCGTCCGCTGTCTTGAACAGGTAGCTCCAAAATTCACATTTTTAGTGAACGGGTAGCTCACAATTTAAAAAAATGTATATTTCATTTGAATAGCGCAATAAAACATAAAAGTCATAAAACGGGGAAGTAATGAACAAATGAAAAATAAAAATGAACTCACTAATTTAATAAGAACGTAAAGAGCACTGAACAGGTTTCCGGATAATCCAGTATCCTCCGAAATCAAAACTGATCGCCTTGTGTGATTTATGTTCATGCATTCACTAACTTTGTGTTTAGTGCGTCTCTCATGAGTCTTAAATGTACGAAACGCACTCTAGTTATAAAACCAAGTGCCTAAAACTATGTTTTGTTTTCCGATAATCCGCAACAGTAAGTTCTGCTGACAGAGTTCTACTAATTCCCGAATTAAGGCCACTGAGGCACCTACTCATTTTAGTAAGAGATGCATCTACTCCACCGAGAGAAAGGACAAAACAAGGAAGACATACCACCGAAATTTATGACCGCAATTGTACTGACTTTTTTCATGCACTTCAAAATAAATGGTAAGTTAAACCAGGTTTACGGCACCATCCCTCCCTCTTTTGTATCTTTTTGTGGACATTTTGATAACAACATTATCTTCAATCTTTCGATATTTTGCTTCGAATTCAATTCTGATTCATTTGACTGCATTTTAGTGAAGATAGTACATAACACGATTTTGCGGTAAGTCTTGCTTAGGATATACCGCCACTCAATCATTCAGAAAACAAATGGTAGATACTCGACTGGCCTGAAAAGGGGGAGGGCGTTATAACTTATCGTTACAAGGCTTTGTGTTAAATTGTGAATCAAACCATTTATTAGAACTGACCTGAAAGGGGTAGGCACATACAAATCTGAAGCTCCTTACCGAATTTGAAACCAAACCCTTGAGTGGAAGTCGAGAACTCTGTTACGAAAGTTCGGACGACAAGGTAATTGCAATATAGCCTCATCTCTTGCGAGAGGGGAAATAAAAAGTATTACTCAAAGAAAGCAGATTTCAAGTTACGTCTACATAATATGGAGGAATTAAACATAGATGTGCACCATACAACCTCCACAAGTCAGCCGTTGTTAAAAAAGCAAACAGCAGTTTTAAAAGTAACAGTGGTCACGACAAGAAAACAGGCACTACATGTATACGTACGGTACTAAAGATAAAATGCTGCTAATCAGGATAATATATACTGAGTGACATTAAAAACGCAACACTTAAATTTTCGAAATATTTTTGGTATATGCTAAAGTTTCATAAATTGGGAAAGATAGAAGTGTTTTTTATTCCAATAAGTAACCAATCGATACATTCAAGGTTCAGTGATTTTTTAAACTTTCTTTCCTACAGTACCCCCGTACAAAGGCAAGAAATTTTTGTTTCGACATGCAGACATACATGAATAGCTTCAATAAAAGTCCGTTTGTTAACCTTTACTTACGGTTACAAAAATCCCATCCTAAGTTTTCAAGTTCTTTCCGACACAAATTTGATAATGCCAAGGTTTTCAGACAACCAGCAACATGAGATTTTGGCAATGATCCAAGGAGGGATATCTTGGCGTGAAATTGCTCATCGAATGAATTATGCACAATTGACAATTACTCGCTTGTCCCCAAACAACATTATCAGACGGGTTCAGTAAACGTTAGATCACGTCTAAAAAGACAACTTAAACAAGTTGTAAGGAGACGCCAACAACCGTCAGTCACGCTTCAACGGCTTGAAATTGCCCTAAAAGAGGAATGGAACAATATTCCACAAGAACCGATTCGTCGTTTTATTCGATCAATCAGGGATTAAATAAAACTTGTTTTGGATATCCCTGGATCAATGCAACGAAGTTGTCGCGCATGCGTTGCAGAAGATGGTGGTCACATTCGCTTTTGACTGGGAAATTCAGATTTGACTGTAAAAACTTTGTGAACCGTTGCACAGAAAAGAATTAACATTAAATTTAAATGATTGCGTCAATTTGTTGCTATTGTTCCGAAGATTTGAAAATACCAGTTGTTTTAGTAATGTTGTTTCTATACAAAAAAATATTTATGTAAATACTAGTGTTGCGTTTTCATTGTAGCTCAGTATATCTGCAAGAACTTTTATTGTATTGCCCTCTTATTATCAAACATACACAATATTAAGGATGTTCGCTACTATTATTAAAAATAAATAGGTTTCAAATTTGATGCCTTAAATGAAAAGATAATAGTTAAAGGTATAAAATAAGCTAAAAATTTTGATAGGTTCGTGACCTCGTTTTCAAGATAATTGACGTTAAAGTTTTGGCGGGAAAAGGTTTTCTCTGACTTTTTCATAGGTTTAGCATTAGCACTATTAAGCTGTTAAAACCCATGACGGAATGAATAGGATTTGATAAAACTTTGTCTATAACCTCTTTATGACATATTAAAGACATTAATAACAAGAAAATAGGGGGTTCGTGGGCAAAAAATTTAACCCTATTTTGATGGTAAAATCCAGAGGATTCCGAAAAAATGACAGAAATACCAAAACAAGACCAGCGAGCATCCTTAAAGAAAACAACAAATTCTAGTCACGGGTAGATCCATAAAAAGAACCGAAGGTTTTCATCTATTACCCAAGCTTTGTTGTAAAAAAGCATGATGAAAGTAGCTAGGTTGCCGAAAATCATGACGAAAGTAAGAAAATTTTACTTGATTTGGGGTTCGAACAGACGACTCAGCCCTTTAGATTCGCCACTGAATATTCAACAAAAACCAACAAGCATAAAACAAACAGAAAAGCCAAAGAAAACATTATTTGCGCTTTTTTTTACGAAAAAAAATAACAACCAAAGAAGAGGCTATCAGGAACCTGAGTCTTTTACCAGGTACCAAGGACCACGAGGATGTCATCTGACAATTGTTATCCAATAGAGACTTTTTATAGCCTTAAATAGGCTAAAGATTTGAGGGAAAAAATAGCTCTTCTGTATCTGCTTTAGTTTTCATTCTATAGAACAAAAACATGAAAAAAGAGGCTCCCAGGAGCCCGAATCGCTTGACCTGGACATTAGGGCCCTATATGGGGGTCATCTATCCTCGGAAACCCAGGAGTTCTTCACTCGCTTACTCATTCATCATCCCTGGGACATTAGACATGAAATACCTCGTTTTTGATATTTTTATATCGAGCCTTCTGATTGTTCGCATTACACTTTTCTAATGCAATTTAAACATTTAAATATTAAACATGTTTCTATATGAAAAATTTATGAAGTTCAAGATTAAATACTGAACGTGAAACGAGCAAAATCAAATCAAATGTCCCAGGGGTGAAGAATGAGTAAGCTGGGTTTCCGAGGACGGGGTCATCTGACTATTTTAGTCCATGCAATAGAGACGTTTTTAGATTATAAAGTAAAGTTAAGATAGCCACAACTTTTCTTCGTAAGCAATAGTTTTCATTCTACGGGACAAAAAAAAAAAACAAAAAAAAACCCCGCAATTTTTTATCTTTATAAGTCCATTACCCCTATAAGGGTCCATCTGACAATATCGACCCAATGGAGACTTTCGTAGAGCTTATGATTTTTAAGGAGCTTTAGACTCTTCTTTTTTCTATCTGTTATAGTTGCTTAGTTAAAGTCATTTATAGTGATTTTATCTAACGTTCTACTTTTAGTTACAGCAGCCACGTGCACGTTTGTATTGAGTCATTTCAAAATGAGGATCGTGTGTGTTGCCAACATGTCAAGTATCATTTCGGTCTGTAGTTTCAGAGGAGAAGATTTTTTAAATTGCTAACGGACGACTGATAACGACAGACGACGGATGCATAGTGATGGTAGTTATAAACTCGCATGGCTTTTAGCCAGGTTAGCTTTTAAGTACCACTACAAGTACTTCACTCTTTGCTTGAAAAATATCGTTTAAAGTCTGTATAAAAATTCATCAATCAGTTTAAGACGTGCTGTGCGAGCTAAAGGGTTTATTTGTATTTTGAATGTAAACACACCAAAGACAAATGAAAAAAAAACCAACTTAAATCGAAGACACAATATCACTTAGATCAAGGGTACAAAATGATTAGACAGGGGAAAATTATGGACGAGGACTTTAATACTCGGATATTAGTTGTACAACTTAATGCCGCCGAGTCATGAAGAGAGAACTTACCAAACGCTCAGTTACATCAGAGGATTTTTTATATATTCCTAGAGTGACTTGTATAAGAAATTAGAGTGGTTTTATGTATTTTTTACCCCGAAAAGAAAACTGTTATTTTCGGCGCTACCTGTTCATACATTTTTTCTTGCCTTGACGCTACCCGTTCACTTTTGATTTCAAAATTTTGAGACAAAATCAGAGATTATCACTCAATAATTGATTTCTGCTTTATAAATGCATTTGATTTTTAATGTTAAATATCAAGAGGCTACAAAAAATACAATCAATCATACTTTCAATGTGTGATTACTTTAAAAACGACCGATAAAAGAAGATGGTCTTGCCTTTTTGAGATGTTCGAGCTACCCTTTTTATTAAAAATTCCATGCTTAACGTGAACATACGAATAAAACACATTAAATGCAGATACTCGTCACTACATTAAGCTTACATGTGCATTTTATTAATGGCAATGTTGGAACGTGATTGTGTATTTAACTTAATACGAAGTGTTTTTATTAACGAATCCTTGGGATTTGAACATGGCGCTACTTTTTGCTTGTCATAAGAACGGCGCTTCCGGAAACTGTACAATTTCCGTTCCCACCCTGTGTACTCGAGTTAACTCTAGTAAACTCGGGTTACAAATAAACGACTAATGTTCGTACTCTGGTAAACCCCGATGACCTTTAACCTCTACTCGAGTTTAACTCTGGCAAAAGCAGGGTTGGTAGAGTACGTGACGTCATGAGTAGAATTTTACCTGTGACAATGGGACTTGAATTTAGAAATAATACATATCTAATGTTTAATTTATATAAAGTTACTTTAGAAAAACATGTTTTTTTATTTTATTATTTAAAAGTCTTGAAGTTTAATTGTTATAATATTGTTGCTATGGTTAACTCTATACCTGAGTACCCTGTTTATTGAGAAAAAGTACACGAGTAAACCCGGCACTATAATAACTTGTTCAGTTGAAAAAATCTAGTGCGCATTATCCTACAGGGCTATTAATAGAAAATTGCTCTTCTAGAGTTAACTCGAGTAGGTCAACTAAAAACGGCCCTAGTCGCAGGTAAACTCTACTCATGACGTCACGTACTCTACCAACCCTGCTTTTGCCAGAGTTAAACTCGAGTAGGGGTTAAAGGTGATCGGGGTTTACCCGAGTCCGAACTCTAGTCGTTTATTTGTTACTCGGGTTAACTCGAGTTAACTAGAGTAGGTCAACTGAAAACGGCCTTTCGTAAAGATAGGTAAAGTTATGTTTGTTTTCGTTCGTTCGTAACTTATCGAGAATTCTCTAGTACGATAAACGATACACTGTAAAAAAATGTCACAGACTTTTATAGTTTCAGATTTATCAACATCTGTCGCCTTTTCTGCCAGTTTAACGCAGTCAATCGATGTTCCAGCGAATCAAGTTATTAAGTTTGCAACGGTAGGAACCAACACCCAGAATGTTTACGACCCAAGTACTGGTGTGTTCTCTGCTCCAATGGACGGACTATACTTCTTCACATGTACACTTGTGAGTGGTGGTGCTGCTTTGCGAGGAGTTCTTTATAAGAACGGTAACAGCCAGTCACTTGTATCATACAGTACTAGTAGTTGGTACACAGGAAATCTCCATGCCGTCCTGACCTTGAACAAAGGTGATACGGTAGACATTAGGAAGGGTCAAAGTGACTCTGGTCGAGTATTCACCGAATCTAATGACCACTTCAGTATGTTCACTGGATTCAAAATATAGACATAAGAACATAAAAAGGTGCTATATACAATGGTCATATTTACAAAATTTTAGCATGTTTACCTGATCAATCATTTTCATCTTAACCTTGAATTTGAATTATTGAGACTCGAGAAAAAACACATAAAAGCGTATGATTAGTGGAGATAACAGAGTTTTTCTTTTCTTTATAATTATATAGTGAACCTAAAAAATATGTGGAATATTTGAAATTTAATTAACATACTATGAATATGTGCCTTGCAATTATGTGTTACTGTGTTTAATATAACCCGGATATTTTGTGGATATTTTAAAAGTTCAATTGTTTCGGCATTATCTGTCTTTCGGTTTATCATTTGGACATTAATTCATAATTCTAATCTTTTCTAAGTGCTAAATTATATAATTCCTTTTAGATCTGTTTCATCTCCGGTTTTCCTTTCTTAATAAAGGTAATAACAAAACTACCGTACTTGAATGATCAATCTCATAGTTCAGAGAAAATGACAAAAACGAATCAGTCATACCGAAGAATTGGTGGGTCGCAATGGTCCTGACTTGGTACAGGCATTTCAAACGAAATGGTGGGTTAAACCAGGTTTTATGGCGCCAAACCTCCCTCTTTCATTGCGATCTTAGGATCCGGTAATGACCATAGAACACAACATAGTTGTGAGACACAATAGGGATATTGAGGTGATCATCTCAGTACAGCAGACCAGTAAAACACTAATTAGAACAATTAACTATCATATCTTTTAACTCAATTTTGAACTTTTCTACTAGAGGCTGATAACGAAGAAAGAATTTTTTTAGTGATCGTATGAGACGTATTTTCTTATAGCCCTGCTCCAAAAGTCGGTCACGAAGAAATCGGTGTCTGATCAAAAAATCTATGAAATGTGTGCAAGCTCTGGCATATCGAATAAGTTGTGAAATATAAACACCGTATGCAGGAGAAGTAGGTATATTGCTCTGTAGATTAGGAAAATTAATAATTTGAAAATTAAAATCGTCTCGTTTATCGTAAATTTTTGTACTGAGATGACCACCTGGGTCAAATTCGAGGTGCAAATCCAAGAAAGGAAGGAATCCATCTACCAAATGAAGTGTTATTGACAGAAAGGACATCATCAATATATCTGAATGTAAGATTAAATGACCTTGCCTCTTTTATCTCCTTGTTCTTTACGAGTCCCTGAAGAAATTCAGTCTCGTAAGAGTATAAAAACAAATCGGCGAGGAGAGGAGCACAGTTTGTGCCCATTTGAATGCCGATTTGTTGTTGAAAAATCTTTAGTTATTTCTATTGTCAGAAATGTTTATTTAACGCGCTAGAAACCTGTTGGCAGGACTTGCTAATCCAGAGACATAAATCTGTTTACATAGTTACTTATATTTTCATGTTATTTTATATTGTTGTATTTTGTATTGTATATTCAGTTTCGGTCTTAGATCTGGAAGGACACAGATCGCTAAAATAAAGTTATTGAAATTGGACTACCGTTTCTGTCTGTATTTTATGTAGCCGGAATTCCACCGGTTATATTTATATTTTTTTCTAGTCTGAATTTTTTTTCAGAGCCAGATTTGAACATTTGTGCACAAAAATATAAGGACCGTACATCTTAATTTCGTCATTATCTATTTAAAAACACATGTTATTGGTTATGTGGTTGCAATTTTAAATTGTCTTTGTTACTTTAACATTTCGCTTCAAACTTTATTCATATTTGTGTCATTTTTCCATATATATATGTTACAGGGAATGTGTGTAATTAGGGATTACGCGTAATCCCTAGAAATTCAGGGAATACGTGTAATCGCTAAATCGCCTAGGGATTACTTTTAATCCCTGGTTTTTCCCAGGGATAACACGAAATCCCTGATTTTGTTCACCATTTTTACACGTTTTCCCTGACCTCAAAATGACTTTGAAATGAATTCTTTTCAATACTTTTCTGTTGTTAAACAGCATAATTCCGAACAAAATTTTACTATTTATTGTGTCTTTTTATTTGTTTTTGTATATTTTTTAGATTCTTGCTTAGTCTGTTAATATATTAAGTAAATTTATTTAATTTTTATACCATATCAAATAAAAATGATGGTTTTCGTTCTAATAATCTGTTCATTTTAGAATTCTTAGCTCACCTGACCCGAAGGGTCGGTTCAGGAAAGCTATTGTCATCGTTAGGCGTCCGTTGTTAGTTAACTTTTAAAAAATCTCCTTCTCTTAAACCACTGAAGGGATTGCTTTCAAACTTTGTACGTTTGATCTTTAGGATGTTCTCTACCAAGTTTGTGAAATTTGTGCATGCCAACCCACCAACATGGCCGCCGTTGCTTAAAATAGAACAGGTGGGTCAGACCATATTTTTTAGCTTATATCACAAAAAGTATAAGAGATAGAGAAAATCCGAAGCAGCCTACCTTCTTCAGCATCAAAAGCTTTACGAAACTCTCCATTGAGTCAAAGTTGCGGGACGACTCCTTATAGGAGTTTTTTCCCCATAATCGTCAAAATTGACAATTTTCACAGATGTTTGGACTTTATCTTGAAAACTGTAAGTGCTAGAGGAAAGATTAGCATTGAAGAATTTTGTAGCTCATTGAGATCTACAAAAATGATTCATGGTCAAAATTGTCAGATAATCCCTTTTAGGGGTTATGGTCCTTTGAAGGTGAAAAATAGTGTTCTTTTATGTACTTGACCTATAGAAGGAAAGCTGTTACATATAGAGATGCTTAAATCTTCAGTTCAATTAGCTCTTCAAAAATATCCATCAGGCATAAGCTGTCAGATGACCCCCACCCTATAAAAGTTGTGGCCCCTAATTGTCAAGTTTGGGTTATTGTCTTGCAGATTAAATCTATATAAGATTAAGAAAAGCTTTTGTTAACTTGAGTAGTGCTCCTTTTGTTGTTGTTCTGCTTTTATTGTTCATGAGCGGTTTATAATATCACGTTTGCGCCAATTTCTTATTCTTTGTGCAGTTAAACAAAAACAATGGAAACAATAAGGCATTTACAAAATAACAACAAAAGTAGCACTACGTGCAAACAAAGGAGAGACCAAGAGTTAGGGTTAAGGATACATAGCAGAAGAGTTAGGCTTAGGGTACGAACATGAATAGAAATACTATACAAAACAGAGGAGAATTTAGGTTAGGGTTAGAGTAAATGGTTAAGAAATAGAAATGGAAAGAGAAAGGAGCAAAGGTGTACCAAAGGGGTAATCAGTATCAAAGGGTTAGGGTTAGAGAAGAGAGAGTAAGGGTTAGAGAAAAGAGAATTAAGGTTTGAGTTAGAAATACAATGACAACAAAGGGAAATAGAGTTAGATTTAGAATGGGGATAAGGGCTAAACATAAAACTGAAAAGATAAAAGGTTAGGATTAGAGAAGAGAGAGTTAGGGTAAGGGTTAAAAATACAATCACAACAAAGACAAAGAGACTTAGAGAGTTAGAATTAGGGTAAGGGTTAAAAAATGAAAATGGAAAGAGAAAGGGTTAAGGTTAGAGATTAGGGTTAGTGAATAGAGCTTAAGGATAGGGTTAGAAGGAAGAGAGTTGGGGTTAGAGAAGAGAGAATTAGGGTTAGTGTTAGAAATAAAATGACAACACTATCAAAGTGAGTTAGAGTTATAATTGGGGTAAGGCTAAAAAGTCCTAAAAATAGAATTGAAAAGAGAAAAGGTTAATGTTAGAGATTAGGGTTTAGGGTTAGGGTTAGAGATTAGGGTTTAGGGTTAGGGTTAGAGGTTAGGGTTTAGGGTTAGGGTTAGAATTACAAACTAGAATAGCTAGGGTTAGGGTTAGAATGGGATAAGGGTTAAAAATGAACTGCAAAGGGCTGTATCAGAACGAATAGAAACCGGTTTGAACTGGTTAGAAGATATTGGGTTATCAAGTACAAAATGATCTCAATTGAATAGTTAGTTCCGCATGATTACACGCGACTTCATTGCTGAGATATGGGGTTGACACGAGTCGCCAACAGATTTAACACAGGGCATATGGAAAATTAAAAGTATAAAGTGGTCTGGATTCCCTGCTTGACAAAAAAAAAGGGGGTGTACAAGTTAACACAGGAAAGGAAAAACACAACTAGAAGAAAAGGTATGAAGGTAAGGAAACGGCTGCTGCTGCTGCTGCTCCGTAAGTGAAAGCAGGAGAAGATGGTAAAACGGCTGCTGCTGCTGCTGCGTAAGTGAAAAGGGGGAGGGGGTAAAACGGCTGCTGTTGCTGCTGCGTAAGTGAAAGAAGGAGAAGGGGGTAAAACGGCTGCTGCTGCTGCTGGGTGATCAAATAAGTTCGAAAAGCAGCAAAAGAGGAAGATGAGCATGGAAAAGAGTAAATGGAGCTGTAAAGGAGCGAGAAGAGCATAGAGTAAGTCACGTGATGAAAACAAACAGATGATTGGGCGATAAAATTTTGAAAAGGTAAATTAAGTAACTATTTTGTTATCCCTAACGCCCTATAAAAAGGATTAAAACAGTACTTAAAGCCTTCCCCACAAATCCCGGCAAATTCCTTATAAAACAAACCTTTAAACACAGTAGAAACCACGAGTTACTCTCATTAAACTTTCACAAAAGAAAGAATTTAAAACTAGACCTCACAAACTTTACAATGACATATTACACGCTTAGTATACAAACAAGAAGAAAAAGGAATCACCTAATGGTCAAGCCCTGACTGACCACCGACCACTACCGACTCAAACATCTACACCTTGTGACCTTTCCAACGATATACGACAACCCCACCTTTAATAAAAAAAATAGGAAATGGTCACCTATGGTCAAGCCTCTTATGACCACTGAAGACCACTAAGAAAATCATCAAAGAGACATTGTCTTACTCAATACAATGCAACAAACCAGAAATGAATCGGTCAAGGAATAACTTAGTTACAAGCCTTTTACCGTGCGGTGACTTTGCAGAATTACCTCCCCTTAATTATCGGAAGCAAGAATGCCGACGAGAGCCAAGATGGCAGCCGAGATTCAAGATGGCCGACGTCCGGAAGCTGATATACATGCGTAAATGAAGATGGCGGATGGCCGCATCACCATGCACCACCCGAGAAATCATAACCATGTAACCCTATATACTACTCCTGGCCATGACCATTATACAACGACTGTTCAAGAAACACAACTGAAAGAGAACAACTGCAATCAGTGACTGTGTGAAACGTTCCATGTAAAACGAGATTGAACTATTGTGGTCTTGATCTGCTTTTTACAAATAAATAATCTCCGTACTATTTCATCTGAAAGATGAAAATACACGATCACATCATGATTGAAAATAATACGATGTGGATACGTGTTTGCAACACTCAAAATATCTACAACGCAAAACCTCCAGTGCATTAAATCTTTCGTTAAATGGCTTGAGTAAAGATAACCTTTAACATGTTAAAGTAACATAATCTTGTGATATCATTACATGTAGTTTTATCTTTGGCAGACGCGAATAATTATGTTCCAATCTTATGGTTAAGAAAAATTTACCAAACAATTAACCAGAAACGAAAGAAAAAATATTATCATGTAAAGAACTAATCACTAGAACGACATATTGTTTCTTTGCCTGTCCACAAACTTTACGGACAGCCATCGTATATATATCCTTTTTTATAAGTAGATAAAGATTTATTAGGATTTCAAATAATTATTTTTAATTAATTGCTAGATTTAGTGTTTTTGTTTTAAACAAAACTATTTTAGACAGATATCTTTTGACACTCGGATGCCCCATTGGTGCCTCTTTGCATCTATCAAGTTAGACTAAACATGCATACCCTTTATATGAAGGGGAAATATCAGTAAGGGCTTTCGAAAAGGGGAAACCCAGTAAATTCCCATTTTTCCTACAAGATTTCTAGGGGGAAGAACGGGTATATACTGATATTTTCGGGTGAAAATCTCAGTATATACTGATTTTCCCGGGGGAAATATGAGTAGGGTGAAAATACCGGTATGTAACACTGGTTTTATAAGTTTTCATAATCTATTTCTTGTCCTGTCTTGTCTTGTTTGTATAATCCCCTCTAGTACGATAAAGCATTGCATTCTCATCTTATGGCGTTAACTTTGAATGTTCAGTTAAGTGACTTTGGTGTGGATTTTGATCAATATCAGAGTTCATGTTTTATAAATATTATGAATATATAGGGAAATTAACACAATATATATATTTTTGTTATTGCCGACAGACATACTTAAATAGGAATCAAGTTGAGTAATTTCAGCTCATGAAATCCTCTTGTTGTAAATTGTTTTCTTGCTTTGTGTTATAAAACTCACAATATGTTTGTAAAATGAATGTAAAACCTGAAGAAAAAAATAAGTTTATACTATGAAACAACAAAAGGTTCGAAAAGGTTCGGTATCGGTGTAAAAGTACCATATATCTATATGTAAATATTTGAGGTGTCCATGTAGAATGACAAAGTAGACATTAACGTAATCAAATAAAACTTTGTAACAAATGATAACATTTTTGGTAGATAAAAATGTATCCAAACATTATTAATCAATATTTAGGTTATCATTTTTCAAAGCCTCGGCAATAAGAATTTGAGCAGACATCTACTTATTTACTTATCCAAGATTGCACTACCAGTTTGGTTAAACTCCTGTTAAAGTTTTTAGATCGGATAAGCTCTGCACAAGCGGGGTTGGTCAATTTTTTTCGCAAATACTATTAGCATTTTTCCAATTGGGGAGTTGCAAGGGTCCGAGGAGTAAAAAGGTCGAAAATTCAGGACGGAAATCTTGTTTATAGGGAAAATGTCGTCCGTGGGATTCAGAGGAATTTTACTGCTGTTTTTGACATCCCTTATTCCGTGCAGTGGCGGATTTCTTTTGCCCTATACACAAAAGCCACCCACGGGTAGTGCCCACTATAATTTTCTTTTCGATTTATTAGTCGAGGAACGCCAGGCTAGAAAAACACTGGAGTCGTATGTTTCACAAATGCAATCAGAAATTTGCAGCTTACAGCAATGTAAAAGTGAGTTGAGCGATTTGAAAAACAAATACGACTTACTTGAACAAAAACATTCGGACATAATGAACAAAACGACAGAACTTGAAACGAAGTTGAAAATGCTCGAACAGCTGAAAACGGTCTCGGATTTACGGGAAGTGATTAACTTGCAGAACCGGACTGATTCCATTGCGCATGAGGTGCAAACATTGAATGTTAAACAAGCTGAGATTATAAACAATGAAAATGTCAGAAAAGATGATTTTATTGCGATATATCATCGTGTTTTAAATTCTGAATCAAAACTAGAAAATTTATCGTTAACACAGACCAAACGTCTGAACGACATGTTGAAATCGACAGATAAACGTTTTGGTGACGTGTTATCAAGACTGAATACTGCTGAACAGACTTTACGTTTAGTGAATCATACTTTATCATATGGTAAGTCTTTGTGTTTTTTTTTCAACTTTTAAGTAGATTAATTATCCTTAATTTGATATTAATTTAAAATCGAGAAAAATATATAATGTAATGTATTTTCTCGTTTTATGGTAATTTGGTGTAAGTACGATTAAGAATCGCCATATTACGGTTATATGTCATTTAAAAATGGTATAATCTCAAGTATCATGAGGTTAAAAGTTAATACTCTAAAAATCTCACCGGAGAGGCCTTAATTTAGGACTGGGTTTCTATTATATTTCAGATGTCGCTTTTTCTGCAAGTTTAAGTAAGGAGATAAGTGTTTCAGGGGGTAGTACTATAAAATTTGACACCGTGTGGACCAACATACAGAGTGGGTACAACCCGAACACTGGCGTGTTCACCGCTCCCGTGGGCGGACTCTACTTCTTCACATGTACACTTGTTAGTAGTGGTGGTACTGGTTTGCGAGGAATTATTTATAAGAACGGTAACAGTCAGTCAGTTGTAGCATACAGTCGAAATGACCTTTATACAGGAAATGTCCATGCCGTCCTGACCTTGAACAAAGGTGACAGGGTGGACATTAGGAGGAGTTATAGTAACGAAGATAAAGTATACAGTGAATCTGCTGAGCATTTTAGTATGTTCACGGGATTCAAAATATAGATATCCTATATACAATGATCATATTTACAACATTTTAGTATTTTTACATGATCAATCATATTTTAATTTAATCGTTGATTTTGGATTACTTAGATTAGAGAAAAATACTTAACAAAAGCGAACGATAAGTGGAGAGAACAAAACTTTTAAAATAAAACTATATAGTGAGCTTATTAAATAAAGGTAACAACAAAACTACCGAACTTGAATGATCAATCTCATAGTCCAGAGAAAATGACAAAAACGAATCAGTCATACCGGAGAATTGGTGGATCTCAATGGTCCTGACTTGGTACAGGCATTTCAAACGAAATGGTTGATTAAACCAGGCTTTATGGCGCCAAACCTCCCTCTTCCATTGCGATCTTCAAGTCCGAAATATATATAGTAACATAGAATAGTGTGACACTGTAAATTCGCTTAACCCATAAAGTAAATAATTAAAAAAATATGTGGAAAACTATATTTGGAATTTAACATACTATGGATATGTGCCTTACAGCTATGTGTTTCTGTGTTAATAATTTTTTTTCTAATTTGAATTTTTCAGAGCCAAATCTGAACATTTGAGCACTTAAATATTAGGAACATACATCTTAATTAAATATTATTTTGTTTTAATTTGTAATTGGTTCTGTGGTTTCAATTTGAAATGGTCTTCAGGGGCGTAGCTGGGACAAAAGGGAAGTGTAGGCAAACTTACGGCGAGGGGTCTGGGGGCCGCTCAAGGCCCCCAGCAGGTCCAGGGCAGAGTCCTGGTAGGGGGCCCTGGGGGGCGAAGCCCCCCGGAAGCTCCGCGGAAATAGCGTTTTAGAGGTTCATTTTGCCACTCTCTTGGGTGCAACTATATAAAACTTTTGACATTAAATATTTTCGGGTGATGCAAAATATCAGTTTTATAAAAACATCTAGGTAAAAGAGTTGTCGGGAAATGTATAAATTTCACCGAATTCCAATCCGTTCAGTGGTTTCGGAGTAGTTTGTGACGATAGACAGACAGACGGACACGACAAAATACAATATATCTCGCCACAAAAGTAGAGGAGAGACATAAAGAAAAACGTTTTGTTCACCATCATTTAATTTGTTTTGCCAAATGACCGTGGATATTTATTGTCAGTCGCTGTTACTCGAACAACAAGAAATCATTTATATCCTGACCATTTTCACAGCGATTTCAGGAGTTGCGTCCACAAAATTGTGACACACACCGACGGATTCATGGCGGTGGGTTTTAAAATGCTATCCAGCACACACTTACTGGTGAAAATATCATAACCCTATTAAGATAATATTATGCAATACCAAGAACCTAACCAAAAATCTTAATGTGTCATACGGACGGACGGACAGAAAAGTGTAAAACTACATGTTCGACCATAAAAATTCTAAAGACGTACGGACATATACACGCATATAAATATATTATGCCTAAATCTCAATTTAATTTACGATAAAAACATATTATAAGTTAACAAATTGAAATGGGGCTTCAGAGAGTTTCAAACTATTTTTTAAAAATATTTCAATTTTGTGCCATTACATACAATGTAATGGCATATTCAGGTGTATCGCCCAACTAGACTTGCCTTTATAAATGGTGCTAGTTAGTATTGTGCATGTTACTAAAAGCTCACATTAACAATAGAGAAGTAAGTGTATTGGTTGGGCTCCAAATCCAACTTTGGTCTGATGCAATGACAGTTCGGCATCTGACAATTTCAATTTGGCTATATCCGGATACGGAGGATCGACTTCAGAACTACATGTAGGAGACGAAGAACTTGTTGATGCCAGGCTGCTTCCGAGTCATGTGTAACACTAGCCCTCTGATCAATTGGCTTATAGTAGAAATCAAACTTTTTCATTTTTTTCAAAGATTGTCGGGATGATCACTTGTAAACAGTACAAAAGCCTGAACAACATTGGAGATCCACAATTTGACAATATACTGATCATGATGCATTCTACTTTAAACACTAACAGATAAACAGATTTTAATATCATTACATTAACGATCAACAGTATAATGTGTGAGGAACTAAAAAAAAAAAAAAAATTGGCAAAATTAAGTGCAGGCAAAAGCTTTTTTGCCTAACGGCAGCTACGCGCCTGGTCTTTGTAACTTTAAAAATTTCCATTGAACCTTTATTCATATTTGTTTTCATTACTTCCATAAGAATCCTGGATATTTTAAATTGGAAAATAATGCTTAGAAGATAAAGGTTAAAACGAATCAACCGAAAGGCAGTAGAAAAACGGATAAAACAGGAGGTCCTTTACCAATGAAATGCAAAATCAAAATCCTGTCTTGGAATCGTATGTTTCACAGATGCAATCCGAAATGCGTAGTTTGCCGCAATGTATATTATTTGTCTATGATCTATTGTAGATCATTATAAATTTTTATTTGTGATTACTGCACATGTCACTTTGATAAAAAAAATTACTATTTGCAATGTATCATATAACGCTTTGAAGGGGCACATATTTGTGTACCATAGTTTACAAATTCATAGAAAGATTTTAGTGAACTTTAACACAATATATGATAACTTCAGTTTTTTTGGTGTTTTTCGTATTTATAATGATGTTTATATATGCACCGGGAATCAGATTCGATACATCATGAATAGTACATGACCAAATCTGTACCACATGTTGTAAAACCCGAGACACCTATAACCGGTCCTAGGGTTGATATCGGTCGAGGGTTTATACAGCATGTGGTGTTTTAAACCAAGACTTTACTTTGCACAGATACCTACTTTTTCAACTTTTTCATGATGCCTGTTTATATGGTTAAAATAGAGAAGGGCACTGTTTTTGTGATCACCGCTTCCTGATTCGCTGATGACATTTTGAACCAGATCCATCTCAGACTAATTGTCATATTTAATTTTTCTGAGTTTTGCAGTTATGAGTATTTCGAAAACTATAGAAGTTATTTTTTTCATAAGACTTACACATGGTTAAGCACTTCGAAATTCGAAAGAGTTTTATACCCAAGATGTGGGACCATTAGTGTTTTTTTTTATTTTAGTGAAAACTTTCAAAGCTAGAGAAAGTTTCTATTAATAATATTTATATATTTATATATGTTATAATGGGAGTTCGACACACACACACACGCACACACTAAATTGCTTTGCCAAGACATAAGGTGCGTTAAAGTCAAACGACTAAAACAAAATCAGATAAAGAATAGCTTCGCTTAGCCGATTCAGCTCCTTTAAACTCCGTAGATGGAACTGTCAGAGACTCCTTATAAACTGTTGGATAATTTAAGAAGAAAGACAACAATTTTATATATAGACAAGAGTTTTGTTGGAATCAGTGGTTATAATATTTAGAAAGAAGCCTTAAAGATAGAACGAATGCATTTCGAGAAATCATTAGAGTATAGAATTCTCAGTGTGTCCATCCGTCTGTCCACCGATATTAGTTTTTTTGTACATATTGATACAAACTTTTTACACATTGTTGCCTATGGGAAAAGGAAGACTTCTTGATTTTATTTTAGACCAGGCGACCAAACGCGCTGCTCTTGTGTTTTTTAGTTAGGTAGATTGAATAAGATATTATGAGCTTGACTGGTGTGAATTGAAAATTACATCGATGCATGACTCTGTCTGTTTAAAAAAAATGTTTATAAAACCTGCCTGTTCATTTTTTATTTTAATCTACATGGGACCACACAATGCAATAACGCTGAAGATATATTGTAGTTCGTGACAAAATAAATTCCCGCAATTGATAAGAAATTTCGATAGATATTAAATTGGCAATGGTTTTAAATACTAATATACTTTACATGTATATCTAGGTTATCTTTTTGAAGCCCCGACACTCCACTTTCACATTTACTACAAACTAACTTTCCATGATGTCCACTGCGGGATTAAGAAGTATTCTACTGCTGCTTTTGGTTACCCTCATTCCGTGCAGTCGCAGATTTCTGTTACCCTCTACTCAAACGCCACCTACTGGTAGTGCCCACTACAATTTACTTTTGGATTTAATAGTCGAGGAACGCAAGGCTAGAAAAACGCTTGAGTCGTATGTTACAAAGATGCAATCCGAAATACGAGGTTTACAGCAATGTAGTTGCCCTAGTATACCAACAAAATCGGAAAACATCAATAAAACGAATGAGTTAGAAGAAGAATTGCTTGTAGTTAAAGTTGAGATAAGCGATGTGAAAAGCAAATACAGTTTACTTGAACAGAAGCATTTAGCCGTAATGAACAAGACGATGGAACTTGAAACCGACAAACGTTTTGGTGCCGATCTGTTGTCCAGACTCAACACCTCTGAACAGGATCTGCTTATGGTTCATCATACTTTATCAAATGGTTAGTTTTGCTTTCTTTTCTTCAGATAAAGTAGATAACTGATTGTCTTTAACTTGACATAAATTTGAAATCGAAATGGGAAATATGTTTTCACATTTTATGTTGATTTGTTGCAATACGATTAAGAATCACCATACTATTCAGTAAAACGAAACGTTAAATTGGTATTCTACTCAAGTATCGAAATTTGAATTATTCTTCTAAAATTCTCACACAAAAAACTTTGTCTTATAGCTGGGTTTTAATTTTATTTCAGATGTCGCCTTTTCTGCCAGTAAAAGTAAAAGTAAAATAAAAGGTAGACGATATTGAGATGTGGAATAAGTGTACGCGACACAACAAACATAAACAAACAGCAATTCAAAAAATCACAACGGAAAACAGCAAGCAGTCTTCAACATGACCATAGGTCACTGCTTACCGTCTTGCATTGGCCCAAGACTTATAATACAATACAAAAGTATCAAAACCAATCCCTAAATCATCAACGAAAGACCCAATTCTTGGCATAAAACAGTTAACACAGAATGACAAGGACAAAACAAGAGGCTCCCAGGAGCCTGAATCGCTCACCTGACATATGTGCCTGAAGTAAAGGCTATTAGGGAAAATCTATTTGACATTGAGAGGGTTATAAGTTTAATAAGGGGACCATCTGACAATATGGTGGATCTTAAGGTGCTGATCACTTTGATCTCAATTAAAATTCAAAAATCTGTCACCCATTTTGAGTTATTAGCAAAAAATGCAGTTTAACCCAATGTTCTATTTTTAGCCACAGCGGCCATGTTTTACAACCAATCAAAAATCCCCACATCAGTTCTATACACCTAATGCTAATAAAGAACAATACCAAGTTTGGTTCCAATTTGACTTAAAGTGTCAGAGGAGTTAACCTTTTCAATGTAATGAGGAAATGCTGTTAAAATGGTAAATTTTGACGTTCTAAGGGCAGTAACTCCTAAAAGGAAAGGTTTTACAACGTTGACCCTATACATGTTTAGTAGATCTTGATGTGCTTAACAATATGCAATTTAAATTTCTCAAATATCTTGTATAGTTTTCAAGATATTAAGCTAAACAGGTGCAAAATTTGCCAAAATCCACAAAAAGGGCAAGAATTCCTACATGGGTTGTTGGATTTTCTTCAAAATTTCAGACCTGGTAGATCTTCAGGTGCTGATCACTTTTGTTCCCAATCAAAATTTTAAAATCTGTCACCGTTTTTGAGTTATTTGCAAAAAACTGCCATTTACCCCTATGTTCTATTTTTAGCCACAGCGGCCATGTTTTACAACCAATCAAAAATCCCCACATCAGTTCTATACACCGAATGCTTATAAACAACTATACCAAGTTTGGTTCCAATTTGACTTAAAGTGTCAGAGGAGTTAACGTTTTCAACGTAATGAGGAAATGCTGTTAAAATGCTCAATTTGACGTTCTAAGGGCAATAACTCCTAAAAGGAAAGGTTTTACAACGTTGACCCCATTAAATATTTTGTAGATCTTGATGTGCTCAACAATATGCAATTTAAATTTCTTAAATATCTTGTATAGTTTTCAAGATATTGAGCTAAACAGGTGCAAAATTTGCAAAAAATCCACAAAAAGGGCAATAACTCCAACATGGGTTGTTGGATTTTCTTCAAAATTTCAGGGTAGGTAGATCTTGAGGTGCTGATTACTTTTGTTCCCAATCAAAATTTTTAAATCTGTCACCGTTTTTGAGTTATTTGCAAAAAACTGCCA
The DNA here is from genome assembly GCA_963971305.1 of Arcuatula senhousia. Lineage (NCBI taxonomy): Eukaryota > Metazoa > Mollusca > Bivalvia > Mytilida > Mytilidae > Arcuatula > Arcuatula senhousia. The sequence continues at coordinate 1,608,362 of OZ020305.1, forward strand.
TTTACCCCTATGTTCTATTTTTAGCCAACCCCTATGTTCTATTTTTAGCCACAGCGGCCATGTTTTACGACGAATCAAAAATCCCCATGAAGAATTCGAAAGAACTGATGGTATCTTAACTCTACATCAGTTTCATCTTGTAACAGCATCAAAACATTCGATTTCTCCACACTTTACACTTCTATTCCACATGAACAACTGAAATCGCGATTGGCACAGTTGATTAAACGCAGCTTTTTCAAAAAGAATGGAAAACGCAGGTACAAATTTCTTGTAGTCGATTATACCAAGACTTACTTTGTCATCAATGAGTCCAAGAAAAAGAACAAATTTACAGAAGACCAAATAATCGACATGCTCAACTTTCTTATTGACAACATATTTGTTCAGTTTGGTGGACGTGTTTTTCAGCAAACAATAGGGATTCCAATGGGCACTAATTGTGCACCTTTGCTTGCTGATTTGTTTCTTCATTCATATGAAGCAGACTTCTTGCAATCTCTTCTAGACAAAAAAGACCGTAGACTAGCTCTCTCTTTCAACCTCACGTTCCGTTATATTGATGATGTCCTTTCACTAAACAATTCTCGATTTGGTGACTTTCTCCATCTCATATATCCACAGGAGCTTGAGATAAAGGACACAACGGATTCTAGGAAGTCTGCTTCATATTTAGATCTACATCTCGAAATTGACTCTCAAGGAAGACTTTCAACAAGGCTCTATGACAAACGTGATGACTTCAACTTTCCAATCGTCAACTTCCCCTTCTTGTGTAGCAATATTCCGTCAGCTCCAGCTTATGGAGTTTACGTATCTCAATTGATTCGTTACTCCAGAGCGTGCGGGACTTACATCGATTTCCTTGGCAGAGCGACACGTCTGACGCAAAAATTGCTCACACAGGGTTATGTTGCTCCTCGGTTGCTGTCTTCACTCAAGAAATTTTACGGAAGACATCATGCACTAATAGACAAATATGGGATTTCGATCTCTCAGATGAGTGCAGATGTTGGTTTGTCATAGGGTGTTGTTTTGTCTTCCTTTACTGGATTTGACACTCTGAATGGACTATTGGCAACGCGACGGGTGTGCTATAGCAAGCAGGAACTGCTTACTCTTCCGGAGCACCTGAGTTCACTCTTGTTTCGACTGGAGTTCGCTTTGTTGATTGATATTCAGTTGTTTTGTGTTTCCATGTTTTACGTGTTGTCTGTTTTTGTCCCGTTCTTGTTCGTGTTTACTGGTTTAGTCTCTGCCCTTTCGGACTTTTGACATTCGGATACCCCATTGGTACCTCTGCTTCTTCCAAATCAGTTCTATACACGGAATGCTAATAAACAACTATACCAAGTTTGGTTCCAATTGGACTTGAAGTGTCAGAGGAGTTAACGTTTTCAATGTAATGAGGAAATGCTGTTAAAATGCTCAATTTTGACGTTCTAAGGGCAACTCCTAAAAGGAAAGGTTCTACAACGTTGATCCTATTACATATTTTGTAGATCTTGATGTGCTCAACAATATGCAATTAAATTTTCTCAAATATCTTGTATAGTTTTCATGATATTGAGCTTAACAGGTGCAAAATTTGCAAAAAATCCACAAAAAGGGCAATAACTCCTACATGGGTTGTTGGATTTTCTTCAAAATTTCAGGGTAGGTAGATCTTGAGGTGCTGATCACTTTTACCCATGCCAGAATTTTGATATCTGTAGCCGTTTTTGAGTTATTTGCAAAAAACTGCATTTTAACCCTATGTTCTATTTTTAGCTACGGCGGCCATGTTTTACGACGAATCAAAAATCCCCACATCAATTCTAAGCACCGAATGCTAATGAACAACTATACCAAGTTTGGTTTCAATTGGACTTATGGTGTCAGAGGAGTTAACGTTTTAAAAAGTTTACGGACGACGGACGACGGACGGACGACGGACGCCAAGTGATGACAATAGCTCACATGAGCCTTCGGGTCAGGTGAGCTAAAAAGGCTTTGGCAAAGTTTCCTGGCCTAGGACAGGCACATATAAAATGTGGCGGGGTTAAACTAGTTTTTTGGATCCAACCTTCCCCCTATTGATAAGCTTGCACAAGGCATACATATAAAATACACTGTAAAACTCAATCGACAAAAGTTCAATTCAACAAGAGAGAACCTACGCCAAATACTGTATGAAAACAACAAGACAAGGAGGAACTCTCTTCAGAACACTCGAAGTTACTGACAACTAGCTAAGAAACATTTATCGATTGATGTTATACAATTATCACCCTAGTTGGTGTGTGACCCGGTGGTTTCTTTCCCCGAGAAAGTAAGGTCACCCGGGGGCTTGCCCCGAGGGTGACCTTACTTTTCGAGGGGAAAGAAATGCCGGGTCACATATCATCTAGGGTGATAACTGTTATATTATATCGAATATTTTAATGAAACAATTTAATATTAAATTTTAAACATATTTCGGACATTTTAACCTTTTTCCATTAGAAAAAAATACAACCCATACAAATGTTGAAGAAAACTCCTGGGGCTCACGTGCAAATTCTCACGAGAGGGTGACCTTACCATGCGACCCAACGTTTACCGGTTGACCCAGCGAATTATCACATGTCACGTGACAACGTCTAAGCTAATCACAATAAAGATTTCTATATGAGTATATAATATAAAAGAATCAAATACATCAGTTCTTAATCCGACACCCCACGTCAAAACAATGAATGATTTAGAGTTGTATCACCACACAGAACCGACATACTTGATCGCTGTGGTGCTTATAAATAATACAGTGGATACAAAGTGACAATTTAACGTTTTAAAGTTACTATCAAGCTATCAATATTTCTGCCAAAACATACCAAATGCAAAGATTTTACTAAAACATTGAATTCGTATCCTTTTTTCAAAATGTTTTTAAGCCAGTTTTTAATTTCCAGAAGGTTGTTTTTGAATTTTTGTGCTTTATAAACTACATTGCTATAAAAATCAGGATGAGATATTCCTTTAACAATCAGAAATCTACGTGTACAATCAAATTTTTCGATGAGATGTCCATATTTATGTGCAAATTTTGTAAAAGATTTGACTAATTTGTGGTAACGGTAACCTTGTTTTAGCAATTTTTCTGTAATAAAACGGTTTTTATCATTAAAATCAGACACATCACTGCAAATGCGAGCATACCTGACTAATTGTGAAATGTATACCCCGTAAGCTGGGGTCAGTGTTCCAGGAGGTAATGTAATAAGGTACGGACCAACACTCAGAACGGCTACAACCCCAGTACTGGTGTATTCACTGCTCCCGTGGGAGGGGTCTACTTTTTTACATGTACACTTGTAAGTGAAAGTTCACTCCGAGGAGATCTTTATAGGAACGGTAACAGCCAGTCAGTTATATCATCCAGTAGTCGTAATTCTGACACGGGAAATTTTCACACCGCCGTCCTGACCTTGAGTAAAGGTGACAGGGTAGACATTAGGAGGAGTGCTAGTTACGGTGTTAACGTATACAGCGAATCTGCTCACCATTTTAGTATGTTTACTGGATTCAAAATATAGATATTTGAACAAAATGAAGAAATGTTATGTACATTGGCTTTAACATCTTAACTAGATTAATTGTTTTAATTTTAAAACTTCATCTCGGATTAATGAGACTCGAGAATAAAAACAAACAAAAGATACCGCAGAATTAGTGGAGAGCACGAACACTTGCCGAAGTGTTTTTTTTTCTAAAATCGATTATGTAAACTCAATAAAGTTTATAATGAAAAATATGTGTAAAAACTATATCTGGAAACAAAATAGTATAGATACGTGCCTTTCAATTTTGGGTTCTATTTAATTCTAAAAAATCTTAATTTGTTTCAGAAAAAATCTTAACATTTGCGCACCAAACTATCAGGTTATATTTCAGTTTATCATTTTAGGCAAGCATTAGCTGCCTTATATAGTCTTTAGATTGGCGCTGGCTTTGTTGATCTTGTTTTTATTCAGTCTAGACGGAGTAATCTGCCAACTGTATTCTTTATGTTCTATATTACTTTTCAAAATATGATCAACTTTGCGAAAAATCAAAGTATAATTTATATATCTCACACAACGAGTTTTATTTTTTTTATGTTTTTTTTTTTTTTTGCAATTTTCAAAACAAACTATTTAATGATGGCTCCAGACTATACATGAATATTTATCTACAATTTGATTGTTCGTGCACTCTACTTTTGAATATTTTTTGAAATGCCTGTACAAAGTAAGGACCATTGTGATCTTTAATTTTGCCGGTATGTCTCCCTTCTTTTGTCTCGTCTTATGGACATTTGAGACTGATTCTCCCATGAGGTTCGTTAATTTTGTTATTACCTTTATTTATTATTTCATCGGTTTATACTAGGTTCCTTTCAGTTCATTGATACAAGTTATATTGATGATGTCCTTTCACTAAACAATTCTCGATTTGGTGACTCTCTACATCTCGTATATCCTCAGGAACTTGAGATAAAAGACACATCAGATTCTAGGAAGTCTGCTTCCTATTAAGATCTTCATCTCGAAATAGACTTTCGAGGAAAACTTGCAACAAAACCCTATCACAAACGTGATGACTTCAACTTTTCAATTGTCAACTGATTCGTTACTAATTACGTCGATTTCCTCAGCAGAACGTCACGTTTGACACAAAATTTTTTATCACAAGGTTATGCTGCTCCTCGGTTGCTGCCATCGCTCAAGAAATTTTACGGTAGACATCATACAATCAGACAAATATGGGATTTTCATCTCTCAGATTCAGAATACAAATGACAACAAAGTTCCAGACAATAAATTTTGCTACGCCTGGCGCGCGTTTCGTCTATTCAAGACTCATCAGAGGCGCTCTACCAAAAATATTGAAAATGCCAAACACTGTATGAATATGAAGAGCATAGAACAGTATAACCAAAAATACCAAACTGGGGAACCAAATTATTACCAAGATATTCAACCTATGTCTGGGGTAGGAAGAACCTTAGGGTTTAGACAATTTTGAAATTTAGACGGATAATTTAAAGCTTTGATGTATTCTCCCACTCAAAAGTGTTGGTACCGGAGCGGGTTAACCTCGGGGAATTTAAACTCCACCAGCAGTGCTAACCTTCACGTGTGTTCGAAATACAAATGACAACAAAGTTCCAGACAATAAATTTTGCTACGCCTGACGCGTGTGCAGATGTCAGGCTATCATAGGGTTTAACCGTTTTCTTTTGTTTTCCTTTACCGGATTTGACACACTGCATTGGAAATTAGCAGCGCGACGGGTGTTCTATAGCAGGCATGAAGCACTTACTCTACCCGAGCACCTGCATGAGTTCACTCTCATTACAACAAGAGTTCGCGTTGTTAATCGATATTCAGTTGTTTTTGTGTCTCTGTGTTTTATATGTTGTCTATTTTTTCTCCTGTCCTTGTTTGTGTTAACTGGTTTTGTCTCTTTGTTTTTGGACTTTGACATTCGGATGCCCCATTGGTACCTCTACTTCATTCAATTATCGAAGGGGTGTTTGAATCGATACCATTTGTGTACTATACAATGCACCCAAAAGTTTATATAATTTTTATTCAAAATATGATCAACTTTGTGCTCACACAACGAGTTCTATGAGTGTCTTTGCAATTATCAAAACGAACTATTTAATGATGGCTCCAGAATATAAATGAATATTTATCTGCAATTTGATTGTTCGTGCACTCTCCTTTTGAATATTTTTTTGAAATGCCTGTACAAAGTCAGGACCATTGCGATCTTTAATTTTTCCGGTATGTATTCCTTCTTTTGTCTCGTCTTATGGACATTTGAGATTGATTCTCCCAAGTTCGGTAATTTTGTTATTACCTTTATTTATTATTTCATCGGTTTATACTAGGTTCCTTTCAGTTCATTCATACAAGTTATATTGATGATGTCCCTTCACTAAACAATTCTCGATTTGGTGACTTTCTACATCTCGTATATCCTCGGGAACTTGAGATAAAAGACACATCAGATTCTAGGAAGTCTGCTTCCTATTAAGATCTTCATCTCGAAAAAGAAAACTTGCAACAAAACTCTATCACAAACGTGATGACTTCAACTTTTCAATTGTCAACTGATCCGTTACCCCAGAGCTTGCGGTAATTACATCGATTTTAGAGCGTCATGTTTGTTATCACAAGGTTATGTTGCTCCTCGGTAGCTGCCATCACTCAAGAAATTTTACGGTAGACATCATGCACTCAGACAAATATGGGATTTTCATCTCTCAGATGAGTGTAGATGTCAGGCTATCATAGGGTTTTCTTTTGTTTTCCTTTACCTGATTTGACACACTGAATTGGAAATTAGCAGCGCGACGGGTGTTCTATAGCAGGCAGGAAGCGCTTACTCTACCGGAGCACCTGCATGAGTTCACTCTCATTACGACAAGAGTTTGCGTTGTTAATTGATATTCGTATATTTTTATCAATTAAAAAATAGAAAACAAATCTACCGAACTCCGGAGAGCAATCAAAATAATAAAAAAAAATACAAACAGGTGGGCATATACCAATGGTCCCGTGCGAGGCCCGGATGGCGAATAAGCCCACAGCAGAGCCTAGCTTGTCTTAAGAGGCGACTAAAAGTATTAATTTTGATTCTGACGTCGGGTCAGTGCTCAGCCCACAGAGCGACCAAGTGTGTACCCTAGGTGGCTGAATAGGGTGGCCCTCGTCCGCGGGGGTTGTCAGATCTGTAATACTGTAACCGCTGACCATAGTGGGTCAGCGTGTGTGGAGAGTGTCACGCTTCATGCACGTAAAAGACCCTTTGTGGACCGCCTATTAGCGCACCACATAGGCAAATTTTTCAGATCCTACCCATCTCTCCCCTTTTCCTGTGGTTCTTCAAAATTTACCGCACCCCATCCCCATATTTCATTTATCATCATCATTTCATGTTCATTTTATCATTCATTTCACGTTCATGACGTTCATCGCCTGTAAATAACCTATATAGCGTTGCACGGGCTCACCAACTCACTCACTCACTCACTCACTCACTCACTCACTCACTCACTCACTCACTCACTCACTCACTCACTCACTCACTCACTCACTCACTCACTCACTCACTCACTCACTCACTCACTCACTCACTCACTCACTCACTCACTCACTCACTCACTCACTCACTCACTCACTCACTCACTCACTCACTCACTCACTCACTCACTCACTCACTCACTCACTCACTCACTCACTCACTCACTCACTCACTCACTCACTCACTCACTCACTCACTCACTCACTCACTCACTCACTCACTCACTCACTCACTCACTCACTCACTCACTCACTCACTCACTCACTCACTCACTCACTCACTCACTCACTCACTCACTCACTCACTCACTCACTCACTCACTCACTCACTCACTCACTCACTCACTCACTCACTCACTCACTCACTCACTCACTCACTCACTCACTCACTCACTCACTCACTCACTCACTCACTCACTCACTCACTCACTCACTCACTCACTCACCTATACCAATGAAATGTAAAAGTACAAAACTCCTAACTTGGTAAAGGCGGTTAATTAAAGAATTTTAAAGTTTTGATACAAAAGAGTAATCCGTCCTCAGAGGTCTTCAACAAAACCAATATTGAAACTGACAGTCTAAGAAGCAGAGAACATAACTACTACCAGCAACGTTCGGCGAGAAAAATGAGAGTAAACGAATATGCTCCGGAAGGGTAGGTCGCTTGTGTTTTTGCTTATTTAAACCAACATGTTGCATTGTTTAAGCGAATATGATAAATGTAAAAGAAGACTTTTACAAAAAACTCTATAAAGATAAGCCCCATCTGAACTAATGCATGTGAGAGATGGAAATACGAGGAAAGAATTGAAGAAAGTCAGATGTGAAATAATCTACTCGAACCAACCTCAATTTAAAAATCCACAATGGGAAACAGTCCGCAGCATTTAATGTGACCCATCTTCGCTGAAATCTTCTGTTGAGTGAATGGAGAAAAGATAATTACCTACAAGTAAAATCCCCTTAGCAATAGTTCTTTCTTGACAGAATGAATCACCCTGTTTCAGTGAAATCCAATGTGATACGATCTTAGGTTCCGGGGATAGTACAACATACTATATAGTTTTCTCATCAGCTACTTATCACAGACTTTTGATGATGGTTTGTATGCAGCATCAGCACGAGGTTTCATGCTGTAGAATTTGATTTCACGCTTGTCGTTTACCTCCTTTCTGTTAAACAAATTCCAACCATTTCTGCCTGTGACCTTCGCGAAGTTAATGGGCTTCTAAATACAGGTAATAAAAGAATAACTTGGAGGATCAATCTCAATGTACGTGAGAAGAGACAAAACAAAGAACACACTCCGGAAAAAATGAAGATCGCAATGGTTCTGACTAGGTTAAGGCATTTCAAAAGAAATGGTGGGGGGTAAAATCAGATTTTACAAGGCGCAAAATCCCCCTCTTCCATTGCAATCTTAGGGACCGGTAGTAACACTTACACAACACGGTTGTGAAGACATACAAGAAATATTGAGGTTTCATCTCAGTACAACACTCAGCAAAACACAATTCAAAACAACCACTTACCATTACGTTTAACACAATGTTGAATTTTCTCACCAGGGATTGATAACGGACGGAGATTTTTTAAGAGATCGTATGAGACCGATTTTCTTGTAACCCTGGTCGAATAGTCGGTCACGGACTGGACAGCGGTGTCGTATCAGAGAATCTTGAAAATTTGTACAAACCCTGGTATATCGAATTAGTTGTGAAATATAAACACCGAATGCCTGGTAAGGATTATTAATAATTTGAAAATTAAAGTCCGCTCTTTTCGCGTGAATGTTCTTGTTTGTGTTTACCGGTTTCGTCGTTGCCCATTCGGACTTTTGGCACTCGAATGCCACATTGGTGCCTCTTTGCTTTTTTTTGTACTGAGATGATCATCCTGTTCAAATTCGAGATGTAAATCCAACAACGACATTATGCAATGGGTATGTGTTAGTCCGAGCGTTTGGCGTCAGTGCTGGCATCCGCGTCCACTTATAGAAGAATAGTTAAGGTTTTCAAGTACTGACAAATGCCACAACAACCATATTGGTATGGTAGGTGCACCTGATGAGTTCTTAGCACAATGTACTATGCTTCGGATGCTGCTTGTGATCTTCATTGCCACTTACAGAAGGTACATCACTGCTTAATGACAAGTGCTAAATCAACCATAATGTTATGGTTAGAGCAACTTGGGATGGTCAGCACTATGTATGCTTCCTATGCTAACCCGAATAATACAGTCGTTATATTTCGCTCCTTTCGGTCTCTACATTAACGCCTGAATGCTCATACGATAATAATTCGTCAAAATTTGTCAGGTGAGCATACTGTGTTGGCCAAAATTTCTTAGGACCAGTGTAGATAAAATTCATTATCATTAATTTATCATTAATTATCACATAATTATATCAATATCAAACTGATCTTATAATCTAATTAATTTACATCATTAAAAGGATTGTGATTGGCTGTCTGAACTGGACAGCGAGTGACGGAGAATTTCCATTGGACGAGTTCAAGCCCTGTCCCGCCGAAGTTTGCGAAGACGGATAGGGCTTGGATCATTCGAGTTATTCCTATGCTGGCTGTGACCTACATTTTCCGCTTGGATGACCACTTCCAGAAGAATGGTTAAAGTCCATCCCTGCTTTAATTTACAAGTTACAAGTCAACCATATTACTATGGTAAGTGGCTGTGCACAGTGATGCTAAGCACAATTCATGCTTCGAATGCTGGCTGTGACCTACATTTTCTGCATGAGTTACCACTTACCGTTAAAGTCCATTATACCTTTTTGACAAGAGCCACATCACCCAAATTTTTGTTAAGGCTGGTTTTCCAAGTGATGCCGAGCACAGTGGATACTTCGGTTGCTGGCTGTTGCCTACGTTTACAACATGAATGACCGCTTAAATCAAATCAAATTCATTGTCCTAGAAGAACACCTTTCAATTGTATTTACATTGCCACCTCTGACAGTCAGGGATCACCCTTGTAGCAGTGAATTTAATTCACCTATTTAAGTGATACAAATTCACTTGCTGTAGTAGATAGGATTTCTTAACAATCTAAATTTATCTAAATTCACTGGTACAAGTGATTTTTAGACAAAATGTTAAATCTTTGATCATCTGTAATGATGTTATATATTTTTTTCATGTGGTCAGCAGTATTTTTCTTCTATAGATCTAAATTGAAACTTTATATATCAATCAAAATCATCTGGGCGCAGAAGAATTTGAGTGGGCGCAAAAGCTTTGAAAATAGGTCCCTTGAGATATTAAATGGCTATTAATTTGTACTTACTGTGTCTTTGAAAAAGAAATTTAATTAATCAGACAAGCTTTATCTATGATGATACTAATGAAGTGTAGAAATTGAAATTTGTTCTTAGATAAAACAAATAAAAAGAAATTTAGTTTAGTGGCTATATTAATTTGATAAATTAAAAGTTCACTGGAACAAGTAAAATTTATTCACGCAAAACTGTGTTCACCTATATCAGTGATTTGATTTCACTTGTTCAAATGAAACAAATCCACTTGTATAAGAATGATCCCTGACTGTCTGACTCACGCATGGGAAACTCGAAAGTCGCAACCAAAATTCCGGGACCCGGAATTTTTGTGATGAACATTTAAGAGCCTGTCAGGCGCGTAGCTATCTTAAGAGAGAAGTGGATGCACAAGCTGAACGGCGAGGGGTCTGGGGGCCGCTTAAGGCCCCCAGTGGGTCCAGGGCAAAGCCCTGGTAGGGGGTCCAGGGGGGCGAAGCCCCCCGGAAGCTCCTGAAAGATAGCATTTTCAAGAGCTAAAATTTTTATTAAACTCATCCGTGACCGTCCCAGATAAATTGTTGAAAACCAAAAGGAAACACTGAAGAAGACAGTTAAGTATAAACTGCACATTTGTTGCATAGTGTAAAAATTCTAAGAAATAACTTTGAACTTGAACAGTTATTTTACGAATTTCTTTTGATCAACAAATAATTATATATTCAATAGAAAAAATGACATAATCAATGTATCATTGGCACAAGTTATTCGGTTCCTTATTCAGGCTGGCAAAAGACATTCAAACGACTTTTTTTTCTTAACGGCAAATACATGCGTTAATGACTCAAGTCTTTCTCAACATCAGGGTTCTAATGTTTAGAAGCATTTTGGAACAGAAAATTGGCAGGCGGACAATACGGACAGAGTATGAACCACATTTTCCTCAAAATAATTATTTTTTTATGTTCCAATAGACCACAATACAGGCTCTTCAAAAGAGGAAAGGAGGCAGGTTATTTGTTTATCCAAAAATCTTTTGTATACATTATTTTCCTAAAATGATCCACTTTTTATTAGGTAATAACGAAACTACCGAACTAGGATGATCAATCTCATATGTCAAAGAATAAAAAACAAAACAAAAATGTATCGGAGAAATTGAAGATAGTAGACTTGGGGATATGGATGTAGGATCGGTCTTACCAAATGTCGGTTTCGGGGTTTCTTCTTTATGTTCTACAAAACTTTTACATTTTCTGTCTGACCGAATCGAATTTTGTCTTAAACTTTGGTTAGACACATTTTGTCATGTCTGAAATAGCAATGGCCCTGACTTGGTGACAGGCATTTCAAATGAATGAATCATTTCTTGCATATTGTGTTTGATAAAAATAAAAAAAGTAAAGTTTACTTCCTGAATGGAGATTTGAATTTTGCTGTTTGTTCCCAAGACTCTGTCAGCAAATCTATCTTTACGTTATCCGGCTTTTTTGTAATGTGGTAGTGACATGTAATGACGGGTTTAATAAGAAAGGTTGCTGACGTCTGTTCATCTGAGCCTACTTTTGAGGAACTAGGTGACGCATCTGCGATGGCAAAAGTATCGGAACTGCTTGCAACAGATTGAACCCAGAATTTTAGTTTAGGAGGATGTAAGAATTTTTGGTTAATTGGTATCGACGAGCGACACGACGCTCTATTTTTTTTTAGTGTTTTTTTTTCATGGATTTTGTGCAAAAACTTAATTTTTGTCAGTTTTGGGAGGGGGAAGTACGCTCGGTACGCCTTTCATTGTATCCGCGCCTGCTACCAGCTTTAGTACCAAATATGAGTTGAACGTCTATACTGGACAACTCGAACGTTGCATCCATTGGCATCAACACGTTAATAATAAATATCGGTAAAGGAACGAATTTTCAGAAAAAAATAAAGCGTCCATAATAAAACTATTGTGAATAACAATCAAAACGACATTATGAGCCTTGATGTTTTAACCAAAAATGGACGCAATTTTTTTAAACCCATTTTTTTTTTTGTGTGTGAAAACGATGTGGATGCACATGCTGCCGTGCCTCCGGGTATAGCTACGCGCCTGCCTGTTCATGAGAAAACCATACAAAATCGTCCAATAGCAATGTTTTCATTTTTGCTGAGATAATTAAACTTAGTTTTAATTTTCTCAGATTTTTGTAAAAGGTATAGTGCAACTGAAAGACCATTCTATACATGGTCCATTTTCCATCATTTTTAACTGGATTTTTTCCTTAGTAAAGCTCAGCATGCTCTGGTGTAATGGTGGATTAATAAAATGCCTTGCAGGTCCAGTAATCTTGCAAATTACTCTTCCCACGTTGTGACTGTTCAGCAGGATTCAACGTCTTAAATGTTTCTTAAAAAAAAACTTTGACGAAAAAAAATCCAATTTTGATTAAATTCCGGGTCCCTTCCATGTTTTAGTACAGTCTATCAAACCGGAAACAAAAATTTCCCGCGAAGAATTGTCCAAAATTTGTAAACAAACTGTTATGCAATCCTACTAAAGGCGTTTGGTGCGGTTTACTATTAGCTGTATATGAACAAATGGCATGGCAGATGAAGAAGAGGACGATTTCCAGCCTCTAAAGAAGAAAAACAAGCGGGTACATCTCAGTTTGCGTTAACCAGTCCAATGCAAGGCATAACCAAATCATTTTCTGTATACATCATTACATGTACTGTACACACACAGGCACTTGTTGACTACCAAAAATATAGGGGTAAGTATGTATACTACCCCCTATATTTTTGGTAGTCAACAAGTGCCTGTGTACACATGAGAAACAATTTCATATACATGTACAAGTACACCATATCTACAAAGTCCGACTAAGTGTAGAACAAGTATACTGTAGTTGTAGCCGGGCTCATGTATCGATGATCCTTCGGGCGAATAAAAACTATAACCAATATCTCAAGGTTTTGGATTCTTTATTTAGTCGAATCAATGATAAGAAAATCCCTATATAAAAATATAAATATCATAAGTACAAATGTATGGCTCAAAGAGGAATAACTCTAGCTTAATCGTAAATACTACAATAATTGCCATACGGAAAATCAATAAAGATCAATAAAATTAAATATACCAATAAGTACTATATGATCGCATGTACACATATTCCACAAGAAGCTTGCAAAAATAAACTGATGTCTTATAAAGAACAGACATTTGTATATCTCTTATGACAAACATAACAGATTCTTTTATACTATATTTAGAGCTTGAAAAATACTCTAATTCCGAACATAAAAAAATAGCAAACTTGTGTTAAATAAGCAAACAAACAAAGCAAACAGAAATATTAATTAAAACATTAAAACAATACATGTATAGACCTTACCTCACATGTAGGTGTAAAGGTTACCCGCTGGGTTTAAATAACAATACAAGGTCTTCACATCTTAAATCTGAATATAAAAATTAGGGTTTATAAGTCATGAGTTCTCATGACAAACTCATATCTCAAAAATACCTATCAAGCAAATATATTAATAAAAAAACTTCTATTTACTCTATGAATCATTTTATTTATTTCAAAGTTAAAATAGTAACTCTCATATGCATTCTGAACTTGGTACTTCATATCTGGTTGATTTTTTTTATCTTTATACTGTTTTTAATAAAAGTTTAGATTTGTTTTACATATTAAAGTTTATTCCATGTTTATAGTTTTTTATGTGTTTTACTGTATATTACACATCCATACAGATCTCATACTGCAGGGTAATAAGTATTGGCAAAGACAATTAATAATGATTAGTATTAGAATAAAACTGACCTTCCAATGAAATATAAATCTCCAAGAATGTAGAATAGTATAAATAGTCCAAATGTCCAAAAAGTGTGAAAAATATAGAAATGGAAATTAAACAAATATGGCAACTGGAAATTAAACTGTAATATCTTAAAAAAGGTGAAATCAAAGAGAACTTGAAAAACAAGTTTTCCCACCAAAGTATATCACATGACCAAAACAACCAATAAAAGATCAAAGGAAAATACCTGAACTAATTAACATACTACCTAGAAATCTCAGGTGCAAAATCAAAGTACCATCAGCACTGTGACATATGAGTACAAAAATAATAAAACATCTAAATTCAATAAATTTGCAAACATACTTTATTATAGCATATTAATAACCATAATAACAATCCAAAATATAAAAATACATAAAAATCACCCTACTACATACTCCCCCTGGCTGGAAAATGCCGTCCCGGCATACTTAACTATCTCCACTTCCAAGAATACCGAGCACAGTCTTTCCAGTCTCCTGATGTAAACCTTTCAGCAAATCTGTCGACGTTGACAACGACACTAAACAATGGATCCTTCTTTCCCAATCTGACTGTAAGCTCATGGAGGTTTCATATTCCCCAGACCTGAACCAAGCTGGTGGCCTTCGTTCTCTGGAAGAACGGCGAACTTCTGGAACTGGTTCTCTGTCTCCATCTGAACTCTCTTCACTTAACTGATCTGCTAACATGTCTGGTTCTGATGGAACATCATCTACTAAAGATTCCTGTTCTACAACATCATCTTCACTGACGGCTGTAGAATGATGAGCGTCCTCATCTTCTGGTTCTTCTGTTCCTCCTACATCTTGGACATGGAACGCATCTGTGATGGTTGTATCACTAAGCACAGGTCCTTGATGAGGTATAGGTATCAGCTCATACTCAGATTCCTCATCTGAAGAGTCTTCTGACAAGGTCTCTGCTGATGGCATCTCCAATTCCTTCTTCCTCCTAGCTGCAGGTATTGGTCTTAGTACTGGTGTTTTTCTTACTGCTGGTGTTGGTCTTTTCCTTGGTGTCACTATGGGTTTTTCTTCTATATATCCAATTGGTAATAACAGATTCCTGTGTAAAGTTCTTATCCTTCCTTCTCCATCTTCTCTTTTCACAACATACACTGGTATATCCTGATTTGGCTGTTTCAAAACCTTATATGGCTCTTGTTCCCATCTATCTGCTATCTTGTGTTTTCCATCAAATGCTACTATCCTGACTAATACCTTATCTCCTGGTTTTATAACTGCTCCTCTGATTTTGATGTCATATCCTTCTTTCTGTCTCTGTCTAGCTTTCTCTGAATTCTCCTTGGCTAGTTGGTACGCCTGCTCAATCCTCTGTCTAAGTCCTGTAATATACCTTGTACTTGGCTGATCTTTCTCCCCTAGTCCAAGTGTCACATCTATAGGTAATCTGGGGTTTCTTCCAAACATCAATAAGTAAGGTGTTTGCCCTGTTGACTCATGCCTGGTGCAATTATAAGCATGTACCATTGGTCCTATAAAAGCTTTCCAATTCTGCTTCTGGTGGCTTTCAAGTGATCCTAACATATTCAGCAATGTCCTGTTCATTCGTTCACACATACCATTACCCATCGGATGATAGCTGGTAGTCCTAGACTTCTTTATACCTGTTATCTGACAAAGTTCCTTGATAATCTGGCTCTCAAAATTAGCCCCCTGGTCTGAATGAATCCTCTCTGGAAGTCCATAATGTACTATGAAGTGATGGTATAAAGCTTCAGCTGTTGTTCTTGCTAGCTGGTTTCTGGTGGGTATGGCTTGGGCGTACCTGGTGAAATGGATGCATATAACTAGTATGTGCTGAAATCCTCCCTTGGATGTTTCTAGGGTCAGATAGTCCATGCATACAAGTTCCAAGGGTGATGATGTAACTATGGGTACTAATGGTGCTCTCTGATTCAATGGTGTTTTTCTCCTCAGACATCTTCCACATTTCTCTATCCATTCCTCTATGTCCCTATACATCCCTGGCCAATAAAACCTGTCTCTAATCAGTGATGATGTTCTGTCTCTACCTTGATGGCCCATGTCATCATGTAATGCTTGCAATACTGTCTGGTTGTGAACTGATGGCAACAAAAGTTGATGTTTATCCTCCTCCTCTATGGTCGTCTTCCTATATACTATACCTTCTATGATTACCAATCTGTTGAACTCTCTGCTTAATGGGTTTCCTCCTGTCTCCTTCCTTGTTGGTGTCTTTTCCTGTTCCAAATACTCTCTAACCTGTCTAATATACTTATCCTGTGTCTGTGCATCTCTCCAATCTACCATGTTGGTTAAATCTGTTGCTGTCATATCCTGCTCTAAATCTAAAACTTCTGGTGATACTGCCAAGCTCTCTACATAGGGTTGTTGTATTGTTGAACAAATAGCCTGCACTGCCTCGCTCGTGATGGTCTCAGGCAATCTACTCAGGGCATCGGCATCTGCGTTACTTTTACCTGGCCTGTACTTGATCTCGAAGTGAAATGCTGATAGTGCTGCTAGCCAACGATGGCCTGTGGCATCCAACTTTGCTGTTGTCAATACGTATGTTACCGGATTGTTGTCGGTCAGCACAGTAAACATCTTTCCATCCATAAGGTAGTCTTTGAATTTGTCGCATATGGCCCACTTTAAAGCTAAGAATTCTCGCTTGTGTGGCGGGTAGTTCTTCTCCGCTCTGTTCAACCCACGGCTGGCATAGCTGATAACTCTTTTGATTCCATCCTGCTCTTGGTAAAGAACTGCTCCCAAGGCATCGCCTGAAGCATCTGTATGCAACTCGTATTGTAGGGCATAGTCAGGATAGGCAAGTATGGGTGATGTTGTTAACCTCTCTTTAAGATGTTCAAAAGCCTTGTCTTGTGCTTCTCCCCATTTCCACTCTTTCTTCTGTGTCTTGGTCTTATTCTTCTGGTGTTTCTTCTTTGGTACTGGCATTAAGTCTGTAAGTGGACGGCTCACCTTGCTAAAGTTCTTGATAAAGCGGCGGTAGTATCCAACTAGTCCCAAAAATCTCCTGACATCTTCTGGTGTTTCAGGTTTCGGCCAATTCACAATTTTCTCTGTCTTACTAGGGTCGATCTCTATTCCTTGTTCTGACACCACGTGACCAACAAACTTCACTTTTCTCTTAAAGAATTCACATTTCTTTGGTGATAATTTCAGGTTGGCACTCCTCATCCTGTCAAATACTAACTTTAGATTCTTTAAGTGATCTTCATAGTCCTTTCCAAAAATTATAACATCATCTATAAAAACACAGCATATCTTAAGGTTTAGATCTTGCAAAACTGTTTCCATCAATCTCTGATAAGTTGCTGGAGCGTTGGTCAGTCCAAAAGGCATCCGGTTAAATTCAAAAAATCCAAGAGGTCCTACACAAAAAGCACTCCGTTCCTTATGGGTCTCTAAAATCTCTACCTGGTGATATCCCGATTTCAAGTCGATGGTGGAAAAGAAGCTATTACCTGCTAGGCAATCCAAAAGCTCTTCGATCCTGGGTAAAGCATAGCTGTCCTTCTTTGTCAAGTTGTTCAACATCCTGTAGTCCACACACATTCTTAAGCTGTTATCACGCTTCTTTACCAGAACTACATTTGAGGCATAGGGTGAATGGGATGGTCTAATCACACCTGCATCTAAAAGCTGTCTAAGATGGTCTCTCACTTCTTCATACATCGCTGGTGGAATTCTGCGGTATTTCTGCTTGAATGGTCTTTCATCTAACAAATCTATCCGGTGTTGAACCTCGTTGGTATGGCCTAAATCTCTGTCTCCTCTAGAAAATATATCATGGTATCTTAAAATCAAATCCTCACCTCTGCTTAGTTCTTCTTCTGTCAAATTGCTCTTCATAATCTCCATCTTCTCCAACAATGATCTGTCTTCCTGATATGTCTCCTCTGGTTGCACTGGCTCAATACTTACTGGTTGTAACTCACATAAGATTCCCTTCGGTGGTATGGATACTGTCTGGTTGGTCATGTTGGCTAACTGTACCTTTACTCTTCCGTTGTCCTTATATCTATACTGGTGCACTCTTGGCTCTACATCTAGGTTGACTTCATAAGCTAAGGATGAAGGATGGTGTATAGATGGAGTGGTGTGGTAAATCATCTCTTTCTCACAATATCCCTGTATCTCCATTGTGGTGTTGGGTGGTATGATGATTCTCTCCTGCTGAGCATTCCTTATTACTGCTAGTCGGTTGTTGTTCTTCTTCAAAATTCGCTCCCTCATAGACACACATCGAAAGGTCGTGTACCACGGTGTTGTCAATCTGGCTGTTTGAAGATATCGTTCTCCATGGCTCTGCATTAAATCCTTTAGCATAACATCGAATACGTTGGTTCCAATCAAGACTGGCACATGGGTGTTGTATCTGCTGTCTGGAACTATCAGTGCTAGATATAGGTGGCTGGTGTCGTTGGCGTCTCCTGGTGTAGAAATACTTACCTGTACAATGCCATCGTATGGTAGCTGTGTCCCTCCAGCACATTCGATATCCAAAAGTTCATCTAAGTTCTGCAGCGGTAGCCTAAATAAGTGTTGATCATAAAAGGTCCTACTAATGGTGGTGACTGTGGATCCTGTATCCAGTAGAGCTGGTGTCTCTATTCCCCCTAGTAAAACAGTTGTCTCTGTTGGTTTTCCAAAAATTCCTGCTGGTATCTCCTTAACTCTGTTGTTCCTAACACTGGGACCACTTATATTCTTCATCAAGCCTAGGGCTGGCCCCTCGTCATAGGCTTCTTTCCGTTTAAATGTCCTCTGTAATGGTCTAGTCTAACAGCACATCCTCTCTTGTAGTGACCATACTGTCCACACCTGTAGCATTTTGGTTCGTCATACAAAGAAGCTGCCTGCTGCTGTTCAGGTGGTTGTTGTTGATTTGGAATTTCTTGCTGTTGCGGTTGTTGATACCACTGTTCCTGTCTGTTCTGATTATTCTGCCTTGGGTATGACCGGTTGTTCCATCGTCTACCTCTATAACCTCCTCGACCTCTACCTCTATACTGGTACTGTTCCTGCATCGTAGATACCGTCTGAGTTAATTGCTGTACCATCCCTTGTAACTCTTTAATCTCTGATTCATCTTCGGTCTTTGACGCTGATTTGGATGTATTTGGCTTACTGGTCTTATCAGTCTTCTTCGGTGTGTGTTCTTTCTCTATCTGTCTCAAGGCAACTCTCAACTTGTTGAACTCTGTAATAGTATCGTGCTTGTATCCACTAATGTCCTTCAGTTCTTGCCTCAGTCCTGTCCATAACATGGAGTGTAACATTCTGTCAGCATCTTCAAATCGAACCATACCTCTCTCTAATCCTTTACCTAAAATGTCTTCCAACCTTGTACTCCAAGCTGTAACATCTTCGTTTTCCTTCTGTCTTGCGCTGTAGAATTCGGCCATGAGTTGTTCCCGGTTTTCCACATGTCCATACATGCTATCCAATGTCTCCAAAATCTTCTCAAGGGATGTGTTAAGTCCTTGGTACATGACAACTCTAGCAGCGGATCCTTGTAATGATCGACGAATGGCATATTCCTTCTGCTCTCTACTGTATGATGGATTACTCAACGTAAGATTCACCTCATACTTCCAAAGATCATATGGAGTCTCGTTCTTGTTGTCACCTCCAGAAAAACTTCGCACCTTTGGTGGATATGATGATGATGATGATGCGGCTGGTGAAGCTTGAGCTACATCTGGTGACGCTTGAGGTACTTCTGTTTTAATTAGAGTCCTGGTATCAGTATCTTGTACCCTTGCTCTGGCTCCGCCTACTGGTTCTGGTAAAGTCAAAGCATGAGGGGTCTGAGCTAACATGTATGAAGCTATCCACTGTTGGAGTTCCTTCAAGTTATCTCCCTTTGGTTCTAATCCCATGGTCTTAAAGGATGACATCATCAAATCATACTGTTCTTTCTCTTTCTTCTGCTCCGCCTTCTTTGGACTTGACATGATGTACTACAGTCTACTAAATAAATAAACTAAGTACAAATGTAATAAATTTAAATCAAAATCACTAAGCGCAAATAACTGCTAAGATGATGACTGAAATCTAAATAACTAATAAATAAGTCTAAAGTAATCTCAATCTAAAGTGTAAGTCAAAATCTAACTAAACTTCAGTAATATAAAAGTAAAGTCAAATAAAGAAATACAAAGTAAATCAAATGATGAAAGTAAAGTAAACTGAAATCAAAATCTACAATATCAGTATACTAAAGTCACTCTGTCTATGCAACGCAATTGACAGGTGATCTAAAACTGTCAAAATCTGAAATAAATAAACTAAATAATGATAAATGCTGCAAAAATCACTATCTGAAAAATCAGACTATGACATCAAACATGTAGGCTGTAAACAAATCTGAAAAATCAGACTATGTCAACAAACTATCTACAAAGTCAACAAATAAATACAATCAAGACAATCAAATACACAAAATGACTCTGAAAATCAAAAATAAATCAAAGTCCTAAAGATATAATACAATGATATAAAATAAAGTACTAAGTCACAATGACAAATACACACAATATAAAATAATCAACTATAAAACATGCTATACGTACCGACTGTGTAAATTCAGCAAACTCTGTTCAACTTTCAACCTGAAAAATCTAACAAAATAGACAAGCTAATCTTTTACGTTAGCTGCCCAGGGTAAAGGCTGATCAACTATGCAACTATATAGGGTCTACCAACTAAACTAGGTACTACACAAACACACAATGAAAAACTACCAGATAAACCTCAACTATGTGTCAAATCAAAGTCCCAAAAGTAGACAAACTCACTACCTCAACTAGAGAATAAACAACCTTAGAACTAGAGGAGTATCTACAAAGTATGAAAGTCAAATGCTAGTAAGATATGGGATGGGATAGGTATATCAACGCATACTGACTACACTCGAACAGGTAGAATGTTTAAGTACTTTAACTGAAATTTAAATAATATTTAAATTTGAAGTTTAACTTGTTTTAAACAAAAATGCACACAATGATATCACATTACATCAGACAAGACATATACATATACAAAGACACATTCTAAATACATGTAACACAAGACATATACAAATAACATACACAATACACATAAACCTATCCTGCGACGTATAAAGTGTAAGTGTTTATCTGTATCCTAAACTAAATTAAACACCAAAGGTGTGTATGTAAATTTAGAAAATAAATAACAAAAATGTGACTAAAGTTCTATAAAGTAAGTAAAAATCACTTACTTTAACCTAACATGTAAGTCACAATACTATTTGTTTACATTTGAGGGGGTGTGTCTTCACTTCCGGTTCTGTGACCTTGACCTAAGGGGGGGTCTGGTTTTTTTCAAAGTGTGACTTGAGTCTCAATTTGTAAAAGTTTCAATCAAAATCTCAGTAAACATGTCACACAACAATGCGATGCAGTGTATGTGAACAGTAAACTTGATCAGTAATGTATCAATGAAACAAAAGTAAATTTCAAAAATCGAATGTAAAAGTGACAAAATCAGTTTCAAAATTGTAAAGTTTATCGTGTCAATTTTCTAAGTTTAAATGCTCGTAAACACATAAAACATGAATGACATAAATAGACAGTATACACAGTACAATACACAACATAAAAATGACCATATAACACTGATTTCACTCACATCCTATCCAGAATCTTTAAAAATCTTGAAGAGTTGAAGTGTAGAAAAACTGTCAAATCCAAAACACATGTACTGGAAGTAGATGAACGTCCTAGATAATGTACCAAAAATAGTGAAGAACTGTCCTGGTCCCGTACGGGTAAATCAAAATCAAATCGCTAAATTCACGTTGGGCGCCATTTGTAGCCGGGCTCATGTATCGATGATCCTTCGGGCGAATAAAAACTATAACCAATATCTCAAGGTTTTGGATTCTTTATTTAGTCGAATCAATGATAAGAAAATCCCTATAAAAATATAAATATCATAAGTATGGCTCAAAGAGGAATAACTCTAGCTTAATCGTAAATACTACAATAATTGCCATACAGAAAATCAATAAAGATCAATAAAATTAAATATACCAATAAGTACTATATGATCGCATGTACACATATTCCACAAGAAGCTTGCAAAAATAAACTGATGTCTTATAAAGAACAGACATTTGTATATCTCTTATGACAAACATAACAGATTCTTTTATACTATATTTAGAGCTTGAAAAATACTCTAATTCCGAACATAAAAAAATAGCAAACTTGTGTTAAATAAGCAAACAAACAAAGCAAACAGAAATATTAATTAAAACATTAAAACAATACATGTATAGACCTTACCTCACATGTAGGTGTAAAGGTTACCCGCTGGGTTTAAATAACAATACAAGGTCTTCACATCTTAAATCTGAATATAAAAATTAGGGTTTATAAGTCATGAGTTCTCATGACAAACTCATATCTCAAAAATACCTATCAAGCAAATATATTAATAAAAAAACTTCTATTTACTCTATGAATCATTTTATTTATTTCAAAGTTAAAATAGTAACTCTCATATGCATTCTGAACTTGGTACTTCATATCTGGTTGATTTTTTTATCTTTATACTGTTTTTAATAAAAGTTTAGATTTGTTTTACATAATAAAGTTTATTCCATGTTTATAGTTTTTTATGTGTTTTACTGTATATTACACATCCATACAGATCTCATACTGCAGGGTAATAAGTATTGGCAAAGACAATTAATAATGATTAGTATTAGAATAAAACTGACCTTCCAATGAAATATAAATCTCCAAGAATGTAGAATAGTATAAATAGTCCAAATGTCCAAAAAGTGTGAAAAATATAGAAATGGAAATTAAACAAATATGGCAACTGGAAATTAAACTGTAATATCTTAAAAAAGGTGAAATCAAAGAGAACTTGAAAAACAAGTTTTCCCACCAAAGTATATCACATGACCAAAACAACCAATAAAAGATCAAAGGAAAATACCTGAACTAATTAACATACTACCTAGAAATCTCAGGTGCAAAATCAAAGTACCATCAGCACTGTGACATATGAGTACAAAAATAATAAAACATCTAAATTCAATAAATTTGCAAACATACTTTATTATAGCATATTAATAACCATAATAACAATCCAAAATATAAAAATACATAAAAATCACCCTACTACATAGTTACAAACCACGTTGACAAACAAGATATATGGCCAAAACATATTTCCTAAAAGGGTTAATTAATTTTCATTATTTTTTTTTTTTCGAGTTTTTGTGCGCAAACACTCTCAATCTTAGGGGTAAAATTTCATGCGGCTGCTCCATTACGTTCAATGGGATCCCATTAAAACCCTTGTGAGTAAGCGAGGATGAGAGGGTTTTAAAGTTTAGAACTACATGACACCATGAAAAAGTAAATATATGGGAATGTTTACTTA
The DNA here is from genome assembly GCA_963971305.1 of Arcuatula senhousia. Taxonomy (NCBI): domain Eukaryota; kingdom Metazoa; phylum Mollusca; class Bivalvia; order Mytilida; family Mytilidae; genus Arcuatula; species Arcuatula senhousia. Next base: position 1,632,019 of record OZ020305.1, read on the forward strand.
CATGTACATGTACAAAATGTAACAGATCTTCTTCTTCTCTATTACGGAAACACCGTCAACAAGTTGAGGATTACGTTCCGGCTGAACAATAATATACCATGATAAATAAGGTGAAGACCATTTGACTTTGAGGGGGGCCTGGCAGTTTCAGTGGATACAGATTATTTATTCAAAAAAATTTGTGGGCCAGAATTTTTTTTTTCATCACTTCTGCAAGAATATTTATTTTCTGCATACAATAACTTAATTGAGCAAGGATCTTGGGACAGATTATTTATTTTCTTGCAAACATAGACCAGATTGTTTTATTCCAACTTTTTCAAGGCCAGAAAAATTATTTACAAAAACTGCCAGCCCCCCCTCAAAATTAAATGGTCTTCCCCTAAGCATCCATTTTCAATCTTTCACTGATTCAGCTATGCAAGATAAAAAAAAAAATGGAAATAAAAAGTCCAACCTCACATGCTCAGTGCTTGAGATTATCCTTGAAAGTTTTCAATCCTTTCAGGTACAAAATGTACAAACATATAACAGATGTGAACAGAACCATCATGACCATTTTAAACTTTCAATGAAGCATTATACAATTGAATCTCTGTAGATCATTACTTAACAGTTTATAACATAGAAGATCATAAGATCTATGTGGAATAAGTTTACGTGACACAACGTACATGCAAATCAACAGCAATTTAAAAATCCACAATGGAGTAGGGGTTAACTTCAAATGCCTATAGAATTATTAGATGATGTCAGTCTAAATGTACATTACATAATTTTTTTCATCATTTGCTTTGGTAGATAAAAGGTCATGGTCAACAGAAAAAGACAGTGGCTACAAAAGACAAAAAGACTTCAAAGAAAACAAAACCAGATGAAACTACAAACAAAAAGTCCAATGAAGGGAAAAGGAAAACACCAAAGTCTAAAACTCCCCTAAGAGAGAGGAAGAAATATGATGGGTTTTGTCCTAACTGTCAGATGCCCTACAGTATCTTGGTGATTCAGACTCCATCCTGGCATTTAGACGAGTGCCTCGATAAATACCACCCTGAAACAGGTACATGTATATGTACATGATTGGTTGATTTTATAGTTTACATTGGATATAACAGGGACTCTGAACCACCCAATTTTATACCCTTCGCTTGAAAAGTGGGGGGTATATAATGATAGCGGTGTCTGTCTGTATATCTATGCGTCCATCCGTCCTTCCGTAACACCTGAGGTTACCCATCTCTTATCCGCAGCTTATCCTAAACCCCTTGGTGGATTTTCATGAAACTTTCACACAATACTTCTGACATAATGTAGATGTGCACTTCATATTTTAAAATTTGATCAGAATGATTTTTTGGGGTTTTCAAAAGCAAAACATGAGCTTAGCAGTTTGACTGCAAGGGGGTACCCATCTCTTATTTGCAATTCTCCTAAACACCTTGATGGATTTTCATGAAACTTTCACACAATCTTTGTGACATAATGTAGAGGTGCACCTCCTATTTAATGATTTTATGTGATTGATTTTTTGGGGGCAGGGGTATTTATTTGTGAACTGCTGTTCACAGTTTTTTTAGTTTTCGGGGGAGGGGTATGGCAACCTTATTTGTTTTTCATTAATTTGTATAGAAATACGTAATGATGAAAATAAAATGATGTAACGTCTACTATGCATACAGTAGGGCTTGACCAGAGTTTGACATCCTCAAAAAATATAAAAACATAAGAGAATTAAAAACAAAATAATTTTACACACATTTGTAAATATATATATATTTTTTTTCAAATAGAATGTGTGGATGGGGTAGATTGTGACTGTACTATACAGAGTCACTACTGGAAATACAACCACGAGCAGTTAGCCAAGAAGAGGAACAATAAAGGTTGGTTAGAACATGAAACATGTTGTCCAGACTTGGCAAAATAGTTTTGGAATAGGCCCGACTTTTGGTCCGATAACGTAATATCACTTGCCGGTCCGACCAAAACACCATTTGACCAAAATTTTATTGAACTTTGATATTATCATCAAATTACGGAAATTGTTCATGTTTTTTTCCCGATTTCAATACATGATTTCACTATTTCCGATAATTTGCGCATGTGCAACAGATTTTGTTGACAGTTGCATCAATTTGTCGATGTTGTTTGTTAATAAATAAAGTAAAATTAATCGGCGGTCAATAAATAGCAAGTAAAATCGTGATATTTTAGTCAAAATCAAAAGATTGGAAGAAAATTTAACAATGAAAATAACAATTAAAAACATTATAATCCATACATCAGACGGACATCTGGTCCGGTGCAGTACTGACTTTGGTCGGACCGATGATGAAAATCACCGGACATGTCTGTAGGATTGACGAATTTCGCCAAGTCTGGTTGTCATGCCCAGAAACCCAGAAACTGTTTATTATGACATGAATGATGATATAAGACATAAATTGTGTCATTAAGTCTGTCCAAGCTTTCCAAACATATTTTCTATGTTGCGAGGTAGGGCATTTCTGTAAATGACGAAACTTTCGAAGTAGTTTTATTTGAGGGATTTTCAGGTTGACATTGCTAGTGCGAAAATTAAACAGCACAAAAATATTTGTCTTCAATTGTAGTCTATGGTCAAAAACATAACAGCATGAATTTAAAACTGCAAACTAAAATTCAGCCCAACCATGAAAATAGACTGGTTTACATTATGCTTTTTTACATTAAACATGTATGCTTGTTTCTAAATGAAATTTTTATTAACTTACCCATAATGCAGCAGAGAAATGAGGACAATTATTGACCAAGTAGAAGAATATTTTATCTGTTTGTCAAATGTAAGATTGCTAAAACATTTAAACTAAACATTAAAAGTCTGTCCTGTCTAATTTTGATGACTGATAGTGCATAATTATATGATGTTATATTTATCTTAATATTAAATGAGATTTGTATTGTTGCAGGTTCAAATAAGAAAAGTAAAGTTCAACTTACATATGGGAATCCAGAAGTAATTCACACCAACAAACAAAAAACCAATATATCAGACACAGGATTATGTATTCCTAATACCAGTCCATTTGATGAACTTTCACAACAGAGAGATGGTGGGCCTATACTTTACACAGGTTTATGTATGCCTTGTGATGAACTTACAGGGCAGAAGGAAATTAGACCTATACCAGACAAAGAATTGTGTATTCCTGCTACAAGTCCTTGTGATGAACTCTCACAGCAGAGAGAATGTAGACCTATACCAAATGCAAGTTTATGTATTCCTGCAACAAAGTCTTGTGGTGAAATGCCACAGCTTAAAGAATGTATACCTATACCAGACACAAGTTTATCTGTACCAAATACAAGTCCTTATGGAGGTGTCATTTCCCTGACAAGAAGAAAACTAACACCAGAGGATGCATGTGAATATCTCGAGGCTGCCTTCAAAGAAGCAACACATTGCTCACATACCAAAAACACAGATTCTGTTATTGATGATAATGAAGAGGCAGAAAGAGAATTGATGAATAGCTTCCTGTACGAGGATTCCAATCCAATTTCTAATCCGAGTCAGTCGTTCTGTGATTGTGGTCAGGGTTATGTAGAACACAGCGGGAAGTCTGTATCAGATGTCGATGCCAGCGAGGACAGCAATTCTAATTCTAGATCATTTTTTCTAAATTATAAGAAAAAACTGACAGAAAATTTACAGTCTGGCACTTTAAAAGGAACTGATGTCAATGATTCAGGGGGGACAGAGTCACAGTTCTATAGGAATATATTTTCTCTCAAGCGTACAGAAGAATCTGATTCAAAACATTTGAATGATGATGAATATTTAAGTGGAAATGAGGCTGATGGGGGAAATTTAGGGGAAACTGAATCAGAAAAAGATATTTTTTTTGAAAATGAAGCTGATGGGCTGAATTTGGGAGGAAATAAATTTAGAAATGGTACTTTAAGTGAAGAAAATGATAGTGATGTGCAATTGATGGCTGTGGAAGACAATACAAGATCTAATTGTATGCTTTCCTCTCAGAAGTCAGAAACCTCAAAGTCACAATCTAGTTCAAACAAACAGTCAACAAGTAAAAATATGAAAACTGCCATTAAAAAATCTCAGGGAAAGAAAAATAAATTGCCAAAAGAAAATACTGACAAAAATCAAATGTCACTTTTGACATTCTTCAAAGGAAATAAAAGCTTGGCCTCAGTTAAAAGTTATTGTGACTTTGACCTGAAAATTGAGGAAAATAGCAGTAACAGTGGAACAATAGCAAATTGTTGTAATTCTAATGGTGATGATTTGACTAAGTTAAAAAGTATTAACAATGTTTTAATGAATTCTTTAACAAAATCTAAGTCAGACCCATGTGCAATGAGTAAACATTCTTATAGTGGTTCACAAGTCAGGAATACCTCAATGATGAACTCAACTCAGAACAGTTCACAAGTAAGGAATACCTCAGACGTAATGATGAACTCGGCTAAAAACACTTCACTAGTCAAGAATGCCTCTGATATATTAATGAACTCTGCTCAGAACAGAGAAAAATCTAGTCAGAATGTCGCCTCTAATAATAAATCTGAAGACCCCAGTACAGAGGGAACTGAGAAAGAGGCCAAGCCTACTCGTAATTGTCCATTTTACAAAAAAATTCCAGGTAAGATTTAATCAGAGTCCAATCCATAGATAATAGAAGATACAAGTAATGAGATGTGTACCCAACACAACCCACAATATAAATAACAATTTTAAAATCTGCAATGAAAAACAACTAGCAGCTTTCAATGTGACCAGTGGTTGCTGCTCATCATTTTGCAATTGGCTCTAGATCAAAAATATAATGCTAATGATTCTAATCCAATCCTTAAATGTCAGTGAAAGACCCATTCTTGGTGTCAGAGGAACAAATAACATAAAGTCAATGAGTAAAAACATCAGCTTGATAAAGATCCTTTGTATTAAAAATGAGCACGACTCCAGATCCTTTGTCTTACCTTAAACTTTGAACTATTGACCTAAAAAATCTAAATCTGATCCTACTTGATCTCATCAGGTTATATGTCTGTAAACTCAACCAATACCATTTATATAAATTTGTGCCTTTCAAACCATTTTCAATTGAATGCTTGAATAAATTTTTTTTTTTAAATTGCATGCTTTCCTGAATGTGCTTAAAGGCATGTGACAAAAAAGTAAAAGATTATTTACAATGTATATTAGTGGTAGGTAATACATGTATTGTATTTTATTTAATATTTTAGGTACTGGATTCACTGTGGATGCCTTTCTGTATGGAAGCGTACCCGACTGTGTGGCCTACTTCCTGTCTCACTTTCACTACGATCACTACCGAGGACTTACCAAGAAATTTACTGGACAGATATACTGTAGTCAGGTATACCTAATGTAGTTCTAACAGGACAATGGGCAGAAAAATGGTAAACATGTTATGTAGGTTCCCAGTGTTTGAGCCTGAGAAAGAATATAGAATTGGGGCTCCCACAGGGTACCCCCCTCAGGTCGCAGGGTCGCTTTTAAAAGGGGTCTGAGGTCGCTTTTAACAGGCATATTTTGGCGGCGGTCTGTGGTCGTCTTTTGGCATAGGTCGATTTTATGAAGTGTAGGTCAGAAGTCGCCCTTAAAAAGCCTTCAGGTCACAGGTCATTTTTTACCCTGCGGGAGTCATAGAATTCAGCTTTCTGTCCATCTGTCATGTCTGTCATTCTGTTCATTTCTGGAGCTTCACTTTTGGGTTGCTTATATAGAATTCCATGAACTTAAACATTAAACATATAAATAAAAGAAAAAGCCTATTTATTTTTGAGTCAAAAGGTCAAGGTCACATGTAAAAAACATTATTTTTTTAAAAGCGGAATTAGTTTCTACAGCATATCTTTTGAATGCCTTTATAGAATTTCATGAAACTAAGGCATGGTTTTGCCAGCTGGGGGGGGGGGACATAGATTCATGCTCTTGTTCATTAATTTTGGTCATTTTGTAGTGAAATTTAATAAGATAAGTCGACCTAATTAATTTTTAAATGACATCATAATTTACTGTTTGTAAAATTTCTTGAATGTACATGTATACTGGACATTTGGTCGTGTATGTCTTGAAAACAGATCTAGGGTTGAAAAAAATTGTTAAAAAAATAACTTGCACTGATTGAAATTCTACAGTTTGTATCCTGTATATTTATTAGAATGTTCAAGACTTTTTGAATACTCAATAGCCATCAATCCCAACCACAAACTTATGACCCCCCCCCCTCCCCCGGTTCAAAAGTGGATTATTTAGTGATAGAAGTATCCTTTCTTTCCTGATGTCTGTTATGTCTTCAGATACTCATCTTTTATACACAACTCCTTAACTACCTAATGTATTTTCATGAATCTTTTACACAGTCTTTGTGACACAATGAAGATATGTTCTTTTAAAGTTCATATGATAGTTGAGGAGGGGATTATTTGTTTTTGTGAGATCACCAGTTCCAGTTCTGATCAATGCCTATATGTTTCTTTTTAGATAACGGGTAATTTAATCAAGTCAAGACTAGGAGTGAGACCAGATATAGTTCACTGTTTACCAATGGAGACGCCATGTACCGTAGAGGGCACAGAAGTCACACTACTAGAGGCCAACCAGTAAGTCATAAATCACCCCCACTTCAATTATTCAATATAGACTTTTGTAAAAAAAATGCATGTAAAAGATAAAACCAAAAAGGACAGTAGAAGATATTGAGATGTAAAATAAGTGTATGCAACACAGCCTACATGAATCAGTTGCCATTCAAAGATCTGCAATGGAAAACAGTCTGCAGTCTTCATTTTGCCTGTTGCTTGCAGTTAGGCATCTTGCAATTAGACGGAGATAAATATTATAATGAATGTATTTGACAGAATCAGCTAACAAAAAGCAACATGACTATGATTGTAATGGTTTGATTTCGTAGCTGCAGATAATTTTACATGTTGGAGAACTTAAAAATGTTAAATTAACCATGGAAGCTCGATCAAAAGTACATGTAATATAAAATTTAGTAACATGATAATGATTGTAATGATTTGATTCAGTTGTCCAGGTGCCGTCTTGTTCCTGTTTAAGACAAAACAAGGGCAGATAATTTTACATACGGGAGACTTTCGAGCAGATCCTGCCATGGAACAATATAAATGTCTACAGAATGTTAAAGTACATCAGCTGTACCTAGATACCACGTAGGTATTACCCTATAAAACAACCAGTATTTCCTTTTATTGTGCATGGTTGATAGGATTAGATTTGAAATTGAGTAAGCATCTGAACAGTAATAAATTCACATGTCCATATATTTCATAGATTTTTTTTTTATATTTGTAAAAATTCTTGGGTTTTTTTAAATACTTTCAAGTATATTTGATAAAATTAGAATTCCACTTTAAAGTTGAAGAAATAAACCCCAAACCATAGTTTCACTCTAAATTCTATACAAATTATCTCCCCTTTAAAACTCATCATCTTCTTCCATATATAGAAGTTCACTCCTCATGATGAAAAATTCGAATTTTCATCGCCCACCAACAAAAGTAGAGGGATATGTAGTATTCAGGTCTGTCCATCTGTTTATCCATATTCAAGTTTTTTTCAGGTTAAAGCTGCAGGTTATATGAAGGAAAGAAGGAACGAGGCACCAATGGGGCATTCTAGTGTCAAAAGTCCAAAAGGGCACCAACAAAACCAATAAACACCAACAAGAACAGCATGAGGAAAAACAAAACATAAAAACACAAAATAAACAGAACAGAAATCAACAATGCAAAATCAAGTCATATTAAGAGTAAACTCAGGTGCTCCGGAAGATTAACCAGTATGCTATCACCACAAAGCTATATTCTTCTTTCAGGGTACGAAATCATCATCACATTTTATCCCTACTATCACATGATATGATGGCTTGACTTCAGTGATAGTATAACATTATTTCTTTTGAATATATTCTTTACTATCAAATCATTAAGGTAGCTTATCAATGCTGCTTTATAAGATCAGTTTTGTATTAGATTTATAGATGACCTATATTTTACCCTTTTAACCTAATCTACATCTTTTGTTTCCTCAGATACTGCGACCCTCAATACGTCTTTCCCCCGCAGAATGAAGTGATAGAGTTTGGAGTCAAACTAGTGGAGAAGTTTATGATAGATCATCCTAACACAGCTGTCATATGTGGATCTTATACAATTGGAAAGGAAAGAATCTTCACAGGTTACTTAGATATTTTGGTTTAATCGCTATTTTTAATTATGAACTCTTTTTAAACTACTTGTACGACCAAGTTTGTCAGGTCTGTTAACACAACTGTTATCTGTGGATTCTATACTACATTGTAAAGGGAAGGGAAAATAAATTCACAGGTTATTTAGGTGTTATAGTTGAATTGGGTTTTTTAATATGGATAGATTTAATGACCTTGTCATCATAGACATGATCATAAAATTTTAAAAGAATTTTTTGTACCTCTTAGACACGTATCGGTTATTGTTCCATATCATTTATAAAAGAAAAGAATATAGAATTGGACCAAATTAATATTCAGAATTTTTTTTAATTTGATATTAAAGTATCTGTACATGCATAAACTGCAATCAATTAACGTTCTACTAAAATAGTTGCATTTGAGAGTTCTTTTACAGTACACCTGTTACAGGGTTCCCACGCCATCCTTGAATTCAAGGAAACCTGGAAAAGTCCTTGAATTTCACTTCGATGCTCAAAAACCTTGATAAATCCTTGAATTTTATCAAATATCCTTGAAAAACCCTTGAATTTTGTCATATGCAGATTTGTTGACCGTTTGATAAAAAAGGCCGAAAAATATTGGATTTTAAAAATTTTTGCAGACTATTTTAATCCTTGAAAATGACATCAATACCCTTAAAAAGTCCTGGAAAAACCCTTGAATTTTGTGTCCAAAAAATAGTGGGATCCCTTCTGTTATTATTTGTGACATAACATACCATAGTAGAAAATATGACCTATTTAAAAAAGTACTGCCTTTTTATATTGTTTGTTTGTGATTAACAGCTATTGCCAAGAAGCTGGGCTGTAAGATTTGTGTACAGAGGGACAAGTATAAAGTGTTGAATTGTTTAGAAGATACAGACTTATCACAGAGGATATCACTAGATTATAACGAATCATTCCTTCATGTTCTGCCAATGGGAAAATTAATGGTTTCTGTAAGTTTAAATAAAACCATAATTTTATGTCCAATTGTTTACATGTTAAGTGTTAGTGACAAAAAAAAAAGAACAAATTGACAAACAACATGAACATGCAAGAAACAAATAGCTACAAAGTACATATTTATTAGTTTCCTTAAACCAATTATTAACATGTTGCAGAAGCAACATATTGGGGTTACTTTGTCACCATCCGTTGTCCTGCGTCCTGTGGGGTCACAAAAATTTCCATCACAGTTTTCGGGGAATCTACAAGTCACAATCTCTTGATATTTGGTATGTGGTTTCCTCCTTTGGTACTATTTTGGACTCATTTATTTTCGTGGGTACCAATTTTGGTGGTTTGGTGAAAAAATATCAGTTTGTGGATTCTTAAATTCGTGATTCTTAAAGTCTGCTGCATACACACCAATGTTAAATTTCCTTTTCGTGGGATATCAAATATTGTGGTTAAAGGCTATCCACGAAAACCACGAATAATAATGACCACAGTATATGGTGTAAAGCGATTTAATGCCCGTATCTCATCTACTTCCTGAATATTTTAAGACGCAGGCGACATACGTCTTCCATGGAAGACTGCCATTCTAGTGTTCAACATTACAACCCTGGGAACCCTAGGTAGGAAAAAAGTTGATTACTTGGGGCAGAATGAGAACAATCTGGGTAATGTAAAATGTAACCCTAGGTTGTTCCGAATGTACACTGTTGTTTGTTAAAAAGACCATTGACCCATTCAAAATAAAGAGGTCAACCCCGTTCTCTTTTATTTTTATGCCCCCGTGACAACATGTCGGGGGGCATTAAGTTTTACTCATGTCCGTCCGTACAAATTTCCGTCAAGCTTTTCTCAGAAACCGTAAATGGGAATAACTTGAAACTTGGTAGGATGGTTCAGTATGACAAACTATACGTCCTAAGCAAATTTTAAACCTGTCGGACATCTACTTCCTGTTTGGGGCTGGATCGATACCAAAATCGACATGAAAATTTCCGTCAAGCTTTTCTCAGAAACCATACATGGGAATGATTTGAAACTTGATAGGATGGTTTAGTATGATAAACTATGTGTCCTAAGCTACTTTCAGACCTGTTGGACTTCAACTTTTTATTTGAGGCCAGTGGGGGCATCCGTGTCCCATGGACACATTCTTTCTTTATTTAATCCAGGAAAAAGAATCTACCCAGGGAGCCCTAGGAAGGAATGTGAAGCGGGCTCATTGCAAACTAGTATAAAAATAAAAAAGTACAATGTACCAATAAAATACCTACCAATGAGCTTCAAAAAGACATCCAATGAGTATTGGAACATTTGTAGGGGATTAAATGTTTTTTTAGAGAATCAGCTTTTTAAATTGAATTTCTGTCGAGCTTACCGGGAGCCTTGAATCATAATTTATCTTCCTGGAAGTTCAAACTCCCAATATGAACTTGTTCATAGGATGGAAGATGCAGAGGTACAAATGGGTCAAAGTACGAAATGGCAGAGACAAAACTGGTAAACACAAACAAAAACCTTAATATATCCTAGTTGATGTTAACAGGGTAGAATCTTTATATGTCCTATTTGATATTTTTTTTTTCAGGATTTACAAGAGCACCTGTCTAAATTGAAGAAGAAGTATGATCATGTGATCGCCATCTCTCCCACTGGTTGGAACCATAGCAACAAACTGGTGTCTCTGAACCAAATCAAACCGAAGGGAACAAAAAATATAAAAATCTATGGTAATTTTAGTTTTCTTTTCCAAATCATGTTTAATGCATATCACACATTTTAAGGATGATCATCTTACATTCAAGAAAATTTTCTTTTTGTTTAAAAACTCATTTGTTAATGGAACAGCAGGCAATTTTGCAATGTTTTAATCATTCATAAAAGTTTATGGCACAATGGAAAACATATTGTTTTTGTCCTATCTGCCTATCCTGCTCAACTACCCTTATAGAAGATAATGAGATGTAAAATAAGTGTATGCCACACAACATACAATATTAACAGCAATTTAAAAAATCCACAACGGAAAATAGCCAACTACTTGTCAGAATCTAATGAAACTTCGTTTGATCTGAAGTCTTTCATAATAAAGGGTTATAGTGCTAATTTGTTAAGTGTAATCATGTAATTTATTACATTCTTCATTATGATAACTATTAGATATTTAGTTGCTACTCAGTATACATGGTATATGACATCTATTTTAGGTTTACCTTACAGTGAACACAGCAGTTATTCAGAATTAAAACGATTTGTCCAATTCCTTCGACCCAAGCAGATTCTACCCACTGTAAATAATGGAAACCCTGCAAGCAGGAAAAAGATGGAGCGGATATTTCACTCTTGGATGACGGAAGAATCGGACATTAAACCAAAACAGACTATGATGAGCAGTTGGACTAAATAGTATCGTTCTTTTGTAGTTATTTATTTTATCTCTCTTTCAAGAAGTGATATTGAATGTTCTACATGAATGTTAAATCTTTATGTGATTTTTCCTGCCATTTCAAATTTGGAAATTTTTCTTAAATACCATTTGAGAAAAGTAAATTGTGATAAATTGGGTTTCTTACCACTTATTCTAATAAAGACCATGCCCACCCACAAGAAAGCCATGTGTAAATTTCCAATATTCACCGGGTCCACGTCACAGTTACTTGAACACTAAAACCAGCGATATCATAATATATATTATGCATAAAAAACGTCAAAAATGGCAGACATTTTGTCATGCACTGTAAATGCTGTAAAACATGTTAATGAAAGCTCTTCTTTAATTAAAATTCTATTTTCCCTTTCTACATTGATATGCACAATTCACACAGTATACCTAGGTATTTGTTTCCTGAAATTCATTTTGAAAAAATATACATTTTTTTTCTATTACTAGTGATTATGGACAGTTATGAATAAAAATTTTATGTCAACACAATTATTTGTGTATAATTTATTTTATTCTTTGGAACTGTATAAAACTTTTCTAGAAAATAGTTCTTTTATACAATTTACCATATATTTTTAAGATAAAAAAAATGGTATTACATTTCTTCTGGGCTTCCCAATGTATTTATTCAAAATTATATACATGTGTTAAATCTGTTTAATATATAGATTTTATTATGTCGCCTGCAACATGTTGCAAAGCAACATATAGGAGTCACTTAGGCACTGTCAGTAGTCTTGCCAGGTCAAAGGTCAACTGTATGTTACAGCCTCTTGATATTTGGCATTTAGGCTTTTCCTATAGTAACTTTATGGTGAAAAATGATTTTATGCTAGTAGCTCATTTACTTCCTGTTTACCAAGTATTTTAAGATGCATGCAACATATGTCTTCCATGGAAGACTGCCATTTTAGTACATGTATTTAAAATTTTATAACATAAAAGTATTAACCATGATGTACATGTATTATACGTTTCTTTGTTAAAGGGGAAGCATTGATAATGAGTGATGATTAAGTTTCATTGACGTTCATTGGTATACACCTTTCTATTTATGAATAAAGCCTTTTAAAGTAGCATGTTTTGTTAAATTGAATAGGAAATATATATTATTGTTATTTGTTTACCAAAACACTTTATAAAATAAACAGGTACAGAGACATTGTATATGTGTATTTTTTTAGTTCAGTAGCCGGTATAATGGTTAGTCATGTTTTCTGACACCCTTGGCATGCAAGACAGGGCTATCTGATTTTACCACCTGGGTAACATAGCCCAGTCCAGAGTCGCTCTGTGTGTTAACTGACCTCAACAGACTTATCAGTACTGGATGCTCTTAAGAAGACTATTGCAATAAACCTAGTGCTGCTGTAGACCTATTTGCCAACCAGACAACTCCAAACTAGAGCTTTCACTAAGTTGTGCTAAGGATACCCCTTTTTGACCATTTCTAAAACAGGAAGTACTGGAAAGGAAAGGCAGGTTACATCTCACAGTTCTACAATTTTAAACTAATCCCTTCAGTAGAAATTGAAAAATCTGCTAGGAAAAATTGTCTTTTATTACCCTTTGAATTTGCCTTGGAAAACAGGAAGTAGATGTGTGACTGACCAATTGAGGTATAAAGTATAATGGGAAGAGCATATGGATACCTAGACTAACCTAATGAAATCAAGGATTCTAAGCTGTTTTTTTATGCCCCACCTACGTAAGTAGAGAGGCATATAGGGTTTGGTTCGTTCGTTTGTCCTTCCCAAATCCTCATATTTCCAAATCCCCACTTACTGACAAGTGCCTCATCAATCATATTGGTATGGTAGGTGCACCTATTGATGCTAAGCACAATACATGCTTCGGATGCTGGATTGGACCTATATTTTCCACTTGGATGACCACTTACAGAAGAATGGTTAAAGTCCATTCCTGCTTACTGACAAGCGCTACATGAACCATATTGATATGGTAGGTAACCTAGTGATGCTTAGCACAATGCATGCTTCAGATGCTGGCTGTGACCTACATTTTCTGCATGAATGACCTTTTACAGAAGAATGGTTAAAGTCCATTCCTGCTTACTGACAAGAGCCACATGAACCATATTGATATGGTAGGTAACTTAGTGATGCTTAGCACAATGCATGCTTCAGATGCTGGCTGTGACCTACATTTTCTGCATGAATGACCTTTTACAGAAGAATGGTTAAAGTCCATTCCTGCTTACTGACAGGAGCCACATGAACCATATTGATATGGTAGGTGTATCTAGGGATGATTAGCAAGACATATGGTTCAGATGCTGTCTCTGACCTTTTTCCGCATGAATGAGCACATAAAAATTTTGAAAAATTCAAGTCAACTCACGCTTAGTAACAAAAATGGGTAACGAGGTGAGCTTCCTAATTGATAGATAAACAAACCTAGCTGTTTGATAAATATAAAGGGGGTCACTGTGTCTGACACATTTTCTTGATGTTAATTACAAAGCAGGACATAACCACATCAAATATTAAAAGGTCACATGACAAGGTGACATTTGTTTAGATTGTCTGTAAACCAAATATCAGATGACCATGCAACTCTTGATAAAAAAGTTTATACATCCAACTGAATAATATATATTTCTTTTGTAGTGAAAATCGGGGTTAATGGCGGGCTGAAAATACTTTCGTAACAGTTTTCTTAGTAACTACTATAATCACAGCTTCATGATAATTGGTATGCAGCATCAGCATTGGCTCCCATAACGTGGGATTCAATTTCAGGTCTGTCGCTTACCTACTTTCTGTTTGCTGACTTGGTTAATTTTTGACATTAATGTTCAATAACAGAAAATTTTCTTAACAGTTTTCTCAGCAACTACTAATCACAGCCTCTTGATATTTGGTATGCAGCATCAACATGGGCTCCCATAACGAGGGATTGGATTTCAGGTCTGTCACTCACCTACTTCCTGTTTATCGACTTAGTTAATTTTTTACATTAATGTTCAATAATAGAAAATGTTCGTAATAGTTTTCTCAGCAACTACTAATCACAGCCTCTTGATATTTAGTATGCAGCATCAGCATGAGCTCATAATACGTGGGATTTGAATTCAGGTCTGTGGCTCATATACTTCCTGTTTAACGAAATCCGGCCATTTCTGCATGTCTTTGATCCATTTTTATTACAAAATTTCTTGACTGAAGGGGAAAGATGTGGGTGGGGCTCTTACTCTGGATCTACAGTTGGAAACGTTTGCAAGAAATGCTTGTTGAATGATGAAGAATAAAGTGATAGTAGAGTATTTGAAAGTGCATATTGTAAACACTTCACACGATTCACTAAATTTTTCAAGCAAGTTATAATGAGATGTAGTATGCACTTATGTGTTTACGTGATATTATATGCATACGACACAACCTATATTGGACAAAACAATGTTGGAAGGCTGCCAGTTTTACAAGCACTTTTCAAGCCGTCTTGTGCGTAGTTATAAAATAACTTTTAACATCGTATTAGATTGGCTTATTTGGCTTTATGATTCATTTCCTTTTGACAACGTTACGGTACAACTTGAAAACATTTCTGCTTTCTGCTCACCTGATTTCTTGAGGAGATGTTCATAGTGCTAGTCATTGCTATGAGAGAGAAACAGCTTGCAGTTTAACTTGTATGGTCATACATTTAGTTCCTTTTGGTACAGTTACAAACTCACTGAGTGGTTAGCACGCTTTTAAACTCGTTTACTAATTTTAGTTTCCAGCAGCGAATATTGCTGTCAAACTGAGCGATCTCTACCGACATCTACATCCTCGCACCAAATCTTACATCTCATTTTTTCTTCATTCGTGATTTTTTTATCGCTTTAAACTTTTGAGTTTTGGAAGCGTGTCTATTTAACAACTTTAGTAAGTACATCCACATCCCCAAATATAAAAGGGAAAAATAAGATAAATTTTATTATGACACGTCGCATATTATGTATGCTAATATCTCATTCTAAGCAAGCAGACTTCGTCAAAGTTTAAGTTTGACCGTACTTCTGATATTTGATTTATGAACTGAAAGGAGCTCCTCATTTTGAATAATGTTATCTTTTTTCTATGTTTTGACCTACAGAAAGAAAACTAAAAATAATTGCAGATAGCGAAAAGATGTTGCTTGCTTAAATATTCTGATCATTAGGCTCTACAGAACACATTCTGGATCGCAGTTCTCTGGCGGTCACTTTAAGGATTTGATTTTCTGTCATAAGCAGTCCATCTGGACCACTTATATATTTACCAAGCAATCGTAAGCTCCTGGCAATTTACATTGTGATTTTTTTTTCATGGCTTATGGGCCATGGCATGCACAGGTGCTTAAATGTTGGACATCAATATCGCCTTTAAGATCGCCCTACTGTTACCATCCTATTACAGAGAAGGGGTCGTTTTTTATAAGTACATGTAGATAGAAAATTCGATTCTCCATTGAATGATATTCAGACTCATATTCACATTAAACATCACTACCAGGTGAGCAAATGTTTTAAGACGGTATAAGTATTGAGATACGTAGTCTCTTCTCAGATGACTCTCTTATACTAGACAACACTTGAAGAATAATCTTGATTAGTAAGCCAAAATGGAGTTTGGTATTAAGTATTTCGTTTTTTCTTGTGTCATTCTGTTGGTAGTATCGTCAACACAGGGGACGAGTATTGGAGCTGAGGTAGAAAAGCTAGTACAGTGTTCAACATATGATTTTGAAGAGAAGGTTTTAGATGTAGTGTTGAGAATGAATCTCAAAATGGAAGCTTTAAAAGTGATTGAAAAATCGAGAGATGACACCGCAAATTTAAAAAGAGAAGCTGAAGAAACAATGGAGATAATTACAAGAAAAATGGAAAATCTTATCGATGAAGTGAAAAATCAGACCTTATCCATTACGACCGAATCAAAAAGGGGGTTTGTTAATAGCCGCAAACTGGTGGAGGATTATAATACGAAAGCCGAGAGCAGGTTAGATCATTTGCTTAAGGATACAACAAATAGAACGGAGGATTTGATAGAAAAATCACGGAGTAGGTTGGAACAGGACGAATCAAGACTTAATGAGACAATAAAACATGTAACAGAGACTTCTTCAGAGTTTGTTTCCACAACTAAACAAAAACTTAAGGATGAACAAGGGAGAATTAGTGTTTCTATGAACGCCCTGGGGAACCACTTGGCTGCGGAGATTCAAAACAAATGGAAGGACTTTCTAGCGAAACAAAAAGCTCTTGAGAAAGGTAATATTGTATGATCCTATGTTAGAAAAATATATTGAAATACAGTTTTATAATTAGTAGCTAATTAATGCTTGTTTCTTTAAAAAGTTGCGTTATCCGCTTTTCATGGGTTTCAAAAAGAAATAAATATTTTTTTAGCATCAAAGGTCGCTGCTTTTAGGTTTTGTAAAACAAACAATGAGTCAAACTCAGAAATAAAAGACTGATTCCTAGGCCTAACACAAATTAATAGTTTAAAAATCTAAATAAAAACACTTTTGACAGAAGCAAAGAGGCACCAAATGGGACAAAGAATCAATGCCGAGAGGTTTTATATATTTTAGAGATAAGACCAGCATTTTGTAGGGTTACACTCTTCCTTTTTGTATTGAAACTATTGTTATCTAAGTCACATTTATTCAACTGTTGGCTTGAGGGTCTTTGACGAATCTTTAACGAACAAACACGCTTCAGATTTATGAAATTTTCGCCTAAATTTTGCTATCATTTTGTTTTCTATTCCAGTGCCAAAGATCGAACTAGCATTTCTCGTCTGAAATGTTAGTAAAGGGGCTCCGTTCATCAATAAAACTACTCTATAAAATATTGTTCCGATGCAATAACTTATTGTTACTAACTAGACACTCACATGGGACTCACATTAATGCAGTACACATAGTAAACTTTGATACATGAAACCAGGAAAACCATATATGTCTGTAAAGATAAAAAAATAATAAAACTTACGAAAGACCGGTTGTGCCATCGGTTCTGTCACATTTCTCGATTGGTGCGAGAAATTGGAACTGCGAAATGTCCGCTTGGAACTGAGAAATGTCAACTTGGAACTGAGAAATGTCAGCTTGGAAATGCGAAATGTCAAGTTTGAACTGCGAAGTGTCAACTTGGAAGTGCGAAATTTCAACTTGGAAGTGCGAAATGTCAAGTTGGAACTGCGAAATGTCAACTTGGAACTGAGAAATGTCAACTTGGAAGGGCGAAATGTCAAGTTGGAACTACGAAATGTCAACTTGGAACTGAGAAATGTCAACTTGGAAGTGCGAAATGTCAACTTGGAACTGAGAAATGTCAAGTTGGAGCTGAGGAATGTCAAGTTGGAACTGAGAAATGTCAACTTGGAAGTGCGAAATGTCAAATTGGAACTGCGAAATGTCAACTTGGAACTGACAAATGTCAACTTGGAAGTGCGAAATGTCAAGTTGGAACTGAGAAATGTCAACTTGGAACTGCGAAATTTCAACTTGGAAGTGCGAAATGTCAACTTGGAACTGAGAAATGTCAAGTTGGAGCTGAGGAATGTCAAGTTGGAACTGAGAAATGTCAACTTGGAAGTGCGAAATGTCAAATTAGAACTGCGAAATATCAACTTGGAACTGACCCATGTCAACTTGGAAGTGCGAAATGTCAAGTTGGAACTGAGAAATGTCAACTTGGAACTGAGAAATGTCAACTTGGAAGTGCGAAATGTCAACTTGGAACTGCAAAATGTAAACTTGGAACTGAGAAATGTCAACTTGGAAGTGAGAAATGTTAAGTTGGAACTGAGAAATGTCAACTTGGAATTGAGAAATGTCAACTTGGAACTGAGAAATGTCAATTTGGAATTGCGAAATGTCAAGTTGGAACTGAGAAATGTCAACTTGGAAGTGCGAAATGTCTACTTGGAACTGCGAAATGTCAACTTGGAACTGAGAAATATCAACTTAGAACTGCGAAATGTCAACTTGGAACTGAGAAATGTCAACTTGGAAATGAGAAATTTCTCCGCTTCAATCGAGAAATGTGACAGAACCAATGGCACTACCGGTCTTTCGAAAAAATTTTAGGCAATCACGTCACGTGTATAGATATTTTATAAAATACATCTTCGCATTAATTTACTATTTTTATATTTATTTCTATTTGCAGATCTTTCAATGATAAAAAACAAACAACCTGTCGCCTTCTCTGCCAGCCTTACAAAGACAATCAGTATTTATAAGAATCGTGCTATAAAGTTTGACAAGGTGTGGAATAACGCCCAGAATAGCTACAACCCGAGTACTGGTGTGTTCACTGCTCCCGTGAATGGACGATACTTTTTCACGTGTACACTTGTGGGTCCTACTGGTAGTGGTGCTGTCCGAGGAGTTCTTTATAAGAACGGTCACAGCCAGTCAGTTGTATCATACAGTCGTAATGACCATGACACAGGAAATCTCCACACCGTCCTGACCTTGAACAAAGGTGACAGGGTTGACATTATTAGGGGTCATTATAGATCTAAGGTATACAGCGAATCTGTTCATCATTTCAGTATGTTTACTGGATTCAGAATATAGATATAAAGACATGAAGGAAGACTACTTTATACAATGATAAAAAAATAATCCGTCGATAACTATAAATGAAGTAGTCCGAGATTGCTCTGACGTCCTCCGCATTTTTCCAGCAAGCTGGTCCCACGGCACCAGCTTGCTGGAAAAATGCCGAGGACGTCAGAGCAATCTCGGACTATAAATGAAGAAGGAAACAGAGTGTTCAAATTCTGAATATAATAAATCCGGGACTGTAATGTTATAATGAAATGTGCAGAAAATTATTTTTGCAATAAAGCAAAATGTTATTGCTCTATGCGCAATGTGTGCAGTATCGTGAATTTGTTGTTTTCGTTTTTGTATTATATATTTACGGGAGAGATCAATGTTTTGTCCTTTTAAATAATAAAGTTTACTTACTTACTTATTTATAATCTAAAATCAAATATATTGTTTACTGACCATTGTCGTAATTACCTGGGATAAATTACACCAAGTTTTTACAGATATCAAAGGTTGATAATTTCAAAAGAAGTACTAGAAGTTTGTTGTATACCGAAGAGATGGAAATCTCAATGGCACTGACTTTGTACAAACGTCATGATAGTTTCGTAGCGCAATAACTCTCTCTTTTTTAATTATTGTAATCATTCCAGTACAGCCAACACGCACAAAGATTTATTTCTCTGCAATATGTTATAATATAGTTGTTTTAAAGGCAAAAAGGTCGTCACGACTTGAGTTCGCGTTGTTGATTTACGTTCGGTTTATTTTGTGTTTGTGTTTCTTCGTGCTGTTTTTGTTTGTGTTTATCGGTTTCGTAGTTGCCCTTTTGGACTTATGACACTTGATTGCCCCATTGGTGCTTCTTTGCTTCTTACATTCAAGGTAATCATCTCATATCCGCAATGTCTGTCAAACCACTCATTATTTATGTTTTCACGCTACTTTTTGTGCCATTTCACAATACGGACTGTGCCACTTAAGGGTAAGGGGTAGAATTTTACTCCTCCTAAACCATTCAATGGGTTTTCATTAGACTTTATGATCAGATAAAGATGTGCCCCTTTCCATAGGCGGATCCAGGGGGGGGGGGCTGGGGCCCGGGTCCCCCCTTTTGGCGGAAAAATTTGGTTGAATATATAGGAAATCATTGAAGCGTGACCAAACCGGGCCCCCTCTTAGGCCAGTCAGTGGGCCCCCTCTTTTCAGAATCTCTGGATCCTCCAATTAAGATTTGATTTGATTGATTTTCTTTGTGACCTAGCTACTAAATGGTTGTGACCTAGCTACTAAATGGTAGTTATGTTTTGAGTTTGAGTTGTTTGTCGTTGTACTTTTTGTGTTGTCTGTTTCTTGGTCCTGTTATCGTTTGTGTTTACTGGTTTTTACTTTGCCCTTACGGTCTTATGACCTTCGAAGTCACTTGGTACCTCTGCTTCTTTCAATCACTGCCCTTACGGTCTTATGACATTCGAAGTCATTTGGTACCTCTGCTTCTTTCAATCACTTGCTGAACAACGTCGCTGCATGGTAGCATGTTTGCTGTTTTGTTATATATAATCATGATTTGTGATTTTATGTGCGTGTATGGTTTTGACTTTACCTTTTATGACTTATCACTTTATATTTCCCACTTCTTTGAAGTGGGGAGTTCACGAATTAAGCACACGTGAATAAGAAAAAAATCACGCAGCATTTTATGTGTATACTTATGATCAGTTTAGGAGTTGGACAATACAAATACTTGCTTAATTCACACAAATATTGATTATTGTTATGCCGAATAAAAAAAGTTTTTATATTAATTAAGTAGACTAAAAAGATTTTTCAGCAAAAATTAAAATAAAAAGGGTATAAAACAGATTCCGGGTTATGGTGTATTTGCATATTGCAAAGTGCAACCTCTCATAAGCAGCATTTGAATCAAAACATCAGAAGGTCAAAAGAAAATGAAAGAACACTAAAAATGATAAAAAAAACGTTCATCAGGGAGCCAACCCAGCATCGATGATATCGACCATGTGGGCCCCCCTCAGTGTACTGTATGCTGTACCCCCTTTCGAAAATGTCTTGATCTGCTCCTGTTAGTTATATTAGTCATCCATATCCATAACAAGTCATAACATTTTACAGATCTTTATTTGACAATGTACAAAAACATACAAAAATAATCAAATCAATAAAGGTGATCCGTTGTGAAAATTAGAAAAAAAGGTCTATTTTGTATAATATAGGCACTTGCATTTGATACTGATATCCGAGCGCTCAGATAAACCTCACAAATTCAATAAGTTTAAGTAACATCAAAACATCCTGGTAGTGCCAAAGGCTCAATTACATATAATGAACTAGCTGCATACCAAGTTTTCTTAAATTCGGTTGAGTAGTTTCTGAAGAATCGAACCGAAAATTAAAGCATGTGCCTACTTAAGTGAGGGTAGGCAAAGCTAGAGTAATATGTTCTAACAATTAATTTCGTTGATTAACAGTAAAATATGAGTAAAATTCTAAAAATGATTCTAATAATTTTTTCTTTTCCATTGTTTATATGAGTATAGTGCTGTCAGTCACTTGCTGCGTTGGTTAGATATCTGTACGTCAAACCGCTGTAGCTCACATTGCCAAAGGCCGTGTGGGCTTACGCCACAACTATGAGTCCGACTTCAATGCTGTCTTTTCACTAAACACTCATAGGATTGGTGACTGTTTACATCTCAAATATCCCCAGGAACTTTAGATAAAGGATACAGTTTTAGTTATAAAATAAAAGAGGTCCACTTTTTTTAAGGATTTATATCTCGAAATCGAAACACAATGAAGACTTTGTGCAAATCTCTATGACAAATGTTATGACTTAAACCTTTCAATCGTCAACTTTTCCTTTTTGTATAGCAACATTCCGCCCGCTCCACTTAATGTAGTTTACGTATCACAGATGATTCGGTATTCAGGAATATTGTTATTTCATAGAAAGAGCATTACTTCATACAAGTAATTTGCTAACTACGGGTTACGTAGGTCTCAGGTTGCTCAAGAGTTAAGATTGTATACATCATGTGCCTGTAGAAAAATAAGGAATTTCGATCTCTCAAATAGACACAAATGTTGATTTCCGATTAAAGACATTCGATTGCAATTGCACTGTAGGTAAACTTTGCTACTAGACAGAAAATGGGCTGGGCTTTTAAAATGACCCAATTTATATGACATTTGTAATGAAAAAAAAACCCCAAAACAAACCAAAAATAATCGGAAACAGAATAACTGTCTGGCCGAAAGACGGGGATCAGATTAAGAAATCGTTTTCTTCCTATAATTTATGGAAGGTGAAAGTAATGGGTCCTGAGTAATTTTGCTGAAAATCTTCACGAAAAAATATATCAATAGTAACGAATGGTCAAACTCCGAAAAATATTTCACTAGTAACGGATGGTCAAACTCCAGATCATCCCGTTCTGGATCCGATCCATCACTGAAGACCTTTGTAAGAAATGCTTGTTGAATTGTCTAGAATGTTGTAATTGCGGTATTAAGTAAAAATTCGTGCTTATCTGTCAAAATATATTATATAAATCATAATGGTTCCGATGCAGCGTACTCTTAACCAAAAGAAAAAAAAAAATTCCGAGCTTGTTCGAAATTTAGAAATGTTCAAATTGCTTTGAATTTGAATATACCGGTGATCATAGGTACTTTGCCAGTTTTATGTGCAATTTTCAAACTATCATATGATGAGTCAATTATCAGGTATCTTTTAACATTGCGTTTATCTCCGAAAATAATGTAATTATCAAACTAATTGCACGAGAAATGACCTCGTGTTTTTTAAAATCTGTTTGAATTAAGATATGGAAAATTGGTTGTCTTATTTGGCTTTATGATTCGTTTCGTTTTGGCAGCAGTTCAAATCGAAAACATCTCTGCTTTCTGCTCACCTGATTTCTAAATAAGATGCTCAAAGTGCTTCAAGACAGAAAAAGCTTAATTGCAGTATAACTTGCGTGTAACTCATTGACTAATCTAAATTTGAATAAGTTTAATTTAGGAGTGATTCTGTCTAACTGTAGCGCTTTTCCATGTGTAGCTCACGGTCTTCATCCTCGTACCAGATCTTTTCTTTTTTTTCGTCTTCGACCCTCTTTTTCCTCACTCGTGTTTTAATTCCTCATAACGTTGAGATTTGGAAGCGTGCTTATTTAACATTTCAGCCCACTCCCGCCTCCACATTACGCGACCAAAAAGGGGGGAAATGTAAAACTTTTAGAAGTTGCACATTTTATGGATGCTTGAAGACTTAATCAGAGTTTAAGCATACAACTAGTTCTGATAATTAAACTACAAGTATATCCTATTTTGTCTTTTCATACGAGAGACCTATTCTCGAATATCTATTCTAGATGTATACTTAGATTCACCCTGTTGTCGATTGCAAAACGATTCGTATGTTGCATAATAGGATGTAAAATAGTTCGTCATGGGGATTGATGTTAATGCCAGTTTGTGAATAAATTAGAGTCTGTGTAAAATTCTATCAATGATCAATTTAAAAAAAAATACCGAAAAGTCACCATCCGGTGCATTTTCGCGCCAAATAGCTGTTACTGCAGTTAAATTTCTTATATTCCTGCGCGAACTATTTTTATCTCAGCAGCATAATATACACAAACAGATTGAACTTTTCAAGATATGTTAATTTTTTCTTCATTTTATCGGTTTGGCAACTCTCTACTTACGTATTTATGAACCATGCAAACATTTTGCGATCTAAATGATATAATTTCACGTGTAATTGTTTATTGTTTCAAAATTTATTGTTTGTATTATTGAGTTTTACAGTGTATTTTATATGTATGCTTTGTGCAAGCTTATCAATAGGGGGAAGGTTGGATCCAAAAAAACTAGTTTAACCCCGCCACATTTTATATGTGCCTGTCCTAAGCCAGGAACCTTTGCCAAAGCCTTTGTTAGTCCTTGTCATTCTATGTTAACTGTTTTATGTCAAGAATTGGGTCTTTCGTTGATGATTTAGGGATTGGTTTTGATACTTTTGTATTGTATTATAAGTCTTGGGCCAATGCAAGACGGTAAGCAGTGACCTATGGTCATGTTGAAGACGGTTTGCTGTTTTCCGTTGTGATTTTTTGAATTGCTGTTTATTTATGTTTGCTGTGTCGCGTACACTTATTCCACATCTCAATATCGTCTATTGAACTCGTGATGTTATTTTATGAAAACAAGATGGCTGGATCGATTCGTTTTTCGTTCCATGTGCATGTACACAACCTGTTTGAGAGACATTAGTAATACTTTGACTTGAGGCTCAGCGAGATAATCTAACTCACCGGGTATAAGCGTTACCGCGGGAGAGTCGCTAAAACGTAGGGGAGAGTCGCTTTGAACGTAGGGGAGAGTCGATATTTGACCTAGATCGGAGCACACCAGGTATGTAAACGATAAAATCATCTATTTTCATTGATCAAATGTTGCAAATAAATATTGCACGGAACATTAGAACTATTTAAGAATGTGTACACGCTAAAAGTACCTCCAAGAACCTTCCATTTCATACCAAACACCTCAAACTTTTCCAGACGGTCAGTGTAAATTTGGTGACATTGCATCTTAAAATCTGATTTTCTCCACAATAAATACATTATATGACAATCGCATGCACTCGATACATGCACAAGATTGATATCTAGAAGAGATACTTCACCGTTACCCTTTACAAAGTCATAATAAAATTCAATTCGTTTATTTTTCAACAACAACGTAAGTGCCGTAGGGGAGAGTCGACTCTATTTGTCTTGAACGTAGGGGAGAGTCGATTTGGATTGTTGTGAACATAGCAGAGAGTTGCATTTTTTGCTTTAAATCAACAAAAATATCAAAGGATTATGTTACGGTTTTACTGTACGTGTTGTCAGATGTTAAAATACATGCATTATCAATGTTAACAGCATATATGTAGGTCTAATAGCAAGGGCTCCACCACTTCTAGCCCCTTGCTCAATTTTCGGCACCTAGTCCTTCATGCATTATAACGCCCTCTTTGATCCCTATCCCCCGAAGCAGATAGACGGACTTTGATTTATAAGCTTCTCCTACTTTCTTATCTGATTCCGGGCTGAGATTGCGATCTCCCTGTTCACCTCTCAGTTGAGACTTCATCTATCTGTGCATCCGTTAGACTTTTTGTTTGTTAATTCGTCTAACAAAGTTTAACCTGTTTTTATTCTATTTTATTTCAGCTTATACATATATGATCATATATGTGACGGCCCTAAGGTGACGGCGAAATGGAATTTGGTAAATTACAATCACTAGTACATGAGGAGCTTAAAAACTTCCCGTCTTCTGTTCCGGTCGGATTTCCCAACAGTTGTTTGGTGGTCACTGTATTCTGTATAAGGACTTGATAATGGTGATGTGGATGGTGGACATCATAAAGTGAAAAGGACTATACTTGATTGTTGTTATTTGGTGTTCCATTTTAAGTGACTGATTAAACTTCCAAAATATTTGTGTAATTGATGCATAAAAAAATGTTTTATATGTATAACTTCATTTTTTTTTACTTCTTAAATTCGTAGAATTGAATAGAAATGGCAAACTGAGGACAGTTCAAAACATTTACCTGTGCTTGATTTATACATTGAATGCAATATTTTTTAGTTTTATTGGTGTGTAAAAGCGTGGACCTAAGCACATTTTTAATGAAGCGCGGTAGTGTCTTTATAAATTAGAATGTAATTATTAATCTATAATTACATTCTAATTTATAACGACTATTTCGATTGGTTAATAATGCACTTTTATTTCTCGATAAAACTCACTAGCACGTGCTACCTAATAACAACGACTTGCGCGGAGCAATTTTAAAAAAGTTAAACCATGCATTTCGTGCAATTTTCTGTGCAAACATTTCATTTATTTTATCGGAATGTAATTATATACATTGAATGCAATATTTCTGATTTTTATTGGTGTGTAAAAGCGTGGACCTTTGCGCACATTTTCAACATGAAGCGCTACCGCGCTTCATTAGAAATGTGCTTAGGTCCTTTTACACACCAATAAAACTCAAAAATATTGCATTCAATGTATAAAATATAATTCAAATTCTGCTCGAAATCAAAATAATTTGACCATCATTTTGTACTTAACAACTGTGCAAAGTATTACCAAATATTTTTTTTTCAAACACGTAAAAGATTATCATATGGAAACCTCGAAAGACAGACAGGACAAACTGGCATGATTCACTACAAAGGTAGGGAATAATGTATGGAGACTTGTTTGTTCATACTATGGTGCATACATGTATAAAATTTTATGATGATCTCATAGTTTTTACTTTGAAAACAATTTTAACTAGAAGGCCGTAAGTCTGATTTAGGACTGATGGACGGACAAACAGTTTAGGACCCTATATATGAACCTCTCCTTTCGTAGGTGGGGCATACAATTACTACATTTACTCATTACTGAACAAGAGGCTAAAAGAAGCCTGAATCGATCACCTGGACTTAAAGGTCTCATTATATGAGCTTTTATCCTAATAAGGGTCCATTGAAATGGGACTTTTGAAAAGCTAAATAAGATGAAAGTTAAAGCAGGTTTTGCAATACGTGTGAACCTCTAGGGAAAAAAACATAAAACACGCTTTTCTTGAACTTAACCCTATATTACACGCCAGACAGTCGGTTAATTGAGGAAAAAGTCTGTTGATTTACCTGTATATGCAGTTAAATGGGAAATGAGTCTGTTGATGGAGTCGGTAATAGGTCTGTTGAGAGTAAAATTGAAATTGAATTCACAAATTCTCTTGAAAACGTCTATTTTTTACATGAAATAAGTATCCAATCAAAAAACAAAAAGTGTAGGACAAAATGATATTTATTTCAGCATAATTTCCAATTATTTCACAGACAGAAAGCCATCACAGTTTGTAACAAAACGAATAGGCGCAGAGACAGTAGCAGTAGTATTAAGGACTAAAAAACATGTTTTCACCAAAAATCGATTAGTCTCTTAGAAAAAAATCACACATTTGGTACCAAAATGTGCGGTTAGTTATTAGCTAAATTATTGGTTATTAAAATTTTAACATATAAATATTTTAGATATGGTTAATCGTCCTTTTATTAAAAATTTGACGGTTAAAGTCTGTTGATCTGTGGTTAATGTCTTTTTTGTCAGTTGATGCGCCAATTAACCAGTATAAAACGGTAATATAATGGTATACTGAGCATTAAGGAGGTGATGAAATGATGATACTTCAAACGTTAGATACGTCTAATGTCTTTATAAGGCAAAGAAGTCAAATCGCATTTTCAATTGGGTGTTAAAAAGGAAGAAATGAGTAGAATCATCTGAAAATGACACGAAAGTCTGCGATTTGTTTCATTCTCGATTTCACTTTGTGTCCGTATGTCAGTCCGTCACAAAGTTTATGGAAGCAACTGATCTGTAACTTTTGAGCATAATTTAGAAATAGTTTGCGAGTAGTATACATGTATCCTGTTGACGTGCATACAATAATTTTTTGTCCCGTTTTGTGGAGGTAATTTGTACTGAGCAACTTGCTAAAAAAACATCTAATCATCATGTCTTCGTCATATTGTTGTTGTGTCTTCTTTGAAACTGTCCACCATTTTGGTAGTTAAGGGGAATGTACCTTTTAAATAGTGATATTTATGCCAATGAACCCGCTATTATATATTTTAGATAAAGTTGAATTGGTCATAACGAGCTAATTTACCACATTTTACCTGTCTTGCTTTTCCACAGGTTTTTACTCTTAAATAAAGTGTAATGCTTACCTATTAATAAATCAGAAAAAAAAATTCCTGCAAAATTTATAACTTCTATTATCTTTAAAACGATTTAGGGAAGCTAAATTCTTTGTTTCGCCTGCGACTTTAGTCGCTAAAGGCAAGAGAAGTTCTTTCTGTCGTCGGCGACGGTGTAAATTTATTGTGTGGCTTTTGCGGAAAATTAATTACTAGACAAGTATTATAGCTTGGTATCTGATATTTGGTAAAGTATACAGACAGTCGGGGTAATGGTCTACGCAACTAACTCCATGCCGTTTGCCATTTTCATGGTTCATTGACTCTGTCAACTTCGATTTTTTTCGGGCCAAAAAACCGGATACCTCTTTGCCAGGCTTTTGAGAAACTAAATTAAGTGAAAAGTATAGTAGCTAGGCATTTAATATTTATAGACAGTTAGGGATGTTGTCTACGCAACTAATTCCATTTGAAACTGACCACATTTTCGTAGTACAGCGGATCTGCAGACTTTTTGGAACCATAAAACTCTTTGTAAGACGTTTGGAAAATGTATCAAGTGAGAAGTTTAATAGCTATGCATCTGCAATCTGCTATATTGACACTCCCGGGTTATGGTATATGCAACTGAAACCATGTCTTATGTTTCCTGGTTGTGCAAATCAAGATAACTCTTAGATAATTTATGGGACCAAAAATGATTGAAAATGAAATAAGCGAAAAACATCTAGGTATATGTTATCTGTATTCACATACTTGGGGTTATGGTGTACGCAACTGACACCATGTCATGTGACGACGATACTGACCTTACGACTCTGACACCATGTCAAATGACCACGACACCATTGCCAGTTGATGTTTTGTGTGTTTCTTGTTTGTTCGCTCTTTTGGATGCTTGGCTTCAGAATGCGCCATTGGTGCCTCTTTGCTTTTATATATATATATATAATATAATAGCTAGTTATCCAATATTTGGAGGCAGACCATTTTAGTCTACACAACTACAACCATGTAATGTGACTTTGACCCCAATTTCATAATTGAATGTCTTTTGTGACATTGTGTATAGGAGTACGAAATGACCCTATGACAAACAATGTACTTATCTGAGAGAATGAAATCACACTATGAGCCGATCATGTCTTTCATAAGACCTTCTTAAGAAAAGATAACAAACATAAAATTATGTAAAAAATTACGAATTATCGAAATTTATTAAAAACAAGTTGTATTCATATATTCTTTTGATGAATAATCTCCTTTATAATGTTTTTGACCACACCATATATAGCGAATGCTGACTAATTGATTAATATATTTACTCTCAACAGACCGATCAACAGATTGAGTTTTCATTAACCGACTCATCAACAGACTGTGTTTGAACTAAAATATGATTTATAGCACAAAAACTTAAAATTGAGCACAATGGTTTTTCATATAAATAAAATAGAACATATCCGATGTAATGCATCTGCTGGTGCAACAAGAAAAACGTTATTTTGATATTTATTAGGATTTTGCATGGTTTTGTTTACATTTTTGAATGCTAAAATGTTAATGAAATATATACTGAGTAAAACGCCTTTTCATTTTATAGCTTATTAAATTGGTGTTTATACAAACTTTTAACATTTTTAATTAAAGTATTCTTTTTCATTTTGTTAGAAATAAATGGTTTTGCTAATTGATTTACCATATTAGTGAAAATATGTATTATTTACTAACCTTACGATGTTTTTCTCGATACTTCCATATCAACAGACTCGAATCGACTCCATCAACAGACTCATTTCCCATTTAACTGCATATACAGGTATATCAACAGACTTTTTCCTCGATTAACCGACTGTCTGGCGTGTATTAGGGGTCATCTGACACGATCGAACCAATGCAGACCTTTGCGGAGCTCAATGAGCTGAAGATTGAAGCAAGCGACATGTTTTCTCTATCTGCAATATATTTTATTCTGTAGGGCAAAAATGTGAAAATCCGCTATTTTTTTCCTTTAAAAAAGCATAACCTTTATAAGAAGTCATTTGGCATCTTTGACCAAAGAGA
Organism: Arcuatula senhousia; assembly: GCA_963971305.1. Taxonomy (NCBI): domain Eukaryota; kingdom Metazoa; phylum Mollusca; class Bivalvia; order Mytilida; family Mytilidae; genus Arcuatula; species Arcuatula senhousia. The sequence goes on from OZ020305.1 coordinate 1,662,089, forward strand.
GACTTTTGTAGATCTGATGAGACTGAAGAAGGTAGGTTGCATCAGAATATTTCTATATCTTATACTTTTTTTATTTACAAGCCAAAACAGTAGCTTGACTCTCCGAGTCTATTTTTAGCAACGGCGGCCATGTGTTTTCGATGGATCAAAAATCAGAACTAAAATTTTGTGCAGCAGGACACCCAAAGAACCAATCATACCAAGTTTCATTTAATTCTGTTCAGAAGTTTCATATTTTTTTAAATGTAAACTGACGACGACCGACGCCGACCAATTGATAGTGACAGGTCGCAAGGGGGTCTACATATGACTATTTCAGTACTGGATTTGAATTATATGCATTTTATTTAGACCATAGTCCAATTGCAGAACAGCAAACAGCGCCTATTGGCCTCGTTGAAGGCGACTGCCGGTTGTCCATTGTTTTTTTTATTGTCGCTTGTTATGTGAGCAGAGTCACGTACACTTATTCCACATCTCATTTTTTTCTATCTTGTGGTTCCAGGTGACATAAAAAAGTGTTCCTACAATTCTGTCTCAAAACTGAACACTGACGAACGACATTAAATAAATTAATTTATAATTGTATGATTTTAATAAGATTTAAACATTTTCGGTACAAAGACACTACTCATCAAACATCATAAGTCTTTTTGACGGTAGAATTTTTATTTCATCTTTTCTATGGCTTTGTCGAACTGGTAATCCAACTGGAAGGTTCAATCGGCTTAGATATACATGTACTTCTTCAACTTCACAGCTTTAATCTACCTAATCAAACGAATTATTTCTGAAAAATATGAAAATCATTACCATTAATATTATAATTAAGTCTTGGAAAAAACCATAATGATTTCATATGCTCAAATAAGTTCATAATACAGGTTATAATATTTTTCAAGGTTTTGCAACGTACTTATCCGTTTATCTTGGGATCAGGATCAATGAGGGCGTTATCTATTGCATGAACGAGTAGGTGATGGAAGTTTTGGCAAGGGTTAGGAAGTGATGGGAGTCTTTGATATTAGACCTAAACGTGTGCTGTTAACGTTGATAATGTAGGTTCTATAGTATCAACGCGTACAATAAAACATAGCATATTTTTTTCAAGATTTTGCACCGTTTGTTGTTATAAATTTTAATTGAAAGCAAATATAGTGCAACTCTCTTCTATGTTCACAACAATCCAAACTGACTCTCCCCTACGTTCAAGACAAATCGAATCGACTCTCCCCTACGGCACTTACGTTTTTGTTGAAAAAATAACGAATAAAATTTAATTATGACTTTATAAAGGGTAACGGTGAAGTATCTCTTCTAGATATCAATCTTGTGCATGTATCGAGTGCATGCGATTGTCATATAATGTATTTATTGTGGAGAAAATAAGATTTTAAGATGCAATGTCACCAAATTTACACTGACCGTCCGGAAAAGTTCGAGGTGTTTGGTATGAAATGAAAAGTTTTGGGAGGCAATTTTAGCGTGTACACATTCTTAAATAGTTCTAATGTTCCGTGCAATATTTATTTGCAACATTTGATCAATGAAAATAGATGATTTTATCGTTTACATACCTGGTGTGCTCCGATCTAGGTCAAATATCGACTCTCCCCTACGTTCAAAGCGACTCTCCCCTACGTTTTAGCGACTCTCCCGCGGTAACGCTTATACCCGGTGTAACTACTAAATATTTCTGTTGTCCGGAATACCCTACCCTATGAACAGGCCACGTTGTTTAGCTCAAAGTAATTAAGGGTACAGATGTGTGGCCCAGAAGTTTTATACCCACCCTATTCATATATTGACCTGTTTAAAAAAGACAACCATTCATATATTTTTTTAATGCATTTGAAATTACACAGAATATACTTAAACTTTACATGTTTTGTAGATTTTTTTATTAAAATCAAAGTTTGAATGGTAAAAGTTATCGTTAAGGTTACAAGGAGGCAAAATGTGGATGCTCAGTCAGTCTTTTCCTATAGATGTATGACATTTGTACACCTTATCATATATACAACATTGAAATTTCCAACCTTTTAAAGTAGACCCTTTTGGGCCGCACATATGTACCTGTTGATAATTGAAGTTAACCCCCCCGTGCTACAGACAGTTAAAATTTCTCAAAACTAACATTTTAGCAACGACTCATTGAACGAGGATTATTTTTAGTCCAGATCCACAGAGTCGTAGGGAGCCAAACGTCAAAAATTATAAAAGGCTTTCAAGACCCTTTTGAGCTTAGCTGGGTGGCCAGTCCTATCAACATTTTGTCAGTTTGCAATGCCAAAAACCAGTAGTAGGTGCACCTAATGATACTAAGCAATCGTATGCTTCGAAATTAACTGTAACCTGTTTTTCCAGACGAATGACCACATACAAAAGAATCATTCAATTCCCTTATTGTTTTATAACTTGAAAGTGCCATAAAAATTGTTCAAATGATGCTTATAACAATGAATGAATACCTTCATCCTTATCTTTCATTCTAGTACGTATTACTATGATGCTAAATGCATTATGCATGTTTCAGGAGCCTATCTGTGACATATATGTAACTAGAGTACCAATGGATATGGTTTTAACCATATCCCTTCTTGTATATGTAGTAGAGGGGCTTTTTACTGTAGATAATATCTACAGTAAAAATTAAGCCCCTCCCCTTTGTACCAAGGGGATCACTTTGTAAAAAGATAAAAATGACAAAGTTTTTAACACCAGTAATTTCTTGCTTGTAAAATATTCTATACAACAGTCACATGTTAAGCTGCATAGCCATACAAAAATAAGTACCAGGTGAGCAAACATGTTACAAAGCAGTATAAATATTGAGATACGCGGAGTTTCTTCTCATATGACTCTCTTATATACCGGACAAAACTTTAAACATATCATCACTGTAAGCCAAAATGGAGTTTGGTTTAAAGTTTTTCGGTTATTCTTGTGTTATTTTGCTCGTTGTCTCGTCATCACTAGCCACGAGTATTGGAGAAGAAGTGGAAAAGTTAGTACAATGTTCAAAATATGACTTTAGGGAAAAGGTTTTAGATATAATGATGAGAATGAATCTAAAAGTGGAAGCATTCGACACGCTAATGAAGAATTGTGAAACGGAGTTTAAAACGGGATTGGAAAATATTGAAGCGAAAATGGAACTTTTTATACAAGGGAGGATTAATGATTCTATGAATTCCCTGGTGAAAGACAAATTGAAGGACTTACTGGTGAATCGAAACGCTCTGGAAGCAGGTAATATTTTGTATGATCCGTTAGGACATAAGTTACAAAAACAGATGTGTGAGCATCTTAAACGTTGCCTTGTCCTTTTCAGATGCAGTTATGAAATTTTGGTAAAACTTTGTTGTAAATTTCTTTTCTATTCCAATGCCAAAAAAAAAATGAAATAGGATTGATATTTTGAAATGGGAAAATATCCAGCTCAAGGGGTTCCATACATCAATGAAACTACTCTATAAAATATTTCTCCAATGCATTGACTTTTTATAATAACAAATCGCTCACAAGGAAAACCATATATAATGTATGTTTGTAAAGATCATGAAAAAAATATAAACAGTTTTCGTATTTAGGCAACCACTTCGCACATGCAAAAGGAAACAACTCATATAAAAGGTGTCGTATAACAACATATTGTATACAGACACCACTTAATAAAGTACATCTTCACATAGATTTACTGTTTTCTATTTGCAGATCTTTCTTTTATAAAAAACGATCACCCTGTTGCCTTCTCTGCCAGCCTAACAAAGACAACCAGCGTTAGAGCAAATCATGCTATAAAGTTTGACAAGGTGTGGACCAACATACAGAACGGTTACGATCCCAGTACTGGTGTATTCACTGCTCCCGTGGACGGGCTCTACTACCTTATATGTACACTTGTTAGTAGTGGTGGTTCGTTCTCAGGAGTTCTTTATAAGAACGGTAACAGCCAGTCAGTTGTGTCATATAGTTTAAGATCCCTTGACACAGGAAATCTCCACACCGTCCTAACATTGAACAAAGGTGACAGGGTAGACATTAGGAGGACTCGTCATAACGGGGACACAGTATACAGCGAATTTGCTGACTATTTCAGTATGTTCACTGGGTTTAAAATATAGATATAAGAACAATAAGGAGGAAATGCTTAATAAAATGATAAAACGAAAAGAACAAATATAAAGTCCGTGATATAAGAGAGTGTTAATTCTGAACATATATAAACGGGCAAAATGTTCTCAATAAAATCTGTTGAAAATTATTATTTTTAAAATAAAATATTTATTATATCTACAATATTTATGTGTGTTATTTGTAGTTCTATCAGTGTACCGTGAATTTGTACTTTTTGTTTTTGTTATGCATTTTAAATGGTGGGCCAATGTTTTTTTTTTAAACTGAATAAAAGTGTGGACTCTAATGCATATTGCCTAGCAAGCCGTTATGGACACAAAAAGCAAAGGTCTGCTTTAGTACAGTCTGTGGTTGTGTTGTGTACATGAATTGCGTTAGATGCAATTTTAAGGGTCATCAGGACGGTGTGAACTTTGTTGAAAAAAATCTTAGTATATGTACAGCTTAGACGACATATCATTATGACTTATAAATTATAGTAGGACCTAGATATGGACACTCCTTACTATATTGATGCACTTTTTTAAATTGAAGATAGCGTAGTTTGGTACAGTTTTCCCCGTTTAAAATGGTTTTTGAAAAAGGACAAAATTTTCCTATTGTACTTCTCGATTCACTTGTTTGTGAATTATAATTAGATGTCGCATGAGATTTGAGGCTACGTGCAAGGTTGTAAGTCATATTAGCCTAAAATTGACAGTGCTAAAAACCGAAAAAAAAAAATTACAGAACTAACCATGAAATAACATAAAAAAGGCTTTATTATATCTAGGTCCTGCTAATATAGGGAACATGATGGTAATTGCTTCCCCTTTATAATCAAACAACTATTTCCAGTCTTTCAACCTTTCCATGAAGAGTGTTTGATGTAAATAAAATTAAATCTATATGGTGTAACCTTTTTCCCATTGAATAAGTGGTGTCAAATCATATGTTGACCGCCTTTTGAGAGAGCTGTTGAATGCCGAGTTCAGCTGGCGGATGTTTACATTCAATTTTCTCCGGTGTTAATGGAAATTTCATCCTTGTTTGAAAAATCACCAAAAAAAATTATCCATCATGTGGAAAATTTTATTCTTATTTTATTAAACTACATCCATTTAAAAACTTGAAAACATACATTGATATTCCAGTGTTGATATTATAATCCAATCACAGTCCAGCAAAGTTTTAATATCTAGCTTCAAGCTCTGTCACAGTCTGACTTCCGGTTGCGCAATACTTAATTCCTGTTATGTTACCTATACTGTTAGGCCTGCATGATATTTGTTCGCGAAACACTTTTTTCTTGTACTTTAATCTGTTTTTAAGAATAACGAAAAGTTTTCAAATCTTTGTACCTCTTTTTTAACTTCCTGTGGTGATTTAAGAATGTCTACTGTTCGGCTGCGGCCAACGATGAAAATCCTACAAAATAAAACAACACACAATGTCTAAATAAGCAAAATTTTAGGCAATGTTTTCTATTCTTATCTTTTTAGTAGGAAAGATACATAGTATTGCTACTTATTTTCCACATTGAGCAGTTGAATGGGGATTTATTCTAAACAGAGAAAAGGAATGAAAATTGTGTACCTAGAAAATTGGCCGTCTAAAATATTTTTAACTGCCACGTCGCAAAATGTAAATAAAGAAAAATGAACATAAATATTTCAACACGTTATACAGAATTTGATAGAAATTTACCTGCGTATGAGCAAGAATGCTTTATAAACCATAGTTGAAGCCTATCATTGATCCATAATTTTTCTTCCCTCTTATGCATTCATGGCGCAAATGTTGATTCTGGTGCTAAGTCCATAGCTGTTGAAAAAAATAATGAAATCAATGAAAGGTTTGTTCAGCTTTTGTGAGTAGGGCTTTACTAAATGACTTATTCAGTAAGTACGGCAAGTAATTTAGATAAGAAGAGACACACAGAAGACAAATAATGTGACTGCGGCATAAAATTCCATTGAAATCAATGTATTTTTCAAAATGTGTTTTATTTGAGCCCAAAAACAGAAATTCTAAGTGATGGTGTGACTCTGGACTTCAATTAGACTTGATATGAATAAATAAGACCAAAACAAGTGGATATAAAAAGCTTGAGTTAAGAAAACACAGAAACATAATTTTGGCTATACTGTTAGGCCTGCATGATATTTGTTCGCGAAACACTTTTTTCTTGTACTTTAATCTGTTTTTAAGAATAACGAAAAGTTTTCAAATCTTTGTACCTCTTTTTTAACTTCCTGTGGTGATTTAAGAATGTCTACTGTTCGGCTGCGGCCAACGATGAAAATCCTACAAAATAAAACAACACACAATGTCTAAATAAGCAAAATTTTAGGCAATGTTTTCTATTCTTATCTTTTTAGTAGGAAAGATACATAGTATTGCTACTTATTTTCCACATTGAGCAGTTGAATGGGGATTTATTCTAAACAGAGAAAAGGAATGAAAATTGTGTACCTAGAAAATTGGCCGTCTAAAATATTTTTAACTGCCACGTCGCAAAATGTAAATAAAGAAAAATGAACATAAATATTTCAACACGTTATACAGAATTTGATAGAAATTTACCTGCGTATGAGCAAGAATGCTTTATAAACCATAGTTGAAGCCTATCATTGATCCATAATTTTTCTTCCCTCTTATGCATTCATGGCGCAAATGTTGATTCTGGTGCTAAGTCCATAGCTGTTGAAAAAAATAATGAAATCAATGAAAGGTTTGTTCAGCTTTTGTGAGTAGGGCTTTACTAAATGACTTATTCAGTAAGTACGGCAAGTAATTTAGATAAGAAGAGACACACAGAAGACAAATAATGTGACTGCGGCATAAAATTCCATTGAAATCAATGTATTTTTCAAAATGTGTTTTATTTGAGCCCAAAAACAGAAATTCTAAGTGATGGTGTGACTCTGGACTTCAATTAGACTTGATATGAATAAATAAGACCAAAACAAGTGGATATAAAAAGCTTGAGTTAAGAAAACACAGAAACATAATTTTGGCTATACTGTTAGGCCTGCATGATATTTGTTCGCGAAACACTTTTTTCTTGTACTTTAATCTGTTTTTAAGAATAACGAAAAGTTTTCAAATCTTTGTACCTCTTTTTTAACTTCCTGTGGTGATTTAAGAATGTCTACTGTTCGGCTGCGGCCAACGATGAAAATCCTACAAAATAAAACAACACACAATGTCTAAATAAGCAAAATTTTAGGCAATGTTTTCTATTCTTATCTTTTTAGTAGGAAAGATACATAGTATTGCTACTTATTTTCCACATTGAGCAGTTGAATGGGGATTTATTCTAAACAGAGAAAAGGAATGAAAATTGTGTACCTAGAAAATTGGCCGTCTAAAATATTTTTAACTGCCACGTCGCAAAATGTAAATAAAGAAAAATGAACATAAATATTTCAACACGTTATACAGAATTTGATAGAAATTTACCTGCGTATGAGCAAGAATGCTTTATAAACCATAGTTGAAGCCTATCATTGATCCATAATTTTTCTTCCCTCTTATGCATTCATGGCGCAAATGTTGATTCTGGTGCTAAGTCCATAGCTGTTGAAAAAAATAATGAAATCAATGAAAGGTTTGTTCAGCTTTTGTGAGTAGGGCTTTACTAAATGACTTATTCAGTAAGTACGGCAAGTAATTTAGATAAGAAGAGACACACAGAAGACAAATAATGTGACTGCGGCATAAAATTCCATTGAAATCAATGTATTTTTCAAAATGTGTTTTATTTGAGCCCAAAAACAGAAATTCTAAGTGATGGTGTGACTCTGGACTTCAATTAGACTTGATATGAATAAATAAGACCAAAACAAGTGGATATAAAAAGCTTGAGTTAAGAAAACACAGAAACATAATTTTGGCTATACTGTTAGGCCTGCATGATATTTGTTCGCGAAACACTTTTTTCTTGTACTTTAATCTGTTTTTAAGAATAACGAAAAGTTTTCAAATCTTTGTACCTCTTTTTTAACTTCCTGTGGTGATTTAAGAATGTCTACTGTTCGGCTGCGGCCAACGATGAAAATCCTACAAAATAAAACAACACACAATGTCTAAATAAGCAAAATTTTAGGCAATGTTTTCTATTCTTATCTTTTTAGTAGGAAAGATACATAGTATTGCTACTTATTTTCCACATTGAGCAGTTGAATGGGGATTTATTCTAAACAGAGAAAAGGAATGAAAATTGTGTACCTAGAAAATTGGCCGTCTAAAATATTTTTAACTGCCACGTCGCAAAATGTAAATAAAGAAAAATGAACATAAATATTTCAACACGTTATACAGAATTTGATAGAAATTTACCTGCGTATGAGCAAGAATGCTTTATAAACCATAGTTGAAGCCTATCATTGATCCATAATTTTTCTTCCCTCTTATGCATTCATGGCGCAAATGTTGATTCTGGTGCTAAGTCCATAGCTGTTGAAAAAAATAATGAAATCAATGAAAGGTTTGTTCAGCTTTTGTGAGTAGGGCTTTACTAAATGACTTATTCAGTAAGTACGGCAAGTAATTTAGATAAGAAGAGACACACAGAAGACAAATAATGTGACTGCGGCATAAAATTCCATTGAAATCAATGTATTTTTCAAAATGTGTTTTATTTGAGCCCAAAAACAGAAATTCTAAGTGATGGTGTGACTCTGGACTTCAATTAGACTTGATATGAATAAATAAGACCAAAACAAGTGGATATAAAAAGCTTGAGTTAAGAAAACACAGAAACATAATTTTGGCTATACTGTTAGGCCTGCATGATATTTGTTCGCGAAACACTTTTTTCTTGTACTTTAATCTGTTTTTAAGAATAACGAAAAGTTTTCAAATCTTTGTACCTCTTTTTTAACTTCCTGTGGTGATTTAAGAATGTCTACTGTTCGGCTGCGGCCAACGATGAAAATCCTACAAAATAAAACAACACACAATGTCTAAATAAGCAAAATTTTAGGCAATGTTTTCTATTCTTATCTTTTTAGTAGGAAAGATACATAGTATTGCTACTTATTTTCCACATTGAGCAGTTGAATGGGGATTTATTCTAAACAGAGAAAAGGAATGAAAATTGTGTACCTAGAAAATTGGCCGTCTAAAATATTTTTAACTGCCACGTCGCAAAATGTAAATAAAGAAAAATGAACATAAATATTTCAACACGTTATACAGAATTTGATAGAAATTTACCTGCGTATGAGCAAGAATGCTTTATAAACCATAGTTGAAGCCTATCATTGATCCATAATTTTTCTTCCCTCTTATGCATTCATGGCGCAAATGTTGATTCTGGTGCTAAGTCCATAGCTGTTGAAAAAAATAATGAAATCAATGAAAGGTTTGTTCAGCTTTTGTGAGTAGGGCTTTACTAAATGACTTATTCAGTAAGTACGGCAAGTAATTTAGATAAGAAGAGACACACAGAAGACAAATAATGTGACTGCGGCATAAAATTCCATTGAAATCAATGTATTTTTCAAAATGTGTTTTATTTGAGCCCAAAAACAGAAATTCTAAGTGATGGTGTGACTCTGGACTTCAATTAGACTTGATATGAATAAATAAGACCAAAACAAGTGGATATAAAAAGCTTGAGTTAAGAAAACACAGAAACATAATTTTGGCTATACTGTTAGGCCTGCATGATATTTGTTCGCGAAACACTTTTTTCTTGTACTTTAATCTGTTTTTAAGAATAACGAAAAGTTTTCAAATCTTTGTACCTCTTTTTTAACTTCCTGTGGTGATTTAAGAATGTCTACTGTTCGGCTGCGGCCAACGATGAAAATCCTACAAAATAAAACAACACACAATGTCTAAATAAGCAAAATTTTAGGCAATGTTTTCTATTCTTATCTTTTTAGTAGGAAAGATACATAGTATTGCTACTTATTTTCCACATTGAGCAGTTGAATGGGGATTTATTCTAAACAGAGAAAAGGAATGAAAATTGTGTACCTAGAAAATTGGCCGTCTAAAATATTTTTAACTGCCACGTCGCAAAATGTAAATAAAGAAAAATGAACATAAATATTTCAACACGTTATACAGAATTTGATAGAAATTTACCTGCGTATGAGCAAGAATGCTTTATAAACCATAGTTGAAGCCTATCATTGATCCATAATTTTTCTTCCCTCTTATGCATTCATGGCGCAAATGTTGATTCTGGTGCTAAGTCCATAGCTGTTGAAAAAAATAATGAAATCAATGAAAGGTTTGTTCAGCTTTTGTGAGTAGGGCTTTACTAAATGACTTATTCAGTAAGTACGGCAAGTAATTTAGATAAGAAGAGACACACAGAAGACAAATAATGTGACTGCGGCATAAAATTCCATTGAAATCAATGTATTTTTCAAAATGTGTTTTATTTGAGCCCAAAAACAGAAATTCTAAGTGATGGTGTGACTCTGGACTTCAATTAGACTTGATATGAATAAATAAGACCAAAACAAGTGGATATAAAAAGCTTGAGTTAAGAAAACACAGAAACATAATTTTGGCTATACTGTTAGGCCTGCATGATATTTGTTCGCGAAACACTTTTTTCTTGTACTTTAATCTGTTTTTAAGAATAACGAAAAGTTTTCAAATCTTTGTACCTCTTTTTTAACTTCCTGTGGTGATTTAAGAATGTCTACTGTTCGGCTGCGGCCAACGATGAAAATCCTACAAAATAAAACAACACACAATGTCTAAATAAGCAAAATTTTAGGCAATGTTTTCTATTCTTATCTTTTTAGTAGGAAAGATACATAGTATTGCTACTTATTTTCCACATTGAGCAGTTGAATGGGGATTTATTCTAAACAGAGAAAAGGAATGAAAATTGTGTACCTAGAAAATTGGCCGTCTAAAATATTTTTAACTGCCACGTCGCAAAATGTAAATAAAGAAAAATGAACATAAATATTTCAACACGTTATACAGAATTTGATAGAAATTTACCTGCGTATGAGCAAGAATGCTTTATAAACCATAGTTGAAGCCTATCATTGATCCATAATTTTTCTTCCCTCTTATGCATTCATGGCGCAAATGTTGATTCTGGTGCTAAGTCCATAGCTGTTGAAAAAAATAATGAAATCAATGAAAGGTTTGTTCAGCTTTTGTGAGTAGGGCTTTACTAAATGACTTATTCAGTAAGTACGGCAAGTAATTTAGATAAGAAGAGACACACAGAAGACAAATAATGTGACTGCGGCATAAAATTCCATTGAAATCAATGTATTTTTCAAAATGTGTTTTATTTGAGCCCAAAAACAGAAATTCTAAGTGATGGTGTGACTCTGGACTTCAATTAGACTTGATATGAATAAATAAGACCAAAACAAGTGGATATAAAAAGCTTGAGTTAAGAAAACACAGAAACATAATTTTGGCTATACTGTTAGGCCTGCATGATATTTGTTCGCGAAACACTTTTTTCTTGTACTTTAATCTGTTTTTAAGAATAACGAAAAGTTTTCAAATCTTTGTACCTCTTTTTTAACTTCCTGTGGTGATTTAAGAATGTCTACTGTTCGGCTGCGGCCAACGATGAAAATCCTACAAAATAAAACAACACACAATGTCTAAATAAGCAAAATTTTAGGCAATGTTTTCTATTCTTATCTTTTTAGTAGGAAAGATACATAGTATTGCTACTTATTTTCCACATTGAGCAGTTGAATGGGGATTTATTCTAAACAGAGAAAAGGAATGAAAATTGTGTACCTAGAAAATTGGCCGTCTAAAATATTTTTAACTGCCACGTCGCAAAATGTAAATAAAGAAAAATGAACATAAATATTTCAACACGTTATACAGAATTTGATAGAAAGGAGTAGAGCCACGAATGCCTCAAATCGGCCCTGTATTTTTACTAATTTTTAAACTACTTCAAATCTTTGTAAATTTACCCAAAATGAGTTAAGACATAACTGAACTTTTCATATATGTAAGATTTAACAAAATATCTACACCACAGATCTAGCCTTGGCATTTCAAACATGCCATAAATTATAAAATTCTTAGTTTTTCGCCTATTTTCACTGTTTTCTCATCGTATTTTGTCAAAAATAGTATTGGCCACATTCGTCGACCATCGTAATTTTTTTATTATCATTTTATAACATAAAAATACACATTTCTATCACAAAATAATTTTGGTCGACGCGTGTGGCCTTTTTCGTTTTCACCGATTTATACATGAAAATCAATGAAAAATATCAAAAAATTTGATTTTGTACAAATTAGACTGATTTTAAGCCTACTGTCCTCCTTGTTGATAAACAATTAAACCAAAAGATATTGCAATTTATAAAATATGAAGTCTAGGGAACATCAAGGGAGCAATTACAAGGAAGTATATCAAAGTTGAATTTTTGGGCCGATTTGGGGCCTTCGTGGCTCTACTCCTTTACCTGCGTATGAGCAAGAATGCTTTATAAACCATAGTTGAAGCCTATCATTGATCCATAATTTTTCTTCCCTCTTATGCATTCATGGCGCAAATGTTGATTCTGGTGCTAAGTCCATAGCTGTTGAAAAAAATAATGAAATCAATGAAAGGTTTGTTCAGCTTTTGTGAGTAGGGCTTTACTAAATGACTTATTCAGTAAGTACGGCAAGTAATTTAGATAAGAAGAGACACACAGAAGACAAATAATGTGACTGCGGCATAAAATTCCATTGAAATCAATGTATTTTTCAAAATGTGTTTTATTTGAGCCCAAAAACAGAAATTCTAAGTGATGGTGTGACTCTGGACTTCAATTAGACTTGATATGAATAAATAAGACCAAAACAAGTGGATATAAAAAGCTTGAGTTAAGAAAACACAGAAACATAATTTTGGCTATACTGTTAGGCCTGCATGATATTTGTTCGCGAAACACTTTTTTCTTGTACTTTAATCTGTTTTTAAGAATAACGAAAAGTTTTCAAATCTTTGTACCTCTTTTTTAACTTCCTGTGGTGATTTAAGAATGTCTACTGTTCGGCTGCGGCCAACGATGAAAATCCTACAAAATAAAACAACACACAATGTCTAAATAAGCAAAATTTTAGGCAATGTTTTCTATTCTTATCTTTTTAGTAGGAAAGATACATAGTATTGCTACTTATTTTCCACATTGAGCAGTTGAATGGGGATTTATTCTAAACAGAGAAAAGGAATGAAAATTGTGTACCTAGAAAATTGGCCGTCTAAAATATTTTTAACTGCCACGTCGCAAAATGTAAATAAAGAAAAATGAACATAAATATTTCAACACGTTATACAGAATTTGATAGAAATTTACCTGCGTATGAGCAAGAATGCTTTATAAACCATAGTTGAAGCCTATCATTGATCCATAATTTTTCTTCCCTCTTATGCATTCATGGCGCAAATGTTGATTCTGGTGCTAAGTCCATAGCTGTTGAAAAAAATAATGAAATCAATGAAAGGTTTGTTCAGCTTTTGTGAGTAGGGCTTTACTAAATGACTTATTCAGTAAGTACGGCAAGTAATTTAGATAAGAAGAGACACACAGAAGACAAATAATGTGACTGCGGCATAAAATTCCATTGAAATCAATGTATTTTTCAAAATGTGTTTTATTTGAGCCCAAAAACAGAAATTCTAAGTGATGGTGTGACTCTGGACTTCAATTAGACTTGATATGAATAAATAAGACCAAAACAAGTGGATATAAAAAGCTTGAGTTAAGAAAACACAGAAACATAATTTTGGCTATACTGTTAGGCCTGCATGATATTTGTTCGCGAAACACTTTTTTCTTGTACTTTAATCTGTTTTTAAGAATAACGAAAAGTTTTCAAATCTTTGTACCTCTTTTTTAACTTCCTGTGGTGATTTAAGAATGTCTACTGTTCGGCTGCGGCCAACGATGAAAATCCTACAAAATAAAACAACACACAATGTCTAAATAAGCAAAATTTTAGGCAATGTTTTCTATTCTTATCTTTTTAGTAGGAAAGATACATAGTATTGCTACTTATTTTCCACATTGAGCAGTTGAATGGGGATTTATTCTAAACAGAGAAAAGGAATGAAAATTGTGTACCTAGAAAATTGGCCGTCTAAAATATTTTTAACTGCCACGTCGCAAAATGTAAATAAAGAAAAATGAACATAAATATTTCAACACGTTATACAGAATTTGATAGAAAGGAGTAGAGCCACGAATGCCTCAAATCGGCCCTGTATTTTTACTAATTTTTAAACTACTTCAAATCTTTGTAAATTTACCCAAAATGAGTTAAGACATAACTGAACTTTTCATATATGTAAGATTTAACAAAATATCTACACCACAGATCTAGCCTTGGCATTTCAAACATGCCATAAATTATAAAATTCTTAGTTTTTCGCCTATTTTCACTGTTTTCTCATCGTATTTTGTCAAAAATAGTATTGGCCACATTCGTCGACCATCGTAATTTTTTTATTATCATTTTATAACATAAAAATACACATTTCTATCACAAAATAATTTTGGTCGACGCGTGTGGCCTTTTTCGTTTTCACCGATTTATACATGAAAATCAATGAAAAATATCAAAAAATTTGATTTTGTACAAATTAGACTGATTTTAAGCCTACTGTCCTCCTTGTTGATAAACAATTAAACCAAAAGATATTGCAATTTATAAAATATGAAGTCTAGGGAACATCAAGGGAGCAATTACAAGGAAGTATATCAAAGTTGAATTTTTGGGCCGATTTGGGGCCTTCGTGGCTCTACTCCTTTACCTGCGTATGAGCAAGAATGCTTTATAAACCATAGTTGAAGCCTATCATTGATCCATAATTTTTCTTCCCTCTTATGCATTCATGGCGCAAATGTTGATTCTGGTGCTAAGTCCATAGCTGTTGAAAAAAATAATGAAATCAATGAAAGGTTTGTTCAGCTTTTGTGAGTAGGGCTTTACTAAATGACTTATTCAGTAAGTACGGCAAGTAATTTAGATAAGAAGAGACACACAGAAGACAAATAATGTGACTGCGGCATAAAATTCCATTGAAATCAATGTATTTTTCAAAATGTGTTTTATTTGAGCCCAAAAACAGAAATTCTAAGTGATGGTGTGACTCTGGACTTCAATTAGACTTGATATGAATAAATAAGACCAAAACAAGTGGATATAAAAAGCTTGAGTTAAGAAAACACAGAAACATAATTTTGGCTATACTGTTAGGCCTGCATGATATTTGTTCGCGAAACACTTTTTTCTTGTACTTTAATCTGTTTTTAAGAATAACGAAAAGTTTTCAAATCTTTGTACCTCTTTTTTAACTTCCTGTGGTGATTTAAGAATGTCTACTGTTCGGCTGCGGCCAACGATGAAAATCCTACAAAATAAAACAACACACAATGTCTAAATAAGCAAAATTTTAGGCAATGTTTTCTATTCTTATCTTTTTAGTAGGAAAGATACATAGTATTGCTACTTATTTTCCACATTGAGCAGTTGAATGGGGATTTATTCTAAACAGAGAAAAGGAATGAAAATTGTGTACCTAGAAAATTGGCCGTCTAAAATATTTTTAACTGCCACGTCGCAAAATGTAAATAAAGAAAAATGAACATAAATATTTCAACACGTTATACAGAATTTGATAGAAATTTACCTGCGTATGAGCAAGAATGCTTTATAAACCATAGTTGAAGCCTATCATTGATCCATAATTTTTCTTCCCTCTTATGCATTCATGGCGCAAATGTTGATTCTGGTGCTAAGTCCATAGCTGTTGAAAAAAATAATGAAATCAATGAAAGGTTTGTTCAGCTTTTGTGAGTAGGGCTTTACTAAATGACTTATTCAGTAAGTACGGCAAGTAATTTAGATAAGAAGAGACACACAGAAGACAAATAATGTGACTGCGGCATAAAATTCCATTGAAATCAATGTATTTTTCAAAATGTGTTTTATTTGAGCCCAAAAACAGAAATTCTAAGTGATGGTGTGACTCTGGACTTCAATTAGACTTGATATGAATAAATAAGACCAAAACAAGTGGATATAAAAAGCTTGAGTTAAGAAAACACAGAAACATAATTTTGGCTATACTGTTAGGCCTGCATGATATTTGTTCGCGAAACACTTTTTTCTTGTACTTTAATCTGTTTTTAAGAATAACGAAAAGTTTTCAAATCTTTGTACCTCTTTTTTAACTTCCTGTGGTGATTTAAGAATGTCTACTGTTCGGCTGCGGCCAACGATGAAAATCCTACAAAATAAAACAACACACAATGTCTAAATAAGCAAAATTTTAGGCAATGTTTTCTATTCTTATCTTTTTAGTAGGAAAGATACATAGTATTGCTACTTATTTTCCACATTGAGCAGTTGAATGGGGATTTATTCTAAACAGAGAAAAGGAATGAAAATTGTGTACCTAGAAAATTGGCCGTCTAAAATATTTTTAACTGCCACGTCGCAAAATGTAAATAAAGAAAAATGAACATAAATATTTCAACACGTTATACAGAATTTGATAGAAATTTACCTGCGTATGAGCAAGAATGCTTTATAAACCATAGTTGAAGCCTATCATTGATCCATAATTTTTCTTCCCTCTTATGCATTCATGGCGCAAATGTTGATTCTGGTGCTAAGTCCATAGCTGTTGAAAAAAATAATGAAATCAATGAAAGGTTTGTTCAGCTTTTGTGAGTAGGGCTTTACTAAATGACTTATTCAGTAAGTACGGCAAGTAATTTAGATAAGAAGAGACACACAGAAGACAAATAATGTGACTGCGGCATAAAATTCCATTGAAATCAATGTATTTTTCAAAATGTGTTTTATTTGAGCCCAAAAACAGAAATTCTAAGTGATGGTGTGACTCTGGACTTCAATTAGACTTGATATGAATAAATAAGACCAAAACAAGTGGATATAAAAAGCTTGAGTTAAGAAAACACAGAAACATAATTTTGGCTATACTGTTAGGCCTGCATGATATTTGTTCGCGAAACACTTTTTTCTTGTACTTTAATCTGTTTTTAAGAATAACGAAAAGTTTTCAAATCTTTGTACCTCTTTTTTAACTTCCTGTGGTGATTTAAGAATGTCTACTGTTCGGCTGCGGCCAACGATGAAAATCCTACAAAATAAAACAACACACAATGTCTAAATAAGCAAAATTTTAGGCAATGTTTTCTATTCTTATCTTTTTAGTAGGAAAGATACATAGTATTGCTACTTATTTTCCACATTGAGCAGTTGAATGGGGATTTATTCTAAACAGAGAAAAGGAATGAAAATTGTGTACCTAGAAAATTGGCCGTCTAAAATATTTTTAACTGCCACGTCGCAAAATGTAAATAAAGAAAAATGAACATAAATATTTCAACACGTTATACAGAATTTGATAGAAATTTACCTGCGTATGAGCAAGAATGCTTTATAAACCATAGTTGAAGCCTATCATTGATCCATAATTTTTCTTCCCTCTTATGCATTCATGGCGCAAATGTTGATTCTGGTGCTAAGTCCATAGCTGTTGAAAAAAATAATGAAATCAATGAAAGGTTTGTTCAGCTTTTGTGAGTAGGGCTTTACTAAATGACTTATTCAGTAAGTACGGCAAGTAATTTAGATAAGAAGAGACACACAGAAGACAAATAATGTGACTGCGGCATAAAATTCCATTGAAATCAATGTATTTTTCAAAATGTGTTTTATTTGAGCCCAAAAACAGAAATTCTAAGTGATGGTGTGACTCTGGACTTCAATTAGACTTGATATGAATAAATAAGACCAAAACAAGTGGATATAAAAAGCTTGAGTTAAGAAAACACAGAAACATAATTTTGGCTATACTGTTAGGCCTGCATGATATTTGTTCGCGAAACACTTTTTTCTTGTACTTTAATCTGTTTTTAAGAATAACGAAAAGTTTTCAAATCTTTGTACCTCTTTTTTAACTTCCTGTGGTGATTTAAGAATGTCTACTGTTCGGCTGCGGCCAACGATGAAAATCCTACAAAATAAAACAACACACAATGTCTAAATAAGCAAAATTTTAGGCAATGTTTTCTATTCTTATCTTTTTAGTAGGAAAGATACATAGTATTGCTACTTATTTTCCACATTGAGCAGTTGAATGGGGATTTATTCTAAACAGAGAAAAGGAATGAAAATTGTGTACCTAGAAAATTGGCCGTCTAAAATATTTTTAACTGCCACGTCGCAAAATGTAAATAAAGAAAAATGAACATAAATATTTCAACACGTTATACAGAATTTGATAGAAATTTACCTGCGTATGAGCAAGAATGCTTTATAAACCATAGTTGAAGCCTATCATTGATCCATAATTTTTCTTCCCTCTTATGCATTCATGGCGCAAATGTTGATTCTGGTGCTAAGTCCATAGCTGTTGAAAAAAATAATGAAATCAATGAAAGGTTTGTTCAGCTTTTGTGAGTAGGGCTTTACTAAATGACTTATTCAGTAAGTACGGCAAGTAATTTAGATAAGAAGAGACACACAGAAGACAAATAATGTGACTGCGGCATAAAATTCCATTGAAATCAATGTATTTTTCAAAATGTGTTTTATTTGAGCCCAAAAACAGAAATTCTAAGTGATGGTGTGACTCTGGACTTCAATTAGACTTGATATGAATAAATAAGACCAAAACAAGTGGATATAAAAAGCTTGAGTTAAGAAAACACAGAAACATAATTTTGGCTATACTGTTAGGCCTGCATGATATTTGTTCGCGAAACACTTTTTTCTTGTACTTTAATCTGTTTTTAAGAATAACGAAAAGTTTTCAAATCTTTGTACCTCTTTTTTAACTTCCTGTGGTGATTTAAGAATGTCTACTGTTCGGCTGCGGCCAACGATGAAAATCCTACAAAATAAAACAACACACAATGTCTAAATAAGCAAAATTTTAGGCAATGTTTTCTATTCTTATCTTTTTAGTAGGAAAGATACATAGTATTGCTACTTATTTTCCACATTGAGCAGTTGAATGGGGATTTATTCTAAACAGAGAAAAGGAATGAAAATTGTGTACCTAGAAAATTGGCCGTCTAAAATATTTTTAACTGCCACGTCGCAAAATGTAAATAAAGAAAAATGAACATAAATATTTCAACACGTTATACAGAATTTGATAGAAATTTACCTGCGTATGAGCAAGAATGCTTTATAAACCATAGTTGAAGCCTATCATTGATCCATAATTTTTCTTCCCTCTTATGCATTCATGGCGCAAATGTTGATTCTGGTGCTAAGTCCATAGCTGTTGAAAAAAATAATGAAATCAATGAAAGGTTTGTTCAGCTTTTGTGAGTAGGGCTTTACTAAATGACTTATTCAGTAAGTACGGCAAGTAATTTAGATAAGAAGAGACACACAGAAGACAAATAATGTGACTGCGGCATAAAATTCCATTGAAATCAATGTATTTTTCAAAATGTGTTTTATTTGAGCCCAAAAACAGAAATTCTAAGTGATGGTGTGACTCTGGACTTCAATTAGACTTGATATGAATAAATAAGACCAAAACAAGTGGATATAAAAAGCTTGAGTTAAGAAAACACAGAAACATAATTTTGGCTATACTGTTAGGCCTGCATGATATTTGTTCGCGAAACACTTTTTTCTTGTACTTTAATCTGTTTTTAAGAATAACGAAAAGTTTTCAAATCTTTGTACCTCTTTTTTAACTTCCTGTGGTGATTTAAGAATGTCTACTGTTCGGCTGCGGCCAACGATGAAAATCCTACAAAATAAAACAACACACAATGTCTAAATAAGCAAAATTTTAGGCAATGTTTTCTATTCTTATCTTTTTAGTAGGAAAGATACATAGTATTGCTACTTATTTTCCACATTGAGCAGTTGAATGGGGATTTATTCTAAACAGAGAAAAGGAATGAAAATTGTGTACCTAGAAAATTGGCCGTCTAAAATATTTTTAACTGCCACGTCGCAAAATGTAAATAAAGAAAAATGAACATAAATATTTCAACACGTTATACAGAATTTGATAGAAATTTACCTGCGTATGAGCAAGAATGCTTTATAAACCATAGTTGAAGCCTATCATTGATCCATAATTTTTCTTCCCTCTTATGCATTCATGGCGCAAATGTTGATTCTGGTGCTAAGTCCATAGCTGTTGAAAAAAATAATGAAATCAATGAAAGGTTTGTTCAGCTTTTGTGAGTAGGGCTTTACTAAATGACTTATTCAGTAAGTACGGCAAGTAATTTAGATAAGAAGAGACACACAGAAGACAAATAATGTGACTGCGGCATAAAATTCCATTGAAATCAATGTATTTTTCAAAATGTGTTTTATTTGAGCCCAAAAACAGAAATTCTAAGTGATGGTGTGACTCTGGACTTCAATTAGACTTGATATGAATAAATAAGACCAAAACAAGTGGATATAAAAAGCTTGAGTTAAGAAAACACAGAAACATAATTTTGGCTATACTGTTAGGCCTGCATGATATTTGTTCGCGAAACACTTTTTTCTTGTACTTTAATCTGTTTTTAAGAATAACGAAAAGTTTTCAAATCTTTGTACCTCTTTTTTAACTTCCTGTGGTGATTTAAGAATGTCTACTGTTCGGCTGCGGCCAACGATGAAAATCCTACAAAATAAAACAACACACAATGTCTAAATAAGCAAAATTTTAGGCAATGTTTTCTATTCTTATCTTTTTAGTAGGAAAGATACATAGTATTGCTACTTATTTTCCACATTGAGCAGTTGAATGGGGATTTATTCTAAACAGAGAAAAGGAATGAAAATTGTGTACCTAGAAAATTGGCCGTCTAAAATATTTTTAACTGCCACGTCGCAAAATGTAAATAAAGAAAAATGAACATAAATATTTCAACACGTTATACAGAATTTGATAGAAATTTACCTGCGTATGAGCAAGAATGCTTTATAAACCATAGTTGAAGCCTATCATTGATCCATAATTTTTCTTCCCTCTTATGCATTCATGGCGCAAATGTTGATTCTGGTGCTAAGTCCATAGCTGTTGAAAAAAATAATGAAATCAATGAAAGGTTTGTTCAGCTTTTGTGAGTAGGGCTTTACTAAATGACTTATTCAGTAAGTACGGCAAGTAATTTAGATAAGAAGAGACACACAGAAGACAAATAATGTGACTGCGGCATAAAATTCCATTGAAATCAATGTATTTTTCAAAATGTGTTTTATTTGAGCCCAAAAACAGAAATTCTAAGTGATGGTGTGACTCTGGACTTCAATTAGACTTGATATGAATAAATAAGACCAAAACAAGTGGATATAAAAAGCTTGAGTTAAGAAAACACAGAAACATAATTTTGGCTATACTGTTAGGCCTGCATGATATTTGTTCGCGAAACACTTTTTTCTTGTACTTTAATCTGTTTTTAAGAATAACGAAAAGTTTTCAAATCTTTGTACCTCTTTTTTAACTTCCTGTGGTGATTTAAGAATGTCTACTGTTCGGCTGCGGCCAACGATGAAAATCCTACAAAATAAAACAACACACAATGTCTAAATAAGCAAAATTTTAGGCAATGTTTTCTATTCTTATCTTTTTAGTAGGAAAGATACATAGTATTGCTACTTATTTTCCACATTGAGCAGTTGAATGGGGATTTATTCTAAACAGAGAAAAGGAATGAAAATTGTGTACCTAGAAAATTGGCCGTCTAAAATATTTTTAACTGCCACGTCGCAAAATGTAAATAAAGAAAAATGAACATAAATATTTCAACACGTTATACAGAATTTGATAGAAATTTACCTGCGTATGAGCAAGAATGCTTTATAAACCATAGTTGAAGCCTATCATTGATCCATAATTTTTCTTCCCTCTTATGCATTCATGGCGCAAATGTTGATTCTGGTGCTAAGTCCATAGCTGTTGAAAAAAATAATGAAATCAATGAAAGGTTTGTTCAGCTTTTGTGAGTAGGGCTTTACTAAATGACTTATTCAGTAAGTACGGCAAGTAATTTAGATAAGAAGAGACACACAGAAGACAAATAATGTGACTGCGGCATAAAATTCCATTGAAATCAATGTATTTTTCAAAATGTGTTTTATTTGAGCCCAAAAACAGAAATTCTAAGTGATGGTGTGACTCTGGACTTCAATTAGACTTGATATGAATAAATAAGACCAAAACAAGTGGATATAAAAAGCTTGAGTTAAGAAAACACAGAAACATAATTTTGGCTATACTGTTAGGCCTGCATGATATTTGTTCGCGAAACACTTTTTTCTTGTACTTTAATCTGTTTTTAAGAATAACGAAAAGTTTTCAAATCTTTGTACCTCTTTTTTAACTTCCTGTGGTGATTTAAGAATGTCTACTGTTCGGCTGCGGCCAACGATGAAAATCCTACAAAATAAAACAACACACAATGTCTAAATAAGCAAAATTTTAGGCAATGTTTTCTATTCTTATCTTTTTAGTAGGAAAGATACATAGTATTGCTACTTATTTTCCACATTGAGCAGTTGAATGGGGATTTATTCTAAACAGAGAAAAGGAATGAAAATTGTGTACCTAGAAAATTGGCCGTCTAAAATATTTTTAACTGCCACGTCGCAAAATGTAAATAAAGAAAAATGAACATAAATATTTCAACACGTTATACAGAATTTGATAGAAATTTACCTGCGTATGAGCAAGAATGCTTTATAAACCATAGTTGAAGCCTATCATTGATCCATAATTTTTCTTCCCTCTTATGCATTCATGGCGCAAATGTTGATTCTGGTGCTAAGTCCATAGCTGTTGAAAAAAATAATGAAATCAATGAAAGGTTTGTTCAGCTTTTGTGAGTAGGGCTTTACTAAATGACTTATTCAGTAAGTACGGCAAGTAATTTAGATAAGAAGAGACACACAGAAGACAAATAATGTGACTGCGGCATAAAATTCCATTGAAATCAATGTATTTTTCAAAATGTGTTTTATTTGAGCCCAAAAACAGAAATTCTAAGTGATGGTGTGACTCTGGACTTCAATTAGACTTGATATGAATAAATAAGACCAAAACAAGTGGATATAAAAAGCTTGAGTTAAGAAAACACAGAAACATAATTTTGGCTATACTGTTAGGCCTGCATGATATTTGTTCGCGAAACACTTTTTTCTTGTACTTTAATCTGTTTTTAAGAATAACGAAAAGTTTTCAAATCTTTGTACCTCTTTTTTAACTTCCTGTGGTGATTTAAGAATGTCTACTGTTCGGCTGCGGCCAACGATGAAAATCCTACAAAATAAAACAACACACAATGTCTAAATAAGCAAAATTTTAGGCAATGTTTTCTATTCTTATCTTTTTAGTAGGAAAGATACATAGTATTGCTACTTATTTTCCACATTGAGCAGTTGAATGGGGATTTATTCTAAACAGAGAAAAGGAATGAAAATTGTGTACCTAGAAAATTGGCCGTCTAAAATATTTTTAACTGCCACGTCGCAAAATGTAAATAAAGAAAAATGAACATAAATATTTCAACACGTTATACAGAATTTGATAGAAAGGAGTAGAGCCACGAATGCCTCAAATCGGCCCTGTATTTTTACTAATTTTTAAACTACTTCAAATCTTTGTAAATTTACCCAAAATGAGTTAAGACATAACTGAACTTTTCATATATGTAAGATTTAACAAAATATCTACACCACAGATCTAGCCTTGGCATTTCAAACATGCCATAAATTATAAAATTCTTAGTTTTTCGCCTATTTTCACTGTTTTCTCATCGTATTTTGTCAAAAATAGTATTGGCCACATTCGTCGACCATCGTAATTTTTTTATTATCATTTTATAACATAAAAATACACATTTCTATCACAAAATAATTTTGGTCGACGCGTGTGGCCTTTTTCGTTTTCACCGATTTATACATGAAAATCAATGAAAAATATCAAAAAATTTGATTTTGTACAAATTAGACTGATTTTAAGCCTACTGTCCTCCTTGTTGATAAACAATTAAACCAAAAGATATTGCAATTTATAAAATATGAAGTCTAGGGAACATCAAGGGAGCAATTACAAGGAAGTATATCAAAGTTGAATTTTTGGGCCGATTTGGGGCCTTCGTGGCTCTACTCCTTTACCTGCGTATGAGCAAGAATGCTTTATAAACCATAGTTGAAGCCTATCATTGATCCATAATTTTTCTTCCCTCTTATGCATTCATGGCGCAAATGTTGATTCTGGTGCTAAGTCCATAGCTGTTGAAAAAAATAATGAAATCAATGAAAGGTTTGTTCAGCTTTTGTGAGTAGGGCTTTACTAAATGACTTATTCAGTAAGTACGGCAAGTAATTTAGATAAGAAGAGACACACAGAAGACAAATAATGTGACTGCGGCATAAAATTCCATTGAAATCAATGTATTTTTCAAAATGTGTTTTATTTGAGCCCAAAAACAGAAATTCTAAGTGATGGTGTGACTCTGGACTTCAATTAGACTTGATATGAATAAATAAGACCAAAACAAGTGGATATAAAAAGCTTGAGTTAAGAAAACACAGAAACATAATTTTGGCTATACTGTTAGGCCTGCATGATATTTGTTCGCGAAACACTTTTTTCTTGTACTTTAATCTGTTTTTAAGAATAACGAAAAGTTTTCAAATCTTTGTACCTCTTTTTTAACTTCCTGTGGTGATTTAAGAATGTCTACTGTTCGGCTGCGGCCAACGATGAAAATCCTACAAAATAAAACAACACACAATGTCTAAATAAGCAAAATTTTAGGCAATGTTTTCTATTCTTATCTTTTTAGTAGGAAAGATACATAGTATTGCTACTTATTTTCCACATTGAGCAGTTGAATGGGGATTTATTCTAAACAGAGAAAAGGAATGAAAATTGTGTACCTAGAAAATTGGCCGTCTAAAATATTTTTAACTGCCACGTCGCAAAATGTAAATAAAGAAAAATGAACATAAATATTTCAACACGTTATACAGAATTTGATAGAAATTTACCTGCGTATGAGCAAGAATGCTTTATAAACCATAGTTGAAGCCTATCATTGATCCATAATTTTTCTTCCCTCTTATGCATTCATGGCGCAAATGTTGATTCTGGTGCTAAGTCCATAGCTGTTGAAAAAAATAATGAAATCAATGAAAGGTTTGTTCAGCTTTTGTGAGTAGGGCTTTACTAAATGACTTATTCAGTAAGTACGGCAAGTAATTTAGATAAGAAGAGACACACAGAAGACAAATAATGTGACTGCGGCATAAAATTCCATTGAAATCAATGTATTTTTCAAAATGTGTTTTATTTGAGCCCAAAAACAGAAATTCTAAGTGATGGTGTGACTCTGGACTTCAATTAGACTTGATATGAATAAATAAGACCAAAACAAGTGGATATAAAAAGCTTGAGTTAAGAAAACACAGAAACATAATTTTGGCTATAGGGAACATGATGGTAATTGCTTCCCCTTTATAATCAAACAACTATTTCCAGTCTTTCAACCTTTCCATGAAGAGTGTTTGATGTAAATAAAATTAAATCTATATGGTGTAACCTTTTTCCCATTGAATAAGTGGTGTCAAATCATATGTTGACCGCCTTTTGAGAGAGCTGTTGAATGCCGAGTTCAGCTGGCGGATGTTTACATTCAATTTTCTCCGGTGTTAATGGAAATTTCATCCTTGTTTGAAAAATCACCAAAAAAAATTATCCATCATGTGGAAAATTTTATTCTTATTTTATTAAACTACATCCATTTAAAAACTTGAAAACATACATTGTATGGAAAGCCGGAGTGGACCCCCGCACTTACAAATTATTTTCCATTGGTTTCAATGGGAAATTTCTAAGTTCGGCAATTCAATAAATTCCCGCAGTTACAAATTATTTTGCCTGTTTTCCGCAATTACAAATTATTCTTCTCTTTTTCCGCACTTACAGATTATTTTTCTTGTTTTCCGCACTTACAGATTATTTTTCTTGTTTTCCGCACTTACAAATTATTATTCTCTTTTTCCGACGTTACAGATTATTTTTCCTGTTTTCCGCACTTACAAATTATTATTCTCTTTTTCCGACGTTACAGATTATTTTTCTTGTTTTCCGCACTTACAGATTATTTTTCTTGTTTTCCGCACTTACAGATTATTTTTCTTGTTTTCCGCACTTACAAATTATTCTTCCCCTTTTTCCGCACTTACAAATTATTTTTCTTATTTTCCGACGTTACAGATTATTTTCTTGTCTTCCGCGCTTACAAATTATTTTATCATCAAAAAATGTAAGAAGGGAAGCAACTCCAGCTTACAAATAAACACAAAACCTACACGTACAAAGTGTAAAGGCGGGGTTTTGACGACAGATATTCATGCCCCTAAGCTTGTTGACTGGTTTTCAAGATGATAAACCTGTCAATTGCTGTCCCATTGGTACATGTATAGCGTCAAATACAAAAGGGGATCCGATCCCAGCTTACAATCAAGCATAGAAAACCCGCATTTACATCTCGGTTTTTGAAGGTTTTCACGAGATGTAAAGGCGGGGTTTTGACGACAGATAGTCATGCCCCTAAGCTTGTTGACTGGTTTTCAAGATGATAAACCTGTCAATTGCTGTCCCATTGGTATATGTATAGCCTCAAATTCACAAAGGGATCCGATCACAGCTAACAAACAAGCGTAAAAATCCCGCATTTACATCTCGGTTTTTGAAGGTTTTCACGAGATGTAAAGGCGGGGTTTTGACGACAAATATTCATGCCCCTACGCTTATTTACTGGTTTTCAAGATGATAAACCTGTCAATTGTTGTCCCATTGGTACATGTATAGCGTCAAATACAAATAGGGAACCCATCCGAGCTTACAAAGAAGCTTAGAAAACCGGCATTTACATCTCGGTTTTTGAAGGTTTTCACGAGATGTAAAGGCGGGGTTTTGACGACAAATATTCATGCCCCTACGCTTATTTACTGGTTTTCAAGATGATAAACCTGTCAATTGTTGTCCCATTGGTACATGTATAGCGTCAAATACAAATAGGGAACCCATCCGAGCTTACAAAGAAGCTTAGAAAACCGGCATTTACATCGTTGTAAGTGCTGTTTTTTTTCCGAAGTTAAGTTTTAAACGTACTGCGCATGCCTGGAAAAATATATTTAATTTCCGGTTATTACTGGATCATGCCATGTGTCGACAACTGCAAAGATCGAGACTACCAGGATATTAAGGATTTGTATCTATAGTAAAGTATAATATTTTAATTGATTTAAATGATGTAAAGGTAGGGGAAAGACGTACATCTCAGACTCGGAATCTGCATTGATTAAATTTACAATATATCGCACTTTTCACCTTTGCTTTGGCGATACAATAAACATAAGCTCTATTGAGCTTTTAAAACCGACATACATTATACATGACATATATATAAACACAAAAGCACATAAATACAGAAACAGACATACACAGACTTGCAGGTTAAACTAAGCAAAAAAACCATGCAGATACAATTAAAATAATGCACAAAAGGACAGCACATAAAAGCATGTAAATCATATAAAAGCATAGCTATTAGCCTGGACATGTAGCATTAAAAATGCTACTGCTAGCAAGCAGATGTTAAAACACAGAAAAACAAAACAAAAAATGAATAGATACATGCAAGCTAAGCAGTTAAATACAAATATTGCAAATTGAAATTTACACTATCTGAGGTATTACCAGTCGTAGTGGAAAATTAATGACAGAATGAACAAGAACACCCACTTCCCTCCCATTTACTTATCATATTTTTGAAAAGATCTAAATTAGTTCCCTCCCGCAGATCATTTGGCAGTTCATTCCACATTTTTGCTGCCCCATACCTCAAAGAGTGTATGCCTTTTAAATCTTTCGTTGCAACATTTGCTGTTTTAATTTCAAATTAATAATTTACTATCGGTTTGTTGTCATTTAAATCACATGCACCTAAAATTAGTGTAAACAAACTAACAGGTTGGGGAGTATGCCCCAAATCAAGGATAATACCCAGATTGCCAGAAACGCTTGAAGTGATAACAGAACAATGATTGTTTTTAATTTTTAAATACAAATGGAATTTAAACAGTAATTTTAGAAATAGGTAGTATTTGTAAATTCTATGTGTATCCCCTTGCATAAGAAAAGGAACTTTTGGCTGCAGAAGTGCATAAAAGGGGCTTAAAGTTTCAAATACCCCAAAACAAGGATAATACCCGTTTCGTTTTCGGGCATACTCCCAAACCTGACTATTCACGAATACAATATTAATGACCATGAATCATGATCACCCCCCTTTTTTGTCTTGCAATGTACATTTGTACATGTGGCTTATTGTGGGTATACATACATGTACATGAAACCCACAAGCTAGTTTGACCTATTCACATTTAGTATATTTGTTATACCCCATGCAACAAATTGTGAAGGATATTCTGATTTTGACTGGTGTGATCAAATACATGTATCTCAGCAACTAACAATCGTAGGATTTTGATATGTACATGTAGCTTCAGGTAGGGTACCCATATGGTGTTATTCCTTTTCATGTCTGTCGATAATCTACTTCCTTTTTAACGAGCTGACTAAGACTTTTTTCACTAAAATTTCAGAGTTGACAATTTCTGTAACAGATTTCTCAGCAACTATATATCATATGCTTTTGATATTTGGTATGCAATGGTATGTAGCTTCAAGTAGGGGTCCTACATGTATATGTTTTAAGGTCTGTTGTCCATATTCTTCCTGTTAAATGAGCTGACCTTAATTTTTTTCACTAAATTTTCAGGGTTGAAAATTTCCATAACAGATTTCTCAGCAACTATATATCAAATGCTTTGATATTTGGTATGTAGCTTCAAGTAGGGGTCATATAAAATGTTTGTATATATTTTCAGGTCTGTTGGCCATATTCTTCTTGTTAAACATGTTAAATGAGCTCAGCTGACTTGGACTTTTTGATATTTGGTGTATGTAACCTAAGGTAGGGGTTCCATATGATAGGATACTATATTTATACAGGTCTGTTGATTATCTTTTTACTGTTTTACAAGCCGACTTAGACTTTTTCATTAAATTTTCAGGGTTGAAAATTTCTGCAATGGATTTCTCAGCAATTATTCTACCTGTTTAACAAGCCGACTTTAAACGACAACAACTCTGACTTCTGATTCCCAACTCAAAAAAGATAGTCTATGTTTAAAATGTGAACATATGGGTACATGTTTGTGAGCGTGCTAACTAAGGTTCTGTCAATAGTTTTTTTATAATAACATACAGGACCTATATATACATGTATTATATTTAAAAGGATATTGTCTATGAAATTTTTTTTTTTCAATAACTAAAAAATGCCAACAGACAACTTGTTTTGTCTAATTTTAGACATATGAGTATGTAAAAATACTGCTATGGTTCCAAATAAATCTAAAAATGGAAAAACAATAATCACTAAATAATAATTGTAAAGCTTTACAATAATTCATATTCATGAGCTTAATCTCGCCTTAAGGATGCATACTGTTTTTAATTTTGTTTATTAACTTTGCTAGTTCAAAATCACGGCCAGTACACTCTATCTCAAGGTTTTAGCCCGTAGAAATATTCACGGTGACGAAATTGCCAAAGTCACAAAAACAAAGAAAGTAACATTTATGGCTTGTGTATTATAAATGAAGATGATTTAGAGAGTTCACATTGAATTTGTTTGATTTTTCACCACATTTAAGTCTTCAGGAAAAAAAAACATCCTAGATCCCAATCGATGGGAAATAAACCAAGTTGAAGGCAAATTTGGTAACAAATTGATACGCAAAGTTTTCTTTTATTACATTTTGGTCTAAATGATAAAAAAGATTAGGGGAAAAATGTGATTTTGGTAGACAATATGCATGATATGCCTTTAGTATATGACCTGGCATTAACAGATCTGCAGTTAAGATTCTCCCCCGAAATTAAAACAGAATTCTAAGCCCCCCACCCTTGTGTCAACATGAAAATTACACATGTACATATGTGACCTGACATTCATGAATCTGAAATAAAGATCCCCCCCAAGAAACTAACATAATACATGTGTGACCTGGCATTCACCGATCTGAAATAAAGATCCTCCAAGAAACTAACATTATACTTGTTTGACCTGGCATTCACGGATCTAAAATAAAGATCCTCAAATAAACTAGCATTATACTTGTGTGACCTGGCATTCACCGATCTGAAATAAAGATCCCCCCAAGAAACTAACTTTATACATGTGTGACCTGGCATTCACTGATCTGAAATAAAGATCCCCCAAGAAACTAACATTATACTTGTGTGACCTGGCATTCACCGATCTGAAATAAAGATCCCCCCAAGAAACTAACTTTATACATGTGTGACCTGGCATTCACCGATCTGAAATAAAGATCCCCCAAGAAACTAACATTATACTTGTGTGACCTGGCATTCACCGATCTGAAATAAAGATCCCCCCAAGAAACTAACTTTATACATGTGTGACCTGGCATTCACCGATCTGAAATAAAGATCCCCCAAGAAACTAACTTTATACATGTGTGACCTGGCATACACGGATCTGAAATAAAGATCCCCCATGAAACTAACATTATACATGTGTGACCTGGCATTCACCGATCTGAAATAAAGATCCCCCCAAGAAACTAACATTATACATGTGTGACCTGGCATTCACCGATCTGAAATAAAGATCCCCCGAAGAAACTAACTTAATACATGTGTGACCTGGCATTCACCGATCTGAAATAAAGATCCCCCAAGAAACTAACTTTATACATGTGTGACCTGGCATTCTTCGATCTGAAATAAAGATCCCCCCAAGAAACTAACTTAATACATGTGTGACCTGGCATTCACCGATCTGAAATAAAGATCCCCCAAGAAACTAACATTATACTTGTGTGACCTGGCATTCACTGATCTGAAATAAAGATCCACCCAAGAAACTAACTTTATACATGTGTGACCTGGCATTCACCGATCTGAAATAAAGATCCCCCCAAGAAACTAACTTTATACATGTGTGACCTGGCATTCACCGATCTGAAATAAAGATCCCCCCAAGAAACTTGCTTTATACATGTGTGACCTGGCATTCACCGATCTGAAATAAAGATCCCCCAAGAAACTAACTTTATACATGTGTGACCTGGCATACACGGATCTGAAATAAAGATCCCCCATGAAACTAACATACATGTGTGACCTGGCATTCACCGATCTGAAATAAAGATCCCCCAAGAAACTAACTTTATACATGTGTGACCTGGCATACACGGATCTGAAATAAAGATCCCCCATGAAACTAACATGTGTGACCTGGCATTCACTGATCTGAAATAAAGATCCCCCAAGAAACTAACATTATACTTGTGTGACCTGGCATTCACCGATCTGAAATAAAGATCCCCCCAAGAAACTAACTTTATACATGTGTGACCTGGCATTCACCGATCTGAAATAAAGATCCCCCAAGAAACTAACTTTATACATGTGTGACCTGGCATACACGGATCTGAAATAAAGATCCCCCCAAGAAACTAACATTATACATGTGTGACCTGGCATTCACCGATCTGAAATAAAGATCCCCCCAAGAAACTAACATTATACATGTGTGACCTGGCATTCACCGATCTGAAATAAAGATCCCCCGAAGAAACTAACTTAATACATGTGTGACCTGGCATTCACCGATCTGAAATAAAGATCCCCCAAGAAACTAACTTTATACATGTGTGACCTGGCATTCTTCGATCTGAAATAAAGATCCCCCCAAGAAACTAACTTAATACATGTGTGACCTGGCATTCACCGATCTGAAATAAAGATCCCCCAAGAAACTAACATTATACTTGTGTGACCTGGCATTCACTGATCTGAAATAAAGATCCACCCAAGAAACTAACTTTATACATGTGTGACCTGGCATTCACCGATCTGAAATAAAGATCCCCCCAAGAAACTAACTTTATACATGTGTGACCTGGCATTCACCGATCTGAAATAAAGATCCCCCCAAGAAACTTGCTTTATACATGTGTGACCTGGCATTCACCGATCTGAAATAAAGATCCCCCAAGAAACTAACTTTATACATGTGTGACCTGGCATACACGGATCTGAAATAAAGATCCCCCATGAAACTAACATACATGTGTGACCTGGCATTCACCGATCTGAAATAAAGATCCCCCAAGAAACTAACTTTATACATGTGTGACCTGGCATACACGGATCTGAAATAAAGATCCCCCATGAAACTAACATGTGTGACCTGGCATTCACTGATCTGAAATAAAGATCCCCCCAAGAAACTACCTTAATACATGTGTGACCTGGCATTCACCGATCTGAAATAAAGATCCCCCAAGAAACTAACATTATACTTGTGTGACCTGGCATTCACTGATCTGAAATAAAGATCCCCCATGAAACTAACATTATACATGTGTGACCTGGCATTCACCGATCTGAAATAAAGATCCCCCAAAAAGTAAATGAAACAAAAATGTTGTCAACCAAAACTAACTTTGAACACGTTCATTGATCTGAAATAAAGATCCTCCTACAAAAAAGAATTCTAGCCCCCCCCCCCCCCCCCCTGAAAGAAAAAAAAAACATGTTTCTTTTTTTCTACCTACCCTTTATTTCACGCCTAATTCCCTGCTCATTTTATTGCCATTTCTTTCTTAAGCACAGTTTAACTTTATTTTTACTCTGGTAAATAAAGCTATATCCTATTTTATTGCCCTTAAAATGTCTTTTTTTCGTTTTTCTAGGCTACATGTATTCTTATGAAAATGAAAAGAAAGAGATCAAAAGTTGCTCAGTTAATGTGCAAAATTTCAGGTCAATCAGACATACCATGTTTAAGAGTTGTTGCCTTGAAAATGTGAATTTTGCAGATTTTCACTTTTTGTGCAATTATTGTGAACACGAAAGGAGATAAATAATCAATGTAAGAATAAAAGTTGTTCAGTTAATTCAAATCTATCACTGTGCCAAATATCAGGTCAATCCGACGACCTATTTTAGAGATATTGCCCTTGAAAACTTAATTTTTTGCAGCTTTTCACATATGATCAAATTAAGCATTTTAAATCAGAATGTTGTGTATTTATGGATTTTTTTAATTGTCATTTATATAAATGTAGATTGTGTCGTGTACACTCATTCCACAACTCATTACTTTCTATTATATTTTATTGCTCTTAATTATTTTTGTTGAAATTCTGTTTAATGTTTTGAATATTTCATCAACATTCACGATAATTTTTTTTATGCTGCTGTGACGACATGTCTGGGGGGGGGGGCATTAAGTTTTACTAGTGTCTGTCTGTACGTTCGTCCGTACATACAAATTTCTTATGCCCCTGCGACCACCTGTCGGAGGGGGGCATCAAGTTTTACTCATGTCTGCTGTACGTACGTACATCCATCCATACGAATTTCCGTCAAGCTTTTCTCAGAAACCATGGAATTGATTTGAAACTTGGTAGGATGGTTCAGTATGACAACCTTTACGTCCTTAGCGACTTTCAGGTCTATCAGACATCTACTTCCTGTTTAGGACTAGGCTGATATGAAAATCAACTTGAAAATTTCTGTCAATCTTTTCCCAGTAACTGTACAAGGGAATGATTTGAAACTTGGTAGAATGGTTCATTATGACAAACGTATGTTCTAAGCAACTTTCAGGTCTGTCGGACATCTTCTTCCTGTTTGGGACAAGGCCAATATGAAAATCTACGAAAAATCAACTTTAAAATTTCTGTCAAGCTTTTTTCATAAACCATATGGCTATGATTTGAAACTTGGTATGAGATGATTCAGTATGACAAACTGTATGTCCTAAGGGACTTTAGGTCTGTTGGACATCTACTTCCTGTTTGGGGCCTAGTGGGGGCATCTGTGTGACAGTGTCACAGGGACACATTCCTTCTTTATATTGAGTTCATCACTAAATTGTGTCAATGGTTTTGATATTTATTGTTTTGTGACATTGCTACTGGGGGTCAAAAAGGGGCCACACCCAAAAAATCAACTTCTTATACGACCACAAAAAATTACGGACGGATAATGGTATGATGCTGTCGTCGTTGTCGTCGTCGTCTGTGGACACTTTGGTTTCCGTGCAATAACTTGAGTAAATGTTGACCAAATGTTATGAAATTTTGACATGATGTTTGTTACCACCTAAGGAAGGTTGATGTTGTATTTTGGGGTTGTGGCCCCTACCGTTTTAGAAAAAAGGGCCAAAAACGGCTAAAATGGGTGTATTGACAAAACTGTAGTAGAATGTTTATTATTCATTCGATTTTGAAAATTCTTTTTTGATTGAATTCATCATTTAATTCTGTCAACAAAATGTGTCAATGGTTTTGATATATATAGCACTGTTACATTCATACTGGGGGTCAAAAAGGGGCCACACCCAAAAAATTGACTTTTTTATTTGTGGTCCGATTTTCAAAAAAAAAAAGGACCATGGCCATTTTCCCTGTAATTCTGACCATAGACGGGCTAATTTTAAAAGTTTCACAAAATACTCTCAATGTTATAAAAATGTGTAGAGTAGGACCATTGCGATGAGGTAAATAAAAATCAACAATATTCAAAACCTTCAAACCGGTGATATTTTGTCCTGAAAATCTAAGAAAATGCATTTTGCACATTTTTGCTTAAAATTGGCCTCTTTAATATGGGAATCCCCCATGAAGGACATGCACAACCAACATGACTTTTCGGGTTTTTAGTAGAATGGTTAAATTAGAATAATATGCATTTTGAAAGATTTTGGTTGGCAATGTCCTTCTAACATGTCTAACGAAAAATTCACTTTTTAACAAAAAAATCACTAATTAAAAGAATTCAAAACTTTAAATGTTTATTTTTTTGCATACTAAAGTATGTCTCCGATAGCTCAGTAAGTTCGGTCATTGGTATATAAATCTTATACTATAGTGTTTGCAATATTATATTATAAGTTCAAATCTTGAATGAGGTGTTTGATTTTGTCCTTCTGTATCTCAATTATAGAGATAAACCTAGCTATCTTTAATGCTAAATTAAAAGTCAATTATGTTTTTTCTATGATTTGCCGATTTATTTCACTTTTTTCCCCAGCCAAATCGAATATGACACTTAGTACATTTTAGCTATTGATTGGTAATACTAATATATTAGTTAAATAGTAACATTGTGTAATACGGTTAATTATGTTTTACTTTTATTCTTTCCTTTTATACTTTATTATAATTTATGAAAGAAAGAGGTTTTGGGACATTTTTATAACAACTACATTTTCAATGAAGTAAGCGAATGCAACCAGCATACCGTAATTAAAAGTGACTTCGATTGGGACTTACCTTGTGATTTAAAATAGGATTTATGAATGACGACTTTAAATGTCTATAAATAGCATTTTAAATGTTTAACGCACCATCAAATTCTTTGAACTAAATACAGGGGATAATGGCCATGGTCCTTTTCATTGGAATCCTTATGAAAATCCCTGCCTGCGTTTTTAAATCAGATTTGCAATATCTCTTACCGTTTTTTAGAAATTAGGGGACAAAGGGGCCAAAAACTCCATTTTTAAAAGTTTGTCAAGGCAAATAGTTTTATACCAAAAATTAAGTGGAAGTGGGCCTGCCAATTGTTATGAAGTTTTAATATGATGATTATATCCACTAAAGGAATGTTGATTTGTATTTGGGGTTTGTGGCCCCTACTGTTTTAGAAAAAGGGGCCAAAAAGGGCTAAACGGGTGTATTGACAAAACTGTTGTAGAATGTTTATTATTTATTTGATTTTGAAAATTCTTATTTAGCTCACCTGGACCGAAGGTCCATGTGAGCTATTGCCATCACTTGGCGTCCGTCGTCGTCTGTTAACAATTTTTCAAAAATCTTCTCCTCTGAAACTACTGAACAGAATTCAATGAAACTTGGTATGATTGATCCTTAGGGTGTCCTGCACTTAACTTTTGTCTCGATTTTTGATTCGTCAAAAAACATGGCCGCCATTACTAAAAATAGACCAGGGGGGGTCAGACTACTGTTTTTGGCTAGTAATTCAAAAAGTATAAGAGATAGATGAAATCTGATGCCACCATACTGCTTCAGGATCAAAAGTTCTACAAAAGTCTCCATTTGGTCGAAGTTGTCAGATGACCCCTATAGGGGTTACGGCCCCTTAAAGGTACCAGTCTTGTAAAAGATTTTTACTTCCTGGGTGCACGTCAAAACATGGACGCCAATAATATAGTCCCTATTTTTGTCTCGCCTGCGAAGCAGAGCGGGACATAGGTGTTACTTTACCGGCGGCGGCGGCGGCGGCGGCGGCGGCGGCGGCGACGGCGGCGTTAACTTTTTGGAAAAGTTTTATGAGCACCTCCATATCTCAAGAACTATAGGTCCTGGGTTGATGAAACTTGGTATGCATATGCCCCAGTAGTAGCTTAGCACAGTTGCATCCCCATCTTTTGACCTTGACCTTGATTTTCCGGTTGAGTGACTTTGACAATTTTCAATACATATAATAGCAATGGAAAAGTTTTGCGAGCACCTCCATATCTCAAGAACTATAGGTCTTAGGTTGATGAAACTTGGTATGCATATGCCCCAGTAGTAGCTTAGCACAGTTGCATCCCCATCTTTTGACCTTGACCTTGATTTTCTGGTTGAGTGACTTTGACAATTTTCAATACTTATAATAGCAATGGAAAAGTTTTGCGAGCACCTCCATATCTCAAGAACTATAGGTCCTAGGTTGATGAAACTTGGTATGCATATGCCCCAGTATTAGCTTACCACAGTTGCATCCCCATCTTTTGACCTTGACCTTGATTTTTCGGTTGAGTGACTTTGACAATTTTCAATACATATAATAGCAATGGAAAAGTTTTGCGAGCACCTCCATATCTCAAGATCTATAGGTCCTAGGTTGATGAAACTTGGTATACATATGCCCCAGTAGTAGCTTAGCACAGTTGCATCCCCATCTTTTGACCTTGACCTTGATTTTCCGGTTGAGTGACTTTGATTATTTTTATTGCATATATTTGCAATGTTTAAGTTCTATAAACATCTTTTGATCTCAGAAACTGAAAATCCATGTAAATTCAAAATATAGTGGAAGTAAGAAAGAATAATTGTTTCTGATGGTGCCGGCAGGCGAGACATACTTTAGTGTTAACTCTTGTTCTCTTTTTTTCTCCGCATCCCATATTTGAAAAAGTACAATTTTTGACATTGATTTTTGTCTCGCCTGCGAAGCAGAGCGGGACATAGGTGTTACTTTACCGGCAACGGCGGCGGCGACGGCGGCGTTAACTTTTTGGAAAAGTTTTATGAGCACCTTCATATCTCAACAACTATAGGTCCTGGGTTGATGAAACTTGGTATGCATATGCCCCAGTAGTAGCTTAGCACAGTTGCATCCCCATCTTTTGACCTTGACCTTGATTTTCCGGTTGAGTGACTTTGACAATTTTCAATACATATAATAGCAATGAAAAAGTTTTGCGAGCACCTCCATATCTCAAGAACTATAGGTCCTGGGTTGATGAAACTTGGTATGCATATGCCCCAGTAGTAGCTTAGCACAGTTGCATCCCCATCTTTTGACCTTGACCTTGATTTTCCGGTTGAGTGACTTTGACAATTTTCAATACATATAATAGCAATGGAAAAGTTTTGCCAGCACCTTCATATCTCAAGAACTATAGGTCCTAGGTTGATGAAACTTGGTATGCATATGCCCCAGTAGTAGCTTAGCACAGTTGCATCCCCATCTTTTGACCTTGACCTTGATTTTTCGGTTGAGTGACTTTGACAATTTTCAATACATATAATAGCAATGGAAGTTTTGCGAGCACCTCCATATCTCGAGAACTATAGGTCCTAGGTTGATGAAACTTGGTATCCTTATGCCCCAGTAGTAGCTTAGCACAGTTGCATCCCCATCTTTTGACCTTGACCTTGATTTTCAGGTTGAGTGACTTTGATTATTTTTATTGCATATATTTGCAATGTTTAAGTTCTATAAACATCTTTTGATCTCAGAAACTGAAATTCCATGTAAATTCAAAATATAGTGGAAGTAAGAAAGAATAATTGTTTCTGATGGTGCCGGCAGGCGAGACATACTTTAGTGTTAACTCTTGTTAAAGATATATAATTATTTTACTTGAAAAAAAAATTTGGTAGCATTTGAGAAAAGGGAAAATGTAGGGATATGCTGTTTACTATGGGTGGTGCGGCTAAGGATAAACAGTGAAATGAAAGTGGAAAACATGCGACTTTCACTTTGAGGTTAGTTATCTTGAAAAACTTCGTGGCCTCATATGGTTTTTAGCTCACCTTGCCGAAGGCAATGTGAGCTTTTGCAATCACTTGGCGTCCGTCGTCCGTCGTCCGTCGTCCGTCGTCCAACTTTTCAAAAATCTTCTTCTCTGAAACCGCTTGGCCAAATGTAATGAAACTTGGTAGGGTTGTTCTGTAGTATATCCTCTACAAAATTATCGTTCGAAATTTTGATTCGACAAAAAACATGGCCGCCATGGCTAAAAATAGAACATAGGGGTAAATTGCAGTTTTTTGCAAATTACTCAAAAACGGTAACAGATATCAAAATTCTGGCATAGGGTTAAAGTGATCAGCACCTCAAGATCTACCTGTCCAGAAATTTTCAAGTAGATCCAACAACCGATGTAGGAGTTATTGCCCTTTTTCTGGATTTTTTTCAAAAATTTTACTTATTTAGCCCTATATCTTGAAAACTATACAAGATATTTCAAAAATTTAAATTGCATATGACTAAGCACATCAAGATCTACAAAAGTTGTAACAGAGTCAAAGTTGTAGGATCATTCCTTTAGGAGTTATACCCCTTGGATTGTAAAAATTGACCATTTTCACAGTTTTTTGTTCAACTTTTCAAAAATCTTCTTCTCTGAAACTGCTTAGTCAAATGAAATGAAACTTGGTAGGGTTGTTCAATAGTATGTGGTCTACAAAACTATCGTTCGAAATTTTGATTCGACAAAAAACATGGCCGCCATGGCTAAAAATAGAACATAAGGTAAATTGTAGTTTTTTGCAAATAACTCAAAAATGGTAATAGATATTAAAATTCTATTTGGATAATAATGATCAGCACATAAAGATCTACCTGCCCTGAAGTTTTGAAGAAGATCTTACAATGGTTGTAGGAGTTATTGCCCTTTTTCTTGTTTTTTATTCAAATTTTGCTCTTTTAAGGCTTATATCTTGAAAACAATACAAGATATTTGAAAAATTTAAATTGCATATGGTTAAGCACATAAAGATCTAAAAATTATGTAATGGGGTCAAAGTTGTAAGACCTTTCTTGATAGGAGTTGTTTCCCTTAGAACATTAAAATTGATAATTCCACAGAGTAGCAGTCCTTTAATAAATATCCAGCATATAAGTATCATCGAATACAAGGTGAGCGATTCAGGCTCCTGGGAGCCTCTAGTTTTGGCATGAAATGATTTTTTCATCTTTCCTAAAGTACAGCATATGCTTGAAACTTTGATTGAATCATTTTTAGAATTTTTAGAATTTTTTATTCCAACCCTGTTTAACATTATTGTCAATGGAAAATCTTTTACAAGACTGAGACCTAAAGGTGAAAAATAGCATTTTTTCATGTTTTTGGCGTATAGAATGAAAACTATTGCAGATAGAGAAAAGCTGTTGCTTGCTTAAATGTTAAGCTCATTTAGCTCTGCAAAAGTCTTCATAGGGTCAAAGTTGTCAGATGACCCCTTATAAGGGTTACAGCCCCTTAAAGGCGAAAAATAGTGTTTTTGGCCTGTAGAATGAAAACTATTGCAGATAGAGAAAAGCTGTTGCTTGCTTAAATGTTCAGCTCATTTAGCTTTTCAAAAGTCTTCATAGGGTCGAAGTTGTCAGATAACCCCTTAAAGGGGTTACAGCCCCTTATGGCCCTGTCACACTATAACGTTTTAGCCAACGTGTGTCGAACGTTCGAATAATTTTCTAAAACGTTGGAACACGTTGGCAGTCGCTGTAAAAAAATTTAAAAAATATCTCGGTGAACGACCACAAAGCGTCAGACTAACTACCTGCAACGCACAACAAACTTATCTATAGCGTTTGTCCGGCGTACTTGACGTTTGCCTAACGCATGTGTGACGACTGCAGAACGCATTCATAGCGTTAGTCTAGCTTATAATTTTTTCTTTCGGTGGGGAGACCTAGGATTTCTGTTCTTTTCTTTAGTATTATTTGCAGTAGCCCAAATAGATCTATTATCTGGCTTAAATGTATTGCTGGATTAATTAATAATTATTATAGATACATCATGTAAATTTTGTTTCGTTATAAAAATATTGGTTTTCAGCGTTCCGGTAATATGAATGTATAATTATTCTAAAGCCGTTTTTTAACCGATAGTGATGATTTTTGCACTTTAAAAGAATAAATATAGTGTAGATTTTATATTTTGATTTGTCAAAAATATACAGAGAGTAATGCATGCGCTTGTTAACAAACTCTCAAAATCTCAAATTAGTATATACATGTAAGAAATACCGGTATGTAGAGTTTGCCTTGCATCCTTTTTATAGCACTTGACTAATGATGTCCTTAATAGAGAAAAACGCGTGTGCTTATTGAATATTAAAAATACACATTATTTCAAATGAGTAATAAAGTTAGACTTTCGTTACTCGCTGT
Organism: Arcuatula senhousia; assembly: GCA_963971305.1. Taxonomy (NCBI): domain Eukaryota; kingdom Metazoa; phylum Mollusca; class Bivalvia; order Mytilida; family Mytilidae; genus Arcuatula; species Arcuatula senhousia. Next base: position 1,702,995 of record OZ020305.1, read on the forward strand.
ATTAAAATTTGAGTATTTTTCTACCAAAGACATGTCGACCGAAAACACGACAGGTGTATTACAATTTGCAAGAATTACTTTCAATTCCAGACCATCTAAGTTGTCTTTGTTATATTCAAGATCTTTTTGGCTTTGTTCATTTTTTTTTTGTTAAAAGATTTTTTTTCAGGTTTGAATTAGTATTTGAAGCTTTTGAAATTGACTTTCCCCCTTGTAATTCAATTTAATTTATAACATCCTTGGGCTGATACGCTACTCGTTCGTTACAATGACGCTCTGTACACGTTTTAGACACGTTGAATTGGTTTCTTGGTCGTTTGACTGACGCTAGACGTGCGCTGCATTATCGCTAGACACGTTCGTTTCCATTTAGCTTAGCGTTCGTCAAACGCATTTCAACGTGCGCACAACGACCACATAGCGTACATCAGCGTGTGTATAACGTCCTTCTAACTTATGCCTAGCGTTCGAATAATTTATTTCTAACACGTTGGCGAACGTCAGAAATTTTAAGCATGTTGAAAAATTTGCGACGCAAACGGCGTTCACCAACGCACGCTGACGTTCGCTAACGTGTTTGTAGCGTGTTCATAACGTGTACAAAACTTACTCAACGCACACCAGCGTGTTGAAAATATATTCTAAAACGTCGGCACACGTTGGCTAAAACGTTATAGTGTGACAGGGCCATTAAATGCGAAAAATAGTGTTTTTGGCCTGTAGAATGAAAACTATTGCAGATAGAGAAAAGCTGATGCTTGCTTAAATGTTCAGCTCATTAAGCTCTACAAAAGTCTTTATAGGGTCGAAGTTGTCAGATGACCCTTATAGGGGTTACAGCCCCTAAATGGCGAATAATAAGTGTTATTGGCCTATAGATTGAAAACTATTGTAGATAGAGAAAAACTGTTGCTTGCATAAATGTTCAGCTGATTTAGCTCTACAAAAGCATTCATAGGGTGGAAGTTTTCTGATGTTCCCTTATACGGATTACAGCCCCTAAACTAACATGTTTTCATGTTTTTGGCTTGTAGAATGAAAACCATAGCAGATATAGAAAAGTGGCTGCTTGCTTAAATGTTCAGCTTATTTAGCTTTACAAAGTTCTTCATAGGGTTGACATCAAGACCAGGTGAGCGATTCAGGCTCCTGGGAGCCTCTTGTTATGTAATAAGGTCAAAGCTGTAGAACCATTTCTTTTAGGAGTTATGGCCCTTAAAGCGTCAAAATTTACCATATTCCATTGTTTAATAGCTAATATCTGCTACAACTCTATTGTCAGATTTTTTATTCGTAAAAAAACATGGCCACCATGGCTAAAAATAGAACATAGGGATAAATTGCATTATTTTGCTAATAACCATGCAATAACTCAAAAATGGTTTCAGATATCAAAATTGTGTAAGAATCAAAAGTTATCAGCATGTTAAGATTTTCCTGTCCTGAAATTTCAAAAAAGATCTGACTGCTGATGTGGGAGTTATTGTTCTTTTTCCTAATTTTCGCCAGATTTGCACTGATTAAGCCCAATATCTTAAAAACTAACCAAGATATTTCAGAAATTTTAATCGCATATGGTTAAGCACAATAATATCTACAAATATATGTATCTGTGTAAATCAGGTGAGCGATTCAGGCTCTTGGGAGCCTCTTGTTTATTTGTGGTCCGATTTTCAAAATCATTTTTTCATTTGATTCCTTGTAAAAATTTCCTCATTATTTGTTATCGAATTAGCACTATCTTTTACTGTTTTTGAGAAATTAGGGGTCAAAGGGCCAAAATTGTAAATTAATACATGTATATAAATAAGGCTTTTTGTATTAGATGTTGATGTGAATATATTTGTCAAAAATGCATTTCTAAGTCCACCACAGGATGCATATGTCAAAAAGCTTTGTAAGTCCACCATGGGCTTCATGTGACCAAAGCAATGGACTATCCATATTGGGCCTCCAACATACAGGGTTCAACTTGTTGCGGTCGTATCATGCTGCGCTCGGCGTAGCTTTTTATTTCTCTATAGAATGAAAACTATTGCAGATAGAGGAAAGCTGTTGCTTGCTTAAATGTTCAGCCCATTAAGCTCTACAAATCTCTCCATAGTGTCGAGACTAGCAATGTTTAACTCGTACAAAAACTGTCAACTTGAAGTATTGCTACAATTATTGAGATCAGTGGCGTCTATATATATAATGACTATAAATATTGTGCCTGTCTGTCTATATTATGATTAGGCCGACTTCGGGTGCTACCTATAGTTGTAACAAAACTTTGCATGGGCAGGTGTAAACTATATGTCAGTCCAACACAACTAGGGTCGAACCACGTTAAAATTGTTATCTTGTGGATGTTGGTAAAACTTATTCAACATTTAAAGACCAGGTGAGCGATTCAGGCTCCTAGGAGCCTCTAGCTATTATTATACCCCCACTTCAAAAGTGGGGGGTATATAGTGATAGGGGTGTCCGTCCTTCCGTTACACTTCAGGGTACCCATCTCTTATCTGCAACTCCTCCTAAACCCCTTGGTGGATTTTCATGAAACTTCCACACAATCTTTGTGACATAATGTAGATGTGCACTTACTATTTTAAAATTTGATCAGAATGGTTTTTTGAGTTTCCCATAGCAAAACATGGACTTAGCCATTCGACTACATGGGGGTACCCATCTCTTATCCACAACTCATCCTAAACCCCTTGATGGATTGTCATGAAACTTTTACACAATCTTTGTGACATAATATAGATGTGCATCTACTATTTGAAAGTTTGATCAGAATGATTTTGGGGTTTCCCATAGCAATACATGGACTCAGCCATTCGACTACATGGGGGTGCCCATCTCTTATCTGCAACTCCTCCTAAACCCCTTGATGGATTTTCATGAAACCTACACACAATCTTTGTGACATAATGTAGATGTGCATCTCTTATTCTAAATTTTATCTGATTAATTTTTTGGGGGGTGGGGGGTATTTATTTTTGAGCTGTGGCTCACAGTTTTTCTAGTTTTTTCATTGGGATTTGAATTTTCATTTTTCACATTGTATGATTATACTAAATGCTGAGAAAAAATTTCTTTCATACCCCAATGAAAGAAAAGAAAAAATATTACAGTCATTCCTTTAAAATGAATTTGTAAAAAGAATATAAAAATGAAAATGTTTTATAAATAAACTAAAATGATGCCATGACCTGTAAAAAGCGGGCAAATCCATGTTTTTCAATTTGGACATAAAAATATTCATCCAATCTAAATGCAGTCATGGCATTATTTAAATCAAATTGCAGTATTTAAATCAAATTTATTAACTCACCTTTCAACACTCTACTCTTGTTTTTCTATGTTTTTGTAGATCACTCATGGACAATATTTATGATGTTACAGATAGCTCAAAATACACATTAAACAAGACATGCGAGTTTACATGTATACTTGAAGAAGTTTTGAATGCAAGTGGAACATGACAATGACACAACTGTGTTGAGACAGGATTTAACAATTGGACAGATTATCTGATGACACAAGTAACTAGTGCAATTAAAGGAATGTTGAAAACAATAAGATCAGTAGCCTAAAAGTGCAGGAAATGGACAAGAGATCAGACAGAGAAACTTTAAATACATTTTCAAGTTCCAAAGATTTTCATGGCCTAGTAACAGATTTTTTTTTCAGAATGAACATTATGAATGAATCTCAAATTTGAAGTGTGTCACATATTTGAAATTGAAATGTACAAATGTAATAAGAATGTACTTGTCTATAGCTTGGGTGTACAACAATAAATTATAATTCCAAATTGTCAAATCGGAATATTGCTTGACTATTACTAAATTAAAATAAATATTTGAAAGGCCATTGATTTTCAAAGTTTGCTCATTTTAACCCTATTCATTCATGCAGAGTTTGTAGGTCATGGTGACCTTATTTTGTACACACTGACCCAATATCATTTCTCTACTACTTGGAGTTGCTGAGATATGGACCTGAACCAAAACTTTAATTCATTCAAGCGAAAAATGTAGGTCAAGGTCACTTGGTTTTTGGTACTGACTCTTATCAAAGATGTACACACTGACCAAATTATCATCCCTCTTTAAGGTTTAGTTACGAAGTTATTGTCAAAACAAAAACAGTATTACGACAAAATTAAAGCAAATGAACCAACCAATACTCTGTCTTCTTTTTAGACTCTTTACATGTGAAGTTTTATTAAAATCCATCAAGTGGTTTAGAAGTTGCACTTTCGAGACAAGTAGACAGACTTGCTCCAAACGTTATTTGTGGTGGTTTTATAAACAGCTCATAAAAGTTTCATAATTTTTACCATTGAATGTGTATGCTTCATGTACTAGTTGCATTTGAAATTGTAAATTATCTGAGCATGTCAACCAGAAGTTGGGCTTCATCACTGCCTAATTATATATGTTATAAGCAACATGTACAACTAGCTAGGACATACTCATTTCAAGTGTGATCAAACAATAACAAAAACCTCAACTGAATAGCATTTAACAACAGAAACTCAAGTCATAACATGAGTGAACTCTGGTGCTCTTGACCTTTGACATATACAAAAAATATGTACATGATTGTATACCCTAAAAGAAAAAGACTTCTTGAAGTTCTTGAATTCATGAAAGTTGAATAATATGTGTAAGTTTTACAAAACTCTATTTTGATAGTTTAGTTTGGCTCCAAATAATCGCTAAACAGAGATAATGGTGTAAAGAAGAATTTGTTCTGCCTGCGACGAGACGAGACATAGGTATTACTTTCCGGCTGCGATGGCATAAACTTTTTGTAGGACTTTTGTGGAAAATGAATTTCCTGAAAAGTACAATAGCTAGGCATCAGATATTTGGTATACAGACAGTTCAGGTTATGGTTTACGAAACTGTCATCATGCCGTGTGACCTTGACACCATTTTTACTCTTCTGTGACTTTGTGAACTTGGGTCTTTTTCAGGTCGAAAACTTTCTAAAATTTTATGAAATGAATTTCTTGACAAGTAAAGTAGCTAGGCATCTCATATTTGGTATACAAATAGTTCAGGTTATGGTCAACACAACCGTTACCATGCCATGTGACCTTGACCCCAGTTTCACTCTCAAGTGACTTTGTGAACTTAGTTCTTTTATAGGCTGCAAACGTCTTTGTACTTTTGTCGAAAATGAATTTCTTAAGAAAAGAATAATAGCTATTCAAAATCGGTCCCTTCTCCCTTTTATGGTTAGTAACACTACTGTAAAGTGTCATAGCATATTAATTTCAACGGTCAACGTTATACGAGGGTCACTTTTGTACCTGATAAATTTGCTTGTGAGGATAACCAATACCCTAAATCACAAAGAGAACCAAAGAAATGCCAGGTTATGTTGGATATATAATTGGCATTTATCTGACTTTGATAACTAAGGTCAAGGTCATATGAAGCCATTCTTGAACAATAGCGATACATCATTGTCAAATATTAAAGCACCATCCCAAAGGATAAAAAAAGAAACACTCTGTATGTAAACATAACGACTTGTTTAACCTTTGGATCAAAGGTCAATAACACTTATTTTAACGATGATGCATCAACACGACAAATATCAAAGCCCTAAGCCGAAGGATAAAAAGGTTATGATCCAGACACTCTGCATGTAAAATTGTCATTAATTTTACCTTGAGGTCAAAGATCAATGTCAAATGAAAGGCATACTCGATCGCAACACGTCGTCTCATGGTGATACATCCAGATGTCAAATATCAAAATCGTATGTCAAAGGATAAAAAAGTTGTGGAACAGACAAGCTTTGAATGAAAAAATTGCATTATTTTAAGGTCAAAGGTCAAGTTCATATGAAAGTCATTTTCGATTGCGAAACGTCGCCTCATGGTAATACATCCACATACCAAATATCAAAGTCCTTTGTCAAAGGATAAAAAAGTTAAGGCCCGGACAAGACTGGTATGAAAAATTTGGGTCCCATGCATTATTTTGACCTTGAGGTCAAAGGTCAAGGTCATATTAAGTCATTGTCAATCGCAACACGTCGTCTCATGGTGATACATCCACATGCCAAATATCAAAGCCCTATGTCAAAGGATAAAAAAGTTGTGGTCCGGACACAAGCTTTGCATGCAAAATGAGCATTATTTTGACCTTGAGGTCAAAGGTCAAGGTCATTTGAAAGTCTTTTTAATACGCGACACATTGTCTAATTGTGATACATCCAGATGTCAAATATCAAAGATCTATGTCAAAGGATCAAAAAGTTATGGCACAGACAACCTTTGTATAAAAACTATTATTTTGACCTTTAGGTCAGACGTCAAGGTCATATGAAATTCATTCTCAATCGCCACACGTCGTCTCATGGTGATACATCCACATGCCAAATATTAAAGCCCTATGTCAAAGGATAAAAAAGTTGTGGTCCGGACACAAGCTTTGCATGCAAAATGAGCATTATTTTGACCTTGAGGTCAAAGGTCAAGGTCATTTGAAAGTCTTTTTAATACGCGACACATTGTCTCATTGTGATACATCCAGATGTCAAATATCAAAGTCCTATGTCAAAGGATCAAAAAGTTATGGCACAGACAAGCTTTGTATAAAAACTGTATTATTTTGACCTTTAGGTCAAACGTCAAGGTCATATGAAAGTCATTCTCGATCGCAACACGTCGTCTCATGGTGATACATCCACATGCCAAATATCAAAGCCCTATGTCAAAGGATAAAAAAGTTGTGGTCCGGACACAAGCTTTGCATGCAAAATGAGCATTATTTTGACCTTGAGGTCAAAGGTCAAGGTCATTTGAAAGTCTTTTTAATACGCGACACATTGTCTCATTGTGATACATCCAGATGTCAAATATCAAAGTCCTATGTCAAAGGATCAAAAAGTTATGGCTCGGACAAGTTTTGTTTGGGAAGAAGATGAAGAACTGACACAAAAACAATATTAGGTCTCCCCCTTCTGGCAAGGGGAGACATAATTACACAAGACAGGCAGCCCCTATAGCGCGATGGACGAACATACTAGACAGGCAGACGGACGGAGTGACCCGACTACTAGACATGGGTTTATGATCTTTAAAACCAGTCAACAAGCTAAGGGGCATGCATATGACTATCTGTCGTCAAAACCCCGCCTTTCCTTCAAAAACCGAGATGTAAATGCGGGTTTTCTACGCTTGTTTGTAAGCTGGGATCGGATCCCTATTGGTATTTGACGCTATACATGTACCAATGGGACAGCAATTGACAGGTTTGTCATCTTGAAAACCAGTCAACAAGCTTAGGGGCATGACTATCTGTCGTCAAAACCCCGCCTTTACATCTCGTGAAAACCTTCAAAAACCGAGATGTAAATGCGGGTTTTCTATGCTTGTTTGTAAGCTGGGATCGGATCCTTATTTGTATTTGACGCTATACATGTACCAATGGGACAGCAATTGACAGGTTTATCATCTTGAAAACCAGTCAACAAGCTTAGGGGCATGACTATCTGTCGTCAAAACCCCGCCTTTACATCTCGTGAAAACCTTCAAAAACCGAGATGTAAATGCGGGATTTCTACGCTTGTTTGTAAGCTGGGATCGGATCCCTATTTGTATTTGACGCTATACATGTACCAATGGGACAGCAATTGACAGGTTTATCATCTTGAAAACCAGTCATCAAGCTTAGGGGCACGAACATCTGTCGTCAAAACCCCGCCTTTACATCTCGTGAAAACCTTCAAAAACCGAGATGTAAATGCGGGATTTCTACGCTTGTTTGTAAGCTGGGATCGGATCCCTTTTTGTATTTGACGCTATACATGCACCAATGGGACAGCAATTGACAGGTTTATCATCTTGAAAACCAGTCTACAAGCTTAGGGGCACGACCATCTGTCGTCAAAACCCCGCCTTTACATCTCGTGAAAACCTTCAAAAACCGAGATGTAAATGCGGGATATCTACGCTTGTTTGTAAGCTGGGATCGGATCCCTTTTTGTATTTGACGCTATACATGTACCAATGGGACAGCAATTGACAGGTTTATCATCTTGAAAACCAGTCTACAAGCTTAGGGGCACGACCATCTGTCGTCAAAACCCCGCATTTACATCTCGTGAAAACCTTCAAAAACCGAGATGTAATTTATGCGGGTTTTCTACGCTTTTTTGTAAGCTTGAATGAGTTCCCTATGTGTATTTGATGATCTACATGTACCATTGGGACAGCAATTGACAGGTTTATCGTATTAACAACCAGTCATTAAGCTTAGGGGCAAGAATATTTGTCGACAAAACCCCGCCTTTACACTTTGTACGTGTAGGTTTTTGTGCTCATTTGTAAGCTGGAGTTGTTTCCCTTTTTACATTTTTTATGATAAAATAATTTGTAAGCGCGGAAGACAAGAAAATAATCTGAAACGTCGGAAAACAAGAAAAATAATTTGTAAGTGCGGAAAAAGGGGAAGAATAATTTGTAAGAGCGGAAAATAAGGAACATAATCTGTAAGTGCGGAAAACAAGAAAAATAATCTGTAAGTGCGGAAAAAGAGAAAAATAATCTTTAAGTGCGGAAATAGAGAAAAATAATCTGTAAGTGCGGAAAAAGAGAATAATAATTTGTAAGTGCGGAAAACAAGAAAAATAATCTGTAAGTGCGGAAAACAAGAAAAATAATCTATAAGTGCGGAAAACAAGAAGAATAATTTGTAAGTGCGGAAAACAGGCAAAATAATTTGTAACTGCGGGAATTTATTGAATTGCCGAACTTAGAAATTTCCCATTGAAACCAATGGAAAATAATTTGTAAGTGCGGGGGTCCACTCCGGCTTTCCATAACATTGATATTCCAGTGTTGATATTATAATCCAATCACAGTCCAGCAAAGTTTTAATATCTAGCTTCAAGCTCTGTCACAGTCTGACTTCCGGTTGCGCAATACTTAATTCCTGTTATGTTACCTAAGGTTTATTGTTGAATTCTATATGTAGCCTTTTGCTGTACACATATTATAAAATCGATCTAAAATTAAGCCATTAAGATTTTAAGATAAACATGTTGATGAATCTAAGTCATGTAAGTGTTTATCCTAAACATTCCAGTATAAGCTTTATAATCTCCAATTTAGTTTAAAATAAGCGCATCAAAGTTTGGTTATTTTAGTGGAGGTCCACAATGCAGGATATTCTGTCCCAAAATTAAAACAGATTTGTTTTAGAAATCTAGCAGAACAAAGAAACTGAAGACAATACTGAGCGGTAGATTTGATTAATCTTAAATGTTTTTAAAAAGTAGAAAAAATAAGGTTATTGTTGGATCCAAAGAGAGGAAAAGTGGATTGAAACTCATTCCGCCACACCTCGAATATGTTTAAAATTTCGTCTTGAATTTAACAGAATTCTCCATTTAACCCTTCCAATGACACTGGACTCAGAATTAAAACATAAACCCTGGATCCGTTCTGAAGGTTACCCCATTTCAGGAAAAATTCAAGACCGCAATCGTGACAATTATCCTGACTTAGTATAGGCATTACATGTTAATGTAGAAACACGTGTTAGATGTGGTTTCGGGTTTGTATAACTCGAATATCTGAAGCCCTTTCCGTCTTCGTATACATTTTTACTTCGGCGGTATGTAAAGACCGTAGGGAGTTAAATATAACGACTGAATTATTCGGGTTAGGATTTGCCGTCTTCTTGAACTTATTTGTAATTTTTATTTCGTCTACAACGTGTTACAAAGCAACATACAGAAGCCACTTTGGCGCTATTCGTCGTCTTGTGACTTATACAAAATACAGACTTGCAGGGTACTACACGTAATTAACAGCCGTTTGATATTTGGCATGTACCTCAGTTTTAACTAAAGTTTATATATGGTGTAAAGTGATTTTTATTATGCTCATAATTCATTTATACTTCCTGTTAAACGAATACTTGAAATTTCATGGATAATGGGCTTATATACCATATACAAAATTTCCGTTTCAGTTTTACGCAAAAATACAGGGAATCTCATGCCACAGACATGTAAATTTTATCTCAATGACATAGAAACGTGATTTGTTGATAAAACAACAACTTTGCTTTACTGCAAACTATGTGAGATCACAGCTTTGTTTTGGGTCACCTGGACCAAAGAAAGGTACATGTGAGCTATTGCTATCTTTTTGGCGGAAAGGAGGAAAATTCCAAGCTCGGACCCCCCCCCCGGATCAGCCACTGCTCAAATAAAATATTTTTGATTGATTGTACCTCCCTTTATGATCGAGACTAAAACAAACTTGAACAGGAACGTTGAAATCCATGTTCCGCACAGTTAAAATATTTTCTGACATGTTTGTAGTTGTGGCGACCTTGGTCAGCAGGTCTCGTTGTCTGATCTTGTGTGGTGAATCGACAAAATTGTCAAGCAATGATAACATTTTCGAGCAACCAATAACTTGTGACAAATAAGTTTATTTTCCGGATCCCTCAATAGCTTTGTGAGAAAAAGATAAAATTATTTATCCTTATTATGTGGCTATTTCGTCATTTTCTTATAAAAAGCTACGCTGAGCGCAGCATGATACGACCGCAACAAGTTGAACCCTGTACGTTGGAGGCCCAATATGGATAGTCCCTTGCTTTGGTCACATGAAGCCCATGGTGGACTTACAAAGCTTTTTGACACATGCATCCTTTGGTGGACTTAGAAATGCATTTTTGAAAATATATTTACATCAACATCTAATACAAAAAGCCTTATTTTATATACACATGTATTAATTTACAATTTTGGCCCTTTGACCCCTAAGTTCTCAAAAATGGTAAAAGATATTGCTAATCCGATAAAAAATATTAAGGAAATTTTGTACATGGAATCCAATGAAAAAAATATCTTGAAAATCGGACCACAAATAAAAAAGTTGATTTTATGGGCGTGGCCTGTCTTAAGCCCCCTGTAACAATGTAATGGTGAAATACATATCAAAATCATTGACACATTTAGTAGACAGAATTTAATGATAAATTCAATAAAATTTTTTTTCAAAATCGAATAAATAATAAACATTCTACAACAGTTTTGCCAATACACCCGTTTTAGCCCTTTTGGCCCTTTTGTCTAAAACAATAGGGGCCACAAACCCCAAATACAAAACCAACATTCCTTTAGTGGATGTAATCATCATATTAAAACTTCACAACAATTGGCAGGCCCACTACAACTTAATTTTTGGTATAAAACTATTTGCATTGACAAACTTTTAAAAATGGCGTTTTTGGCCCCTTTGACCCCTAATTTCTCAAAAACGGTAAGAGATATTGCAAATCTGATTGAAAAACGCAGGCAGGGATTTTCACAAGGATTCCAATGAAAAAAAGTTTGAAAATCGGACCACAAATAAAAAAGTCAATTTTTTGGGTGTGGCCCCTTTTTGACCTCCAGTATCAATGTAACAGTGCAATATATATCAAAACCATTGACACATTTTGTTGACAGAATTTAATGATGAATTCAATAAAAAAAGAATTTCCAAAATCGAATGAATAATAAACATTCTACAATAGTTTTGTCAAAACACCCGTTTTAGCCCTTTTTGGCCCTTTTTTCTAAAAATATACGGGCCACAACCCCCAAATACAATACCAACCTTCCTTAAGTGGTAACAAACATCATATCAAAATTTCATAACATTCGGTCAATATTTACTCAAGTTATCGCACGGAAACCAAAGTGTCCACAGACGACGACGCAGACGACGACGACGACGACAACGACGACATCGTCATAACATTATACGATCGCAAAAATTTTGCGGTCGTATAAAAATTTAATCTACGCATTTGATTGAGCCTGTGACACCAGTGTTTGATGACGACAGTTATTTACCCACTGTATGACGACGATCCCCCATCTGTTGCTGCAATCAATAACACAAGAATCCAAAATCCAATATCCATTTCGCTAAAGCTACGCAAGATATGCTACACTGACTAAAATATAATCTGAAGCGAAACACATAAATCTACTGGTCGCGGCCATGCTGTCTTGATTGGAAATCCGAAGATTGAGAATCCGAATATAGCCACCGAGTGAAAAGTGAAAGTATGTACATTGCAAAGAGATTTGGTAAATATAGAAACGACGGAAACAAACGACCTAATGTCAGTATTTCATAATATTACATGTCTCGAGACATGATAGCCATCGGACCGAGGGTGATATCGGTCGGGGTATGATTGCTGGTATGATACACACATTACTTGAAGATTTTTACAGATATCAAAAGGTTGATAATCAGTTTCAAAAAGAGTACTAGTAATTCGTTGCATACCTAAGAAATGGAAATCTCAATGGCACTGACTTTGTACAAACGTCTTGATAGTTTCATAGCGCATTAACTCTCTTTTTAATCAGTAAGTGATGCAAAGTGTTGCAAAGTGGGTACAAAAAATGAACCTCAGAAAATGACTTACAATACTCTAATAAATCTTTTGAGTTCTTTAAAATCCACATGTGCTTGATTCCATTACGATTATAGATAGTGTCACAGTATGCTTGTTGTCCACAACAACGCACAAAAAAACATACAGTAAAAGTTCAATTCAACAAGAGCGAACCTGAGACAAATGGACAAGAAAAAAAAAACCCGAGACATAGAGGAACACTCTTGAGAACACTCGTTGTTACTGACATCTAGCTAAAGAAGCAACTATCGACTGATAAAATAAAACCAAGTCCATCTATTTTAAATCTGTCCGTTCGTCGGTTACACTCAAAGTACTCATCTCATATATGCAATTTCTCTCTAACCGCTCACTTTTCATAATCTACCACGCTTTTTGGTGTGTGCCATAATATATTTTATACTTGTTGACTGGGTATGAGGGAAATAGGTAGATTATTTTCCCCGAGGTGCAACTATTGCCTGAGGCGTAGCCGAAGGCAATAGTTGTCTCCGAGGGAAAATAATCTATCTATTTCCCAAATACCCAGTCAGTAAGTATTTTATTATACCGAAAGAAACAACAGACAAGAACGTTTATAATATTTGACTATTTAAAAATGCATATATAATGATAATTAAAAAATCAATCAATTTATAAATGTACTAAAAAGTTGCATTGAAAGTACTTATAAAAGTTTAACACGGAAAACTCGTGCAATTAATTATATGTAATGTGACGTAACATGAATAAAATATATCAATCAAAATAGAATAAAGAAAACGATTGGCTAAAGGCGGGGCTTAATGACGTCAGAGGGCAAATAGTTGTGGCGAGGGCAATAGTTCGGAAACTATTGACCGGTCAATAGTTCAAAGCTAGCAAACAGAAAAAATAGTGAAAATATTGTATATGCATTTATTAAAGAAAAACACTACTGAGGTATAATAATTTAAACTATTAATTAGCTTTACCAGTACGAGGAATAGAATTTTACTACTCCTCAGCCACTCAATAGTTTTTCACGAGACTTTGTAATGTGTATCTTCTTCAGTATTTAAAAAAGAAATATCTGATTTCCGTTGTCCTATAATACTTTTTTTGGACAAGACGGACAGAGCTACTAAGGGAGAGACCATAAATCTATGGTAGCTGTGGTAAAATTCAAAATAAAAGGCAGGATATCAAATATCTTGAAATAAAAAGGCAGGATGGTATTTTTTGCTGAAATGTTTTTAGTAGCTTTAAAAATAAAAAATAAACTTGCTCGCGGTAGCGCGTAAAAAAATCCAGCTCGGCTTTTCCATAAATAGAAAGACAGGATAAAGAAATATCCATAGCCCCCCACCCCACCCCCCCCCCCAAAATCAAATGGTTGCTCCCTAAATGACAAGGACAATACCTATTACAATGGTGGACTCAGAGGGTGTGTGATTCCATGGGTTGAAATTAACCTCTCTTTTCTTGGGAATTTTATATACCGCTTCTCAATACACTTAAGACGGAACCCTCCTGGTCCACCAAGGAGCTTCGCAAAACCTGCTTTACGATAAAATGGATTTTCGTGAAACTTCAACACAATCTGTATGATATACTATCTCAAAGCAAAGAAAAATCGACCAGCCTGAACCATGTACATGTAGTTGCTTTTGACCGAAGTAATCAGATGGCTGTTTATAGGAGTACCCCTTACTTCTGCCATATGTTATAAAACTATTAAAAATTGAAAAATAAAGACAGAGAAGTTGCTTACATGAACTTTCAGCTTTTAAATATATACATGTACATGTATATATTTTTAAAGGATATGGATTAAATGAAAGAAATCATAAGAAATCCACCATTCCAAAAAAGTGTTTAAATGCAATACACCAAATGAAGTCCAAATTATCAGTTATATCTAATATATATCTAATAGGAATAAACTACGATGGAGTGAGTTCGAATTTACATAAATTATAATCAAAGTGTACACATGATATATATTGTCAATTACAAGTTCACTATATCCAAGAAAAACTGTGAGCCACAGCGAGGCGCGAAATTTTTTTAGTGCTTCTTTATGAAACAAAATTTTGTCCGTTTTAGAAGACGATTCGGATGCCTACTAGCGAAACTTTTTCAAGATGCTTTTAACGTTTTTTTGGGGGGGGCAATAAGCACAGGTTTTGGCAGTTTTAAAGGGGGCGTATTCCTAGTACGCCTTTCCTTGGATCCGCGCAAGGGTCCGACGGGATAAACCTCTTTCTCTAGAAGCTCATGAATCATGAATGCTGGGTGGGGGGGGGGGGGGCACGTAAAAATCTTTCTTAATATCAAAAAGTTTGTGCATGAACTCGTGAAAAAAAGCCTTCATTTCATTTTCATTTTTCAAATTATGTAAAATTAAACAAAACATGCAAAAAACTATCACATTCACTCCTTTTGGGTTAGATTTCTAGGCAAAAGAACATGCCAGACTGGTAATAGCATTAAGCCTGTCGCATGCATGAGCCGACTTGAGTCGGAGCGCCCTGTTATGGTCTTTTTTCTCGCCTGTCGGTAGCTCATCGTTTCAGTTTCATTTAATCACTTATTTCGTGTTCCTCTCCCTGGTCATATAGCAGAAATAGATATGCTTGGGATTAAAGCAATAATCTACAAGTACTTGTATCACATTAGAAAGGTTTTATTATTTTTTTAATTGCTTTTCCGAACGAGATTTGACATTTTTTTTTCAAAGAAGTCGTATTTTCATGTTTTCATAAGCTGCACTGAAGCAACTTACCAAATCTTTCATATATACCAGTCGCTTACGTATCCGTATTAAACTGCAAAGATAATAGGCATTATCACACTATGCCATGTTGGTACTCTATGAAATGTTATTTCCCGTGCCGGGTACTGTTATTTCCCAAATTGTGCATCACGTGGTTTTCTTGTATTGATTACCGACACCTAAATTTAAAGATTCTGAAGCCAAACGGTATTGCTAAGCTGTAAAATGGAAAGTATATTACTTTTATGAACATTTCAAATCAAACCTTTAAAAAATTGAAAAGTAAAAATGTCTGTGTAAACTTTTATTTGATATTTCTTGCTGGAAAATTAGCACATTAACTGAAATATTTGATTGATTGTCTCTTAAAAACAAATAAAACAATGACCATGCATTAAATCATGAATTAAACCTTTTATAAAAATCATTTTTCTTTCTTTCTCATGCGTTTTGATATCGACATCGATATTATTTGTTGTTATTTTCAACGATTAGTTTCAGTGGGTAATTTTAAAATTGTACTGTTATTTCGCGTGGCAAATATGCATGAGGTACTGTTATTTCCTGTGGTTTGGTACTGATATTTCATGTGATTACTTAAAACTTTGTTCAAATTTTTGCAAGAATTGATGGTGAACAATTGAACAAGCATTCTGAGAGTATTGCAAATCAATACATAGTCCCCCTACCGGCGTCATATTTCAGTCTCTGGTAAAAATTAGTGTAAGGAAACAAAACTTAAACTTGATCAGTTTATTATTTACAAAAGTGTTAATAAAAAAAGTGCAGTTTGTTCAGTAATTCAAAGGACCCGTAAAAATGCGCAAACCGGATCAAAACGCAAACTTGATCTGTAACTCGTTATGGTAGACTCACATATAAAAAATCAGTTCATTATCTGCAAGGGTTTAGTACAAAAAGTGCGGAAAACTGAGGCGTGACGGACAGCTAGACGTGCAAACTTATAGTTCCTTTCGACTGTCGCCGATAGGGAACTAAAAAACACTAGATATTCTAGACAGTGCACCTAATTTTGTGAGGTGGAAGACCAATTCATATGCACATGACCATTATTTTGCGACTCGTATCCAAAACAAAACAGTTTACCTTTAAAAAGTAAACCAGAGGTTCTCTAGGTCTAGATTGTTCTATGTAGGCCTGGTCCGCCTGAGTTCAGACCAAACCATATTTAGAGCAGACCTTGAGTAGACCAGTCTCGAAGCAGACCAGATTAGAAAAAGTACCAAATTAAGGATGCACTTTTGAGCAGACTGTGACCCGCCAATCACAAATAAATTCTACCCCCCCCCCCTTCCTAGAAAAAACGAAGATAAAAACAACAACCTAAAACAACAAACAAAAACAAAAAATAACTAACAAGATAAAATATTCAAATAGAACATTAAGGTTCAGTTCCACATGTAGTATTGAAAGTCCAATGGAGATTTATTAAGAGGTTAATTAGGTGTTGTGAATAACAGAGTAAGATATTTATCAGACTTAATTATAGAAATGATAAAGGAGATGCGCATCTACAGAAGGTCACACAGATTGTTTAAATGTTTCATATATACAAATAAAGTGGTTGATATAAAAGTGTAACTCAAAGGTGTCACGGACGTACATTTCTATCACTATATTATCCTGATAATTAAGCGAGGGCATAAAATACAGTTTCCCTTTTACAGGAAATAACAGTACCATAGTAAATTTTCTAACCAGAAATAACAGTACCATACCAGATTTACCACGCGAAATAACAGTACAATTTTAAAATTACCCACTGCAACTAATCGTTGAAAATCACAACAAATAATATTGATGTCAATATCAAAACGCATGAGAAAGGATGAAAAATGATTTTTATGATGGGTTTAATTCATGATTTAATGCATGGTCATTGTTTTATTTGTTTTTAAGAGACAATCAATCAAATATTTCAGTTAATGTGCTAATTTTCCAGCAAGAAATATCAAATAAAAGTTTTCACAGACATTTTTACTTTTCAATTTTTTAAAGGTTTGATTTGAAATGTTCATAAAAGTAATATACTTTCCATTTTACAGGTTAGCAATACCGTTTTGCTTCAGAATCTTTAAATTTAGGTGTCGGTAATCAATTTAAGAAAACCACGTGATGCACAATTGGGGAAATAACAGTACCCGGCACGGGAAATAACATTTCATAGAGTACCAACATGGCATAGTGTGATTATTATACTTCAGTAGATTTTTTCTATATAAAAAACAGGTAAACATTTTAACTATTTCATCTTTAATTTGGTTCAAGTACTATTTCCCTAGGGATATAGTAAAAACTATTTCCCTAGGGCAATAGTACCGTAATACTATTTCGCGGAGTTTTAGTTTGATTTGCAGTAGGCGTGGCTAGAGTATACTGTAAAGAGTGAGCAGTAGGCGTGGCTTTAATTAAGTTGTTTACCGATTCAGTATAATAAAACAATTGTTTACTGGTCCATTCGGAAAACAGTACATTTGTTTCTCCTCGGTACTTACCATTTCCCTCGGCGCTACGCGCCTTGTGAAATAGTAAGTACCTCGTGGAAACAAATATACTGTTTCCCTCATGACCAGTAAACAATTGTATAATGAATGGTTGAAAATATATTGGTTATTTTTAATCACAAGAAGCGAACAGGGATATGGACATGAATGGGGTGATAAAATGCGCATGAAATAATGATGCATATAAGCCATATAAATAAGAATTGGGATATGCCAACCGGGGAAGCAGTAAAGTAAGATAAATTTTTGAAAACATTTTCATGTCGGGACAACATTTTATTTTTTTTATTTGCGAAATCGAAATGGAAGCATTTGTTTCCACTGCCTACATTGTGTTACGCCACTGCAACTAGCATTGTGCTACAGCAGACAATACACCTGTAAATGAAATACAGGTCTATGAGCAGACCAATACATTTGTACATGATACTACAGTCTGGATGAATACTATTGATAGTCTTGATAACCATTAAATAGTCAACTATGTGGAATGAAAACATCTGAAGGTATACTAAAGAAAATCACTTGTTTTAGGTTATATACTAAAAGGGTATCGGTCCATTCATCATCTTTCAGGGGAGCTCAGATTGTTCAAACCTGGTATTTCAATTTCCTTTTTTGACACTTTTGAGGTTGTAAATATGACATTTTTTGTATGGTACCCAGACTGAGTTAGCCTTTTCAAGATTTTCCCATTGTGAGCTTATAAATTGCCGTTTCTCTAAAGTTGGTTGTGTCGTGTACACTTATTCCACATTTCTTTATCCTCTATTGGACAAGTAGACCCGACATTACATGTATATGCCTCCCTTCTGGCATATCCTTGGCATAACAATAACGAAAGAGCCTTGGTGAGCATGTTCACATGGCCCATTAATATCCTGGAGATCAGTTTATAATATTTTGCTGATACATGCACATCACCCTATGTTGTTCTTCTTGAATATTAATTTTCATTCAAGTAATTTCCAGGGAGTTGCATTTTTGATGGAATTGAAAGTTTTAACAATTTGCTTAGTTGAAGTGCTACATGTTTTGGTTTATAGATAACTTTTTATATGCTGTCGTTTGTGCTTCTATGTACTTATTCTGCATGCTTTAAATGTTTATGTTAGAATATGTCTGTTTATGTGCTTTGTCTTTTATATGTCAGTTTTAAAAGCTCAATAGAGCTAATGTTTTATTGTTAAAATGTACCAACTTTAAATAAAGTTTACTTGACTTTACATGATAAGTCAGGATTGCCTGCTTTTTTCTAAGTAAAAAGGGCCATAACTCAAAATTTTGTGGTTATATGCACATCTATGTATACATAGTTTACTTCTTGCATACCAAGTTTCATAAAAGGACTTAAGCCACGAACGCTCATATTTGGCCCTAAACCGGTCCATTTTTTTCAAATTCATTTGTTAGATAAGATTTTTGTGGCCAAGTAGTCTAGAATGATTACTTGTTTCAAAACAAAATCAATTTTAAAGTTTTCTGTACTTCTGACCTTGTAATGACGTCATAAAGTGACGCTAAAATTAAAAATATGTTATTTTCAGCTAAATCTCACAATTTTCCACCTGGATTTTTGTGAAAATGACATGGGCGCCACCCCTCGCCCATAAATATTTTTGCTTAAAGTTCATAGATACATTATTTTCTTCATATTTCAACAAAAATTTTGATGGGCGAGGGGTGGCGCCACATAGAAAATCACAAAATTGTGACTGAAAAACAAGTCATTTTGGCCAAAAAGTGAAAAATCACTGATTAAGGCTATTTTTGAAGGGTTAGGGTACTTGCAAATTCATTTATACACCATAATCAAATCTTTTCTCTTTTAACACAGACATCCAGCTATACATACACAAATTTCGGTGTAGAACAAACCAATTTTGATATTTGGGTATTAACAGGGCCAAATATGGGTGTTTGTGGCTCTAGTCCTTTCTATTTTGGAGGAGTTGCATCCACACACTGTTCACAGGTGGACAGACCAGTAAAAAACCTTTTGGCAACATGCCCTCTGCAACTTTCCTGTGTGGGGTATAATGACGACTAAAATCAAAGAAACCGGCATATTCCAGGTGAGAAAATGGGAAAAAAAAAAAAATCATGAATTATTACAAAATATTTTATATACATAAATACAAAAGGACATAACATAAAAACATTCTACAAATAATAAATGCGACACCAGTAAACATGATAGTATGAAAGACTTTGTTTAAAGCAATTCTAATATCAATTTAAAATCATAAAACCATTCAACACCATTAGTATGCACCCAACTATGAATAGATTGAATTGTTAAACTCAGAAAAGGATGATACCCTTTAAAAAAACAAATGCTGGAAATTTGAATTGAATTTTTAAAATGAAGATGACCAAAATATGGAAAACTAAAACCAGAATAGATCAATCCACAAAATAATTGAATGAATACATGGTCTAGATGAAGTAAAATTTTGCAACTACATTTAACTAGGGCTATATTGGAGTATGTTCTCTAAGGAAAACTATCTATTAAACCCAAAATATTTAAAATAAATTGATAAAAAAAGTAAAAATCTGAAAATGTCAACATAACAACCAAGAGTTTCCACATAAGGAATGTAATAAAAGTCATGGGCTATCACTGTTTCTCCATTTCTATTGTTTAAGATTAAAAGCATAAAAACAATATAAAAATTAAAATAAAGATGCATGATCAACTTGATTAATCGTACCTATATTTTATCCTTTATCCAACTCTTTAATAGTTAAACTCCTTATAAATTTTACAATACACCCTTTTCAATCTTTAAGTAAATTTCTTCTTCTTCAATCAATCAACATAATTAAAAGTTTCCAAAAAAGTTACAAAATGAATATCAAATACATGTAATAGATGTCAAATATATATCTTCAACATTTAGAGCTCACTAAAGCTTTCAGCTGATAAAAAATGGACTAAGTTCCAACCAACCTAAAAAGAAAACTGACAAGTTGGACTATCTAAAGAGTTGGATAGGAGACTCAAATACAGAATATAAAGAATTGCTTTTCATGATCATCGGTCTTTGACACATTCTGGAGTCACTTGCATTCACTGATACCAGTCACCACAATCCTTTGAGGCAATAAATTAGGACGTGCATTCACTCATGTCTTGCATCCGTGCCACCCACAAACTGTCATGTATAAAAACCACATCACGATACGTTGTGTAATGCTGCTGCTAACTCTTTGATTTGTGGAGATTTCAGTTCTGGTATTGTGCTAATTTTCATAAATTTAGAACTGGAATATTTTGTTCTCACAGCCTGAAAAATAAAAGGTAATGCATTGAGAGATTTTAAAATCATAAAATTAACTAGAAATGTGTCTCCATAAGCACATGTCTGTGTAATGTATTTATGGTTAAGTGTACAAATTTCACTATCAGACTAAAAATGTTTTCAAGAAGAAAAGAGGAAAGATTACTTTGAGATGACCCACAACTTCTTCACACATGTACAAAATGTATTATACATTTTGTCTATGTAAGGTATTAGGGCTGTTCCATTTAATTTGATGTGGGACAGGGGGGATGCAGTTTTGTTATCTTTCTGTTGGGGGGGGATTGAAATGCCTTTTTTGTGGATGTGTAATGATTATTTTTATATTGGGGGGGGGGGGTCTTGAACTAATTGTGCCCCCCTCCCCCCCTCAATTTAAATGAAACAGCTTTGATGTCAATTAAGTGTATTTATAAAAAGTTTCAATAATTAAACAATTTAAGCTCAACTTTATATTGTATAAATTCATAAGAAATGCAGAAAGCCAAAATTAGGAAGGCAAGTATAATATCATGCAATATTAAAGCCATACTTTAGATTTTGAAGCTCAAGATTATCAGACGTGAAATGAGTCTACATATGTCGAAAACTGCCAGCAGCCTTCAATGTGAGTGGTTGCTGCTCACTTTGTGAAGGGCCTGTTTCACAAAAAGGTAGGAAACGACAAATATTGTTGGAGCCAACTTACTGTTAATTTGCTATTTTCTGCTTTGATGACTAGACTGGCTAATTTTTGCATTGTATGGACTAGGTCTTCCTCTTCATAGCTACTGTAATGTGCTAAGGTAGCGTTCTGTCAATAGATATTACAAATATAAATTATAAATACTAAAACAACTGAGTGCTGGACAACAAATATTGCATAACTGTAGTTTTTTCATTGCAGGAGGCTTAGCTGTTTTTTTTTATTGTTCTTGACAACCTAATCACAGCTGTCATTTGAAAGCAGCTCCTTTTGGAAACCATAACCTGTTTGCCCTAGTGGCTGAATTCTCAAAAGATTCAAAAGACAATTAAAGGTTATTTCAAAATTCTACAACTGAACTTGTGCACTATGTTATTGTCAGTCTCGATTTGCATGAGGCTTTGAATCATCCTTAAGGAGCCTTAACCATTTCCAACAGTAAATCTGACAATGATAAACATGTATATCAACTTACCCATGAACTTCCATCCAGTAAGCGGTTGGCTAAGCACAGTGCTGAAGCAGCTATTTCTGAGGGATATGTTTGCACCATGTCATACTCTACGATGGTCAACTCCATCAAATATTTTGCAAGAGTGTGTTTGTTGGCATCAACCTAAAAAAGAAAAAAAACATATACTATACAACTATATATAGAAACAGAAAAGAAATGAGTTATCTTTCTTACACCAGAAAATTTCATCATTTTGTAATTTGGAAAATTTACAAAGTGGCAAATCGTCAATACTTAAATAATATTTTTTGGATCATCCTGAAAATTGAACTTGACTTGTATTTTATTGTACTCAACAGCTGTGCAAAATATCGTTCAAATCCCTTGACACTTTTTCAAGTTATCATCCGGAAACCTTTGGGGGGACAGACAGACACCGAGGGCATAAAAATGTAACTAGTTAGTGTGTTCTGCATCACAAACCATTAAAAGTTTTTCGTTTGTTATTCAACTATTTGCTTAGGGTCCAGTTTGATATGACACAGAATCAATGGGCTTCATTTTTACCACAAACTTTGATGTGGGCAAGTTTCATGAAATTTTATCAGTCTGTTCAAAAGTTGCAGATCAAATATTTGAATCAGATCTATTCTTCCAGGCTTTGCAAAGGCACAGGACAATAAATCAAACAATATTTTGTACCTGTCCAGCTTTAGAATTCCTTCGTAAGAAGTGCAAACACAAAGGCTTTCCAATACTGAAGTCTAATGCCTTTAAGATAATTCCTTCCATATCACGAATCTCCTTTTTGGTATATGCATTGTCAGTAATATACACAAAGTCCGCCACCTCTGGGGCATACATTTCTTCATACTTAGAAGCTATCAACATTGATGTCACACCAACAAGTTGTAATTTATTCCTATTCACTGGTTGTACCTGAATGGAAAAGAAAACAATGAAATTAATACAGTCAAACTGGCTTTAATGGGCACCTGTATATAGCAAATCACTGCCTATAAAGGCACCTAAAAAAATATCTCTTATATGAACAATACATCCAAAATGAACCTTTATATAAAGGGCATTATTTTGTTGTCCCATGGCTTCCCTTTATATACAGATTTGATTGTAGATATCTTTCTTACAAGGAATTATAAAATTGTTTAACAAAATTTTTAAAAAGCAAGGCTCTTGTCCTGTGACCTTGACCTACTTGTTATTGATTAACAATAGGGGAAGGTTAGGCCCCAAAAAACTAGTTATATACACGTATAACTCGCCACATTTTAAATTTTAAAAGCCAGATATTGTTATCAAAGATGATGTTTGTATTCTTCAAATTTTAGTCTTTTTGTCAAGAAGAGGGCCTTTCATTAACACTTAAGGATTGATCTTTAATCATATGTAGTTTATTTTCAATCCAGGGCCAATTGCAAAACAGAACAGGGACAGCTGGTCAAACCGAAGGCTGCTGGCTGTTTTCCATTCTGGTTGTGCATTTTTAAATTATTGTTTATATTGTAGGTTATGTCATGTACACTTATTCCACATCTCATTATCTTCTATACTGTACATGTACATACTGCCTGGTCAATGTGCACACAAACATTGAAAAGTTCCTTTTGTTGAAATTTTCTGAACAGTGTACATTTATGAAGTATTTGACCAACCTGTAGAAATCTGTCTATGATGGCCACTGTCAGGTAGAGAGTTTCTTGTAGAAGATGGAACCTGTGGTGGACCTGACATAACCAGTCAATCAGGATAGATCTCATTTTACCTGTGATTTCTTGGCCTTCTAAAAAGTTGGTTTTTACTGGGTATTTATCCTAAAAATAATAATAGAAACATACAAATGTCTGCAAATGCTTAATATTTTAATCAAACTTCATATGATAATAGCCATGATAGCTACACAGTTGAATGAATTATATCTGTTCACAAATTAACAATACATGATATTGTTGCAAGAAATGTTTGAATTGCCCAAGCTTTATAAACATCAAGCAGAGATGCAGATAAGTGCTGGACCTGTCAGACAAAGGGAGCAAAACTTCAGCAGGTCTGGCAAATGAAGACATTGTGCAGGACCTATGTCTTGCAAAGTTTTAAAATAATTTATTACAGCTAAAGTGGATAGGTCTTGTAAAATTTTTGCAGGTCTGGCAAATTTATCTATTTTGTAGGACCCAATGTCGGACAAGAAAAAAAGATTATCTGCATCTCTGATCAAGAGCCATCTTTGTAACACTTGTATGGCAGTCTTCCATGGATGACAAATGTAGCCTGCATCTTAAAATATTCATTAAACAGGAAGTAGATGGGTTTAACTAGAAGATCGCTTTACACCATATAGTACTATAGGAGAAAGCTACAGGCCAAATATCAAAGTGACTCATATATGTTGCTTTGTAACACATTGCAGGCGACATAATTATTTCATGCTGGTTCAACAGTTGTCTGGAAGATCTTTTTTTTAAAACAGCCATGGCAGCTTGATTATCATGTTAATAATTAAACTATTTATTAATATTAAATGTATACCTCAAGATGTCTCATATATTTGTATATTTCGTTGACATATTCACTGACAAGCTGTGGGTTGTCTTTGTCATTGGCATCAATGTCTTCTACCTTGGAGAAATCCTCCTCTCTGTTGGCACTAATGTCCATGGAAATTGGAACAGATTCAGAAGGTGGCATAATACTGGAGACTGGTTTTGATGTGCTATGGAGTTCAATATGTATATCATTCGCCTGAAAATATGATTGCCAAATTTTCATGAAACACAATCTGAAATTAATGTGGTTAAAGTTTTAAGAATTTTCTTTAAGAAAGCCTGTAAATAACAAAACTGTCTATCTGGTGATTGCCTGACTGGGTTTGTTACTTTCAGACTTTGTTGTATGATGTTTTTTTTTAATTACTGCATCTATTTTAAATCTTAGATCCTGTCTGCTCAATGGTCTGGTAAAGCGTTATCTGGTTTTCTTTACATCCTTACAATTTTCTACAAATACATGTTTACTGACAATTATTACAAAGCATGTTTAGTTACACATAACATTTTTACTTTTATAAAATCGTTTTTTAGTTGGACTCATACAGAGAGTTGATCGACTCTGGTTATTTTTATAAAGTACATGTATAAAAAATATTTGTGTGCTAGTTGTTATAACTTTAAATGCTGTTAGTTAATACTCACAGAAACTGTTTCGACTAGAGATTTCAGTGATGTAGTTCCTTTGTTTTTGTTTAGCACCTTGGTTTTTTCAGCAGGATGGATAATTTCTTTCTTTATTGCTCCTGGTTTTCTGTTAGCATCTATTGTAATTGCTTTTACTTTGTTGCCAATATCTCCTAAAGCAGATCTTTGGCCTGTTTGGGAAGTTGGTCGTCCTGCCATTGTCTTTGCAAAAATAGCAGCATCTGTATTTTCTCTATTAAGTGGCAGTGTCTTGTGTGTTTGACTCAACATGTTTGCCTGAAATCACAAAAATAAAAACCAAATAAATTTTGTTATAATTGTTTCAAGGTTACAATAATAGATTATTAGTAGAAACTTTTCTTTGAAGTAGTTAAGTTTGCATTTTAATATCTAGCAAGTTGCAAGTCTTGAAGGGGTATCAAAAAAGTTCTCAAACTCTTAATTTAAAAAATAAATAAATTTTAACATAGAAATTGTGTTAATTATAGTATCCCAACTAATGTTTTTTTTCTGGAGGAATACTTGGCTTCTTACAACCCATCCGATTTAACTATGGACTTTCGATTGAAGCGTGCAAACAAAAATGAAAATTTACGTCGTTATGAACAGGCCAATCGGTAACAAAAACCGCAAATCGTCACAGTAAGAAAAACCAATGTCAGCCAGACTATTCATCAATATCCAATCAGATTGAATGTTTGCACGACCCATTCTTTCAATCAATGTATTTTTATGTAATCAAATGTAACGATATTTGTGGTTTTTGTTAACGTTTGGCTTTGTTCATGACGACGTAAATTTTCATTCTTGTGTTTGCACACTTCACTTTATGCTACAATCGAAAGTCCATAGTTAAATCTGACGGGTTGTAGCTTTGTGTATAAAGTTTTGTAGACCATTCAATGACATTCTTCCTTCTGGAAAACCATCTGAATACCTGATCCTACAGTTTAAAGAATTTAGATACTTGTTTACTTTATTAGCCATAAAAATGGGCCCTTTTGGGGCATAGTTGACAATTGAATAGCAATAATGTGATATACACACACATTTATATTTAAACACAGTATGACAACACAACTGGCTCAGCAGCCAGAATTATCAAAGATATAAACAATGGTGTCCACAGTGATTTAGCTAGCGCTCGTCATTTTCGTCATTGGCGAAAAGAATTTTCAGATTACGAAAATTTATCAAACCATTTTCGTCACTTAATTTTTCAAAAGGGTAAAAATTTTCGTCATGAAATTTACGAAAATCGCTTTAAATACTCGTAATTGTCGAAAGTAAAGTGTCACTTTCGTCACATTTATCATGCATTCATGAAGCCATTTGATTTATGACCACAAGCTGACTGCCGATCACCGGATATGTTTTGACAATCAATTAACCTAAATTGTCTTCAATAAATTTGGGTGGAGTCACTCATGGCTGAATAATTTGAGAATGACCAATCAGCTATCGGAATATATTTAGAACAGGTATTTCAGGTGTCAATCATTATCATTCATGTTATGACAAACACGTGGTCTAGCATTGGCAAAGACTTTAGTTTTAAACAGAAAAACACTGATTGTCCAAAGCATGAATCTGAGATAATTAAACTAGTTTTAATTTTCTCAGCATGAATGTAACTATTTACCTTTTAGAAAGAATTTAAATCCCAAGACAATATTTTTGCACTCACTATAACATGTTAAGGTCCCTTTCAAACTTCCAAACTTCTTGAAAGTTCTAGATTTTTCTCAAAAATCGGCCCCATATAGCATTGAAAATTCAAAACATTGCATATAATTTTTATCAATTACTTTATAACTTATATACCTTTTTCTAAAGGTTAAAAACTTTTTTTTTTAAATTTTAGCAAGATAACAAAAATATTGTTTAACTCACAGTAATATACCATTAATCTATTTCTTCAATGCCCCTTAGGATGTGAAAAAATTAAAACTGAGTTGTCTTCCTTTTCCTACTAAAATTTTCTGAAGGGGGGCACAAAATAATTATGAGGAAATTAGATTTGTAAAGAATTTCAAGTAAGGCTGAAAAGTAAAAACAAAACAAACAAGAGGCTCCCAGGAGCCTGAATCGCTCACCTGACATATGTGCCTGAAGTAAAGGTTATAAGGCAAAATCTATTTAACGTTGAAAGGGTCATAAGATTAATAAGAGGGTCATCTGACAATATGGTGGATCTAAAGGTGCTGATCACTTTTGTTCTCAATCAAAATCTAAAAATCTGTCACCCTTTTTGAGTTATTTGCAAAAAAATGCAGTTTAACCTAATGTTCTATTTTTAGCCACAGCGGCCATGTTTTACAACCAATCAAAAATCCCCAAGACATTTCTATACACCTAATAATAATATACAATAATACCAAGTTTGGTTCCAATTGGACTTAAAGTGTCAGAGGAGTTAACATTTTCAATATAAGGAAATGCAGTTAAAATGCTCAATTTTGACGTTCCAAGGGCAATAACTCCTCAAAGGAAAGGTCCTACAACGTTGACCCTGTTACAAATTTTGTAGATCTTGATGCTCTAAACAATATGCAATTTAAATTTCTCAAATATCTTGTATAGTTTTCAAGATATTGAGCTAAACAGGTGCAAAATTTGCAAAAAATCCACAAAAAGGGCAATAACTCCTACATGGGTTGTTGGATTTTCTTCAAAATTTCAGAGCTGGTAGATCTTGAGGTGCTGATCACTTTTGTTCCCAATCAAAATTTTGAAATCTGTCACAATTTTAGAGTTATTTGCAAAAAACTGCCATTTACCCCTATGTTCTATTTTTAGCCACAGCGGCCATGTTTTACGACCAATCAAAAATCCCCACATCAGTTCTATACACCTAATGCTAATAAACAACTACATCAAGTTTGGTTCCATTTGGACTTAAAGTGTCAGAGGAGTTAACGTTTTCAATGTAATGAGGAAATGCTGCTAAAATGCTAAATTTTGACGTTCTAAGGGCAATAACTCCTAAAAGGAAAGGTCCTACAACGTTGACCCTGTTACATATTTTGTAGATCTTGATGTGCTTAACAATATGCAATTTAAATTTCTCAAATATCTAGTATAGTTTTCAAGATATTGAGCTAAACAGGTGCAAAATTTGCAAAAAATCCACAAAAAGGGCAATAACTCCTACATGAGTCGTTGGATTTTCTTCAAAATTTCAGGGTAGGTAGATCTTGAGGTGCTGATCACTTTTACCCTATGCCAGAATTTTGATATCTGTAGCCGTTTTTGAGTTATTTGCAAAAAACTGCATTTTACCCCTATGTTCTATTTTTAGCCATGGCGGCCATGTTTTACGACGAATCAAAAATCCCCACATCAGTTCTAAGCACCGAATGCTAATGAACAACCATACCAAGTTTGGTTGCAATTGGACTTATGGTGTCAGAGGAGTTAACGTTTTAAAAAGTTTACGGACGACGGACGGACGACGGACGACGGACGCCAAGTGATGACAATAGCTCACATGACCCTTCGGGTCAGGTGAGCTAACAAGAAGGCTGTAAATATTTGTAAATACTTTATTAAAAGTCAATGAAATCTTTGATTAGAAATCCATGTAATACTAATCAGAACAATTCTTTTCTTCTGTGTACC
Organism: Arcuatula senhousia; assembly: GCA_963971305.1. NCBI lineage: Eukaryota > Metazoa > Mollusca > Bivalvia > Mytilida > Mytilidae > Arcuatula > Arcuatula senhousia. Next base: position 1,731,989 of record OZ020305.1, read on the forward strand.
TGCAAATCAAAATAATAACTACTTATTTATAAGTGGATGTAAATTGAAGTGAGAATAAAACTTGTTCTGAACAGTGTCTGAAAGCGCATATGCTACATATATGCTTGCCGTAAAAGTGACTAAAGCCTTAAAAATCCTGGCTAAAACCCTGGTGTCCATGTAACTTATTTTGAATAATGCTCAATCAAATTGCATTCTCAGTACAAGGGTTGGATCAGTTATGACAAAAATGGAGATTTAACAATTACATGTACATGTACAAACTTTATTTCCTTAATTTTTCACATAGTCAATTGGGTAGCTAAAAAATATCAGAATATTAGAAGATTTTCATGCACATTTATCGTCCCCAAATTAAAGGAAATTGGTCTTATTTACTTCTTCAAATCATATTTATTTGATTATTTGCCTGTCTAAAGTAAATCGTTAATCAGTTTTCACCACTACATGCACAAATGGTAATTTAGGGAAGAGCAATCCCACATTTAGTATAATGCCTTTTTAATTACATCCATATTAATTTTTGGGCAGACATTATTTGTTATCTGAGTATCTCGAAAATTTGAATAAAAAGTTTAAAATGGAAAAGATTGACCATTCCAAAAAAAAAAAACAACAGCAAGGCTCTTGCACCGACACGTCTGAGTGATTTTCAAATAAAATTCAATAGCGTTATCAAATTGAAGACTAGAAAATGTCATAGAAACAAAACATTTGTGAACAAAATGAAATGGAATAAATGCAATAGACAAGACTGCAACAATGTACAAATGTATACTTACTGCCTTTCAAATTTGAAACGAAAGACTTTGTCAAAACATGTCCAGGTTTGTTCAGAAAGAAAACAATGTATCAACTTGAAGCTAATTGAACGCTTGCGTCTACTTACCGTCTGTGCTCGTGTAGTCAAAGCCATTTTTGATTCTTTTATCGATATTTTAAAGTAGCATCAGCTATGAAAAAACTGCAAGAAACGATGTTGTTCGTTGCCTATTTCCAAAGCATTCTGAAGTTGTCCATTGAAATTCACTGCGGATCAATTTCAAATGTACCGCGGCGTCATCATTGGTCGATAGGGAGTAAAAACATCTTTTGATTGGATAAGCTGATAAAACTATTTATAGAAGATATTATTGTTTAAAAAATAAAATAGAATTATCAAATAATATTAATTCAAAACTAGTTCTTTAAAAGTCAAAAAAAGATTATTCTGATATCAAATTGCCTCAAATTTAACAAAATATTAATTTACTAATTCCGCATTCTTATTTTCGGAATATATCTGGGTTTGCCCTTGCTTTACCTTTAGGATTTTCACCCGAATGGATTGTTGATGGAAACAAGCATGTACACGTTTGTCAACAAGGTGCGAAAAATCATTGTAAACGGTCATGAATGAGTACTTCGGCATGTCCGTGCATAGTAATCAATTAACGCGTTAAAATGTTATTTATAGCTCACTTTCATTTGTATATCCATTGGATCATTACAATATAATTTTTGCAGAAATGACATGAAGTTACAGAACAGAACAGAACAGAACAGAACAATTTATTAATAAAGAAAACCCATATAGGGCATACAATTATAAAAGTTTGACTAGAAACACAAAGAAGAAATTATACACACACAAAACAATTCTGACATTACCAATACTGACAGAAGGAGACTGTTTCAAGAGAAATAACTCTAGTATATATGCATACTCCAATATACTTGACATACAAGATCATACAAGATTAACATTAATAGTCATTCGTTAAGTTACATTATTTCTGATATTGAAGCATGTGGAAATAATTTTAGATAATTGTTTAATGATATCTAAATCTTCATTTATAAGAAGCCATATAAATTTATTTTCCTCACTAAGTTCTAAGAAATTAGAGTTATTAATATTCTTAAAATAGATTTCTCTAATATTGCTATATTTAGGACAAGCAGTTAAAAAATGCAGTTCATCTTCGATGGAAGATTTATTACACTGCTTACAAAGTCTTTCTTCTAGTGGTGTTTTAGGAATAGAGTACCTTCCTCTTTCAATTTCTAGCTTGTGGGCACTTACGCGAAAACGGGTTAATGTATTACGATCATTAAAATCGTTCAAATCCAAATATTTTTCCTGTTTGAACTCAAATTTAAATTTGCAATATGTGCGTAGTTTATTCTCGTTTCTATTTGTAGCGGGATTGATTTTGACTTTATTAATTTCTGTCTTCCATATTACATGAATGATTAAAAGTTAACTACTGTAGTATTTTGATTCATATCAAGTGCATTTTGGCCCCGACTTCATTGTAGAAAATGTTGCTTTAAGATATATATGTATTTGTAAAAAAGAAGAGGCCTTTTAAAATTATTGTGCATGGTTAACGCGTTAAATTAAAATTTAAAGTTTTTTTTTTTATAATGAATTTCGTGGAATATCTTAGTAAATCTTTTTCATTTGGTAAATTGATGATGGAGCCTTGAGTGGTATAAGTTAATTGGTCTATAATAAAATCCAGCAATTAAACAATTATGAATATACAAATAAAGGAAATCTTAGACAGCATGGTTAATTTAAATGATTTGTAATTATAAGTTAAATGATGAATTAATTGATTATGAATTATTTTACTTACTTATATGTACCTTCTTTGAATTTAAAGAAAATATATATTTTTTAAGATTTAATTGTTTAAATAAACGTATGAATAGTGAGGATACTTAAATAAGAGAATGAGAGTATTTGTTCTTTTTTTTTCATAATGAATTTAGCAGTCAATATCTTAGTAAATCAATGCATGCAAATTATGTATATTTGATAAATTGGTGATGGAGTCAATTATTAGTAGCCTTGAGCATGTTGAGTGTTATCAGTTAATTGGTCTATAATAAAATCCAGCAATTAAACAATTATGAATAACAAATATAGCAAATCTTAGACAGTGTGGCTAATTAATTTAAATGATTTGTAATTATAAGTTAAATGATGAATTAATTGATTATCAATTATTAATTAATTATTTTACTTACTTATATGTACCCTCTTTGAATTAAAAGAAAATATACATTTTTTAGATTTAATTGTTATAATAAACTTATGAATTATGAGGATACTTAAATAAGAGAATGAGAGTATTTGCTTTTATTTACATGTATATTATAAAAAATGACCTGAAATGAATTGTCAGCATTTTAGTTCTACAGATTAAAATTTGATATGCATACATGTATAAACAACACTTCACTTATACCGTAATATGTGATGGCATTGTCCTAAATGATCGTGAAGATAACAAAATAAAACCCATTCCTCAGATCAATAGGTTGAGATAAATTAGGGAGATGTGATATTATTTCCCGCCATTTTTCAGCACATTCGCAGATTTTTCAAAAACTTCAGACAATCTGAACGAAGAAGAATTTTATTTGAAGGATCATATTTTGTGCAATTTGGCAGATTCTGTACATTACTGAGCTTTGCTTCGCTCGCATATAAAATGCATTATGATTTAAATTTAATGATTAATTTTCCCCTTCCCCAATGATACTATAAACTTGCTTAACATTTGGTACCTGGATCTTTTAATAATCACTTTTCATTAATATTGAGACATGTCTGTACTTTTAGATTAATTGAAGATGGAAGAAATTAAAAGAAGATTAGAATTTGATAATGTTTCAGTTCAGAATCAGGTATTTATTCCCCATCCAAACAAAACGATGACAAACTATGATTATTTCCTGTTGTAGAAAAATAATTTGATATACATGTACTGGCATGTACAGGAAATTGAACTGTGAACATGTATTGAAGGCTGCTGGCGGTTTTCCTTTTTTTATTTTTAAATTGCCATTTATATTGTAGACTGTCATTTTGTACACTTATTCCACATCTCATTACAGTATATTTTATGTGATTTATATCAAGAAAGTTGTGTCTTAACAGATTTTCTGCATGGAAACTTTATATTATTTGATAAGACACATGAAGTTATTTGATATGAATGAAATTTAATACAGTAATTGATATGAACAGGATTTTAACCATTGTGTCCGGAAAATTTGAGGATCTTTTTATCATCAATTCCTCAATAATATGTTTCTTGTTTTGATAAGATCTGAATTTTCTGGAACTTGATTTTTCCAGAGCTAAATTGAAATTATTTCAATGATTTGCCATCATGATAAAGGGACAAAGTTATCTTTCTTTTAACATGTTCATGATATTATTTGAAAATTTTGTTATTTGATAGTTTGTTGTGACACTGTTACTACAGATTTTCGCTAAGGGAGGTGTAAAGAAGTTTTTTTTTTACTGTTTTTCACTGAGCTAAGCGAGGCCCAAATTTTTCAAAGTTTTTTATGTTGATTATATGGAAAAAACATAATTTTTGTCAGTTTTAAGGGTAGGCTTTTGCTTGGATTCACTCCTGAATTTGACTTGGTATGTGACACCCTGGAATGATAGCACATGAAGCATTCCCATAATTTGACATGGACTTTATATTTGACCAGATAAGGGAAAGTTGGTGTAGAAACATGTTATATATGTAGCAAATTGAAAAATTCTTTTTCATGTTTTTGCTCAACTCCATGTATTGCAATAGTTATTTAGGGTAATGAATTTTGCAATTGAATTATTTGTACCAAAAGCTTAATGATAGGGAAGCAAGCCCACATTCATATGTCATAGGCATAATGATAATAACTAATTAAAGTAATTATGTCAACACAATGAAGACAGTTTTCTTGGAAGTGTCAGATTAAATGCAGCTAATCATCTGGCACTAATAGATTGTATTCCTTGACAATCATCTTCATAAAATATTAACAATTGTAATTATGTCTTATATTATTGTTTATAAAAGAAAAGCTCATAATTCTGTAGTGTCTTAACGAGCAATATATTGGAATTACATATAATTGATAAAATCCCACTGCATGACAGTGTCTGGTAATTAGTCTGAATCGGCACAAATGTCTATTATTAATTGATCAATCCTTTATATATCTGTTGTTTAGGTTGTGTTGACAGAAAACTAATATGAATATGAGAAGGAACAGATGTGTAGTCTTCATAATATCAAACTTCTGTTAGCATTTAAATGTTAACAAACTAGGTCATAATTAAGATTTGAAAATTTAATATTCTTAAGAATTGTCATAGAATATGTAGGTTTCAAATGCATTTAGACTACAAACAAAATTTCTGATCACAAAAACATTTTTAAAGCTTTGATGATTATACTAACTGCACATAGTCTGTTTTCTCGGTGCTAGATTTGGCCTCCTTTGGTGGTTATACTGTACATGGTCAGTGTTCTTGGTGCTAGATTTGGCTTCCTTTGATGGTTATACTGTACATGGTCTGTGTTCTTGGTGCTAGATTTGACTTCCTTTTATGGTTATACTATACATGGTCAGTGTTCTTGGTGCTAGATTTGGCTTCCTTTGGTGGTTATACTGTACATGGTCAGTGTTCTTGGTGCTAGATTTGGTTTCCTTTGATGGTTATACTGTACATGGTCAGTGTTCTTGTTTCTAGATTTGGTTTCCTTTGGTGGTTATACTGTACATGGTCTGTGTTCTTGGTGCTAGATTTGGCTTCCTTTGATGGTTATACTGTACATGGTCAGTGTTCTTGGTGCTAGATTTGGCTTCCTTTGCTGGTTATACTGTACATGGTCAGTGTTCTTGGTACTAGATTTGGCTTCCTTTGATGGTTATACTGTACATGGTCTGTGTACTTGGTGCTAGATTTGGCTTCCTTTGATGGTTATACTGTACATGGTCAGTGTTCTTGGTGCTAGATTTGGCTTCCTTTGATGGTTATACTGTACATGGTCTGTGTACTTGGTGCTAGATTTGGCTTCCTTTGATGGTTATACTGTACATGGTCTGTGTTCTTGGTGATAGATTTGGCTTCCTTTGATGGTTATACTGTACATGGTCAGTGTTCTTGGTGCTAGATTTGGCTTCCTTTGATGGTTATACTGTACATGGTCTGTGTACTTGGTGCTAGATTTGGCTTCCTTTGATGGTTATACTGTACATGGTCAGTGTTCTTGGTGCTAGATTTGGCTTCCTTTGATGGTTATACTGTACATGGTCTGTGTACTTGGTGCTAGATTTGGCTTCCTTTGATGGTTATACTGTACTTGGTCTGTGTTCTTGGTGATAGATTTGGCTTCCTTTGATGGTTATACTGTACATGGTCAGTGTTCTTGGTGCTAGATTTGGCTTCCTTTGATGGTTATACTGTACATGGTCAGTGTTCTTGGTGCTAGATTTGGCTTCCTTTGATGGTTATACTGTACATGTTCTGTGTTCTTGGTGCTAGATTTGGTTTCCTTTGGTGGTTATACTGTACATGGTCTGTGTTCTTGGTGCTAGATTTGGTTTCATTGGATGGTTATACTGTACATGGTCAGTGTTCTTGGTGCTAGATTTGACTTCCTTTGGTGGTTATACTGTACATGGTCTGTGTTATTGGTGCTATATTTGGTTTCCTTTGATGGTTATACTGTACATGATCTGTGTTATTGGTGCTAGATTTGACTTCCTTTGATGGTTATACTGTACATGGTCTGTGTTCTTGGTGCTAGATTTGGCTTCCTTTGATGGTTATACTGTACATGGTCTGTGTTCTTGGTGCTAGATTTGGCTTCCTTTGGTGGTTATACTGTACATGGTCTGTGTTCTTGGTGCTAGATTTGGCTTCATTTGATGGTTATACTGTACATGGTCAGTGTTCTTGGTGCTAGATTTGGCCTCCTTGGGTGGTTATACTGTACATGGTCTGTGTTCTTGGTGCTAGATTTGGCTTCCTTTAATGGTTATACTGTACATGGTCAGTGTTCTTGGTGCTAGATTTGGCCTCCTTGGGTGGTTATACTGCACATGGTCTGTGTTCTTGGTGCTAGATTTGGCTTCCTTTAATGGTTATACTGTACATGGTCAGTGTTCTTGGTGCTAGATTTGGCCTCCTTTAATGGTTATACTGTACATGGTCTGTGTTCTTGGTGCTAGATTTGGTTTCCTTTGATGGTTATACTGTACATGGTCAGTGTTCTTGGTGCTAGATTTGGCCTCCTTTAATGGTTATACTGTACATGGTCAGTGTTCTTGGTGCTAGATTTGGTTTCCTTTGATGGTTATACTGTACATGGTCAGTGTTCTTGGTGCTAGATTTGGCCTCCTTTAATGGTTATACTGTACATGGGCAGTGTTCTTGGTGCTAGATTTGGCTTCCTTTAATGGTTATACTGTACATGGTCTGTGTTCTTGGTGCTAGATTTGGCTTCCTTTGATGGTTATACTGTACATGGTCAGTGTTCTTGGTGCTAGATTTGGCTTCCTTTGATGGTTATACTGTACATGGTCTGTGTACTTGGTGCTAGATTTGGCTTCCTTTGATGGTTATACTGTACATGGTCTGTGTTCTTGGTGCTAGATTTGGTTTCCTTTGGTGGTTATACTGTACATGGTCTGTGTTCTTGGTGCTAGATTTGGCTTCCTTTAATGGTTATACTGTACATGGTCAGTGTTCTTGGTGCTAGATTTGGTTTCCTTTGATGGTTATACTGTACATGGTCAGTGTTCTTGGTGCTAGATTTGGTTTCCTTTGATGGTTATACTGTACATGGTCAGTGTTCTTGGTGCTAGATTTGGCTTCCTTTGATGGTTATACTGTACATGGTCAGTGTTCTTAATGCTAGATTTGGTTTCTTTGATGGTTATACTGTACATGGTCTGTGTTCTTGGTGCTAGATTTGGCTTCCTTTAATGGTTATACTGTACATGGTCTGTGTTCTTGGTGCTAGTTTTGGCTTCCTTTGTTGGTTATACTGTACATGGTCAGTGTTCTTAATGCTAGATTTGGTTTCCTTTGATGGTTATACTGTACATGGTCTGTGTTCTTGGTGCTAGATTTGGCTTCCTTTAATGGTTATACTGTACATGGTCTGTGTTCTTGGTGCTAGATTTGGCTTCCTTTGTTGGTTATACTGTACATGGTCAGTGTTCTTAATGCTAGATTTGGCCTCCTTTGATGGTTAAACTGTACATGGTCAGTGTTCTTGGTGCTCGATTTGGCTTCCTTTGTTGGTTATACTGTACATGGTCAGTGTTCTTAATGCTAGATTTGGCCTCCTTTGATGGTTATACTGTACATGGTCTGTGTTCTTGGTGATAGATTTGGCTTCCTTTGATGGTCATACTGTACATGGTCAGTGTTCTTGGTGCTCGATTTGGCTCCCTTTGATGGTCATACTGTACATGGTCAGTGTTCTTGGTGCTAGATTTGACTTCCTTTGATGGTTATACTGTACATGGTCAGTGTTTTTGATGCTAGATTTGGCTCCCTTTGATGGTTATACTGTACATGGTCAGTGTTCTTGGTGCTAGATTTGGCTTCCTTTGATGGTTATACTGTACATGGTCTGTGTTCTTGGTGCTAGATTTGGTTTCCTTTGATGGTTATACTGTACATGGTCAGTGTTCTTGGTGCTAGATTTGGCTTCCTTTGGTGGTTATAATGTACATGGTCAGTGTTCTTGGTGCTAGATTTGGCTTCCTTTGATGGTTATACTGTACATGGTCAGTGTTCTTGGTGCAAGATTTGGCTTCTTTTGATGGTTATACTGTACATGGTCAGTATTCTTGGTGCTAGATTTGGTTTCCTTTGGTGGTTATACTATACATGGTCAGCGTTCTTGGTGCTAGATTTGGCTTCCTTTGATGGTTATATTGTAAATGGTCAGTGTTCTTAGTGCTAAACACGACTTCCTTTGATGGTTATACTGTACATGGTCAGTGTTCTTGGTGTTAGATTTGGCTTCATTTGATGGTTATACTGTACATGGTCAGTATTCTTGACGCTAGATTTGGTTTCCTTTGGTGGTTATACTGTACATGGTCAGTATTCTTGGTGCTATATTTGGCTTCCTTTGATGGTTATACTGTACATGGTCAGTGTTCTTGGTGCTAGATTTGGCCTCCTTTTATGGTTATACTATACATGGTCAGTGTTCTCGGTGCTAGATTTGACTTATTTTGATGGTTATACTGTACAAGGTCAGTGTTCTTGGTGTTAGATTTGGCTTCATTTGATGATTATACTGTACATGGTCAGTATTCTTGACGCTAGATTTGGCTTACTTTGATGGTTATACTGTACATGGTCAGTGTTCTTGGTGCTAGATTTGGCTTACTTTGATGATTATACTGTACATGGTCTGTGTTCTCTGTGCTAGATTTGGCTTACTTTGATGGTTATACTGTACATGGTCAGTGTTTTTGGTGCTAGATTTGGCCTCCTTTGATGGTTATACTGTACATGGTCTGTGTTCTTGGTGCTAGATTTGGCCTCCTTTGATGGTTATACTGTACATGGTCAGTGTTCTCGGTGATAGATATGGCTTCCATTGATGGTTATACTGTACATGGTCTGTGTTCTTGGTGCTAGATTTGACTTTCTTTGATGGCTATACATGTACATGGTCATTGTTCTCTGGATTTAAACGATTTGACATTTTTTTTTAACCACTTTTGATACCAACATTTATAAGTATTTTGTATTTTACCAATATATTGTTTTTTATGATTGTTTGCTTTATTTATAAAACATCAGGTTTCTTTCCTTAAGCGTGTAGTGGACATTATCAATATCCTCGGTGCTTGATAAATAGGCTTCAGTGTTCGAATGTTTTGGTTTTGAGTCCTTTTCTTTCAATTCTTTCGGTTTCTAACCTTTCAAAGCTTTGATTCAAATGCTGCTGTTGATAGTTTTTCCATGAAATATGCATAAATAGCATAACCAAATTAACTGATTGTTTTCCTGCTTTGGTTATTTGTACTTTTATGACAGAATTTATAGTCAACCCTATAATAAAGGTAATAACAAAACTACCGAACTTGAATGATCAATCTCATAGTCCAGAGAAAATGACAAAAAACGAATCAGTCATACCGGAAAATTGGTGGATCGCAATGGTCCTGACTTGGTACAGGCATTTCAAACGAAATGGTGGGTTAAACCAGGTTTTATGGCGCCAAACCTCCCTCTTCCATTGCGATCTTAGGATCCGGTAATGACCATAGAACACAACATAGTTGTGAGACACAATAGGGATATTGAGGTGATCATCTCAGTACAGAAGACCAGTCAAACACTAATTAAACAATGAACTATCATATCTTTTAACTCAATTTTGAAGTTGAAAAGTCAATGTTTCTGCAGACCTATATTACGGTTTATTCACACCAGTCAGTCAGTTGAAGAGTTGGTGGTGTAAAACTCTCCAGTCAGTCAGTTGAAGAATTGGTGGTGTTAAACTCCCCAGTCAGTCAGTTGAAGAGTTGGTGGTGTTAAACTCCCCAGTCAGTCAGTTGAAGAGTTGATGGTGTTAAACTCCCCAGTCAGTCAGTTGAAGAGTTGGTGGTGTTAAACTCCCCAGTCAGTCATTTGAAGAGTTGGTGATGTTAAACTCCCCAGTCAGTCATTTGAAGTGTTGGTGATGTTAAACTCCCCAGTCAGTCATTTGAAGAGTTGGTGATGTTAAACTCCCCAGTCAGTGAGTTGAAGAGTTGGTGGTGTAAAACTCCCCAGTCAGTCATTTGAAGAGTTGGTGATGTTAAACTCCCCAGTCAGTCATTTGAAGAGTTGGTGATGTTAAACTCCCCAGTCAGTCATTTGAAGAGTTGGTGATGTTAAACTCCCCAGTCAGTCATTTGAAGAGTTGGTGATGTTAAACTCCCCAGTCAGTGAGTTGAAGAGTTGGTGGTGTAAAACTCCCCAGTCAGTCATTTGAAGAGTTGGTGATGTTAAACTCCCCAGTCAGTCATTTGAAGAGTTGGTGATGTTAAACTCCCCAGTCAGTCATTTGAAGAGTTGGTGGTGTTAAACTCCCCAGTCAGTCATTTGAAGAGTTGGTGATGTTAAACTCCCCAGTCAGTCATTTGAAGAGTTGGTGGTGTTAAACTCCCCAGTCAGTCATTTGAAGAGTTGGTGATGTTAAACTCCCCAGTCAGTCATTTGAAGAGTTGGTGATGTTAAACTCCCCAGTCAGTCATTTGAAGAGTTGGTGATGTTAAACTCCCCAGTCAGTGAGTTGAAGAGTTGGTGGTGTAAAACTCCCCAGTCAGTCATTTGAAGAGTTGGTGATGTTAAACTCCCCAGTCAGTCATTTGAAGAGTTGGTGATGTTAAACTCCCCAGTCAGTCATTTGAAGAGTTGGTGATGTTAAACTCCCCAGTCAGTCATTTGAAGAGTTGGTGATGTTAAACTCCCCAGTCAGTCATTTGAAGAGTTGGTGATGTTAAACTCCCCAGTCAGTCATTTGAAGAGTTGGTGATGTTAAACTCCCCAGTCAGTCATTTGAAGAGTTGGTGATGTTAAACTCCCCAGTCAGTCATTTGAAGAGTTGGTGATGTTAAACTCCCCAGTCAGTGAGTTGAAGAGTTGGTGGTGTAAAACTCCCCAGTCAGTCATTTGAAGAGTTGGTGATGTTAAACTCCCCAGTCAGTCATTTGAAGAGTTGGTGATGTTAAACTCCCCAGTCAGTCATTTGAAGAGTTGGTGATGTTAAACTCCCCAGTCAGTCATTTGAAGAGTTGGTGGTGTTAAACTCCCCAGTCAGTCATTTGAAGAGTTGGTGATGTTAAACTCCCCAGTCAGTCATTTGAAGAGTTGGTGGTGTTAAACTCCCCAGTCAGTCATTTGAAGAGTTGGTGATGTTAAACTCCCCAGTCAGTCATTTGAAGAGTTGGTGATGTTAAACTCCCCAGTCAGTCATTTGAAGAGTTGGTGATGTTAAACTCCCCAGTCAGTCATTTGAAGAGTTGGTGATGTTAAACTCCCCAGTCAGTGAGTTGAAGAGTTGGTGGTGTAAAACTCCCCAATCAGTCAGTTGAAGAGTTGGTGGTGTAAAACTCCCAAGTCAGTCAGTTGAAGAGTTGGTGGTGTAAAACTCTCCAGTCAGTCAGTTGAAGAGTTGGTGGTGTAAAACTCCCCAGCCAGTCAGTTGGGGAGTTGGTGGTGTAAAACTCCCGAGTCAGTCAGTTGAAGAGTTGGTGGTGTAAAACTCCCAAGTCAGTCAGTTGAAGAGTTTGTGGTGTAAAACTCTCCAGTCAGTCAGTTGAAGAATTGGTGGTGTTAAACTCCCCAGTCAGTCAGTTGAAGAGTTGGTGGTGTTAAACTCTCCAGTCAGTCAGTTGAAGAATTGGTGGTGTTAAACTCCCCAGTCAGTCATTTGAAGAGTTGGTGATGTTAAACTCCCCAGTCAGTCAGTTGAAGAGTTGGTGGTGTAAAACTCTCCAGTCAGTCAGTTGAAGAATTGGTGATGTTTAACTCCCCAGTCAGTCAGTTGAAGAGTTGGTGGTGTTAAACTCCCCAGTAAGTCATTTGAAGAGTTGGTGATGTTAAACTCCCCAGTCAGTCAGTTGAAGAGTTGGTGGTGTAAAACTCCCAAGTCAGTCAGTTGAAGAGTTTGTGGTGTAAAACTCTCCAGTCAGTCAGTTGAAGAATTGGTGGTGTTAAACTCCCCAGTCAGTCAGTTGAAGAGTTGGTGGTGTTAAACTCTCCAGTCAGTCAGTTGAAGAATTGGTGGTGTTAAACTCCCCAGTCAGTCATTTGAAGAGTTGGTGATGTTAAACTCCCCAGTCAGTCAGTTGAAGAGTTGGTGGTGTAAAACTCTCCAGTCAGTCAGTTGAAGAATTGGTGATGTTTAACTCCCCAGTCAGTCAGTTGAAGAGTTGGTGGTGTTAAACTCCCCAGTCAGTCATTTGAAGAGTTGGTGATGTTAAACTCCCCAGTCAGTCAGTTGAAGAGTTGGTGGTGTAAAACTCTCCAGTCAGTCAGTTGAAGAATTGGTGATGTTTAACTCCCCAGTCAGTCAGTTGAAGAGTTGGTGGTGTTAAACTCCCCAGTCAGTCATTTGAAGAGTTGGTGGTGTTAAACTCCCCAGTCAGTCAGTTGAAGAATTGGTGATGTTTAACTCCCCAGTCAGTCAGTTGAAGAGTTGGTGATGTTAAACTCCCAAGTCAGTCAGTTGAAGAGTTGGTGGTGTAAAACTCCCAAGTCAGTCAGTTGAAGAGTTGGTGGTGTAAAACTCCCCAGTCAGTCATTTGAAGAGTTGGTGATGTTAAACTCCCCAGTCAGTCAGTTGAATAGTTGGTGGTGTTAAACTCCCCTGTCAGTCAGTTGAAGAGCTGGTGGTGTTAAACTCCACAGCCAGCCAGTTGAAAAGTTGGTGGTGTTAAACTCCCCATTCAGTCAGTTGAAGAGTTGGTGCTGTCAAACTCCCCAGTTTGTCAGTTGAAGAGTTGGTGGTGTTAACTCCCCTGTCAGTCAGTTCAGTTGAAGTCTTGGTGGTGTTACACTCCCCAGTCAGCCAGTTGAAGAGTTGGTGGTGTTAGATTCCCGAGTCAGTCAGTTGAAGAGTTGATGGTGTTAAACTCCCCAGTCAGTCAGTTGAAGAGTTGGTGGTGTTAAACTCCCCTGTCAGTCAGTTGAAGAATTGGTGGTGTTAAACTCCCCAGTCAGTCAGTTGGGAAGTTGGTGGTGTTAAACTCCCGAGTCAGTCAGTTGGGAAGTTGGTGGTGTTAAACTCCCCAGTCAGTCAGTTGGGAAGTTGGTGGTGTTAAACTCCCGAGTCAGTCAGTTGAAGAGTTGGTTGTGTTAAACTCCCCAGTCAGTCAGTTGGGGAGTTGGTGATGTAAAACTCCCGAGTCAGTCAGTTGAAGAGTTGGTGGTGTAAAACTCTCCAGTCAGTCAGTTGAAGAGTTGGTGGTGTTAACTCCCCAGTCAGTCAGTTCAGTTGAAGAGTTGGTGGTGTAAAACTCCCCAGTCAGTCAGTTGAAGAGTTGGTGGTGTTAAACTCCCCAGTCAGTCAGTTGAAGAGTTGGTGGTGTTAAACTCCCAGTCAGTCAGTTGAAGAGTTGATGGTGTTGAACTCCCCAGTCAGCCAGTTGAAGAATTGGTGGTTTAAAACTCCCAAGTCAGTCAGTTGAAGAGTTGGTGGTGTAAAACTCCCCAGTCAGTCATTTGAAGAGTTGGTGATGTTAAACTCCCCAGTCAGTCAGTTGAATAGTTGGTGGTGTTAAACTCCCCTGTCAGTCAGTTGAAGAGCTGGTGGTGTTAAACTCCACAGCCAGCCAGTTGAAAAGTTGGTGGTGTTAAACTCCCCATTCATTCAGTTGAAGAGTTGGTGGTGTTAAACTCCCCAGTTTGTCAGTTGAAGAGTTGGTGGTGTTAACTCCCCTGTCAGTCAGTTCAGTTGAAGTCTTGGTGGTGTTACACTCCCCAGTCAGCCAGTTGAAGAGTTGGTGGTGTTTAATTCCCGAGTCAGTCAGTTGAAGAGTTGATGGTGTTAAACTCCCCAGTCAGTCAGTTGAAGAGTTGGTGGTGTTAAACTCCCCTGTCAGTCAGTTGAAGAATTGGTGGTGTTAAACTCCCCAGTCAGTCAGTTGGGAAGTTGGTGGTGTTAAACTCCCCAGTCAGTCAGTTGAAGAGTTGGTTGTGTTAAACTCCCCAGTCAGTCAGTTGGGGAGTTGGTGATGTAAAACTCCCGAGTCAGTCAGTTGAAGAGTTGGTGGTGTAAAACTCTCCAGTCAGTCAGTTGAAAAGTTGGTGGTGTTAACTCCCCAGTCAGTCAGTTCAGTTGAAGAGTTGGTGGTGTAAAACTCCCCAGTCAGTCAGTTGAAGAGTTGGTGGTGTTAAACTCCCCAGTCAGTCAGTTGAAGAGTTGGTGGTGTTAAACTCCCAGTCAGTCAGTTGAAGAGTTGATGGTGTTGAACTCCCCAGTCAGCCAGTTGAAGAATTGGTGGTTTAAAACTCCCCAGTCAGTTCAGTTGAAGAGTTGGTTGTGTTAAACTCCCAGTCAGTCAGTTGGGAAGTTGGTGGTGTTAAACTCCCCAGTCAGTCAGTTGGGAAGTTGGTGGTGTAAAACTCCCCAGTCAGTAAGTTGAAGAGTTGGTGGTGCAAAACTCTCCAGTCAGTCAGTTGGGGAGTTGGTTGTGTTAAACCCTCCAGTCAGAAAGTTGAAGAGTTGGTGGTGTTAAACCCTCCAGTCAGAAAGTTGAAGAGTTGGCGGTGTTAAACTCCCCAGTCAGTCAGTTGGGGAGTTGGTGGTTTAAAACTCCCCAGTCAGTCTGTTGAAGAGTCAATGTCGCTTTAGACCTATATTTAGGTATATTCATACCGTTAAACTCTCCAGTCAGTCAGTCAGTTGAAGAGTTGGTGGTGTAACTGTTAGCACATCTGGCTACTAACACTTCAAGGTTTGTGGTTTGATCCTTGTTGGGGATGAACATTTCATGAACCAATTTTCTGACTCTCTTGACACTATTTGCAAGGATTGTCTCAAGAAACGTTGCTAGTCCTTTAGAAGGACGCAAAGGGTTGTTCCATGTATGTGGAGAGCAATATCACATGCATGTTAAGACCCATTTGTAGAGTTCGATTAGAGTAGGCTCAATGGGGGCCAATTCAAAGGCCACACTTGCAAACTTCAAACTGGAGAGGGATTAATAGTTGCATAAATCTTGTTTCCCAATCTAGGATAAATAATACAACCCATCCGATTTAACTATGGACTTTCGATTGAAGCGTGCAAACACAACAATGAAATTTACGTCGCCAAACACAACAATGAAAATTTACGTCGCCATGAACGAGCCAATCGGTAACAAAAACCGCAAATCGTCACAGTAGGAAATACAAACGTCAGCCAGACTATTCATCAATATCCAATCAGATTTAATGTTTGCACGACCCATTCGTTCAATCAATGTATTTTTATGTAATCAAATGTAACGATTTGTGGTTTTTGTAAACGATTGGTTTTGTTCATGGCGACATAAATTTTCATTGTTGTGTTTGCACACTTCACTTTATGCTACAGTCGAAAGTCCATAGTTAAATCGGACAGGTTGTAGGTTTAAACTTATAGCCAACCCTGTGCAAATAAAATACCAGTATACATTTTCCTTTCAAAACTATACAGGAACCTCTAGTTTATTTCTATGTGGAATTTAGATCTAGTAGCTTATTCCTGCCAAGTTAAAAGTACAAGTCACCTTTATGCTGAAAGACAAATTACAATTTTCAGAAACCATTTTTCATGTTAACTTCTTTATTCACAATTCATGAATTATTCAAAAGAATTTACATGCATATCTAATAAAAAGTGTGCCTTTGATGTCTTTAGATAAGTACATCAACTAATGTAAAATAGGCAATGGTATAGCCAATTAAAATCAAGATGGCCACCTTATAATAAAACTTGTCTGCTGTCATAAACTTTCTTTAAATTAATTTATAAATGATGTGGAAACTCCTTTTTATTTCTTACTTTAAGTTAATTTGTTTCTTCAATGTAAAGAATTGCAAAACTTTTAAGAAAATCATCACACAGTATATAGATGTAAGTTCCACCAATGTGCTATATATTTTAATTTTATCTTGAACAGTATACCGGTAGACTAGAAAAGGGAATTACAGTCAGAATATTGTTCAAACGAATTGTCTAAGTAGATGGCAATTACATTATTATCTCCCTTTAAAGGTTTATCCAGGATTAGTTATGTAACATAAAGAGCAAGTATACATTTCCCTCGAGACGTCAGACTCATGACAGAACACCGACGACTGCACATACGTTTTCTCTGGAGGTTTCCATATGTCATTTGTTATTTGATGTAATGCTTGTTTGAACTATCACGGTATACGACTACATATCTTGAAATGTCAATTTTCATGACTTATATTGCTTTTTACAGGCAGTTTTGTTTCTAGAAATGGTAGTTATAACATTATCAGCTTAGGGTTATGGAGTTTGTTGTTTCTCTTCCTTAAGATAACTGTATTTATTGTCAACTAAGACAAAAATAAAAAAAGATTATTTAGACAAATAATATTACTAATGATATAAATAAAATAAAATAGGTCTACTGATGCCTTTGTATACTGCAGTTATAAAAATCCTTTCTTATGATCATCCTATTTCATAGCCAACACATCACTTTAACTTGCTGATTGTGATGCTTTTGAAATACTTGATCTGCTGCATAATTCATGTATTATTATAACCCTGCTAGTTATATTTTATATCAGTATTTTGTGGTCCTCAGTCTACCAGTCTTGGTTGTCACTATTTCATACCTGTATTTTGTGGTTCACAGTCTACCTGGTTGTCACTATTTTATACCTGTATTTTGTGGTTCACAGTCTACCTGGTTGTCACTATTTTATACATGTATTTTGTGGTTCACAGTCTACCTGGTTGTCACTATTTTATACATGTATTTTGTGGTCCCCAGTCTACCTGGTTGTCACTCTTTTTTTATCTCACTTGGCCAAAGGCCATGTGAGCTTATGCCATCACTATGCATCCGTCGTCGTCTGTTATTAATTTAAAAAAACTTCTTCTCTGAAACCACCCAAGCAATTTAACTGAAACTTTGCAGGAATGATAAATAACATATCTTGGCAACAAACGATCCTCATTTCAAAATGATTTGATAAAAAACATGGCCGCTGTTACTAAAAATAGAACATCGGGAAAAATCACTTAAAATGGCTTATAACTCAGCAACCATAACAGATAGAAAAAATCCGAAGGATCTCAGGCTCTTCAGAATCAAAAGCTCTACAAAATTCTCCATTGGGTCGAAGTTGTCAGATGACCCCTTATAAGAGTTACAGCCCCTTAAAGGCGAAAAATAGTGTTTTTGGCCTATAAAATGAAAACTATTGCAGATAGAGAAAAGCTGTTGCTTGCTAAAATGTTCAGCTCATTTAGCTCTACAAAAGTCTCCATAAGGTCAAAGTTGTCAGATGACCCCTTTTAGGGGTTACAACCCCTTAAAGGCAAAAAATAGTGTTTTTGGCCTATAGAATGAAAACTATTGCAGATAGAGAAAAGCTGTTGCTTGTTAAATGTTCAGCTAATTGAGCTCTAAAAAAGTCTTCATAGGGTCGAAGTTGTCAAATGACCCCTTATAGTGGTTATGGGGTTACAGCTCCTTAAAGGCAAAAAATAGGGTTTTTGGCCTAAAGAATAAAAACTATTGCAGATAGAGATAAACTGTTGCTTGCTTAAATGTTCAGCTCATTTAGCTCTACAAAAGTCTCCATAAGGTTAAAGTTGTCAGATGACCCCTTATAGGGGTTACAGTCCCTTAAAGGCGAAAAATAGTGCTTTTGGCTTATAGAATGAAAACTATTGCAGATAGAGAAAAACTGTTGCTTGCTTAAATGTTCAGCTCTTTTAGCTCTACAAAAGTCTCCGTAGGTTCGAATTTGTCAGATAACTCCTTATAGGGGTTACAGTCCCTTAAAAGTTGAATAAAAGTGTTTTTTGCTTATTTAGAATGGAACTATTGCAGATAGAGAAAAGCTTTTTCTTGATGAAACCTTCATCTCATTTACAAAAGTCTTCATATGGTTGACATGAGGACCAGGTGAGCGATTCAGGCTCCTGGGAGCCTCTTGTTATACCTGTACCTGGTTGTCACTATTTCATGCCTGTATTATGTGGTGTACAGTCTACCTGGTTTTTGTCTCGCCTGCAACGAATAGTCACTGAAGGCGAGACATAGGTATTACTTTCCGGCGGCGGCGTTAACTTTTTTGCAAGACTTTGATGGACAATGAATTGTTTGAAAAGTATGATAGCTAGACATCTGATATTTGGTATACAGACAGTTCAGGCTTTGGTCTACGCAACTGTCAACATGCCGTATGACCCTAACCCCATTTTCACGCTCCAGTGACTCTGATATTGGGTATACAGACACTTTTTGTGTTTATATCAAGATATGAAAGCTTAGGTAGTTGATTTTAGCGCTGGTGCCGGCAGGCGAGACATACTTTTAGTGGCCAAACTTGTTATTATTTTATACCTGTATTATGTAGTCCCCAGTCTATTTGGTTGTCAGCAAATACAGCGTTTGTATTAGTTTTTCAGCTTTAAGGGTCGAACGTTGTTAAAGTAATACTTGTTTCAAACCTGTCTGTTGTAAGCCATGTGAAAGGTACCACAAAAGGGTCCTTTTCTTACTTCATTGTTTGTGTAGTTTTTGCTTCATATTTTTTTATTCTACATAAAATGCAGTCCAAAAGAAATGATTTGATTAAGGAAATGAAGAAATCAAGATTACAACAAAGTTCCAAGCATCAAATGACACTCGTAATGTCTATTTAAGACTCATTAGATGCGCTCTACTTAAAAAAGATTGAAAGGAGTAGGGGCATTAAAGCCCTTATTTGGCCCCAAAAATTTGGACACATTTTAGAACATTTGTCAAAATAGAAACAATGGTGCTTATATAATAGCGAAGATATAGAGTTAATATTTCCAAAAGGATTTTTTGGCATAAATAATTTGGCTGAGGCATAGCAGATCCTCAAACTTGGGTCAAATAACAAAACTGGTCGTTTTGATGTATTTTAACACATTTAGAGGTAGTATTTACTTGAATCAAAAGGGTCCACACCCATGTTCAAAAAATATATTTTCAGAAAAGATGAACAATAATCAGACACATGCTCAGTCAAAATATTTTGTTTGAACATGGGTGTTCCACTGTCTACCAGAACAAAAAATGTGTTAAAAAGGTAAGAAAATTACATTTTCAAGCATTTTAGCCAATTTTGATCAACTTTGACATCACCATGACATCACAATGACATTGAAAAGGTCAAAATTTGTCATGTTTTTTTTAAGTTCATTTACTTCTGTTTAAATCTACACCAAAAACAATTGATTCTGAGTAACTCAAATATTGGGGCCAAATATTGGCCTTAGTGCCCCTACTCCTTTAAAATTGAAGAGCATAGAAAAATGAAACCAAAATATGCCTCGGTTGCATCAAAATTTATTTAAGACTAAAATCAACCTACATGTACACCTGGGTAAGGAAAAAAACTTTTACTTTCTTCTTAAAGCAGGGTAAAGTCGGAAAATTAAAATGATTTTGTCAAAAAGGAAAGGCATGCCAAAAGGAAAAGTATGTTTTATATTCTCTACACGTCTATTGTTGGAATGGACTCATCATTGCGTGTCGAAGTTCCAACACAAGAAATAGAAGTAGACATTAAGTGAAGTTGATATTTCAGACTTTAAGGTGTACTCTATGCATTGAGGTATTCGTTAGCATTTTATCAACTTTTCCTTTTGAAGTATCGTTTAGAGACAACTAGTCATTGTTTCATGGATGTCTACCACGTTCTTTGCTATCCATTCGAGTGCCTTTACATTAACTATGTTTTATAATGGCCATGCATGTTCTTTTTACCCTGTATCATGCTAGCCGCCCTTGTCATGTTTTTACCATTTACCGACTGGTATTATTATCCGTGTCATGATAACCGTTTTTTGTCTCGCCTGCGACGAATAATTGTGGAAAGCACTTTCCGGTGGTGGCGACGGCGTCGTTAACTTTTTTGTAAGATTTTTGTGGACAAATGAATTGCTTGGAAAATATAATAGCTAGGTATCTGATATTGGATATACAGACAGTTCAGGTTATGGTGTACGTAACTGTCACCATGCCGTGTGACCCTGACCCCATTTTCACGCTTCAGTGACTCTGTGTGAACTTAGGTCTTTTTTCTGGCCGGAAACTTTTTTGTAAGACTTTTGTTGACGATGAATTGCTGGAAAAGTATAATAGCTAGGCATCTGATATTGGGTATACAGACAGTTGAGGTTATAGTCTTTGCAACTGTCACACTGCTATGTGACCCTGACCCCATTTCACACTCCGGTGACTCTTAACTTGGGTCTTTTTTCAGGCCGAAAACTTTTTTGTAAGACTTTTGTGGATGATAATTTGCTGGAAAAGTATAATAGCTAGGCATCTGATATTTGGTATACAGACAGTTCAGGTTATGGTCTATGCAACTGTTACCATGCCACGTGACCCTGACCCCATGTTCACGCTTAAGTGAATCTGTGAAAAGACCAAAAACTTTTTTGTAAGACTTTTGTGGACGATGAATCGCTGGAAAAGTATAATAGCTAGGCATCTGATATTTGGTATACAGACAGTCTAGGTTATGATCTGCGGAACTGTCACCGTGTTGTGTGACCCTGACCCCATTATTAGGCTCCAGTGACTCTGTGAACTTAGTTTTTTTTCAGGCGGTAAAAACGTTTTTGTAATACTTGTGTGGACAATGAATTGCTTGAAAAGTATAATAGCTAGGCATTCGATATTGGGTATTCATACACTTTTTGTGTTATCAAGAAATGAAAGCTTAGGTAGTTGACTTTAGTGATGGTGCGGGCAGGCGAGACATACTTTTAGTGGCCACACTTGTCTTTTCATGTCATACGAGTACTGCTTACCATATTCCGTTATGAACATCCAACTTCTATTTAACATGTGCCACAATGGCCTTCTGTGTCCTGTTTAGCATGTTCTAGGCTGGCAATCTATGTCACATTTACCATGCATGTTCCGTGAGGGCAGTCGTGGAAATGTTTACCATGCCCTGTGATAACAGTCCGTGAAATATTTACCATCATCATGTCCGTGAAATGTTTATTATGCCCAATGATGGCAGTCCGTGAAATGTTTACTATGCCCAGTGATGGCATTCCGTGAAATATTTACCATGTTCGATGTTAGCAATGTGTCTATTACCATGTTTCATTCATGAGGGCTATCCGTGTCATGTTAAACTCAAGTTTAATTTGTTTACCATGTTTCATACTTGCATTCTTGTCATGTCAACCACATTTCGTGATGGCTTTTCGTGTCGTGTATCTTTTCACTTGAGTTATGATTACCATGATAGGTTATGGCAGTCCATATTCTTTTTACCATGTTCCATGTATCATGTGTTTGGTAAGCATGTACTATGCTGCCATTCTGTGTATGGTTTTAAACGTACTTTTTACTGTACAAATGTAACTAAATTTTGACCATTTATCTCCTAAACCCAAGATAGACTTAAAAAATGAGTGACCAAAACAAAGTATACTTGGGTTGCTTTACCTAATTGAATCTATTGAAATCAGTATCTGTCTGATTCTTAGATTAAAGTATGACTTAACATGATAACCATGTGTCATGATGGTCATACATATCACTGACACACATTTGCTCGCTGTTAAAAATTTAATGACATTTTCCATATAAATATCTCAAAAAATTTCAAGTGACATATTGAGCTTGAAAAGATCATTATTTGATTTGATTAATTCGACTTAAAGACAGTTCTATAATGGCATTACGTGTATTATCAAAATATTTTACTTTATTTTATTTTTGAATTCATTCTATCTGAACCAATTTGTGTCCAAATTAATTTAATTTACTGTAAATGGAATTGATATAAATTCAATTGACGATCTGAAATGGATTTATGTAGTGTTTTAGCTCTGAGGAGTTTCGTAATTTGTGATTTAACTATCAAAAATTTGTAACATGTTGCATGATATAATGACAGTCCTCTCGTACAAATTTGTCACTCAATTTTACAGTCAAATAGGTATAGGTTTCTCTCCCTTTTTGCTTCTAGTTTGGTTGTTGTTTGTTTAATATACCGTCAGAGATATGGCAGCCATCAGCAGGGCACAAAAGACCAACACGACATTGTACTAGGCTTGCACTGTCCATCCTGTTCTACGCTGAAAGCCTCACAATGAAGATGATGAACAACAAAAATGTTTCAAAACATGTTGAATAACATTGTAATTCTATTTTCGTTTCAGTCAACTTGCTATATAGTCACTAACCCAACCTTTGCCAAAAAGTCGTTAAAAACCAGTAGAAATGTTCATTGCTCATTATGTCTCCCCCCACTTTTGTGGGGAGACATATTGTTTTTGTCGTGTCCGTCCGTCTGTCCGTCTGTCCGTCTGTCCGTCACAAAGTTCGTCAGCGCAACTCCTCTGAAACTACTGAACCAAATTCAACGAAACTTGGTATATAGGAAGGACAGCATATGTAGTTGTGCATATTACCAGGAAATTTTGATCCTCAAATTTTTGTGGGAGTTATGGCCCTTTGAACTTAGACAATTGCTGAAAATCCTCATTTATCATCTTGTCAGCGCAACTCCTCTGAAACGACTGAACTGAATTCAATGAAACTTGGATTATAGGAAGGACACCATATGTAGTTGTGCATATGACCAGGAATTTTTTATCCTCAAATTTTTGTAGGAGTTATGGCCCTTTGAACTTAGAAAATTGCTGAAAATCCTCATTTATCATCTTGTCAGCGCAACTCCTCTGAAACTACTGAACCGAATTCAACGAAACTCGGTATATAGGAAGGACACCATATGTAGTTGTGCATATTACCAGAAAATTTTGATCCTCAAATTTTTGTAGGAGTTACGGCCCTTTGAACTTAGAAAATTGCTGAAAATCCTCATTTATCATCTTGTCAGCGCAACTCCTCTGAAACTACTGAACCGAATTCAACGAAACTTGGTATATAGGAAGAACATCATATGTAGTTGTGCATATTACCAGGAAATTTTGATTCTCAAATGTTTGTGGGAGTTATGGACCTTTGAACTTAGAACTTTTTGGGGAAACGGGGGGAGACATCGTTTTTGTAGGCAAAAACAAACTTTAATTTTCAATGAAATACGGGTGTTTGTAAAAAAGCTTAATGTTGCAATTCAATATCGGTTCATAGAGACGAAGTATAATTTCGTTTTACGCAAATTGCCAGATATCTATTATTATTATATAATTGACCACTCAGAATAGTATTCACAATTTGAGTTGCAAGCGTTTCCATGCACGAAGTAGGAATTAATGGTAAACCTTAAACATTTTGCGCGAAGTAGGTTGTTCTGTTTTGCAACAGGTATAGACATCATTTGTCTTAATTTGAAGCAAATATTTACACATTTTTGGTCTTCTCTTTTAAATTGTCATAAAGAATTATAAGCCTTTTGACTATTGCGCTGTGATGAGCTTTTATAAGACAAAACGTCTTTCAGACTTTTTAATATTTGTAGGGAACTTTTTTCAGTCTTATTTGTTAGTCATTTCATATAAGGCATGATGCAGATTCGTATTAAGGTTCCTTATATTGACAACGAAAATTATTTTTATTTTAAACATATTTTATTCAACAAAAGTGAATAGGATTGGATAGCAAAATTATTCGGGAGAGTCGTGAATATTTTGTCTTTGTTCAGTTTTCAAAAATATATCAAGAATGCTGGAAAGAGAACAATTGTTTTAAAAAATGGGTCTACTGAGTTGCCCATCTTACTTATGTGTTAAAAGGATTGTATGCAGCCAAAACACATTGCTGATTGCCTTTCGGTTGTTTTTGTGTGTTTTCGTGCTGCGCTTGGTTATGTGGACTGATTTTTTGTCTTTTCATTCTAATGCCCCTTAAGTAGTTCTCTGTTAGTGGTTGAATAACTTTGAATTAAAATTTGAAAAGGTATCATGCATAATTATGCTAGCATCACATGATTTACTATGATTCAATTTTTATACCACAATCATTTTTATGTCCCATCTGCGAAAGTATGAAGTTCGGGTCTGTACGTCCGAAATATTGTGAGATGGGGCATTTTGTCATTTGGACAAATTCTTGTTTTAACAAACTTTCAGTATCCCTAAGGTTTATGATATGAGTTTTGTATTGATAATTTGCGAAGTGTAAGCTATGTTGTCTGAATTACCAAAGTTTCTCTTTTAATTGCTGTAACTTATTGCATTTTGATTTTGACGAGAGTTCGATCACAGTGTCGGTGTTTTGTGTGTTTTTTTTTCTCAAGAAACGCCTTATTTTGTTATGTTTACTCTGTATGTCTAATGTAAGTGTTAAACCCCTCATCAGTAGCATCTGATAAAAAACTGAAAGTATCGTATAAAGAGCATTCGTATCCAGAAATACTCTGCACATTCTGTTTCCCCGGATCATAGACTGTGTGCCTTATGAGTCTGTTTGGTTTGTTACCTACCGTCTGTAATGAGATTTGCCATATTTACAGAACAAAACAGCAGAATGCCAGAATAAAATTTTTAACAACAAACTATAATTTCATTCAACATGACATAGATCAGATTGGTGAAGGCGGACAGCTAGAGTTTGGCGTTTTTATGATCGATGTGATTTCTGATTCCTCGGGTATACTTCCTTTGTATTCATATTGCCCGCTCCTACATCTCCCGTTCTCGTATTTTTGGCGAACTGATTTTTGTATCGGTTGTAATTCATTCCTGGAATGTGGCGTGTATTTTGACAGAATTGTGTTATGTGTGCACGATAAATCCGCCATTTGATAATGTAGTCCCTTTTTTCCTTTGAGAAACCTGTATTTATTGCCGGCTGTTGTAGATGCTAGTACTGTCGAATGGGGATAAGCAAACGAATTAAAGTCCTCCTCCTGATTCAAGCACCTGCAAAATGTCCGAATAAAAGTCCTCCTGAATTTTTGTCCGAAAGCACAATACAATATAAAATTGATAGCACTGTTGAACGTAACCATAAAGTTCCTGACCGTTGATAGAATTTGCCATCCGTAAACGTTCACTACATTACCATTCACTGCGAAAGCTACGTTATATACTAGGGCGGGAAGTTGACATATCATGAATACCATAACAACGGACACTAACATAATGGTGACATTATTCTCGCGTGATTGACGCACGTTCATATCCTTCCGTTGTTGTTGTGATTTTTTGACGGCGAGTATTAGAAACGTGTTAAGAACGGCGAGTGAAGTTAAAGGTATAATGAACATGATAAGAAGGTAAAGCCACAGGAAATAAACTTGTCGATAAGTATTATTTTTCCCAAAATCCGTGGAATCAAATCCTATTGTTGTAGTATTAGTTGTGTTGTCGAAACGGGAAACTATTTTATAGTCAAACCAACGGTTTAGATTAAACAGAAAAGAAACGAGGGAGACGAAGGCGATCACGAGTCGTGCTCTTGCAATCGTACACATCCTAGCGGCCTTTAGAGGATGGCACACTGCGATATAACGCTCCACGGTAAATGATACAGTTAACCACAGAGTTGCCGTTTGAGCTATCAGCGCGAACGGATAGATATATTTAACTATATACGGAAAGACATAGCCTTTAAATCCCATAGAAAGCTGGGGAAGTACCATGAGACAAAAGGTTCCCAGGAGCACCATGGCATCCCACACGGCCAAGGCTGTCAAGTAACAGTTGGTGGATGAGTGCATCGTTCTCCGTGTTAACACTATCACAGTTAAACTGTTGCCTATAAGGCCCAAGATGACGATAATGATAGCCATGACCCCGTTCATGTATTTCTCTAGAAGCTCGGAGTCTATCAGATACGACTGTAAGTTTGCAGACGACAGCGTTGTTTCCTCCAGGTTTTGAGCCAAGTCAATGTGGATGGACGGTTTCCAGTCGGTATTATTGGAAATGACTAATAAAAGAGGAGTATGTTCCGTTCCCATGTCAACCTCTTGCATTTGAATCTGATCTTATGCACGCCAAATATGGAAAGTTGGTATCAGAAGGCAGAGTCCTTTGATGACATTGTTATTAAAATCAAGTTGCTTTCGGTTCGATAATAATCGTTGAGTGAAGTTCTGCATTAAAGACTTGCATGATTCTTTCCTGAAAATGTAATGAAGATGCATTATTCAGGTGGAATAATTATCTCAAATAAGATTCAAGAGTCTTATTCAGAAACTAAATTTACGTGATATAAAATTCTTATTTCCATATAAGTATTGAGCGATTTTAACCGTAAACAATTTCTCCTCTAGTCTGTTTTGAAAATCTCGTAGGAGAAAATGTTCTATCAAAATTTTATGTGGGAAGATTATATGGCATACGCTCTGAGCGTAGGTTAATCGTAAAACTTGCAAATCCGAAAAGTTCCCTTCATCATTTTATTAACCCGGTCTACGGGTTGTTAATCTTTTCATCATATATCTTTAGGAAAAAAAAACAAAAGTACAATAATTGACCTAGGTTTCATACATATTGCATTAGATTTGATGTTTATATTCCCCAGACGGGTGTTTCTTTCCCATCAAGTTTCTTTTCTGTGAAATTGATGATGAGTTAATAGGATTTATGTCGGCTTAAAAAACACGACTGTTAGATTTTTCCCATCGAGGTTTACTTTATGCTTAAGGAAAGAAATTTTGGTCTTGAAAAAGTTCTCACATTATTTCATATAAAAAGGCTTTTTTTGGTTACTAGTAATCTTTTATGCTGTTAATTCTTTTTAAATGGAACGATCAAGTTTTAGAAACACTGTTTGCCACTAAGCAGGTCCATCAGTCTGTATGCAAGGGACCATATATCAAACGAAGAAGAATTGACAGATATCATTAATATCATCAATATATCTGAAAATGAGATAAAAAAGACCCTTTTTCTTTGTCCATACACAGGCAATTTTTGTTAATGTTAATTTAACGTTAAAAATTAACGTTAAATTAGTGTTAATCGAGCTTCGATTGTTAATTGACATTAAAGTTTAACATTTGACGTCGCATTACTCAACAGGAAAATACAAATTGCCTGTGTAATGTTTCAGTTGGTATTGTCCATGATGTTACAAATGATAAATGTATAAGATTGAAATATAGATTGTTGATTCCGTCCACCTATTAATAGTTGCACAGACGATGGTGAAAGCACATCAATGCTTACAAAGAACATGTTTAGAGAACGAGCATTTAACTTGGCAGCAGAGGGTAAGAAAAATTATGAAGAATGCTTTCTGCTACTAGTATATAAAATTATGTTTACAGTGAAAATAATATTCTGTCGCAACGCCAGCAAAAAAATAATATTTTTACGCGCTCTGCGGAAAAAAAAATCTGACGAAAAAAACAAAACAAAACAAAGGCCCCCCCTTTCAAGTAAAATGGTCCATCTCCTAGTACAATAAGTATAAGAAACTTCAAGTATTATTTCCATCCAAATCCAACAAACACTGTTCGTCTTGGGACGTTTTAACATTATATAACGTGACGGGATATCGTAAATGTTCCATTAGTTGTGATAGATGACCTTTTTGTTAGGATTGTGATTTCTTGTTATCCTTTTTGTACTTGCCTTGATATCTTTGTAATTTGTGCATTATTCAGATCGTTTTAACTTTATTGATATGTTACGATTATGTCTCATCTTGTATAATGACCATTCAAAAGACACAACAGTTTGCTTATTATAATGTTTCTACCGGAAATTTATCGGAAATTAGTTTCCTAAAACTCTTGCATGTTTGTCATCTTGCCACAGAGGTTCCATGTGGCTTTTTCGTGACATTTCTGACATTTAATGATTTTAAAACTTTTAAAAGAAAAATGAGGGTTAATGACTCTTATAGTGTGAAATACGCAGTGTATGTCGAGAGTGCAGCTGTATATGAAGCGGGTGTTAAGAACAAGAAAAATATATATGCAGTTTGAAATCTGAATATCGATCAATGTACATGCACTTTTTATAAAAAAAAGTTCTTGATAAGTTGAACAATTTTAATTTTAGTGGGTCTTTTACAATTTGTGGCGACAATATTGTTTCAATTACCTATTGTTTCGCAATATCCTATTTGTTGATTTTTTCTGCCCTTTTTGACTCGGAGCTTCGATAAATGTCGATTCTTTCTCTAGAATTGTCATCAAATATAATTTAAAATGGTTTACCATTGGACGGTATATTATTTTATTTGCCTTAGATTTATTAACTTACAGCACCTGAATTGCCTTTCCCGGAAACGGGGTACAAAAGAATTGGGCATTTCGTCTGTCTGTCTTTTTTCCGGAATTGATTTTTGGAGCACAATTTTCGAGCTCTTTGACAGAATTTTACACATTGAAGCTTGTGATGTAAGTATCTAGGTCCTTAAACGAACTTTGCATCACTTGAATCGTTCACACATATTTTCATGAAACTTAGTTACAGTAAACACATTAAAAAAGCTTTTGAAATAAATAAGACACGTATTGACTATTAAAGGTCATAGTCAAACCGACTTATTGAATTTTGGTATCTAAATGAAAAATGAAAGCTTGACTTTTGAACGGCTCCATAGAATTTCATTAGATTATTATTATTTTCGCTGATGAGATAATGACGACCTATATTGACTTTAAGGTTAAGATTATCTGACTTTGTTTTTGTCAAGTTCTCAGATGCTCTGTAATCATTGAATGTCCAATTGAAATTCCAGGCCGAAATATCATATGGGGAGGGGCTAAGGAGTTATTATTTTTCTTATTTAGAGATGATTGATGTTTTGCCTAAACTAGTTTTATGCGCATGTAGCTAGAGTCTCTACTTTAAAAAAAATATAGAAGAATAAATTCTTGGCAATTGACTCAAATGTCGTTTTCTTTGACACATTTGTACTGTTTCAACCCCACTTTTGCGAATAGTCGATGGCCCGTTGGGTTTATTTCCATCTCGCTCTCTAGCATTTACAGTGTAGTAGTTAAAAATGGTATCATCACACAGTCATGGCAGTGTACCCAATGATTAACGACTGAGCACCAATGAACCAGGGATTGTAAGTCAGAGGTTATTATGATTTTATTGAGTGTTATAAGTGAAGTTATTGTTTCGTCTCACTATAGAATTCTTTATTCCGGTACTAGTTTATCGCCGATGTAATTAAATTAACGGTATTGGATTGATTAGGAATTATCTTCACCAGGGAATTATTAGAAGATTTGTAATTTATTCATAGACCATCGGTTAAAGGCGCTACTATAATAGCGGATCTATCATAGACTCGTATTATAAGTATTATAACAAATAAATAATCTAAAAGAGCTAGTGCTGCGTCCCATAAAAGTCCAGAGATCAGATAAGAGTAAAGAGATCGGTTAAATGCGCTGCTATAGCAGATTTTTCATAGGCCCGTAAAGCACGGCTACTGTTATTTATTTCAGTAATAAGTATGAAGCTCTAAGATATCAGACTCAGTAACGTGTGAACAGATCGGTTATGGTCCTGCTAAAGCGGATCTATATTTAGTCATGTAACAGGGGTATTACCTGCTATCGTTTACCGCGGTCTAACTGATTACGTTCCGAGAAAATTAAAAGTAAATATTTTCTGACAAGAAAAAGACATTAAAAAAAAGTTCGACATCAGACTAGGATTATACTGCTTGCTAGATGTAATGCATATGTAATTTTTTTACTGTCATCAGTTTGATAGGGTTTCCCGTAGCCGGTTAAACTCATTGGTAAAAGCTCAACCTCCTAAACAGAGTAATAAGTAAAGTCTTTAAGTACTACTTTTTCTAAGATTCAGGCAGTTACCATTAATAGGGTGGCACATCGATAATAGATACACAAAAAAATTTCATCAGAATTAGGTAAAGCAACCCCAGTATACATTGTTTTCACCACTAAATTTTTCAGTCTATCTTGGGTTTAGGAGATATTACCAGTCAAAGTTTAGTTACATTGTATAGTGAAAAGTACGGGAAAATTTCCCGCCATATTTTTTTCTTATACATGTATAACCAGTCAAAAATATCTAGGCACCAAATACATATTAAGATGTAAAAACTGCATAGGGTTTGTTTTTATGGTAAAAATGAATGTATCTTTACCCCGAAATCTGAAATTGGAAATTATCGATGTGCCACCCCCTGCCTGATCCTTATGTGGAATAGTACTTAAACAGTGATACGTCAGACTGGTGGCTGTAATATTTCTCAGAAATAGGAACACGGGGTATAACCGGCAATCGTTAATGCTGGAAATCTTAGGACAGTGCAGTGTGATTTTTAGAGAAGAAATAGAACAATATGAGAAAATGGTTAACAACGGTTTAATGATAAAATGTTGACTACGTTCCCCCGTTGTACTTTTGTGTGAAGTATGAAGTGTCCGCAAAGAAAGTTAATTATCTTTCTAGATGCGAGTTTTGACTTAGCAGAGAGCCCAGCATCCATTATTACACATTCATTAAAAAGATGAAGCATAAGTTCTCCAAAATTCATTGACGAGTTCCTGCTCAGTTTTTGGGAACGTTACAGTTTATTCGCTGTAATATACATGTACTAAATGTTCTAAGGTCACAAAAACTGTGTTTATAAATGCAAGTCATCTGCCAATTTCATAAAGGCCCATTCTTTGAAGTATCCCGAATTTCTAAATGCATCAGCATTAGGAAATGACATGTAAATACATTGCATTGTATCGCATGGCACGATATGGTCGTTTACATAATACAACAAAAACCAAGCTGTTTTAGTCGGAAGAGGCTGAGGATTGATTATGGTAAAATGTAATTATTTACATGGGAAAGGGATGCTAATTACTTATTATACAGTTGAACACATCAATAACACAGTATATTTTCATAACTTACAAGAATTATTTATGTTTTAGAATTCCTATTCGAATCAATGGCTGGTATTCTTTTCTTCATAAAAGAATGACACCCACAGTTCAGAAGCTGAGTTAGTTTTACAGCAGTAAAAATGCAGTGTTTATAGATCTATGCAATCTCAACGTTAAACCCAGACTCAATATCGATAATTATCAATATTAATAACCGTTGTCTCTTATGAAAACATGGCAGTTTCTAACACTAGGATACATTAATTTTGATGAAATCAAAATTTTTTATCTTGTAAAATCTATTAAAGTAATGACAATAGCATCATTATTTCGTTCTTGGCTTTAAACGCCATTAAAACAATGACATTAATCAAAGGCATTCAAACAGATAGATTTTTTGGGGTTTTGTTTAATTTAGCACTTTCTAAAAACGACATAATTACAGATGTAATAATGATTTCAAAAGAAAATTGAGATTCCTAGATAAAGACACGTAATGAACACGTGTTACTGGTTTCTATCATGCTATAGGATATAAAAAAATGGTTACAAATTTTCTGAATAAAGAGGTTGCCTGATAATGGCGCATCCTCCCTTTGAAGTTTCTAAATCCACAACAAATACATTTGTGTGGAACACAATTACCAAAAGTTTTGAAAACATCGAGCGGATATTCAATTTTTTCTAGCAAGAAACTATACCAAATCCTATTAATAACACCAGAAACCAACAGCGCACGTAAGCACTTACTCACAATATTCGAAAACAATGGTAAAATGTGATTTCATTAATTTCTTATATAAGATTTCTCACATATTGGCTTCTTAATTTTTTTTTTACAAGATCTCGTTTATTAATGTAAGATCGTGCGATTTTTCAGAACAATTTCTATTTTCAATTTTCGCCGCAAATATATCTAACAACGATCTATTATCTTAACCAACAATTCAATTTTACCGGGTTATTCATGAAAAGGAAGAAAGCACAGATATGACATATAAGGAAAATGAGAAATCACGAACACGGAATCTTATACCATTTGTCTTATCATTAATCAACTTGATAAAAGTGTTTTATATCAAAGTCTGATGTTTATTCTCTAAGAAAAAAAAATAGTTTCTTCTAATGCGTCCGTATTATATTTTCTTGACATTGATCTTTTTACCTGCGTTACAAACGACGGAAGCAGGACTTTTTGCCGCTGGACGCCGTCCGTCAGTCCGAATGTCCGTGTAAGATATTTCCTGAGCTTAAATGTCCACCTTCTAATCTTAAAAACTTAATATATCTGAAATTAGCAAATTGATACAAACTGTTTTTATGTGAATTTGTCCGTTGCATAAATATGAAATTTTATAAAGTTTAAGCTAACTAAGGATCCGACTATAAGACCTTGGGAAGACCCTACAGAGATTGCACGCATTTTTACCTAATACTGCATCTGTGTGCGTGTTTAAATAGCTTCTTTATTTGCTTGTAAAATATTTTATTTAACACACTTGGTTTTGTTTCTTCAGAACTGCGTTCTTCAATTGAAACATTAGAATCAAGCAAACAACAATTCAGAAATCTCTTTTTGAAACAAACAGGACGAGCCATCTTTCGGAAATTTCAGGGGAAATTGGTCCATGATCAAATTATAAATCAAATGATTAAAACCCAAAAGAATTACATTTTCCGTCTAAAGAACACTGCTTGAGGTCTTTGGTATCTAGTACAAGCCTAATGGCTGACCTGATTTTCCAATCAAGTTCTGATCTAGACAAAAACGAAGTAATGTAGAATTATAACTTATTAGAAAGAGCCATTTATTGTCAAGAAAATTTTCCATTATGACTTTTTTCCTTGAAAATACTAATAAAAGCAATTGCGATAAATTTTATTGTTAAATTTGTATAAAATAAATAGCTCTATTGTGTTATTTATTCATGTTTAAATTTGTCTCAATTGAGGAAGAAAAATGAAGAAGACATTAAATTGAATGGGTTGTCAGAATGGCGAGAAACAAGATTTTTTATCTTTTATTGTGTGTGACCAAGAGACGGATACCCGACTTGTTTCTTTAAAGAATTTGTCATTTATTACTAAGCCAATTTCGAGGTTTAGAATCAAAACTCAACACAACTTACTGCACGTTTCATGCAGTATCACGATTCTCTTGCAATTGAATTGTCTGATTTTGTTAAGCCCCGTGTTTTAGAAGCAACATCTGTGCCTTTGTATCTTATTTACAAACAAAAACCTGTAACTGTTTCAATGCAATCTCTTAACGGTGCATGTTTTTAGTTTTTTAAGGGCTTTTCAGGGTATTTCTGAATGGGGGAGGGTTGCAGATTAGAATGTAGTGTGAACAGGGTACACGGCCTTAAAAGAAGTACCGTTCATCGATATATGTTTTTCTGCTTTGCTGCAGTAATTCCGTTTGATTAGGTCGTCTTCTGTTAAGCTATGAATTTTACGTTTGATATTGACGAAGGTACAAGTTTTGAGGACGATCAAAATGGAAATGTCCTTACGTCTGTGTATGATATATTCGTTTATATCATTAGAAGATATATAACTGGGTAGGTTCGGTCTGATAATTTGTCCTGACAATACAGGTTAAAATTATGTCTCATGTTTGGTGTTTTGTAGTGCGTAAGATCACCCAATGATTTAGTTAGCTATTTGCAGATCAATAATATGTACAATGTTTGTGACTTGTGGTCCCACGATTTACGTGTTTGTTTAAGATATGAATTATTGAGATACATATCCACATTTCTTGTTTCGCTTTAAAATTCATGCATCAATATCAAATGCGATGCTACGCCTCTGGTCTAGTGTCGAGAAAGTAAAGTGGTAAAAGACTTTATACCAAGCCTTGA
The DNA here is from genome assembly GCA_963971305.1 of Arcuatula senhousia. NCBI lineage: Eukaryota > Metazoa > Mollusca > Bivalvia > Mytilida > Mytilidae > Arcuatula > Arcuatula senhousia. Next base: position 1,766,144 of record OZ020305.1, read on the forward strand.
ACTCCCATGTTGATGTCAAACGTTGGCTGTAAGCTGTAGGTGTATTTTTACAATCAGACATTCATTTTTTCCGTCAGTCCCTGCAGGGTGTGGAAACAAATTACAAATTGTAACCAAGAGTTTAATCTGTGTTGAAAATTGTTGTCAAATGCCGTAGGTGTATAAAATTTAAAGTTAATTATGATTTGTTGGTTTTACGGCGTTCGACCTTTGTTCTTTGATTTGCTTATCCCAGAGATTTTCGTATTCCCAAGAAAGCATTTATCGTTGACTTTTGTTCAGGCTTAAGATCCCGGAACAAAATTCCATCCAATGACAATTTGTTTTGACTTTATAGGAATCTGTCATGCGAAAGCTTTGATGAGATAATTAAAAGAAAATATTTGAATATTTTTATAAATCTTTTGTTATGGTCCGCGATGACATGTAGAGAGGCAAACAGATTTACTCATGTCCGTCCGTCCATACATCCGTACGAATTGCCGCATAGCTTTTCTCAGAAACCGTCCATGGGAATGATTTGAAATTTGGCAGGGTGTTTTAGTATGATGAAATGTAGGTCCTTCGGGTAACACAGACCTATTGGGCTTCTACTTCCTGTTTGGAACTGGACCGATATGAAAAATGACATTAATTACCGTCAAACGTTTCTATAAGATACCGTCAATGAGAATGTTTTGAACTTTTGGCAGGGTGGTTCAGTACCGATATGACAAACTGTACGTCCTGAGGAATTTTCAGACCTGTCCGGCTTTTACATCATGTTTGGGCAATGCATGGGGGCTTCTGTATCACATGGAGGACTCATTCCTTATTTATGTTTTGAGGGGTGGGGTATATGGGGGTGTGGTTCAAGCTTGGATTTGGAAATTATGAAGGCTTCACACAAATACAGGCTTTTACTCTCGAGTAATCACAAGCCAGGTCGTCAGACTGGTCTGACACGAATTAACCAACAAATTTAAATATTCTTTTTTGTCATCGAAATTTCCGATTGTTAAATAAAATACAGATACCAAAACGGGTATGAAACAGTGTTCATTTGGTTATGCTGTATATGCATATTTCAAGTAGCAGCATTTGAATCAAAACATTGGAAGGTCAAAAACCAAAAGTATCGAACGAAAAGTACTGAAAACCGAAAAAAAGTTCGAACAGGGAAGAAAAATCCAGCACCCAGGATATCGACCATACGTAGTAAATTGTACAAGGAAAGAAACATGGAGTTTAACACAAATTGTTAAGGTTGATCCATCCCCAACCATTGAACCTGGCTGTATTACCAGTCTCTACTTTCATATTTATTACTCGAAGGTATGCAGTTTTAATCAATGTCAAATGATTTACTGAAACTTACTAGTATATTATAAGCATACTAGGAAATCGAAAATTCGTCCTAGTCATGGTTGACCTTGATTCCTTTGCACCTCTGACCGACTTTAACCTATGGAGACAAAAATTCGATTAAAGCTAGGATAAAGTAAAATAGCTAGGGAAAGTGGACCCTTTCACAGAATGTATTAAGCTTTTTATGTCCTAAAATTCTTTTGTTCTTATTACGATAATAAAAAAACTGGTTAGATGTATAGGAATTCAATTGAGTAAAATCAGGCAGGGCCCCCATTAAGTCATCACTCAGCAACGGTCTAAATCTGACACTGGTATTGGAGGTTTACTGATTTCGAAATAAAACAGCTACATAACGTACATTTTTTTCATATCAATATTTTATACGTAATGCCAAAATATTACAATTAGCCAGTACTTATTGATCTCAAAACTAATTACTTTAGCTAACGCGCCAAAACTTTCATTGGCATTTTCCTCATGTCAAAAATTATATACTTGACCAAAATTTTTGAATGGTCTAATCCGAAAACCCAATGGAACATATGTTATTAATGTCAGAAATAAAAGAAGAATTTCAATTAAGTCAGGTTGTAGGGAGTCTGTTATTTTAGTTTCCTTTTCTTATTTCACATTTTCCTGATTAGAACATATTGATGGCTTTAACAATCGGCTGTTGGGTTCGATAAAGCTAGATACGCAACAAGCTTATCTGTACGATTTTACTCATCTGGGGTACCGAGTCGTGAAATTATAAAACTTTATCTTAAACGATTGAAAATAAATATTTGTTAATTACATTTTTTGTGGTTATTTGCATCGGTTCTTTAACTATCGCAATTCTATCATATTTTGCTTTTTACAACAGTTGCTTCCACAGTGGTTGCTTCCAAATGATAATCTTTACCACTGTGATTGAAAATGACTAATCTTCATGAAGTATCAGAATCAGAACAGTCATGTTAACGAGGTATAACCGGATATCGTTCACACTGGCAAACTGAAGACAGTCAATTTTTGTCCCTCGCCGCAACGCGGAGCGTGTGTGCCTCCGTCTGTCACACTTTTCTCAGGTACTATTAATTCTAGGATTTCAATATTTGGTATGCAGCTTAAGATAGAGTTGTCATATGGTGGGATGTGTATTCAGGTAGATATCTCATATGATGGGATGTATATTCAGGTCTGTCGCTTACCTTCTTCCTGTATAAGGAGCCGCCTAGAATTCTTTAAAGGTCAAAAATGTATTTTTTCGTTACAGACTTCTCAAGGATTACTGTTCGTAGACTTCTGATATTTTGTAATAATGCAGCTTTAGGTAGTGGTCTCATATGGTGAGATGCGCTTTTAAGTCTGTCGCTTATCTACTTCCTGTTAAGCAGACTGACTAAGAATTTTTGCCACTCGGCGGGGTCCCCTGAATTCCGTTCTTGTTTTTTTTTTACATGTGCACAAAAGGAAAATAGGATAAAATTGGACGGTCTTCAGTTTATTAGTGGTAATATGAATTACAACAAAGTTCCAGACAATAAATTTTGCTACGCCTGACGCGCGTTTCGTCTATTCAAGACTCATCAGAGGCGCTCTACCAAAAGTTGAAAATGCCAAACATTATATGACTAGATATTTAAACGGATGATAGCCAATTTCTTAAATGATTGCCAGTAATGCATCGTGATGTTTTGTTTCAAACTTTTTATCGCCAACCATTTGTCGTCAATTTTTCAAGATATGGACAGTTAGCTCTTGATGAATTAAATTTTGAAATCCTACAGGCTTGAACATATTTTTAACAGATATAATATATTGTAAAAAAAAACCAGGTATCAATAAAACTAGTATCACGTAATTATCATCTTGTAAAATGTTCAGTTATTTCTGGTGTAACATAATGCAGTTTCCTGAATTATAAAGTACTACAATGAACAAAATCATTATTACCAATCAATATGATTTAAGATTAGTCCCGGGTACAAGTAAAAAACTAGGTCTGTAAGTTCGTTTTGTTTAGTTTTTACGTTACATCACCGCACTAGACAACCTTGTTACTTCCGTTACCGTGTATTGTCGTAACGTATCTGTCAATGTTTTGGCTGGATTAGTACAGCAATATTACGGAAAAATCAATTAAATCATAATTAATAAAGCTACTTTGCTTATTTTTTTTAACAAGATTATTATAGGTTGTCTTCACGCACTTGCTCAATCTAGATTAAACAAACTCGCTTTTTACATTATACCCGGAGAACTTATTGAAAACAACATTGAAAGACAGAATTAGCGATTATAACTTTTTTCCAATCAATTATTCAGAGAAATCTTAGACAATCGTGATTTTTAAGGTTGAAGCTCGTTTCTCGGCAACAAAATAATACTTTTTGTATTGAAACGGTGGGATGGAGAAACAATAAATAAATTCTCTTCCTTGAGAAAGCGAAAGAAAATTCCATGGAAAGTTTGAAAACAGATCGAATCATATGTATGAAGAAAATAATTCTCCGAAATGATGTTATCTGAGAAAATATTTAGAGAAAAAAGAACGAAATATATACTCGTCGTGTTATTGTGGCTCTAGTTATTCAAGAAAAGGACCCATCCACTATCCCATCTATTCTGTTCTGAACCTTTCTTCAATATAGTAATCAAATCGACAGATTATGGAGCTAACTTTGTATCAGTCCTACCACTGTTTGCTTTACTGCAAGTCAGATGTTTTTATACGACTGCAAATTTTTTGTGATCGTATAATGTTATGGCGATGTCGTCGTCGTTGTCGTTGTCGTCGTCTGGGGACATTTGGTTTCCGTGCGATAACTTGAGTAAATATTGACCAATTGTTATGAAATTGTGATATGATGTTTGTAACCACTAGAGGAAGGTTCCTATTGTATTTGGGGTTGATGGCCCTTACCGTTTTGGAAAAAAGGGCCAAAAGGGACTAAAACGGGTGTATTGACACAACTGTTGTAGAATGTTTATTGTTCATTTGATTTTGAAAATTCTTTTTTTATTGAATTCCTCATTAAATTATGTCAACAAAATGTGTCAATGGTTTTGATGTATATTGAACAGTTACATTGCTACAGGGGGCCAAAGACGGGCCACACCCAAAAAATCAACTTTTTTTTTGTGGTCCGATTTTTCAAAATCTCTTTTTCATTGGAATCCTTGTGAAAATCCCTGCCTGCATTTTTTCAATCAGATTTGCAATATCTTTTTCTGTTTTTGAGATATAAGGGGCCGAAGGGGCAAAAAACGCCATTTTTAAAAGTTGGTCAAGGCAAATGGTTTACACAAGAAATTTAGCTGTAGTGTGCCAGCCAATTGTTGTGAAGTTTAAATATGATGATTATATACACTGAAGGAAGCTTTTTATTGCATTTGGGGTTATTGTTTTTAAAAAAAAGGGCCAAAAGGGGCTTAATCGTGTCAAAAATGTCAATGAATATAGATTTTTTTTATACGACCGCAAAAAATTTGCGGACGTATATTGGTATGATGCTGTCGTCGTCGTCGTCGTCGTCGTCGTTGTCGTCGTCGTCTGTTAACTTTAGTGTATACACGATAACTTTAGTTCTAGTTATCCAAATGCAATGAAATTTGACAATGATATTTCTTACCATTAAAGGATGGATGGGATTGATTTTGGGAGTCCCCCCTTTTTTCGTTTGGAAATTAAGGGCCAAAAGGGGCCAAAATTGTAACTTTTTTGTTTGTTCTTACAATAACTTTTTCAAAATCTTCTCCTCTGAAACTACTGAACAGAATTCAATGAAACTTGGTATGATTGATCATTAGGGTGTCATGCACTATAGTATTGTTTCAATTTCTGATTCGTCAAAAAACATGGCCGCCGTGGCTAAAAATAGACCAGGGGGGTCAGACTACTGTTTTTGGCTTGTAATTCAAAAAGTATAAGGGATAGATGAAATCTGATGCCACCCTACTGCTTTAGGATCAAAAGTTCTACAAAAGTCTCCATTTGGTCGAAGTTGTCAGAAGACCCCTTATAGGGGTTATGGCCCCTTAAAGGTGAAAAATAGCATTTTTTCATGTTTTTGCCCTATAGTATGAAAATTATTGCAGATAGCAAAAAGCTGTTGCTTGCTTAATTGTTCAGCTCATTTAGCTCTACAAAAAACTCCATACGGTCGAAGTTGTCAGATGACCCCTTATAGGGGCTACAGCCCCTAAAATAATGTTTTTTCATGTTTTTGGCCTATGAAATGAAAACTATAGCAGGTAGAAAGAAGCTGTTGCTTTCTTAAATGTTCAGCTCATTTACACAATTAAGAATTAATTTTTGCGACCTTCCTTTTTCCCCCATGACGTAATTAGGGGCCAAATGGGGCCAAAATCGAAACTTTTTTATTTGTGGTCCGATTTTTAAAATTTTTTTTGCAAGTTTATTCTTGTCAGGTAGTGAATCCAAATTTGAGAATTAATTTTTGTGACCATCCCCTTTTTCACTTGTTTTGTAATTAGGGGCCAAAAGGGGCCGTAATCAAAACTTTTTTATTTCTGGTTTGTTTTTGAAATTTTTTTTTGCAAGTTTATTTTTGTCAAGTAGTGAATCCAAATTTGAGAAATTATTTTTGCAACCCCACCCCTTTTCACCTGTTACATAATTAGGGGCCAAAAGGGACCGAAATTGAATTTTTTTTAATTCTTGTCCGATTTTGACAATTTTTTTGCAAGAGTAGAATACAAAATTGAAAATTTTTATTTTTACTCCCTGGGTCGAAAGTCCACCAGAGCAGCATGTGTCAAAAACCTTTGTCAGTCCACCATGGGCTGCATGTGTCCAGAGCAATAGACTATCCATATTGGGCCTAAAATGTACAGGGTTCAACATGTTGCGGTCGTATCATGCTGCGCTCGGCGAAGCTTTTTATTTCTATTAAATGTTATTGTAAATATATATGTGTCAAATATACATTTAAAAGATCACCATAGGTTGCATGTGTAAAAAAGCTTTGGCAGTCCACCACGGTCTGCATGTGACCAAAGCAATAGACTATCCATATTGGGCCTCCAATGTACAGGGTTCAACTTGTTGCGGTCATATCATGCTGCGCCCGGTGTAGCTTTTTATTACAACTTTAGTAGACGAATCATAAGCCTATGATTACACCCAATGTCGGAATATTGGGTCTTTTTAAGAACATTGAACTCGTAAAGTCTTCGGTATATAGCTTCTTAATGAAGTTGCTGAGAGCCTTATTTTGTCCATCCACCTACCCCAAAATAACAGCTCTGATAATAGAAAAGGCAATTAAATTGTATGCCCAACCTACGAGACTAGAGGTCATATATTGTTCAGGTCCGTTTGTCCGTCTGTTCCTTTTCCGTTTTTGGGAGGAGCGTGTTTATCTGTAGTTTAATATCAAATTCTATATTAGATCAGGTTAGTTTGACATACTTCTTACTGAACTATTTTCCGCGGTTTCTGGAAAAGCAATTCCTACAATGATAAGTTGTAACTATATTCTCTAATGTGTAATAATTAAACAGAAGATGAGATGCTTAGTTTAATTGTACCATAAATTTGATGAAGATAGCAGCCGCCATTAAACTGCTCTACTTGTAACCCGTGAAAATAATGTATGTTTAGCCTGTGTGGGCCTCATTATTAAACTCAACGCCTATTGTGTTTGTATTTTGAATAGATGCAAATCGCTATTTTCTATTAGCAAGTTATTTATAAGTATTCGTTTTATATTTGAAGTGTTCGTTGAAGTGTTTGTATCTAAATTTTTATCAAAGTTTAATCATCAAGTTGTATTCAGTATGTAAAAAATCTAGACATTTATTTTATTGTCTTAAACCACCAGAAGTCATTTCTTGACAAACAGAAAAATTGAACCTAACCTGCAAAGCAATCCCTAGCCATAATAAGATTAGGCAACCTGCATTGCGTAACTTTCGTCTACGTTAGACGACATGGGCAAGGCTTACCAGAAAGCGGTATATATCGACCACGTTCAAGACGTGTGGTATGGGAAAAGGTTGCCAAAAGTTGCTATGTTATTCCTTGACTTTTGTCTTCACTTAAAAATTTTTATGGAAGACTCGTGTGTTTATATTTGTGCTTTGTCTAGGAAATTTGATAGGGGGAAGGTTGGGCCCAAAAACTAGTTTAACCCCGCCACATATTTTATGTGCCTGTCCTTATCCTATAATCTTTGACACAGCTTTCGTTTGTACTTGTCTTTTTGATGTTTTCTGCTCCTTGTTTAAGAATGGGGTTTATCTGCGACTATTTCAGGACTGGATTTGAATTATATGCATTTTATTTAGTGCAGAACCGTGAGCAGTGTCAAATGGCCTCGTTGAAGGCTGCTGGCGGTTGTCCTTTGTGGTTTTTCTGAATTGCCGCTTGATTGTGGGCTGTGTCGCGTACACTTATTCAACATCCCATTATTTTCTATCGTGTGTACATAGACAAATATGAGATTTTTATGGCCCGACCACGTATGTGGATCGACCGTATAGTTTTACCCTTGTCCGTCCGTCCGTCCGTAACACTTTGGTTAAGTTCTTGGTTAAGGTCCATTACTCGGATACAAGATGTTGGGGGTCAATGATATTGGGTAAGGTGACTCCATTCAATAGAAATGAGGTCACTGTGACCAATATTTTACAAATGAATGACTTTGGTTAAGTTCTTGGTTAAGGACCATATCTTGAAAACTACATGTTAGGGGTCAATAATATTTTACTACTCGATGAGTCTTGGAAACATGGCACAACCAACCAGAAATAAGGTCACAGCGACCTCTATTTTACACATGAACACTTTTGATCAATTTCTTGGTAAAGATCCATATCCCAGGTAATACACATTGAGGGTCAATGATATTTCAAGAACGGAAGGGCCATCCTGTGGCTCAAAGACACATTTTCTAGTTTCTCTCAGAAAAGTACAGATGTTGGTTTGTGATAGAGTTTTGTTTTGTCCTCCTTTACCGGATTTTTGACACGCTGAATTAATTGTTAGCAAAGCGACGGGTGTGTTGCAACAAGCAGGAACAGCTTATAACCTTCCGTAGCACGTAATTTCACTTTAGTTACGACTTTTATTAGCTTTGTTTATTGGCATTTAGTTGTGTATTAATGTGGTCAGTTTCTTTGTGTAGTTTTTGTTCATGTTAATTGATTTTTTCTTTGGCCTATCAGACCCTTGATTTCGAATGCCCCATTGGTTCCTCTCTGCTTCTTAACTCAAACCAACACCTGCCTAAAAAGAGATCAATCTTTACAGTTGTACATTGAAGCATCAGACTAAATTGTTTACCATTATTTTGAAAGTCCCGAACACAGAAAGTTATCAAGTTTTCACGCTTGTTGTAAATATTATAAAAGTTACCAAGTTTTCGGTAGTTATTGTGTTTCCGTGTTTTATGTGCTGTCTGTTTTTTGTCCTGTCCTTGTTTGTGTTAACTGGTTTTGTCTCTGCCCTTTCGGACTTTGACATTCGGAAGCCCCATAGGTACCTCTTTTTCTTTCACGCTTGTTGTCAAGAAAAATATATAATCGCGGCTTTTCGCTCTGTAGTCTCAATGTTTCGGTGAAGTGCACGGTCTTTATTTATGAACAGGTAGGCTTGAAGTCCATTGTAAGCGTCAGACAAGTTTATACCACTCAATGACGATATGACACGTTTTAATGGTATTGTCGAATATGAAGTAACATACACAGGCTCAAACCCCTCGTAGGGATTTTGTTTTTAGCACGTTGACAGGATTGTGAAACCATTGTATTATGATTTCTATGAGATTTGGAGACCGGAGCCGAGAAGAATGGCAGTGGTCAATCCCATGGTAGAAAGCCTGCGATGTAGATAAGGTCAAAATATACAATATAACGTCAGGGGATCAAATACAATGTCCAAGTCAATGGTAATCTTAATTGAAAGTAAAGTCAGTCCGATATTACCAATTGTATTTATTAAGACAATTTGTATATATAGCGGATTGTACTGTGATATGGAGAAGTCAATCTCATTCTGTCGTCCATTGATCATTTAGGACTTATATACTGACTTGGGACTTCTGGATCTTAATTTAGAGAAATACAGCCATGAACTTAGTAGAATATTAATATTCTAATGCTAGATGAATGGAGCTTTGTTGTTGACTGTCGTTAGCCTGGAAGTTCATGCTGTCATCTTGTTTTCTTGGTTTTGACAAGTATTCTTATTTAAATACAATCATTAAGATAAATGGAGTAATGAGATTAAGAGTGGTTCAATCTTTTGAAATTTGTGCGGATAGCTAGGTCATTTGCGGTTGTAATTTTGCGATTGTTTATTCCAGGGTCGTTGTCGGGTAAACTGACACCGTGGGCTAACCATCATGTGCGTTTAAAAGGGTGTAAAATCTGTGGATGTGGAAGGTCGATCTCTGATTAACTCTGGGTACTGCGGTTGTGCCCATCATTTAAACTGACAATGTGCGTTAAAAAGGATGTAAAATGTAATAAAAAAACAAACTATATTTTTCTTTTGGTGACATTTACATGTATTTTATTTCAACAACCGCTTTATCTTTTATTCCACCGTTTCAAAATGGCACTTAGAAATAAACAATATCAATAAAATTACTAAACTTATTTTGGTTTTTCAATCGACAGTATACATAGTAAATTTAAAAATAACCATATTTTGACACATACGAAGTTAAGACAACCACTTTTCCTATGACAGTTACATGAAATTGATCGCTAGACTACAAGGAAACACTTTTTATCTCATAAATCTACGACTATTGGATGAAAGATGCAGGAGAAGAGAGAAATACTGCTGTTATTTAATGGTATTGTTCAAGATTTTAAAAATGACAAATGAAGCAGCTCCTCATCAGAAAAGTAACAATAAAAAAGTTTGATATTTTCAAGCTCGTTAAAAAGGACGGATGTACGTGCTGGTTCATCGGTCTTTTCGTTCCTAATCAGGCTTTCTCCAATTTTAATTATTCTATAAGAAAAGCCACTTTGTCTGCTTGACATTTTTTTCATCTTCTCATTGCAGCAAGTTTAATCTTAGGGCATTAATTATTCTACATCCACAGTCTTTTAATGTCATTATATAAATGGTTTCTCTAAGTATGTCGAAATGATTGTAATTAGTTTCTACCATCGATTGAAGCTCTCTTATATAATGTCCCAATCTTTTCTTATCCCTAGACACTTAACAGCCAAGTAAAGACAAGACTAATTGCCCTGTCCTTACCACTAATTGTTTTATTGTAGATTTGTTATAAAGCTCTTTTCGAGTGTCTCCTGTCCTTATATTTCCTCCTAGGTGCTAAATAGAATAAACATTCGTCTCTTGTCACCGGAGAATTGCGCACTAAACTTAACCCTTGTTGTCAGCTATGACTTAGAATTGTTATAGCTTAATAGACGATAAAGAGATGTGGTATATGTAGACGCGACACAACAAGCGTAAAGAAACGGCAATTTAAAAAAATCACAATGGAAAACAGCCAGCAGTCTTCAACATGACCAGAGGCTTTCATTGGTCCTAGACTAAAAATACAATACATAATATTAAAATAAAGGTAACAACAAAACTACCGAACTTGAATGATCAATCTCATAGTCCAGAGAAAATGACAAAAACGAATCAGTCATACCGGAGAATTGGTGGATCGCAATGGTCCTGACTTGGTACAGGCATTTCAGACGAAACTAATCCCTATGTCGGAAATCGATTACCGGTACGTCACCGGGACTACAAACTGACAATCAAAAATTGCTCATGCCACACGCGTGTAGCTTACAGTCTTTTTCATGATAATACAATACTATAACAAAGTACAGTCGTATTTGTTTAAGAAAATGCAAAAAAGCGATGAAATTTGTTGCAAACTGGTTAAAAGTCCATACTATTGCATTAGATCTAGGTAAAAATTGAGTGAAAAGGAAATTTCGACAGTCGATATACTAAGTTATTTTTATATTCAATTCCTAGCAGTAACTGGACTTATATTAAGCCCCGGCTATTGCCTCAACTTACGGAACAAGATTTATGATAATTTGAGGTTCTTGTATACCGCTTTTTACAACTGTTATTGCACTATTTTATTAAACTGGTTGGTCACGGGTCAGTTATTTCGGACTTCTTCCTTTAAATCTCACCTTAAAGACCGAGGAAGTTAGGCTCCGCCCAACCTTGTGAATATAATAGAGTAATAAGTCGTCTCAAAAAGGGTCACCCGTGGTTATTGGGCCGTGCAAACTAGTGGAATATACAACCGGAGCAGTCGTTAAGGCGCTTACAGTAATCATCCAACATTTCCATCACTACCCAACCACGTACTCATTTACAGTTGAGTCGACTGGAACAATTGAAGTAAAGTTTCTCATTCTAGAGTACAACACGATAGTGTTGGCGACTGGATTCGAACTGGTCAAACGCCTTAACCATTACACCATTGCGTCGTTTAAGAACTGAAATATCTTTTCATATATTAGGTACATCGAAAATAAACTCTTTTCGAAAAGTGTTACGCATACGTGTTCAAACGAAAAAGTTCTCAAACTAGATATTAATTTACTCATACGTGTACAAGTCAAAAGGTTCCGAAACTAGATATTAATTAAATATTTCTCAATTAGTCTAAACCGCCCAAATCAGATGTCTAGTCTGAATAAAAATTACAATAATTGAATAAAAAAGGATGTTTCGCTTTCTTGTCGAATGAATTATTTATTTTATTCACTGAATACGTAAACTTTATGAAACCCAGTGTATCCTGCTTGTAATTAAAACTAAAGTAAAAATACAGAAATGTATATATTACTAGAAAAGATTATTTTATACCATTTTATACCGACTTGGTGTACATCGTTTGGTATTTTTTTCTCGTTAATACAAAGTATCTTAATAAAAACATATCAATTGCATCTGTTTCATTATGGTTTACCATAACGTTTTCTTGTACACAAATATCCCTTTAAATGTATTTCAGATTAATATAGTTCTTTTCTTAATAGAACTCTTTCCAAACAAACGGCCTGTTTATACTATAAAGACACTCTTTTATATGTCTTTCAATGAGAGGAACCTTTACTTGCAATTTCTGTTTTGGTTTATTTTTATAAGAAATATAGAGTTTCCTTAAGCAAAGCTAGTCGATTCACGAGTTTTGAACTAAACTGCATGAACAAATATTTCATGTTTAGTCGACTTCCTTTTTTAAGTCGAAGGAAACATTTGTTGGGCTACTTTATCATCAATATTTTTAGGGAGAGGTGAAAATTTTTTTACCGGTTATTACACGTTAATTTAGATTTGACCATTTTTACGTGTGGTCTCGTCTAACTATACTTGATTTGTTTAAAACTTGTTCAAATACACTTTTTCGGTTTAATTTTCCAAAGATAAATTATAAGCAAGATTTTAAAAAAAATGAATTTATTTCGGAAAATATCAATGTGCATATTTTAATTTATAAAAAGAGAAAAATAATGAAAATCTTACCTTATAAAAGTTAGCTTTTATGATAAATTTTCCAAGCTATAAATCCATATTTTATAATTGAATAATTGTAACATCCACACGTATAAATCCTTGGTTGTCTTTAATACTTATTTGGTCGTTTTAAGGAACTGATTGCTAATTATTAGTGTTCCGTGAAGTTCTGTAGAATCGATAGCTCCAGTACAAACGCGCACCTGTTATCGGTCGTTCTCACGGATTGAATGAATCAAACCCTACGTCTCCTCTTCTTCTATATTCTTTCCTGCTTTACTATCGATTAAAAAGTCTTAATTTTGGAACAAAGTGATGAAGCCTTTGTAGTTTTGATTTGTTACCGGGCAGTCACTACCTGAACTTAGCTTAAGGTTTTTTCAAGATTTATTTTTCATAATTTGGCGAAACTTGAGAACGAACAAAAGTAATTAACTATAAAAGACGTATATTTCGTGCTCATTAATTTAAATAAAATACACTAGCATTCAGCAATGATCATGGAAAACAATACTTTACGGAATTATCAGGAACGATTTGTAATTCGAAACTCGGACGTCATTGATGAAGCTAGCTTAGTATAGCGTGACTTATCTCTTTCATAAGGATTACCGCGAGTGGACATGAAAATACTAATTGCTATTTATACCCCGTAGTGCCCGATGTTACCCAGATTCTTTATGAGCATTATTGAGAATTATCCAAGCTTGTATCTTATTCCATATACAGATAAATCCCAAGTTCTTGACAAGAAAATAGCTTTGGGGGTTAAAAGATTTGCACGACCTTGCTGCCATAATTATCTGATGCTGAGTTCGTCTCCAGTCATTCTGTTGACAAATTAAGACCAACACCAACAGATAGGAACACTAATGGAGTTTTCCTGCTCGTCACGAACTATCTTGATTTGCTTGGTCAAATGTCAATGTCGAACTAATCCTAATGCTCATTGTTTTGTAGTACTAGATTTTCATTTTTTGATTTTGTGACGCCTTAATTGCGTTGTTGTTTTCGGAACATTTCTAAACAGTGCTTGGTTGTTCTTTTCTTTTGTCTTTTAGAATATCGTATATTTTAGATTTCAGTGACAATATTCTAACGCCATGAATTTTTCGCTTGAGATGCCAAGGTTAAGGTTTACCGGTCCTTATGAACGTATAAATACGTAATAAATAAGGCATTGGACATTTAACATTGTATTTTGAACAGACCGCGTTTGGTCAACTCTGCCTTTCAAAATCAAACTATTACAAATACAATTGTATTAAAACAAATCAAGCAATGGAAGAAGGAAGTTTGGCGCGCCATAAAACCTGGTTTCATTTGAAATGCATGTACCAAGTCAGGACCATTGCAATCTATAACTATTCCGGTGTGTCTTCCATGTTTGGTCTTTTCACTTTGCATTGAGATCGATCCTTCAAGTTCAGTAATTTTGTTATTACTTTTATTTATTAAAATATGGTTTTTGTGCTGAAAGCTTTATCAAGAAAAAGAAGGTGAAATAAAGTTCACATAGAACATGGTTGATTCCCAGAACACTATTGTAGATCAGTGTATCGCTTTTCTATCTTTCGTTAGGCAAGACTTTTAGGTCGTGTTCCTGCAGCTGCTATTTGATATCTGACCAGTAGAAAATTACCAGCTTATCTGGCGGGGAAGTCGGTTTTGCTTCTATTTCAATTGAATTGTTCAATGATATTTTGATTGCACTGTTTCAATTTTATCTTAGCCTGACTTGTAACGAGAGAACTACGGGTTTATATCGATGATATTTTATATGAAGGTGTATTTAGACCATCTGCATTATCGTTAGTGATGCGGTAAAAAAAAAGAACAATATTCGTTTTCACCTTATTCTACCTTTCGCGAAACCAGTGGAGTGTAGGGTTTCGACATTCCACTCGTCCGAACAGGTTTCCAAAGAGTAACTTTTGATCACTTTGATAGAATTACATGAAACTTACAAACAAAAAAGTTTATGGTATACGAATGAAGCCTATTGATTGAGGTGTTAAATAGTCAAAGATTTAAAAAATGTAGAAACGGTTTGAGAGAAAAATTGGTTTCCAATACGTAACTTTAGAATGCCTTGACATAAATTCATGAAACTTATACACATTCAAGCATACGATATAAAAACAAAGCCTTTTAAATTTAAGTCAAAAGTTCAAAACACATTCAGAAGTTTAGAAAAAAAAGTAGACATTGATTTTAGATTAAAATTGGTTACTTGTGCACAACTTTTGATTGCTTAAATAACCTTTTACCATATTATCACACATCAAAGTTTTAAGATAAGAAAGAAGCTTATGGGTGTTTGGTATAAAAAGAACAAGGTCAGAGGTCAAGGTCACAATTTCTGGAAAACCAAAATTTTAGAATGAAATGGGTTTTTAAGGCGTCATTTTAAAAAGACTTTGATAGAATTTCAGGAAACCTACACACATTAGGCCTTTTAGTTAAGAAATATGCCCGTTTATTTGGGGGTCAATGGATAAAAGGTGAAGGTCACAGGTTTAGAAAAATGGAAATTTTAGACTGATATTGGTTTTTTGAAGCATAACAGCTAAAGGCTTCACATTATTTCATGAATCTTACATACATGAAGCTTTTGAAGTAAGGAAAATGCCTATTGATTTGGATGAAGTTGTTAAAGGTCAATCCACAAGTGATTAAATTTGAATAGATTAAAGGTCAAGATCACAAGTTTTGCCAGGCAAGGGACAGCAAACCATGCAACTCATGTATCCTTCATCCTGACTTTTTTCCTGCAGTGGTGGGGACTACTGACTGGGTCTTTAAAAATTTGTGTACTGAACATAACTTTTGAACCCCTGCTGATTAAGAAATTTACACACATTGATGCTTATGAATTAGGGAAAACACGTATTGGTTTTGAAAGTTAAATATTTGAAACCTTTGAAATTTTAAACGGATGAGCTTTGAAAGCCTAAATGTAGACCATAAAGATATGTGGAATAAGTGTACGTAACACAACCAACATTAAAGAAACAGCAATTTAAAAAATCACAATGGAAAACAGCCAGCAGTCTTCAACATGACCAGAGGTCATTGCTCGCTGTCCTTCATTGGCCTTACATAGATTTCATGAAACTTATAAAAATTAAAGGTTGTGAAAAACACCTTTTTATTTATTTATTTTTTTTTACCAAAATGTCATAGGTCAAGGCTACAAGTCTTTTAACCCTAGAAAGTTAAGGCAGAGCATCACTATGGAATGCACGTAAAGATTTTTATGAATTTTTGAATTAAGGACAACTTTTGATTTTTGAATCAATAAGTCAAAGGTCAAGGTCACATATGTTTGTTTTTACGTAGAAAATTATGCTGAAAAGTTTGTTCAGGTCATTGAGTTGTAAAGTATAAATTTTTGTAATTTTTTTATTCTTAGATGATTCTCAAGCTGAAATCTGAAATCAAGAAGAAGAGGGAAAAGGCTGGAATCATATCAGAGAGTACTCCACAGGTGATGTATATTTATTATACAATGCATATGTCTATCTAACTTTCAGGTATGGGTATGCCATGTCATTTGACCTTCAACGATTTAACTGTGGTCTTTTTATTGATCTTAGTCTGATTTACTTATTTGATTTTCTCCTATTTGTTTGATGCGTCAGGTTAGGGAGCTACCTTAGACAAATTCGTAACGATGCGCTGGGGTCAGCAGTATGGAATGCTAGAACACATCCTTCCTGTCTTTTGGTGGGGGGTTGTTTTACATCACGTTGTGACGGTTGTCCTATTAAAAGGATGTAAAGATAGCATACAGATACCATTACAGTACAAGGTCAGAACCATTATGAATTTCTATTTCTCATAGGTTATCACCTGGCTCTATGCATTTAAAAAAAAAGACATTTGATGTTGGTCATATTTATTGAAAAATGTTAAAATTTGATTTTTAGCCTCACATCTGAAGCAAAATTAAGAAAAAGGGCCTATAGCATTAGAAAAATGACTGAGTAAATTTATTTATTCAATTGATCAATTTTTCTAGGTAGATGAACTGAAGCTCTTGTTTGAGAAGTGTACAGACTCCTCCAATATTCTATCTACATCCTGTAGCAGTGCTATTATAGACCTGATCCAGAATGGGGTCCTGGACTTTGAGTTTGGACTTCGAAACTTTCTCAATCTGGTCCCATCTGCTAAGTATGAACCTAAACAGTTTACCAGTACATTCTTCAAAATATATTTGATTTTCCAATATTTCATTATTCTACTTTTCTTAAGGGGGTACCCAACATTTAGGCTTAAATAAAATTTTATCGTTTAATTTTCCTCAAAATTTTCAAAAATATGAACTTTAATGAAATAAATTTAATTGCAAAATCTTGAGAAAACTGAACCATAGGTTTCTGGTGATATTTTTCATTGGACCTACTTGAGTTTCAAATTTTCCTATTTCGATCACTCAGAAGCTTGATTTCTTTGTATAAATATATCTGACTTGAACGTTCAACTGATATTTAAGAGTGGTCTCCCTTTGTTGCTTTGTACCCCTTGAAATAGAGGGAGTGTAGCTTCTTGAACTTTCAAATGACCTTTCCACTTGAAAAGTCTGAACACAACATGTCATTTATGTTAAGGGATATGAACTTTGAATCATAGTACAGCACTAAATACTTTTTTGAAGTCCTTAGATGAAAATGAGTTTTGGACTGTTTCATTTTTTTACAGAAACTTGAATGGTATTGTACAAGCCATATCTTCATTGCTAAAGCTACAGTTGGCAGTCTATATTAACAAGAATGAGACAGAAGAATTTAGATCACCATACTCTCTCAGGTTTGTTTTACTACAATAAAGCAACCATAAAGTGCTCAATAATTGGGGAGGATTAGAGAGGTTGAGAAATCTTCAGACTTAAAAAAAATCCATTAGGAGCCAAAACAGGTCCATATTGGTTTGGGGTCACCCTCGTAGTGAAATGCCTGGATCTTCCATTTGTCTGAGTAAACCATGTGTTCTCTTGTTATGAAGGTTGATGTTCTGAAGGTGAAAAGATTTTAACCTATTATTACTATTAATTAGTTTTTAATGTTGTTTCCAGTTACTTGCATTCTTAATCATTGCAATTCAAATTTCCACCGAAAAATTTGTATTTCTGATTTTGCCTGAAATATTGGTGAAAGAATATGAAACAAAAACAATCAATCACTTCAATCAATTGAAAGGAAGTACAAAATAAAGCTAAGCCAAGTGTTATTTACTTTTTTGCTGTCAGGTTTTCAGTAATTATCCAATAACTCTACAGTAATGATGCTGGACCATTACTCTGGTCATGTCGTGGAATACATTAACTTATATGTAGTGAATCCCAAAAGACGTTGACCCATTAGAACTGTTGTTTTTCCATATAAAGATATTCATTTAGGGTTTTCAACTAAGATAATGTTTCTTTAACTCTGAGATATGTAAAACTGAGAACTACCATCTTAATTGCCAGTAAGATTCAAATTAAAGTGGAACTTTTGAGGACTTAATTGATTAAGCGCTTATTTATGGTTTTAATGGTTTGACCACTGACTCCTTATTTATTAATGATGAGATGATTAGAAATAAAAAGCAAAGACAATATTAGCTTACCTAGAAAGTTTCATAAAAAATAATTATACACTATTGCTCCAAAGCATAGGAATCCTCCCCTCTGAATGTCTGTCCACATACACCTGAACACAACTCATTGGGGTTTTTTAATATCCACTTGTTTATGTGGGCTTTGTCATTTAGACCTAATCTTCATCTCATTATTTTCTATCCTTATAATTACTTGATACATGTAGAATTTGGTGAAATTAGAATATCATGTGTATATTTTCATGGAAGCAATTGATTAAAGAAGCAGAGGTACCAATGGAGTATCCGAATGTCAAAAGTCCGAAAGGGCAGAGACAAAACCAGTAAACACCAACAAGAACAGGACAAAAACAGACAACATGTAAAACATGGAAACACAAAACAACTGAATATCAATCAACAACGCGAACTCCAGTCGAACCAAGAGTGAACTCAGGTGCTCCGGAAGAGTAAGCAGTTCCTGCTTGCTATAGCACACCCGTCGCATTGCCAATAGTTCAGGGGACAAATGGACTTAATTTCTAAAAACAATCAGTTTGCAGTGTTTTACTATTCAAGACAATTAGAGGATACATCGTAGCTATAGTTTGTTCTGGTTCAATAAGTGTCTAATTTACTGAATCACTTAAAGATAAAGACTATCAAGTATTGTCTAATGATCAATCATTTCACCTCCCCCTCTGTTAGGTCAATTAATATAACATACATACTGAATTTATGGGTCATCTCCTCATGTACATGGATTCTTCTATCTTTCTGTTAAAGTAATAAATACAATGTACATGTGAAATGAAGATGCCATGCATGTTCTATGTAAACTGAAATAATGTGACATTTGGTCTGTACACTGATTTCAATTCTCTCTTTTTTATGTTAATTAAGTACTACTTTTTCTAAGAATCAGGCAGATACCATTAATAGGGTGGCACATTGATTATAAATACACAAAAAAATTTCAATAGAATTAGGTAAAGCAACCCCAGTAAACTTTGTTTTGACCACTAAATTTTTCAGTCGATCTTGGGTTTAGGAGATTTTACCAGCCAAAATTTAGTTACATTGTACAGTGAAAAGTACGGGAAAATTTCCCGCCATAATTTTTCTCTATATAACCAGTAAAAAAATATCTAAGCACCAACTACATTTTAAAAAGTAAAAACTGCATTGGGTTTGTTTTTATGGTTATATGAATGCATCTATGCCCCAAAATCAAAAATTGGAAATTATCAATGTGCCACCCCCTGCCTGATTCTTATGTGGAATAGTACTTAATATATGTATGGGTCCCTCATTTTCACTGATGTCCCTTCTAATTCTATAACTTCTCTATATCTTTAGGCAAAATGCTGGGTATGTTATATACACAGGGAAATTTTGTTCACGTGAAATTCACATGAAATTAACGTGAAATTCACGTGAAAACCTTAACGTGAATTTCACGTTAAACGAGCAATTTAACGTGAAGTTCACATGAAAAATATCACGTGAATTTCACGTGAAAAAATGTTCTCAACATTTTTAATGTTCTATAACTTTCATGCAATTCTACAAATATTTAGGAAAAAATTCTCATTTTTCAGAATTTTCATGTGAAATTCACGTGAAAAAGTTAACGTGAAATTAACGTGAGTTTCACATGATATTAACGTGAAATTCACGTTAAATACATTCCATGTGAAATTCACGTTAAATTGCTCGTTTAATGTGAAATTCACGTGAATGTTTCACGTGAATTTCACGTTAACCCCGATTTCACGTGAATTTCACGTGAACAAAATTTCCCTGTGTATATTGAAGGGAAAGTGGTCATGTACACTGATTTCTCTTAAAACTCTGTTCAAGTAGTTAATACATCTGAAATACTAGATAATGAGATGTGACATAAATGTATGCAAAATGACTTTCATAAGTCTGTAGCATTTAAAAAAAATCCTGAATATATATATTTTGAAAGAATGGGTCATTGCCTTATCCCATAATAAATGTACATTGATTATGAATTATTTGATTTATTTTTTATGGGAATATCATTTTGTGGTTAAGAGTCAAAAACTAAATTGATGTGACAAATTTTGGTGGATTTTTAATTAAAGTGCTCTCATCAACTGAATAATTTAAACTTGTATGGATTTATTTAGTGGAATGTGAAGGAAAACGTTATATCCACAATGAATATTTCTGCTTCTGTGGTATTCCCCTTAGAAGATTTTTTTACATAAAAATCAGAGTAAGTATATTAAATTACAACATTTGCAATATCGGTTAAGTAGACATAGAATATGACATTGCCAATTTAAAATTGACCAAAAAATAGCTTTATAAGGAAAATTATTCAAAAGTGCCTTTTAGCCATGATCCAATAAGCTTAGACAGAGAATGAGATAACTCCATATGAAAGCCAAGAATTATGACATATGTTAAACAAGTACACATCTGAGACCTATCAACAGGCCATAGTAACTTGTATGAAAATTTGAAATGTCAAAGGTTATAGGTCACAGTTTCAGTGTGGGAACTAATTTCAGACAGGTTTGTACAGTTTCAGTGTGGTAACTGATTAAAGCCAGGTAGATACATTTTTAGTGTGAGGAATCATTAAAGACAGGTTGGTACATTTCCAGTGTGGTAACTAATTTTAGACAGGTTGGAACAGTTTCAGTGTGGTAACTGAATTAGGACAGCTTGGTACATTTTCAGTGTGGGAGCTGATTTAAGACGGGTTGGTGCATTTCCAGTGTGGTGACTGATTTAAGCCAGGTTTGTGCATTTCCAGTGTGGTAACTGATTTTAGACAGATTGATATATTTTCATTGTGGTAATTGATTTGGTACATTTTCAGTATAAGAACAGATTTAAGACATGTTGGTACATTTTCAGTGTGGAAACATATTTAAGACAGTTTGGTATATTTTCAGTGTGGAAACATATTTAAGACAGGTTTGTACAGTTTCAGTGTGGTAACTGAAATAGGACAGCTTGGTACAGTTTCAGTGTTGGAACTGATTTAAGACAGCTTGGTACATTTCCACTGTGGTAACTGATTTTAGACAGGTTGGTACATTTCCACTGTGGTAACTGATTTAAGACAGGTTGGTACATTTCCACTGTGGTAATTGATTTGAGACAGGTTGGTACATTTTCAGTGTAATAACTGATTTTAGACAGGTTGGTACAGTTTCAGTGTGGTAACTTATTTAAGACAGCTTGGTACAAGTTCAATGTGATAACTGATTTAAGACAGGTTGGTACAAGTTCAGTGTGATAACTGATTTAAGACAGGTCGGTACATTTTCAGTGTGGTTACTGATTTAAGACAGGTTGGTACATTTTCAGTGTGATAACTGATTCAAGCCAGGTTGGTACATTTTCAGTGTGGTTACGGATTTAAGACAGGTTGGTACAATTTCAGTGATGTAACTGATTTAAAACAGGTTGGTACAGTTTCAGTGTGGTAACTGATTTAAGCCAGGTTGGTACATTTCCAGTGTGGTTACTGATTTAAGACAGGTTGGTACATATTCAGTGTGGTTACTGATTTAAGACAGGTTGGTACATTTTCAGTGCGGTAACTGATTTAAGACAGGTTGGTACATTTTCAGTGTGGTTACTGATTTAAAACAGGTTGGTACATTTTCAGTGTGGTAATTGATTTAAAACAGGTTGGTACAGTTTCAGTGTGGTAACTGATTTAAGCCAGGTTGGTACATTTCCAGTCTTGGAACTGATTTAAGACAGGTTGATACAAGTTCAGTGTGATAACTGATTTTAGACAGCTTGGTACATTTTCAGTGTGATAACTGATTTAAGCCAGATTGGTATATTTCCAGTCTGGTAACTGATTTAAGACAGGTTGGTACATTTTCAGTGTGATAACTGATTTAAGACAGGTTGGTACATTTTCAGTGTGATAACTGATTTTAGACAGGTCGGTACATTTTCAGTGTTGTTACTGATTTGAGACAGGTTGGAACAGTTTCAGTGTGGTAACTGATTTAAGACAGCTTGGTACAAGTTCAGTATGATAACTGATTTAAGACACCTTGGTACAAGTTCAGTGTGATAACTGATTTAAGACAGGTTGGTACAGATTCAGTGTGATAACTGATTTAAGACAGGTTGGTACATTTTCAGTGTGATAACTGATTTAAGACAGGTTGGTACATTTTCAGTGTGGTAACTGATTAAAGACAGGTTGGTACATTTTCAGTGTGATAACTGATTTAAGACAGGTTGGTACATTTTCAGTGTGGTTACTGATTTAAGACAGGTTGGTACATTTTCAGTGTGGTAACTGATTTAAGACAGGTTGGTACATTTTCAAAGTGATAACTGATTTAAGACAGGTTGGTACATTTTCAGTGTGGTAACTGATTTAAGACAGCTTGGTACATTATCAGTGTGATAACTTATTTAAGACAGGTCAGTACATTTCCACTGTGGTAACTGATTTTAGACAGGTTGGTACATTTTCAGTGTGGTAATTGATTTAAGACAGCTTGGTACAAGTTCAGTATGATAACTGATTTAAGACAGCTTGGTAAAAGTTCTTTATGATAACTGATTTAAGACAGCTTGGTACATTTCCACTGTGGAAACTGATTTTAGACAGGTTGGTACAGTTTCAGTGTGGTAAATGATTTAAGAAAGGTTGGTACAGTTTCAGTGTAATAACTGATTTAAGACAGCTTGATACATTTTCAGTGTGGTCATTGATTTAAGACAGGTTGGTACATTATCAGTGTGGTAATTGATTTAAGACAGGTTGGTACATTTTCAGTGTGATAACTTATTTAAGACAGGTCGGTACATTTACATTGTGGTAACTGATTTTAGACAGGTTGGTACATTTACATTGTGGTAACTGATTTTAGACAGGTCGGTACATTTTCAGTGTGGTTACTGATTTAAGACAGGTTGGAACAGTTTCAGTGTGGTAACTGATTTAAGACAGGTTGGTACAAGTTCAGTATGATAACTGATTTAAGACAGCTTGGTACAAGTTCAGTGTGATAACTGATTTAAGACAGGTTGGTACAGATTCAGTGTGATAACTGATTTAAGACAGGTTGGTGCATTTTCAGTGTGATAACTGATTTAAGACAGGTTGGTACATTTTCAGTGTGGTAACTGATTAAAGACAGGTTGGTATATTTTCAGTGTGATAACTGATTTAAGACAGGTTGGCACATTTTCAGTGTGGTTACTGATTTAAGACAGGTTGGTACATTTTCAGTGTGGTAACTGATTTAAGACAGGTTGGTACATTTTCAAAGTGATAACTGATTTAAGACAGGTTGGTACATTTTCAGTGTGGTAATTGATTTAAGACAGCTTGGTACATTATCAGTGTGATAACTTATTTAAGACAGGTCGGTACATTTCCACTGTGGTAACTGATTTTAGACAGGTTGGTACATTTACATTGTGGTAATTGATTTTAGACAGGTTGGTACATTTCCATTGTGGTAATTGATTTTAGACAGGTTGGTACATTTTCAGTGTGGTAATTGATTTAAGACAGCTTGGTACAAGTTCAGTATGATAACTGATTTAAGACAGCTTGGTAAAAGTTCTTTATGATAACTGATTTAAGACAGCTTGGTACATTTCCACTGTGGAAACTGATTTTAGACAGGTTGGTACAGTTTCAGTGTGGTAAATGATTGAAGACAGATTGGTACAGTTTCAGTGTGGTAACTGATTTAAGAAAGGTTTGTACAGTTTCAGTGTGGTAACTGATTTAAGACAGCTTGATACATTTTCAGTGTGGTAATTGATTTAAGACAGGTTGGTACATTATCAGTGTGATAACTTATTTAAGACAGGTTGGTACATTTCCACTGTGGAAACTGATTTTAGACAGGTTGGTACATTTTCAGTGTAGGAACTGATTTAAGACAGCTTGGTACATTTCCACTGTGGTAACTGATTTTAGACAGGTTGGTACATTTCCACTGTGGTAACTGATTTAAGACAGGTTGGTACATTTCCACTGTGGTAATTGATTTGAGACAGGTTGGTACATTTTCAGTGTAATAACTGATTTTAGACAGGTTGGTACAGTTTCAGTGTGGTAACTGATTTAAGACAGCTTGGTACAAGTTCAATGTGATAACTGATTTAAGACAGGTTGGTACATTTTCAGTGTGATAACTGATTTAAGACAGGTCGGTACATTTTCAGTGTGGTTACTGATTTAAGACAGGTTGGTACATTTTCAGTGTGATAACTGATTCAAGCCAGGTTGGTACATTTTCAATGTGGTTACGGATTTAAGACAGGTTGGTACAATTACAGTGATGTAACTGATTTAAAACAGGTTGGTACAGTTTCAGTGTGGTAACTGATTTAAGCCAGGTTGGTACATTTCCAGTGTGGTTACTGATTTAAGACAGGTTGGTACATTTTCAGTGTGGTTACTGATTTAAGACAGGTTGGTTCATTTTCAGTGTGGTAACTGATTTAAGACAGGTTGGTACATTTTCAGTGTGGTTACTAATTTAAAACAGGTTGGTACATTTTCAGTGTGGAAATTGATTTAAAACAGGTTGGTACAGTTTCAGTGTGGTAACTGATTTAAGCCAGGTTTGTACATTTCCAGTCTTGGAACTGATTTAAGACAGGTTGATACAAGTTCAGTGTGATAACTGATTTTAGACAGCTTGGTACATTTTCAGTGTGATAACTGATTTAAGCCAGATTGGTATATTTCCAGTCTGGTAACTGATTTAAGACAGGTTGGTACAAGTTCAGTATGATAACTGATTTAAGACAGCTTGGTACAAGTTCAGTGTGATAACTGATTTAAGACAGGTTGGTACATTTTCAGTGTGATAACTGATTTAAGACAGGTTGGTACATTTTCAGTGTGGTAACTGATTTAAGACAGGTTGGTACATTTTCAGTGTGGTTACTGATTTAAGACAGGTTGGTACATTTTCAGTGTGGTAACTGATTTAAGACAGGTTGGTACATTTTCAAAGTGATAACTGATTTAAGACAGGTTGGTGCATTTTCATTGTGGTAACTGATTTTAGACAGGTTGGTACATTTACATTGTGATAACTTATTTAAGACAGGTCGGTACATTTCCACTGTGGTAACTGATTTTAGACAGGTTGGTACATTTACATTGTGGTAATTGATTTTAGACAGGTTGGTACATTTCCATTGTGGTAATTGAATTTAGACAGGTTGGTATATTTTCAGTGTGGTAATTGATTTAAGACAGCTTGGTACAAGTTCAGTATGATAACTGATTTAAGACAGCTTGGTAAAAGTTCTTTATGATAACTGATTTAAGACAGCTTGGTACATTTCCACTGTGGAAACTGATTTTAGACAGGTTGGTACAGTTTCAGTGTGGTAAATGATATAAGACAGGTTGGTACAGTTTCAGTGTGGTAACTGATTTTAGACAGGTTGGTACATATTCAGTGTGGTAATTGATTTAAGACAGGTTGGTACATTTTCAGTGTGATAACTTATTTAAGACAGGTCGGTACATTTACATTGTGGTAACTGATTTTAGACAGGTTGGTACATTTACATTGTGGTAATTTATTTAAGACAGGTTGGTACATTTACATTGTGGTAATTGATTTAAGACAGGTTGGTACATTTTCAGTGTGGTAATTGATTTAAGACAGGTTGGTACATTTACATTGTGGTAATTGATTTTAGACAGGTTGGTACATTTACATTGTGGTAATTGATTTTAGACAGGTTGGTACATTTTCAGTGTGGTAATTGATTTAAGACAGGTTGGTACATTATCAGTGTGATAACTTATTTAAGACAGGTTGGTACATTTCCACTGTGGTAACTGATTTTGTATTTGTATTTCGAACACACGTGAAGGTTAGCACTGCTGGTGGAGTGTAAATTCCCCGAGGTTAGCCCGCTCCGGCACCAACACTTTTTGAGTTGGAGAATACATCAAAGCTTTAAATTATCCGTCTAAATTTCAAAATTGTCTAAACCCTAAGGTTCTTCCTACCCCAGACATAGGTCGATTATCTTAGTAATAATTTGGTTCCCCAGTTTGGTATTTTTGGTTATATTGTTCTATGCTCTTCATATTCATACAGTGTTTGGCATTTTCAATATTTTTGGTAGAGCGCCTCTGATGAGTCTTAAATAGACGAAACGCGCGTCAGGCGTAGCAAAATTTATTGTCTGGAACTTTGTTGTCATTTGTATTTCGAACACACGTGAAGGTTAGCACTGCTGGTGGAGTGTAAATTCCCCGAGGTTAGCCCGCTCCGGCACCAACACTTTTTGAGTTGGAGAATACATCAAAGCTTTAAATTATCCGTCTAAATTTCAAAATTGTCTAAACCCTAAGGTTCTTCCTACCCCAGACATAGGTCGATTATCTTAGTAATAATTTGGTTCCCCAGTTTGGTATTTTTGGTTATATTGTTCTATGCTCTTCATATTCATACAGTGTTTGGCATTTTCAATATTTTTGGTAGAGCGCCTCTGATGAGTCTTAAATAGACGAAACGCGCGTCAGGCGTAGCAAAATTTATTGTCTGGAACTTTGTTGTCATTTGTATTTCGAACACACGTGAAGGTTAGCACTGCTGGTGGAGTGTAAATTCCCCGAGGTTAGCCCGCTCCGGCACCAACACTTTTTGAGTTGGAGAATACATCAAAGCTTTAAATTATCCGTCTAAATTTCAAAATTGTCTAAACCCTAAGGTTCTTCCTACCCCAGACATAGGTCGATTATCTTAGTAATAATTTGGTTCCCCAGTTTGGTATTTTTGGTTATATTGTTCTATGCTCTTCATATTCATACAGTGTTTGGCATTTTCAATATTTTTGGTAGAGCGCCTCTGATGAGTCTTAAATAGACGAAACGCGCGTCAGGCGTAGCAAAATTTATTGTCTGGAACTTTGTTGTCATTTGTATTTTAGACAGGTTGGTACATTTACATTGTGGTAATTGATTTAAGACAGGTTGGTACATTTACATTGTGGTAATTGATTTTAGACAGGTTGGTACATTTTCAGTGTGGTAATTGATTTTAGACAGGTTGGTACAATTACATTGTGGTAATTGAATTTAGACAGGTTGGTACATTTTCAGTGTGGTAACTGATTTAAGACAGCTTGGTACATTATCAGTGTGATAACTTATTTAAGACAGGTCGGTACATTTCCACTGTGGTAACTGATTTTAGACAGGTTGGTACATTTACATTGTGGTAATTGATTTTAGACAGGTTGGTACATTTCCATTGTGGTAATTGATTTTAGACAGGTTGGTACATTTTCAGTGTGGTAATTGATTTAAGACAGGTTGGTACATTTTCAGTGTGATAACTGATTTAAGACAGGTCGGTACATTTCCACTGTGGTAACTGATTTTAGACAGGTTGGTACATTTACATTGTGGTATTTGATTTTAGACAGGTTGGTACATTTTCAGTGTGGTAATTGATTTAAGACAGGTTGGTACATTATCAGTGTGATAACTTATTTAAGACAGGTTGGTACATTTCCACTGTGGTAACTGATTTTAGACAGGTTGGTACATTTACATTGTGGTAACTGATTTTAGACAGGTTGGTACATTTACATTGTGGTTATTGATTTTAGACAGGTTGGTACATTTTCAGTGTGGTAATTGATTTGAGACAGGTTGGTACATTTTCAGTGTGGTAACTGATTTTAGACAGGTTGGTACATTTACATTGTGGTAACTGATTTTAGACAGGTTGGTACATTTACATTGTGGTTATTGATTTAAGACAGGTTGGTACATTTTCAGTGTGATAACTTATTTAAGACAGGTCGGTACATTTACATTGTGGTAACTGATTTTAGACAGGTTGGTACTTTTACATTGTGGTAACTGATTTTAGACAGGTTGGTACATTTACATTGTGGTTATTGATTTTAGACAGGTTGGTACATTTTCAGTGTGGTAATTGATTTGAGACAGGTTGGTACATTTTCAGTGTGATAACTTATTTAAGACAGGTCGGTACATTTCCACTGGGGTAACTGATTTTAGACAGGTTGGTACATTTTCAGTGTGGTAATTGATTTAAGACAGGTTGGTACATTTTCAGTGTGATAACTTATTTAAGACAGGTCGGTACATTTCCACTGTGGTAACTGATTTTAGACAGGTTGGTACATTTACATTGTGGTAATTGATTTTAGACAGGTTGGTACATTTTCAGTGTGGTAATTGATTTTAGACAGGTTGGTACATTTTCAGTGTGGTAATTGATTTAAGACAGGTTGGTACATTATCAGTGTGATAACTTATTTAAGACAGGTTGGTACATTTACATTGTGGTAATTGATTTTAGACAGGTTGGTACATTTACATTGTGGTAATTGATTTTAGACAGGTTGGTACATTTACATTGTGGTAATTGATTTTAGACAGGTTGGTACATTTACATTGTGGTAATTGATTTTAGACAGGTTGGTACATTTTCAGTGTGGTAATTGATTTAAGACAGGTTGGTACATTTTCAGTGTGATAACTTATTTAAGACAGGTCGGTACATTTTCACTGTGGTAACTGATTTTAGACAGGTTGGTACATTTTCAGTGTGATAACTGATTTAAGACAGGTTGGTACATTTTCAGTGTGATAACTTATTTAAGACAGGTCGGTACATTTCCACTGTGGTAACTGATTTTAGACAGGTTGGTACATTTACATTGTGGTAATTGATTTTAGACAGGTTGGTACATTTTCAGTGTGGTAATTGATTTAAGACAGGTTGGTACATTTTCAGTGTGGTAATTGATTTAAGACAGGTTGGTACATTTTCAGTGTGGTAATTGATTTAAGACAGGTTGGTACATTATCAGTGTGATAACTTATTTAAGACAGGTTGGTACATTTTCAGTGTGGTAACTGATTTAAGACAGGTTGTACATTTTCAGTGTGGTAATTGATTTAAGACAGGTTGGTACATTTACATTGTGGTAACTGATTTAAGACAGGTTGGTACATTTCCAGTGTTGTAACTGATTTTAGACAGATTGATACATTTTCAGTGTGTTAACTGATTTAAGACAGGTTGGTACATTTTCAGTGTGGTAACTGATTTAAGAAAGGTTGATACAGTTTCAGTGTGGTAACATATTTAAGAAAGGTTAATACAGTTTCTGTGTGGAAACATATTTAAGCCAGATTGGTACAGTTTCAGATGGAAGGTTGGTACAGTTTCAGTGTGGAAACATATTTAAGACAGGTTGGTACAGTTTCAGATGGAAGGTTTGTACAGTTTCAGTGTGGAAACATATTTAAGACAGGTTGGTACAGTTTCAGATGGAAGGTTGGTACAGTTTCAGTGTGGAAATATATTTAAGACAGGTTGGTACAGTTTCAGATGGAAGGTTGGTACATTTTCAGTGTGTTAATTGATTTAAGACAGGTTGGTACAATTTCAGTGTTGAAACATATTTAAGACAGGTTGGTACAGTTTCAGATGGAAGGTTGGTACATTTTCAGTGTGTTAATTGATTTAAGACAGGTTGGTACAATTTCAGTGTGGAAACATATTTAAGACAGGTTGGTACAGTTTCAGATGGAAGGTTGGTACATTTTCAGTGTGGAAACTTAATTAAGACAGGTTGGTACAGTTTCAGATGGAAGGTTGGTACATTTTCAGTGTGTTAATTGATTTAAGACAGGTTGGTACAATTTCAGTGTTGAAACATATTTAAGACAGGTTGGTCATTTTCAGTGTAGGAACTAAATTTAAACAGGTAGATAATAGTTTTGTAAGGGTTTAGTAGAAGAAGACAGTTACACCCGAATTTAATCCTGATTTTTTGAAAATTTTCTACAGCAAAAACATTTTTTTTAATTGCTTCAAATATTTCATGATGTGACATAAACACTAGCCTCTAGGGATTGTAACAGGTCCAGCTTCGTAAATTTGTTTAATGTGCCATGTTGATGATAGCAGAGGAGTATAGAATTTGTCTGTTTGTCTTTCCAAATTGGTCCCCTAAGGGTAACTTTTGCACTCTTAGATAGAATTTCATGTAACTTACATACACAAAAGCTTATGCTGTGAGGAGAAAGTCTATTGATCTGAACAATAGGTCAAAGGTGAAGGTCAAAAGTTTTGCCTGACGGGTGATCTCAAGTACTGATCTTGTGTTATCTAACCGCTATCAGCTATGCACATTGTTTTGTGTTTTAACGAATAACTTTCTGACACACTCCTGTACTATAAATATATGGGTTATTTGGTCATTTGGTCATAATGATTCTAAATGCCTCCAGCATAGCACTAGATGATCAATGAGTCTTTGTTTTTAAAAGGACCATAAGTGTTGATCGATGACTAATTGAAAAAAAACTTGGGTCATTGATTGAGAAGGGAAAATAAACTAATATCATTGATTTACCAGCCCATACTCCAGTGCATTATAAAGGGTATGTATACCACCTGAAGAACATGATTGGTACTAGAAGTTTAAATTTGTAAACGTAGGACTTGTTGTCACGAAATGACAAATTATCCTAAACTCAAATGAATTATTCCTTAAATTATACTGTATAATCAGAAGGAAAATGTATAAACCTTCTACTTCCTTAAATATCAATAAGTTCTAAGGCATATTTTCAATAAAGGCAGATTGTTTTAAAAAAAATGTTCAACATAGGTAATTTTAAGAAAAAAGGATAAGCAGTTGTCCCTAGATATCCTTCAGGTCCCTTGACGTTTTTCCCCTGCTGGACGTCAGGAACAGTAATTCTTTAGTTCATTGTTTGTCATCTATTTGTAGACTGTTAAATGTAACTAATAGGTAAAACAAGTAAAGAAAAAAGAGAAACCTTTTATATCATCTATTGACAATGAACACTTCTGGACATTTATCAAGATCTTATTGCACTGTTAACTCATTTTATGACTGATTCAGTTTTTCCCATCCGTATGTTGATGAATGTAATTTGTAGATACAAAGAATCATTGTGAGTGCACGTCAAAATGGTAAATTTAGAGTGCCTTTATTTCTGAAAGAAGTTTTCTCAGAGCTGAAATGTGTTAGGTGTGGAATTGTTAAGCACTTACTTTAGAAAAAGAATTATAATGTATGTTGAATGCTTTTGACTTTTTATTGAATGCATATTTTAGCAATTGAAGTGGATAATGCAAATGCAAAAACAATTAATTGTTTTCATGGCATGAAACTAACATGTGGGTCCAGATATAAATTTGAATAGTTGAAGATCCTGATATAATCATGTGTATAGACATAGCTTTTCAAAACTGAACAAAAAATCTTTAGTTCCAAAGATGTTGGGTTTAGACAGTTTTTACTTAGGTATACAGACATGATGGTGTACAAAGAGAAAATATATGTATATTGAATTACAGTTATAATTTTTGCCATCTTTGCATCAACATAGGTCAGAGTATTTCTATTTTGATGTACCTTGTGATGAACTGTTTGAATATTAGATTGTTTACCATCTGAACATTTTAGACTTTTTTGTTTGGGATATTGTGTAAAATTATATGGCTTGGGTTATGAATGTATGAAATAAAAATCAGTTTGACTGTTTTTGTTGAAATGTTTGACTGGGATTCCACTATGTGAAATGTTAGATGTTGGGCAACACCCTGGTGGTAGGTCAAGGAAAATATTTTCATAACATTTATTCCATCAACTAGTTATTTGGTCTGCAGCATTATTATTGGGTCCCATATTGATTTGATTTCAGATTGTGCTATAACAAGCAGGAACTTTTCTGGAGCTCCTGGGTTCATTTTCATTCTTGAATTGCGTTGTTGATTTCTGTGTTTTTTACATTTTGTGTTTCCTGTCCTTGTCCTTTTGGACTTTTGACACTAGAATGCACATTTTGGTGGCTCTTTGCTTATTTTTTCCTGTTTTATGAGATTTTCCAGTCTTATAATATGAAAAATTTTAGATTAACAAAGTGAAGTTACAAGTATCTAAAGTATCAGGTAAAATAAAATGATCACTAAAAATATCTGTAAAAACATTGTCAGTCAGCATCATAGTGGTACTTAAGACTGAACAAGGTAAAAAAATATAAACAATTTGCATGAGGACCTATATAAATTGATATTTTTGTACTTTAATAGGTTGCCACCGCATCCCTTTATAACAGTGGTAAACAACAGACCAGATGCTTGGCCACAACTTATACAAGAAATCTGGGCGATGTGTCACAGTGACAATAAATGGTGAGTTGACTAGAAATCTGGGCGATGTGTCACAGTAATAATAAATGGTGAGTTGACTAGAAATCTGGGTGATTTGTCAATAAATGGTGAGTTGACTAGAAATATGGGCGATGTGTCAATAAATGGTGACTTGAAATCTGGGCGATGTGTCACAGTGACAATAAATGGTGAGTTGACTAGAAATCTGGGCGATGTGTCAATAATTGGTGAGTTCACTAGAAATCTGAGCGACGTGTCACAGTGACAATAAATGGTGAGTTGACTAGAAACCTGGGTGATGTGTCACAGTGACAATAAATGGCGAGTTGACTAGAAATCTTGGTGATTTGTCAATAAATGGTGAGTTGACTAGAAATATGGGCGATGTGTCAATAAATGGTGACTTGAAATCTGGGCGATGTGTCACAGTGACAATAAATGGTGAGTTGACTAGAAATCTGGGCGATGTGTCAATAAATGGTGACTTGAAATCTGGGCGATGTGTCACAGTGACAATAAATGGTGAGTTGACTAGAAATCTGGGCAATGTGTCAGTGATAATAAATGGTGAGATGACTAGAAATCTGGGCGATGCGTCACATTTATAATAAATGTTGAAATGACTTGAAATCTGGGTGATGTGTCAATAAATGGTGAGTTGACTAGAAATCTTGGCGATGTGTCAAAGTAACAATAAATGGTGAGTTGACTAGAAATCAGGGCGATGTGTCAAAGTGACAATAAATGGCGAGTTGACTAGAAATCAGGGCGATGTGTCAATAAATGGTGAATTGACTAGAAATCTGAACGATGTGTCACAGTGACAATAAATGGTGAGTTGACTAGAAATCTGTGCGATTTGTCACAGTGACAATAAATGGTGAGTTGACAAGAAATCTGGGCGATATGTCACAGTGATAATAAATGGTTAGTTAACTTGAAATCTGGGCGATGTGTCACAGTGATAATAAATGGTGAGTTGAGTAAAATTATGGCCAAATTGTCACAGATACAATGAATGGTCAGTTGACCAGAAATCTGGAGAATGTGTCACAGTGATAATAAATGCCGAGTTGACTTGAAATCTGGTTGATGTATCACAGTGACAATGAATGGTCAGTTGACTAGAAATCTGTGAAATGTTTCACAGTAATAATAATTGGTGAGTTAACAAGAAATATCGGGGCTGTGTCACAGTGATAATAAATAGTGAGTTGACTAGAAATCTGGGTGATGTGTAACAGTGTTAATAATGGTAAGTTAGCTCAAAATCTGGGCAAAGTGTCCCAGTGATAATAATTGGTCAGTTGACTAGAAATCTGGGCAATGTGTCACAGTGACAATAAATGGCGAGTTGACTAGAAATCTTGGCGATGTGTCAATAAATGGTGAGTTGGCTCAAAATCTGGATGATGTGTCACAGTGACAATAAATGGTGAGGTGACAAGAAATCTGGGCTGTGTAACAGTGATAATAAATAGTGAGTTTACTAGAAATCTGGGCTGTGTAACAGTGATAATAAATGGTCAGTTGACTAGAAATCTGGGCGATGTGTAACAGTGACAATAAATGTTGAGTTGAATAGAAATACGGATGATGTGCCACAGTGATAATAAATGGTGAGTGTTGACTCGGAATCTGGGGGATGTGTAACAGTGACAATGAATGCTAAGTTGAATAGAAATCTGGGCGATGAGTCACAATGTAATTAATGGTGAGTTAGTTCGAAATGTGGGAGATGTGACACAGTGATAATAAATGGTGTGTTGACTAGAATTCAGAGTGATGTGTCACATTGATAATACATGGTGACTTAAATAGAAATCTGGGCGATGTGTCACAATGTAATTAATGGTGAGTTAGTTGGAAATGTGGGCGATGTGACACAGTGATAATAAATGGTGAGTGTTGACTCTGAATCTGGGCGATGTGTGACAGTGATAATGAATGCTAAGTTGAATAGAAATCTGGGCGATGTGTCACAATGTAATTAATGGTGAGTTAGTTCGAAATCTGGGCGATGTGACACAGTGATAATAAATGGGGAGTTGACTAGAAATCTGGGTGATGTGTCACAGTGACAAGGAATGATGAGTTGAATAGAAATCTGGGCAATGTGTCACAGTGACAATGAATGATGAGTTGACTAGAAATCTGGGCGATGTGTCACAGTGACAACGAATGATGAGTTGAATAGAAATCTGGGCAATGTGTCACAGTGACAATGAATGATGAGTTGACTAGAAATCTGGGCGATTTGTCACAGTGACAACGAATGATGAGTTGAATAGAAATCTGGGCAATGTGTCACAGTGACAATGAATGATGAGTTGACTAGAAATCTGGGGGATGTGTCAAAGTGATATATAATGGTGAGTTGGGTAAATATTTGAAATATCTGATACAGTAGGCTTTTTTTTAAATGACAATGTCATAAAAATTATGTTTTTGATTTACTCTGTTTTAATTTCACTTGGACCAACTGCAAAACAGTTATGCTAGTAATGACTCCTTGTTCATGTTGATGTCTGGTGGATTTTTGCAGTGCATATTTTAAAGAAGTGCAATGTCTTTATGAATATTGTGTTATTTATTACAGAATCTATCTGGCTTTCATGTTTTGTCTTCCCCAATATTAATGACCATTAGTTAATTAGAATGCAGGACACTAAAGTATCCAAGTTTTTTTGTTTCTGTTGCAGACAGGATAGACAGACAGAATTGTTAAAATCCTGAACGCTGTGCATGCTAATAATGTCTTAAATGGGTCAAACTGCTAAAGTTATGCTACATAATGTACAGAAAAATCATAAATATGTCATGAAATGGGCTTCATAACAGGCTTTTAGAACTGTAGGTGGTTATTATGTTACTGAGTCACACTGGGAAGTATTTAATGTTAATATGTAATGTAAACTCTAAAGGAGTTATCTTAAATATATATAATAACTGGCCATGATTTCAGCCTTTTTATATTCGTCTATCCTAAAAAAGTTATGGTTCAGCAACAATAATTTCAACCAATCTTATACACATCAACCTGGCCATATAAATATCAAGGATGAATAGATCATCCTATAATTTATACAAATTTGATGGAAATTAATGATTGTATAAAAGATAAATTATACCCGGATTTTTTAACCTTACATCTCATTTATGATATCCTTGTCATTATTACAATGGTTTATTCATGCGAAGATAATTCTTAGCATGGCCTTCATAATATGTTACCATAAAGAAAGAAAGTTCTCACATAAACCGAGCGTTAGGAGTTCAACTTCATTAAAACTGCATATGATTTTCTATTGAAAAACAAAACAGATACAAAATATTGTAAAGTGGTCTAAAACAATAAAAAGATACATATGAATTATTCTATATTTTTATATTGGCTAAATGTATATAAAATGTTAAAGATAGATATTCCGTTAATTGTCCTCTGCCTTGCATTTTATGTTATTTTCCTTTCTATTGGAATATGAATTTTTGTCATGCTTACAAAATTTAAGAAAGCTAGTTTTTATCTTCTTTTGTCTTGTCATTTTCCCCTTTTAAGATAAACATACTGACTGCAATTCATACTTTATAATGTTAGTAAAAAATATGAATTTCAGAGAAAAAACTGTAGATGAGAACATTATCAGAAATGTCATTGATTGTTATAATTTACAAAGACGAACAACAAAAGAATTGGGCTTAGTTTTTTTTTATACCATTTCAAAATACAAATGACAACAAAGTTCCAGACAATAAATTTTGCTACGCCTGACGCGCGTTTCGTCAATTCAAGACTCATCAGAGGCCCTCTACCAAAAATATTGCAAATGCCAAACACTGAATGAATATGAAGAGCATAGAACAGAATAACAAAAATTACCAAACTGGGGAACCAAATTTTTACTAAGATATTCAACCTATGTCTGGGGTAGGAAGAACCTTAGGGTTTAGACAATTTTGAAATTTAGACGGATAATATAAAGCTTTGATGTATTCTCCAACTCAAAAGTGTTGGTGCCAGAGCGGGCTAACCTCGGGGAATTTAAACTCCACCAGCAGAGCTAACCTTCACATGTGTTCGAAATACAAATGACAACAAAGTTCCAGACAATAAATTTTGCTACGCCTGACGCGCGTTTCGTCTATTTAAGACTCATCAGAGGCGCTCTACCAAAAATATTGAAAATGCCAAACACTGTATGAATATGAAGAGCATAGAACAATATAACCAAAAATACCAAACTGGGGAACCAAATTATTACTAAGATAATCGACCTATGTCTGGGGTAGGAAGAACCTTAGGGTTTAGACAATTTTGAAATTTTGACGGATAATTTAAAGCTTTGAAATTTATTGTTTTAAATGACAGAATTATAATAATAGGTTAGGGATATTTTTGAAGAAAAATAACATTAAATATTATTTGTATCAATAATAGATATCAAATAAATACTGCACCATTAGTCCAAACAATAAACTATGTGTGATTCCCATAACATGTCTGAAAAAATAGGTATGTAGGTTTATTTTTATATTTTTACCCTTTTTTTACTTTGAGTTAAAGGAGAGTGGAATTAAAGTTTAACAGTGCTTAAGCAAAAAAAGCCTACAAAAAGTTAGGGTAGGCATGAAAAAATAAATATGGTTCGATAGCCGGAAACATAAATATTTTTTCGCCATAAAACTACCATGTGTGACCAATGTGTGACCAAAAGGGGATAAGCTCTTATACAGACTCTTTTTATTTACAGTGTAAGACAAAACAGCACCAGGTTGTTGGAGCCTTTCCTGAAGTTTGTCTTACTAGAACCACAACAGAGTCAACAATTCATGTCCATGAGACAAAGTCTACTGAGGATACTGTTACACACCTCAACAGAGGATTATGTTCTAGACTTCTTAATAAAAGTTTTACCTGGATTTCAGGTAAGTTGAAAACATGTGTTAATTTAGCGGTGGGCATAAAGGAATCACATTCACCAATGTCTATCCGTCAACAGTGGATTGACAATGTATTAGATTATATGATTAAAGTTTTACCTGAAATTTAGGATTGTTTAGAAATATTTTTATAATGAGGGCTAAATGAATCACACAGAGGACCATGTAAAGTTTTACCAGGCTTTCAGGTTTGCTGAGAACATATATGAAATGTTTAGTATATGCCCCTTCTATGATTTGAGGAAATCTAGGATATTTTTTCTCAGTAATGTTTCTGGACTATAAATAGATGCATTGATTTAGTCAGAAATATATAAGTATATTTGATCTGATCATAAAGCTTATACTTTATTTCCTCTTTCATTTGTCATAAAATAAATGATAGTGGTCAAATTTCAAAGAAGTTTTAATCTTTTTCCCAGTAGTAGAGAGTCTGATTTAGTATATATATTAACGTCTGAAGATGACATTGTCTATGTTGCCATGTATCTTGTCTGTGTCTTATTCCAGCAGAATTGCCTTGTCAGCCAGATGACATTAGTATGATGGTCACTGAGTATGAAGTTCATACAGTCATTATACCTGCTTTATGCAGTTAAAAATTTAAAATTGTTTAAAACAGAAGGATTTATTTTCTTTGAGAAAAAAGGCCTAAGGTTCTTGCCATCCCAGACAAAGGTTGATGAACTTAGTTATAATTTGTTCTGCAATTTGGTATTATCAGGTTTTTTATTCTTTTGCTCTAAATTCATAATCATATAGTGTTTGTCATTTCAAAATTTTTGGTAGAGGGCTTCTGATGAGTCTTAAATAGACAAAACGGCATCAGGTATAGCAAAAATTTTGTCTTGAACTATATGTCATCGTTTTAATTTTGAATTTAACAAAATAGATTTAAAATAGATTTCAAGTGTAATTATTTTGCTCAATTTTGAAAGGGGTAGTCAGAGTGGAACTCTTTGCTGACATCAGAGACTCTTGTAATTATACACTCTATGTCTCTAAGCTTTTGTTAAGTTGATCACCTTGCTCTAAAGAGCTACATTCTCTGTAACTCAAAAAAAGATGAAATGCATGTTACAACAATTTGATTTTTTTTCTCTAAATTCTAAGTAGATTGATTGAAACAATTGTAAACTTAGGTAACTGTTAATTTTTTGTAACAATATGTTTGTTAATTTGTCAAAGAATCCTCCCTTAGCTAAGAGATGCATTAATGATTGACTGTTCAGCCATAATAATTCTTCACATTCATCGAACCAGTTCTACGATATCATTATAGCTTTTTCCACTGTAAAATAACTAAAAGATCTTATCATGTGTTAAAACTGAAACCCATTACTGTAACAAAGCTGTTCTAAATTAGATTTTTAATGTATTTTTATGAAGTGACTAAAATAAAGATTTTTACTATATTTTTTACAGTTCTTATTATCAATTTTTAAATGTTATTTTTCACTTTAAGACAAATTTCGAAATCTGTTAAGTGGAAGTGTGGTGGAAACAATGTTATAATATATATTTCTTATAATGTTATTTCTTTTCTATGTTTTTCATTAACTACGATTTAATTTAAGTATAACAACAAAAAATACTGACAATTTATGCCAATAAAGTTTTGGTTGAATTAACAAACAAAACAAATGTATAATGTCTGAAAGGGCAAAACAGAATCAGTAAACATGAATAAGAACAGCACAAAGAGATAAACAACATACAAACACATAAAAACAACTGAATAGCAATCAAAAACTTGAACTCAAGACTTATAAAGGATGCTCTGGCTGGAGTTTAAGAAATAAAAAAATAGCAGATTAATCGGAAATGTAGAATAAATTAACATACAAACCATTCATAAAACTATAACAATTTGAAAGTCTGCAATGAAGTACCATTGACGAAACAATAAACTTTCTTATGGCAAGTGAATATAAAGCCTTTAAAAACAAATCACTTTGATAAAAATTGTTGTTTTTTGATATTTTGATTAAAACTGAACATTACTACAAATCCATTTTTATGACATAGTGTTCTATCTCACTTTATATTTTTAGCTGAACACAAGTGAAAGTGTCGCAGTAACCTCTCAGTTTTTAATTGAACTGTTACCAAGAGTCAACGGAGAGAAGGAGTTACGTACCCTGCTGAGATACGGATTCTCACTATGTCAACAGAGTACTAAACTTCAGATGGGGTATACCATGCTAGCAGAGACGTTGAAAGAATGTGTTACTAAAAATAACCCTAAGGTATGAGGTAGATGGAATATGTTACTGAAATAGCAGTAAGGTATGAGGTAGAGGGAATATGTTACTGAAATAGCACTAAGGTATGAGGTAGAGGGAATATGTTACTGAAATAGCAGTAAGGTATGAGGTAGAGGGAATATGTTACTGAAATAGCAGTAAGGTATGAGGTAGAGGGAATATGTTACTGAAATAGCAGTAAGGTATGAGACACAGGGAATATCTTACTGAAATATCAGTAAGGTATGAGGTAGAGGGAATATGTTACTGAAATAGCACTAAGGTATGAAGTAGAGGGAATGTGTTACTGAAAATAGCACTAAGGTATGAGGCAGAGGGAATATGTTACTGAAATAGCACTAAGGTATGAGGCAGAGGGAATATGTTACTGAAATAGCACTAAGGTATGAGGTAGAGGGAATATGTTACTGAAATGTCACTAAGGTATGAGGTAAAGGGAATATGTTACTGAAATAGCACTAAGGTATGAGGTAGAGGGAATATG
The DNA here is from genome assembly GCA_963971305.1 of Arcuatula senhousia. NCBI lineage: Eukaryota > Metazoa > Mollusca > Bivalvia > Mytilida > Mytilidae > Arcuatula > Arcuatula senhousia. Next base: position 1,806,458 of record OZ020305.1, read on the forward strand.
TTACTGAAAAAGCACTTAGATATGAGGTAGAGGGAATATGTTACTGAAATAGCACTAAGATATGAGGTAGAGGGAATATGTTACTGAAATAACACTAAGGTGTGAGGTAGAGGAAATATGTTACTGAAATAACACTAAGGTGTGAGGTAGAGGAAATATGTTACTGAAATAACACTAAGGTATGAGGTAGATGGAATATGTTACTGAAATATCACTAAGAAATGAGGTAGAGGGAATATGTTACTGAAATATCACTAAGGTATGAGGTAAAGGGAATATGTTACTGAAATAGAACTAAGGTATGAGGTAGAGGGAATGTGTTACTGAAAAATCACTTAGATATGAGGTAGAGGGAATATGTTACTGAAATAGCACTAAGATATGAGGTAGAGGGAATATGTTACTGAAATATCATTAAGGTATGAGTTAGAGGGAATATGTTACTGAAATATCACTAAAGTATGAGGTAGAGGGAATATGTTACTGAATATCACTTAAGTATGATGTAAAGAAAATATGTTACTGAAATAGCAGTAAGGTAACATATAGAGGGAATATGTTACAGAAATATCACTAAAGTATGATATAGAGGGAATATGTTACTGAAATAGCACTAACGTATGATATAGAGGGAATATGTTATTGAAATAGCACTAAGATATGAGGAAGAGGGAATTTGTGACTGAAATAGCACTAAGATATGAGGTAGAGGGAATATGTTACTGAAAAAGCAGTAGGGGATGAAGTAGAGGAATTATGTTACTGAAATAGCAAAAGGCTATCCCATTGTTTTTAAGCTGATAAAGAAGTACATGTATATTAGAAATAACAAAAAAGTTTGCAGCAGAGGGAACATGTTACCTTTAATGTAATGTATTATATACTGAACAAAATGTATGATGGTGAGATTAAAAAATAGAATGATTGCCTGTAAATTAATTTAACAGCAAAATTTAAAATGTTGAATTGTAAAAAACAGGGTTATGTTAACTGTTTAAACAAGTTTTAAAGTAAATACACTTGCACATGAATTGCTGTTAAGGTTAATAGTATATTATTTAGATCACACTGATAGACTGTCAATGAGTAACAATTTTCAATATGTAAAGACGGACTGACTGTCATTTAAATATCATTAAACCTTCTTGGTCTTTTTCAAATAACTTTGACCTGTATACAACAGTGGTATACTTGACTTATTTATGTCAACAAGTAAATTAACATGAGCTGATTGTTGACAGTGTGTAAAGATCTAAAGCACTGAGGGAAAAATTGTCAGTTATTTACCATTTAACCCTCATGGTGTTCTACATTTAACAATGACCTGAAAACAACTTGGCTTAGGTCATTGAGTATCAACCTTTCTGCATGGAATGATTGGAAGAATAGTATGTAAAGATCTATCACACTGACCGACGGACTGTCAGTTATAATATTTCATTAAACCCTCATGGTCTTTATCAATTGTAGGGTTTATATCAATTGACCATTGCTTGACACCTAAACAAGTAGTTGTTTTAAGCTTCCGTTCTAATACAATTCATTGTGAGATACCAGGATTGATCTTGCAGCACCCTGGCCTTGGAACGTATGATTTATCTAGATAATTTGAAGATAATTCCTTCTTTCCTACAACCCTCCGCCTTTTATTAGTGTTACTTTGATAATGGACTGTGCATAATTTATTGGAATGTAATACCAGAATAAGGGGATGAAACTTTATTGTATTAGGAGATTAGCTAATGGTCAACATTAAATCTTTATAGATGTCACACAGTGCTGTCTAATGTTATTTCATCAAATACAAAAATATATGGTTAAGTTTTTGATTTTATGTCCACCAACTTTAAGTAGTGTTGATTTCAAACATCTGCCCCTCACATTAAAGTGTACTTTTTAAGTCTTTTTAAATGTCACTCTGTGTTGTCATATGATATTTTCTTTACGGAAAAAATATATACGATCAGTTGATTTGGTCTTTTCTGTTCCAGACTAGAAACTCTCAAAAGTATAATTTGAACTTTCTAGCTGCCAAAATCTTACCTTGATGGATTTTTGGTCGGATTTCAGAGAGGGGAAAATCCTGGTTATAAAATGGTGATTGTCAGGCGGGTGGCGTGCAGTCGGGGAAGAAATTTTCTTAACAGTTTTCTCAGCTACTATTTATCATAGCCTCTTGATATTAGATTTATAGCATCTGGGTGAGGTTCCAAAACGTAAATTGATTTCAGGCTTGTCACTCAACTACTTTCTTTTTAACAAAAGCCTGCCATATTTGACTTTGCATCTAAATAATTATACAATCTTAACTTCATGACTGTTAAGCAATAGTTCTCTGTTTTTTCTTTAGACCAATTTGTTATTGGATAAGATTTTCAATTATTTGATTTGATTTTATATGAATATTAAATTGATTATTTTTATTTCAGAAGTTGTTGTCAGATGCTGACCTCGTTACTATTTCATCTTTGTTGGTATCAACACCTAAGGCTGCCTTGGTACCAGTCATTGACATCGGTAAGCTGTAGTCTGTTAACTTGTTTCCCAAAGGTTTAGGAGTCATGTCACTCTGTCTGTCTGTCTCCCTGTCTGATATTTTGTATCCAACTTTATCTACACATGATGGACATGCATACAAAATGTTTTTTCACAGTTTTTTCACAGTAAATGATATAGAAGTCTAATATTTTGTATACAGCTCTATCTTCTTGTACCATATGGTATATATCATTTTTACGTTCTTAGATCATCGTCTTCCTGTTCACCCTGAATACTTACTTTTTTACACATAGTAGACTTACATGCCAAATTTCTATCTCAGATTTTAAACCAACTTCATGACATAGAGATCATAAATTTACATATTGTCATCTTTTAAAGTAGAACATGGTGTACAGCAATTTTTTTTCGTGTTAGGTCATCTTCTTCCTGTTAAGTCAATATCTAAGTTTTTTTTTTAAAAAGGCATGGATTTTTTGGAGTGGGCTATCATTAGTGAGCATAAGTTCACAGATTTACTTGCTTTACTCGTGTCCCCAAATGTCTATGCGTATGGTTACTATTTGTGCCTGTCCTTTGCACAAAGGAGTAAAGCCACAAAGCCCCCAAAATGGCCCAAAAATTCAACTTTGATATATCTGCTGGTAGTTGCTGCATTAATGCTCATTAGTCTTTATATTTCATGAATTGCAATGTTTTTTCATTCAAATAATTATCAATAAATAGAGCAGTGAGGTCAAAATTATACTGTTTTCGGAAAAATATCAATTTGTGACAGTTTTCCTTGGTTTTCATGTATAAATTGATGGATATGAAATGGGCCACAACTGTCGACCAAAATTATTTTGTGATAGAAATGTGTATTATGATATTATGAATTAATTATCAAAAAATTACGATGGTCGAGAAATGTGGCCTATACTTATTTTGACGAAATATGCAGAGAAACCAGTGAAAATGTGTGGAAAATTAGGAATTTTCCAATTTATGGCCTGTTTAAAGTCTAAAGGCTTAACCTGTGGTGTAAATATTTTGCTAAATTTTACAGATATGAAAAGTTTGTTCATACGTTAACATATTTCAGTTAAATTTTTTACAATTTATAGTAGTTGAAAAAATAGTGAAAATACCGGGCCGATTTAGGGCCTTCGTGGCTCTACTCCTTTAATGGGGTAACCTTTATTGTAATAATAGATGTATGGATTGAAGCCCACCACCTTTAAACAATTTTTTTTCTGCCCCTGCACTAAAAAATCGCAAAACAAAAAATAAATTAATTTTCTTTTTATGTTTATCCTACCCCAGGCAGAGGTTGATCATTTAAGTTATAATTTGGTTCCTCATTTCAGTATTTTTGTTGTCATTGTTCTGTGCTCTTCATAATCATTTAGTTTTTGTTTTTTTAAATATTTTTGGTAGAGCGCCTCTGATGTGTCTTGAATAGACAAACACACGTCAGGCATAGCAAAATTAATTGTCTGGAACTTTGTTGTCATTTTCATTATTATTATTTTAGGTTCAGTAAAATTCTGGGTAATACTTTTAATTTTTATGATAATAATATTGTGATATTGTTTGAAATTACGGTACCACCAACAAGTATTTTTTTCAATATTCACCAGTTAAAGTTAATTTGAAAAAGAAAATCATTATTCTATTTAAGAAGCAGCATTTTCTTACTAAATCAACATTCAAGTAAAGAATTGGAAGGTTAAGGTGGACTCAGGTCTGAATAGGAATCAAATATCAATCTGACACAGACAAAGCCCAAAAATGTAATCAACTTTTGGAACTGAAACTTCAATCTTTTAGAAATACTAGCTGCACATTAGAAGATACCTTTCTCCGAAAGCTGGCTGGAAACTCCAACCTTTATAAACGTCTATTTGACTGAAAATGTGTCTTCAAACATATTATTTGAACCATTTGATGTTACTGACATTTTGTTTGAACTTTTGGTTGATGTTGATTGCGTTAATGTTTCCCATAGAAGTTATCTTTATTCTAAAGCTGCATTTCTTGTTATCGACTTCATAACAGTTGCATTACAGACTCCTACTTTAAAAGACAAGATCATTTATTCTATGTTGACATTATCTTACGCTGATGAATGTATTTTTGACAAGAGGGAAATCCTATTTATACAATAAACCCATCTCCTGAATTGCTATCTGTATATTAAATATCTGCTAATTCTATTTTTGTGTTTCGGTTCTTACTTTTTATCTGGAACGCTGTAATATTGTAATACCCAATTATTACATCAGTTGTAATGGTAGTTTTTGGTGCATTCATAAAATGTTTATCATTATATTTTTTTGTGAAAGAGCAGATGGGACACCCAAAGCAAAAAATTCTAAAATAGAAAAATCATAATTTGCTGAAAAACAAAACATAAAAACTGAGTCTTTCTGCACAAGATAAACTTGAAAATAAAATTCAATCAGAAATAATTAAGACGGGTATGATGCAATGTTTGATAGACTGATAGATGATAATGAGATGTGGAATAAGTGTAAGTGACATAACCTACAATATTAACAATCATTTTTAGCTCACCTGACCAGAAGGGTCATGTGAGCTATTGTCATCGTTGAGCGTCCGTCGTCCGTCCGTCCGTTAACTTTTCTTCAAAGATCTTCTTCTATAAAACCACTGAAGGGATTGCATTGAAACTTGGTATACTTGATTTTTAGGATGTCCTCTACCAAGTTTGTGAATTATGTACATGTTGACAAACCAACATGGCCGCCGTTGCTAAAAATAGAACAGGGGGGGTCAGACCATTGTTTTTGGCTTATAACTCGAAAAGTATAAGAGATACAGAAAATGGGAAGCAACTTTCCTTGTTCAGCACCAAAAGCTCTACAAATCTCTTCATTGAGTCGAAGTTGTGAAACGACTGCTTATAGGAGTTATTGCCCTTTAATCATCAAAATTGACCATTTTTGCAGTTTTTGGACAATATCTTGAAAACCGTTAGAGCTAGAGGAAAGTTAGCATTGCAGAATTGTTAAGCTCATTGAGATCTTCAAAAATGAATGCAGGGTCAAAATTGTTAGATCAACCGTTTAAGAGGTATTCCCCTTTAACTGTTTTTTTTTCCATTAATTTACACTGATTTTCAAAAATCTTCTTCTCTGAAACCACTGAAGGGATTGCATTGATACTTGGTATGCTTGATCTTTAGGATGTCCTCTACCAAGTTTGTGAATTATATATACACGTCGACCAACCAACATGGCCGCCGTTGCTAAAAATAGAAAGGGGGTCAGACCATTGTTTTTGGCTTATAACTTGAAAAGTATAAGAGATAGAGAAAATCCAAAGCAACTTTTCTTGTTCAGCAACAAAAGGTCCTTGAAGGAGTTATTGCCCTTTAACTGTTTTTTTTCTATTAATTTAAACTGATTTCCAAAAATCTTCTCTGAAACCACTGAAAGGATTGTTTTGCAACTTTGTGTACTTGAAAGTTTGTGAAATTTATTCAAACTTTGGCATAAGTGATCAGGTGAGCGATTCAGGCTCCTGGGAGCCTTTAGTTTAAAAATTCACAACTGAAAGCAGCCAGCAGCCTTCAATGTGACTAGTAGTCTGACCACCTCAAAGAAAATATCATTTTACTATGTATTAATAAAGGTGATTGGTTTTATAGAATCTTCTCAGACTGGTTTATTTATATCTGTTAATCGTATTGACATCCTTTATATCAAACACTTTAAGGATTCTCTGGTTTGCATGATATCCGCAATGTAACCCACCACCTAGCAACTAATGCAGGAAGTTAAGATGTTCGGTAGCATTGATTCTCATACAATTTAAATAACATTTTAAATCAGTGTTTAGGTGGGGCTTTTTGTACGAGGATTGACATGATAATGTTGATTTTACAGGCTCTCGGGTGTGTTCAACTTTTCTTGTCAATCAAAATCTTTAGAGATTTTATAATTCTCAGTGTCAAACCTTCAGGGGCTTATTGAATGAATAAGAAAGAACATCAAGATATCACCCATCACTCTGGTCTATAGGGGTATACATACCAGGATAGGGTTTGGTTCCAGACTAGTATTTTGCTGATTATCTTCAGGTACACGAAAATAAAAAGCTAATAAGGGAAAGGAGGTTTTGACACATGGAATGATGAACCAGTGACTAAGCTTTTAATAAAAATGTCATGTGAACAATTTTCAATTGGGTCTAGTCTTTTTAAGATTAATCAATAAATGTGTGTATGATTTGTAGCAAATTTTGCCCTCCAAACATGGACATGGAATCCCTTGGTTGTTGGAATGGTTGCCATGCCAATTCTTGTTCTGGTCACTACACCTTCAGTTGTTGAGGCAGGGAACAAGTCAACCAATCAGCTAGAAAACAGCATTATGACATTATTGTCAACAATAAAGAAATTAATATGCACCAATCAAGACAGAGAAGAGGTGGGTTAAGAAATAAAGGTCATGGTTCAAGGTACAGGTAGGCCTTTTCAATGTACATCTAATACTTGGCTATTCTGAATATATACATCCTCTTGTGAAGCTCTCTATCCTTATAAAAGAATGTCGGCTTTGCTTCCTATTTCTGTGCTACCTTTTTTAGAGTTTCTTTTGTAACTGATTGTTATCCTGACTTTCTGTATTTAACCAATCAAATACTGACAAAAAATTCGTTGGTAATATAAAATTTCTAACTAAACATTTCTTAAATGTACAAATCCCTCTTATTTGTGGGTTTGTAATGAAACTTCCTGAGAAAATAATTCTTCTCTAAATTGCATGAATTGACTTATCAGAAAAATCTTTTGATTTATATTCATTTTACATGGCATTCAAAAGCTTATTATCAGATTTTCAAATTGTGAAAACATTTTATTTTTTTCTGAAGAAATAACATGTTCTGTTCTACTTCCTTGTTTATGTGATTTCTGACACATTGGATTACATTATTCTTAAACGAGCCAGAAAAATCTGTTCTAAAAGGAGTCTTAAAGTACTTTGTCATAATCTACTTTCAATGTGTAGTTTCCAAGTTTCTATTTTTCATGTGTAAATAAATAAGAATAACAGAAAAAAATCTAGTTTTGTCTATTCAAGACTCACCAAAGGTGCTAAACCCAACCCAAAATATTGAAAAAGCAAAACACTAAATGAATATGCGCATAGAATAATAAAACCAAAAAAGTCCAAACTGGGAAACCAAATTATGACTAAGATCAACCTATGTCTGTGGTAGAAAGCACATTAGGGCTTTACAGCTTTGTAACATTTACATTTATTTTTTTTTCTAACACCATTTATATTTATGTATTTTAATTTGTCATATTAAACTTTCTGGTCAGTCTGTTAAATAAACTCCATTTTTATTAACCACCAACAAGGTTGCAATACCAATAGTTTCTATCAGTAGGTCTATCTATCCTACCTTATGTGTTTAAGCTGATTTCTCAACTATTAGGTACATGTATACCTTTATGATTGTTAACACTTACTGTGAAATGGGATATTTTGGTGTGGGGATATGTTGGCAGTTTCAGATTAAAATGGGAATGTGTGAATTATTTTTGCATTTTAAAAACTATTTAAAAAGTTCTTCTCTAATACTTCACATGATCTATACAATCGTAAATTCGTCAAATTCATATTTACAATTTCACTCTATGAAATAAATTAGCATATATTTGTTTTCAAACCCAAGCTAATAAGTATTTGTTATGGCTTTAAAACAACTCCTTTAATGTGTGATAATGTTTTAACAAACAAGTAACTAAATCCAAGCTAATTAATTCAGTAAATATTAATGTTTATTAAAAAAGAATGCAATTAAAGGATTTTTTTGGTTATTTACATCATTACTCAACTGCAACATCCTTTTATTTTTTATTATTGATTGTAACTCAATACATTCAAAGCTTTTTTTGGGTGGTATGCATATTTTTTTTTTTATTTTCGGGTGAGGTGCCAAAAAAACCCAAATAAAACTTAATCTAGAATATCCCAGATTACGATATTATCAAGTATTCAAAGCTTTTTAGATATGTTTAATTTTTACACATATAAATTTCTGGGAAGTGAAAAATAAATCAAATCAAAACTTTATCCAGAATATCCCAATTTACAATATGAACAATAACAAGGACAAAACATAGCAACAAACTTTTGCAATTCAAACAAATGTGTGCATCACATGTCATCATTGTCATGTCTTGAAGACACATGTGTGCATCACAGGTATTCATTGACATGTTTAGGAGAGAAATGTGTGCATCACAGGTTTTCATTGTCATATCTTGAAAACACATGTGTGCATGACAGGTCATCATTGTCATGTCTAGGCTACACATGTATCATCACAGGTCATCATTGTCATGTCTAGAAGACACATGTTTGTCTCACATGTCATCATCGTCATGTCTAGGGGACACATTGGTGCATCAAAGGTCATCATTGTCATGTCTAGGAGACACATGTGTTCATCACAGGTCATCATTTTCACGTCTAGGAGACACATGTGTGTATCACAGGTCATCATTGTCATGTCTAGGAGACAACAAATGTGTGCATCACATGTCATCATTGTCATGTCTAGGCTACACATGTATCATCACAGGTCATCATTGTCATGTCTAGAAGACACATGTTTGCCTCATAGGTTATCATCGTCATGTTTAGGAAAGAAATGTGTGCATCACAGGTCATCATTATCATGTCTAGAAGACATATGTGTGCATCACAGGTCATCATCGTCATGTCTAGGAGACAAATGTGTGCATTACAGGTCATCATTGTCATGAATAGGAGACAAATGTGTGCATTACAGGTCATCATTGTCATGTCTAGAGACACATGTGTGCATTACTACATCATTGCCATGTCTAGAAGACACATGTGTGCATCACAGGTCATCATTGTCATGTCTAGGAGACACATGTCTGCATCACAGTTCATCATTGTCATGTCTAGGAGACAAATGTGTGCATCACAGGTCATCATTGTCATGTCTAGGAGACACATGTGTGCATTACAGGTCATCATTGTCATGTCTAGGAGACACATGTGTGCATTACTACATCATTGCCATGTCTAGAAGACACATGTGTGCATCACAGGTCATCATTGTCATGTCTAGGAGACACATGTGTTCATTACTACATCATTGTCATGTCGAGGAGACACATGTGTGCATCACAGGTCATTACATTTGCTTGTTGAATGCTTATTTGCTTTTATTGTCACTACAAAAGTTAATTGTTCAGTGGTATCTGTCCCAAATCAAGTTAAAGATAGTTTTAGGACAGACAAATCTTGTTTGTCTAGCACAATCCTTTCAATATCCCCCAAGGCTGATAAACAATGTTTCCTCGAAACCACTATAACAAATTTCTACCCTAAATAGATTTGCTCCGAATGGAGTAACACGATTAGTTTGTTTACATTGATATGATTTGCCACCCTATAAACTCATATTAACTGTTGATGTACTGATAAATTGGAAATTATGCAATGGCACGTTTAATTCAATGAATTGTCTAATGATTTACACGAAACTTTAAACATTAGAAAATAAATTAAGATGAAAAATTCTATAAAGTTTTATCCTTTGAAAGACATTCATCTTGATTAGTATGGGGTAAAACAATATATAATGATTATACTTCATCTTGTTTTCAATTTCCCAGCCAGACAACACTTTTGGCTGCATGAATTAAAAGAACGTTTTAAGGAAGACTTCCAATAGAAAAAAAAATGTATCAATTTTTTTGTTTTCGATTTAAGGCCCATCTTATTACTTCAAGTACTCACAGTCCTCAAGTTAAGTGGGCTAATAGTTTAACATTTGTATGTATGACTGTCTGCATGTTGTTTTTTTTTTATCTTGGCTAAACAAACATAGCTCTGATGAATAGGATATTCAATTGAACAACACAACTGATTAGCATGTAAACATCTTGTTATGTTTGTTTAGGGCTCTGCATCAAAGATGCGGACGCCCTATAGTTTTCACTTTGTCCTTCTGTCTGTCTGTCTGTTCGTCAGTCCGTCTGTCTGTCCGTCCGTCGGTCAACAATTATTGGGAACACTAAAACTCCAAAACTATTAACATAGCTCTGAAATTTTGTACAGCTACTTAGTATCATGTCCTGATTTGCATATTAAAATTTCATGCAAAAATGTGAAATATTTTTGGAAAAAAAATTCATATTTTGAAAATGTCAGATTTTGAGAATTGGACTTGGTTAACACTAAAACTCAACAACTGTCAGCAATACAGTTCTGAAACTTTGTACATCTGCAAAGTATCATGTTATGAATTGCATATTAGAATTTCGTGCAAATCTGTTTAATATTTTTTGACAAAAACTTAATTTTTGATGGAAAATCACAGATTTTGACAATTGGAAATTTTTAACAATAAAACTCAAATGCTATCAACAATACAGCTCTTAAGTTTCATACACATTCCATGGAACATGCCTTAGTGGTTATAACCTAAGTTCGGATGATTTTGAAAACACTTAGATTTTTTGCCGTCGGGCACTTTCTGACTTTGTCAGTAATCTAGTTAAATTTCTAAACAGTGGCAGTTCTAGACATGTTGCCAAGTGTAAATGCTTTGACAGACCAAAGGGACCAAGCTTTTCATTTGTTTATGATTTGTTTTTTTATGTTCAACATTTATTTCATTATGGGTGGACCTTTTAAAGGAGCAGAGGTACCATTGGAGTATCCGAATGTCAAAAGTCTGAAAGGGCAGAGACAAAACCTGTAAACATCAACAAGAACTGGACAAAAACAGACAACATGTAAAACATGGAAACACAAAAAAAACAAATAAAAACAGGAAACCTGTTTATGTCTTGATCGTGACTACAATATCACTGAAAGGGCATGAGCCAATCAACAATCAATCAATCCTTTAAATAGACGAGGTTTCAGATAACTTTTCATTGGACATAAATTGAAAACTTATATTATTGATTTAATGAAAGAAAAGAGCCCCATTCAATAGGAAACCGAAATAATGACCATTAATATGTTGTTATGTAATAGATGATGATTAGTACCTTGTCCAGACCCAGACAGACGATCATTCTCCATGCCATATTTTATAATCAACTGACCAGTTGAATGAAGTTTGATTGATACATTGTACAAGACTGACCCTAGAGATACGAGGTTTCTTCAGAGTTAGATAACGCTCTTCCTAATTGGTCCGTAAATCTACTTAACCCGAAGGAAAAGGGGATTTGTAATTCTAGATTGTATTTGTTTTGAATAGAAATTTATTGATATAATAAGTCTGATGATAAATTACTGCTAGTTCTTAAATTGTAATATTTGTATAAAAATGGTCACTAATTTGTTCAGTTCAGTTAAATCATAAAGACCTTTGATCACAAAAAAAAACTGGTTATACCTAGAAACCAGTTAGCTTACAAATTGATATGATTGGTTGATAAGGTAAGTGATAGCTTACAAATTGATATGATTGGTTGTTAAGGTAAGTGACAGCTTACAAATTGATATGATTGGTTATTAAGGTAAGTGACAGCTTACAAATTGATATGATTGGTTGTTTAGGTAAGTGACAGCTTACACATTGATATGATTGGTTGTTAAGGTAAGTGACAGCTTACACATTGATATGATTGGTTGTTAAGGTAAGTGACAGCTTACACATTGATATGATTGGTTGTTAAGGTAAGTGACAGAGGGATACATTGATACTGTTGACATTTGTGATTTTCATTCCCTATCTAGAAAAGAAGAGAGGCAAATATTGTGCAGAGGGGCATCGTCGATGTCATTTGGGAATATTCTTGTTAATGTTTTTAAATTTGTTTTGTAACTAACAAGTTTAACAAATTTCAGAAGCTGTATAAACACTTTTGGTTTAAATGAAGTAGATAAAAGTTAAGAACTGTATGCAAATTGTAGAACAAACTTCTTTTGAAAAAATATAGAAACAAAATCATCAAATTGTTTCCACTAATGAAGTGAATCAATTGAAGTATAATTAAGGACACAAATCACATTATAAAAATATTGAAAATATCACAGGACATTTTAATGTCATTCATAAACTATTATGAGATCCATGGTATGATAACAGTGTGTTGGTAATATTTTGGTATTTTGAATTTCTTTTGAATTTTGTTTTCGTTGAATGTTGTTACATCTTTTCCACATCTCCATATTTTCTCTGAATAAACAAGTCGTTGTAACACAAACACTTCCACAAACCATATGAAGTTCTTAAAATCAATCTCTTTGATGTGTCAAGATTGAGTAATATCATTACAGATGATATAACTTCCTATTCTAACTTCAAAAGCCAAAAAATTATAAAATTTACATAACACTGTTAAAAGATTCTTTTTTTTTCAAACGGCTTCCTTTAACAGCCTGCTGAAAGCTATGTTTGATTAAAAATTCACCGAATCAATTTTAAAACATTAGAACTTACACAAGGATATCTACATGAACTAAAGAGGTCTTGCTTTTGGGAAACTTAGGTATCTGTGTATTGTGTATTGTCCCTGCAATCACAGAATCTGTGACATTTACTGTTGAAAGAAATGAAAACGCTACAACATGGCATGACATTGGACTAGAAAGAATTCTTTTGCAAGCAATTTTGAAGTCATTTGTTTGATAAAGTTGGCATAATTCTGTATATTTGTCCAACCCAAATCAGCTATATTATTTCAGTGACTATTCCATAACAAAACCATTATAATATTATCATGAAACTTTTTAGTGTCGCAGATTTGCATATGATCAAACAAAAATCACTAAAAAATTACTTGATTCAATGACTTACAAACCTGTTGCAAGGCAGGGCATCTTGTCCTTTCTGATTTTTTTTTAGAATTTAGGTACAAAAGTATGTCATATATTTAGATTAATCCATTTGTAATAATGTGTTGGGGTACAAAATGTATCTCCATTTACAGGAGAGCTTAAATATGACACCACTCACCAATTTAGCCTCTGGAGGGTATGAGAGTCAAGAGATGGCCCAGCTGGCTCTGACATTATCTAACAATGACGAGGCATCTAGGATATGGCTAAAGAATTTAAAATCATGTCTTCCCAAAATGCAGTTCGTTTCTGTCACAGTGACCAACCTTGTATCATCTGTATTCTTGGTGTCCACTATTGTGGAAGTTACTGATCTAGCTCTGGAAACACTGATTGATATAGCCAAGCATGACGTCAGTCAGGTGAGTTATGCCTTCTCTTGTTTCTTGCATGACCCCGCCCCCATTGTCACTCTATTATTGGTGTTCAACATGTCCAAAGTCCCCAGGTCTAGCTCTAGGAACACTGATTGATATAGCCAAGTATGACACTTGTCAGGTAAGTTACCACCCTTTATGGGTTTTGTTACCCTTCCATCAGGTACTTTATTCTTGGTGTCAACTTGTGCTGAAGGTACATGATTAGCTTTGCAAAAACTGATTTATATAGCTAATAATCGTGTCAGTCATGTGAATAAAGGTAATAACAAAACTACCGAACTTGAATGATCAATCTCACAGTCCAGAGAAAATGACAAAAACGAATCAGTCATACCGGAGAATTGGTGGATCGCAATGGTCCTGACTTGGTACAGGCATTTCAAACGAAATGGTGGGTTAAACCAGGTTTTATGGCGCCAAACCTCCCTCTTCCATTGCGATCTTCAAGTCCTTAATATATATAGAATAGTGTGAGACCGTAAAATTTGCTAAACCCATAATATATAGTTACGTTAAATAGTGTCACACTGTAAATGAGGTAAAGCCACTCCCATTTATATTTCTTGCACAGCCCCTGTCCCTTCCTCATTGTTATTGTATTCGTAGTGTCTATAGTCCTGATGTTACCGGTTTAGCGATGGAATAACTGATTGATATAGGCAAGTATGGACATCAGGTGAGTTATTAGTTCCTTCATCTTTTTTTACTTTAATCCCTCCATTGGTATATTATAATGGTATATTGCTTTATCTTAGACCAATGCTGTCAAAATTGGTGTACCTGTACCTAGATCGAGCTATACTGAAAAGAAACCTGAAAATTTTGATTATAAAACACATCTTGTACTGGATTTGTTAATACTAGGTTAAAAGGAAATCGTAATATCCAGAGCTTTGTTAACCTTTAAGACGTGATCTGGTTAACCTCAATTGGATAATCAAACATACTGAGTTACGTCTTCAAAGAAGAATAGTTTCCATGCAGCTAAATCTCCTCTGTGTTGATTTCCTTTTGTTCAATAGCTCATCAAGATTAACTGAAATCTTTGTGAAGGTTTAGTTATGCTGTTAACTTGAAATAAGTCGTAGATGACTTTAAAGGAGAGATCAGCAAGCATGATCAGTTCTCTAAAATGACAATTTTAATCAAGAGAAAATTTTGACAAATTAAGATTTAATCTTTAAGGTAAAAAATATGGATTTGAAAATTAAAATCAAAGATATCCTACAGTGATTCACAATATTCAACAGAAATACAATTTCAAGAGATGATTACTAAAATTGAATAAAACTTAACATGAAAAGACATCTCTTAAACAATGATAACAAAAAACCAAACAGGACTTATTATTTCAAAGACCAGTGGTAGCTTCAGTTTTTGTCTTGCTAAGCGAGACACATTTGTTACTGGCGGCGTTAACTTTCGATGTTAAGGGTTTTTTTTAGCATATATCAAGAACAATGTGTTCTATGTTGATGAAACTTGGTCTGCATATATGCCCCAGTAGTTGCTAAGCACATTTGGATCCGGTTGAGTGACTGACAATTTCAATACATATAAAAGTAGTGTTAAGGTTTTGCAAGCACCTCCATTTCTCAAGAACTATAAGTCCTAAGTTGATAAAATTTGGTATGCATCTGCCAGAGTATTACCTTAGCACAGTTGCACAGTTGACAACTACGAGATTTATTAACCCTTTTAAAACAGCATCTTCATATTCCCCCCTTGACCAGTTGAGTTGCTTCATTGGTGTATTGGGGGGGAAGTTCAGGTGAGTTTAGTTTTTTTCTCAACAATAAATAATTAATTAATGTACAGTAGAATAACTAGGTATTCTGATGGTGCCGGCAGGCGAGACATACTTAAGTGTTTACTCTTGATCTACATGTATAAGCCTCAAATAATACATCTGATTAAATCTCAGAATGCCTGAGTTTCAAAACATGCTAAGAGAAAAAAACCCTTCTAGACATACAACAAAATACTTTTACACTTTTCTTTTAATTTGAGCTCATTTAGCTCTACAAAAGTCTTTATAGGGTCGACATCAAGACCAGGTGAGCGATTCAGGCTCCTGGGAGCATCTTGTTTTTATGGTTGCTTTGGTAACCAAGAATGGCCATAACAAATAAAAAAAATGACTTTTTTCATCATTTGACAAGAACATTTTGACCTTTTTTTTTTCTAAATTATAGGCAAGTCCAATGGTTCTCTGACTCAAAATAAAAAAAAAGGCAATTGAGATATTTATGTGAACAATTGTCACAGTCCTGAGGGTTAAAAATTTTTAGGCAAAATTTCTCTTTGCCAAAATAATCCCAATCATGCTTTTACAGGGAGATAAGAAGGGTAGAAGAGGCCAAATGGGTGGGGTTGTGATCACCAAAATGACACAGGGCATCCAAAGTCCTCTACATGTAGGAAAGGGTTAATAAAGCAAGAACAAACAAAAATTAACATTTTTGGCTTCAGATATATATCATTATATAGACTGAAAAGTAAACATTTTACATTTTATTTAGCACTAGTAGAAAAAAGGGTTATTTGGCCTCATTTGTTAATTACAGACAAACATACAAAAATACCTTTGTTTAGTCAAATTATGTTCTAAAGACGGCTACATGACAAAATCATAAATTATAGAGGTTTGAGAAATAAAACAACTTATTTGTTTGTCTCTTTGTCATGAAATAGATTTGATTAAATTCAAATTTTCAAGGTGTCCTTCAATTTCAAAGAATCAATAAATTATTATACAAATGCATCTTATTGTTTTTCTTAGTTGAAAAATTAAAAATTTAAATCTAATGTTTTTACTTTTCAAGTCTTCTAATTTCCTTCCTAAAATTTCAAATTATCTATGGGTATTTATTTCAGTCTCCAAATTTCCTGCCACTGATGGTTTTTAAGCTCGGGATTGAGACTAACTGGGATGTAAAACTGACTGTATTACGCTCACTACCGAGATTAGCCAGACAAAAGGTAAAATCCATAGAGCTTACATCACTTGTAAATTACCATTGACAGCATGTGCAGAAAACATCGAGCTAGGTAGCTACAATTTGTATTGAAATAAGCAGCGGAAAGTGTACTGTAAAAGACAATTTTCTCGTCATCGTTAACTATAATTATCAACTAAACAGGACTGATGTGCAATATAAAATGTTACTGAAAGAAGATTAGCTATGCTTCTATGGTTAAATAGCGAGAGCCGGTGGTGTAGTGGTTAACGCGTCGGGCTACTAACCGTGGTTCGTGGTTCGATCCTCGTCAGGGGTGAAAATTTCATGAACCTATTTTCCAACTATCCCTTGACACCATTTGCGAAGATGGTCTCAAGAACCGATGCTAGTCCTTCGGAAGGGACGAAAAAAGGTTGTCCCGTGTATGGGAGAGCAATACCCCATGCACGTTAAAAACCCCTTTGTAGAGTTCGATAAGAGTAGGCTTAATGGGGGCCGCTACAAAGGCCACACTCGCAATCTGCTAGCTGGAGAGGGATTAATATAAGCATTAAGCTTGTTTCCCAATCCAGGGTAAATAAATATGTTTAAAAGAAGCAGAGGTACCAATGGGGTATCCGAATATCAAAGTCCGAAAGGGTAGAGACAAAACCAGTAAACACTAACAGGAACGGGACAAAAACAGACAACATGTAAAACATTGAAACACAAAATAACTGAATATCAATCAACAACGCGAACTCCAGTCGAAACAAGAGTGAACTCAGGTGCTCCGGAAGAGTAAGCAGTTCCTGCTTGCTATAGCACACCCGTCGCGTTGCCAATAGTCCATTCAGCGTGTCAAATCCGGTAAAGGAAGACAAACAACACCTTATGACAAACCAACATCTGCACTCATCTGAGAGATCGAAATCCCATATTTGTCTATAAGTGCATGATGTCTACCGTAAAATTTCTTGAGTGAAGACAGCAACCGAGGAGCAACATAACCCTGTGTGAGCAATTTTTGCGTCAGACGTGTCGCTCTGCTAAGGAAATCGATGTACAAAACATGTAAGTACCGCCCGCTCTGGAGTAACGAATCAATTGAGATACGTAAACTCCATAAGCTGGAGGGGACGGAATGTTGCTACACAAGAAGGGAAAGTTGACGATTGGAAAGTTGAAGTCATCACGTTTGTCATAGAGCCTTGTTGAAAGTCTTCCTTGTGAGTCAATTTCTAGATGTAGATCTAAATATGAAGCAGACTTCCTAGAATCCGTTGTGTCCTTTATCTCAAGCTCCTGGGGATATATGAGATGGAGAAAGTCACCAAATCGAGAATTGTTTAGTGAAAGGACATCATCAATATAACGGAACGTGAGGTTGAAAGAGATAGCTAGCCTACGGTCTTTTTTGTCTAGAAGAGATTGTAAGAAGTCTGCTTCATATGAATGAAGAAACAAATCAGCAAGCAAAGGTGCACAATTTGTGCCCATTGGGATCCCTATTGTTTGCTTGTTAACTAATTATAGTGATATATAGGAAAATTGATTAAGGTTAAGCAGTGGAGAAAACTTGACAAAATTGAAATTGGATTTGTCTTTTTGAGAAATATGCCAGCTACCAAGGAAAAAAGTTTGCTTTAATAATCTTTGTTAATATAATGTTTTTTTTTAAACTTAGACATTAGAGCAGTTTTAATGAGATGTTATGTGAGGTACAACTACATGACACAACTCCTATGAAAAACAGTTCACATTTTCACAACAGCAACAAAATGTCCTACACATGTATTCTGGCCACAGTTTTTTTCCCATTTTGTGGCCTCTGTACCAAAAACTAAGCATTCCCTAGAAAACCTGACCCCACATTTGGGCTTATATCTTATTTTGTTTCTTAAGGTATGTGTAGCCCTATCCTGAAGACTATAATATCTCAAGGAGACAACATTTGGCCTCTCTCCAGGAAATTAAATCTTGTTTCATAACTTTAGGTATGTGTGGCTCCTATCCTGAAGACTATCCAGTCCCTAGGGACCACCCCACGTCTCAGACCCTTGTCCCTCAGTCTGATGGTGGACCTCTGGCAGCTTCAGGACAGATGTTTCCCACACCTACTCCAGATGATACAGGATGCTACATTAGTGAACTTTGACCTCCAGCTAGCAAGAGCTAAGGCCATTCTAGAAATTTGTAAAACTAGGTATGAATTATAGGTACCAAGGCAGGACCATTGCGATCTTAATTTCTTCTGGTTTTGTGTTTCTCTCAAATAAAAATTACAACCAAGTTCCAGACAAAAGCTTCTGTATTTTTTCATGATAATTTTCATATCCTACATGTCTTATTTTGTTCGACTTATAAAACCTAATTCCAAGAAAATTTTACAGTGTCGCACTATTCTATGTAACTATGTATATTATGAACTTGAAGATCGCAATGGAAGAGGGAGGTTTGGCGCCATAAAACCTGGTTTAACCCACCATTTCGTTTGAAATGCCTGTACCAAGTCAGGACCATTGCGATCCACCAGTTCTCCGGTATGACTGATTCGTTTTTGTCATTTTCTCTGGACTATGAGATTGATCATTCAAGTTCGGTAGTTTTGTTATAACCTTATTTATATGTTGTGATAAAAATTTGAGGAATGAAACCAATGTTTGAAAGGAATTAATGCATGTTAATGGTTTGGTGATTAAAATTAGTGTTTAATTGTCTTTATTCAGTCAATCATTAAATGCCAATAAAACAATGGTTAGATATATATATATAAACCAAATTTCCAGATGTCTCTATGCCCGATGTCCAATCGTCTATACAATACTCAACAAAGAAGCAAAGGTGTACCAAAGGGGTAATCAGAATAATAAAACCGTAAAGACAAAGACCAAACGGGCAGACAAAAATTCATCACAACATAACAAACCACATAACAAAATAAAACACACACACGCATAACAAAACCACATTCAGCATCGCGAACTCAAGTCGAAACATAGCTATGCTATAGCACACCCGTCACGTTGCAAAAGATCGATTAAGTGTTGTAAGGGGCTCTACCAAATGATTGAAAATGCCAAACACTATATAAATATGAAGAGCATAGACCTATGTAACCAAAAAATGCCGACTGGAAACCAATATATGACTGATATCAACCTATATCTTGGGAAGGAAAAACTTTGGGTTTTGACAATTTTAAAATTTAAACAGGTTATTTCAAAGTTAATTGAAAATAAAAGTGTTGATGCTTGTGCGGGCTAACCTTGGTATATTAAAGTTTCATCAGAAGCGCTAACCTTCAGAGGGACTAAAGAATGAAAATACCAAATACTATATTTTCCAAACAAGAATAATTTATGATGGATTTGACGGATTTTTGTAATTTTCTGATACAATTGTGATTTATTTCCAGACCAGAACAGCATGGTACAGACATGTTAGGTCCACTGTCAGACATTCTGAATACATGTACTGATGATTCTCAGGCCCCTGTAGCTGCCATGGCCCTTGAGGGTCTATACCATCTTTGTGAGGCTGAGGTAAAATCATGTCTATATAAGTAGGTTTGAAAGTTAAATGTTCAAACTGCTTTTTCCTGCTTTTTGACATTCGGATACCCCATTGGTACCTCTGCTTCTTAGTACGGTTTCATTATCATTCGTGTTATCAATTGTTTTGTCCACTGGACTTGCAACTGAGGATTCTCTAGTCCGTGTGACTGCCATGGCACATGAGGGTCTATATTATCTATGTGGGTAAAGAAGAGGTAAATCTATTGCTGTCACTTGGCGACGTCATCTGTCCGTCGTCTGTCGTCCGTCTTCCTTCCTAAACTTTTTTCAAAGCTTAACTTGTCTGACACCATGCATCATACATGCAAATAACTCAAAAACATTGACAGATAAAAAAATTCTGGCATGGGGTATAAGTGTTCAGTACCTCCAGATCTTCCTGCCCAGAAATTTTTAAGAAGATAAAACAACCAATGTAGGAGTTATTGCCCTTTTTCTGGATTTTTTTTCAAAATTTTGGACTTATTTAGCCTTATAGCTTGAAAACTATACAAGATATTTAAAAAAATTAAATTGCATATGATTTAGAACATCAAGATCTACATTTCATGTTATTAAGTCAAAGTTGTAGGACCATTTCTTTTAGGAGTACTGGCCCTTAAGGATGTTCACTCTTCATATTTCTGAATATCAGTCAGAATTCGGAACTCCACTAGACTTTCCTTTGAATACTGAAGAACTTTTTTACACACGGATCCCTACTTTTTATAACATTTTCTGATTATATAGACCTAAAGAATTAACTGAACAAATTTTCTTAAAATTCTTGATACAATTTCATAGTTTATGAGGTCAAAAGCATCACAATGTTAAAGTAATGTAAAATCTAGAGGAGTCTCATTTCCTGCCATTTTTTTACGTCCTATATCTTGGAAACCAGCACACAAACCTATGGTTTTCCTTTTTGTCATTTGATAAAGTGGACAACTATTTATCATTTACACCACAAATTATAAAAAGTTTGATAGAAGAAATTTCAGAAGTGACCATCCTTAAATCGTCAAAATTTACTATTTTTCATTACTTTTGCCCTGAATTTCAAAGATTAACTTGTCTGAAACCATTAGACCAACTGCATTTAAACTTTGCACACATGTTTGATAACATATCTGCTACATCTCTATTGTTCAGATGTCTGATTTGTTAAAACACATAGCCGCCATGGTTAAAAATAGAACATAGGGGTAGATTGCAGTTTTTTGCTAATAACTCAAAATGGTTACGGATATCAAAATTAAGCAAAATCAAAAGTGATCAGCAACTCAAGATCTACCTGCTCTGTAATTTTTCAAGAAGATCCAACAATTTATGTAAGAGTTATTGCCCTTTTTCTGGATTTTTTTTTCTAAATTTTTCACTTATTTAGCCTTATATCTTGAAAACTACACAAGATATTTCAAAAATTTAAATTGCTTATGATTAAGCACATCAAGATCTACATTTCATGAAATTAAGTCGAAGCTGTAGGACCATTTCTTTTAGGAGTCATGGCCCTTAAGAGACAAAATTTACCAATTTTCAGTACTTTTTCTCTGAATTTAAAATATTAACTCTTCTGTCACCGTAAGACCAACTGCATCTTAACTTGGCACACTCATTTAATAGCATATCTGCTACAACACCATTGTTCAGATTTTTGATTTGTCAAACAACATGGCTGCCATGGCTAAAAATAGAACATAGGGGTAAATTGCAGTTTTTTTGCTTATTACTAAAAAATGGTTTCAGATATCAAAATTGGTCAAGAATCGAAAGTGATCGGCATATTGAATTTTGAAAAAATAGCCCAATATCTTGAAACTTAATAATATATTTCAGAAATTTGAATCGCATATGGTTAAGCATAATAAAATCTACAAAATGTGTGTATCTGTGTAGTTCAGGTGAGCGATTCAGGCTCCTGGGAGCCCCTTGTTATAAGGAGGTGTGTCTGTTACTGCTACTTACATGGCTCTTGTAATTGTCATTGCACTGGAGAGTTTTTATTATCTGTGTATTTTGTGTGCATATGAGTCATGACAAGGATGATTTATTTCAGCAAACATCATGCAATTCCAATTGATATTTGTCAAGCCATCTGTGTCATTTCTTTCTTTTCATTCATTTAAATGCTTTATAAAAATTGACACCAAAGGTCATTTTGTTTAAAAGTATATGCATGTTTAAAAGAATATAAAAGAAAGTTGAAGGTTAAAATAAAAAGAAGTTCTATAAAAATTAAACTGGCATATAAACTCCAACTTCCTTTTTTATTTTTTTAAACAATTATGGTATGAAATTTCAGGTTATTGATATCAAGTCAGCCTGGGATGTGTTAGCTGTTAAATTGAGTTCAGATACAAGGTAAGCTTATGAATATAACCTGACACCATGGGTGAAATAACTAGAAAAGTTATGAGGTTGTTACTTAATAACAAATATGTAGTTTTTGTCATGTACTCTTATTCCACATCTCATTATTGTCTACAGAAAATATTATTGTTGAAAGTGACTACCCTGCTTTTATAACATTAATTTGTTGTACATGTTTTGCTTTTAGAAAACTGGGTTATAAAATGGTGGATGTTGAGTCATGTGGGCAAGGAAAAAATGTCTTTAACATTTTTCTCTGCACTTATATAAAATTATTTTATTGTTTTGTATGCAGCATCATCATGAGTCCAATATCATGAAATCTGATTTCAAGTCTGTTGCTCAATACTTTCTTATATCAAACATGACAAGTCAAGGTATTTTTTAATTTGACAGATTTATATGATACTTATTATATCATGGTGTGGGGGGTTGAGTGTTTTGATTTTCAACAAGATTTACCTTGATACCTTGTATTTTAAAATAATTGGATTAAGGTTACTTACAATACTAATCAGCTAAGCTAACTTGAGGAGCACGCTTTGAAGACTAAAGGACAGTATTCTGTGTCACATTGTGAGAAGTTTAGTCATGATAATTATTTGATATGATCAAAATATAATGACTTTCAAGTCACGAAATTCAAAGACTTTAGAGTCACACAATAAATTGTTGAAGTAAACTTTTGTTGTTGCAGAGCTGTATTAATTAAGTAAAGTATTTGTACCCCTGCAAACAATGTTTTTTAATACATGTATCAAGGAATCGTCCTATCTTTCTGTCTAAACATCTTGTAATTGCATCACATCTTTTTACCCCTAAATATACATGTATGAAGAAAATAAAAGAACTTAGCTAGACTCTCTTATCAGAAATGTGAATCCTTTTTATTATTTTACTCTCTCATATTTTCTTTTATTTTTGTATCTTTATGAGTGATTTTTTATTGGCAGCTATGAAACAAATGGATCTTATTATTTAAAGTGGTCATATATGTCACAAAGGAAACTGACTGTAAATCAGATTTTAGCAGGACCGACTTTTTAAAAAATTTCTTGATTGCAGAGTGGACATTGACCTGTAGATATAATATTTGTTTCTCTCTCTCTCACCTACAAACTGTTAAATCTTGTTAAAGACAATTCTGAGTTAATTTGTATGAGATCAGAGTTTATTGGCCTGTAGACTTGTGACTTGTGACTAAACCTAAACAATTATAATCATCTGGCACCAAAGTTTTGTTTTCACTGCTACACACAAAGGGGTGATACATTTCCTTTTGTCTGTTCTTAGAAAAATATTTAAAATAACTAGGAAATCCATCAGTTATTTCAAATTTGTACTTTTTTGAAATATAATGAAATGAAGTCAGATTTTCAGCAACCCCAATAACTAGTTTACAATCACAAAAGGGACTAAACATTCTTTTATTGAACTCAGATAAGTATCATTTAATGGTCTGTTAGGTTACCTAGATATAAGACCATGAGGGATGAAGTATAACATATATATATAAAAAATGTCAAAACTGACCAAGATTGATTTATGAAAATAATTATGATACTATTTTGTAGGTCACTTTTTAAACTTTTGGTTTTTATCCTTGCTATTTTGGTCATTTTCTTATTAATGTTCATGTTCCAAGACGACAAAATCATAATTTACGAAATAATTATTTTTGACAAGAATCACTAAGGAAAACTCGACAATGGGACTTTATTGTTTGGGTTTGAATGTCTATGAATAATTGTACGACGGGAATTCTACATCTTTATAAAATCAGCATATGTAAGGTGTTAAAATAATTATCTTCCCTTGTTCATGTTGTTGTCCATGATGAGTATTATCTTATTAATTGAATTGTCTTTTTGACGTTAGTTGCAATGTCTGGATTTCATTCACACATCAACGTCATGGGAATAGAAATTGAAATAAGTAGAATGGAGACTCTGTTCTGGTTGTGGGAGTTACAGAAAGATATGAATAGCCAAATATGTTGTACTTTTGTAGTAGATGTATAGACATATTTTAACCCAAATTCTAGATTTACATTTATCAATCTAAAATATGTTGACTGATATTAATTATTTTCCCCCACAATTTATATTTTCTCACATTTGAAGACCTTCCATGCACTAAGGCACCAAGTCTTTTTAGATCAAAAGTGACTGTAATTTTATTTATGTACTAAGTTTTCATATTTGGAGATCAATCGTATTGTGCTAGATTAAATAAATGTTAAATGAACGCTGATTTGCATGGTGAACACTAAGACAATCAACCAAATGTTTATTCAGTGTCAAGAAAGAGATTGAACTTCTTGAACTTACCGTGCCACATTGAAGGTGACCTAAAATAAAGATCAGTACATTATGGGAACTTCGACAGAATACCCATGACCGCTTCAGGTGAACATCAGAAGGTTGCTTAAAAGGCATATTCTAATTATCACCCTTTATATCACCCACATAGTGTTGCAAGGGTGAAAAAATCAAGTTAATCACTCATATTTCAATTAGAAACTTTCCCTTTGTTCCAGACCAGTAGTTGTAGAGAAGATTTGTGACTTGTTTTCTCTGGTACCAGACCATGCTGTTGATTCACCTGAATACCAGGTAAGAAATGAAAAAATAAATCCTGACTTTAGCACAAAAATCAGAAAATTATAAGGCCCCCAGATCTGGAATTTAAGTCATTGACTTCAATTTGATGATAGGCCTGATGAAATAGCTATTGATCATTTTGAGAAAACTTAGATTTTTTTCACAAACAGTTAATGTTACATGACAGTGTTATGAAGTATTTTCCTCATTGCAGAAATTCGTCAGTAATACTGTGAGGAACCTTTGGCTGTTATCTCAAAGCTGTAATGATAATGTAGCCCAGGCTGCATTCCAGGCACTGTCTATGTTTAATGCTGATCGGTTCAAGATGTCACATCTACCAGCTTTGGTAAGTATTTGTTAACACACCCCTATGGCTGTTATATCAGAGTGCTAATGATAATGTAGCACAGGCTGCTTTTCAGGCACTGTCCATGTTTAATGCTGATCAGTTCAAAATGTCACATCTACCAGCTTTGGTAAGTATTTGTTAACACACCCCTATGGCTGTTATATCAGAGTGCTAATGATAATGTAGCCCAAGCTGCCTTTCTTGCTTTATTCATGTTAAAAGCTGATCAGTTCAAAATGCAACATCTTCCAGCTTTGGTAAGTCTTTGATGGGAAGCTCTGTCTGTTGTGTGTTATGCATCACAGGCTGCGTTCCAAGAATTATACATGTTTAATTCTGAACAGTTCAATGTAACATCTGCCATTATTGATAAGTCCTTGGTGTGTAGCTTGGTTTGTCTGTTTATGTTATGTACCAAAGGCTGCCTTCCAGGCCTTATCCATGTTTTATGATGAACAGTTCACATCTGTCAGCCATGGTAAGTCTTTTGTACCCCCTAAAGATGAAGAAAAGCCCTGTCTGTCGGTCTGTCTGTTTGTTATCTTCCATGTATTGTCCATGAGTTCAACATTTTGATTCATTTGCCACTGTAGTCCTTTGTACTCGATCTTTTTTAATTGGTGGGTAGCTCTGGCTGTCTTTCTGTTCCTTTT
Source organism: Arcuatula senhousia (assembly GCA_963971305.1). Lineage (NCBI taxonomy): Eukaryota > Metazoa > Mollusca > Bivalvia > Mytilida > Mytilidae > Arcuatula > Arcuatula senhousia. Next base: position 1,832,676 of record OZ020305.1, read on the forward strand.
GTAGCACAGGCTGTTTTCCAGGCTCTGTCCATATTAAATTCCAATCACTTCAACATGGCACAAGTACCAGCTTGGTAAGCCTTTAGTACAGTACCACAGTAAATGATCAATTTAAACACAATATAGTGGAGAGGGCCCATTGATGTCTAGGGGACAATCCTCTTTTCCATCTAATTGTTAATGCACTATGGTTTCATTATGTTATATGGGTATCAATTTTCATGGTTTACGAGGGTGGCTATGAACTTTGATATCCCAGACATCAGAACCACGAATGCAGGCACTTACAAAATTATAAATTTTCATCAAACCAAGAAAATTTGTACCCACAAAAAATAATTTGTATCAAACTTATATTTATCCACAATTACTCCTTTCATACTAGACTTCACATCTTACAGTTGTTTACACCAGATTAAATGGAGCAATTCATTTACAAAAAAAAAAGCCAGAAGTAAAATCAGAAATGAACATGAGTAATGTGTAAATAATCAAATGAAACAATAGTATTTTGTCAAGTTTTGGGAATAAACCCAATTTCAATCATTTTTTGAATTCCTCGGTTTTTACCATAAAAAATGGTTAAAATTTTTGCCCATGAACCCCCCTTTTTTTCTTATAAAAAATGTCTTTAGATTTTCATATGGAAGTGATTTTCAAAGTTTGTCAAAATCCTATTTATTCTGATATTAAATTGAACAGCTAATGCTAAACCTATGAAAAAGTAAAAGAAAACTTTTTCTCTCCAAAATTATAGCGTCAATTAGTTTGAAAACGAGCTCACAAAAATATCACTCTCTTTTGCATATTCTATATTTTAATTCATTGTATTTTCATTAAAGCATCAAGTTTGAATTCTATTTAAAATAAAAAATAGTAGCGAATTTTGAAATACTTTTTGTGCACTGTGCATTAAGGAATGACTTCTTAAAGTAATTAATCATTTCTCTACTTGAGACATTGTCAAAGTATCAAGAATGCATAATACAGTAATTGCTACTTGTCATTTCAAATGTTTTATCATATTCTTGGATAAAATAAATATTTTACAGAAAATAGGTATAATTTCACTTAAAATGCCAGGCTGTGAACTAACTTACAAGTCTTGTGGTCCTGGTCTGTATTTTAATCCCAAAAATATGTGAGAGTTATTGCCCTTTTAACTTTAAGCAAAAACAAATTTTTATTATGTTTAAGGATTTTTCAGATAATCATGATAAATTGACCATGCTATTTTGTCTTATATTTTTAGATCATTGAAGATTTTGTTCAGCAAGCTAAGTTAATATCCGATCAACAGGAAGAAGGGTCTGTCGTAACTGTGGATGAGATCTGGCCTAATATACCTGCTGTTATCTATGTTAGGCTACTGAAATATATCAGGGAGGGAAGTCATAAAGGTATATAATAAATAAGGACAGCACTGGGCATCGAAGATATTAGAGACAGGGGGATAGGAAGTGGGTATTAAATTGGTAAAGAATTATGGGATGTCTAGGTTTACAGAAAGGAAGCAGAGAACAAGGGGATTGAAACTGTTAAAAATTAGTGATTTCTTAGAACTAGGAAAAGTAAGTAGTACCAAGAGAGTGAAGGATCCGGAGTTGAAGATTCCACTGTACTGTCACATGTGTCAGGGATTGAACAAAAATCTTTAACTTTTACATGCACTTTGTGTTTTTGTTGTCTCCAAAAGGAAGGTCATATTGCTGAGTTAACCGTAGGATATGAAATGAATGGATAAATATAATCTGTTATTGATATCATACAACTTGTGTTAGCGTTGTTGATTACTGTTCGGTTGATTTTGAGTTTTTTTATGTTTTGTGTCACATGCTGTTCTCGTTCGTGTTTACTGTTTTTTCTTTGCTTTTTAGGACTTATACTAGAAGATCTGCGAAGTGTCACTAGTTTCATAATATTGGTATCTCTAAATTTTTTTTTAGATCATTTAAAAAGATACAACCTTGAAAAAGTGATCACTCATTAAGCCATAGAACCCAGACAGAACTATTTAACTCGACCTGTCATCTCCATTCGTGTATGCTCAATGTCTAATGCCACACATAAAGGAATTAGTCTGGAAAAATTATTACTTGTCATGTTTAAGCATATGGAACAATAGAAAAGACAAATTCCATAAAAAATAAGTATCAAGGTTTGTTATATGGCTATGAAACTGTCCGTCTGAATTTTAAAGAAATAGAATTTAAACCCATTAGCACTTAAGATGAAGACATAGACATAGGTATAGACATATAAGCCATTCAGGGTAATTGTCCAGCTGCAGTTTAAAATCCAAGAAAACTTTTTGATAAAACATGTTTTGAATAAGGTTGTTCCCTGCTTTAAAGAAGAAAGGGGTATAGTGTTTTACCTAGACCTGTGGTTTGGTAGTTCCATCAGTCTTTTTTATTGGCTCATAACTAACTACTTTTACTATTACTACTGCCATGATCTTGATATTTCTTATTTGATGTCTCTGTTCCCGTGTGGTTGTCTGACTGTTTCTTTGATGTCAATTCCCGTGTGGTTGTCTGACTGTTTCTTTAAGTTTTATATGAAAGTCTATTGTATGCAAGACAAATTTGTGAAAGCTTCATAAGCATTGACTAACGGTTTTGTTGTTATTTCAGTTTACTTTATTTCAGCTTTGTATTGTCTTTATATGCAACCAAGTACATTTTTTGGGTATCAGACAGCATTCTATTTCAAAGTCATTAAAGATTAAAATATCAGTCAGTAAAATGTAAATCGAATCATTCCATATCTCACAAACTTCAGATTCTAAGACTTATCAATTTATATGTAAATCAAACTAGGTTAACTGTATGTATAGAACACAACTTTTTACTGAGGTGATGGATAAGAAAATTTTCTGCAGTTTTATATATGGTATCACTGAAAAACAGACCAAGAATTTCTGCCAAAAAAAGCTTAGTTTTAAGATATTGCTTAAATTAGATTTAAAATGATGGGCAACTTGATGGCTTTTAAGTATGACATGTTTTAAGTCTCCCCTGTCATTCTGTGTCATATGTTAAAGCCTATCGATATTTGGCAAACTACCTCCATCCTATATAAGTACTTTACGATGTTAAATCATGTTAACCTAATACTTTAAAAGGCACATGTCATAAATATGCTTTCTATTGAAGACTGCAATTGGATATTTGAGTCATATAACAGATTTTGTTTTCTTTTTAAAGTATATAACTAAGTAACTTTTTAAAACTTTTGTCATTGAACTTTAAATGAAATACAAGCTCGCAATTTCCTCCAAAATAATAATACCTTAAAAATACATATCTGACATGAAATTGAATAAAATTGCAAAAATTTCCCTAGAACAATAACATGTTTCTTCTTTTCCTGGTTTGTCATTGAACTCCTGTTTATGAGCGTTAATAAGCTGTATTTCCTTGTTAATTTATAGATATATCTCTAAGTTATGTTATTAATACATGTTCTATGATTGAAAAAATGTTCCATTGGTAGAACGGAAAATCATTTTGCCCATTAATGACAGTAACTTTCTCTGTAATTAATTTTGTACATTTTGAAATGTTTCACCAAGGAACTATCAGAGACATTGGTTAATGTACAATCTGCGACAGTCAGTGTTTTAGTCAGATTAATTTCTCTCTCAGTAAATAAAAGTAACTACAAAACTACCGAACTTAGATCAATCCAAGAAGCAAAGAAAAAACAAGCAAAGACATACCAGAGACTTTAGTATCTCCTGTCTTACGAAATGGTCTGATAAAGTACATAGAGTTTAAATGAACTTATCCTGTCACCAAATTATGTTGTTGTTTGGAGAAAATAAGGTAGTTGAGAAATATTTCTTCTTGATGGACCATACAAAAGTTTGTTTCTTTTTTCTTCTGAAGATGCATATGCAATAAAATTGGTTGAAAATCCCAGAAAAGTCTAAAAAAAATTTTTGAATAGCTAAACACATCGGAAGAATGATGATAGTTGTAAAAAAACTCTATGACCAACCAACAAATGAATTTATCTTGTCATCAATTAGGATATAATTACTGTTTGGTGAAAATAGGCTTACCATGAAACCAGAAAAAAAATTGTTTCATATTGTCTTAAGATGCACATGCCAGATTTCCGGTTCAAACCTTCATTGGATTGAATAACCCCAAACATTTATTTCTGAAAGGATGTTTGCCCTCAAGAACTTTATGACCATCCGACATTAATTTTTGTGCTCATCTAAAAGATTGAACTTTGTATTTGTCTACGAGGTTGTGTTAAATTGCTTGAATGATGACAAATTAAGGGCAACTGATATTCACCCTGCTTATTATTATTTTTGTGTACAATATACTTAAGTTTCCTTTAAAAAATGTGATATATCCCGCATTTATTACTATCAGACTTGGTGTTTCCTGTAATAAATATTACAATGTGAGATCTCCATATAAATCATCAAGATACTACAAGCTGTAATCAGTAAGGATGTGAACATTGTGTTTTTAAATTCAAATTTAAATCAGTCAGGATAAATTCATCAAAAAATGTATGTCCTTCTATGAAATAATTTCATTCCTTTTCCTATTCTAAAGAACTTTGATAGGCAGTATTATGTCACTGCCATCCTAACTCATTATGAATTCAGCTTAAAGCTAATGCACCTGTTCCCATTCTGTAAAAGGAGTTATAAACATGATAAAACAACTATGGAAAGTTTGAAAATATAATCTTTTGTGCATTTATATGGATGGTGACGTCAGGAAAACTAATGATTTATTGTTCAGGCTAGTCTAATGACATTTAAAAGCAGAACGAATCATGGAATTCCTCCTACTTGGAATCAAATATATAGATTTGTACTGATATTGATGTTTATGCATATTTATCCTTTTTCATTTATCTCAGGAGTAGGTTTGCATTCATATCTGAGGTTTTTTCTACCTTAAAAATCACAACATGGCCTATTTAGTAATTTGACCATTCTATAGGTCTGAAAATAACCCTTTACAAAAGTCATTATTCTTTATGTGTAAATATTTTTTTTCAGGTTACGAGGCATTTTTGACATACATGGTTGCTAAGGAAGTAGAAAATCTGCCTCGAGGTATCTACCACTCTTCACTACGGCGACAGGGAGCCGCCAGTAATCAGGGTAAAGCTGTTGGAGCTATCCCAGCATTCCTTCTGATGCAGTATCAGAAGACAAAGCAGCCAGGACTCAGACCTGGTCTGGCAGCTGGTTTACTGTTCAGCTATGACCCTCCAGTAGACGTAGGTAGAGACGGACGACCCAGAAAACATTACATCATGTCTCACAGTAAAAACTTCCAGCAGATGTTTACCACTTTGTTAAATGAGGTATGTTTCCTTAGTAGGGTATTAGTTTTAGTGACATGCCTTACAATGTGATGTTATGACAGAGGTTCTTGAATAGGAGATTAAGTATTGTTACAATTAAGCTGTTTCTGTCGTGTCTGCTTTATTTCAGCCTTCACCAGGACATATAGCAAACATGTGATTGCTTTTGATATACATGAAGCTGATAATTTTCTATGACTGAAACTATGGCCTCTTAACAGTCTGCGTACTAGTGGTTGGTTAATAATGTCTATTGTTCAGCTTAGGTTTGTTTTGGCTTGTTTTGTAATTAATGCCATGTTCGAATATACAATTACAAAGAGGACTTTAAAAATTTGCCTTACAGGTCCCTATTCAGCCGTCTGAATGGCATAGGACCCTAGTTATACCACAAGGCTGGACTTCGTTCATGGACAGACTATTTACCGCTATGTTAGAGGTATGTAGAGTCTTTATAAAGACATGTGGAATAAACTGCAACTCTAAAATAATTTAAAATAGTCACAATGGAAAGCAGCCAGCAGTCTTGAACATGACCAGAGGTTGCTTCTGGCTGTGTTGCATTGGTCCTAAGACTAAACAACGAATACTCAACATCCAAAAATTATGTCATGACTACATGGACTAGATTCCAAGGAAAAGACATTTTGTTGAAATTATTAATTCTGTGTCTTGCACATTTGCTAAATGATATCAATTTAAACAAAAAAGTTTTTTTGAAAATCACACAATAAATGGTACACAAAAATAATGAAAAACACAAAAATTTGTAAACAAAAATAATGAAAACCATAAACATTAGTGCACAAAACTAATGAAAACAACAAAACTTGATACAGTAAAAATTGGTACACAACAATTATGAAAACCACAAAAATTGGAACACAACAATTATGAAAACCACAAAAATTGGTACACAAAACAAATAATGAAAACCACAAAAATGGTAACCAAAAATGATGAACATCACAAAAAAATAATGAAAACGTCAAAAATTGGTACACAAAAATAATGAAAACCACAAAAATGTATGCACAGAAATGATAAAACCACAAAAGTAAATAAAACAAATGATGCACAAAAGTAATGAAAACAACAAAAATTGATAAACAAAATTACGAAACCACAGAAAATGGTGCACAAAAATAATGAAAACCTTAAAATTTAATTAAAACAACAAAAAATGGTACACAAAAATAATAAAAACTAAAGAATTGGCACACAAAATTAATGAAGACCACAAAAATTGGTACACAAAAATAATGAATACCACAAAAATGTGTAAAAAATAATAAAACCACAAAAGTAAATAAAACAAATGATGCACAAAAATAATGAAAGCAACAAAAAAGAATGAAAACCACAAAAATGGTTCAGAAAAATAATGAAAACCACTTAAATTGTTGAAAAATTAATGAAAACCACTAAAAAGGGTACACAAATAAAAAATGAAGACCAAAAAATGAAGTGGCTTTAAAATCATGGTTTGTGATAATTTATGAAATGACCTGCATTTAATTAGATTGGCTACATATTGTTGCTATTGTCTTTCAAATCTCAACTTTGTTTATTGTAAAGGAGATTTCCTATCATTCTACAAAGAAAAATAAGTTTTTGTTCTTAGGGTACCAATTTAAATAGTTTTCAACTTTTTTTTTTTTGGGGGGGGGGGGGGTTCACTTAATCCTCAATTTAAGAATCCAACAAATATGATTTTCTTCTCTACATTGTTTGTGATTTCTCAACTGAAATGATTAAATGACAGTTTTATATCTTTAGCCATGACAATATTTTTTTTCAATTAATATCACTTAATCAATGATTTATGAATTAAAGACCATGTTTCTCTATTTATGCTTTGTTTTTATAAATTCATATTGTGTGTGTAACACTACTTGGTTTGTGCTTTTCTTGCATGTTATTAATAGTTTCATTTCAATATGAATTTTTCATCATCATAAATAGATAAAAGTTTTGGTTTGTATCAATATTTTTGGATTGTAGGGAAGAGTGGCTGAGATTGAACTACAAGTGAAAAGAGAACATATTACACAAGCTGATGCTGGAGATAAGATTCTGGCTGCTTGGCTCTGGTAAGGTTGCAAGGTTTAGTATATACTGGGAAAATCTTTAAACTTGTAATGATATGTTGCACTTCCAATCAAATTCTAATTTTAAATAGAAATCTAAAGCTTTTTTAATCTTTAAAAAAAAACACTGTAGGACCTGTGTTGAAAGTTCAGTTTGAAAGCTTTCATTAAAAACAAAGTATTCTATACATTGTGTAAAATGATGTGGATTAGGTACATTTTGTACCTTAATTACACTTATTACTACTGCTACCCTTCCTTACCTGAAAATGAACGTTCTATATATAAAGTATTACTTTCATGTATTGTCCCCTGCCATTAATGAGAGTTAAGATTTATACATTTTCCCTCCATATATTACAAAAACTAGGGCAGTTCATTAACTTATTTTGAATGCTTTAAAAGACAATTGCATGTCTTTAAATACTGAATCATTTAATGAAGTCTTAGTCCTGTGTCTGACGTGTTACTATATTGAAAAAGGGGTTGACAAAATGAAGAGCTATGTTTCAAAAAAGGAAATCACTTTTTCAGAGTTAGGAACAGTGAATTGATTATATGTTGATTATAACATAGATGCATATGAAATAGAAATTGTTCCCAGTAATATTAAATCACGTAAATTCACAGTGTAAAATAACCAAAATATTTTCACTCTTGCGTCCTTTCCCGCAAAACTTAATTATGATGTTGTGAATTGTATTGTGTTGGCAGCATGACTGCTGCTGTCTAAATTCATATGGCTGTAGTGAATTTTATATTTTACCTCCCCCCTTTTTCATTTAATTCATTATAAAGTTCATTTATATTTGTACTTAAGATAAAGTGATTCATTTATTTCATCATTCATATTTTACATCAGCTAAATTTAGCAGTTTTATTAGTCTTTCAAGGTTGTTCTTTGTTGCCATGATAGTCAACACCAGATGTTGTAGGTATTAATTTCGTTTTCCCATGACCTAATGTAATTTGAACTGGTGCCCTAGTGCCCTATCACTGGTGCCCTAGCGCCCTACTGGTTCTAGCCCTAGTGCTCTACCACTGGTGCCTTAGCGGTTTGGTAATTATGTGTTGCAGCAGAAACTATTTGATTGGTTAAGTGTTTAACCTGTATAACCATTCGTCTATTAGATATTCGGACTAATTACTTGGTATAAATAGAGCCCGGGTGCTCATTAAAATCAGTCTGTTGGGAATTGATATACCTTTAACACCTTATATTATTACATGTATACATTTTGGTATTGTTCATTGTGCCTTCATATATATACTTTGGAAAATATTATTATCAAACCTCTATTGAGTTTGTTTTACTGTAGTTGTACACTACTCAAGGACCCACATTAATAATTTTATGTGACCAGGAGTTCTTAGAAGGATTACGCTACCAAATTTTCCTCCTTACTGTGTAGCACCTGAAAAGAGGCCTTTCACTTATCATCTGTTGTCATTTGACTTGGTATCGATTTGTGGAATATCTGTATGTGAATCAATTCTACCAAAATAACATTTGAACAGGTGAAGGATCATTTTTCATTGGACATTACCATCATCATCGAGGTCGTACGCTCTACCCTATGCTTCTCGTCCCCCTCTTTTTCGTCACATTGGTGGCAGCGGTGGGACCTGTTGACTTGAGTGATTTTGACAACGGCAGTGGTTATTGAGATGGATACACCAAGGATAATAAGGAGTACACCAGCACGGGCAAGTATGCCCAATACGGTAGGACAAACTTAATAATAGTAGAACAAGGTTGTTTTCCCCAGCAGACTCAGGGGTTGGTTTTCCGCCGTCTCCTAGGATTCCATTCGGGTCTCAGAGAAGAAGCCAGGCAAGTTCGGGCAGGCTTCTTCACTGAACACTTGTAGTGTTTTAGTCCAGGGAAGGATTGATGGCGTCAGGAACTGTAGTTAAAGAGACAGCGGTTGGAGAAAGTTTGGTTTATCTGGGTCAGTAATTTGTAGTGGATGTGTTTTTTTGCCTGGGTATATTTCCCAGAGAACAGAGTTGTTAAAAAATCCCAAGAATATGTTATGGTCGGAATGCTGTCTGTGGTTTCTTTGATGATTCTTTCTATCATGTTGAAGCTGTTGTGGCGGTACTGTACAGTAACTAAGGATAGCAGCATGCGTCAAGAGAGGATTTCGAAGTCAGACGTTCAGGCTGAAATGACTGAAGGTGATGATGGTCCGTTTTATATCGATGGTGAAGAGCCCTACTATTCCGATGAAATGCCCGACCTACAACAAGTTTGAGATCCCGAATGGGTCTTTCACCGACTCCGTTGTGTCGCAAAGGGCAGAAATCATATGTCGTAGGCTCTGAACAAGAGTACGAATCGTTGACTAATGAGGTGACTCCATATCCTGGAGTAGCCCAGTCGAACTCAGGTCAGTCAAACAGATGTGACCCTACCAATCTGGTGTTGCATCGAGGGCCAAAGCCTGGAGTAGGATCGGAGGGAACTTCACGTGTTAGGTCAACACACGCTCAAGAATATCCCGTTAGAAGAACTTTCTCTGGGAGCAGTGAAGATGTCTGGAATGAATTTAGTATTTCAAAAACCTTGCAGAGCTGAATGCATGGGATGCTGAGAAATCAAGACGAGTTTTGCTAAGTACACTCAGAAGGCAAGCAGAAACATTTGCCTATGGTTTACAGTTAGTGTTCCAACGGAATTACGACCGCCTGAAGCAAAAGATGGAGGAACAGTTCGGCCATATGGCTAATAAAGAGAAGTACATCGCAAAAGCAAAGTTGAGGACGAGAAAGGCTGGAGAGTTGTTGAAGGACTTTGGCCAAGCACTTGAAGACCTATACAGGAGAGCCTACCCGGGTTGGAGAAAAAGATTTGGTAAAGGAAAAAGCCGGCTCATAGGCAGATTTATGAAGTATGAGATGATAAAGTAGATATGATTGTTGATGCCAGGGAATCTCCAAGGGCAGATTCAAATGAGCATTTTAAGTATGGTAATTATAACGGTGGCCACAGAGGTAGATTTAATCAGAGGTATCCTGTTAGGGGACCACAAGGTAGGTTCCCTAATCAAAGAGGAAGGAATTGGACCCAGAGTGTTAGTAGGGGCCCGAGTGGTCCGGCCGGGCAGAGGAATGTTCCCGAGGGACCCGAGCCGAAACCGTTAAACTAGGAGAGACCGATACCGGAGGCCAGGTGTCGGTCACCCAAATAAGGCCTACTAACGAGGATACAATGGTGGAGAAGCGGAAGAGGAGACGGAAGAAGGTCGGGATAAAAAAGACTGTTAGTGTGGATAATAGTAGCAGCAGTGAAGATGCTAAGACAACGACTGAAGTTCCTGCGACTGCAGTAGATAGCTGGCGTTACCCAGAACGTTTGGTGAAAGTATATGGTGTATGGAGTATGTTGGTACGTGGTCAGATTGAGGGTACACCATTTAGCTGGAAGATTAACACGGGCGCCAAGAGCACTTTCATAACGAATGAGACGTTTGATCTCATTGTCGACAAGCCAATCCTGGAACCAGAAGAGAATACCTACGTTGTTTTCTTATGGTCAAAGACTGAAGTGTCTAGGGAATGCTGTGATGGCAATTTCCTTTGGAGACTCTGTCTTTGAACATCCCGTAGTAGTAGGCGGGGTTCGAAACAATTTATTCGGTGAGGATTTCCTCACCACCATCGTTGAACATGGGACCATGATGAGTTTAGTTTCATCATTAATGCACTTGGAAACTTCGCAGGAAGCTTGTTCGAAGAGAGTAATTGCTCTTGAAACTGTTATGGTACCAGCAGGACACGAAGCTGTGATAAAATCAGGGTTAACTAATCGGGCTAAGTTTCGTCGAAGCCCTAGTACATATATTAACACCGGAACACCCTTTTCTGGTGCGTTATGGGCTAGCTTTAGCAAAAACATTGGTCGATGCAGCGAATGGGGTTGTTTAATGCTCGATTATACAACCCCGGAGCAACAGATGTTAAGGTGTATAAGCATACCCTTATTGCTTTATAATCTCAAGTTTTCAAAGTCAGGCCATCTTGATGTTGGAGAAGTAGACGTAAAAAGGAGCACTGGTGAAATACCAGAGCACCTGCACTACGTGTATGCGAAGAGTTATGAACACTTAGATGAGTGTCAGAAGCAGAAATTTAAGCTGTTAATGGCTGAAAACCAAGGATGCTTCTCCCGACCGGGTGAAGTTGGTCGGACTAGTATGGGGGTACACAAGATCAAACTTATGGACGAGAGACCTATAAGACAATTACCTATGCGTGTCCCTATGTATAAGCGACAAGCACTTGAGGACGAAGTTAAGAAGCTAGAGGGCAAGGGGCCTTATTGAAAAATCTGAAAGCCCGTTGTCATCACAAACGGTAATGGTCCATAAGAAAGATGGATCATGGCGCATGTGCGTGGATTACCGGAAGTTGAACGAGAAAACGATCAAAGATGCTTATCCCCTCACCAGGATAGATGAACATTTGGATTCTCTGCAGTTGGCAGAATGGTTTTCGTCTATGGATTTAGATATGGCTAACCACCAAGATCCCAGTCACCCGAAGATAAAGAGAAGACCGCATTGCAAGAGGAGGGCTTTATCAATTCACCACTATGCCGTTTGGGCTTTGTAATGCTGCAAGCACATTTCAGAGAATAATAGAAAATACACTTTCGGGTTTACAATGGCAAGTTGCAATCTTATATTTAGATGACATCGTAGTAATAGGAAAATCTTTCGTTGACCACGTTTTAACCCTTAAAATGGTTTTTGATAGATTGACTGTTGAAGGATTAAAACTGAAACCAAAGAAGTGCCACTTTCTACAAAGGGAAATATCGTTTAAGGGCATTGAGTCTCGAGAGATTGGGTTCGTACAGATCCAACCAAGATATCCGCGGTAAGAGATATGAGGAGACCAACGACGGTAACAGGAGCGAGATCCTTTCTGGGTCTAGCTTTATATTACCGTAAATATGTCAAAGATTTTTCGAAAATAGCTCAGCCTTTATTCAATCTTACTAAAAAAGATATGAAGTTTATTTGGGACGAAGAGGCTGAATGTGCTTTCCGTGATCTGAAAAGTAGATTATTATCGGCACCTATTTTACCGTTTCCGCAGCCTGACGGGTCTGAGTTTTTACTGAATACTGCGCATTTGCCATTTGAGCCGTTTTATCTCAAATTCAGGACGGTAAAGAACGCGTAATAGCGTATGGATCTCGCTGTTTGGATAAACCGAAGCGAAACTATTGCGTTACGAGAAAGGAGATGTTGGCAGTAGTCTATTTTACAAGGTATTTTAAACACCACCTTTTTGGGCGATCATTTCGCCTGAGGACCGACCATGGGCCCTTGATCTAGCTGAAGAATTTTCGGGAGCCAGACGGACAAATCCACAGGTGGATTCAACAACTTAGTCAGTTCCATATGAAGATCGAACACCGACCTGGTAATCGCCATGGCAATACGGACGCGATGACGAGATTAGTTACCCATGAAGACGGATTTTGTAAACAGTGTGAAATGTAATGGGACTATACATATGAAGGGCCGACCAAAACTGAGGTAAAATTTATGAAAGAAGGTGACCAACACGAGAAAATAGAAGCCATTTTCAACGAATCGGAGAGTGAAGGTGAAGAAAATGTCCTACCAGAGGCAAGACGTGCGACCGAGCGCGACCCTAATCTTAGCATGCCATTTGATAGCGATTTGCCAGCTGTGCGAAAAGAGAGGAAGCGGAACCGACCTCGGCCGGCCAATCAGAAGCCGAGACCAACATTAAATTTAAGTCTTGACTCGATTAGAAAACATCAAGACAAAGATGGTTCGATTTCAAAAATTTCAAAATTGAAAAATGAACGAGCTACAAAGCCAGCTTGGGAAGAGATAAGTGACAAAAGTCTTGAATTAAAGTTTGGTCAGCAAGATGGGAACTTTTGCGTATTCAAAACGGTGTCTTGGTGATAAAGTGGGAAGAATCAGCCCGACCTATGTCTGCCCAACTCATTGGTCAATCCTATTATCTGGTATTTACACGATGCACGGACAGGTGGACATCCAGGGATAAAGAAGACTTACGAGAGAGCCAAACTTAGCCCATTCTTTTGGCGAAATATGCATGATACTATAAAATTGTACGTAAATCAATGCGAGATATGCGGGGAACAAAAGACACTAGATTTAAGAAGCGCCATCAAATGAAATCGTACCTTGTCGGAGCTCCGTTTTAACGTATTGCGGGTCCATTTCCAGTGAGCGATAACAGGAATAAGTATGTTTTGGTTGTTGCTGACTATTATCGAAATTAACAGAAATTTACCCGATGCCTGATATGCAAGAAGAGACTGTTGCTGATATAATAGTGAGGGGGTTGGGTCAAGAGGTATGGTTGCCCTACCGGAATTCATTCTGATCAGGGTAGACAATACAAAAGCTTGGTATTTAAAGAAATGTGTCAACTTCTAGGAATAAATAAAACTCGAACGACACCCTTACATCCGCGATCCGATGGCATGGTAGAACGAATGAATCGGACTATTAATGACATGTTGTCCATGTACATCAAGAAGCATCAGAAAGAATGGGATTTGTATTTAGATTTTATCCCAATGGCATACAATTCAATGCCGCATGAGTTTAGTTTTTGGACATGAAATGAAATTGGATATCTTAACTGAGCGGCTCGATGCAGAAGAAGAAGATAGGAAGTTTATTTCCGAATATATCAATGACTTGAACTCTAATTTGAGCGATGCGCATGACTTTGCACGGGCAACTCTTAAAACAGCGGCTGAACGGCAGAAAAAACTCGTATGACACGAAAGTAAGACTAGTAATGATACGAAAGTAAGACTAGTAGAGTATAAGGTTGGTGACCTAGTATGAAGAAATCAAAAAAAGAATGTTGCTGGGATCAAGCAGAAGATTGCCAGGAAATGGCCGGGACCTTGGGTAGTAGTTCGTAAATTAAGTGAGATTTCTTTTGAAATTAAATGCTCAAGGAATTCCCCGGGAGTTGTGGTACATGGTGACAATTATAAATTATATACAGGCGAAGAAATTGGCGTGGTTTAGTGTATAAGGTGCTCTTAATGATACACCCGACCAGCCCGAGCACCACCTTGTTTAATTATCTGATTTAAACCAATTTGTAGCTAATGCGGAAGCTGAAAGTAATACTTTGGGTGACAACGGAAAATAATCTCAGAAGTTCCATTATTAACTCTCATGCCACCCCGGAGGCGTCTGGTGAAAGTTGCGATCGCTCGGGCGAGTGCCCGATATATTTGGAAATTCTGGAATCAGTCGCCCGAATTAGGAATCACATGACATCATCTGCCAATCATAGTTCACTCGAAAAAAAACACGAGGATAGGGAGAAGAATTGCAATACCAAAGCGGTATTTGGAAGAATTAGATCGTACTACAATGTTTGTCAATTGTGTCCATTGTGGAGTACATAACGCCAACCGAATGACTTTAAAGAGACACTTGAATGCCGTCCATATTGCCAATGTAAAGTACGTGAGTTGCACGAAGGAAGATTGTGATAGGATTTTTTTAGGAGAGACTATCTCTTGATCCATCTGACCACTACTCATGGGTTTACACATATTGAGGCCAAGGATTTAGCTGGACATACTGACTTTGCGTAAACTGATCGTCAAAATGTGGTCGCAGAAGGGCAGGAGAAGAGACTTCGTATGGATCAAGAGGATGATGATGATGCTCAGGTGAACCAGGAGGCAGGACCTGACGTGGGTCAACGGGGTGTGGCCGAGGGGACTGGCACTCTAGTTGACAATGACATGAATCCAGAACTAGGTGATTATGTTTTGTTCGACAATGGCGAGGTTGTTGTTGAGGCCTATGAACCTGAAGAAATAGTGATATCTGAAGACGCGTCAGAATTTGCCACAAGTGATAATAATGAAACGGTGAATGAGATTTATGTACCCGACGAAGAGACTGAGACTGTCGAGAGTATCGAGGTAATAACACTTTCTCTCATCACGATTAGGTCGATCAAAGATGGGGTAAGAACGGTCAAGAGGGAGCAGTTGTTTAATACAAGCATACACCATGATCCTAGGGATTTCCATTGGAGGGAGTTCGTGCGTTATATGGAAGCAGAACTTATTAACCACGCGGAAATATTGAGGAGAAAGAAGACCAGTGAAAGCGGATCGACAACAGAGGAAGTGGATGAGGAAGGAAACTAGACTAGCGTCTGTTATGTGCTTTTTTAAAATAGAAAAGAAAATACTGGACACAAAAGCCTGTGGTTTAGGTTTGACAAGTTAAACCATAAAAGGCATTATATACATTAAAATTATTTGTCCTAAAACATTGTTTATCTACCACAGCAAAAATGAACTTTGATGTAATTTTGATTATATCATCAAGATTTAGCATAACACCTACAGAAAAAATACATTTGAGGACAACTTTTTAAAGTGCTTTTTCAACAATTTCTGTTTCTGTCGAAAGCCCTTTCACGTAATAATAAACGAGCTAGATCAGGAAGCTATTACAATTTCTGACGTTAACAATTGTTACGATTTTGGTTATTAGAAGATTCTCATCTGTTGTAGGGTACGAGGCGAGATTGTTGGAAGAATTAAGAATGCTTCAAGGTATATTTCATCTAGTCAGTTATTTACGTTCCTGCTCATTGGCATGTTTCTATATTTGTCATAATACAGCTTTGGGTTATTGTGTTTAATTGAAGGCTGTTGAAGTGGGAATGAGTCGGTTATAACTAGTAAAAGTACATTATTTGTAGAAACATTCAATTTTGGCTAATTAGGAAAGAAACTATTTGATATTTAGAAATTTTATAGATATGCTGTATAGGCCGATACTAAGAAGCCAGCTGAAAGTAAATGATAAAGAGATCTAGTTAGAATTTGCTTTAACTGAATTTTCTGTTGGTGTAAGTATGCAATCACGAATTGTGGTCAAGTAACAATGCAACAGTTAATGCAGTCGTTGGTTCTGACAGTTAGCATAAAAGTTTCTATAGGAAGACAACAGAAAGCCAAAAGCATGGTTATAGACTCGGTTTTAGATTATTCTGGCCACTTTCATGTAGTTTATATCCATTTGATAAAAACTTTCATAACAGTTTTCTCAGCAACTCATGATCTTACCACAACTTCATAAACTTGATAAACGAAATCTGTCCATTTGTGACTTTAACATATGTACAATAGAGTCCTACTCATGAAAATATAAAGCCAGTGTTCTGTGCGTTTTCCCTACAATTTTGTCTTATAAATTATACATTACTCTGCTTTAGAGGTAACCCAGGGATCCAGTCTAACTGTGTGTATGCCTTGGCTGGTCTGGCTGTCACCATCGACAGATATGGTACCAGTCTAGAGAAGGAAGCCCTAGAAGTAGCAGAAAGCAGCACAGAATATATGAGTCATTCTCATTGGCTGACAGTTGTCATGGATACCATCATGTGCTTAGCAGATGTCAATCACATGCCAAAGGGAGCTCTGCTGGGCCTTTGTCAGCAGGTATGTTTTTGTATAATCTTATTGCAATCCATTAGGCAACCAGATGTTGTTATAGTTATGACTGACCTATTAGTTGTAAACATGTAATTTCATGTTATTTGCATAGCACTTTATGGATTTGGGATGTTGTTGTTAATACTAGAAGCTTGGATATAATAAATTTCTGGGTATATTCATGGAGGTTTCAATTTTGTTGAAATGACGCATTTTTTTTCTGAAAAGGTGATATTGAAAGCTTACAATATGTCATCAGCTTATATTTTCAGTTAGAACAATTTTTTGTATGAACCAGGATTTATACTGAGAGTATCGATTTTGACATGTTAGATTAACAATAATGCAGTTGGAGAGTTACATACAACTTAATATTGTAATATCATATTGCTTTTTTAGTATCAGAAGTTACAAATTTAAATTTGTCAAAGTGTTATTAATAACATAACATGCTTGACATCAGATTTAATTTTTTATTTTGTATGTTTTTTCAATTACAGTTAGAAGCGAGGTTCTAAAGACATGACTGCACTTTTTAATCTTTTATCAAATTTTCCTTCCCATTAGTCACATTTGAGGCTCCTACAGGGTCTGAAAGGCAATTAAGACTTCTGGCCTTTATTTTGATTATGTGGGATAAAGTGGCCTTCTATGAAATTTGTTTAAACTGACCAGTAACCTTAGTAAAAATATGCAATATTATCAACCTATATGCCCTTTCAAAAATAGCCTTGCAAACTAAGGGGTACCTCTTGGGAGCCCCTTATTTTTTCAAAGTGGTTAATATTCTATTAAATAAGCCTTGTACCTTTTTCCTTTTCTGATTATTCATGTTATGGATGTGCATTTTGTTACCTTGCATTAAGTATTCTATTTGGTTCATTGATCATCTATACAACTGTATTACTTTGATAGCTAAGAATTGGCTGATCATTTGTTATGCCTATTTCATTTGATAGAATTGAAACAGTTCTTGTCCTTGACATGCTTAGAAATTACAGGGTTTCAAGGTTATTGTGTTGATTCTCAAACAGATGAATATTTACATTTTTCATTGTTCATTTTTCAATTCACCATTATTTTTCGGTGGTATTTATTTGGTTAAAGGAGAGTTACTATAACATTTTGTAAAAGTTTCTAGAAAGGACCTATTTATCACAAGAAGCAGTTTTTCTTTTTTGAACAGTCATTTAATAAATAGAAAATTATATTTAGACTCCCGATGTGTCTTCTGCATTCGGAATACCATCATTGATTCCCATTAATTTAAATTCTTGTTTGAAACTTTAACAATGGCCTCATGAGATACACAAATCTATTTAAGATTGCTTTTCAATGCTTTCAACATTTATTGGTCGTTTTTTTCTTTTTACATGTCTTACGTGGGTCTTTAGTCGCATGTCATGTGGGAGAATGCCTATTGTTTAGCAATTAAGACTTGAGATACAAATTATTTATCTTAATCATCATGCAACATATAACTTGGTTGTTCATTACTGAATTTTGAAAGAAGTTTGAATTTATTCACGGAGTAAGAACAGTAAAATCCAGTGGATTATTAGTCTTACCAGTGTATTTAAATCTAATTGGCATGGAGTTATAGGAAAATTGCCAGAAATTATAAAAGTAAATGCATTTCATTTCAAAATGCTAAAATTACATTATGCTTGATTTTGAATAACCTGACCATCTCCTGGAAATATGAACTCTTTGCATTTGGCATTCAGCCTTTTTTTTGTAAAATTAAGGCTTTACGGGTCAAAGGTCAAAATCACATGTTTAAAAAAATCAGTACATATTTAATAGTGAGCGTAGCAGATGCGAACTTTACGGCATTGTGCATGTTTTGAGATGTGCCAGAAATATACCGACGATAAAACCGGAACAGGTTTACTTTTACGGAGTGAAAAAAATAATAGGCACGGAGCAAATAAAACAATCAACCCTCTGGGCTTATAAAAATACATCATACGCGTCAGGCGTAGCAAAATTTATTGTCTGGAACTTTGTTGTCATTTGTATTTCGAACACACGTGAAGGTTAGCACTGCTGGTGGAGTTTAAATTCCCCGAGGTTAGCCCGCTCCGGCACCAACACTTTTGAGTTGGAGAATACATCAAAGCTTTAAATTATCCGTCAAAATTTCGAAATTGTCTAAAACCTAAGATTCTTCCTACCCCAGACATAGGTTGAATATCTTAGTAATTATTTGGCTCCCCAGTTTGGTATTTTTGGTTATACTGTTCTATGCTCTTCATATTCATACAGTGTTTGGCATTTTCAATATTTTTGGTAGAGCGCCTCTGATGAGTCTTTAATAGACGAAACGCGCGTCAGGCGTAGCAAAATTTATTGTCTGGAACTTTGTTGTCATTTGTATTTCGAACACACGTGAAGGTTAGCACTGCTGGTGGAGTTTAAATTCCCCGAGGTTAGCCCGCTCCGGCACCAACACTTTTGAGTTGGAGAATACATCAAAGCTTTAAATTATCCGTCAAAATTTCGAAATTGTCTAAACCCTAAGATTCTTCCTACCCCAGACATAGGTTGAATATCTTAGTAATAATTTGGCTCCCCAGTTTGGTATTTTTGGTTATACTGTTCTATGCTCTTCATATTCATACAGTGTTTGGCATTTTCAATATTTTTGGTAGAGCGCCTCTGATGAGTCTTTAATAGACGAAACGCGCGTCAGGCGTAGCAAAATTTATTGTCTGGAACTTTGTTGTCATTTGTATTTCGAACACACGTGAAGGTTAGCACTGCTGGTGGAGTTTAAATTCCCCGAGGTTAGCCCGCTCCGGCACCAACACTTTTGAGTTGGAGAATACATCAAAGCTTTAAATTATCCGTCAAAATTTCGAAATTGTCTAAACCCTAAGATTCTTCCTACCCCAGACATAGGTTGAATATCTTAGTAATAATTTGGCTCCCCAGTTTGGTATGTTTGGTTATACTGTTCTATGCTCTTCATATTCATACAGTGTTTGGCATTTTCAATATTTTTGGTAGAGCGCCTCTGATGAGTCTTTAATAGACGAAACGCGCGTCAGGCGTAGCAAAATTTATTGTCTGGAACTTTGTTGTCATTTGTATTTCGAACACACGTGAAGGTTAGCACTGCTGGTGGAGTTTAAATTCCCCGAGGTTAGCCCGCTCCGGCACCAACACTTTTGAGTTGGAGAATACATCAAAGCTTTAAATTATCCGTCAAAATTTCGAAATTGTCTAAACCCTAAGATTCTTCCTACCCCAGACATGGGTTGAATATCTTAGTAATAATTTGGCTCCCCAGTTTGGTATTTTTGGTTATACTGTTCTATGCTCTTCATATTCATACAGTGTTTGGCATTTTCAATATTTTTGGTAGAGCGCCTCTGATGAGTCTTTAATAGACGAAACGCGCGTCAGGCGTAGCAAAATTTATTGTCTGGAACTTTGTTGTCATTTGTATTTTGTTATGCAAAAAAAAAATGGAAAATCAAATCAGTGATAAAACCCTCATTCATCCACTTGTTTACTTTCACACACAGATTTTTATTTTAACACCATTCGGTCTTTTCCGCTGAAAAACGATTTTTCCGGAAATTACCGAGCTAGCTTTTGGCAATGTATTGATACTGACCAAGCTTTCTCAAATTCTAAGTAAGATAAAGAAATACATAAATTTACTGAATAAAACATACTCATAATAATAAATAAAAGGTCCTTACCTGAAAATGAAAGAAGAGTCCCATCCTGTGGGGTTTCACTCACTTTCCTCAATCCTGCATGATATTTTTACTTTACCGTTTTTCCGCCAGGTTTCTTAATGTACCTTCTGTTACCAATGTTTATGATAAAACACCGATACTCAGCAAATCTCATAAAACCTGACAGAATCTGAATGTTGTTTTGGTCTGCCAAAGAAGCGGGAAATACTCTGACAAGGAAATGACGTCACGTAATCCATTAAGGGATAATTTGTCCCCGCTAAATGTCGTCCCAGAATGTTACAGGATTTATTATTTGAACAAATAATTGAATTACTAACAAGTAGTTATTGATCCCAGATATTTTAACTTTCTCATGTGCATTTGATTTGGGTTGGGTGGGGTCAGACTATAAATGCTACTACTAAATTCCTTTTTTTAAAAGTTCCCTATTTACGTTACACTTAGTCAGTCGAGCACATGCATTTATTTTTTAAAGGAATATAGATTTTCTATGCTCGCTAAAATGGCAGGGCCTTAATCATATTATCATGATATAGTTTCATGAAACCACAATGTATTGTACAATTTTTAGGAAAATATTTAAGTCTACTGATTTAGAGGTCAACAGATCTAGATTACAAGAATTCCAGGCACATGACCTGGAGCCATGATCTTGCTTGTATAAAGTTTTTGATTACATTTTTTTAAAATTTAGCTTTCTAGAGTAAAATTTTCAAAATAAATTTCCTACTATTGTGTTGATCTGTTGAAAAGCAGATGGTTTACATAATCACCACCTTGATAGAACATCACAGCTTTTATTTCGTCACAGGTTAGTAATCTCCCCCCCCCCCCCGACTTATCCCAATATCGTGATAAACAGTCAGCTAATTATTGTCATACATGTACTAGGATATGACTGTAACTTCAATTTACAATGACAGGATTATAAAGGAAAGGATCAATTATTTTGTTTTAACTTCAGTAATTTCTTATAAGATCACTTATTCTACAGAAATTGTCCTGGGTTGTCCAATAATTTGGTCATTTATGATTAAGTTATGATGAAAACAGGAAAATAAAAGTATCTGAAATTAAAGCCTATTCTCTTCAGAAATTGGTCAGGGTTGCCCTATAACTTGGTCATTTATGATGTGAATTTGATAGATACACGAAAATGGTCACAGAAATTGTCAGTAATTATAAAAAAAAAATTGACAATTATTTAGTAATGTAGATAAAGAAAATGAGGCTATTTTGGATTATGTTTTAGGTAAATAAACATTATTGTAATCAAAAAGAATTTTCATGGAAGTTGGTCAGTTTATCTTATAATGAAGGATTGCATTATCTTATTAAACTAGAAATAATCCTTATTATATAATTGTAATAATACTATTAGCCAATTTATCTTCCACTCAACAAAGTTTAGGAGGGGAAATACTGATTGGTTCAATAGTATGTTTGTATGTTCATTTGTTCACTTGGTTGTGTTGATAACTTGATTGTTTTTTCAAGTTCGGTAATTTTGTTATTACCTTTATTTGTCAGTGTATATATCTTGGACAGTAACCAGCACCTTTACCAAAAATAGGTCACATTGACCTACATTTTCTACATTAATGACTAGGGTCAAAATTTGGTTAAGGTTCATATCTCAGCAACTAAGAGGAATGATATTGGTTCAGTTTGTGCATCCAGGATAGTAACCAACATTTGTACAAAAAGTAGACTACTTTGACCTGAATATTCCGCATTTGTTCTTGTACTTAAATTTTTACACAACAAAATTTATCTAAGAAGTCCAAATCATAAAAAAAATGATTTCAAACTTATTTAGATTCTAATAATCCCATATCATCACACCTCAGGTCGACTTAAGTTGATTTGTATACGACCTCTTCAAATTGCGGGCATTAAATCTGTATGATGCTTGCTGTCTTAATCATTGTTGTTTGTAAACTTTCATGTTTCAAACAATAATTTTAGTTCTAGTTATCTTTATTCTTTAAAATTAAATGGGATTGACATTTTGGGTTTCCCCTTTTGGTGAAAAAGAGGCCTAAAATAAAGGTTTCAAATGCAAACTTTTGATTTCTGGTCCTATCTTGAAGTTTTAAAATGTTTGGTCATATATAATCAGTTTTTATCAAGAAGTGGATATGATATTTGGGATTAGATTTTGTGACCTGTTTCCCTTTCCTATTATGAAAGTAAGAACAAATAGGAGCCAGAAGGAAAACTTTATTGTTTTTTTCTCCAGATAACCCCTTTTTAGTTTTTAAATTAAGGACTAAAATGGACGTAAAATGCAATTTTTTAGGCAAGCGCCAGCGAAGCCTTATGGAGTCTATAGAGTAGTGATGATTTTCGCGTTTTTTTCTGTCTAGACGGAGTGATTTTCCTGCATCCAGACTGGAATAAAATGCTTTATTTTCTATATTACTTTTCAATATTTATTAACATAATATACACTTCTATAAATCTCAATTTTTATTGGCATTAAAATGACCGGCATAAGTTTTATTTATTTCATTTGCATCTTTCATGACGAACTTTTTAGTTAAAGGCGATAGAATATACATTATGTATTCATCTATTACTTGATTGGTTCGTATAAATATTTCTCTCATTTGATTGGTCAATGCATGGATTCAGATTCTAGCTTCACCATTCATAAAATCAGTACAAAATACACATCATTGGGACGAGTGCATTTTAATCGAAGGGGTGTTTCAATCGATACCGTTTTTACACGATATCTGTCTTGTGTGTGCAATTGTGTTCATTAACTTTAAATTTGAGGGCATCTGCATGACGATCCTTTCTTCGCTCACCAAAATTTATAATTCGCAAACATTTTGAACAATATACTTTAACAGAGAATAAATCTATTATAGTTCATATATATTTCGCTTGCCTTTAACGCTTTAGTGCTTTGATTTTAAACTGATACTGAAAAAAAATCTAAATTTATCTAAAAATGTGGTCGAAAATCATAAAAGAATGCATGCGTCAAATAACTTGTCATTCAACCATAGGATACTGACTTTCCAGATGAGGTCTCAAACGTACTGTGTTCAACATGTTGCAATTATATAATGCTGGGCTTACTTAGCTTTTATTAACAAATGGTAAATGATATCTTGATGAGTTTTGTGCACTTATCAGATATAAGACAAGACATTTAAGCCAAGACTATGTACTTCCAAGTAATATATAGATGAAGTGGCCATCAGTGTTAACGGAACACATTCGGTTTGTTTGATCCCACATTGAACAACATATGATAATAATAACTAGATGTGATTGTGTTGGGATGCCAACACAGAAGTCACCTCCCGTTTGAACTGCATGTATTTCGAAGCGACATATTGAACTGCATCACCATATAAAATTGTGTTGAAATCTGTCAAATAGTTTCCGAGATCCCCTTTTTTTCAATTTTCGATGGCGGCCATTTTGATTTTTTCGAATTGGCCATTCAACTTCCCTTACTCCCATCTACCTAAATACCAAATTTGGTTGAAATCCGTCAAGTAGTTTTAGAAATTTTCCATTTTACAATTTTCGATTGCGGCAATTTTGAAAATGGCGGCCATCTTGATTTTTTTTCGAATTAGCCATTCAACTTCCCTTACTCCCATCTACCTAAATCTAAATTTGGTTGCAATCCGTCAAGTAGTTTAAGAAATATCCCATTCTACAATTTTCGATGGCGGCCATTTTGAAAATGGCCGACGCACAAAATTTTCTCTTGGTAAAAAAACCATCTACATATAGTGGTCTATTATTATTCAAAATTTCATGCAAAGCCATCGAGGTTTAGGTAGATAAATTTAGCGGACAAAATTTTGGTCAATTTTTGACGGCGGCCATTTTGAAAATGGCGGCCATCTTGAATTTTTCGTATCCACCATTCAACTTCCCTTACTCCCTTCTACCTACATACCAAATTTCATCGAAATCCATCCAGTAGTTTCAGAGATATTTTTTCGGTACCTAATTTGAGGGCGGCCATTTTGAAAAATTTAAATCCATGAGGCCGACCTACATAGGCGACCCTATATATATTCCAAGTTTCATGAGAATCGTTTCAGACACTTTTCCGTAATCTTGCGGACAAAGCTGTGTCAGAGAAAAAAAATAATAAGAAACGGCGCAAAAACAATAAGTCTCCGACACTTCTTGGTCGGTGACTTAATAATTATGATTTAATGACCTTTATTACAGAGATAAGCTGATGCCAAGCTTAGCTCAATACTTGGCTTGTTTACAATCAATGAGTCAATAATTTTTTTACAGAGATCAGCTGATGATAAGCTTCCTGCAAGTATCTTGGCCCAGGCCTCAGCAAGTGTAGCTCTAAGTCAGATTGTACCGATTCTTATCTCGACTGACTCTGCTAGAATTCTTCCAATCTTACGCCTATTATTGTCAAGACTTCCAGGAACAGAAGAGGAATCCCCTGTTTTACAATTCCATGCTGGTCTGGGACTCGGCATGTTCATGGCTCGTATATTTGAGGAGCATTTTTCTGATATTTGTGGAGCTCAGGTATATATGAAAAAATGAACTTACTACATTTACATGTATATGACAGGTTTTGTATCTGCAGTCACTAAAATCATAGAAAATATCCTTCATGCAAAAGATTTATTCTTGGAGTATAGAACAGTCACTGTGAATTATCCCCTGCAAGAAAGATAAAATCTCACCTCTAAAAAATTGTCTTGTTAACAGTACAATAAACATGAATTTAACAAAGACCTTTTTGTTCTCTCACGTGTGTTATCGTAAATATCTCTGAGGTTGTTATGCTGCACAGATGATTTGTATTCCCTTTGTCGGAAGAGAGATTTTTGAACTCACGACATCATATTTTAGGCGGTTTTATGAGATTACATTAATATTATTCCTTAGGTTATGTTGATATTGTTATAGAGTGGAAATCTGTATATCATGTTTGTTGTACCTGGTGACCATTACAAAAGTAAAAAAAATTAAGATGGGTGGAAAATGAATAAAGGTGGATTTATGAACTAAATGTTAGTCTTTAGGTTAATTTGAGATTGCTGTAGACTACGATTGGTAATAAATCATCAGCATTATTGAGGAAATAGCATTGTCTGCTAGGACAGCAAGAGTAGAAATCTTTATATCATATGTTTGTTAGCTGATAACCATTACAAAAGTTAAAAAAATGTAGATGGGTGCAAAATTTATAATGGAAAAATTAAGGAAATAAATATTCAAATTAATTGTAGTGTTAAAACGAGTGAAAATATTTAATTAAGTATAAAGGAATGATGGTGCTAAAAAAAGAATTATAACTAAGGCCGCGTTCACACTGAGCAAAACTCATAGTAGTTTAAATGTCGCCCGCACTTACATTAAACAGCATTGCGTTCACACTGTAAAATTTCGATGTTTACATGTAGTTTAAATGTTGTGTTCATTACATGCATTCGATACTTAATGTAGTCCTTGTGTGGGTTTAATGTACAATAGATTTCATATATTTCTTTTGAATAAACGGCATGCATATGCATTACTTTCATTGGAAAGCTTTATATGTAGTACATTATATTGTATATTTCAACATTTTCTCGGGTGAATGAAAAAAACAGGGATACATGTCACTTCTAAATATATATTTATTGTATATGTATACGGCAAAGTGGAATAGAATTTCATGAAAGGTGTTGCCCATTCGGATCTCTTTTTTTGGGGGGCAAAGCGGTCGAATATGAAACATGAAAAGGTGATAAAATGAACATGAAATGATGATGAAGTGGAGGAAATGAGGGACACAAGTCCTATCGGGGATAAGAGTTTAGACTGTCACTTGGAAAAGGAGGGATGGAGAGCTTTTTACACAGGAATCCTATGGGCTCTTCTCTACACAAGACATGCAGCAGGATTCTTTAACGTATGAAGAACATGTTTTTGCCTAACACGTTTCACCACTATGGTTTGCGGTCAAGTTTTCCGCATTTTACCTTTGTAGCTTGACGACGCGACATTATGACGGATTGCCCCATTCGACCACCGGGTTCACATTCCAGTCGTTTTGTGGACAAAGCGGCAGACTCGATATCACGTTTCTGAGCGCTGTTTGGTGGATTTTTACCGACAACATGGCGCTGCTGCTGGCCCGCGCCGGTATTTATGTATTGCAATGTTTTTTATAGCAATATATTTCAAAATAATACAAACGGACGAACGGACTAAAGCACCAGAAAATGTGTACACCTTCATAATTATTCTATAAAAATAAAAATCATAAAAAGACAGTAAATATGATCCATACTTATTCTATATTTAAATGTCTATTCATCATGATTATTTATCCGTTCATGTTTTGTGCATTTAAATTACAGTGTACATGTACATTTGCATTAAATAATGTGAACAATTCATATGTCAAGTCATTTAATTAAGGTTTATCAATGAGAACAAATTTAGTGTGAAACTAGTTTTTAAAACATTAAACTACTTCTACACATGTTTACTCAAAACAACTTCAGTGTGAACGCGGCCTTAGTAGTGGCAGAAATGTAATGTAAAATTTTGTATTAATTTTATCAATTGTGTGCTGAAAATCGTTGAAAAGTTGCTATTTTATCATCTGCTAACAAGTGTTTGTACTTAGAATGTATTTCTAAAAAGACAATAATTAATGCTTTTTTAAATTCTATTCATAAGAATTTCAAGTTTTCCATTGATACTACAGATTAAACTGTGACCTTCCTTTACCAAGGAACTCAAGAAAGTGTTAATAGATCTCAAAACTTTATTAAAAATCACATTAGAAAAATTAAACCATTCAAGAATATGTTCCTCTATTTGCATTTAGATTGAAAGTTCTCCATCTTTTTGTCTTGACTTTTGTGGAAAATTAATTACATAGTTCTAAAAATTATTAAAGTTATTAAATGTCATAAAATCACCTATAAATTGAAATAAAAAAGTTGCTGCAGAATTCTTTTAGATTAAACATTATTAAATATGTTACAGCTAAAATTGCGCCTAAGTATAAATAATTTCAAAGCTTTGTTTTTTAAGGTTCTTATCCTCAACCTAAGAAAATAAATTGTGATATAGTGTTTGGGACCATTGGTCCTTTCATCCTTTTGTTCCTTCTTAACTATTATTATTCATGCTTGGAAGTTTTCTCTTTTACACATTTCAGTTGGAAGTTTTACCAAATTATTTTGCAGGGGATGGTAGAAATATGGAAGTGTTTGGACAAGTTTGAAGAATGTGTCTTTTCTGAAATAGACAATAGGTTAGCAGTTGATGAGATTGTATGAAATTCCTTTCCTATTTTCTTATTACTGTATACTGTGGATTCATTTATATATATATTTTTTTGGTTTAGCCATAAGAAAATCCTTGGGTTAATGATTTTTTGGGCTGCACATGTTGCGATAAGGAACTGATAATACTTCAAATTTGACTGCCTCCCGAGAAACATAATCAGTTGGTACTATACAAACAATTAGAAAAACTTTAAAAATAAATCACAGGAACGTTTGGCATTCCACAGAAGATTCTTTAAATGTTACCAAAAAGGGCAATAGTTTTTGTCTCGCCTGCGACGAATAGTCGCGGAAGGCGAGACATAGGTATTACTTTCCGGCGGCGGCGGCGGCGATGGCGGCGGCGGCGGCGTCGTAAACTTTTTTGTAAGACTTTTGTGGACGATGAATTGCTTGAAAAGTATAATAGCTAGGCATCTGATATTTGGTATACAGACAGTTCAGGTTATGGTCTACGCAACTGTCACCATGCCGTTTGACCCTGACCCCATTTTCATGCTCCAGTGACTCTGTGAACTTAGGTCTTTTTTCAGGCCGTAAACTTTTTTGTAAGACTTTTGTGGACGATGAATTGCTTGAAAAGTATAATAGCTAGGCATCTGATATTTCGTATACAGACAGTTCAGGTTATGGTCTACGCAACTGTCCCCATGCCGTTTGACCCTGACCCCATTTTCACGCTCCAGTGACTCTGTGAACTTAGGTCTTTTTTCAGGCCGTAAACTTTTTTGTAAGACTTTTGTGGACGATGAATTGCTTGAAAAGTATAATAGCTAGGCATCTGATATTTAGTATACAAACAGTTCAGGTTATGGTTTATGCAACTGTCACCATGCCGTGTGACCCTGACCCCATTTTCACGCTCCAGTGACTCTGTGAACTTAGGTCTTTTTTCAGGCCGTAAACTTTTTTGTAAGACTTTTGTGGACGATGAATTGCTTGAAAAGTATAATAGCTAGGCATCTGATATTTAGTATACAAACAGTTCAGGTTATGGTTTATGCAACTGTTACCATGCCGTGTGACCCTGACCCCATTTTCACGCTCCAGTGACTCTGTGAACTTAGGTCTTTTTTCAGGCCGTAAACTTTTTTGTAAGACTTTTGTGGACGATGAATTGCTTGAAAAGTATAATAGCTAGGCATCTGATATTTAGTATACAAACAGTTCAGGTTATGGTTTATGCAACTGTCACCATGCCGTGTGACCCTGACCCCATTTTCACGCTCCAGTGACTCTGTGAACTTAGGTCTTTTTCAGGACGAAAAAAAATTTTGTAAGACTTTTATGGAAGATAAATTGCTGGAAAGTTATAATAGCTAGGCATCTGATATTGGGTAAACAGACAGTTGTGGTTATGGACAATGCAACTGTCACCATGCCATGTGACCATGACCCCATTTTTACGCTCCAGTGACTCTGTGAACTTAGGTCTTTTTTCAGACAGAAAACTTTTTGTAATACTTGTGTGGACAATGGATTGCTTGAATAGTATAATAACTAGGCATCTGTTATTAGGTATACTGACACTTTTTGTGTTTATATCAAGAAATGAAAGCTTAGGTTGATTTTAGCGATGGTGCCGGCAGGCGAGACATACTTTTAGTGGCCACACTTGTATTTATTCCCACTAAAGTCAGTTTCTGCAATGTGTTATACATAGATATGATGGAAAAAGTGTACATGGCACAGTATTTATTTAGATCTACCATAGAAAGAAATATTTTGAAATATTGATATTTAGAAAATTGTAAATTGGGTATTTATGAAACACAGCAAGCATCATATTCTTTTTAGACAAGGCTGTTTGTTGGGTCTGGCTATGACTATAAGTGCTATGTGTGAGGAAGGAAAGACGGAAGTTAGAGCACATGTCTCCTCGGTGTTTGAGAGGCTTAGTCGATTGGTGGAGTCGGACCAAGAGAAAGATATAGCTTATCAGGTTTGCTATCGGTTAATAAAGTTAAAAACAGAAACATCTTATTGATTTGAGTAAAATTTTAATGTGGTAAATTCTAGCAATGCTATTTCAGGTTATATAAAGATTACATCTGTGGGATATTCAGATGAAATGAGTTCTATAGGAAAAATTCTAAAGACTATTTCATTGATGTGGGATAATTCTTTTATGGAAAATAACAAATGTTTTTAAAGGTGTATTTTACACCACGTACATGAATCAGAGAAAATTTTAAAATTCACAAAGAAAAAACAGCCAGCAGCTTTATTGTGAAGATTGGTTGTTGCTTGCCATCTTGTAAATGGCCTTAGCTCAAAATGTTTATGATTAAAAACTGTTCCTTGTAAGATCACCACAGAAGGATTTTGTTTCAAAGAAAATGTAGGTTCCTAAAATCATAATATTAAGAAGGTGAACAAGTCTTTATTACAAGCAGCTGGCTGTTTTCAGGTGCAGTGAGTCAAGCAAGTATTATTAAAAGGCACAGACATCTTGATTGCAACCCATTGTTTCAAAAGTGAAAGAAATAGATGTCAATAACCAATAATAAATGAATTTGATTTTATTATTGGTGTACCTGAATCTACTGAAAAGTTGACAACTTTGGGGATTATTAATATCAGTGTCACTAAATGCTATTCATGTATTCATGTACATATGTATTCATGCAAAATAAAACTCTTATGACAAAAGCAACAACAAAAAATTATGATTTGTTTTGATAATGTTATTTAAGAACCCGAATCCTCTTATTTTCCCTTCTATAGACAATGAAAATTTTAGCACATGTTACAATGATTTGAACCCTTTAAGGTTTCTTTTTTTTAATATGCCTCTTTGATCAATGTATTTCAATATGAAAACAGAAGTTTATAAGGACCTCAAAATCTGTATAATGAAAAAAAAAGATAGGCAATGGCTTTACGAATGTTGAGTGACCTACATTCTCCCTTATTTACTGTGCCGAAGCCTGTGATAGGAAGTTAATCAAAGTGACTGTTGCTATAGAAAAATTCTAATTGAAAATATCTAGGGTTTCTTAATACAGGGGACCTATCAGTTGTTGTTTAAGATGTACCATGTAAGTGGCAAGTTTTTAATTTTCACTTTACACAGGACAGGAAATATTAAGCTATTATGTTTGGAGTAGCAATTTGTTTACAAAACTGCAAAAAATACATTAGACGAAAAATGAAAGCATACATTTTAAACAAAAAGGGGATATTTTCCACCCTGAAAATTACTTACATATACAAGATACATTATTCTACTGATGACCAATTGCAAAAAAATCACAAAACATTTTTTACAAAGCAGGGACAAATGATATTTAAATTAGTGTTGCATGACTTAAATCTTTCAAGTGTTATAAGGATATTGTCGATTTCTTGATTTTCAGGCAGCCTCTGTATGTTTGGCTTGTGTTACTGGAGCAGGGTTCAGTAGTAATATTATCTCTCCAGAACAAGTCAAAAAGGTCACTGAGGACATGGTCAAGGTCAACATGGAACACCCCAAGGTGAGTTAATCCCTGTTTTGGTAAGAAAGATGCCTATTGACTTTTCGCCCTGTCCTCAATAGGTTAAGTTATAGTTTTACTCTTTAAACATTCAACTAAGATGTCAGGGGAGGCATTGAATCATGCCCTTGTTTTCCATAGTAACAACCTGTTTCCAGAATAGGACAGGTCTAAAAGGTCACAGGCAACTTTGAAAAGGTCAACATAGATCATTCGAAATCATTTTTTTTATAGTACCTTAACTTGAAAAAAAACGGTTCAAAAAGGTTGGAGAGAGCATTTTTAAGGTTATTAAAGGTCATCCCCTTTTATCTGGAGATCAAATCTTTTCTTAGATTTATCAGTGTTTCAATGTTATTTTCTCTCTATTGCAGATAACAGGAGTGGGCTTAGCCTTGGGTATGATGTGTTATAGCATAGGAAAAGCTGGGCATCCAACTATTGGAGAAGTCAAAATGAAGCTGTTTACAAGATGGATGACAACACTTAAAAATAAAGTAAATAGGGAAATATACAAATCTAAGTTTGATGACTGGCTTAATGTTCTATATTAAACATATATAAAACATTTATCATCAGTTTTCACATATTGATCATGGCGACTTAAAGACTCATATGGATATGATATTTATTACTTATTCCAAATTGCTTTTTTTCTATAAAAAAACCCATTTTTTAAGCTGTCTAAAAAGGTGTCTGGTTGTTTCTGGTAGTATAGAAAGTTCATCATGATTTTTTTTTAACCCATTACATCATGTTTTTAACATTTTTTTAATTTAAATGTACCTACCGAAGAATCTATTTACAGCTGAATGAATTCATCTCCTGGTAGACGTTTTTTTGTTTACAAAGATAGTTTGCGCTCTTTTCCAGGACCAGGATGCTATGGTTACCATTGCCTGTCTGAATGGCCTTATTGCACTGGTAGGGTCAGAGAGAACTTTGATTCCAGTAAGTTCAGATAGTCTGTTGCATATGTAAAACTATTAACCTTCATGTCTTGGTGTTTTTATTGTTTCCAAATCTTTGGTTATATTGTGGTACAATTGGATTTTGTAAAAGGAGCATAAAAAGCATACGAAGCACTTCTGATGATATACTTTCTCAATCACAAGTGACAATTTTAAAGAAATCATGTTCAGAAAATCTTTATTTTTATCTGTTGTTCAACCTTAATAAAGTTGTAATTTCAAAAAAGATCAAATGTATAAGTCCTTTTATGCTGTAATGAAGATGGGAGCATAAAGATTTGTTATTTACAGTACTCGTATGGTAAAAGCTTATATTTCTTTCCATTCACCATTGTACCATCTACCGCCCTCATACACCACATTCTATCCCCATCCCCATACACCATTAACCATCCCCATCCTCATACACTATTTACCCTCCCCATCCCCATACACAATTTACCATCCCCGTCCCCATCCCCATACACTATTTACCATCCCCATCCCCATACACTATTCACCATCCCCATCCTCAAACACTACTTACCATCCCCATACACTATTTACCATCCCCATCCCCATACACTATTTACCATCCCCGTCCCCATCTCCATACACTATTTACCATCCCCGTCCCCATCCCCATACACTATTTACCATCCCCGTCCCCATCCCCATACACTATTTACCATCTCCATCCCCATTTACCATTCCATTCCCCATACATCATGTAGTATCCCCATTACTACAATGCAATTGTTTATGATAAATTATCTTATTTATTTTACTTAATCATATATGTATTTATACAACAATTTATAAAGAAATATTATAGTATAAATGTTTATTTTTATTTAACTGTATTTATTATTTAATTTAAAGAGTTGTATTTCATTTATTCTAGAACTATTAGTCGTACATTAATATAATGGTAGCAATTTTCAATGAGATCTTGAGCCGAAATTTTAAACAAAATACATGTACGTCATTTAATTTGATTCTGAACTTTCTGGTAACTTTTACTTATTAACTTAATTATATATTTATTTATAAATCAATTTATAAATAAATATTCAAGTATAAATGTTTATTCTTATTTATTTATTTAATATTCAATTTAAAGAGTTGTATTTCATGTATTCTAGATCTATTAAGAATACATAAACATAATGGTAGCAATTTTCAATGAGATGTTGAGCCGTAATTTAAAACAACATACTTGTACGTCATTTAATTTGATCCTGAACTTTCCGGTAACTTGTGCACATTCAATTTATATTTTTATTATCCAGTGAATTCCTTCAATTATTAAGAAAAATCAAATGAAAATGTATTATTAGCACTACAACGAACATATTTTTTATCAGATAAAAAGCTGTTTTTATTAATTATTTCGAAAATTTACATTATTTATATTTTCATATAAATACATAAAGCTATTGTCTTATGGACTGAATTACAAGATCAATTAAAATAATGTTTTATTTAAAATATTGAAAATTTGAATAAAAATTTATATTTTCATTAACAATTTTAATTTACTATTTAAAAATATGGACTTATCAAATTCAAAATTCCATTTACCATCCCCTTTCCCCATTTACCATTCAATGGACCAATCAAATTCGAGATACCGTTTACCATTTCGATTTCCCATTTAGCGTTCATATTTTACTACCCCATCCCAATACATGATACCATATATACTATTCACCATCACCATCCCCATTCCCCATCCCCCATATACCATAGATTGGGAAGCTTTTACTATACGTGGACTGTATCTACAGAATCTGTGTGTCTTGGTTTAATTTTAATGTCAGCTGCCTTGGAAATGTTGAACTTATGTATAACTCATGATCTATGTTTAAATTCAGAATAACATCTCTCTGATAACATTAATTGGGGTTATGTTAATGACCTTATTATTAACATTTAATCTAATTTTAGGTTCAGAGTAACACATCTCTGATTGGAGGAGATGTCAATGTTGACCTTGTTATACACCATGTGACAGAGACCATTTTAAAGGGAGACAATTTAGGTATTCAGAGTAACTGTTCCTGGATGTTAGGTCACTTGTACTTATCTGCATGTGCAGTAGCAGAAACAAGAGCCAGTGGTAAGAATAAACAAGATTTACAGATTTATTTGATTTTATTTTCCACAAACCCACAAATATAGGTTCTTTTGAATAAGGTGGGTGTGATTTTACTCTCATTTTTAACAGGTTTGAAACAATACATTTTTAAGCCAAAAGTAAATAAATAAATTCTATATTGAAAGAGTGTTACACAGTGAATTAACTAAAATAATGTCCCTGAGTCCCTTATTAAAACAAAGCATGAGATGTAAAGGGAGCATTTTGATTAGCTATCTATACCAGTTGATATGTTTACTGAATATTTTTTGAGTTTACTGTTTGGTTGATTTGATACAGTTTTAACAAATGTTGGCAATATAAATAGTGGAAATATTTTTGTTGGATATAAAGCTTTTTGAATATATAATTTCCCAGAAATCCTCATAAGTTATTGTTCACTCAACTTATGAAGAACTACTCAGAACTTGTTATGTATTACATCCAGAAACTGTAGTTATGCATATTGCCATGACATTTTTAAAGTTTCACGATAGTTCATGGGGAACATGATGGAGACATTGTTTTTGCAGGCAAATTCAAACCTGAATTAAATGTTGATATATATAACAGGTTATTAAACTTGCAACATTTGTTAATGTTTTTAGTTATTAAATTAAATG
Source organism: Arcuatula senhousia (assembly GCA_963971305.1). NCBI lineage: Eukaryota > Metazoa > Mollusca > Bivalvia > Mytilida > Mytilidae > Arcuatula > Arcuatula senhousia. The sequence continues at coordinate 1,867,838 of OZ020305.1, forward strand.
TTGTCACATGTATGCCCTCTTGTTCCCTTCATGTGTGTCGTAACCATGTTTAATGAAGGTTGTTCTACTTTTCCTTAACTTAATCAAGTTCCTTTCCTTATATTTTATTGACTGTGCAAATTCAAATGGTTTGTTTTCTTGCTGATTTGTTTGCCATTTGGTAATTTGGACCTCTTCTGAACAAGGTTTATTTTATTATTAATGGAAGTAACTGATTAACGTTCAATAACTGTAACTTAACTGTCATTTTCTAAATTGTCCTTTGTATATATTGTTTTCAAGAAAAATGTCAGAAAATGTTATTATTGCATTTGACAAGAGTGTTTTGATATAAATTCCAATATTTTTTGCTAAAACATTTTACCATTTCCTTTAATACATTTATTCTTAAAATTTAATTTGTTACAAAAGCTTTTGAGTTTATTATTGTTAACAAAAGGACAAATTGTAAGCATTACAATACCTGATTTCAATTTCAACGTCTGTTGCATTTGGATGGGTTCAGTTGACACCCACGATAATTCATACAATTACAAATGCTTTTACATTTTATTTTTAAGTCACTAAAAGTGGAAAGGGATACACATTTGTATTTTTTTACTCTCTTAAGTAAAATTTGAAAATACATGTATAATTCTATGAAATATTTTACAGAATTCTTTCCTGTTTATTTATTTTTAAAACGGCTCATATACATGTTAAGATACATGAACTATTATGTATACTTTATATTAACAGTGATAATTTCTTAATTAATTGTTATGCAAGACAATTAAAGTGGCAGCACAAAACCCTCTACTTTGGCATGATAAATGACTTTTACCAGATTTGTGCTAATGACTATAATAATAGCATTTAAGTTGAACTTATCAGCAGAAATAATACTTGATAGACTAAAAGTGCATTTAAATTTTGTATTATTTTCAATATAATACAAAAATTGGCACTGCTTTATTCAGATAAAGAAAAAACACGTTACAAACACACATTAAAAAACTAATTTGACAAATTCTATTTGTAAACAGAATTAAAGAATCAATAGCTTGCCAGTTATTGTTCTCTAAATTCCTCATTGCTGATTGGTTGTTTGTCTGGCTTCTAGTTTTACAAGTTACCTTTTTGCCCTGTTAAGTTATGCAAATGATAAGATGAGGCTTCCATTTTTTTGCTGTGCACTTAAATAATTAGGGAATCTCTTTGGCTTAATGGAAACATAATTTTTGTAAGAGTAAATGACATTATTATTATGGTTTCACTATTATTTGTTGGGCATCAATTTTCATTGTTTTTGTAGATGGCCTTGTTCCACGAAATTTGATACCCCACGAAAAGGAAATATAACATTGAGCTTTATACTGCAGACTTCAGAGCCATGAATTTTAGAATACTGGAACCTATTAATTTCTATCAAACCACAAAAATTGGTACAAACCAAAATAAATGAATTGACAGTAGCTTTGTGTATAACTCGTGAATAAATCATACAGGGCCCACATATTCACTGACAATATTGGACATGTTTTATTTGATAAGTATTCATTTATCAAATACATGTAAGAGTCTTTAATAACGATCTGATGCAAATTTGATTTAGATGGTCTGACTTTTATACAGTTAGAAATAGTTTTGTGCACTTGGAACTACTTCTACATGTATGATTCCATAAATATTGTTGTTTCCTATTGTTTGTTCGTGTAACAATCACAGTGGTAACACTGTACTAAAAAGAGGGCATTAAGCGATATCTCTATAGCATAGAGAGATAGCTTAATATCATAAATAGTCATGATTTTCCAGACAAACCTTTGACCATTTACTCTCCTTTATTAAGTTGTCAACACACCAACCATGATGTCAAAGTTCCTTCTAGCAATACAATTTAATACTGATTTGCACAAATGGATTGGAATTCTGAAGCTGTCTTTTTATATAGATCTGTCTGGAAGTGCAAATTGTCCACAGTTATTATCTTTAAGCTTATCCGTAGTTAGCCTTATACTGACAATAGTTGACAGTGTTTTAGAAGTTTTGTGTACTCTAATGATTTCATTATAAAAGATGTTATTGTAAAAGAATCCCATTTATGGCTTAATCAACTTAACCATTATATTCAATTTTGTGGTCATATCATTTTCAAAGGAGGTTCTTACTTTTATTTTAAGACATTGTATATTGATCTTATGTTTTGTTTCTGTTTGTCTTTGTATATTAGAATGGATTTCCACAAATACTGTGAGTCAGATATATTCTTAGTACACCAGGAAGGGCTGTAAACAAGCATAGTAATTAAAAAGGAAAATATCCCCAATTATGCGCTATCCTGCAGATAGTGTCTTTCAGATAGATATATTTTTTTCAGAAAAGAAAGAGGCATTTGCAACGTTAAAAAAAGATCAAGGTTCCTATTCTTAAGACATTTAAAGGTCCAGCTAACCCTATTGTACTTTTTAAACACAGGACTAATTAGCTCTATTGTTTTTCATTTCAGTTCCCCCAAGCTACTCCTATTTACCAGAGCACAGTTTCATCCGAGGGTTAACTGATTTTCTCATAGAGGCTGCTAAACAAGGTAATTATGAAATATGAGCCGTTGTGACAATAATTGGTTAAACCACCCTCTCTTGACGCTAAAGTACAGAAAATATTGTAAAGAGTAATGCTCTCTACTTGCTAATTAGGCTATGTTTTTAAGGCATAAAATTGGTTTGAAGAAAACTTTTTCATGCAGTTAAAAATTAAAGAACTGCATGAAATAAAACAATATTTTGGATCCCAAGGGCACATTTTTTTCCTATGGTACATTGTGTTTCTTAAATACTTTGTTTTCTTAACTCTATTTAAGTTTCCTGTAGATGGTGTAAATAAATCACAAGAAATGAATTAAGGCATATCAATGGACAAAAGTAGAGGTTATTTTATATTGTGTTATGGTTTGACCTAAGGGTGGATATTTTTGTTTTAGTTTGCTTTCATCTATTTTTTGAAAGTAAACATCTTCATAGATGTAAAGACAGCTATTTATATTGAAACTAATATCAATTCATTGTTTATTTTAGTACGTTATAATTTGAAGGATTGAGTTGAAATTGATATTTTAAGATGTTTTTTGAACTGTTATTGATTTGAATAACACTTCTAGAAAAGAAAAGTTGCATATTTATATAGTTGAGGACTGTTCTTATTGTGACAAAATTGTATGATTCTTCTACTTTATTTATATACGCCAATTCTTTAAGATTTTTATAGTTATTTCACAATCTTCCATCATGGAAAGGCTATAAGCCTGGACACTTATCCTGTGAATACTTGCTTACACCTCTGATTTTAATACAAATGACTGTTTTTTAAATTAAGACCCTTAGTCAGTCCCCAATGGTCTTGTTTGTTTTTCTTTTGGTGCCTGTGCCAATTCAGTTTAGTTTAAACAGTTTAAACATATTTTATCATTTTTCCAAAGTGTTTTGTCTTTTCTTTGATATGTTTGGGATTGATCCTCAAGGTTCAGTAGTTTTGGTTATAACCTTATAAAATACAATTGACTGTTTTTTAACTTAAGGTCCTGAGTCAGTCTCCAGTCCTCTGGTCGAGATAACCTTGACCTCTTTGCAAGAAGAGGTCACTAGAGTGCTACCACCTATCAACTGGGCTGGTCTTCTAACACCACTAATTAGAATGAATTTTGGTAAGATTTATCATGTAGATATAAATGGCTAACTTTAGTAAGTCTTTAACTTGTTGTGATATCCGCTCCACATTGTAGACCTATCTGTGACTTTGGGATGAAGAACTGATCTATGGGTTTATTAAAGAGATGTTTATTTCAGTACTTATTATATGATTTTGTTTTATTTATGTCAACTCAATTTCACATTTTTCTTCCGGCAATGTTTATAACAGTAAGGCAGTTAACAGCCTCAGCATTATTAAGGAACAATAATAAAACCCTGTTCTTTTCCCAGTTTTTATTTTTAAGATTATAAAATAATTTTGTTTCATGATTATTTACTACATGCTTTTTCGTAGGGGCCAGAGGATCAAATTCACGCACTCGCTTTTGTATTTTAGGTAAAGAAGTACAAAAATCATGTCTAAAGTTGGCAGTCAGCCAGAGTTCCTCTTCTCCGACAGCTGTAATGTTTCTGTCTTCCTGGATTACAGCACCTCTCTATAACACCTTGCATGTAAGTATGTTTCCCCTTCCCTTCCCTCCCCAATGGCAATAATGTTTTATCTTTCCTTCCCCAAACAGCAGTTATGTTTTTATCTTCCCTCCCCCAAACGGCAGTTATGTTTTAATCATCCCTTCCCCAAATGGCAGTCATGTTTTAATCTTCCCTCCCCAATGGCAGTTATGTTTTTATCTTCCCTTCCCCAAACGGCAGTTATGTTTTTATCTTCCCCTCCCCAAACGGCAGTTATGTTTTTATCTTCCCTCCCTCCAATGGCAGTTATGTTTTTATCTTCCCTCCCCCCAAACAGCAGTTATGTTTTATCTTCCCTCCCCCAATGGCAGTTATGTTTTTATCTTCCCTCCCCCAATGGCAGCTATGTTTTTATCTTTCCTTCCCCAAACGGCAGTTATGTTTTATTTTCCCTTCTCCTAATGACAGTTATGTTTTTATCTTCCCCTCCCCAAACGGCGGTTATTTTTTTATCTCCCCCCCCCAATGGCAGTTATGTTTTTATCTTCCCTTCCCCAATGGCAGCTATGTTTTAATCTTCCCTTCCCCAATGGCAGCTATGTTTTAATCTTCCCTCCCCAATGGCGGTTATTTTTTTATCTTCCCTTCCCCAATGGCAGCTATGTTTTTATCTTCCCTCCCCGAACGGCAGTTATGTTTTTATCTTCCCTTCCCCAATGGCAGTTATGTTTTTATCTTCCCCTCCCCAATGGCAGTTATGTTTTTATCTTCCCTCCCCAAATGGCAGTTATGTTTTTATCTTCCCTCCCCCAATGGCAGCTATGTTTTTATCTTCCCTCCCCGAACGGCAGTTATGTTTTTATCTTCCCTCCCCCAATGGCAGTTATGTTTTTATCTTCCCCTCCCCAATGGCAGTTATGTTTTTATCTTCCCTCCCCCAACGGCAGATATGTTTTAATCTTCCCTCCCCCAATGGCAGCTATGTTTTAATCTTCCCTCCCCAATGGCGGTTATTTTTTTATCTTCCCTTCCCCAAACGACAGTTATGTTTTTATCTTCCCTCCCTCCAATGGCAGTTATGCTCCCAATGGCAGTTATGTTTTTATCTTCCCTTCCCCAAACGACAGTTATGTTTTTATCTTCCCTCCCTCCAATGGCAGTTATGTTTTAATCTTCCCTTCTCCTAATGACAGTTATGTTTTAATCTTCCCTTCCCCAAACGGCAGCTATGTTTTTATCTTCCCTTCCCCAAACGACAGTTATGTTTTAATCTTCGCTCCCCCAATGGCAGTTATGTTTTAATCTTCCCTCCCCAATGGCGGTTATTTTTTTATCTTCCCTCCCCCAACGGCAGTTATGTTTTAATCTTCCCTCCCCAAACAGCAGTTATGTTTTTATCTTCCCTCCCCAATGGCAGCTATGTTTTTATCTTCCCTTCCCCAAACGACAGTTATGTTTTTATCTTCCCTCCCTCCAATGGCAGTTATGTTTTAATCATCCCTCCCTCCAATGGCAGCTATGTTTTAATCTTCCCTCCCCCAATGGCAGTTATGTTTTTATCTTCCCTCCCCCAATGGCACCTATGTTTTAATCTTCCCTCCCTCCAATTGCAGCTATGTTTTTATCTTCCCTCCCCAAACGACAGTTATGTTTTTATCTTCCCTCCCTCCAATGGCAGTTATGTTTTAATCTTCCCTCCCTCCAATGGCGGTTATTTTTTTATCTTCCCTCCCCAATGGCGGTTATGTTTTAATCTTCCCTCCCTCCAATGGCAGCTATGTTTTTATCTTCCCTCCCCCAATGGCAGTTATGTTTTTATCTTCCCTCCCCCAAAGGCAGCTATGTGTTATCTTTCCTTCCCTAATGGCGGTTAATTCTATCTTTCCTTTCCTAAAAGGCAATTATGTTTTTATCTTCCTTCCCTTTCCCAAACAGTAGTCATGTTTCAATCTTACCTTCCCCAAATGGTAGTTATGTTTTAATCTTCCCTTCCCCAATTGCAGTTATGATTTTATTTTCCCTTCTCTTAATGGCAGTTATGTTTTTATCTTTCCTTCCCCAAACAGCAGTTATGTTTTAATCTTCCCTCCCTCCAATGGCAGTTATGTTTTTATCTTCCCTTCCCTAATGGCGGTTATTTTTTATCTTCCCTCCCTCCAATGGCAGGTATGTTTTTATCTTCCCTACCCCAAACGGCAGTTATGTTTTTATCTTCCCTTCCCTAATGGCGGTTATTTTCTATCTTTCCTTTCCTAAAAGGCAATTATGTTTTTATCTTCCTTCCCTTTCCCAAACAGTAGTCATGTTTCAATCTTATCTTCCCCAAATGGTAGTTATGTTTTTAATCTTCCCTTCCCCAATTGCAGTTATGATTTTATTTTCCCTTCTTTTAATGGCAGTTATGTTTTTATCTTCCCTTCCCCAAACAGCAGTTATGTTTTAATCTTCCCTCCCTCCAACGGCAGTCATGTTTTTATCTTCCCTTCCCCAAACGGCAGTCATGTTTAAATCATCCCTTCCCCAAATGGCAGTTATGTTTTTATCTTCCCTTCCCCAAACGGCAGTTATGTTTTTATCTTCCCTTCCCCAATGGCAGCTATGTTTTAATCTTCCCTCCCCCCAATGGCGGTTATGTTTTTATCTTTCCTTCCCCAAACGGCAGTTATGTTTTAATCATCCCTTCCCCAAATGGCAGTTATGTTTTTTATCTTCCCTCCCCAAAACGGCAGTTTTGTTTTTATCTTCCCTTCCCCAAACGGCAGTTATGTTTTTATCTTATCTTCCCCAAACGGCAGTCATGTTTTAATCATCCCTTCCCCAAACAGCAGTTATGTTTTAATCTTCCCTCCCCAATGGCAGTTATGTTTTTATCTTCCATTCCCTAAATAGCAGTTATGTTTCTATCTTCTGTTTCCCAAACGGCAGTTATGTTTTTATCTTCCTTTTCCAAAACATTAGTCAAGTTTCAATCTTCCCTTCCCCAAACGGCAGTTATGTTTTAATCTTCCCTTCCCCAATGGCAGTTATGTTTTATTTTCCCTTCTCCTAATGACAGCTATGTTTTAATCTTCCCTTCCCCAAACGGCAGTTATGTTTTAATCTTCCCTTTCCCAAACGACAGCTATGTTTTTATCTTCCCTTCCCCAATGACAGTTATGTTTTATTTTCCCTTCTCCTAATGACAGCTATGTTTTAATCTTCCCTTCCCCAAACGGCAGTTATGTTTTAATCTTCCCTTTCCCAAACGACAGTTATGTTTTAATCTTCCCTTTCCCAAACGACAGCTATGTTTTTATCTTCCCTTCCCCAATGGCAGTTATGTTTTAATCTTCCCTTTCCCAATGGCAGTTATGATTTTATCTTCCCTTTCCCAAACAGCAGTTATGTTTTAATCTTCCCTAACCCAAACAGCAGTTATGTTTTAATCTTCCCTTTCCCAAACGGCAGTTATGTTTTAATCTTCCCATCCCCAATGGCAGTTATGATTTTATCTTCCCTTTCCCAAACAGCAGTTATGTTTTAATCTTCCCTCCCCCCAATGGCGGTTATGTTTTAATCTTCCCTTTCCCAAACGACAGTTATGTTTTAATCTTCCCTTCCCCAAATGGCAGTTATGTTTTAATCTTCCCTCCCCCAAACGACAGTTATGTTTTAATCTTCCCTTTCCCAAACGACAGTTATGTTTTAATCTTCCCTCTCCCAATGACAGTTATGTTTTAATCTTCCCTTCCCCAATGGCAGTTATGTTTTTATCTTCCCTCCCCCCAATGGCAGTTATGATTTTATCTTCCCTTCCCCAAACAGCAGTTATGTTTTAATCTTCCCTTTCCCAAACGACAGTTATGTTTTAATCTTCCCTTTCCCAAACAGCAGTTATGTTTTAATCTTCCCATCCCCAATGGCAGTTATGTTTTTATCTTCCCTCCCCCCAATGGCAGTTATGATTTTATCTTCCCTTCCCCAAACAGCAGTTATGTTTTATTTTTCCCTTCCCCAAACGACAGTTATGTTTTAATCTTCCCTTCCCCAAACAGCAGTTATGTTTTAATCTTCCCTTCTCCTAATGACATTTAGGTTTTTATCTTCCCTTCCCCCAACGGCAATTATGTTGGTTTTTTTTTCTGCATGACAGCAACCCTCTATGAAACACAGTTATGTTTTTATCTTCCTTTTCCTAAATAGCAGTTATGTTTTTATCTTCCCTTTCCCAAACAGCAGTAATGTTTTAATCTTTCCTTCCCCAACGGCAGTTATGATTTTTATTTTCCCTTCTCCTAATGGCAGTTATGTTTTTAATTTTCCCTTCACCCAACAGCAATTATTTTGTATCTTCCTGCATGACAGCAACCCTCTATGAAACATCATTTGTTTGCAAGTTAAAGCCCAATTCAACTGTTTTATCTTTGAGGTATTTCTTGTCTTTTTAATTTCTTTTTGGCATACTTTTACCAAACAAGTCAAAAATACTTTTAATATCATTTATTTTTCACCAGAGTTATATTAAACTAGTTAATGATTTGTCTTTATTGTGACAGTTCAGAGTAAGATTATGTCAGCTTAATCTAATATCATGTGTGACATTTACAACTTAATTAACTTATTATTGAAGATTGTTATTATTTTTTGCCTTTTCTTTTAAAATGATAGCCTATTCATTGGTGACATCTATTATCTGCTGAATTAGTAAAGTTTTTTTGTATAAATTATTTTGGTTGTACTCCAAATCTTTAAATAAAATTTGATTTCAATGGTATTCATAAATTAACTCTTAAATTCAGATTTTAATTCAATAAATAAAACATATATCAAATTATATTATTGAATTTGTATTAGAATACATGTTATTTGAGTTTTATGCCATAATGGTATGATATGAATTAGATTTATGTATTAGATAAATCATTAAACAGTACTCATATACCATAAGAAAATAATTTTGTCTTTAATGATTTTGTTTTGTTTTGAAAAACCTGTCAAAAATGTAGGTTTAAAGTATGATTTACATATCATCACAAATCACACCATGAAAATTTTAAATAACACTCTCAGAATTAGAATATGCACTCAAATTTTATAAAATTTCTGAGTATGTAATATGTGGTGATATTTTAAATCATACTCTTGAAGAGAATAGTGTGCGATGCAAAGGCCTTTTGTTGGTAAGTTTGACTCTGACAGATCAACGTTTCTGTGTTCATATATGTTTATTATGGTTTTATGGGTTTTAAAATTTTATTAAGCTTTACTCTATAACAGTGTACTATATGGAAATTAATGTGCACGAGGAAGTACCATTGGCCTAGGATATCATTCTGGTGAGATAATTCGACTTAACAGTTTCCTTTTTATAGCCTTAAATGGAGAGCACGGTTATCAACAATGAGGTTCCTTTTAGTTCTATGTTTACTTCTAATTACAGATTGACTGTAAGACAACCCTGTTTCAAGCTCTGCCATCTCTTATCAAATCCATAGCTCCATCTGTTATTAAGATATTTGTAGAGAAAGGAGGCAGTGAGATCATACTATCTACAGACATACAGGCCAAGAAGAGTGTACTCCAGGGTCTCCAGCTAGCCCTACATGTGCCGGACCCTCCAGAATCTATCACTAGTGTCTTACATCAGTGTCTGGAAAGTCTTTATAAATTACCAATTCATGAGGTAAGAAGAGTGAAGACTTTTTGATTAACCCTCTGAAAATGTATAATGTGACACATACCACAATTTTTTTCAAAATGCCTATACTTATTCAGGACCATATCTATATTCGATTAAATAATAGTTGCATTTAAGTTACAATTCTACAGGATTTTTTCAGTTCAGAACCATTAAATTCTTGGTTTTATCTCCTGTTGGAACTATTCATTACTAACACTATCCTGTAATATCTATGAATTAAGGGAAATAATTACTTTAATTTGTGTGAATATCCAAAATATAACAGTTATAAAAAAGTAAAAACGATTAACTTGATAAGTGTGAATAACCAAAATACTACTGTGAAAAGATGGATTGTAATCTTTATTCAATCTGATGATAGAATATACTATACAGTGATTTGAATATTTTTCCTTGCCGAAATCACTGATGAATTGAGTTAAACTCTAATCAATGTGAAAGTAGAATTGGGAAGGGTTACAAAAATCTAATTGGGTCAGATCCTTGTTCAGTCTATAAAAATCTCATCAGAGATGCTCTTTCCAAAACTTGAAAGCTAAATAAAACAGGAAATGAATACAATACGGGTATTAAACAGTAAATTGCACAGATTTGAATAGCACAGTCTTAGACAAAGTTTTTACTGACCAAATTTGCAATTGATTGTTGTTTGTTCTTTCACAAGACACAATCAGCATTTTATCATTCTATCTTTCACAATACACAGTCAGCATTATATAATTCTAGGCAGAAAATTCCAGTTTAAAACTTTATATAATGTCTGATATTTTTATGGAGTTTTAATGGTCCTATATAAAATCCAAGTATATAATAGGCATGTAACAGTATCAGATCATAATCAAAAGATAAAAATACACAAACTAAACAAGGCCAACAAAGGTAACAGGAAAAATCACTCAGTTTGTAATATTTTTTTACTTATTTAGCTGTTTTATTTCTCAAATCTTTATTTCCAGCACTGTTTGATGTGTCTATTTGGTGAATGTTTTTCTGAGGTACCAGATAACATATTTGATAAGATCACCACTGACGACCTATCATCTGAGATATCTAGTTACAAAGGAATCTTCGTCAGATGTTATTTAGTGGCAATGGGGAGACAACCTATGGCAATACTGAATTCTTGTGTTGATCACTGTATAAATACTCCTAATACAAACCTGTAAGTTTGAACAAAGTTCATAACTTGTTAAGCTGTTTTATACTGATCTTTAATGATTGTATGTAAAAAAAAACTACAGAAATATTTGAAGTTCAAGCTTTTATAAAAAATGTTTACAGATGATAATACAACACTGAAGAAGTAATAAGGTCAAAACATTCAATTTAACTTCATTAGAATTTATCTGTAACTATTTTTTTTGGATTTGGTTTGTATTGTTGTTCTTGTCTATGACTAGAGCAAGAAATTTGTACTGCCTTACTGACTGCGGCAGCATAAACTGTCAGTGTTTAAGTTTTAAAAACATCTCCTTATCCCAGAAACTATTAGTAAACTTTGTATGCATATGCTTCAGTATTAGCTTAGCAGAGTTTCATTCTCACTTTTCCTCCTTGCCCTTAATTTGGCAGTTGAATGAATCTGACATTTTTTTCAAACATATGATACATTTATCAATGTTTGATTTTTATTAGCACCTCCATATTGCAAGAACTATAAGTCCAAGGTTGATTAAACTTGGTATGCAGATGCCTACATTGCATTCCAGTCTTTTAAACTTGACCTCTTATTCTGGTTAGTTGTTGATCCATTACAATAGAAATATATGACAGTTTCATTAGCACCTTTTTATCTTAGAAACTTTATTAACTTGGCATGTAATGCATCAGTGCACAGCTCCACTTAATCTTTGAACAGTTTTAATTGGTGTTTTTTAATGTTGAAGTTTATATAAAGGGTTTAAGTTTGCTTTTCATGCCCAGGCGACAATTCTATGCAACATATCACAAAACAAATCTCTAGCTTTTCTGAAATAAACATACACGAGAATTTTTTGAATGAGTGGTTCAGTATATCGAAACAATTTTCAGACCTATCATACTTCATGTTTGGTACAGGGCCAATATGACAAATTGTTCAAACTTTTCTAAACAAAAATGTGTATGAATATAATTCAAACAATTTTAAGACCTTTTTGACTTCTACTTCCTCCTTTATCCCAGTTTTGTTTTCTCTCCCCTTAGTTTAATTTTGTTTTGATTACAGAAAGAGAAAAAGAGTACTACAACTCCTACAGAACACTCTGTACCAGACCTTTTTGACTTCTACTTCCTGTTTAGGATAAAGGGCCAACACATTCCTCCTTCATCCCGGTTGTGTTTTTTCTCTTTTATTTAATTTTGTTTTGATTACAGAAAGAGAAAAAGAGTCCTACACCTCCTACAGAACACTCTGTACCAGACCTTGCTGTGTGATTCAGAGTTTACTGGTACCCTTCAATGTGTTCAGTGGTTTATGGAGTTACTGGGTCACTCAAGGAACATTACTAATGGTGTCATGGAAATATCCAAAGATGTCCAATTGTCAGAAGTAAGTTTATAATGTTAATCATTTTAGTACAATTACTACAATTGGCATTCATTTTAACAAGTGCTCTATGATATAACTGTGGAAGTAGATTTTTTTTATTTAAATTTTGGTGTTTGAACTAGGTCAACCAAAACACAAAATTTAATTCTTGCTGAGTAAAAAAATGGCATAAATCTATAAAATATTTCTGGAACTTCCTCTTTTATTCTGACCTAATGTTGAAAAGGGTTTTATAAAATTTCAGGATCCACCAATGTTGATCTTATTGCATATGTTAAACAGTGTGATTATCCCCAAACGTTCTACACCGTTGCTATATCTTACTTCAGGTTTAAGAAATCATGTGTTCAGTAGAATTGAGTGTATGAACTTCAGTTTTGTCCAAAGCACCACTAATTGCAGTGAATATAACATACCTCTCTGTCTTACTTTCAGGTTTTAGATTTCCTATGTATGGTTGTATCTAGCGCCATTTGTCTTTGGACTTCGACTCTATCTCTACCACTACTGGCAGTTAATGTTAATTATTTCTCTTCCGATGAGAAAGACTATGATATGTCTGTGGCAAGACCTGCCTTACATTGTCTGAGGGTGTGTATAGAAAGTATCCAGATCAACCCTTGGGATCAACTTTCTGCAAATGTAAGAGACCTGTTATTACAAAAATTGTCAACTGCATATAATACAACTAGAAAAAAATCAAGTAGAATGGAACCTGTCTGCATTAAATTTTCTACCAGAATTTGAAAGTTTAGATCATTTAAATGTTAACAATACACATCAAAAAGGTCAAAGATCAATTTAGTTTACAATTATACATTTTATACTGTGCCCTATAATTTTTGGAAAACAGGAGGCTTATAGAATTTTGCTTTCCATCTGTCTTTCTAATGTTTCCAAAGCATAACTTTAAAATGCATCAATTGAATTTTTTAAACCTTAACACAAAAAGCTTAACATGCTTAATGTTTTAGAGATTCATAGGTCACAACTTAATGTCCAACTTCGGGTCATGCTCATGTGTCAATATAAGATTAATTAAAATTGTGTAGTATTTTGCTACATTACTTTTAAGAAAGATTGAAACATTATAAATTTTCTTTTGTTACAGGTCATAGACTGGCTAGGATTACTAGCATCCTCTGGAAAGATTAGGGATAACACAAAGTCTTCTATTATAGGTAACTAGTACATCATTTGTATAATTCCTGAAAAGAATTAGTTTAATACAGAAGTATCTGCATTTGAATTCAAGAAAAAATAACATCTGTATGAGACAAGACAAATATTGGGGAAAATGATCCAAGCACACCAAAGCACACTAAGAAAACATTTCCACAAGAAAATACAGTAAGTGATGAATATTGGAACATGGTCAACAAACTAGTTGTTATGTAGATTTTAGAATTTATGGTCCAGCTTTTAGAGCCGTTATTTTACTTAGATAAAATTGTAAAGAAAGTGTATCTTACACAGCTAACAGTCTTTAATGTCACCAGCAGTTGTTGCGTGCCATTTTGAAATTGGCTCAAGATAGGATAATCAAATGATACAAAACCAGTCCTCAAAATGTCAACGAAAAATATAATGATGTTCATCTGGTAAATTGTTTTGTATGTTTTTTTTTTATTTTCAGCTTGCAGTTTGATGACTAGGCATATTAAAGACTTCCATAAAATAGCTGTGTGGACAAAGTTTGTGCATGAACATATCTAAACTTCAGCAAAGTGTGCAATAAAGAATAAAAAAAACTTTATTTTCCTGTATTATTTTGTATTTTTGACTTATCTTGGACTCTGCCTGAGTTTATATCATTTAGTTTTACACACTTGAACTACTTGCCCTTTGGTAGTAGTTGAGTTCACTAACAAGAGAGCTAGGGTAAGGGTAATGGCTAAACCCAGTACAGTTATTTTATGCATTTCTTTTAATTGTTTAGCAGTGGATTAGAAGTGGGACTCCCTTTACTAATGCCCTCACTGAGAAAATATTTGTCTCTACAATAGTTGTTGTTGACTTTAGTGACTTCTGTATTTGGCTTTGTTTTTCTGGACATCCAATATGAGATGTCCCTTTGGAACACTAGAGATAATGCAATATGTTTAACTTATGTTTTTGAACATGTATTCACCTTACACTTGGTGCCCATCTGATAATCATATGTTGTTTTTTTTTCAAATATATGTTAAAAAGAAGCAAAGGTGTACCAAATGGGTAATCAGTATCATAAAACCGTAAAGACAAGGACAAAACCGGCAGACAAAAAATCATCACAACAAAACAAACCACATAACAACATAAAACACACACATACATAACGACAAAACCGCATTCAGCAACGCGAACTCAAGTCGAAACGAGAGTGAACTCAGGTGCTCCGGAAAAGTAAGCAATTCCTGCTTGCTATAGCACACCTGTCACGTTGCCAAAGATCGATTGAGTGTTGGTCAAATCAGGAAAGGATGACATTACAAAACTCTATGTCAAACCAACATATGACAACCATACGTTTAACATGTGGTAACAGAAACCTTACAGTTTTAAATTTCAGTTATGCAATCATTTAAAATGATTTTTCTTCATTTTATTCTAAAACAATAACATAAAAATACTTTTTCTGGTGTCAGGGTTTAAGGAATTTTCTTATAACTTTTCACTAATTTCAAAATGGACCATTACTGTGGTCATGATCAAGTTATTGGTATTCCCATGTGAACAAATTGCGCCCCACTTATATCAGATCTCTTTTTTATATTGTTATGAATCAAAGTTTTTCGCCAAACTACAAAAAGACAAAACAAACACCACCTTATTGACATTTTTAACAATACTTACAGATAATTAGACGATATCCTAGCTCTTAACAACCCAAATTTCTCTAACGTTATAAATGATATCTATCCTAAAAAACTAACCCTTAATAAATCTAACCCGACCGGCGATAGATGTCCATTTTTGGATTTAGATTTAAGCAATGTCAATTGAAAATTGCAGTCTTAAGTCATTGATAAACGTGATGATCAAACCACAGTAATATCATGTCCCTTTGAAAATGATATTTGTCTAATGGTCCATTAATAGTTCTTACTTCTGTACGTCTGCATGTCATAATTTTCTTCATCAATGCCCTTGTCCTAATAAGAAGAAATATAAATACATATACATTATAAGTGTAAATTTCTACTAGATCTAAAGAAAGGATAATCTTGTTTTATCAGATTTTAGCTGTTTGAGTTAATATCAATGAAAATGGTCATTTTATACGTTCCCCATTGATTCATTTTACATAAAACAAGTAATAAGTTTATAAAAAGACAACATTTACAATTCCGGTTGGGTAAATTCTAAGTATATGACATTGCCAATTTACCAGAAATAGCTTTGATAAATAGAATTATTCAAATGCCTTTCAGTCATGATCCAGTATTAAGTAACACAGATAATTCAATGCTCCTTGTCATAACCAAGACTTTATTAAAAACATTGATTAAGTTAAGTAAGTACAAAATTTACACATAAGAGACATCTCGAGGGTCATAGGTCAAGATTTTAAGGGAACAGTTTCAGTCTGGACCCATACTTCAGCCAGGATCCAATATGTAAAGACAAATATGATTGCCAAGACTCATAAAAAGATGACTTATGTTTAATACGTACACATTCGAGACCTATCTACAGGCCATAACAAACTATTATAATGATGTCAAAGGTTTAAAAGGACAGTTTCAGTGTTGGAACTATATAAAACACGCTGATTCTAGTATATATTTAAGGGTTTGGTATTAGGAGAGGAAGTTAAAATATACACCCGACTTTATTTTTTTTGTATTGATTAACAGTCATATTTCTAAAGAATGAAATCCTTACTCAACTGCTAGTTACTCTATACTTTCATGACTTTCTAGAAGAAAATCTAAGCTGTTCTGGTTTTTCATGTAGATTTTTAGTTTGCCTTTGCATTACATGTTGTATCATAAACGCTGTTTTATGCCTTTAAGGATTGTAATACCGGTAGCTTTACATTTTTAAAGAAATTGTTAGTTTTGATGTTATGACATGTACACTTATTGTCTTTGTGTAAAGAGAGGATTAGAAAATGAATTATGCACTCTGTGAATACTAATGTGCTACCAAATATATTTGTTTTGGTCATTTAGAATCGTAATGCCTCTAGCTGAGCACAAGATGCTAAATTTGTCTATGAGTTTGCAAGGACTATATGTGCTGACAGATGACTATAAATTGTAAAAGCCTTAGTCATTGATTGATAAAAAACTATTATCATTGCTTCATCAAACAACTCAACCTAGGGTTAATGATCAACTGTACACCACTCGAAAGATCTGAAAGGCGCCACTAGTTGAAACTATGGCAGACGTGTGGGGGTAATTTTCGCACCTTTTACAATCACAAAATATTTGCAAATATACTCCACTTAAATGGTTTGCTTGTTAGGTGTAGATTAACCAAAAGAAACAAAAATTTATACACCATACTTAATGTTCACTCAAAAGGTCATTAGAACAGATTCAACTTTTTTGAAAAAAAAATCTGAATATATGTATAGCTGCAATGATTACTCACAAAATACCCCCATTGCCTACAAAATCAATTAGATCAAATTTTGAAATAGAATGTTTACATGTTCAGTTTATCTTTAACATGTTTCAATTTCATGAGGTTCCTTTGAATTAGTCAAGACGATTTGTGAGAAAATATGGTGAAAGCATAAACTGTTGCATTGTGGTAGAAAGAGGCAAATAAGCATTATTGGGGGATTCAAATGTCAAAAGTCTGAAAGAGCAATGACAAAACCGGCAACCACGAAGAAACACAAAACACAAAATGAAGCAAACAGAAATCAACACCGCGAACTCAAGTCGTAACAAGAGTGAAAACAGATGCTCCTAATAGTAAACGGTGCCTGCGTGCATAATATATAATAGTATATTTAACAATATAAGATATGGACCCGACCCAAATTGAAAATAAATCTGGGACTATTTGAAAAGGCTTTGAGGTTGACTTTTAAGCGTATTATTATGAGGGCGCAGATGGTTATTAATAAATTATCAAGGTAAGTGACTTTAACCAAAAGAAGTCAGAAGTCACCAACACAGAAGGTCACAGGGTGGAAGTCAGAGGTCACCACTACAGGTCACAGGGTGGAAATCAGAGGTCACCACTACAGGTCACAGGGTGGAAATCAGAGTTCACCACTACAGAAGGTAAGAGGCCACCACTACAGGTCACAGGGTGGAAATCAGAGGTCACCACTACAGAAGGTCAGAGGTCACCACTACAGAAGGTCAGAGGTCACCACTACAGAAGGTTACAGTGTGGAAGTCAGAAGTAATCACTACAGAAGGTCACATTGTGTTTTGAATACGCAGGAATCCATTTGTAACCAAAAGAAGTCAGCAGTCAGCACTTCAGAAGGTCACAGGGTATTTTGAATACGCAGAAATCCATTTTTAACCAATAAAATCAGATGTCGCCACTACAGAAGGTCACATGGTGTTTTAAATTTAAATACTTGTTTAAAAGTATCCATGACAATAGCTGTAAAACTTAGTTTTATAGACAAGGGTTTCAAAAAAACTGGATAGGTTTATTGTATATAAATAGAAACAGACATTTTGGTGTCCATTTCATTATCTATAATGAGGAAATATATGTATATATGTATATAGAATTACAAATAGATTTATTTTTGGCATCTTTGCACCGACATTTGTCGGAAGCAATTCCATTCCAATATTCCCTCGTGATGAACTGTTTGAATACTAAATATTTCAACATCTGAACTATGTAGACTTTTTTGTCTGTGACTACTTTGTAAGATAATAGGGTGATTTATAAATTTATGAATGAATGTCAGAGATAGAGTTTGGCTGTTCTTGGTATCATATTTTGACGAATTTCACAAACATTTCTAGAAAAGATGTCCAAATGTTTTATTTTATGTATCCAATTTAAAGTTGAATCAGACGTGGACAAGATGGGCAGACATACACTGAAACAATTTCCGTAACTGTCTTGTTAGCATATATTAGTCACTTTTATCAATGAAATTCGCCGATATTGATTTTTACATGTGATTTATAGTCTTAATATGGAATATTTTTGTTAAAATTAACGAGGTTAAGCTGCATTCATTGGTTAAGTATCGAAAGTACAGAATAAAAACTAAGCGGTAAAAAATCATTTTTTTGTTGTTAAAACTATATGAGTACCACCCTAGAGATTTAAATTGTGTCTACTAATGACAAGAATGCTTAAAACAAGTTACATTTTACTTGACAACCTATTTTGTTTAATCTTTTTGTACTTTGAAGATTCCCACTCCATCCCTTTATAACAGTGGTGAACAGTGGACCTGAGACTTGTGGTACTTCAAACTAAGAATGGTTAAAAGTTATTATATACCATTTGCATGATGACCTATATAACTTGATGTTTTTTAACTTTGATAGGTTTTAACCAGATCTCTTTATAACAGTGGTGAACAGTGGACCTGAAACTTGTGATACTTTAAACTTAGAAAGGTTAAAAAGGTATTATAAAACATTTGCATGATGACCTATATAAACTGATATTTTTGTACTTTGATAGTTTGCCACCAGATATCTATATAACAGTTATGAACAACATACCAGATGCTTGACCACAATAAGCCCAATCTTAAAATTAATTCATACAAACTACTATTTATTTTCACTGTGAAACATGACCCATTTTTACCTAACTCACCATTGTTTTACTGTGACCCAGATTTCTTTTTATAAAGAAATATAAACAGTGTCTTTTTATAAATAGTGTCTTAACTAGTTCGCCACCCTGAACTATGTGACAGGTTGTTGAAAGTCTTCCATTGCAGATTTGTAATTTCCATTGTTTTTTTAATGTTATTTCATATACACTTATTCCACAATTTTATTATTATCTATCTGGCTTTTGTTATTTTCTCTTTCCTGTTTTAATGACTATACTGTTTAATTAGAATGCAGGACAGTAAAGAATCTAAGTTTTTTTTCTGTTGCAGACAGGATAGACAGACAAAATCGTTAAAACCCTGAACACTGTGCATGCTAATAATGTCTTAAATGGGTCAAACTGTTAAAGTTATACTTACAAAATATACAGAGAAACCATTATTATGTCATGAAATGGGCATCATAGCAGGTTTTAGAGCTGAAGGTGGTTATTTTGTTACCGAGCCAGACTGAGGAAAATGTTATGTTATGTCTTGTAAAATCTAAAGGAGTTTTCTTAAATGTATATAATAATTGACTATGATTTCAGACACTTTATACTCGTCCACCCTTAAAGAGATATGGTTCAGAAGCAATAGTTGCAGGCACTTTTATAAACATCAACCTGGCCATATTAATATCAAGGATAACAAGACCATCCTTTATTTTATATAAATTTGATGGATATTAACGGTTATATAAAATATAATTTGTACCTGAATTTTTTAACATAAGATCTTTTTTTATGATATCACTGTCATTTTATGATGATTTATTAATGAGAAGATAATTCTTAGCATGACCTTTATAAGATATTACTATTATGGAAGAAAGTCTTCACTTAAACCAAGCGCCTTAGGAGTTCAACTTCATTATACTGCATGTGATTTTCTATTGAAAAACAAAACAGATACAAAATAAAAACATTGAAAAGATAAATATTTTTTTTATTTGTTTATTTATGAAATCTTTAAAGATTCATATTCTCAGAGGAATACAAAACTGACATGTTTTGATTTTACATATATAGATTTAAAATAAAATGATACTACAATGATTAATCAATTATAAATTAGTGAGGATGGGTGACTAGTATCATGACTTTATATAGTAATTTTTGTTTGTTTTATTGAACATCTTGCTTAAAAGAGGCTTTTAATGACAATTTAAAACCATTTCATTCATTTAAAAACGATCTGAGTAAAGTAATTGTAACTTCTTTGAACCAATAAAGACAGTTGTTAATTTATCATTAGGATTTGTAGGAAAATTAGCTGTTAGATGCAGTAACACTTGACTATTCAGTCGTAATAGATCTTCACATTTATCGAACCAGTTCAAGGATATGATTCTCTCCGATGTATAAAAAACAAAAAGTTCTCATTATGGGTTAAAACTGAAACCCATTATTGTAAGAACTATATTATAGATTAGATTGATAACGTCTTTTTTACAAAGTGACTGAAATAATATTTCTTTTTTACAGTCCTTATTCTAAATTTTTTATTGTTATTTTTTACTTTGAGACAAATTCTAAGTCGTGTGAAGTGAATGTAATATATTTCTTATAAAGTAAAATTTCTTTTTAAAGTTCTTCGTTATCAACATTTAAATGTAACAATAACAAAACAATACTGACAATAAAGCTAGTTTTTGTTCATTTAGCAAACAAGACAAATACACTTTAAATCTACAGAGAGGTTTACTAATGAGGCATTAATAGTCAGAAAGGTGGTGACAAAATATTATCTCCCTTGTAACTAATTTTTATGTGAACACATCATTTTGAATGACGCGATGAGTTGAAACCAACTTAATCTTTTGATTAAAAAAAAGTAGGTCATGGTTATTTTCAAGTTCGGGTACAAGTAAATGGACAAAATATTGTTCTTTTTTTTCTTAGTTAGGATGTTTTACGCATAGAATAATAATATGTGACAAAAAGGAATTTATTATCTTTAAGGAATAACCGGAACTCTATAAAGGTGATAAACATGTTGAATTTAAAAAATAATGGTAAGTGCGACGGGTTACATACTTTGACAGATGACGACTAATCTAATGCTTTTTTTGTTGACAAAATTTTAAGGAAATCGGTGAAAAATGGATTTTGTTTTTTTTTGTCACAAGCAAGTCTAAAACGTTGCTAGGCAAATGAAGGGAGACGATAAAAGTTTTACAAATCGAACAAACCTCACTTAATAGACCTCCCCCTTCTAAAACATCATTTTACATTTGCTTATTATCATTTTATTATAAAGACATGTATTATATTAATAAAAAGTAAAATTTAAACAGTTTCATCAGTTAAAACCTTATATATTGCAGAATTAAAGAAAATAATATTTTAGGAAGTCGAGTAGACCATTGCTATTTTTAGCTGGGTATGAGGTACTCTCAAAGTTTATTCATTTTATGAATGAAATTTCTATGCATGTATTTAGAAAGGGGGGTTCACAAATAACTTATGAAATCATTTTTATCAATACTGCAATAGCGACGGGTTCAGGATTTTTTCTTCAGAAAGAATGGAGTCTTATCTGTTGGATATATATTTTTTTTAGATTTTTAGGAGCATGAAGTTTTATTTGTCACAGAGAAAATCAGACCCCATAATATCACTTAACATGAGAAATGTGCTCTTTTCACGCTGCATATTTAATAAACCAAGGCAAATTCGGTGTTAACATATTTTATATCACATTTTATTTTAAAAGTTGCTCTAATAAACTTTTTAATGCCCATAGTTACTACGCAAACATCCCGAATCAAATTCTAACTTATTTACTGAAGAGCGCATATTCTTTTGTCTTCTTCTGACCACCTTTCTGACTGTTAAAAATTCTGTAAAGTTCAAAACAAAATCAGTTAACACAAACGAGAACAGCATGAAGAAACACAAAAACAACTGAAAAGAGATCAACAACTTTAGATTTATCAGGGAAGCTGTAGCTGAAGGTTGTTTATTCCAAAATTTTAATAAATTTTAACAAACAATAACACGTCCAACTCAATGATATAGGATTCTGACTCACTGTGTCTTTTCAGCTTAACATAAGTGAAAATGTTGCAGTAACCTCTCAGTGATTAATGGAAATGTTACTATGGGTGGATCGATAGGAGGAGTTATCTACTCTGATACGATATTGGTTCTCTTTGTGTCTACAGAGTACTAAACTACAAATGGGGTAAACCATGCTAGCAGAGACTTTAAAAGAGTGTGTTACTAAAATAGCACTAAGGTATGAGGCAGAGGGATAACGTTCTTAGACATAGCAAATTCCAAAGGTTTTGAATCAATGTTTTAAAAAAAGGTTATAAGCAAAGGAATCATGTATAAACTTAAGATAATAGATGTTTAAAATCATAATGTTGTGCATGAGTTTGGTGGTAAATATAAAAAAAAATGTCAGTAAATAAAGTAAATAACAAAATTACTCAAGACATGTTGACTTTTTAATAACTTAGTTTGATTTAAAGTACTTAGGATCGTGTAAAAACCTTCCACTCAACATGCTTTAAAGGTAAACAGTATATATAATTGCCCACATTCATGGATAGTTATATAGCATTAAATCCTTATGGTCTTTCTCATTTAAAACTGACCTGTCAAAATGTGGTATATATACTTGGCTATATGGCTAATTCAGGTCACTCAGTAAAAACCTTTCACATAAACTGATTGAACGGTTAACACACTGACAGACAGACTGTCATTTATATATTATTAAACCCTCATGGTCTTTATCAATTGTAGGATTATTGTTACCAATTGACTATCACTAGACACCTCAACAAGTCGTAATTCTATTGCTCTGAAATCAAACAATTGAACATGAGAAACAACCGTTGATCCTACCAGATTTCAGACCTTGGGATGTAAGATGGCTAATTTGAAGATCATTCCTACAACCCTGATCTGCCCTTTATTTGTGTAACTTTGATAATGGACTGTGTGCTGAATGTATTAGAATGTAATGCTAGTATAAATCTCATACTTTCAATACTGAAACTTTAATTTTTCAGACATACTTTCTGCACTCTTTTAGGTTATTCATCACCAAAAAGTAGTTAGAAACCCCGACCCTTTTACAGGTCTTTTCTGAAAATGTAATATTATTCTAACAAAGCCTTATTTGATTATGTTACTGAGATTCCGTAATAACTTTGCCTTTATCTTGGTCTTTGTGTTAAAGTTTCCAATAGGGGGATATCTTTATTCTAAGGCTGCAATTATTGTTATCGGCTTAAGCTTCATAACAGTTGCTTTAGAGACTCAGACTTTAAAATACAAGGTAGTTTATTTTGAGCTGACATTATCTTACTTTGATGAATGCGTTCATGACAAGAGGGAAATCCTATTTATACAATAAACCCCGCTCCTGAATTGCTATCTCTATATTCAATATCTTCTTATATTTGTTTTACTGTTTCGGTCTCACTTTTTTTCTGGGGCGCTGTCATCTGGTAATACACAATGAAAAACAGCCAGCAGTCTTCAATGCGAACAGCGGTCGCTGCTCGCTTTTCTGCAACTGGTGTCCTGAAAGACCACTTCATAGAAAATATCATTTTACTAAGCATAAATAAAGATGATTGGTTTTATAGAATCTTCTCAGACTGTTTTATTAGTAACTGTTTATCCTATTGGCATCCTTTATGATAGATTCTCTGGTTTGCATGATATCCGTAATGTAACCAACCACCTAGCAACTAATTCAGGAAGTTAAGATGTTTGGTAGCATTGATTCTCATACAATTTAAATAACATTTTAAATCAGTGTTTAGGTGGGGCTTTTTGTACGAGGATTGACATGATAATGTTGATTTTACAGGCTCTCGGGTGTGTTTAACTTTTCTTGTCAATCAAAATATTTAGAGATTTTATAATTCTCAGTGTCAAACCTTCAGGGGCTTATTGAATGAATAAGAAAGAACATCAAGATATCACCCATCACTCTGGTCTATAGGGGTATACATACCAGGATAGGGTTTGGTTCCAGACTAGTATTTTGCTGATTATCTACAGGAACATGAAAATAATAAGCTAATGAGGGAAAGGAGGTTTCGACACATGGAATGATGAACCAGTGACTAAGCTTTTAATAAAAATGTCATGTGAACAATTTTCAATAGGGTCTTGTCTTTTTAAGATTAATCAATAAATGTGTGTATGATTTGTAGCAAATTTTGCCCTCCAAACATGGACATGGAATCCCTTGGTTGTTGGAATGGTTGCCATGCCAATTCTTGTTCTGGTCACTACACCTTCAGTTGTTGAGGCAGGGAACAAGTCAACCAATCAGCTAGAAAACAGCATTAGGACATTATTGTCAACAATAAAGAAATTAATATGCACCAATCAAGACAGAGAAGAGGTGGGTTAAGAAATAAAGGTCATGGTTCAAGGTACAGGTAGGCCTTTTCAATGTACATCTAATACTTGGCTATTCTGAATATATTCATCCTCTTGTGAAGCTCTCTATCGTTATAAAAGAATGTCGGCTTTGCTTCCTATTTCTGTGCTACCTTTTTTAGAGTTTCTTTTGTAACTGATTGTTATCCTGACTTTCTGTATTTAACCAATCAAATACTGACAAAAAAATCGTTGGTAATTTAAAATTTCTAACTAAACATTTCTTAAATGTACAAATCCCTCTTATTTGTGGGTTTGTAATGAAACTTCCTGAGAAAATAATTCTTCTCTAAATTGCATGAATTGACTTATCAGAAAAATCTTTTGATTTATATTCATTTTACATGGCATTCAAAAGCTTATTATCAGATTTTCAAATTGTGGAAACATTTTATTTTTTTCTGAAGAAATAACATGTTCTGTTCTACTTCCTTGTTTATGTGATTTCTGACACATTGGATTACATTATTCTTAAACGAGCCAGAAAAATCTGTTCTAAAGGGAGTCTTAAAGTACTTTGTCATAATCTACTTTCAATGTGTAGATTTCCAAGTTTCTATTGTCCATGTGTAAATAAATAAGAATAACAGAAAAAAATCTAGTTTTGTCTATTCAAGACTCACCAAAGGTGCTAAACCCTACCCAAAATATTGAAAAAGCAAAACACTAAATGAATATGCGCATAGAATAATAAAACCAAAAAAGTCCAGACTGGGAAACCAAATTATGACTAAGATCAACCTATGTCTGTGGTAGAAAGCACATTAGGGCTTTACAGCTTTGTCACATTTACATTTATTTTTTTTTCTAACACCATTTATATTTATGTATTTTAATTTGTCATATTAAACTTTCTGGTCAGTCTGTTAAATAAAGTCCATTTTTATTAACCACCAACAAGGTTGCAATACCAATAGTTTCTATCAGTAGGTCTATCTATCATACCTTATGTGTTTAAGCTGATTTCTCAACTATTAGATATACCTTTATGATTGTAAACACTTACTGTAAATTGGGATATTTTGGTGTGGGGATATGTTGGCAGTTTCAGATCAAAATAGGAGTGTGTGAATTATTTTTGCATTTTTCAAATTTTTTTAAAAAAGTTCTTCTCTAATACTTAACATTATCTATACAATCATAAATTCATCAAATTCATATTTACAATTTCACTTTATAAAGTAAATTAGCATATATTTGTTTTCAAATCCAAGCTAATAAGTATTTGTTATGGCTTTAAAACAACTCCTTTAATAAGTGATAATGTTTTAACAAACAAGTAACTAAATCCAAGCTAATTAATTAATTCAGTAAATATTAATGTTTATTAAAAAAAATGCAATTAAAGGATTTTTTTTGTTATTTACATCATTACTCAACTGCAATATCCTTTTATTTTTTATTATTGATTGTAACTCTATACATTCAAAACCTTTTTTTGGGGGGTATGCATATTTTTTAAAATTTTCGGGTGAGGTGCCAAAAAACCCAAATAAAACTTAATCAAGAATATCCCAGATTACGATATTATCAAGTATTCAAAGCTTTTTAGATATGTTTACGGTAATTTTTGCACATATAATTTTTGGGGAAGTGCAAAAAAAAAATCGAAATAAAACTTTATCCAGAATATCCCAATTTACAATATAAACAAAAAACAAGGACAATACATAACAACAGACTTGTGCAATTCAAACAAATGTGTGCATCACAGGTCTTCATTGTAATGTCTAGGAGACACATGTGTGCACCACAAGTCATCATTGTCATGTCTAGAAGACACATGTGTGCATCACATGTCATCCTTGTCATGTCTAGGAGACACATGTGTGCATCACAGGTCATCATTATCATGTATAGAAAACAACAGATGTGTGCATCACAGACCATAATGTCACGTCCAGGAGACACATGTTTGCATCACAGATCATCATTGTCATGTCTAGGAGACACATGTGTGCATCGCAGGTCATCCTTGTCATGTCTAGGAGACACATGTGTGCATCGCAGGTCATCATTGTCATGTCTAGGAGACACATGTGTGTATCAAAGGTCATCATTGTCATGTCTAGGAGACACATGTGTGCATCGCAGGTCATCATTGTCATGTCTAGGAGACACATGTGTGCATCGCAGGTCATCATCGTCATGTCTAAGAGACACATGTGTGCATCACAGGTCATCATTGTTATGTCTAGAAGACACATGTGTGCATCGCAGGTCATCATTGTCATGTCTAGGAGACACATGTGTGCATCGCAGGTCATCATTGTCATGTCTAGGAGACACATGTGTGCATCGCAGGTCATCATTGTCATGTCTTTCAGACACATGTGTGCATCACTACATCATTATCATGTCTAGCAGACATGTGTGCATCACATGTCATCCTTGTCATGTCTTGGAGACACATATGTGCATCACAGGTCATCATTGTCATGTCTAGAAGACACATGTTTGCATCACAGGTCATCATTGTCATGTCTAGGAGACAACAAATGTGTGCATCACATGTCATCATTGTCATGTCTAGGAGACACATGTGTGCATCGCAGGTCATCATCGTCATGTCTAGGAGACACATGTGTGCATCACAGGTCATCATTGTTATGTCTAGAAGACACATGTGTGCATCGCAGGTCATCATTGTCATGTCTAGGAGACACATGTGTGCATCGCAGGTCATCATTGTCATGTCTAGGAGACACATGTGTGCATCGCAGGTCATCATTGTCATGTCTAGGAGACACATGTGTGCATCGCAGGTCATCATTGTCATGTCTTTCAGACACATGTGTGCATCACTACATCATTATCATGTCTAGCAGACATGTGTGCATCACATGTCATCCTTGTCATGTCTAGGAGACACATATGTGCATCACAGGTCATCATTGTCATGTCTAGAAGACACATGTTTGCATCACAGGTCATCATTGTCATGTCTAGGAGACAACAAATGTGTGCATCACATGTCATCATTGTCATGTCTAGGAGACACATTTGTGCATCACAGGTCATCATTGTCATGTCTATGAGACACATGTGTGTATCACAGGTCATCATTGTCATGTCTAGGAGACGCGTGTGCATCAAAGGTCTTCATTGTAATGTATAGGAGACAGGTCGTTTCACTTGCATGTTGAATGCTTATTTGCTTTTATTGTCACTACGAAAGTTAATTGTTCAGTGGTATCTGTCCCAAATCAAGTTAAAGATAGTTTTAGAACAGACCAATCTTGTTTGTCTAGCACAATCCTTTCAATATCCCCCAAGGCTGATAAACAATGTTTCATCGATACCACTATAACAAATTTCTACCCTAAATAGATTTGCTCTGAATGGAGTAACACGATTAGTTTGTTTACATTGATATGATTTGCCACCCTATAGACTTATATTAACTGTTGATGTACTGATAAATTGGAAATTATGCAATGGTAGGTTTAATTCAATGAATTGTCTCATGATTTACACGAAACTTTAAACATTAGAAAATAAATTTAGATGAAAAATTCTATAAAGTTTTATCCCTTGAAAGACATTCATCTTCATTAGTATGGGGTAAAACAATATATAATGATTATACTACATCTTGTTTTCAATTTCCCAGCCAGACAACACTTTTGGCTGTATGAATTAAAAGAACGTTTTAAGGAAGACTTTCATTAGAAAAAAAAATGTATCAATGTTTGTAATTTTTTTTTGTTTTCGATTTAAGGCCCATCTTATTACTTCAAGTACTCACAGTCCTCACGTTAAGTGGGCTAATAGTTTAACATTTGTATGTATGACTGTCTGCATGTTGTTTTT
This sequence comes from Arcuatula senhousia, assembly GCA_963971305.1. NCBI lineage: Eukaryota > Metazoa > Mollusca > Bivalvia > Mytilida > Mytilidae > Arcuatula > Arcuatula senhousia. Next base: position 1,896,174 of record OZ020305.1, read on the forward strand.
TTATCTTGGCTAAACTGAAACTTTGTACATCTGCTAAGTATCATGTTATGAATTGCATATTAGAATTTCGTGCAAATCTGTTTAATATTTTTTGACAAAAACTTAATTTTTGATGGAAAATCACAGATTTTGACAATTGGAAATTTTTAACAATAAAACTCAAATGCTATTAACAAAACAGCTCTGAAGTTTCATTCACATTCCATGGAACATGCCTTAGTGGTTATAACCAAAGTTCGGATGATTTTGAAAACAATTAGATTTTTTTGCCGTGGGGCACTTTCTGACTTTGTCAGTAATCTAGTTTAATTTCTAAGCAGTGGCAATTCTAGACATGTAGCCAAGTGTAGATGCTTTGACAGACCAAAGGGACCAAGCTTTCAATTATTAATAATTTGTTTTTTATGTTTAACCAAACATTTATTTCATTAGAGGTGTGGACCTTTAAAAGAAGCAAATGTACCAATGGGGTATCCGAATGTCAAAAATTGCTCACACAGGGTTATGTTGCTCCTCGGTTGCTGTCTTCACTCAAGAAATTTTACGGAAGACATCATGCACTTATAGACAAATATGGGATTTCGATCTCTCAGATGAGTGCAGATGTTGGTTTGTCATAGGGTGTTGTTTTGTCTTCCTTTACTGGATTTGACACTCTGAATGGACTATTGGCAACGCGATGGGTGTGCTATAGCAAGCAGGAACTGCTTACTCTTCCGGAGCACCTGAGTTCACTCTTGTTTCGACTGGAGTTCGCGTTGTTGATTGATATTCAGTTGTTTTGTGTTTCCATGTTTTACGTGTTGTCTGTTTTTGTCCCGTTCTTGTTCATGTTTACTGGTTTAGTCTCTGCCCTTTCGGACTTTTGACATTCGGATACCCCATTGGTACCTCTGCTTCTGTCAAAAGTCTGAAAGGGCAGAGACAAAACCTTTAAACATCAACAAGAACGGGACAAAAACAGACAACATGTAAAACATGGAAACACAAAAAAAACCAGGATACCTGTTAATGTCTTGATGGTGACTACAATATCACTGACAGGGGATGAGCCAATCAACAATCAATCAATCCATTAAATACTAAAAGACGAGGTTTGAGATCACTTTTCGTTGGACATAAAATTTAAACTTATATTATTGATTTAATGAAAGAAAAGAGTCCCATTCAATAGGAAACCGAAAATAATGACCATTGGCATGTTGTTATGTAATAGATGATGATTGGAACCTCGTCCAGACCCAGACAGACGATCATTCTCCATGCCATATTTTATAATTAACTGACCAGTTGAATGAAGTTTGATTGATACATTGTACAAGACTGACCCTAGAGATACGAGGATTCTCCAGAGCTAGATAACACTCTCTCTAATTGCTCCGTAAATTTACTTAACCTGAAGGAAAAGGGGATTTGCAATTATAGATTGTATTTGTTTTGAATAGAAACTTATTGATATAATGCGTCTGATGATAAATTACTGCTAGTTCTTAAATTGTAATATTTGTATAAAAAATGGTCCCTAATTTGTTCAGTTCAGTTATATCATAAAGGCCTTTGATCACCAAAAAAAAAAGTAGTTATACCTAGAAACCAGTTAGCTTACAAATTGATATGATTGGTTGTTAAGGTAAGTGACATCTTTCAAATTGATATGATTGGTTGTTAAGGTAAGTGACAGCTTACAAATTGATATGATTGGTTGTTAAGGTAAGTGACAGCTTACAAACTAATATGATTGGTTGTTAAGGTAAGTGCCAGCTTACAAATTGATATGATTGGTTGTTAAGGTAAGTGACAGCTTACAAATTGATATGATTGGTTGTTAAGGTAAGTCACAGAGGGATACATTGATACTGTTGACATATATCATTTTCATTCCCTATCTACAGAAGAAGAGGGGCAAATATTGTCCAGAGGGGCATCATCGATGTCATTTTGGAATATTCTTGTTAATGTTTTTATTTTTTTTTGTTACTAACAAGTTGAACAAATTTTAGAAGCTCTATGAACATTTTTGGTTTTAATGAAGTAGATAAAAAGTAAGAACTGTATACAAATTTTAGAACAAACTTCTTTTGAGAAAATAGAAACAAAATCATCAAATTGTTTCTACTAATGAAGTGAATCAATTGAAGTATAAGGACACAAATCACATTATAAAAATATTGAAAATATCACAGGACATTTTAATGTCATTCATAAACCATTATGAGATCCAAGGCATGATTACAGTGTATTGGTACTATTTTGGTATTTTGGATTTCTTTGAATTTTTGTTTTCGTTGAATGCTGTGACATATATGTTTATTCAACATCTCCATATTTTCTGTGAATAAACATGTTGTTTTATCACAAACACTTCCACAAACCATATGAAGTTCTTAAAATCAATTCTCTTTGATGTGTCAAGATCGATTAATATCATTACAGATGTATTACTTCCTATTCTAACTTCAAAAGCCAAAAAATTATGAAATTTACATAACACTGTTAAAAGATTCTTTTTTTCAAACAGTTTCCTTTAACAGCCTGCTGAAGGCTAGGTTTGATTAAAATTTACAGAATCAATTTTTAAACATTAGAACGTACACAAGGATATCTACATGAACTAAAGAGGTCTTGTTTGTGGGACACTTAGGTATCTATCTGTATTTTGTTTGTCCTCGCAATCACAGGACCTGTGACATATATTGTTGAAAGAAATGAAAACACTACAACATGGCATGACATTGGACTAGGAGGAATTCTTTTGCAAGCAATTTTGAAGTAATTTGTTTGATAAAGTTGGCATATCTCTGTATATTTGTCCAACCCAAATCAGCTATATTAATTCAGTGACTTTTCTATGACGGAACCATTTTAATATTATCACGAAACATTTTACTGTTGCAGATTTGCAAATGATCAAACAAAAATCACCACAAAATTACTTGATTCAATGACTTAAAATACCTGTAGCAAGGCAGGGCATCTTGTCCTTGTGATTTGTTTTTAGAATTTAGGTACAAAAGTATGTCATATATCAAGATTAATCCATTTGTTATAATGAGTTATGGTTTCAAATGTTTCTCCATTTATAGGAGAGCTTGAACCAGGCTTCACTCACCAACTTAACCTCTGGAGGGTATGAGAGTCAAGAGATGGCCCAGCTGGCTCTGACATTATCTAACAATGACCAGGCATCAAGGATATGGCTAAAGAATCTAAAAACATGTCTTCCAAAAATGCAGTTCGTTTCCATAACAGTGACACACCTTGTATCATCTGTATTATTGGTGTCAACTTTTGTGGAAGTTACTGATCTAGCTCTGGAAACACTGATTGATATAGCCAAGTATGACATCAGTCAGGTGAGTTATTCCTTCTCTTGTTACTTGCATGACCCCGCCCCCATTGTCAGTCTATTCTTGGTGTTCAACATGTCCAAAGTCCCCAGGTCTAGCTCTAGGAACACTGATTGATATAGCTTAGTATGACACTTGTCAGGTAAGTAGCCACCCTTTATGGGTTTTGTTACCCTTCTATCAGGTACTTTGTTCTTTGTGTCAACTTGTGCTGAAGGTACATGATTAGCTTTGGAAAAACTGATTTATATAGGTAATAAAGGTGTCAGTCACTTGAGGTAAAGCCACTCCCATTTTTATTTCTTGCACAGCCCCTGTCCCTTCTTTGTTGCTACTGTATTCCTGGTGTCTATAGTCCTGATGTCACCAGTTTATCGATGGAATAACGGATTGATATAGGCAAGTATGGATATCAGGTGAGTTATAAGTTCCTTCATCTTTTTTTCACATGGGTATATTATTATGGTATATTGATTTATCGTAGACCAATGCTGGCAAAATTGGTGTACCTGTATCTATATCGAGTTATACAGAAAAGAAACATGAAAATGTTGATAATACATCTTGTACTGGATTTGTTAATAAAAGGTTAAAAGGAAATCGTAATATCCAGAGCTATGTTAACCTTTAAGACGTAATCTGATTAACCTCAATTGGATAATCAAACATACTGAGTTACGTCTTCAAAAAAGAATAGTTTCCATGCAGCTAAATCTCCTCTGTGTTAATTTCTTTTTGTTCAATAGCTCATCAAGATTAACGGAAATCCTTGTGAAGGTTTAGTTATGCTTTTAAGTTGTAATAAGTCGTAGATGACTTTAAAGAAGAGATTAGCAGGCATGATCAGTTCTCTAAAATGACAATTTTTAATCAAGAGAAAATTTTGACAAATTAAGATTTAATCTTTAAGGTAAAAAATATGGATTTGAAAATTAAAGTCAAAGATATCCTACAGTGATTCACAATATTCAACAGAAATACAATTTCAAGAGATGATTACTAAAATTGAGTAAAACTTAACGTGAAAAGACATCTCTTAAACAATGAAAACAAAAAACCAAACAGGAGTTATTATTTCAAAGACCAGTGGTAGCTTCAGTTTTTGTCTTGCTGAGCGAGACATAGTTGTCACTGGCGGCGTTAACTTTCAATGTTAAGTTTTTTTTTAGCATATATCAAGAACAATGTGTCCTAGGTTGATGAAACTTGGTCTGCATATATGCCCCAGTAGTTGCTTAGCACATTTGGATCCGGTTGAGTGACTGACAATTTCAATACATATAATAGTAGTGTTTTGCAAGCACCTCCATATCTCAAGAACTATAAGTCCTAGGTTGATAAAATTTGGTATACATATGCCCGAGTAGTACCTTAGCACAGTTGCACAGTTGACAACTACGAGATTTATTAACCCTTTCGATGGTGGTCTGTTAATATAGCATCTTCATATTTCCCCCTTGACCAGTTGAGCTACTTTGATAGTTTTTATTGGTGTATTGGGGGAAGTTCAGGTGAATTTAGTTTTTTTTTCTCAACTAAATAATAATTCATGTACAGTGGAATAACTAGGTATTCTGATGATGCCGGCAGGCGAGAGATACTTTAGTGTTTACTCTTGTTCTACATGTATAAGCCTCAAATAATACATATGATTAAATCTCAGAATGCCAGAGTTTCAAAACATGATAAGGTAACCAAGAATGGCCATAACAAATAAAAAATGACTTTTTTTATCATTTGACAAGTACATTTTGACCTTTATTTTTTTTTTAAATTATAGGCAAGTCCAATGGTTCTCTGACTCAAAATTAAAAAAAAAGGCAATTGAGATATTTTTGTGAACAATTGTCACAGTCCTGAGGGTTAAAAATTTTTAGGCAAAAATTTCTCTTTGCCAAAATAATCCCAATCATGCTTTTACAGGGAGATAAGAAGGGTTAAAGAGGCCAAAAGGGTGGGGTTGCGGTCATCAAAATGACACAGGGCATCCAAAGTTCTTTACATGTAGTAAAGGGTTAATAAAGCAAGAACAACTAACAAAAATTAAATGAACATTTTTGGCTTAAGATAGATATCATTATATAGACTGAAAAGTAAACATTTTACATTTTATTTACTAGCACTAGTAGAAAAAAGGGTTATTTGGCCTCATTTGTTAATTACAGACAGACATGCAAAAAATGCCTTTGTTTAGTCATAAATTATAGAAGTTTAAGAAATAAAACAAGTAATTTGTTTGTCTCTTTGTCATGAATAGATTTGATTAAATTCAAACTTTCAAGGTGTCCTTCAATTTCAAAGAATCAATAAATTATTATACAAATGCATTACACCTTTCTTGTCACATATTTTTTCTTAGATGGAAAATCAAAAATTTATATCTAATGTTTTTACTTTTATAGTCTTCTAATTTCCTTCCTTAAATTTCAAATTATCTACGGGTATTTATTTCAGTCTCCAAATTTCCTGCCACTGATGGTTTTTAAGCTCGGGATTGAGACTAACTGGGATGTAAAACTGACTGTATTACGCTCACTACCGAGATTAGCCAAACAAAAGGTAAAATCCATAGAGCTTACATCACTTGTAAATTACCATTGACAGCATGTGTAGAAAACATCGAGCTAGGTAGCTACAATTTGTATTGAATTAGCAGCGGAAGGTGTACTGTAAAAGACAATTTTCTCGTCATCGTTACCTATAATTAGCAACCAAACAGGACCGATGTGCAATATGAAATGTTACTGAAAGAAGATTAGCTATGCTTCTATGGTTAAAGAATTATTATAGTGATGTATAGGAAAATTGATTAAGGTTAAGCAGTGCAGAAAACTTGACAAAGTTGAAATTGGATTTGTCTTTTTGAGAAATATGCCAGTTACCAAGAAAAAAAATGTTGCTTTTATAATCTTTGTTAATATAATGGTTTTTTTTGATAACTTAGACATTAGAACAGTTTTAATTAGATGTTATGTGAGATACAACTTCATGACACAACTCCTATGAAAAACAGTTGAAATTTTCACAACAGCAAAAAAGCTGTCCTTCACATGTATTCTGGCCACAGTTTTTTTCCCATTTTGTGGCCTCTGTACTTAAAACTAAGCATTCCATAGAAAATCTGACCCCACATTTGGGCTAATACATGTATCTTATTTTGTATGGGCCCTTCCCTGAAGACTATTATATCTCAAGCGGACAACATTTGGCTTCAAACCCCTCTATCCAGGAAATTAAATCTTGTTTCATATGTTTAGGTATGTGTGGCTCCTATCCTGAAGACTATCCAGTCCCTAGGGACCACCCCACGTCTCAGACCCTTGTCCCTCAGTCTGATGGTGGACCTCTGGCAACTACAGGACAGATGTTTCCCACACCTACTCCAGATGATACAGGATGCTACATCAGCGACCTTTGACCTCCAGCTGGCAAGAGCTAAGGCCATTCTAGAAATTTGTAAAATTAGGTATAAATTATATGTTATGATACAAATTTGAGGAATGAAACCAATGTTTTAAAGGAATTAATGCATGGGAAGGTTTTAGTGATTAAAATTAGTGTTAAAATTGTCCTTATTCAGTCAATCATAAAATGCCAATAAAACAATTGTTAGATATTTATAAAAACCAAATTTCCAGACAATGATTTTTTCTATGCCTGATGTCCAATTGTCTATTCACTACTCACCAAAGGCGCTCTACCAAATGATTGAAAATGCCAAACACTATATAAATATGAAGAGCATAGACCTATCTAACCAAAAATGCCGACTGGGAACCAACATATGACGTAGATCAACCTATATCTTGGGAAGGAATAACCTAAGGGTTTTGACCATTTTTGAATTTTAACAGATTATTTCAAAGTTCTGTTGTGTTCTTGAAAATAAAAGTGTTGATGCTTGTGCAGGGTAACCGTGGTATACTAAAGTTTCACCAGCAGGGTTAACTATCATGGATGTTAAAAATGAAAAGACAACGAAGTTCCAGACAATGATTCTTTCTACACTTGATTCACGTTTTTTTTTTTCAAAACTCATCAGAGGAACTCAAGAATGAAAATACCAAATACTATATACTATACTATATTTGCCAAACAAGATTTATTTTTGATAGGTTCGACGGATTTTTGTAATTATAAGATAAAACTTTATTTCCAGACCAGAACAGCATGGAACAGACATGTTAGGTCCACTATCAGACATACTGAATACATGTACTGAAAATTCTCAGGCCCCTGTAGCTGCCATGGCCCTTGAGGGGCTATACCATCTTTGTGAGGCAGAGGTAAGTTAAATGTTCAAACTGCTCTTTACTATGGTTTCATAATCATTGTTGTGATATGTTGTTTTGTCCACTGTACACACAACTGAGGATTCTCTGGCCCCTGAAACTGGTATGGCCTTGAGGGTCATTATCATCTTTGTGAGGTAAAATCATGTTTTTATAAGGAGGTTTGTTTGTTACTGCTACTTACATGGCTCTTGTAATTGTTTTTGCGCTGGAGAGTTTTTATTATCTGTGTATTTCTTTAGCCTATGAGTCATGACAAGGATGATTTATTTCAGCAAACATTGTGCGATTCCTAATAGTATTTGTCAAACCAATAATATTTGACAAGTCAGCCATCGGTGTCATTTCCTTCTTTTCATTCAGTATTCTTAAATGCTTTGTAAAAATTGACACCCAAAGTCATTTTGTTTAAAAGTTAAGGCATGTTGAAAAGAAAATTGAAAGTTAAAATAGAAAGTTCTATGAAAATTAAATTGGCATATAAACTCCAGCTTCCTTTTTTCTGAAAAAAATATGGTATGAAATTTCAGGTTATTGATATCAAGTCAGCCTGGGATGTGTTAGCTGTTAAATTGAGTTCAGATACAAGGTAAACTTATAGATATAACATGACACCACGTGTAAAATAACTTGAGAAGTTATGAGAAGGGCATTATTAGAATTTAAAGACAATAACAAAATGTTTATAGTTTGTGTACGCTTATTCCACATCTCATTATTGTCTTCAGACAGTATTTTTGTAATGGGATATTTTATCCTCTCTTTTAATGATGAAAATTACTAAAATATACCCTCAAAAGACCCACTGATTATTCTTTTATCAAATTGGTGACTACCCTTCTTTTATAACATTAATTTGTTGTACATATTTTGCTTTTAGAAATCTGGGTTATGAAATGATGGATGTTGAGTCAGGTGGGTGAGGAGAAAAATGTGACTTAACAATTTTCTCTGCACTTACTATAATCACAACTTTTTTATTATTTTGTATACAGTATAATGAGTCCATTATCATGAAATCTGATTTCAAGTCTGTTGCTCACATTCTTCCTTGTAACAAACATGACAAGTCAAGGCATTTTTTACTTTGACAGATTTTTATAATACTTATTACATCATGATATGGGGTTGAGTGTTTTTTTTACAAGATTTACCTTGATACCTTGTATTTTGAAATTATTGGATTAAGGTTACTTACAATACTAATCAGCTAAGCTAACTAGAGGATCTCACTTTGAAGACTAAAGGACAGTATTCTGTGTCAGGTTGTGAGAAATTAAATCATGATATTTATTTGATAAGATCAGAATATAATGACTTAAAGGTCACCAAATTCCAAGAATTTAGAGTCACACAAAAAGTTGTTGAAGTAATTTTTTGTTGTTAAAGAAATCTGGGTTATTAGCATGGTGGACGTTGAGTCAGGTAGGGGAGGAAAATAATGTTGTAACAATTGTCTCTCCACTTATTAATTTTAAAACTATTTTATTGTTTTGTATGCAGCATCATCATGAGTCCAATATCATGAAATCTGATTTCAAGTCTGTTGCTCAATACTTTTTTTATATCAAATATGACAAGTCAAGGAATTTTTTTTTTACTTTGACAGATTTTTATAATACTTATTTTGTCATAATGTGGGGGTTGAGTGTTTTGTTTTTCACAAGATTTACCTTAATACCATGTATTTTAAGATTATGAGATTAAGGTAAGCTTAATTGAAGATCACACGTTGAAGGCTAAAGGGCAGTGTTCTGTGTCTCGTTGTGAGAAATAAAGTCACAATATTTATTTGATAGGATCACAAAATCATGACTTTAAGGTCACCAAATTCAAAGACATCAGAGTCACATAATACATTGTTGAAGTAAACTTTTTTTGTTGCAGAATTGTAACAATTAAGTAAAGTCTTTGTACCTCTTCACACAATGTTTTTGAATACATGTATCAGGGAATCGTCCTATCTTTTTGTCCAAACATCTTGTAACTGCAACTCATCCTTTTACAATTACCCCTAAATATCACCTGTATGAACAAAACAAAATAAGTTAGCTTGACTCTCTAATCAGAAGTCTGAATCCTTTTTATTCCTATACTCTCTCATATTTTCTTTTATTTTTGTATCTTTGTGAGTGATTTTTTATTGGCAGCTATGAAACAAATGGATCTTATTATCTAAAGTGGTCATATATGTTACAAAGGAAACTGGCTGTAAATTAGATTTTAGCAGGACCAACTTTTTAAATAATTTCTTGATTGCAGAGTGGACAATGACCTAGGCCTGTAGATATAATATTTTATTTTCTCTCTCTCACCTACAAACTGTTAAATCTTGTTTAAGAAAATTATGAGAAAACTTAGTTTGTATAAGCTCAGAGTTTATTGGCCTTAAGACTTGTGACTTGTGACTAAACCTAAACAATTATAATTATCTGGAACCAAATTTTGTTTTCACTGCTACATACAAAGGGGTGATACATTACCTTCAGTTTGGTGTCTGTCAGTCTGATCATAGAAAAATTATGTAAAATAACTAAGAAATCCATCAGGTACTTCAAATTTTGTACCTTTTTCAATATTATAAAGTCAGATTTTCAGCAACCTAAATACCTAGTTTGCAGTTACAAAAGGAACTAAACATTGTAAACTTAGATAAGTATCATTTATGATACTTATCTAAGTATGACTGATTCGTATTTGTCATTTTCTCTGGACTATGAGATTGATCATTCAAGTTTGGTAGTTTTGTTATTACCTTTATTTAATGGTCTGTTAGGTTACCTAGATATAAGATCATGGGGGATAAAATATAACATTTAGATTTAAAAAAATGTCAAAACTGACCAAGATTGCATTACAAAAAAAAATATTAATGATACTATTTTGCAGGTCACTTTTTAATCTTGTTTTAATCTCTGCTATTTTGGTCATTTTCTTATTCATTTTTCAAGACAACAAAACCATAATATAACAAATAATTATATTTGACAAGAACCACTAAGGAAATCTAGACAATGAGACTTTATTGTTTGGGCTTGCATTTTTTGAATAACAGTAAGACGAGAATTCTACATCTTTATAAAATCAGCATATGTAAGGTGTTAGAATAATTATCTTCCCTTGTTGTCATTGATGCATATTATCTTATTAATCAACTTTTCTTCTTGGGGCTAGTTGCAATGTCTGGATTTCATTCACACGTCCACGTCATGGGATTAGAAATTGATATAAGTAGAATGGAGACTCTGTTCTGATTGTGGGAGTTAAAATATGAATAGCCAAACATGGTCTCGTAGTTGATGTATAGACATAGTTTCACCCATATTCTTGATTTACATTTATTAATCTTAAACATATGTTGACTGATATTAATAATTTCCCCCACAATTTATATTTTCTCACATTTAAAGACCTACCAGCACTAAGGCACCAAGTCTATTAGATCAAAAGTGACTGTATTTTAATTTATGTACTTAGTTTTCATATTTGGAGATCAATCGAATTGTGTGAGATTAAATAAATGTTAAATGGATGCTGATTTGCATGGTGAAAACTTATATAACAAATAACCAAATGCTTATTCAGTGTCAAGAAACAGATTGAACTTCTTGACCTTACTTTGCCACCTTTAAGGTGACCTAAAATAAAGATCAGTACATTATTGGAGCTTTGACAGGATACCCCTGACCCACTTCAGGTGATGAGGTCCCCTTTAAACATCTAAAGGTTGCTTTTAAGGCATATTTTAATTATCACCCTTTATATTACCCATATAGTTTTGCAAGGGTGAAAAAAATCAACTTAATCACTCACTCATATTTCAATTAGAAGTTTTTCCTTTGTTCCAGACCAGTAGTTATAGAGAAGATTTGTGACTTGTTTTCTCTGGTACCAGACCATGCTGTTGATTCACCTGAATACCAGGTAAGAAAGTTGAAACATCCTGACCTAAATACAAAAACAAGAAAATTATAAGGCCCCCAGATCTGGAATATTACAGTCATTCAGATCAATTTGATGATAGGCATGATGAAATAGCAATTGATCATTTTGAGATAACTTAGATTTTTTTTCCAAACATGACTAATTTTGTGAAGTATTATATCTCATTGTAGAAATTTGTCAGTGATACTGTGAGGAACCTTTGGCTGTTATCTCAGAGTGGTAATGATAATGTAGCACAGGCTGCCTTCCAGGCACTGTCCATGTTTAATGCTGATCAGTTCAAAATGTCACATCTACCAGCTTTGGTAAGTCTTTAATAACACCCCCCTAAAAGCTGTAATATCAGGGTGGTAATGATAATGTAGCACAGGCTGCCTTCCAGGCATTATCCATGTTTAATACTGAATACCAGCTTTGGTAAGTTTCTTGTATCCCCTTGCTTTATAGTTTGAGGGTAGTTCTATGTGTCTGTCTGCATGTCTGTCATGTAGCCGGCTTTGTCCATAATTTATGCTGATCAGTTCAAAATGTCACTTATACCGGCTTTGGTAAGTCTTTGTTAACACCCCCCTAATGGCTGTAATATCAGAGTGGTAATGATAATGTAGCCCAGGCTACCTTCTATACCTTATTAATGTTTAAAGCTGATCAGTTCAAAATGTTTCAAAAACATGGGGAGTTATTGCCCTTTTAACTTTTTGAGCAAAAACAATTTTTAATTATGTTTAAGGATTTTTCAGATAATCATGATGAATTGACCATACTATATTTTTAGATCATTGAAGATTTTGTTCAACAAGCTAAGTTGATATCCGATCAACAGGAAGAAGGGTCTGTTGTCACTGTGGATGATATCTGGCCTAATATACCTGCTGTTATCTATGTCAGGCAACTGAAATATATCAGGGAGGGAAGTCATAAAGGTATATAATTGGACATCACCCGGAATCAGGATATGAGAGATAGGGGATAGGAAGTGGGGATTAAATGGGCAAGGAATTATGGGATGCCTAGGTTTACAGTAGAAGCAGAGAGCAAGGGGATTGAAACTGTTAAAAAATAGGGGTTTAATATGAACTATGAAAGGTAAGAGGGGACAAGAGAGTAAAGGACGTAGAGTTGAAGATCCCACTGTCCAGCTGCATGTGTCAGGGATTATAACAAATTTTCTCCAGTATGACTGATTGGTTTTTTTCATTTTCTCTGGACTATGAGATTGATCATTCAAGTTCAATTCTTGTGAACACTAAAAACTCAAAAACTATTAACAACACAGTTCTGAAATTTTGTACAGTTACTTAGTAGCATGTCATAATTTGCAAATTAAAATTTCATGCAAAAATGTGAAATATTTTTGAAAAAAAACTTCATTTTTGATCGAAAATCACAGATTTTGAGAATTGGACTTTGTGAACACTAAAACTCAAAAACTAATAACAACACAGTTCTGAAACTCTGTGCAGTTACTTAGAGTGACTGTACGTGGAGTCGTACACTTTTTAAAGTTTAATCTTTTAAAATCCCGACGACAAATGTGAATCGGTTTCTATCATTTTCCAAAATATAGAGGTGGACAAGATCTTCAAAAATTCAATATATTTTTGAAAAATATAAGTTAATAATATTTGTACAGATTATTGTTTGAAGGTAACAAAGGCGTGGAAAATTGCTACAATTGGTACGTGGAGTCGTACACCTTAAAAGTTTGGAAAATTCAGCTAATATTTTACCAAGTCGTATATGGGGTGAAAGAAAATCATTTCAAAGACATTTTGTCACTGCTTAGTTTCCAGAAAAAAGCAGGATGACATCGTGTCTGTTTATTTATCAGTATGCATACTCGATGCATCTGTGCAGCATTTTAGACCACCTCTAAAATTTGCACATTTATATTTTGAGCATTAGTACTGAAATCACGATTGAAACTTTTAAAAATATTAGCGGAAACTAATTGAAATAACATTATTTTGCATTGTCCAAGTGATTTCTGATCTAAGCTTACACAAGAAGGTGTTTTCAGCTTTATTTGTTTTTTCTTCTTTATGTTGATAGAGGGTGCCGGGAATCGCTAAAACTTTAATTACAAGTTTTTTCGAGAAATATTTTAAAAAATAATTTAAAAAAGTTGTGTTAGACATATCGTTTTATTTAGTTACTAATATATATATTGTTTGTATAACATTTAAAAATTCCTTATTGACGTTTAAGAAAAGACAAGTTCAAAATTTAGCGGATTGATAAGACTTCGATTTTTTATTCTAATTTAAAAATTCAAAAACTCAAAAACGTGACTTATACTGTAAAAAGAACATATAAATGGTATAATATCATTTACATATAAAAAATATTTGATTTATCATTTACCGTTCAAATTATTTTTGAAGTAAACTTAAGTGTACGACTCCACGTCCTGTACGACTCCATGTACAGTTACTCTAGTAGCATGTCATAATTTGCATATTAAAATTTCATGCCAGAATGTGAAATATTTTTTTTATCGAAAATCACAGATGTTGAGAATTGGACTTTGTGAACACTTTAACTTAAAAACTATTTACAATACAGTTCTGAAACTTTGTACAGTTGCTAAGTTGCACACCATGATTTGCATTTTAAATTTTTATGCCAATCTGTGAAATATTTTGAAAATCACAGATTTTGAGAATTTGATTTTGTGAACGCTAAAACTAATACAGTTATGAAATTTTGTACAGCTGCTAAGTAGCATGTCATGATTTGCATATTAAAATTTTGTGCATATCTATTTAATATTTTTGGAACAAAAACTTCATTTTTGATGGAAAATCACAGCATATTTTGAGAATTGGAATTTTTGAACAATAAAACTCAAACATGTCAAATGCTGTTAACCAATACACCTCTGAGGTTTCATACACATTCCATGGAGCATGCCTAAGTAGTTATAATCAAAGTTGGTATGATTTTCAAAACACTTAGGTTTTTTGCCGCGGGGCCCTTTTTGCTGTTTTTTGTCTGTGTTGAGTGGTTTTTTCTATGCTCTGTCATACTTTAGAAGATTTGCGATGTGTCACTAATTTCATAATATTGGTATATCTAAATTTGTTTTAGATCATTTACAAAGATACATATAAAAGCTTGAAATAGTTTCCAGTAATCACTCATTAAGTAATAGAACACAGACAGAACTATTTAACACGACCTGTCATCTCTATTCATGTATACTTAATGTCCAATGCCACACATAAAGGAATTAGTCTGGAAATATTATAACTTGTCATGTTTCAGCATATGGAACAATAGAAAAGAAAAATTCCATAAAACATAAGTCTCAAGGTTTGTTATATGGCTATGAAAATGTATGTCTGAATTTGAAAGAAATAGAATTAAAACCCATTAGCGCTTAAGATGAAGACATAGACATAGGTATAGACATATAAGCCATTTAGGGTAATTGTCCAGCTGCTGTTTAAAATCATAGAAAACATGGCTATTCAATAAAATACGTTTTGAATAAGGTGGTTCCCTTTTTTGAAGAAGAAAGGGGTATAATATTTTACCTGTGGTTTGGAAGTTCAATCAGCCAAAACTAACTACTTTTACTACTACTAATGCCATGATTAGTAATCAGAAATCAGTAATTAGCATTGACTAACAGTTTTGTTGTTATTTCATTTAACTTTGTTTCAGATTTGTATTTAATTTATATGCAACCAAGTACATTTTTCGGGTATGAGACAGCATTCTATTTCAAAGTAATTAAGGATTAAAATGTCGGTCAGTAAAATGTAAATGGAATCATTCCTTATCTCACAAACTTCAGATTCTAAGACTTACCAATTTATATGTAAATCAAACTGGGTTAACTGTATGTATAGAACACAACTTTTTACTGAGGTGATGGATAAGAAAATTTTCTGCAGTTTTATAGATGGTATCACTGATAAACAGACTAAGAATTTCTGCCAAAGCTTAGTTTTAAGATATTGCTGAAGGTAGATTTAAAATGATGGGCAACTGGATGGCTTTTTAGTGGTGGCTTCCAATCTTTATTTGGTTACCTTAGAAATTCATTAAAAATTATCTGTGATCTAAATGAATTGTGCATTGAAATGGACCTGATACTTTTATTAATTAGTATGACATGTTTAAAATCTCCCTCCTTTTGTGTCTAATGTTAAAGCCTCTTGATATTTGGCAAACTAGCTCCATCCTATAAAAGTACTTTACGATGTTTAATCATGTTTACCTAATACTTTGAAAGGCACATGGCATAATTATGCCTTCTATTGAAGACTGCAATTGGATATTTGCGTCATATAACAGATTCTTTGTTCATTATAAGATATAATTTAATAACTTTTTTAAACTTTTGTCATTGAACTTTAAATGAAATACAAGCTTGCAATTTCCTCCAAAATAATAATACCCTTAAAATACACATCTGGCATGAAATTGAATAAAATTGCAAAAAAATCCCTAGAATTTTACAATAACATGTTTCTTTTCCTGGTTTGTCATTGTACTCCTGTTTATAAGCGCTTATAAGCTGTATTTCCTTGTTAATTTATAGACATATCTTTAAGTTATGTTATTAATACATGTTCTATGATTAAAATATGTTCCATTGGTAGAAGGGAAAATCATTTTGCTGATTAATGACAGTAACTTTCCCTGTAATTAATTTTGTACATTTTGAAATGTTTCACCAAGGAACTATCAGAGACATTGGTTAATGTATAATCTGCGACAGTCAATGTTTAGTCAGATTGATTTCTCTCTCAGTAAATAAAGGTAACAACAAAACTACCAAACTGGGGTGATCAATCTCATTAAAGCCAAGACAAAACAATGCAAAGACATACCACAGACTTGAGTATCTCCTGTCTTACGAAATGGTCTGATAAAGTACATAGAGTTTAAATGAACTCATCCTGTCACCAAATTACATTGTTGTTTCGAGAAAATTAGGTAGTTCAGAAATAATTCTTCTTGATGGACCATAAAAAAGTTGTTTTTTTTTCTTCTTGCATATGCAAGAAAATTGGTTGATAATCCCAGTAAAGTCTCAACAAAATTAATATCTTTTGATCATCCAAAAAACATCGGAAGAATGATGGTAGTCGTCAAAAAACTCTATAACCAACTAACAAATTAATTAATTTTGTCATCAATAAGGTTATGATTATTGTTTGGTGAAAATAGGATTACCATGAAATCTTTTTAGGATAACACGAAAAAAATTGTTTCATTTTGTCTCAAGATGCATATGCCAGATTTCCAGTACAAACCTTCATTGGATTTAATAACCCCAATCATTTATTAGAAAAAGAGTGTTTACCCTAAAACTTTATAACCAACCGACATTTGTACTCATCTGATAGATAAAACTCTGTATTTGTCTATGAGGTTGCGTTAAATTGCTTGAATGATGACAAACTAGGGGAATATAAGCCCTGTGTATTATTATTTGCGTGTACAATGTACTTAAGTTTCCTTTAAAAAAATGTGATATGTCCCGCATTTATTACTATCAGACCTGGTGTTTCCTGTAATACATATGACAATGTGAGATCTCCATATAAATCATCAAGACAATACAAACTGTAATCAGTTAGGATGTGAACATTATGTTTTTGAATTCAAATTTAAATCAGTCAGGATAAATTCATCAAAAAATGTTTGTCCTTCTATAAAATGATTTAATTCCTTTTCCTGTTCTAAAGAACTTTAATAGCCAGTATTAAGTCACTACCATCCTAACCCATTATGAATTCAGCTTAAAGCTAATGCACCTGTTCTTATTCTGTAAAAGAAGTTATAAACATGATGATACAACTATGGAAAGTTGAATCTTGTGTGCATTTATATGGATGATGACGTCATAAAACTAATGATTTATTGCTCAGGTTTGTCTTATGACCTTTAAAAGCAGAACGAACCATGGAATTTCTCCTACTTGGAATCAAATATATAGTTTTGTACTGATATTTATGTATTATGCCTTGCTATCATTTATCTCAGGAGTAGGTTTGCATTCATATCTGAGTTTTTTTCTACCTTAAAAATCACAACATCGCCTATTTATTAATTTCACCTTCTATGGTTCTGAAAATAACCCTTTTCACAAGTCATTATTCGTTATATGGAAATAAATTTTATCAGGTTATGAGGCATTGTTGACATCCATGGTTGCTAAGGAAGTAGAAAATCTTCCTCGAGGTATCTACCACTCATCACTACGGAGACAGGGAGCCGCCAGTAATCAGGGTAAAGCTGTTGGAACTATCCCAGCATTCCTTCTGATGCAGTATCAGAAGACAAAGCAACCAGGACTCAGACCTGGATTGGCAGCTGGTTTACTGTTCAGCTATGACCCTCCAGTAGACGTAGGAAGAGATGGACGACCCAGAAAACATTACATCATGTCTCACAGTAAAAACTTCCAACAGATGTTTACTACTTTGTTAAATGAGGTATGTGTCCTTAGTAGGGTATCAGTTTAAGTGACATACCTAACAGTGTGATGTGATGGCAGGGGTTTTTGAATAGGAAATGATTGATTGTAACAATAAAGCTGTTTCTGTCCTGTCTGCGTCATTTCAGCCTTCACCAGGACATATAGAAAAAATGTGATTGAATTTGATATATACATGAAACTGATAATTTTCGTAACCTGAAACTATGGCCTCTTAACAGTCTGCATACTAGTGGTTGGTTTACAATGTATATTGTTCAGCTTAGGATAGTTTTATCTTGTTTTGTAATTAATGACATGTTCGAATACACAATTAAAAAGAGGACTTTAAAAATTTGCTTTACAGGTCCCAATTCAGCCGTCTGAATGGCATAGGACCCTAGTTATACCACAAGGTTGGACTTCGTTCATGGACAGACTATTTACCGCTATGTTAGAGGTATGTAGAGTCTTGATAAAGACATGTTGAATAAACTGCAATTCTAAAATAATTTAAAATAATCACAATGGAAAGCAGCCAGCAGTCTTGAACATGACCAGAGGTCGCTTCTGGCTGCCTTGCATTGGTCCTAAGACTAAAAAACGAATACTCAAATCCAAAAATTATGTCATGACTACATGGACTAGATTCCAAGGAAAATGCATTTTGTTGAAATTATTAGATCTGTGTTTTGCACATTAACTAAATGATATCAATATATTACAGAAATTTTTTTTTTTGAAAATCACACAAAAAATGGTACACGAAAATAATGAAAAACACAAAAATTGGTAAACAAAAATAATGAAAACCACAAACATTAGTGCACAAAAATAATGAAAACTACAAAAACTTGATACAGTAAAAATTGGTACACAACAATTATGAAAACCACAAAAATTGGTACACAAAAAATCATGAAAACCACAAAAATGGTAACCAAAAATAATGAACAACACAAAGAATTAATGAAAATAACAAAAATTGGTACTCAAAGATAATGAAAACCTTTGAAAATTAATTAAAACAACAAAAAATGGTACACAAAAATAATAAAAACTAAAGAATTGGCACACAAAATTAATGAAGACTACAAAAAATGGTACACAAAAATAATGAAAACCACAAAAATGTGTAAAAAAATAATAATAATAAATGATGAAAACCTTAAAAATTAATTAAAACAACAAAAAATGGTACACAAAAATACCAAACCAAAGAAAATGGTGCACAAAAATAATGAAAACCTTAGAATTTAATTAAAACAACAAAAAATGGTACACAAAATATTGAAAACCTTAAAAATAATTCAAACAACAAAAAAATGGTTCACAAAATAATGAACACCACAAAAATGGCACTCAAAGATAATGAAAACCACATAAATTGGTTCACAAAAATAATGAAAACCACAAAAATTAAATCAAACAACAAAAAATGGTACAGAAAAATAATGAAAACCACAAAAATTGGTGCAAAAAATAATGAAAACCACAAAAGTTGGTACACAAATAAAAAATGAAAACCACAAAAAATTTTACACAAAAATAATGAAAACCAAAAAATGAAGTGGCTTTAAAATCATGGTTTGTGATAATTTATGAAATGACCTGCATTTAACTTAATTGGCTGCATATTGTTGCTATATTCTTTCAAATCTCAACTTTGTTTATTGTAAAGGAGATTTCCTATCATTCTACAATGAAAAATCAGTTTTTGTTCTTAGGGTACCAATTTAAATAGTTCTCAACTTTTTTTTGGGGGGGGGGTTTCACTTAATCCTCAATTTAAGAATCCAACAAATATGATTTTTCTTCGCTACATTGTTTGTGATTTCCCAACTGAAATGATTAAATGACAGAGTTTTATCTTAAGCCATGACAAGAACTTTTTCAATTAATATCACTTAATCAATGATTTATGAATAAAAGACCATGTTTCTCTATTTATGCTTTGTTTTTGTAAATTCATATTGTGTGTGTAACACTACTTGGTTTGTGTGATTTACTACAAGCTTTTCTTGAATGTTATTTATAGTTTCAATTCAATATGAATTTTTAATAATCATAAACAAATAAAAGTTTTGGTTTGTATCAATATTTTTGAATTGTAGGGGAGAGTGGCTGAAATTGAACTTCAAGTGAAAAGAGAACATATAACACAAGCTGATGCTGAAGATAAGATTCTGGCTGCTTGGCTCTGGTACGGCTGCATGGTTTAGTGTATACTGGGAAAATCTTGGAACTTGTTAATTATATGTTGCACTTCCATTCAAATTGTAATTTTGATTAGAAATCTAACGCTTTTTTAATCTTTTAAAGATATCACTGTAGGACCTGTGTTGAAAGTTCTGTTTGAAAGCTTTCATAAAACAAGTATACTATTTATTGTGTAAAATGGTGTGGATTGGGTACATTTTATATGTTATTTATACACTTATTACTACTGCTACCCTTCCCTTACCTAAACATGAATAGAAAATTCTATATTTAAAGCCTTACTTTCATGTATTTTGCCCTGCCATTAATGGGAGTTAAGATTTATACATTCTCTCTCCATATTTTACAAAAACCAGGGCAGTTCATTAACTTAGTTTGAATGCTTTAAAAGACAATTGCATGTCTATCAATACTGAATCATTTAATGAAGCATTAGCCCTGTGTCTGACGTGTTACTATATATAGAAAAAGGGGATGACAAAATAAAGAATTATGTTTCAAAAAAAGAAATCACTTTATTAAGATTTAGGAAAAACATTTAAATTAGATATAAGTTTTATAGCCTTAGTGGGAACAGGGAACAGTGAATTAATTATTTGTCGATTATAACATAGATGTATATGAAATACAAATTGTTCCCAGTAAAATTAAATCACATAAATTCACAGTAAATAAAATTAAAATAACCAAAATATTTTCACTCTTGTGTCCTTTCCCGCAAAACTAAATTATGATGTTGTGAATTGTATTGCGTTGTCAGCATAACTGCTGCTGTCTAAATTCATATGCCATTCAAATTAATTTATAAAAAAACGATTAAATATGATCAATTAGGCCTTATGAATAGCATCAATTAGGCCTTATGAATAACAAAAATATGATCACTCGTACGGGAACGCACTCAGATTTAACTTGTTAAAACAGATTTAACTCGTTAAAACAGATGCCTTCACAGAAATAGTATATAGACGAGATGAAAATTTCATATACACATTATTTATGATAAAAAAGAAAATACTGGACCCAAACGCCTGTGGTTTAGATTTAACAAGTATCACAATAAAAGGCATTACATGTATATACATCTAAATTATTTGTCCTAAAACATTGTTTATCTACCACAGCAAAATGAACTTTGGTTGTACTTTTGATTATATCATCAAGATTTAGCATAACCTCTACAGAAAAAATACATTTGAGGACAAACTTTTAAAGTGCTTTTTCAACAATTTCTGTTTCTGTCAAAAGCCCTTTCACGTAATAAGAAACGAGCTAGACCAGGAAACTATTACAATTTCTGACGTTAACAATTGTTACGATGTTGGTTATTAGAAGATTCTCATCTGTTGTAGGGTACGAGGGGAGATTGTAGGAAGAATTAAGAATGCTTCAAGGTATATTTCATCTAGTCAGTTATTTACCTCCCTGCTCATTGGCATGTTTCTATATTTGTCCTAATTCAGCTTTGGGTTATTGTGTTCAATTGAAGGCTGTTGAAGTGGGAATGAGTCGGTTATAACTAGTAAAAGTACATTATTTGTAGAAATATTCAATTTTGGCTATTTAGGAAAGAAACTATTTGATATTTAGATAAGCTGTATAGGCAGATACTAAGAAGCCAGCAGAAAGTAAACGATACAGAGATCTAGTTAGAATTTGCTTTAACTGAATTTTCCGTTGCTTTAAGTCTGCAATTGTGAATTGTGGTCAAGTAACAATGCAACTGTTAATGAAGCCGTTGGTTATGACAGTTGGCATAAAAGTTTCTATAGAAAGGCGACAGAAAGCCAAAAGCAATGTTATAGACTCAGTTTGAATTTATTTTGGCCACTATCATGTAGTTTATATCGATTTGATAAATAATTTTCATAACAGTTTTCTCAGCAACTCATGTTCTTACCACAACTTCAGCATAGGGTGCCATATCATAGGATTCTGTCCCTCATGATCACCTTCTTTCTGTTGATAAACGAAATCTGTCCATTTGTGACTTTAACATATGTACAATAGAGCCCTGATACTTCAATCAAGCTCATGAAACTATAAAGCCAGTGTTCTGTGCATTTTCCCTACAATTTTTTCTTATAAATTATACATTATTCTGTTTTAGAGGTAACCCAGGTATCCAGTCTAACTGTGTGTATGCCTTGGCTGGTCTGGCTGTCACCATCAACAGATATGGAACCAGTCTAGAGAAGGAAGCCCTAGAAGTAGCAGAAAGCAGCACAGAATATATGAGTCATTCTCATTGGCTGACGGTTGTTATGGATACTATCATGTGCTTAGCAGATGTCAGTCACATGACAAAGGGAGCTCTGTTTGGTCTTTGTCAGCAGGTATAAGTTTTTTTAAATCTTATTGCAATCCATTAAGTTTCCAAAAGTGTTATAGTTTTGACTGTTATTTTGTTGTTATCTATGTAATTGCATAGCCCTTTATGGCTTTTAAGTTGTTGTTAATACTAGAAGATTGGATAAAATAAATATCTGGTAATTTTCATGGAGTTTTCAATTTTGTTAATATGAAGCATTTTTTTTTTTCGGAAAAAGGTGATATTGAAAGCTTACGATATGTCAGCTTATATTTTCAGTTAGAACAAATTTTTGTATGAACAAGGATTTATACTGTATCAAATGTTAGATTAACAATAATGCAGATTCTTAAATAGATGAACATTTACGTTTTTCATTGTTCAATATTCAGTTTTCCATTATTTCTCCAAGCAGTAGCATTTATTTGATTAAAAGTGAGTAACTATAATATGTTGTAAATGTTCTAGAAAGGACGCATTTATCACAAGATGCAGTTTTTCTCTTTTAAACAGTCATTTAACAAATAGAAAACTATGCTTAGTACTCCTGACATGTCATGTGCATTAGGAATTCAGTCATGAATTCACATTAATTTAAATTCTATTTGAGATTTTAACTAAAGACTCATGGATTAGACAAATCTATTAAAGACTTTTCAACAATTCTTTAACAACATTTATTGGTCGACTTTTCTTTTTATATGTCTAACGTGGGTCTCTAGTCGCATGTCATGTGGGAGAATGCAACTGAGTTCGGCAACTGAGACTTAGAATGCAAATTATTTATCTTTATTATATAACATATAACTTGTTGTTTATTAATGGATTGTGAAAGACAGTTACATTTATTTCCTAGGGCATATAGAGTAAGAACAGAAAGCTTTAGTGGGTTGTTTTTCTTATCTCTTTTTTGTACCAAAATTGATTTAAGATAAATGCATTTAATTTTTCAATTCTGAAATTACATGATGCCTTATACCATATAACCTGACCAACTCCTGGAAATATTAACTCTTGAAATTTAGTTTCCAAATTTTTTTTCGTCTTTCCTGTAGATGGCAGATACACAAACAAAGTCTGTTAAATATTTATAGATAATCAAAAAGCCTTGTAAATTTAAATAAAGGACAAAGTTGCAAGTTTAAACAAAAAAATAGTTGATAAATTGAATACCATGATATAGTTTCATGAAACTACAATAAATTGTACAATTATTAGGAAAAAGTTTTAAGTCTATTGATTTTAAAGTTAGAAGTTTAAAAGAATTCTAAGGAACAGGACCTGGAGCCATGCTTTTAAGAACAAAAAGGGGCCAGAAGGAAAACTTTATTATTTTTTCTCCAGATAACCCCTTTTTAGTTTTCAAATTAGAACTAAAAACGACATAAAATTCATTTTTTATTTTTTAAACTGATACTAAAAAAATCAAATTGATCTAATTTTATGGACACAAACTCATAAATTAAGGCAAAAAGGGTTGATATTTTTTGTTAACTTTTTGTTCTGGTTTAAAAAAATCTGTCGGTTTCTGTGTAAAATTGTGGTCGAAAAGCACAAAAGAAAGCATGTGTCAAATAACTTGTCATTCAACCATAGGAAACTGACTTTCCAGATTAGGTCTCAAACATACTGTGTTCAACATGTTGCAATTGTATAATGCTGCGCTTACTTAGATTTTATCTTGAAATTTATCTTGAAGAGTTTTGTGCACTTATCAGATATAAGACAAGACATTTAAGCCAAGACTATGTAATTCCAAGTAATAAATAGATAAAGTAAAGGGCCATCAGTGTTTTACGGAACACATTCGGTTTGTTTGATCCCACATTTAACAACTGATGATAATAATAATAATTATGATTTAATGACCTTTATTACAGAGATAAGCTGATGCCAAGCTAAGCTAAATACTTGGCTTGTTTACAATCAATCAGTCAATAATTTTTTTACAGAGATCAGCTGCTGATAAGCTTCCTGCAAGTATATTGGCCCAGGCCTCAGCAAGTGTAGCTCTAAGTCAGATTGTACCAATTCTTATTTCAACTGACTCTGCTAGAATTCTTCCAATCTTACACCTGTTGTTGTCAAGACTTCCAGGAACAGAAGAGGAATCCCCTGTTTTACAATTCCATGCTGGTCTGGGACTCGGCATGTTCATGGCTCGTATATTTGAGGAGCATTTCTCTGATATTTGTGGAGCTCAGGTATCTATGAAAAAAATGAACCTACTAGATGTACATGTATGTGATACGTTTTGTATCTGCACTCACTAAAATCATAGTAAATATCCTTCATGCAAAAGATTCGTTTTTGGAGTATAGAAAGGTCACCGTGAATTGATCCCCTGAATGAAAGATAAAAATTACCTGTAGAAAATTGCCTTGTTATTAGTACAATAATCATGAATTTAACAAGGAACTTTTTGTTCTTTCACGTGTGTTATCGTAAATATCCCTGAGGTTGTCATGCTGCACAGATGATTTGTATTCCCTTTGTCAGAAGAGAGGTTTTTGAACTCACAACATCATATTTTAGGCGGTTTTATGAGATTAATATTATTCCTTAGGTTATGTTGATATTGTTATAGAGTGGAAATCTGTATATCATGTTTGTTGTACTTGGTGACCATTACAAAAGTAAAAAAAAATAAGATGGGCGGAAAATGAAGAGAGGTTGATATATGAACTAAATGTTCGTCCTTAGGTAAATTTGAGATTGTTGTAGACAAAGATTGGTAATAAATGACTAGCATTATTGAGGAAATAGCCTTGTCTGCTAGAAGAGCAAGAGTAGAAATCTTTATATTACATGTTTGTAGCTGATAACCATTACAAAAGTAAAAAATGTAGATGGGTTTGTTTGACTCACAACATCATATTTTAGGCGGTTTTATGAAATTAACATTATTCCTTAGGTTATGTAGAGATTGTTATAGAGTGGAAATCTGTATATCATGTGTTTGTTGTACCTGGTGACCATTACAAAATAAGAAAAAATTAAGATGGGTGGAAAATAAATAAAGGTGGATTTATGAACTAAATGTTAGTCTTTAGGATAATTTGAGATTGTTGTACACTAAGATTGGTCATTAATGACCAGCATTATTGAGGAAATTGCCTTGCCTGCTAGGACAGCAAGAGTACAAATCTGTATATTATATGTTTGTTAGCTGATAACAATTACAAAAGTCAAAAAATGTGGATGGGTGCAAAATTTATAATGGAACACTTAAGAAAATAAATAATCAAATGAAACGAGTGAAAATACTAAGATAAGTATAAAGGAATGATGGTGCTAACAGGAAGAATTGTAACTTAGTAGTTGCAGAAATGTAGGGTAATAAATATTTTGTATTAATTTTATCAATTTTGTGCTGATTATTGTTGAAAAGTTGTTACTTTATCATCTGCCAACATGTGTTTGTACTTACAATACATTTCTTAAAAGACAATGATACTTTGATAGATTTCTTTTATTCTAAATAGTTAATGCTGTTTTTAATTTTATTCATAAGAATGTCAAGTTTTCCATTGATAACATAGATTAAACTGTGACCTTTCTTTACCAAGTACCTCACGAAAGTGTTGATAGATCTTAAAACTTTATTAAAAATCACATTAGAAAAAACATTATACCATTCAAGAATATGTTCCTCTATTTGCATTTAGATTGGAAGTTCTCCATCTTTAAGTCTTGACTAGCTGTGGAAGAATTAATTACATAGTTCTAAAATGTCATTACCCTGATTGTTTTTTTATTAAATGTCATATAATGACCTATAAATTGAAATTAAAAAGTTGCCGCCAAATTCTTTAGGACTAAATATTATTAAGTATGTAACAGCTAAAATTGCACCTGTCGCTTAATCAACAATAATTTGAAAATCAAACAGTTTTGTTCGAGTTTAGGGTTAGACTTTTTTTTATGACTTAGCACTTAAGTGTAGATAATTCCCAGCTTTGATTATTATGGTTTTCATTGTCAACCTAAGAAAATAAAGGGTGTTCATTCTTTATTATTCGGGTTCATATGCTTGGAAGTCTTTTCCAAATTTCAGTTGGAAGTTTTACCAAAATTAATTTGCAGGGAATGGTAGAAATATGGAAGTGTTTGGACAGTTTTGAAGAATGTGTCTTTTCTAAACTAGACAATAGGTAAGCAGTTGATGAACTTGTATGATATTCCTTTCATATTTTCTTATTACTGTATACTGTGGATTCATTTATATTTTTCATTTTGTGGTTTACCCATAACAAAATCGTTGGGTTAAAAGGAACTGATAATACTTCAAATTTGACTGCCTCCCAAGAAACATAAGCAGTTGGTACTATACAAACAATAAGAAAACCTCTGAAAATAAATCACAGGAACATTTTGCATTTCAAAAGATTCTTTAAATGTTACTAAAAAGGGCAATAGTTTTATTTATTCCCACTAAAGTCAGTTTCTGCAATGTGTTATACATAGATATGATGGAAAAAGTGTACATGGCACAGTATTTATTTAGATCTACCATAGAAGGAAATATTTTGAAATATTGATATTTAGAAAATTGTAAATTGGGTATTTATGAAACACAGCAAGCATCATATTCTTTTTAGACAAGGCTGTTTGTTGGGTCTGGCTATGACTATAAGTGCCATGTGTGAGGAAGGAAAGACGGAAGTCAGAGCACATGTCTCCTCAGTGTTTGAGAGGCTTAGTGGATTGGTGGAGTCGGACCAAGAGAAAGATATAGCTTATCAGGTTTGCTATCGGTTAATAAAGTTAAAAACAGAAACATCTTATTAATTTGAGTAAAATTTTAATGTGGTAAATTCTAGCAATGCTATTTCAGGTTATATAAAGATTACATCTGTGGGATATTCAGATGAAATGAGTTCTATAGGAAAAATTCTAAAGACTATTTCATTGATGTGGGATAATTCTTTTATGGAAAATAACAAATGTTTTTAAAGGTGTATTTTACACCACGTACATGAATCAGAGAAAATTTTAAAATTCACAAAGAAAAAACAGCCAGCAGCTTTATTGTGAAGAGTGGTTGTTGCTTGCCATCTTGTAAATGGCCTTAGCTCAAAGATAAAATGCTTATGATTAAAAACTGTTCCTAGTAAGATCACCACAGAAGGATTTTGTTTCAAAGAAAATGTAGGTTCCTAAAATCATAATATTAAGAAGGTGAACAAGTCTTTATTACAAGCAGCTGGCTGTTTTCAGGTGCAGTGAGTCAAGCAAGTATTATTAAAAGGCACAGACATCTTGATTGCAACCCATTGTTTCAAAAGTGAAAGAAATAGATGTCAATAACCAATAATAAATGAATTTGATTTTATTATTGGTGTACCTGAATCTATTGAAAAGTTGACAACTTTGGGGATTATTAATATCAGTGTCACTAAATGCTATTCATGTATTCATGTATTCATGTATTCATGCAAAATAAAACTCTTATGACAAAAGCAACAACAAAAAATTATGATTTGTTTTGATAATGTTATTTAAGAACCCGAATCCTCTTATTTTCCCTTCTATAGACAATGAAAATTTTAGCACATGTTACAATGATTTGAACCCTTTAAGGTTTCTTTTTTTAATATGTCTCTTTGATCAATGTATTTCAATATGAAAACAGAAGTTTATAAGGACCTCAAAATCTGTATAATGAAAAAAAAGATTGGCAATGGCTTTACGAATGTTGAGTGACCTACATTCTCCCTTATTTACTGTGCCGAAGCCTTTGATAGGAAGTTAATCAAAGTGACTGTTGCTATAGAAAAATTCTAATTGAAAATATCTAGGGTTTCTTAATAAAGGGGACCTATCAGTTGTTGTTTAAGATGTACCATGTAAGTGGCGACTTTTTAATTTTCACTTTACACAGGACAAACATCAGGACAGGAAATATTAAGCTATTATGTTTGGAGTAGCAATAATGTTTACAAAACTGCAAAAAATACATTAGACGAAAAATGAAAGCATACATTTTAAACAAAAAGGGGATATTTTCCACCCTGAAAATTACTTACATATACAAGATACATTATTATACTGATGACCAATTGCAAAAAAATCACAAAACATTTTTTACAAAGCAGGGACAAATGATATTTAAATTAGTGTTGCATGACTTAAAGGGTAAGTTCACGATTTTTGACATATGGTCTTAAATTGTTCAGAACAATGTTTTATATCAGTGTGCAAATTTGTTCTCTCATATCTTAACTCATAACAAATATATTGGAGATTATTTATTTGAAATAGTCCCCTACTCTGCATTAGGGGACTACTTCAGTTAATCAGAATTTCTACTGAGTAGCAAAAAATCATATTAGTTCAAACGTTTAAGTGATCTTGTGGTACGTCCAATAACCAACAAAATAATTAAAATAATCAAAAGTCAACAAGATCATTTGATATTTTCAAATTACTTTCTATATAAAAATCTTTTTAAAAACGTTTCATTTATATATTATCGTTTTCTTTTAAATTGGACTTTATAAACAATTAATTAATATTAAAATTCAATAATTCAAAAAAATATTATTTTAATTTACTATTAAGAAAGAAGTTGTGTATTTAAATATAAACCATCATATTTTATTGTAAATAACTGTGATATAATTATATAAATTACAGGTCATTCTTTTTCTAATCCCCTACTGGGTTTGCTAAAAGTGTTAATTAATGTGAATTTATTGTCATTGTCTCTCAGCAGGTACCTGTGTAATGGTTAGGTAAACATAAATGCAATTAGTCACAGCTGACTTGGGGTGAAATAAACAGGAAATTCTAATTATCAATACCTACAGGTGTCAAAACCTAATATACAAACATTCAGAAATAAAGTTTTATGTACTTGATCATTTTATTTTAATTCTAGCATTTAAAACAATAATGTGATTTATATGCAAGATTATCACAACACAATTAATTAACATGACTTAGATAATTAAAAATGACTTATTTTAATTGATTTTTATACCAAAAAATCATTATTACTAATTAAAGAATAACTCAATTTTCTATCACTTATTTAAAATGCCATAACATAGATGCACACAAAAATATTATATATTGGCAATTCAATAATTAGGTAAATGGTGGGTCACTGTCAAATGGAGACTTTGTGGTATTCAGATGTTTTGTGTAATTTAAAATGACAGAAACCAAAAGATAAAAAATAAAATTCCATTTTTGTCAGCTTATTAAATTGAATATAAAAGTTTAAATGATATAGCATAATAAGATAATGCATTAGAAATCATATGACAAATTTTCATTTTTTTGTGAACTTTCCCTTTAAATCTTTCAAGTGTTATAAGGATATTGTCGATTTCTTGATTTTCAGGCAGCCTCTGTATGTTTGGCTTGTGTTACTGGAGCAGGGTTCAGTAGTAATATTATCTCTCCAGAACAAGTCAAAAAGGTCACTGAGGACATGGTCAAGGTCAACATGGAACACCCCAAGGTGAGTTAATCCCTGTTTTGGTAAGAAAGATGCCTATTGACTTTACGCCCTGTCCTCAATAGGTTAAGTTATAATTTTACTCTTTAAACATTCAACTAAGATGTCAGGGGAGACATTGAATCATGCCCTTGTTTTCCATAGTAACAACCTGTTTCCAGAATAGGACAGGTCTAAAAGGTCACAGGCAACTTTGAAAAGGTCAACATAGATCATTCGAAATCATTTTTTTTATAGTACCTTAACTTGAAAAAAAAACGGTTCAAAATGTTGGAGAGAGCCTTTTTAAGGTTATTAAAGGTCATCCCCTTTTATCTGGAGATCAAATCTTTTCTTAGATTTATCAGTGTTTCTCTCTATTGCAGATAACAGGGGTGAGCTTAGCCTTGGGTATGATGTGTTATAGCATAGGAAAAGCTGGGAATCCAACTATTGGAGAAGTCAAAATGAAGCTGTTTACAAGATGGATGACAACACTTAAAAATAAAGTAAATAGGGAAATATACAAATCTAAGTTTGATGACTGGCTTAATGTTCTATATTAAACATATATAAAACATTTATCATCAGTTTTCACATATTGATCATGGCGCCTTAAAGACTCATATGGATATGATATTTATTACTTATTCCAAATTGCTTTTTTCTATAAAAAAACCCAACATTTTTTAAGCTGTCTAAAAAGGTGTCTGGTTGTTTCTGGTAGTATAGAAAGTTCATCATGATTTTTTTTAACCCATTACATCATGTTTTTAACATTTTTTTTATTTAAATGTACCTACCGAAGAATCTATTTACAACTGAATGAATTCATCTCCTGGTAGACTTTTTTTTGTTTACAAAGATAGTTTGCGCTCTTTTCCAGGACCAGGATGCTATGGTTACCATTGCCTGTCTGAATGGCCTTATTGCACTGGTAGGGTCAGAGAGAACTTTGATTCCAGTAAGTTCAGATAGTCTGTTGCATATGTAAAACTATTAACCTTCATGTCTTGGTGTTTTTATTGTTTCCAAATCTTTGGTTATATTGTGGTACAATTGGATTTTGTAAAAGGAGCATAAAAAGCATACGAAGCACTTCTGATGATATACTTTCTCAATCACAAATGACAATTTTAAAGAAATCATGTTCAGAAAATCTTTATTTTTATCTGTTGTTCAACCTTAATAAAGTTGTAATTTCAAAAAAGATCAAATGTATAAGTCCTTTTATGCTGTAATGAAGATGGGAGCATAAAGATTTGTTATTTACAGTACTCGTATGGTAAAAGCTTATATCTCTCTCCATTCACCATTGTTCAATCTACCATCCTCATACACCATATACTATCCCCATCCCCATACACCATTAACCATTCCAATCCTCATACACTATTTACCCTCCCCATCCCCATACACAATTTACCATCCCTCTCCCCATCCCCATACACTATTTACCATCCCCATCCCCATACACTATTCACCATCCCCATCCTCAAACACTACTTACCATCCCCATACACTATTTACCATCCCCATCCCCATACACTATTTACCATCCCCGTCCCCATCCCCATACACTATTTACCATCCCCGTCCCCATCCCCATACGCTATTTACCATCCCCGTCCCCATCCCCATACACTATTTACCATCTCCATCCCCATTTACCATTCCATTCCCCATACATCATGTAGTATCCCCATTACTACAATGCAATTGTTTATGATAAATTATCTTATTTATTTTACTTAATCATTATTTATTCTAGAACTATTAATAGTACATGAACATAATGGTAGCAATTTTCAATGAGATCTTGAGCCGTAATTTTAAACAAAATACATGTACATCATTTAATTTGATCCTGAACTTTCTGGTAACTTTTACTTATTAACTTAATTATATATTTATTTATAAATCAATTTATAAATAAATATTCAAGTATAAATGTTTATTCTTATTTATTTATTTAATATTCAATTTAAAGAGTTGTATTTCATGTATTCTAGATCTATTAAGAATACATAAACATAATGGTAGCAATTTTCAATGAGATGTTGAGCCGTAATTTAAAACAACATACATGTACGTCATTTAATTTGATCCTGAACTTTCCATTAACTTGTGCACATTCAATTTATATTTTTATTATCCAGTGAATTCCTTCAATTATTAAGAAAAATCAAATGAAAATGTATTATTAGCACTACAACGAACATATTTTTTATCAGATAAAAAGCTGTTTTTATTAATTATTTCGAAAATTTACATTATTTACATTTTCATATAAATACATAAAGCTATTGTCTTATGGACTGAATTACAAGATCAATTAAAATAATGTTTTATTTAAAATATTGAAAATTTGAATAAAAATTTATATTTTCATTAACAATCTTAATTTACTATTTAAAAATATGGACTAATCAAATTCAAAATTCCATTTACCATCCCCTTTCCCCGTTTACCATTCAATGGACCAATCAAATTCGAGATACCGTTTACCATTTCGATTTCCCATTTAGCGTTCATATTTTACTACCCCATCCCAATACATGATACCATATATACTATTCACCATCACCATCCCCATTCCCCATCCCCCATATACCATAGATTGGGAAGCTTTTACTATACGTGGACTGTATCTACAGAATCTGTGTGTCTTGGTTTAATTTTAATGTCAACTGCCTTGGAAATGTTGAACTTATTTATAACTCATGATCTATGTTTAAATTCAGAATAACATCTCTCTGATAACATTAATTGGGGTTATGTTAATGACCTTATTATTAACATTTAATCTAATTTTAGGTTCAGAGTAACACATCTCTGATTGGAGGAGATGTCAATGTTGACCTTGTTATACACCATGTGACAGAGACCATTTTAAAGGGAGACAATTTAGGTATTCAGAGTAACTGTTCCTGGATGTTAGGTCACTTGTACTTATCTGCATGTGCAGTAGCAGAAACAAGAGCCAGTGGTAAGAATAAACAAGATTTACAGATTTATTTGATTTTATTTTCCACAAACCCACAAATATAGGTTCTTTTGAATAAGGTGGGTGTGATTTTACTCTCATTTTTAACAGGTTTGAAACAATACATTTTTAAGCCAAAAGTAAGTAAATAAATTCTATATTGAAAGAGTGTTACACAGTGAATTAACTAAAATAATGTCCCTGAGTCCCTTATTAAAACAAAGCATGAGATGTAAAGGGAGCATTTTGATTAGCTATCTATACCAGTTGATATGTTTACTGAATATTTTTTGAGTTTACTGTTTGGTTGATTTGATACAGTTTTAACAAATGTTGGCAATATAAATAGTGGAAATATTTTTGTTGGATATAAAGCTTTTTGAATATATAATTTCCCAGAAATCTTCATAAGTTATTGTTCACTCAACTTATGAAGAACTACTCAGAACTTGTTATGTATTACATCCAGAAACTGTAGTTATGCATATTGCCATGACATTTTTAAAGTTTCACGATAGTTCATGGGGAACATGATGGAGACATTGTTTTTGCAGGCAAATTCAAACCTGAATTAAATGTTGATATATATAACAGGTTATTAACCTTGCAACATTTGTTAATGTTTTTAGTTATTAGATTAAATGTTGTCACATGTATGCCCTCTGAGACTTCCTTGTTCCCTTCATGTGTGTCGTAACCATGTTTAATGAAGGTTGTTCTACTTTTCCTTAACTTAATCAAGTTCCTTTCCTTATATTTTATTGACTGTGCAAATTCAAATGGTTTGTTTTCTTGCTGATTTGTTTGCCATTTGGTAATTTGGACCTCTTCTGAACAAGGTTTATTTTATTATTAATGGAAGTAACTGATTAACGTTCAATAACTGTAATAGCTTAACTGTCATTTTCTAAATTGTCCTTTGTATATATTGTTTTCGAGAAAAATGTCAAAAAATGTTATTATTGCATTTGACAAGAGTGTTTTGATATAAATTCCAATATTTTTTGCTAAAACATTTTACCATTTCCTTTAATACATTTATTCTTAAGATTTAATTTGTTACAAAAGCTTTTGAGTTTATTATTGTTAACAAAAGGACAAATTGTAAGCATTACAATACCTGATTTCAATTTCAACGTCTGTTGCATTTGGATGGGTTCAGTTGACACCCACGATAATTCATACAATTACTAATGCTTTTACATTTTTTTTTAAGTCACTAAAAGTGGAAAGGGATAC
This sequence comes from Arcuatula senhousia, assembly GCA_963971305.1. Taxonomy (NCBI): domain Eukaryota; kingdom Metazoa; phylum Mollusca; class Bivalvia; order Mytilida; family Mytilidae; genus Arcuatula; species Arcuatula senhousia. Next base: position 1,930,397 of record OZ020305.1, read on the forward strand.
ACATTTGTATTTTTTTACTCTCTTAAGTAAAATTTGAAAATACATGTATAATTCTATGAAATATTTTACAGAATTCTTTCCTGTTTATTTATTTTTTAAACGGCTCATATACATGTTAAGATACATGAACTATTATGTATACTTTATATTAACAGTGATAATTTCTTAATTAATTGTTATGCAAGACAATTAAAGTGGCAGCACAAAACCCTCTACTTTGGCATGATAAATGACTTTTACCAGATTTGTGCTAATGATTATAATAATAGCATTTAAGTTGAACTTATCAGCAGAAATAATACTTGATAGACTAAAAGTGCATTTAAATTTTGTATTATTTTCAATATAATACAAAAATTGGCACTGCTTTATTCAGATAAAGAAAAAACACGTTACAAACACACATTACAAAACTAATTTGACAAATTCTATTTGTAAACAGAATTAAAGAATCAATAGCTTGCCAGTTATTGTTCTCTAAATTCCTCATTGCTGATTAGTTGTTTGTTTGACTTCTAGTTTTACAAGTTACATTTCTGCCCTGTTAAGTTATGCAAATGATAAGATGAGGCTTCCATTTTTTTGCTGTGCACTTAAATAATTAGGGAATCTCTTTGGCTTAATGGAAACATATTTTTTGTAAACGTAAATAACATTAATATTATCGTTTCACTATTATTTGTTGGGTATCAATTTTCATTGTTTTTGTAGGTGGCCTTGTTCCATGAAATTTCATTGAGCTTTATACTGCAGACTTCAGAGCCATTAATTTTAGAATACCGGAATCTATGAATTTTTATCAAACCACGAAAATTGGTATCAACCAAAATAAATAAATTTAAAGTAGCTTTGTAAAGAACTTGTGTATAAATCATACACGGCCCATCAATTTCACTGACAATATTGGACATGTACCCATTTTTTAACTAAGAGTCTTTTATAACGATCTGATGCAATTTTGGTTTAGATGGTCTGACTTTTATTCAATTAGAAATATATTTTTGCACTTCTACTTGTAGGATTCCATAAATATTGTTGTTTTCTATTGTTTGTTTGGGTAACAATCACAGTAGTTACACTTTCCTAAAAAGGGGGCATTAAGCGATATCTTTATAGCAAAGAGTGATGGTTTAATATCATAAATAGTCATGATTTTCTAGAAAAACCTTTGACCATTTGCTCTCTGACGTAACTCTCCTTTATTAAGTTGTCAATGCACCAACCATGATGTCAAACTTCCTTCTAGCAATACTATTTAATACTGATTTGCACAAATGGATTGGAAGTCTTAAGCTGTCTGTTTAATATATAGATCTGTCTGAAAATGCAAATTGTCAACAGTTATTATCTTAAAACTTATCCATAGTTAGCCTTACACTGACAAAAGTTGACTGTGTTTTAGAGGTTTTGTGTACTCTAATGCTTTCATTATAAAAGATGTTATGGTAAAAGAATCCCATATATGGCTTAATCAACTTAACCATTATATTTAATTTTGTGGTCATATCATTTTCAAATTAGGTTCTTACTTTTATTTAAAGACATTGTATTTTGATTTTATGTTTTTTTTTCTGTTTGTCTTTGTATATTGGAATGGATTTCCTCAAATACTGTGAGTCAGAGCTATTTTAAGGATTTTAAGGAGGGGCTGTAAACCAGCATAGTAAAAAGGAAAATATCCCCAATTATGCGCTATCTTGCACTTAGTGTCTTTCAAATAGATATATTTATTTAGAAAAGAAATATTCATATGCAGCTTTCAAAACAAGATCAAGGTTCATATTCTTAGGACATTTAAAGGTCCAGCTAACCCTATTGTACTATTTTAACACAGGACTAATTAGGTCTATTGTTTTTCATTTCAGTTCCCCCAAGTTACTCGTATTTACCAGAGCACAGTTTTATCCGAGGGCTAACCGATTTTCTCATAGAGGCTGCTAAACAAGGTAATTTAGAAATAGGAGCTGTTGTGACAATAATCACTCTCTCTTGACGCTAAAGTGCAGAAAATAGTGTAAATAGTAATACTCTCTAATTGCTAATAAGGTGTTTTGAAGGCATTAAATTGGTTTGAAGACAACTTATTCATGCAGTTAAAACGTCAAAGGACTGGAAAAAAAACAATGTTTGATAAAAAAAATTGTTTTTGATCCCAAGGGCACATATTTTTCCTATGGCAAAATGTGCTTCTTAAATAATTTGTTTCTTAACTTATTTATAATTCTATTTAAGTTTTCTGTAGCTGTAAAGGGCGTAAATGAATCACAAGAAATGCATTAATATATTGGATTATGTTGTGACCAAAGGTGCAGAAAGATTTTTTTCATTATTTTTTATAACTGGCTATTCTTGTCTAAGTTTGATTTTATCAATTTTTTTATAGTCAAAATCTCCAAGGACATTGAAGACCGCTATTTATATTTAAACTGACATCAAGATAACAGTTTCTAATAGTACATTATAAAGAAGGATATATTGCATTTTTTATAGATTTTTTCAACTATGTGTAATTTTAGTAACTCTTTTAGAAAAGAAAGTTGCATATTAACATATATATAGTTGAAGGCTGTTGATATTTTGCTGCCATTATTCAGGTAAATATGTGTGATTCTCCTACTTTTTATTCATATTTACTCGGCAAGGCTTTTTAGTTAATTCACAGTCTTTCATCATGGATTGGCTATTCAACTGCAAATATATACTGAGAAATCTTGCTTGCACCTCCGATTTTAGTAAAAATTACTATTTTTAACTTAGAGTCCTTAGTCAGTCCCTAGTGGTTTAGTTTTCTTTTTTGGTGCCTGTGCCAAGTCAGTCGGTAGCATTGTGATATTTGATTTCCCCAATGTGTTTGTCTTTTTTCTTATATGTTTGGGATTGATCCTTAATGTTCAGTAGTTTTGTCATTACCTTATTAAATAAATACAAAAGACTGTTTTTAACTTTAGGTCCTGAGTCAGTCTCCAGTCGTCTGGTCGAGATTACCTTGACCTCTTTGCAAGAAGAGGTCACTAGAATGCTACCACCTATCAACTGGGCTGGTCTTCTAACACCACTGATGAGAATGAATTTTGGTAAGATTTATCATGTTGACAAAGATTACTTACTTTTAAGCCTTTATAAAAGTAGTTAACTTACTGTGATATCTGAATATTTGCTCACCTTTGGAGACCTCCCTGTTACTTTAGGGTGAAATACAGATATAGGTATATATATATATTAAAGTGATGTTCTTAAAAACTTGCATTTGTTTTATTTCAGTATTCATTATGTCAATGTTTTATGTCATTTATGTAGACTCAAGTCACGTCGTTTCTTCAGGCAATGTATATAATAGTAGTGCCGTTCACAGCCTCACCATGGATTTAGAAACAACAATAAAAATCTTTAATAATCTTAACCAACTTTTTATTTGAATAATTATAAAATAATTTTGTTCATATATATTGACTATATTATCTCTCTTAAAAATGTCTTGGAAGGGGCAGATGATCAAACTTATGCACTCACTGTCTTATTTCAGGTAAAGAAGTACAAAGGTTATGTCTACAGTTAGCCATTGGCCAGAGTTCTTCGTCCCCATCAGCTGTAATGTTTCTAACCTCCTGGATGACAGCACCTCTTTATAATACCTTACACGTAAGTATGTGTTAGCCTCCCATCCCCTGACAGCTGTAATGTTTCTATCCTCCTGGATAACAGCACCCCTCTATAATATCTTATATGTAAGTATGTTTCCTTCTACGTCCCCAATGGAAGTTATGTTTTTTATCTTCCCTTACCTAAACGGCAGTTATATTTTAATCTTCCATTCCCCCAAAGGCAACTATATTTTTATCTTCCCTTCCCCAATGGCAGTTGTGATTTTATTTTCTCTTCTCCTAATGACACTTATGCTTATATCTCCCCTTCCCCCAACGGCAATTATGTTTTTATCTTCTTGCATGACAGCAACCTCTATGAAACATCGTTTGTATGCAAGTTTTAGCCAATTTCAACTGTTTTATATTTGAGGTATTCTTTGTTTTTTTAATTTCTTTTTGGCATACTTTTACCAAACAAGTCAAAAATACTTTGAATATCATTCATTTTTCACCAGAGTTATATTAAACTTGTTGATGATGTGTCTTTATTGCGACAGTTCAGAGTAAGACTATGTCAGCTTAATCTAATATTATGTGTGACATTTACAAATTAATTAACTTATCATTGAAGTTTGTTATAAATTTTTGCCTTTTCTTTTAAAAAGATAGCCTATTCATTGGTGACATTTATTTTCTGCTTAATTAGTAAAGGTTTTGTATAAATTCTTTTGGTTGTACTCGAAATTTTTAAATTAAATTTGATTTCATTGAAATTTATAGATAAATTTTTATTCTTAAATTCAGATTTTAATTCAATAAATAAAACAAAAATCAAATTATATTATTGAAATTGTATTAGAATACATGCTATTTGAGTTCTATGCCATAATGGTATGATTTTATTAGATTTATGTATTAGATAAATCATTCAGCAGTACTCATATACCAGAACAAACGAATTTTGTCTTTAATGATTTTGTTTTGTTTTGAAAAACCTGTCAAAATATAGGTTAAAAGTATGATTTACATAACATCATGAATTACACCATGAACACACTCAGAATTAGAATATGCACTCAAATTTTATAAAAATTCTGAGTATGTAAAATGTGATGATATTTTAAATATTACTCTTGAAGAGATAAATTGCTATGCAAAGGCCTTTTGTTGGTAAGTTTGACTCTGACGGATCAACTTCTCTGGGTTCATAAATGTTTATTATGGCTTTATGGGTTTTAAGAATTTAATTAAGCTTTACTTTATAGCAGTGTACTATATGGAAATTAATGTGCAGGAGGAAGTACCATTGCCCTAGGATATCATTCTGGTGAGATAATGCGACTTAACATTTTCCTTTTTATAGCCTTAAATGGAGAGCACGGTTATCAGCAATGAGGTTCCTTCTAGTTCTATGTTTACTTCTAATTACAGATTGACTGTAAGACGACCCTGTTTCAAGCTCTGCCATCTCTCATCAAATCCATAGCTCCATCTGTGATCAATATATTTGTAGAGAAAGGAGGCAGTGAGATCATACAATCTACAGACATACAGGCCAAGAAGTGTGTACTCCAGGGTCTCCAGCTTGCCCTGCATGTGCCAGACCCTCCAGAATCTATCACTAGTGTCTTACATCAGTGTCTGGAAAGTCTGTATAAATTACCAATTCATCAGGTAAGTCTACAGCAAGCCCTACATGTACCAGACCCTCCAGAATCTATCACTAGTGTTTTACATCAGTGTCTGGAAAGTCTGTATAAACTACCAATTCATGAGGTAAGTAGAAAACAGACTTTTTGATAAACTCTCAGAAAAACCATAATGTGATATAAAATCCAAGTATATAATAGGCATTTAACAGTATCAGATCATAATCAAAAGATAAAAATACACAAACTAAACAAAGGCAACAAAGGTAACAGGGGAAATCACTCGGTTTTTAACATGTTTTGACTTATTTAGCTGTTTTATTTCCCAAATCTCTATTTCCAGCACTGTTTGATGTGTCTATTTGGTGAATGTTTTTCTGAGGTACCAGATAACATATTTGATAAGATCGCCACTGATGACCTATCGTCTGAGATCTCCAGCTACAAAGGAATCTTCGTCAGATGTTATTTAGTGGCAAGGGGGAGACAACCTATGGCAATTCTGAATTCTTGTGTGGATCACTGTATAAATACTCCTAATACAAACCTGTAAGTTTGAACACAGTTCATAACTTGTTAAGCTGTTTTATACTGATATTTAATGAGTGTATGTAAAAAAACTACAGAAATATTTTAAGTTCAAGCTTTTATAAATAATGTTTAAAAGATGATAACATTCAATTAAACTTTATTAGAATTTATCTGTAACTATTTTTGTTCTGAATTTAATTTGTTGTGTTTTTTTCTTGTCTATGAATTAGAGCAAGACATTTGTACTGCTTACTGACTGCGGCAGCATAAACTGTCAGTGTTTAAGTTTTATGAACATATCCTTATCTCAGAAACTATTGATAAAACTTAGTATGCATTTGCTTCAGTATTAGCATAGCACATTTGTATCCTCATTTTTCCTCCTTGTCCTTTATTTGGCAGTTGAAAGAATCTGACATTTTTCAAACATATGATAACAATGTTTGATTTTTATTAGCACCTCCATATCTCAAGAACTATAAGTCCAAGGTTGATTTAACTTGGTATGCAGATGCCTACATTGCATTCCAGTCTTTTAAACTTGACCTTTTTTGCTGGTTTGTTGTTGATTCATTACAATAGAAATATATGACAGTTTCATTAGCACCTTTTTATCTTAGAAACTTAATTCATTAGTGGGTGAAACTGGGCATGTAATGCATCAGTGTACTGCTCCACTTTAATCCTTGAACAGTTTTAGTTGGTGTCTTGGCAACGTGACGGGTGTGCTATAGCAAGCAGGAACTGCTTACTCTTCCGGAGCACCTGAGTTCACTCTCGTTTCGACTCGAGTTCGCGTTGCTGAATGCTGTTTTGTTGTTATGTATGTGTGTGTTTTATGTTATGTGGTTTGTTTTGTTGTGATGATTTTTGGTCTGCCAATTTTGTCTTTGTCTTTACGGTTTTATGATACTGATTACCCCTTTGCTTCTTTTAATGTTGAAGCTTATATATAAGGATTAAGTTTGCTTTTCATGCCCAGGCGACAGTTCTATGCAACATATCACAAAAAAATTCTCTTTAGCTTTTCTGAAATAAACATACACGAGAAAGTTTGGACATTTTGCTGAGTGGTTCAGTATATCCAAAAAATTTTCAGACCTATCATACTTCATGTTTGGTACAGGGCCAATATGAAAAATTTTTCAAACTTTTCTAAAAAAAAATGTGTATGGATATAATTCAAACAATTTTAAGACCTTTTTGACTTCTACTTCCTCCTTTATCCCAGTTTTGTTTTCTCTCCCCTTAGTTTAATTTTGTTTTGATTACAGAAAGAGAAAAAGAGTACTACAACTCCTACAGAACACTCTGTACCAGACCTTTTTGACTTCTACTTCCTGTTTATGATGAAGAGCCAACACATTCCTCCTTTATCCCAGTTGTGTTTTCCATCCCCTTCGTTTAATGTTGTTTTGATTACAGAAAGAGAAAAAGAGTACTACAACTCCTACAGAACACTCTGTACCAGACCTTTTTGACTTCTACTTCCTGTTTAGGATAAAGGGCCAACACATTCCTCCTTCATCCCGGTTGTGTTTTCTCTCCCCTTCGTTTAATGTTGTTTTGATTACAGAAAGAGAAAAAGAGTCCTACACCTCCTACAGAACACTCTGTACCAGACCTTGCTGTGTGATTCAGAGTTTACTGGTACCCTTCAATGTGTTCAGTGGTTTATGGAGTTACTGGGTCACTCAAGGAATATCACTAATGGTGTCATGGAAATTTCCAAAGATGTCCAACTCTCAGAAGTTAGTTAATAATGTTAATCATTTTAGTAAAATTACTAGAATTGACATTCATTTTAACAATACTCTATAATAATACTGTGAAAGTTATATATTTTTTAAATTTAGATTTTGGTGTTTGAACTAGGTCAACCAAAATACAAATCCAATTCTTGCTGAGTAAAATAAATGGCATAAATTTATAAAATATTTCTGGAACTTCCTCTTTTATTCTGACCTAATGTTGAAAAGGCTTTTATAAAATTTAAGGATCCACCAATGTTGAGCTTATCACGTATGTTAAACATTGTTATTAACCCCAAACTTTCTACACCGGTGCTGTATCTTACTTCAGGTTTTAATATCATGTGTTCAGTAGAATCGAATGTCGTCTGTGTATGAACTTCAGTCTTGTCCATACCACCACTAATCGCAGTGAATATAACATAATTCTCTGTCTTACTTGCAGGTTTTAGATTTCCTATGCATGGTTGTATCTAGCGCCATTTGTCTTTGGACTTCGACTCTATCTATACCAATACTGGCAGTTAATGTTAACTATTTCTCATCAGATGAGGATGACTATGATATGTCTGTGGCAAGACCTGCCTTACATTGTCTGAGGGCATGTATAGAAAGTATCCAGGTCAACCCTTGGGATCAACTCTCTGCAAATGTAAGAGAACTGTTATTACAAATATTGTCAACTGCATATAATACAACTTGAAAAAAATCAAGTAGAATGGAACCTGTCTGCATTAAATTTTCTACCAGAATTGTCACTTGTTGGTTGTCCTCAGACCACGGCGGTCGTGATTTTCTTCTTTGCTCTGCCCCCGACGAAGGCTGAATAGCCGAAAATTTGGGCTTTTTAGATTTTAGATGTATTCTTTATTAATTTATATGAGTTTTATATTTGATATTTTTACCTTTTATGTGTGGTTTAACCAACCTACTTATTTTATTGTCTCCATTTTAACTTGCCACACCACAGCATTTATTAATTAATTTAGTTTACAATTATATATTTTGTATTGAACCAAGTTTACAATTATATATATTGTATTGAACCATATCTTTCTTGGAAAGCAGGAGACTTATAGAATTTTGCTTTCCATCTGTCTTTCTAATGTTTCCAAAGCATAACTTTAAAATGCATTGATGGAATTTCATTAAATCTACAAACAAAAAAGCTATTCATATGTCAACAGTTAAGGTCCAAAGTTTTAGCAGGCAAGGGAATTCTGGTCATGCTCATGTGTCAATATAAGTTTGATTAGAATTTTATAGTATTTTGCTACATAACTTTTAAGAAAGATTGAAACATTATAAATTTTCTTTTGTTACAGGTCATAGACTGGCTAGGATTACTAGCATCATCTGGAAAGATTAGGGATTACACAAAGTCTTCTATTATAGGTAATTAGTACATCATTTATATAATTCCGTAAAAGAATAAGCTTAAAACAGAAGTATCTACATTTGAATTAAAAAAATAACATCTGTATGAGACAAGACAAATATCGGGGAAAATTATCCAAGCACACCAAAACACACTTAGAAAAATTTCAGTTTTCCACAAGGAAAGACAGTAAGTGAATATTGGAACAAGGTCAACAAACTTGTTGTTATGTAGATTTATGAATTTATGGTCCAGCTTTTAGAGCTGTATTTTTACTTTAATAAAATTGTAAAAAAAGTGTATCTTACACAGTCTTTATAGTCAGCAGCAGTTGTTGCTTGCCATTTTGAAATTTGATCAGGATAATTCAAAACCAGGCCTCAAAATTTCAACGAAAAATAGGATGATGTTCATCTTCTAAATTGTTTTGTATGTTTTTATTTTGTTTTCAGCTTGCAGTTTGATGACAAGGCATATAAAAGACTTCCATAAAATAGCTGTGTGGACAAAGTTTGTACAAGAACATATCTAGACTACAGCAAAGTGTACAATAAAGAATAAAAACTTTTATTTTCCTGTATTATTTTGTGTATTTGGCTTAGTTTGGACTCTGCCTGGGTTTATATCATTTAGTTTTACAAACTTGAACTACTTACCCTTTGATAGAATGTTTAAACAAGAGAGCTAGGGTAAGGGTAATGGTTAGAATTTATTTTTTGCATTTCTCTAAATTTTTGTCTCGCCTGCGAAGCAGAGCGGGACATAGGTGTTACTTTACCGGCGGCGGCGGCGACGGCGGCGTTAACTTTTTGGAAAAGTTTTGCGAGCACCTCCATATCTCAAGAACTACAAGTCCTAGGTTGATGAAACTTGGTATGCCTATGCCCCAGTAGTAGCTTAGCACAGTCGCATCCCCATCTTTTGACCTTGACCTTGAATTTTTGGTTGAGTGACTTTGACAATTTTCAATTCATATAATAGCAATGGAAAAGTTTTGCGAGCACCTCCATATCTCAAGAATTATAGGTCCTAGGTTGATGAAACTTGGTATGCATATGCCCCAGTAGTTGCTTAGCACAGTTGCATCCCCATCTTTTGACCTTGACCTTGATTTTCCGGTTGAGTGACTTTGATTATTTTTATTGCATATATTTGCAATATTTAAGTTCTATAAACATCTTTTGATCTCAGAAACTGAAAATCCATGTAAATTCAAAATATAGTGGAAGTAAGAAAGAATAATTGTTTCTGATGGTGCCGGCAGGGGAGACATACTTTAGTGTTTACTCTTGTTTATAGGTGGATTAGAAGTGGAACTCCCATTACTAATGCCCTCGCTATAAGAACATTTATCTCTTATTTGTTGTTGTCATAAGTGTCTTCTGTATTTCTCTTTGTTTTTTTCCTGACATCCAATATACCTCTTTGTTACACTTGAGATAATGCAACATATGTTAAACATTTATTCTTCCTATGTTTAACCTAAGTTTTTGAACATGTCTTCACCTTACACATGGTACCCATATGATAATCATATGTTTTCAAACATATGTTAAACATATGACAATCATATGTTTAACATGTGGTAACAGAAATCTTACAATGGAGTAGAGCCACTAAGGCCCAAAAATGGCCCAAAAATTTAACGTTGATTTATTTGATGTAGTCGCTGCATTAATGGTCATAAGTCTGTAAATTTCATTAATTGCAATATTTTTTCCTTCAATTATTCATCAATAAGGAAAGCAGTGAGGTAAAAATAGACTATTTTGTGAAAAATAACAATTTGTGACTGTTTTCCTTGATTTTAATGTATAAATCGATGAATATGAAATGGGCCACACCTGTCGATTAAAATTATTTTGTGATAGAAATGTGCATTATATTATTATAAAATAGTTATCCAAAAATTACGAGGGTCGATGAATGTGGCCAATACTAATTTTAACGAAATATGCAGTGAAACCAGTGAAAATGTGTAAAAAATTCGAAATTTTCAAATTTATGGCCTGTTTAAAGTCTCAAGGCTTCATCTGTGTTGTAAATATTTTGCTAAATCTTACAGATATGAAAAGTTTGTTCATACCTTTACATAGTGTACTTAGATTTTTGACAAAATATACTTATTGAAAAAATAGTGAAAATACCAGGCCGATTAAGGGCCTTCGTGACTTTACTCTTTTGAGTTATGCATTCATTAAAAATGATTTTTCTTCATTGTTTTCTAAAACATGAACACATAAAATATACTTTTTTTTGCTGTCAGGGTATAAGGATTTATCTTATAACTTTTCACTAATTTCAAAATGGACCATTACTGTCGGAATGATTTGGAATACATTATTATATTTTTATTAGTGGATCTCAAAAGGCATTAACAGATTAATAATGCTGTTATTTTTCTTATACATCACAGCCTCTCGATCATTTACGAAATAAATTCAGTTGAATTGTTTTAATTAAATTTATCAAACCCCAGAAAAATCATGTCCCTTAGAAAAGGAGATTTGTCTAATGGTCCAGTAATAATTCTTACTTCTGTACGTCTGCCTGTCATAATTTTCTTCATCAATGCCCTTGTCCTAATAAGAAGAAATATAAGTACATATGCATTAAAGTAGTAAATTCTACTAGATCTAAAGAAAGGATGATCTTGTTTTATCAGAGTTAAGCTGTTTGAGTCCATATAAATGAAAATGGTCATTTTATATATTCCCAATTGATTCAATTTACATAAAAACAAGTAATAAGTTAATAAAAGTACATTTACAATTCCGGTTTGGTAAAGTCTTAGTTAATGAAATTTTTAATTTACCAGAAATAGCCCATCCTAGGGTTAATGATAAACTGTGCACCCCTGACATATCTAAATGGCACCACAAGTTGAAACTGCAAAGGTGTGAGGGTCATTTTCGCACACTTTACAATCACAAATTATTTGCAAATAAGGTCCACTTAAATGGTTCACTTATTAAGTGTAAATACACCAAAAGCAACAAGAATATATGCACCATATTTAACATTCACTCAATGGTCATTTGAACAGATTAAACTATTTCAAAAATAAAATCTGAATGTATAGCTGCAATGTTTACTTATAAAATACCCCCATTACCTAAAAAATTAATCAGATCAAGTTTTGGAATAGAAAATCTACATTTTATCTCAAACCTGTTTCAGTTCCGTGGGGATCCATTAAGTTAATTCGGACGATTTGTGAGAAAAATTATCAAAATATGGTTAAAGCATTAACTGTGGCATTGTAGTTGAAAAAAGCATGCTAAAGGACCCGAATCAAATTCAAAATGGCGTTGGTCTTTTTGAAAAAAAGGTTTGAGGTTAACTTTTAGGCGTAGTATTATGAGGGCATAGATGGTATGTAATCAATAACTTTTCAAGGTAGGTCATTTGAACACACAGAAATCCATTTTTAACCAATAGAAGTCAGAAATCACCGCTACAGAAGGTTACCGGGTGTTTTGAACACACAGGAATCGATATGCAGTATAAGTTCCTAGATACATATAAAGTTTTAAATTTAACTGCTTGTTTAAAAGTATCCATGGCAGTACCTGTTAAACTTGTTTAGTTTTAAAAACCTATGTTTAATAAAACTTGACTGGTTTTATGTATATAAATAGAAACAGAAATTGTGGTGTGCGTTCCATTATTAATACTGAGGAAGTATATGTATATAGAATTACAAATAAATTATTTTGCCATATTTGCACCGACATATGTCGGAAGCATTTCTATTCCAATATTCCCTCGTGATGAACTGTTTGAATACTAAATATTTTGACATCCGAACTATGTAGACTTTTTTGTCTGTGACTACTGTGTAAGATGATAGGGTTAATTATAAATTTATGAATAAATGACAGAGGTAAATTTTGGATGTTCTTGGTATAATATTTGGCCGAGTTTCACAGAAATCGACGTTAACTACATGAAATACTGAATTTGCTAGAAAAGATGTTTATATGTTTTTGTGTATCCAAGTTTAAGTTGAAGCTGAATGTTAAGCATAATATGAGTAGACTAACAGGGAAACACTTTCCGTTACTGTCTTTTAGCAAATATATTATCAATGAAATTCATCAAATTTGACTATTGTACTGGAGATGTTCAGTTTTATGAAATGTTTATAGGTTTAAGAGGTTAGTTGCATTCATTTATAAGAATCTAAAGAACGGATTCTTTCTCAGCGGTAAAAAATCAATTTTCTGTTTAAGCATTGTGAGTACCACCCTAGAGATCTAAATTGTGTCTACTTGTAACTACGAATGCTAAAAACAAGTTACATTTTACTTGACAACCTATATTGTTTAATATTTTTGTATTTTGGAGATTTCCATAACATTCCGTTATAACAATGGTGAATAACAGACCTGAGACTTGTGGTACTTAAGACTAAGAAATGTTAAAAAGTTATTATAAAACATTTGATTGATGACCTAAATAACTTGCTATTTTTTACTTTGATAAGTTGCAACCAGATCTCTATATAACAGTTATGAACAACATACCAGATGCTTGGCATCAATTTATAAAAAGTAAAAAAATGGTGAGTTAGGTAAAAATGGGCCATGTTACACACTAAAAATAAATAGTACAATGTAGTTTGTATGAAATAATTTTAAGATTGGGCTTATTGAAAATTAAGGTTAGACTTATCAATGTTGAAATAGAAAATAATAAGATGTGGAATAAATGTTCGTGACACTATCTAAAATATAAACATTTTTTAAATTATCCACAACGGAAAACATCCAGATGTGAAAGTACAGATCGTTGTACACAAGCTTTTTAGAGGTTGGGACAGACTAAAAAAATTGCAACTTTATGACTAAAATGAGTCTCTTGCCTGATTTCCAAGTTGCCAAATATTCTGGAATATTTGGGAAACTAGGTTCCTTGAAACCTCGATACACGACGAGTCTTAAACCCATAATGGTGTCCGTTAGTGATCTTAACTAGTTCGCCACCCTGAACGTGGCAGGTTGCTGAAAGTGTTCCATTGCAGATTTGTAATTGCCATTGCTTTTTGAATGTTATTTCATATACACTTATTCCACAATTTTATTATTATCTATCTGGTTTTTGTTATTTTTTTCTTTCCTGTTCTAATGACTATACTGTTAAATTAGAATGCAGGACAGTAAAGAATCTAAGTTCTTTTTTTCTGTTGCAGACAGGATAGACAGACAGAATCGTTAAAACCCTGAACACTGTGCATGCTAATAATGTCTTAAATGGGTCAAACTGTCAAAGTTATGCTTACAAAATATACAGAGAAATCATTATTATGTCATGAAATGGGCATCATAGCAGGTTTTAGAGCTGAAGGTGGCTATTTTATTACTGAGCCAGACTGAGGAAAATGTTATGTTATGTCTTGTAAAATCTAGAGGAGTTTTCTTAAATGTATATAATAATTGACTATGATTTCAGACACTTTATACTCGTCTACCCTAGTAGAATAATGATTCAGCGACTATAGTTTCAGCCGCTTTAATACACATCAACCAGGCCATATTAATGTCAAGGATAAAAAGACCATCCTGTATTTTATACAAATTTGCAGGATATTAACGGTTATATAAAATATAATTTATACCTGAATCTTTTAACATAAGATCTTTTTTATGATATCACTGTCATTTTATGATAGTTTATTAATGAGATGATAATTCTTAGCACGGCCTTAATAAGATATTACTATAATGGAAGAAAGTCTTCACATGAACCAAGCCCCTTAGGAGTTCAACTTCATTAAACTGCATGTAATTTTCTCTTGAAAAACAAAACAGATACAAAATAAAAACATTGAAAAGATAAATAAGATTTTTTTTTGTTTATTAATGAAATCTTTTAAGATTCATATTCTCAGAGGAATACAAAACTGTCCTGTTTTGATTTTTACAAATTAAGATTGAAAATAAAATGAAAGTACAATGAACTAATTATAAATTATTGAGAAAGGTTTGACTTGTATAATGACTTCATTAAGTATTTTTTGTTTGTTTTATTGAACATCTTGCTTTAAAGAGGCTTATAATGACATATAGCTAAATGCATTTTAAAACAATTTCATTCATTTAAAAACAATCTTAGTAAAGTTATTGTAACTTCTTTGAACCTGTAAAGATAACCGTTAATTTATCATTAGGATTTGTAGGATAATTAGCTGTTAGATGCAGTAATACTTGACTGTTCAGCGTAATAGATCTTTACATTGATCGAACTAGTTCAAGGATATGATTTTATCCAATGTTAAAAAAACTAAAGATCTCATTATGGGTTAAATTAAAACACATTATTGTAAGAACGATGTTATAAATTAGATCGTTAATGTCTTTATTACAAAGTGACTGAAATTAAGTTATATTTCTTTTTTACGGTCCTTATTTAAAATTTTTATTTGCTATTTTTTACCTTGAAACAAATTCTAAATCCTGTGAAGTGAATGTATGATGGCAACAATGTAACAATATATTTCTTATAAAGTTAAATTTCTTTTTAATGTTATTCGTTATCAACATTTTAATGTAATATAAAAATGTTTTGTTTTTGTTTAATGGCAAGACATAAAACTGAAATATTATTTCAGTACGCCATTCAAGACAATACTGACAAGTAAGCTAGTTTTAGTTAATGTACCAAACAAGACAAACACAGTTTAATTGCTTTTACCAAAACGGAGAGGTTTACTAATGAGCAAAAACATCTGCAAAGTTAAAATAAAATCAGTAAACTCAAACGAGAACAACATGTAGAAACACAAAAACACCTGAAAAGAGATCAACAACTTTTGACTTGTCTGGGAAGCTGTAGCTGAAGTTTAAGTAATAAAGAGAAAACAGATAATTATGTATTTAAATGAACAAAAATGACCATTCAGAAAGCTATAACTATTTGAAAATCTGAAATGAAATAGGGTGGACAGAACAAAAAAACTTTAATTCTTACAACAAGTGAAAATATATCCATTGAAAAACTATTTTCCATGATAAAAAAAGATTTTTGGTCCTATGCAAAGGAGAAGGTGCGGTAAGGGTAAATTTTGGCCTTGCAATTTTCAACAACAGACAGAAATTTATTTTATGAGTGTTAATGTACAGGAGAATATTGAAGAATACTTTATCTAGATTATTTTTTGCCAAATTCTGCATACAAGTCTGGAGATTCTACCATTAAATGTGTCGAATGTGAGAAAATCTTCGTTTTTAATATATTTCTGTTAAATTTTCGGTAGTTTTTGCTAAAAACAGATGTGGGCGCATGTATGTTTAACAAAGATCTTTATATATATGTTGTAACTAACTTTTTTACACAATATATATTAAGATGAACAATGAACACGCATGCGCCTAATGTTTAAAACGTCAAAAAACTGACCAAAATATGAAGTATTTAGTACTTATTTACAAGTTTCCCCTTCTTTTATCCGACTTTGCGTAGCTTTTGTGATTACAGATTTTATGCGAAAAAGATTTTGAACGAACAAAAATATATATATTGAAGAATGTGAAATACATCTCGAACCGTACTTTTAGCATACCTCGAAATTTGAGGCCAATATGCCCCTTTATCGGACTAACTCTATAATAAAATAAAATAAAAACTTACCAATAATAATAAATCCAACTCAATGATGTAGGATTCTGACTAACTGTGTATTTTCAGCTTAACACAAGTGAAAGTGTTGCAGTAACCTCTCAGTTCTTAATGGAACTGTAACCATGGGTGGATCGAGAGGATGAGTTATCTACCCTGATACGATATTGGTTCTCTTTTGTCTACAGAGTACTAAATTACAGATAGAGTAAACCAGGCTATAAGAGACGTTAAAAGAGTGTGTTACTTAAAATAGCATTAAGGTATAAGGCAGAGGGAGAATTCTTTAGAAATAACAAATTCCAAAGGTGTTGAATCAGTGTTTTGAAAAAGAAAAAAAGGTTCTGAGCAAAGAAATCATGCATAAACTTAAGATAATAATTATTTAAAATCATAAAAGTGGTATATATCAAATAATTGTCAGTAAATAAAGTTAACAACAAAATTACTCAAGACATGTTGACTTGTAAATAACTCAGTTTGATTTAAAGTGCTTAGGATTGTGTAAAAACCTTTCCACTTTACATACTTTTAAGGTAAACAGTATATATAATTGCCCACATTCACGGACATTTATATGACAAACTGACCTGTCAAAATGTGATATACTTGGCTATATGGCTAATTCAGGTCACTCAGTAAAAACCTTTCACATGAACTAATTAAACGGTTAGCACACTGACAAACAGACCGTCAGTTATATATCATTAAACCCTCATGGTCTTTATCAATTGTATGGTTATTGTTTCTTATTGACTATCACTAGACACCTCAACAAGCAATAATTCTATGGCTCTGTACTTAAACAATTGAACATGAGATACAGCCGTTGATCCTTCCAGCTGTTAGACCTTGAGATGTAAGATAGTTAATTTGAAGATAATTTCCTACAACTCTGATCTACCCTTTATTGGTGTAACTTAGATAATGGACTGTGTGCTGAATGTATTAGAATGTAATACTAGTATAAATTTTATCAACTTTCAATACTGAAACTTTAATTTTTCAGATATACTTTCTGCACTCTTTTAAGTTATCCATTACCAAAAAGTAGAAACTCCAACCCTTTTACAGGTCTTTTCTGAAAATGTAATATTATTCTAACAAAGCCTTATTTGATGATGTTACTGAGATTCCATAATAACTTTGGCTTTATCTTGTTCATTGCGTTAATGTTTCCAATAGGGGGATATCTTTATTCTAAGGCTGCAATTATTGATATCGGCTTCATAACAGTTGCTTTGCAGACTCAGACTTTAAAATACAAGCTCACATTATCTTAATTTGATGAATGCGTTCATGACAAGAGGGAAATCCTATTTGTACAATAAACCCCGCTCCTGAATAGCTATCTGTATATTAAATATCTGCTATTTCTTGTTTTAGTGTTATGGGTCTCACTTTTTATCTGGAACGCTGTCATCTGGTATTACCGTTGTAATCGTTGGTGTTGGTGCCTTCCTGGAGTGTTTTTCATCATATTTTGGAGAAAAAGGGATATTGACATTTATAGCAACCCGATTCCAATGGAATTGAAAAAAACATTCATTCTAAAATAGAAAAGTCATAACTTGTTAAAAAACGAAACATAAAAACTAGGTCATTCTGCACCAGATAAACTTGATAAAATATAATCAAAAATAAGATTGGTATGACGCAATGTTTTATGGACTGATTTAAGATAATGGGATGTGGAATAGGTGTATGTGACATAACCTACAATATTAACGATAATTTAAAATATCAACAATTAAAAACAGCCAGCAGTCCTCAATGTGACCAGCGATCACTGCTCACTTTTCTGCAATTGATGTCCTGCAAAACCACTTTATAGAAAATATCATATTACTAAGCATCAATAAATGTGATGGTTTTATAGAATCTTCTCAGACTGGTTTATTTATATCTGTTAATCCTATTGACATCCTTTATGATAAACACTTTAAGTATTCTCTGGCTTGCATGATATCTGTTCTGTAACCCACCACCTAGCAACTAATTCAGGAAGTTAAGATGTTTGGTAGCATTGATTCTAATACAATTTAAATGACATGTTGAATCAGTGTGTTGGTGTTTTTTTTGTAAGAGGATTACTTTAGTTTCATTATTACTCCTGGGGTATAAATTTTCGCGGTTTTCGTGGGTGGCCTTTACCCACGTAAATTGATTTCCTGCAAAATGGAAATTTTACATTGATATATATTCTGTAGTTTTTAAATTCACATATTTAAGAATCCACAAACTGATACTTTTTTCATCAAACCACAAAAATTGATACCCACGAAAATAAATGAATCCACAGTAACATACTAATGTTGATTTTACAGGCTCTTGTGTGTGTTTAACTTTCTCTTGTCAATCAAAATCTTTAAGGATTTTATAATCTTCAGGGACTTATTGAATGACTAAGTAAGAACATCAAGATATCACCCATCACTTAAGTCCATAGGGGTATAGATACCAGGATGTCATTCAACACTTTGGTCCATAGGGGTATACATACCAGGATGTCAACCTACACTTTGGTCCATAGGGTATACATACCAGGATGTCATCCTACACTTTGGTCCATAAGGGTATACATACCAAGATGTCATCATACCCTTTGGTCCATAGGGGTACATGTATATATACCAAGATGTCATCATACCCTTTGGTCCATAGGGGTATATATACAAGGATGTCATCCTACATTTTGGTCCATAGGGTATATATACCAAGATGTCATCATACCCTTTGGTCCATAGGGGTATATATACAAGGATGTCATCCTACATTTTGGGCCAAACGGAATACATGCAACAACCAGGATGTCATCCAACACTTTGGTCCATAGGGGTATGCATACAAAGATGTCATCATACCCTTTGGTCCATAGGGTAAACATACTAGAGTGTGTCGCCAAGAACTTTGGTCCAATATGTTATTGATGAAACCCAATAAAAGAGGATAAGTTAGATTTAAAAAGTGTACAGGGATTTTTACATTGGTAGATCTAGAAATAAAGATCAGAAATTAAGATTAGAAAGGGGTTTAAACATACAGTGGACTTTGGACAAAAAAGGGTTGGGTTCCAGACCAGTATTTTGCTGATTATCTACATGTACACAAAAATAATAAGATAATGAGGGAAAGGGGGTTTCAGCACATGGAATGATGAACAAGTGAGTAAGCTTTTAATAAAAATGTCATGTGAACAATTTTCAATTGGGTCTAGTCTTTTTAAGATTAATCAATGAATGTGTGTTTCTTTGCTTTGTAGCAAATTTTGCCCTCCAAACATGGACATGGAATCCATTGGTTGTTGGAATGGTTGCCATGCCAACCCTTGTACTGATCACTTCTCCATCAGTGGTTGAGACAGGGAGCAAGTCAACTAATCAGCTAAAGAACAGCATTAGGACATTATTGTCAACAGTAAAGAAATTAATATGCACAGAGAAGAGGTGGGTTATGAAATTGAGGTCATGGTTCAAGGTACAGGTATAATACAAATATACATATTAAAACTTGGTTTAGATGTTCACCTTTTAAAATCAAAATAATTGCTCCGTTGTTTGAATTGTCCAAAAACTATTTTGTTAGGTCTTTACAATGTGCATCTGATACCTAGCTATTCTGAATATATATATCCTGTCTGTTGTGAAGTTCTCTAGCATTAAAATAAATGTCAGATTTGCTTACTATTTCTGTCCTACCTCTTTTGTAATGAAGTCTTTGTTATCCTGACTTACTGTATTCAACCAATCAAATACTTAAAAAAAAACTCTTTGGTAATTTAAATTTTCTAACTAAGCAGTTTTAAATGTACCAATCCCTCTTATTTGTGGGATTGTAATGAAACTTCCTGGGAAAATAATTCTCCTCTAAATTAACTCACCAGAAGAAAATCACATGGCAATCAAAAGCCTATTATCAGATTTTCAATGTGTGGAAACATTTTATTTTTTTTCTGAATAAATAACATGTTCTCTTCTACTTCCTTATTTCTCTGATTTCTGACACATTGGATTACATTATTCTTCATCCATATTTCAGATCTGTCTATTCTTAAACGAGCCAGAAAAATCTGTTCTAAAAGGAGTCTTAAAGTACTTTGTGATAATCTACTTTTAGTGTGTAGATTTCCAAAGTTTCTAACAGAAAAAATCTAGTTTTGTCTAATCAAGACTCTCCAGAGGTGCTTAACCCAAAATATTGAAAATGAATATTAAGAGCATAGAATAATAAAACCAAAAAAGTCCAAACTGGGAAACCAAATTATGACTTAGATCAACCAATGTCTGTGGTAGGAAGCACATTAGGGCTTTACAGCTTTGTAAGATTTACATTTTTTTTCTAACACCATTTATATTTATGTATTTTAATTTGTCATAGTAAACTTCCTTGTCAGTCTGTGAAATAAACTCTTTTTTAGCTCACCTGGAGAGAAGGCGTCTGTCGTCGTCCGTTGTCGTCGGAGTCTGTGGTCGTCATCTATTAATACTTTTTCACAAATCTTCTCCTCTGAAACTTTTGAACAGAACTCAATGAAACTTAGTATGATTAATCATTAGGGTGTCCTGCACTAATGTTGTGTTTCGATTTTTGATTCGTCAAAAAAACATGGCCACCGTGGATAAAAATAAACCAGTGGGGTCAGACTACTATTTTTGGCATGTAATTCAAAAATTGTAAGAGATAGATGAAATCTGATGCACCCAACTGCTTCAGGATCAAATGTTCTACAATAGTTTTTTTTTTCTTTTGCGAAGTTGTCAGACGACCCCTTAAAGGGGTTACGGCCCCTTAAAGGTGAAACATAGCATTTTTTCATGTTTTTGCCCTATAATATGAAAACTATTGCAGATAGAGAAAAACTGTAGCTTGCTTAAAAATGTTCAGCTCATTAAGCTCTACCAAAGTCTCCATAGGGTTGAAGTTGTCAGATAACCCCTTATAGGGGTTACAACCCTTAAAATAACGTTTTTTCATGTTTTTGGCATTTGGAATGAAAACTACAGCAGAAAAAGAAAAAAAAAACTGTTGGTTGCTTGCTTAAATGATCAGCTTATTTAGCTCTACAAGAGTCTCCATATAGGGTCGAAATTGTCAGATGTCCTCTTATAGGGGTAACGGCCCCTAAAATAACGTTCTTTCATGTTTTATGAAAACTATAGCAGATAGAGAGAAGTTGTTGCTTGCTTAAATGTTCAGCTCATAAAGCTTTACAAAAGTCTTCCATCGGGTCAAAGTTGTTAGATGACCCCTAATAGGGGTTACGGTCCCTAAAATATTTTTTCATGTTTTTTGCCTTTAGAATGAAAACTATAGCAGATTGAGAAAAGCTGTTGGTTGCATGCTTAAATGTTTAGTTCATATAGTTCTACAAAAGTTTACATATGGTCGAAGTTGTCAGATGACCCCTTATAGGGGTTATGGACCTAAAATAACGTTTTTTTCATGATTTGGGCCTAAGGCTATAGTAGATAGAGAAAAGCTGTTACTTGCTTAAACGTTCAGCTTATTTAGCTCTACAAAAGTCTTTATAGGGTCGACATCAAGACCAGGTGAGTGATTCAGGCTCCTGGGAGCCTCTTGTTTATTAACCGCCAACAAAGTGGCAATACCAATAGTTCTGTCAGTATGTCCATCTATCATACCTTATGTGTTTAAGCTGATTTCTCAACTATTAGGTATACCTTTATGATTGTAAACACTTACTGTAAATTGGGATATTTTGGTGTAGGGATATGTTGGCAGTTTCAGATCAAAATAGGAATGTTTAATTCAAGTGTGAATTATTTTTGCATTTTAAAAACTTTTAAAGAAAGTTCTTCTCTAAAACTTCCCATTATCTATACAATCATAAATTAATTAAATTCATATTTACAATTTTACTCTATAAAGTTAATTAGCATATGTTTGTTTTCAAACCCAAGGTAATAAGTATATGTTACAGCTTTAAAACTCCTTTAATGTGTGATAATGTTTTGACAAACAAGTAACTAAATCCCGGAGCACCTGAGTTCACTCTTGTTTTGACTGGAGTTCGCGTTGTTGATTGATATTCAGTTATTTTGTGTTTCCATGTTTTACATGTTGTCTGTTTTTGTCCCGTTCTTGTTGGTGTTTACTGGTTTTGTCTCTGCCCTTTCGGACTTTTGATATTCGGATACCCCATTGGTACCTCTGCTTCTTCCAAGCTAATTAATTTATTCAGTTAATATTGTTGTTTATTAAAAGAAGGATTTTTGTCTCGCCTGCGACGAATAGTCGCAAAAGGCGAGACATTTGTATTACTTTCCAGCAGCGTCGTAAACTTTTTTGTAAGACTTTTGTGGACAATGAATTACTTCAAAAGTATAATAGCTAGTCATCTGATATTTGGTATACAGACAGTTCAGGTTATTTTGTATTCAACTGTTACCATGCCGTGTGAACCTGACCCCATTTTCACGCTCAAGTGACTCTGTGAACTTAGGTCTTTTTTTCAGACCATAAACGTTTTTGTAAGACTTTTGTGGACGATGAATTGCTGGAAAAGTATAATAGTTAGGCATCTGATATTTGGTATACAGACAGTTCAGGTTATGGTCTATGCAACTGTCATTATACCATGTGACCCTGACTCCAGTTTCACGCTCAAGTGACTCTGTGAACTTGGGTCTTTTTTCAGGCCAAAAACATTTTTGTAAGACTTTTCTGGACGATAATTTGCTGGAAAAGTATAATAGCTAGGCACCTGATATTAGGTATACAGACAGTTGAGATTATGGTCTACGCAACTGTCACCATGACATGCGACCATGACCCCATTTTCTTTCACCAGTGACTCTGTGAACTTAGGTCTTTTTTTCAGGCTGAAAACATTTTGTAAGACTTTTGTGGACGATGATTTGCTGGAAAAGTATAATACCTAGGCATCTGATATTAGGTATACAGACAGTTGAGATTATTGTCTACGCAACTGTTACCATGACATGTGACTCTGATCCCATTTTCACTCTCCAGTGACTCTGTGCCAAAAACTTTTTTGTAAGACTTTTGTGGACGAAGAATTGCTAGAAAAGTATAATACCTAATCATCTGATAATTGGTATACAGACAGTTCTGGTTATGGTAAATGCAACGGTCACCATGCCGTGTGACCCTGACCCCAATTTCACGCTCCAGTGACTCTGTGAACTTAGGTCTTTTTTCAGGCAGATATTTTTTGGTAATACTTGTGTGGACAAAATGAATTGCTTGAAAAGTATAATAGCTAGGCATCTGATATTGGGTATACAGACACTTTTTGTGTTTATATCAAAAAATGAAAGCTTAGGTAGTTGATTTTAGTGATATCTGGCAGGCGAGACATACTTTTAGTAGCCACACTTGTTTTGTCATTTACATCATTACTAAAATGCAATATCCTTTTTTATTATTGATTGTAATACATTTAACTCCATACATTCAAAACCTTTTTAGGGAGGGTGGGGGGGAGGGTGGGGGTATGCATTTTTAGCTCACCTGGACCGAAGGTCCATGTGAGCTATTACCATCACTTGGCGTCCGTCGTCGTCGTCTGTCGTCGTCGTCTGTCGTCGTCGTCGTCTGTTAACAATTTTTCAAAAATCTTCTCCTCTGAAACTACTGAACAGAATTAAATAAAACTTGGTATGAATGATCCTTAGGGTGTCCTGCACCAAACTTGTGTTTCAATTTTTGATCCGTCAAAAAACATGGCCACCGTTACTAAAAATAGACTATGGGGGTCAGACTACTGTTTTTGGCTTGTAAATCAAAAAGTATAAGAGATAGATGAAATCTGATGCCACGCTACTGCTTCAGCATCAAAAGTTCTACAAAAGTCTCCATTTGGTCGAAGTTGTCAGATGATCCCTTATAGGAGTTACAGCCCCTTAAAGGTGAAAAATAGCGTTTTTGCATGTTTTTGGCCTATAGAATGAAAACTATTGTAAATAGAGAAAAGCTGTTGCTTGCTTAAATGTTCAGCTCATTTAGCTCTACAAAAGTCTCCATAGGGTCGAAGTTGTCAGAAGACTCCTTATAGGGGTTACGGCCCCTGAAATAATGTTTTTTCATGTTTTTGGCCTATTGAATGAAAACTATTGCAGATAGAGAGAAGTTGTTGCTTGCTTAATGTTCAGGTCAATTAGCTCTACAAAAGTCTCCATAGGGTCGAAGTTGTCATATGACCTCTTATAGGGGTTACGGCTCCTAAAATAATGTTTTTTCATGTTTTTGGCCTATAGAAAGAAAACTATAGCAGATAGAGAAAAGCTGTTGCTTGCTTAAATGTTCAGCTCATTTAGCTCTACAAAAGTCTCCATAGGATCGAAGTTGTCTGATGACCCTTAATAGGGGTTACGGCCCCTAAAATAACCTTTTTCATGTTTTTGGCCTTTAGAATGAAAACTATAGTAGATAGAGAAAAGCTGTTGCTTGCTTAAATGTTCAGTGCATAAAGCTCTACAAAAGTCTCCATAGGGTTGAAGTTGTCAGATGACCCCTTATAGGGGTTACGGCCCCTAAAATAACGGTTTTTTGTGTTTTTGGCCTATAGAATGAAAACTATAGTAGATAAAGAAAAAACTGTTGCTTGCTTAAATGTTCAGCTCATTTAGCTCTACAAAATATAGGGTTGATATCAAGACCAGGTGAGCGATTTAGGCTCCTTGGAGCCTCTTGTTTTACAATTATGGGTGAGGTGCCAAATAAACCAAATTAAAACTTAATCCAGAATATCCCAAATTACGATATTATCATGTATGCAAAGCTTTTTAGTTATGTTTAATTTTTGCACATATAATTTTTGGGGAAGTGCAAAATAAATCAAAATAAAACTTTATCCATAATATCCCAATTTACGATATTGTTTTGACTGGAGTTCGCGTTGTTGATTGATATTCAGTATTTTGTGTTTCCATGTTTTACATGTTGTCTGTTTTTTGTCCCGTTCTTGTTGGTGTTTACTGGTTTTGTCTTCGCCCTTTCAGACTTTTGACATTCAGATACCCCATTGGTACCTCTGCTTCCAACAAAAACAAGGACAACACATAGCAACAAACTTTGCAATTCAAATAAATGTTTGCATCACAGGTCATCATTGTCATGTCTAGTAGACACATGTGTGCATCACAGGTCTTCATTGACATGTTTAGGAGAGAAATGTGTGCATTACATGTCATCATTGTCATGTCTAGAAGACACATGTGTGCATCACAGGTCATCATTGTCATGTCTAGAAGACACATGTGTGCATCACAGGTCATCATTGTCATGTCTAGAAGACAACAAATGTGTGCATCACAGGCAGACCTGGGGTAATTAAAAAAGTAATTGTAATTAGCTGTAATTAATTACATGTTTTCCATGTAATTGAAAGTAATGTGTAATTGAGGCAAATTTTAGTTACTTGTAATTGAAAGTAATGCATTACTTTTCATATTTTGCATGTAATGCCAATTACTTTCCAATTACATATCATTACATTCATGACATTTCTTTTTTAATTTTTTTTGTAACTAACTTAGAAGCTCTATGCAAATTTGTGTTTTAATGAAGTAGATAAAAATTAAGAACTGTATGCAAAATTTAGAACAAACTTCTTTTGAAAAAATTGAAACAAAATCATAAAATTGTTTCTACTAATGAAGCGAATCAAATGAAGTATAAGGACACACATCACTTTTTAAAAAAAACATTGAAAATATCACAGCACATTTTAATGTCATTCATAAACCATCATGAGATCCAAGGCATGATAACAGTGTATTGGTACTATTTTGGTATTTTGAATTTCTTTTGACTTTTTGTTGTTAATGCTTTGACATATACATTTATTCCACATCTCCATATTTTCTGTGAATAAACATGTTGTTTTATCACAAACACTTCCACAAACCATATGAATTTGTTAAAATCAATTCTCTTTGATGTGTCAAGATCGATTAATATCATTACAGATGTATTACTTCCTATTCTAACTTCAAAAGCCAAAAATTTATGAAATTTACATAACACTGTTAAAAGATTCTTTTTTTTTCAAACAGTTTCCTTTAACAGCCTGCTGAAGGCTAGGTTTGATTAAAATTTACAGAATCAATTTTTAAACATTAGAACGTACACAAGGATATCTACATGAACTAAAGAGGTCTTGTTTGTGGGACACTTAGGTATCTATCTGTGTATTGTGTTTGTCCTCGCAATCACAGGACCTGTGACATTTATTGTTGAAAGAAATGAAAACACTACAACATGGCATGACATTGGACTAGGAGGAATTCTTTTGCAAGCATTTTTGAAGTAATTTGTTTGATAAAGTTGGCATATCTCTGTATATTTGTCCAACCCAAATCAGCTATATTAATTCAGTGACTTTTCTATGACGGAACCATTTCAATATTATCACGAAACATTTTACTGTTGCAGATTGGCAAATGATCAAACAAAAATCACCACAAAATTGCTTGATTCAATGACTTAAAATACCTGTAGCAAGGCAGGGCATCTTGTCCTAGTGATTTGTTTTTAGAATTTAGGTACAAAAGTATGTCATATATCAAGATTAATCCATTTGTAATAATGAGTTATGGTATCAAATGTTTCTCCATTTATAGGAGAGCTTGAACCAGGCTTCACTCACCAACTTAACCTCTGGAGGGTATGGGAGTCAAGAGATGGCCCAGCTGGCTCTGACATTATCTAACAATGACCAAGCATCAAGGATATGGCTAAAGAATCTCAAATCATGTCTTCCAAAAATGCAGTTCGTTTCCATAACAGTGACACACCTTGTATCATCTGTATTCTTGGTGGCAACTTTTGTGGAAGTTACTGATCTAGCTCTGGAAACACTTATTGATATAGCCAAGTATGACATCAGTCAGGTGAGTTATGCCTTCTCTTGTTACTTGCATGACCCTGTCCCCGTTGTCACTCTAATATTGGTGTTCAACATGTCCAAAGTCCCCATGTCTAGCTGTTTTTGAGCAAACAATAGGTATCCCAATGGGCACAAATTGTGCACCATTGCTTGCCGATTTGTTTCTTCATTCATATGAAGCGGACTTCTTACAATCACTTCTAGACAAAAAAGACCGCAAACTTGCTTTATCCTTCAATCTCACATTTCGTTATATTGATGATGTCCTTTCACTAAACAATCCTCGATTTGGTGACTATTTACATCTCATATATCCGAAGGAACTTGAGATAAAGGACACTACAGATTCTAGGAGGTCCGCTTCATATCTGGATCTATTTCTCGAAATTGACAAACAAGGAAGGCTTTGTACAAAGCTCTATGACAAACGTGATGACTTCAACTTTCCAATAGTTAACTTTCCCTTTCTGTGTAGCAACATTCCGTCCGCTCCAGCATATGGAGTTTACGTATCACAATTGATTCGCTATTCCAGAGCATGTGGGGAGTACAACGACTTCCTTGATAGAGCCTCACGGCTGACAAGCAAATTGTTAACACAGGGGTACGTTGCTCCCAGGTTGTTGTCATCACTCAAGAAATTTTACGGACGACATCATGTGCTTGTATACAAATACGGGATTTCTATCTCTCAGATGAGCACAGATGTTGGTTTGACATAGAGTTTTGTAATGTCATCCTTTCTCGATTTGACCAACACTTAATCGATCTTTGGCAACGTGACGGGTGTGCTATAGCAAGCAGGAACTGCTTACTCTTCCGGAGCACCTGAGTTCACTCTCGTTACGACTTGAGTTCACGTTGCTGAATGCGGTTTTGTTGTTATGTGTGTTTGTGTTTTATGTTGTTATGTGGTTTGTTTTGTTGTGATGATTTTTGTCTGCCAGTTCTGTCTTTGTCTTTACGGTTTTATGATACTGATTACCCCTTTGGTACACCTTTGCTTCTAGGAACACTGATTGATATAGCCAAGTATGACACTTGTCAGGTAAGTTACCACCCTTTATTGGTTTTGTGACCCTTTCATCAGGTACTTTATTCTTGGTGTCAACTTGTGTTGAAGGTACATGATTAGCTTTGAAAAAACTGATTTATATAGCTAATAATGGTGTCAGTCAGGTGAGGTAAAGCCACTCCCATTTTTTATTTCTTGCACAGCCCCTGTCCCTTCTTCGTTGCTACTGTATTCCTGGTGTCTATAGTCCTCATGTTACCAGTTTAGCGATGGAATAACTGATTGATATAGCCAAATATGGACATCAGGTGAGTTATAAGTTCATTTATCTTTTTTTTACTTTAATCCCTCCATTGGTATAGTATTATGCTATATTGATTTATGGTAGACCAATGCTGGCACAGTTGGTGTACATGTATCTATATCGAGCCATACTGAAAAGAAACATGAAAATTTTGATAATAAAATACATCTTGTACTGGATTTGTTTATACAATGCTAAAAGGAAATCGTAATATCCAGAGCTATGTTAACTTTTAAGACGTAATCTGATTAACCTCAATTGGATAATCAAACATACTGAGTTACGTCTTCAAAGAAGAATAGTTTTCATGCAGCTAAATCTCCTCTATGTTCATTTTTTTTTGTTCAATAACTCATGAAGATTAACTGAAATCCTTGTGAAGGTTTAGTTATGCTTTAAACTTGAAATAATTCGTAGATGACTTTAAAGGAGAGATAAAAGCAAGCATGATCAGTTCTCTGAAATGACAATTTTAATCAAGAGAAAATTTTGACAAATTAAGATTTAATCTTTAAGGTAAAAATATGGATTTGAAAATTAAAATCAAAGATATCCCACAGTGATTCACGATGTTTAACAGAAATACAATTTCAAGAGATGATGACTAAATTTGAATAAAACAATGATATAAAAACCAAGGAGTTATTAATATAAAGACCAGTGGTAGCTTCAGTTTTTGTCTTGCTGTGAGACATAGTTGTTACTTTACTGGCGGCGTTAACTTTCAATGTTAAGGTTTTTTAGCATATATCAAGAACAATATGTTGATGAAACTTGGTCTGCATATGCATGCCCCAGAAGTAGCACATTTGCATCCCCATCTTTTGACCTTGATTTCTGGTTGAGTGACTTACAATCTTCAATACATATAGTAGCAGTGTTAAGGTTTTGCGAGCACCTCCATATCTCAAGAACTATAAGTCCTAGGTTGATAAAATTTGGTATGCATCTGCCCGAGTAGTACCTTAGCACAGTTGCACAGTTGACAACTACGAGATTTATTAATCCTTTCGATGTTGGTCTGTTAAAACAGCATCTTCATATTCCCCCCTTGACCAGTTGAGTTACTTTGATAGTTTTCATTGGTGTATTGGGGGAAGTTCAGATGAGTTTAGTTTTTTTCTCAACAATAGATAATTTATTAATGTACAGTGGAATAACTAGGTATTCTGATGGTGCCGGCAGGCGAGAGATACTTTAGTGTTTACTCTTGTTCTACATGTATAAGCCTCAAATAATACATATGATTAAATCTCAGAATGCCATAGTTTCAAAACATGCTAAGAGAAAAATCCCTTCTAGACATACAACAAAATACTTTTACACTTTTCTTTTAATTTGAGCTCATTTAGCTCTACAAAAGTCTTTATAGGGTCGACATCAAGACCAGGTGAGCGATTCAGGCTCCTGGGAGCATCTTGTTTTTATGGTTGCTTTGGTAACCAAGAATGGCCATAACAAATCAAAAAATGACTTTTTCCATCATTTGACAAGTACATTTTCACCTTTATTTATCTTTTAAATTATAGACAAGTCCAATGGTTCTCTGACTCAAAATAAAAAAAGGCAATTGAGGTATTTTTGTGAACAATTGTCACAGTCCTGAGGGTTAAACATTTTTATGCAAAATTTCTCTTTGCCAAAATAATCCCAATCATGCTTTTACAGGGAGATAAGAAGGGTAGAAGAGGCCAAATGGGTGGGGTTGTGATCACCAAAATGACACAGGGCATCCAAAGTCCTCTACATGTAGTAAAGGGTTAATAAAGCAAGAACAAACAGAAATTAAATGAACGTTTTTGGCTTTAGATAGATATCATTATATAGACTTAAAAGTAAACGTTTTACATTTTATTTAGCACTAGTAGAAAGAAGGGTTATTTGGCCTCATTTGTTAATTACCGACAGACATACAAAAATACCTTTGTTTAGTCAAATTATGTACTAAAGACGGCTACATGACAAAATCATAAATTAAGAAATTAAGGTTTAAGAAATAAAACAACTTATTTGTTTGTCTTTTGTCATGAAATAGATTTGATTAAATTCAAATTTTCAAGGTGTCCTTCAATTTCAAAGAATCAATAAATTATTATACAAATGCATTACACCTTTCCTGTCACATTTTTTCTTAGATGGAAAATAAAAAAATTAAATCTAATGTTTTTACATTTAAAGTCTTCTAATTTCCTTCCTAAAATTTCAAATGATCTACTTTATTTATTTCAGTCTCCAAATTTCCTGCCACTGATGGTTTTTAAGCTCAGGATTGAGACTAGCTGGGATGTAAAACTGAATGTATTACGCTCACTACCGAGATTAGCCAGACAAAAGGTAAAATCCATAGAGCTTACATCACTTGTAAATTACCATTGACAGCATGTGTAGAAAACATCAAGCTAGGTTGCTACAATTTGTATTGAAATAAGCAGCGGAAGGTGTACTGTAAAAGACAATTTTCCCGTCATCGTTACCTATAATTAGCAACTAAACAGGACTGATGTGCAATATGAAATGTTACTGAAAAAAGATTAGCTATGCTTCTATGGTTAAAGAATTATTATAGTGATGTATAGGAAAATTGATTAAGGTGAAGCAGTGGAGAAAACTTGACAAAATTGAAATTGGATTTATCTTTCTGAGAAATAAGCCAGCTACCAAGACAAAAAAAGGGTGCTTTAATAATCTTTGTTAATATAATGTTGTTTTTTTTTTAAACTTAGACATTAGAGCAGTTTTAATGAGATGTTATGTGAGGTACAACTACATGACACAACTTCTATGAAAAAAAACAGTTCAAATTTCCACAACAGCAACAAAATGTCATACACATGTATTCTGGCCACACTTTTCCCCCATTTTGTGGCCTCTGTACTTAAAACTAAGCATTCCCTAGATAACCTGACCCCACATTTGGGCTAATATCTTATTTTGTATCTTTAGATATGTGTAGCCCCTATCCTGACGACTATAATATCTCAAGGGGACATTTGGCGTCAAGCCCCTTTCTCCAGGAAATTAAATCTTGTTTCATAACTTTAGGTATGTGTGGCTCCTATCCTGAAAACTATCCAGTCCCTAGGGACCACCCCACGTCTCAGACCTTTGTCCCTCAGTCTGATGGTGGACCTCTGGCAGCTTCAGGACAGATGTTTCCCACAGTTACTCCAGATGATACAGGATGCTACATTAGTGACCTTTGATCTCCAGCTGGCCAGAGCTAAGGCCATTCTAGAAATTTGTAAAACTAGGTATAAATTATATGTTATGATAAAAATTTGAGGAATGAACCAATGTTTGATTATTGGAAAACCTAACCCCACATTTGGGCTCATGTATTATTTTGTATCTTAAGGTATGTGTAGGTTTTCAACTATAAACAAGTGTTGTGGGATTTCCAAATCAATGACCTCAAAGCAAAACCTCCAGACTGTACCTGTGAAAAGTCCCCATTCAAATATGGTCCCTCTGGCCACATTATCACTGGTGACCTCAACATCGTAGAAAATGACTTATTTCGCGATGTTTTGGCTAAAGGACCTAAATATCGTGAGCCAAGACGAATCAACTGGAGCTATAATTTCAAAACAATTATGGATTCAGTTGAGGACTATGCCAGAAAATGGGCCAAAAAAGAACAGGAGAAAGAATGTGACGTTTTGTCAGAATGGGTAAAAGCTGTGAGGTCATTGGTTTTGAAAAGAATCAATTCTTTGAAAGGCTCAATGAGCACTAAGGCAACATCCATTTTCAGCAACGCTGATGTTGCCAAAACATTGTCCACCTTACATGACAAATGTGTTGTTGTAACTGCAGACATAGCATCAAATAACATCATTTTTGTGTGCAAGAAACATTATATTGACTGTTTGACAGCTGAATTGGGGGTTGGTTGTACCAGCAATAGCACCACATACACGGCTACAACACTGTCTAAGGGGAAATCATTGACAATCACAAATCTGTCATTTCCTCCTTCGGCCTTTCTGTTGGTGGCAGTAATGATGACATTCCATCCCTGTATTGGATTCCTAAATTACATAAAAATCCATACAAACAGCGCTTCATTGCAGGATCATCCAAATGTACAACTAAGCCTCTTTCAGTTCTGTTGACTTCAATACTTACAGCAATAAAATCCGGCCTCCAGAAATATTACGATTGTTGTTATTCTAGAAATGGTGTCAATCAAATGTGGATCCTGAAGAATTCGAAAGAACTGATGGAGATTCTTAACTCTAAATCAGTTTCATCTTGTAACAGCATCAAAACATTCGATTTCTCCACACTTTACACTTCTATTCCACATGAACAACTGAAATCGCGATTGCCACAGCTGATTAAACGCAGCTTTTTCAAAAAGAATGGAAAACGCAGGTACAAATTTCTTGTAGTCGATTATACCAAGATGTCATCAATGAGTCTAAGAAAAAGAACAAATTTACAGAAGACCAAATAATCGACATGCTCAACTTTCTTATTGACAACATATTTGTTCAGTTTGGTGGACATGTTTTTCAGCAATCAATAGGGATTCCAATGGGCACCAGTTGTGCACCTTTGCTTGCTGATTTGTTCATTCATATGAAGCAGACTTCTTACAATCTCTTCTAGACAAAAAAGACCGTAGACTAGCTCTCTCTTTCAACCTCACGTTCCGTTATATTGATGATGTCCTTTCACTAAACAATTCTCGATTTGGTGACTTTCTCAATCTCATATATCCCCAGAAGCTTGAGATAAAGGACACAACGGATTCTAGGAAGCCTGCTTCATATTTAGATCTACAGCTAGAAATTGACTCACAAGGAAGACTTTCAACAAGGTTGATGACTTCAACTTTCCAATCGTCAACTTTCCCTTCTTGTGTAGCAACATTCCGTCTGCTCCAGCTTATGGAGTTTACGTATCTCAATTGATTCGTTACTCCAGAGCGTGCGGGACTTACATCGATTTCCTTAGCAGAGCGACATGTCTGACGCAAAAATTGCTCACACAGGGTTATGTTGCTCCTCGGTTGCTGTCTTCACCCAAGAAATTTCACGGAAGACATCATGCACTTATAGACAGATATGGGATTTTGATCTCTCAGATGAGTGCAGATGTTGGTTTGTCATAGGGTGTTGTTATGTCTTCCTTTACCGGATTTGACACGTTGAATGGACTATTGGTCACGCGACGGGTGTGCTATAGCAAGCAGGAACTGCTTACTCTTCCGGAGCACCTGAGTTCACTCTTGTTTCGACTGGAGTTCGCGTTGTTGATTGATATTCAGTTATTTTGTGTTTCCATGTTTTACATGTCTGTTTTTGTCCCGTTCCTGTTGGTGTTTACTGGTTTTGTCTCTGCCCTTTCGGACTTTTGATATTCGGATACCCAATTGGTACCTCTGCCTCTTTGAACTAATGCATGGGAAGGGTTTGGTGATTGAAATTAGTGTTAAATTGTCCTTATTCAGCCAATCATAAAATGCCAATAAAACAATTGTTAGATATATATAAAAACCATATTTCCAGACAATGATTTTTTCTATGCCTGATGTCCAATCGTCTATTCAATACTCACAAAAGGATCTCTACCAAAGGATTGAAAATGCCAAACACTATATAAATATGAAGAGCATAGACCTATCTAAACAAAAATGCTGACTGGGAACCAATATATGACTTAGATCAACCTATATCTTGGGAAGGAAAAGCCTTAAGGTTTTGACAATTTTAAAATTTAAACAGATTATTTCAAAGTTAAAATAAAAGTATTGATGCTTGTGCGGGCTAACCTTGGTATATTAAAATTTCACCAGAAGCGCTTACCTTCAGAGGGGTTAAAGAATGAAAATACCAAATGCTATATTTTCCAAACAAGAATTTTTTATGATGGATTTGACGGATTTTTGTAATTTTATGATACAATTGTGATTTATTTCCAGACCAGAACAGCATGGTACAGACATGTTAGGTCCACTGTCAGACATTCTGAATACATGTACTGAAGATTCTCAGGCCCCTGTAGCTGCCATGGCCCTGGAGGGTCTATACCATCTTTGTGAGGCTGAGGTAAAATCATGTCTATATAAGTAGGTTTGAAAGTTAAATGTTCAAACTGCTCTTTCCTGCTTAGTATGGTTTCATTATCATTCGTGTGATCCATTGTTTTGTCCACTGGACATGCAACTGAGCATTCTCTAGTCCGTGTAACTGCCATGGCACTTGAGGGTCTATATCATCTATGTGAGGAAGAGGTAAAATCATGTTTTTAGCTCACCTGACCCGAAGGGTCATGTGAGCTATTGCTGTCACTTGGCGTCCGTCATCTGTCCTTCGTCTGTCGTCCGTCTTCCTTCCTAAACTTTTCAAAGCTTAACTCGTCTGACACCATACATCATACATGCAAATAACTCAAATACATTGACAGATATAAAAATTCTGGCATAAGGTTGAAGTGTATAGCACCTTCAGATTTACCTGCCAAGAAATTTTCAAGAAGATCCAACAACTGATGTAGGAGTTATTGCCCTTTTTCTGGATTTTTTCTCAAAATTTTTGACTTATTTAGCCTTATAGCTTGAAAACTATACAAGATAATTCAAGAATTTAAATTGCATATGATTTAGAACATCAAGATCTATATTTCATGTAATTAAGTCAAAGCTGTAGGGCCATTTCTTTTAGGAGTTATGGCCCTTAAGGATGGTCACTCTTCATATTTCTGAATTTCAGTCAGAATTCGGAACTCCACTAGACTTTCCTTTGAATATTGAAGAACTTTTTTACACACTGATCCCTACTTTTTATAACATTTTCTGTTTCTGATTATTTAGACCTAAAGAATTAACTGTACAAATTTTCTTAAAATTCTTGATACAATTTCATAGTTTATAAGGTCAAAAACATCACAATGTTAAAGTAATGTAAAATCTAGAGGAGTCTAATTTCCTGTCATTTTTTTACGTCCTATATCTTGGAAACCAGCACACAAACCTATAGTTTTCTTTTTGTCATTTGATAAAGTGGACAACTATTAATCATTTACACCGCAAATTATAAAAAGTTTAATAGAAGAAATTTCAGAAGTGACCATCCTTAAATCGTCAAAATTTACCATTTTTCATTACTTTTGCCCTGAATTTCAAAGATTAACTTGTCTGACACCATAAGACCAACTGCATTTAAACTTGGCACCCATGTTTAATAGCATATCTGCTACATCTTTATTGTTCAGATGTTTGATTTGTCAAACACATGGCCGCCATGGCTAAAAATAGAACCTAGGGGTAAATTGCAGTTTTTTGCTAATAACTCAAAAATGGTTACAGATATCAAAATTAAGCAAAATCAAAAGTGATCAGCAACTCAAGATCTACCTGCTCTGTAATTTTTCAAGAAGATCCAACTTTTGATGTAAGAGTTATTGCCTTTTTCTGGATTTTTTTCAAAATTTTTCACTTATTTAGCCTTATATCTTGAAAACTACACAAGATAATTCAAAAATTTAAATTGCATTTGATTAAGCACATCAAGATCTACATTTCATGAATTAAGTCGAAGCTGTAGGACCATTTCTTTTAGAAGTCATGGCCCTTAAAGCGACAAAATTTACCAATTTTCAGTACTTTCCCCCTGAATTTCAAAGATTAACTCTTCTGTCACCGTAAGACCAACTGCATCTTAACTTGGCACACTTGTTTAATAGCATATATGCTACAAATCCATTGTTCAGATTTTTGATTTGTCAAACAACATGGCCACCATGGCTAAAAATAAAACATAGGGGTAAATTGCAGTTTTTTGCTTATTACTAAAAAATGGTTTCAGATATAAAAATTGGTCAAGAATCGAAAGTGATCAGCATATTAAAAGATCTTCCTGTCCTGAAATTTTGAAAAAAGATCCCACTGCTGAAGTGGGAGTTATTGCCCTTTTTGTAGTTTTTGCAAAATTTTGCACTTATTAAGCCCTATATCTTGAAAACTTGATAAGATATTTCAGAAATTTAAATCGCATATGGTTAAGCATAATAAAATCTACAAAATATGTGTGTCTGTGTAGTTCAGGTGAGCGATTCAGGCTCCTGGGAGCCTCTTGTTATAAGGAGGTTTGTTTGTTAGTGCTACTTACATGGCTCTTGTCATTGTCATTGCACTGGAGAGTTTTTATTATCTGTGTATTTTGTGAGCCTATGAGTCATGACAAGGATAATTTATTTCAGCAAACATCATGCAATTCCAATTATTATTTGTCAAGCCAGCCATGGATGTCATTTCCTTCTTTTCATTCACTATTCTTCTCTTAAATGCTGTATAAAAATTGATAGCCAAAAGTCATTTTGTTGAAAAGTAAAGGCATGTTGAAAAGAAAGTTGAAGGTTAAAATAAAAAGAAGTTCTATAAAAATTAATCTGGCATATAAACTACAACTTCCTTTTGTAAAAAATATGTTATAAAATTTCAGGTTATTGATATCAAGTCAGCCTGGGATGTGTTAGCTGTTAAATTAAGTTCAGATACAAGGTAAACTTATGGATATTACCTGACACCATGGGTAAAATAACTAGAACAGTTATGAGGTTGTTTATTAGAAATTAAAGTTAATAACAATTTTTTTTATGTATGTAGTTTATGTTGTGTACACTTATTCCACATCTCATGATTGTCTACAGAAAGTATTTTTGGAATCAAAAATTATACCCTCTCTTTTTAATGATGAAAACAATATATACACTTGGACAAAAGTTAAGGACCACCGATTTTTAAAATTTTCATCAGTTTTGTTTTCTTATTGTCGTATAGAAGCATATTAATTTGAGCAAAACCTGCATGGTAAGACTAATATGTCCGCTAATGTTTAAACGTTTTTCTTTTATGAAACCATTACGATTGTGACCAACATATGGGGGTTTTTGAACATGGGGAAAATTACAAAGAAAAAAAATTGTCTGTAATTAAGAAATTGTTCTTGATTGCGTCAAAAATGATCTCAACTTAAAGAACTGCCATTTTTAAACAAAAGAATAAAGTTTTCACGTTCGATCTCTTTCAAATTTTTACATATTGTGAAAAAAATTATACCCCCCTTTTTTGACAAAAACAAATTCACCTAGTCAAATTAATTGCATATTTCCAGTCTTTAGTTAGAATGATTTTAATTGTTCTTGATTAATCTTGGCTGATGAGAACTCTTGGTTGTTTTTTAGCTTTATAAGTTTTTGACTTTGAAAAAGTTGTTGATTTTCAGGTGGTCCCTAACTTATGTCCAAGTGTATATATGTATGGCACACCGTAAACACTTGAATGAGAAAATCTAAGTTTAAGTTACTTAATCCTAGCTTAACTGAGCTTAACCTAGGATTAAGTAATATAAACTTAGATTAATCTAGCTAAATGTTAGTTACAGAAAAACCTTGATTCTCTTAACTTAAACTAAGATTAACTTGTGACTATCATTAAGTTAAAAAAATCTCGGTTTAACTGAGTTTTGATAGAAAAACTTAGTTTATCTTGAAAACTTTTAGAAAATCCTAGTTTTTCTCAACTTAATGATAGATACTTCAGTTAATTCTAGATTAACCTACATTTTATGCACTTCAACTAAGATTATTTAGATCAGTCGTATGTATCGAGCATTTTGATTGGCCAACAGATAACCCATATTTTCTGGGAGGAATTATGATTGGCCAGAACATATTTCCTGGGAACTTAATCTCAGATAAAGCTAGCTAAATGTGAATTACAGAAAAACCTAGATTCTCTTAACTAAAACTTCAATTTTCTTATAACTTGCATTAAGCTGAGAAAAACCTAGATTAACTGAAAAATACAAAAAAATCTTAGTTTAAGCAGTTTCTTTTTAGAAAAAACTCGGTTTTTCTCAGCTTAATATTAGTTAGGTCAGTTAATCATAGATTAAGCTCAGTTAATCTAGGATTAAGTAACTTAATCTAGGTTTTTCTCATTTTTGTGGTTGTGGCATGCCATATATATGCCCTCAAAAAAGACTCCTTGATTATTGTTTTGTCAAAATAGTGACTACCCTACTTTTATAACATTAATTTGTTGTATTTTTTTGCTTTTAGAAAACTGGGTTATAAAATGGTGGATGTTGAGTCATGTGGGCGAGGAAAAATGTCTTTAACAATTTTCTCTGCACTTATTAATTACAATTATTTTATTGTTTTGTATGCAGCATCATAATGCGTCCAATACCATGAAATCTGATTTTAAGTCTGTTGCTCAATACTTTCTAAGAACAAACATGACTAGTCAAGGCATTTTTTAATTTGACAGATTTTTAACATGATACGGAGGTTGAGTGTATTGCTTTTCAACAAGATCAACCTTGATACCTTATATTTTAAAATTATGGGATTAATGTTACTTACAATACTAATCAGCTTAGCTAACTTGAGGGTCACACGTTGAAGACTAAAGGACAGTATTCTGTGTCAGGGTGTGAGAAATTTAGTCATGATATTTATTTGATAGGATCATAATATAATGACTTGAGGTTCAAGAAATTGACTTCAGAATCACACAATAAATTGTTGAAGTAAACTTTTCTTGTTGCAGAACTGTATCAATTAGGTAAAGTCTTTGTACCTCTGCAAACAATGTTTTTGAATACATGTATCAGGGAATCGTCCTGTCTTTCTGTCTAAACATCTTGTAATTGCATCTCATCCTTTTACAATTACACCTAAATATACATGTATGAACAAAATAAAAGAACTTAGCTAGACTCTCTTATCAGAAATGTGAATCCTTTTTATTATTTTACTCTCTCATATTTTCTTTTATTTTTGTATCTTTGTGATTGATTTTTATTGGCAGCTATGAAACAAATTGATCTTATTATTTTAAGTGGTCATATATGTCACAAGGGAAACTGGCTGTAAATTAGATTTTAGGAGGACCGATTTTTTAGAAAATTTCTTGATTGCAGAGTGGACATTGACCTGTAGATATAATATTTGTTTCTCTCTCTCTCACTTACAAACTGTTAAATCATGTTAAAGACAATTCTGAGTTAATTTGTATAAGATCAGTGTTTATTGGCCTGTAGACTTGTGACTTGTGACTAAACCTAAAAATTATAATGATCTGGCACCAAAATTTTTGTTTTCACTGCTACCCACAAAGGGGTGATACATTTCCTTTTGTATGTTCTTAGAAAAATATTTAAAATAACTAGGAAATCCATCAGTTATTTCAAATTTGTACTTTTTTTAAATATAATGAAATGAAGTCAGATTTTCAGCGACCCAAATAATTAGTTTACAATTACAAAAGGGACTAAAGATTCTTAATGTGAACTAAGATAAGTATCATTTAATGGTCTTTTTGGTTACCTAGATATAAGACCATGAGGGATGAAATATAACATATAGATATAAAAAATGTCAAGGGTTAGGGTTAGGGTTCAAAACTGACCAAGATTGATTTAGAAAAATAATTATGATACTATTTTGTAGGTCACTTTTTAACCTTCTGGTTTTTATCCTTGCTATTTTGGTCATTTTCTTATTAATATTCATGTTCCAAGACTACAAAATCATAATTTAAGAAACAATTATTTTTGACAAGAATCACTAAGGAAAACTCGACAATGGGACTTTATTGTTTGGGTTTTAATGTCTATGAATAATTGTACAACGGGAATTCTACATATTTATAAAATCAGCATATGTAAGGTGTTAGAATAATTATCTTCCCTTGTTCATGTTGTTGTCCATGATGAGTATTATCTTATTAATTGAATTGTCTTCTTGACGTTAGTTGCAATGTCTGGATTTTATGCACACATCCACGTCATGGGATTAGAAATTGAAATAAGTAGAATGGAGACTCTGTTCTGGTTGTGGGAGTTACAGTAAGCCAAATATGTTCTACTTTTGTAGTTGATGTATAGACATATTTTCACCCATATTCTAGATTTACATTTATCAATCTAAAATAAAACATGTTGACTGATATTAATTATTTTCCCCCCACAATTTATATTTTCTCACAATTGAAGACCTTCCATGCACTAAGGCACCGTGTCTTTTAGATCAAAGGTGACTGTAATTTTATTTATGTACTAAGTTTTCATATTTGGAGATCAATCGTATTGTGTGAGATTAAATAAATGTTAAATGAACGCTGATTTGCATGGTGAAAACTTATAACAATCAACCAAATGCTTATTCAATGTCAAGAAAGAGATTGAACTTCTTGAACTTACTTTGCCACATTGAAGGTGACCTAAAATAAAGATCAGTTAATTATGGGAACTTCGACAGAATACCCATGACCGCTTCAGGTGATGATCTCCCCTTTAAACATCAAAAGGTTGCTTAAAAGGCATATTCTATTTATCACCCTTTATATCACCCACATAGTGTTGCAAGAGTGAAAAAATCAAGTTAATCACTCATATTTCAATAAGAAATTTTCCCTTTGTTCCAGACCAGTAGTTGTAGAGAAGATTTGTGACTTGTTTTCTCTGGTACCAGACCATGCTGTTGATTCACCTGAATACCAGGTAAGAAATGAAAAACATAAATCCTGACTTTAGCACAAAAACTAGAAAATTATAAGGCCCCCAGATCTGGAATTTTAGTCATTGACTTCAATTGGATGATAGGCCTGATGAAATAGCTATTGATCATTTTGAGAAAACTTAGATTTTTTTCCCAAACAGTTAATGTTACATGACAATGTTATGAAGTATTTTTCTCATTGCAGAAATTCGTCAGTGATACTGTAAGGAACCTTTGGATGTTATCTCAAAGCTGTTATGATAATGTAGCACAGGCTGCCTTCCAGGCACTGTCCATGTTTAATGCTGATCAGTTCAAAATGTCACATCTACCAGCTTTGGTAAGTATTTGTTACATGTAACACACCCCTATGGCTGTTATATCAGAGTGCTAATGATAATATAGCCCAGGCTGCCTTTCTTGCTTTATTCATGTTAAAAGCTGATCAGTTCAAAATGCAACATCTGCCAGCTTTGGTAAGTCTTTGATGGGAAGCTCTGTCTTTTGTGTGTTATGTATCACAGGCTGCGTTCCAAGCATTATACATGTTTGATTCTGGACAGTTCAATGTAACATCTGCCTTTATTGATAAGTCCTTGGTGTGTAGCTTGGTTTGTCTGTTTATGTTATGTACCAAAGGCTGCCTTCCAGGCCTTATCCATGTTTTATGATGAACAGTTCACATCTGTCAGCCATGGTAAGTCTTTTGTACCCCCTAAAGATGAAGAAAAGCCCTGTCTGTCGGTCTGTCTGTTTGTTATCTTCCATGTATTGTCCATGAGTTCAACATTTTGATTCATTTGCCACTGTAGTCCTTTGTACTCGATCTTTTTTAATTGGTGGGTAGCTCTGGCTGTCTTTCTGTTCCTTTTGTAGCACAGGCTGTTTTCCAGGCACTGTCCATATTAAATTCCAATCACTTCAACATGGCACAAGTACCAGCTTGGAAAGTCTTTAGTACAGTACCACAGTAAATGTTTAATTTTAACACAATATAGCGGAGAGGGCCCATTGATGTCTAGGGGACAATCCTCTTTTCCAACTAATTGTTAATGCGCTATGGTTTCATTGTTATATGGGTATCAATTTTCATGGTTAACGAGGGTGGCTATGAACTTTGATATCCCAGACTTCAGAACCACGAATGCAGGCATTTACAAAATTATAAATTTTCATCAAACCAAGAAAATTTGTACCCACAAAAAATAATTTGTATCAAACTTATATTTATCCACAATTACTCCTTCCATACTAGACTTCACATCTTACAAATGTTTACACCAGATTATATGGAGCAATTCATTTACAAAAAAAGCCAGAAGTAAAATCAGAAATGAACATGAGTAATGTGTAAATAATCAAATGAAACAATAGTATTTTGTCAAGTTCTGGGAATAAACCCAATTTCAATCATTTTTTTGAATAATTGGTTTTTACCATAAAAATGGTTAAAATTTTTGCCCATGAACCCCCCCTTTTTTTTTATAATAAATGTCTTTAGATTTTCATATGGAAGTGATTTTCAAAGTTTTTATTCTGATATTAAATTAAACAGCTAATGCTAAACCTATGAAAAAGTAAAAGAAAACTTTTTCTCTCCAAAATTATAGTGTCAATTAGTTTGAAAACGAGCTCACAAAACTATCACTCTCTTTTGCATATTCTATATTTTAATTCATTGTATTTTCATTAAATTTAAAGCAACAAATTTGAATCCTATTTAAAATAAAAAATAGTAGCGAATTTTGAAATACTTTTTGTGCACTGTGCATTAAGGAATGACTTCTTAAAGTAATAAATCATTTCTCTTCTTGAGACATTGTCAAAGTATTAAGAATGCATAATACAGTAATTGCTATTTGTCATTTCAAATGTTTTATCATATTCTTGGATAAAATAAATATTTTACAGAAAATAGGTATAATTTCACTTAAAATGCCAGGCTGTAAACTAACTTACAAGTCGTGTGGTCATGGTCTGTATTTTAATCCCAAAAATATGTGAGAGTTATTGCCCTTTTAACTTTTAGCAAAAACAAGTTTTTATTATGTTTAAGGATTTTTCAGATAATCATGATAAATTGACCATGCTATTTTGTCTTCTATTTTTAGATCATTGAAGATTTTGTTCAACAAGCTAAGTTGATATCCGATCAACAGGATGAAGGGTCTGTTATCACTGTGGATGATATCTGGCCTAATATACCTGCTGTTATCTATGTCAGGC
This sequence comes from Arcuatula senhousia, assembly GCA_963971305.1. Taxonomy (NCBI): domain Eukaryota; kingdom Metazoa; phylum Mollusca; class Bivalvia; order Mytilida; family Mytilidae; genus Arcuatula; species Arcuatula senhousia. Next base: position 1,973,844 of record OZ020305.1, read on the forward strand.
AACTGAAATATATCAGGGAGGGAAGTCATAAAGGTATATAATTGGACATCACCCGGAATCAGGATATGAGAGATAGGGGATAGGAAGTGGGGATTAAATGGGCAAGGAATTATGGGATGCCTAGGTTTACAGAAGAGAAGCAGAGAGCAAGGGGATTGAAACTGTTAAAAAATAGGGGTTTAATATGAACTATGAAAGGTAAGAGGGGACAAGAGAGTAAAGGACGTAGAGTTGAAGATCCCACTGTCCAGCCGCATGTGTCAGGGATTATAACAAATTTTTTCCAGTATGACTGATTCGTTTTTGTCATTTTCTCTGGACTATGAGATTGATCATTCAAGTTCAATTCTTGTGAACACTAAAAACTCAAAAACTATTAACAACACAGTTCTGAAATTTTGTACAGTTACTTAGTAGCATGTCATAATTTGCATATTACAATTTCATGCAAAAATGTGAAATATTTTTGAAAAAAAACTTCATTTTTGATCGAAAATCACAGATTTTGAGAATTGGATTTTGTGAACACTAAAACTCAAAAACTATTAACAACACAGTTCTGAAATTTTGTACAGTTACTTAGTAGCATGTCATAATTTGCATATATAAATTTCATGCAAAAATGTGAAATATTTTTGAAAAAAAACTTCATTTTTGATCGAAAATCACAGATTTTGAGAATTGGACTTTGTGAACACTAAAACTCAAAAACTAATAACAACACAGTTCTGAAACTCTGTGCAGTTAATTAGTAGCATGTCATAATTTACATATTAAAATTTCATGCCAAAATGTGAAATATTTTTTTTTCGAAAATCACAGATCTTGAGAATTGGACTTTGTGAACACTTTAACTTAAAAACTATTTACAATACAGTTCTGAAACTTTGTACAGTTGCTAAGTTGCACACCATGATTTGCATTTAAAATTTTTGTGCCAATCTGTGAAATATTTTGAAAATCACAGATTTTGAGAATTTGATTTTGTGAACGTTAAAACTAATACAGTTATGAAATTTTGTACAGCTGCTAAGTAGCATGTCATGATTTGCATATTAAAATTTTGTGCATATCTATCTAATATTTTTGGAACAAAAACTTCATTTTTGATGGAAAATCACAGCATATTTTGAGAATTGGAATTTTTGAACAATAAAACTCAAACATATCAAATGCTGTTAACCAATACACCTCTGAAGTTTCATACACATTCCATGGAGCATGCCTAAGTAGTTATAATCAAAGTTGGTATGATTTTCAAAACACTTAGGTTTTTTGCCGCAGGGCCCTTTTTGCTGTTTTTTGTTTGTGTTGAGTGGTTTTTTCTATGCTCTGTCATACTTTAGAAGATTTGCGATGTGTCACTAGTTTCATAATATTGGTATATCTAAATTTGTTTTAGATCATTTACAAAGTTACATATAAAAGCTTGAAATAGTTTCCAGTAATCACTCATTAAGTAATAGAACACAGACAGAACTATTTAACACGACCTGTCATCTCCATTCATGTATACTTAATGTCCAACGCCACACATAAAGGAATTAGTCTGGAAATATTATTACTTGTCATGTTTCAGCATATGGAACAATAGAAAAGAAAAATTCCATAAAACATAAGTCTCAAGGTCTGTTATATGGCTATGAAAATGTCTGTCTGAATTTGAAAGAAATAGAATTAAAACCCATTAGCGCTGAAGATGAAGACATAGACATAGGTATAGACATATAAGCCATTTAGGGTAATTGTCCAGCTGCTGTTTAAAATCATAGAAAACATGGCTATTCAATAAAATACGTTTTGAATAAGGTGGTTCCCTTCTTTGAAGAAGAAAGGGGTATAATATTTTACCTGTGGTTTGGAAGTTCAATCAGCCAAAACTAACTACTTTTACTACTACTAATGCCATGATTAGTAATCAGAAATCAGTAATTAGCATTGACTAACAGTTTTGTTGTTATTTCATTTTACTTTGTTTCAGATTTGTATTTGATTTATATGCAACCAAGTACATTTTTTGGGGTATCAGACAGCATTCTATTTCAAAGTAATTAAAGATTAAAATGTCGGTCAGTAAAATGTAAATGGAATCATTCCTTATCTCACAAACTTCAGATTCTAAGACTTACCAATTTATATGTAAATCAAACTGGGTTAACTGTATGTATAGAACACAACTTTTTACTGAGGTGATGGATAAGAAAATTTTCTGCAGTTTTATAGATGGTATCACTAATAAACAGACTAAGAATTTCTGCCAAAGCTTAGTTTTAAGATATTACTGAAGGTAGATTTAAAATGATGGGCAGCTGGATGGCTTTTTAGTGGTGGCTTCCAATCTTTATTTGGTTACCTTAGAAATTCATTAAAAATTATCTGAGATCTAAATGAATTGTGCATTGAAATGGACCTGATACTTTTATTAATTAGTATGACATGTTTAAAGTCACCCTCCTTTTGTGTCTAATGTTAAAGCCTCTTGATATTTGGCAAACTAGCTCCATCCTATAAAAGTACTTTACGATGTTTAATCATGTTTACCTAATACTTTGAAAGGCACATGGCATAATTATGCCTTCTATTGAAGACTGCAATTGGATATTTGAGTCATATAACAGATTCTTTGTTCATTATAAGGTATAATTTAATAACTTTTTAAAACTTTTGTCATTGAACTTTAAATGAAATACAAGATTGCAATTTCCTCCAAAATAATAATACCCTTAAAATACATATCTGGCATGAAATTGAATAAAATTGCAAAAAAATCCCTAGAATTTTACAATAACATGTTTCTTTTCCTGGTTTGTCATTGTACTCCTGTTTATAAGCGCTTATAAGCTGTATTTCCTTGTTAATTTATAGACATATCTTTAAGTTATGTTATTAATACATGTTCTACGGTTAAAAAATGTTCCATTGGTAGAAGGGAAAATCATTTTGCCGATTAATGACAGTAACTTTCCCTGTAATTAATTTTGTACATTTTGAAATGTTTCACCAAGGAACTATCAGAGACATTGGTTAATGTATAATCTGCGACAGTCAATGTTTAGTCAGATTAATTTCTCTCTCAGTAAATAAAGGTAACAACAAAACTACCAAACTTGGGTGATCAATCTCATTAAAGCCAAGACAAAACAATGCAAAGACATACCACAGACTTGAGTATCTCCTGTCTTACGAAATGGTCTGATAAAGTACATAGAGTTTAAATGAACTCATCCTGTCACCAAATTACATTGTTGTTTGGAGAAAATTAGGTAGTTCAGAAATAATTCTTCTTGATGGACCATAAAAAAGTTTGTTTCTTTTTTCTTCTGAAGATGCATATGCAAGAAAATTGGTTGATAATCCCAGTAAAGTCTCAACAAAATTAATATCTTTTGATCATCCAAAAAACATCGGAAGAATGATGGTAGTCGTCAAAAAACTCTATAACCAACTAACAAATTAATTAATTTTGTCATCAATAAGGTTATGATTATTGTTTGGTGAAAATAGGATTACCATGTAATCTTTTTAGGATAACACGAAAAAAATTGTTTCATTTTGTCTCAAGATGCATATGCCAGATTTCCAGTACAAACCTTCATTGGATTTAATAACCCCAATCATTTATTAGAAAAAGAATGTTTACCCTAAAACTTTCTAACCAACCGACATTTGTACTCATCTGATAGATAAAACTCTGTATTTGTCTACGAGGTTGCGTTAAATTGCTTGAATGATGACAAACTAGGGGAATATAAGCCCTGTGTATTATTATTTGCGTGTACAATGTACTTAAGTTTCCTTTAAAAAAATGTGATATGTCCCGCATTTATTACTATCAGACCTGGTGTTTCTTGTAATATATATGACAATGTGAGATCTCCATATAAATCATCAAGACAATACAAACTGTAATCAGTTAGGATGTGAACATTATGTTTTTGAATTCAAATTTAAATCAGTCAGGATAAATTCATCAAAAAATGTTTGTCCTTCTATGAAATGATTTATAATAATTCCTTTTCCTGTTCTAAAGAACTTTAATAGCCAGTATTAAGTCACTACCAACCTAACTCATTATGAATTCAGCTTAAAGCTAATGCACCTGTTCTTATTCTGTAAAAGAAGTTATTAACATGATGATACAACTATGGAAAGTTGAATCTTGTGTGCATTTATATGGATGATGACGTCATAAAACTAATGATTTATTGCTCAGGTTTGTCTTATGACCTTTAAAAGCAGAACGAACCATGGAATTCCTCCTACTTGGAATCAAATATATAGTTTTGTACTGATATTTATGTATTATGCCTTGCTATCATTTATCTCAGGAGTAGGTTTGCATTCATATCTGAGTTTTTTCTACCTTAAAAATCACAACATCGCCTATTTATTAATTTGACCATTCTATGGTTCTGAAAATAACCCTTTTCACAAGTCATTATTCGTTATATGGAAATAAATTTTATCAGGTTATGAGGCATTTTTGACATCCATGGTTGCTAAGGAAGTAGAAAATCTTCCTCGAGGTATCTACCACTAATCACTACGGCGACAGGGAGCCGCCAGTAATCAGGGTAAAGCTGTTGGAGCTATCCCAGCATTCCTTCTGATGCAGTATCAGAAGACAAAGCAACCAGGACTCAGACCTGGATTGGCAGCTGGTTTACTGTTCAGCTATGACCCTCCAGTAGACGTAGGAAGAGATGGACGACCCAGAAAACATTACATCATGTCTCACAGTAAAAACTTCCAACAGATGTTTACTACTTTGTTAAATGAGGTATGTTTCCTTAGTAGGGTATCAGTTTAAGTGACATACATAACAGTGTGATGTGATGGCAGGGGTTTTTGAATAGGAAATGATTGATTGTAACAATAAAGCTGTTTCTGTCCTGTCTGCGTCATTTCAGCCTTCACCAGGACATATAGAAAAAATGTGATTGATTTTGATATATACATGAAACTGATAATTTTCTAAACCTGAAACTATGGCCTCTTAACAGTCTGCATACTAGTGGTTGGTTTACAATGTCTATTGTTCAGCTTAGGATAGTTTTATCTTGTTTTGTAATTAATGACATGTTCGAATACACAATTAAAAAGAGGACTTTAAAAATTTGCTTTACAGGTCCCAATTCAGCCGTCTGAATGGCATAGGACCCTAGTTATACCACAAGGTTGGACTTCGTTCATGGACAGACTATTTACCGCTATGTTAGAGGTATGTAGAGTCTTGATAAAGACATGTTGAATAAACTGCAATTCTAAAATAATTTAAAATAATCACAATGGAAAGCAGCCAGCAGTCTTGAACATGACCAGAGGTCGCTTCTGGCTGCCTTGCATTGGTCCTAAGACTAAAAAACGAATACTCAAATCCAAAAATTATGTCATGACTACATGGACTAGATTCCAAGGAAAAGACATTTTGTTGAAATTATTAGTTCTGTGTTTTGCACATTAACTAAATGATATCAATATAAACAGAAATTTTTTTTTTGAAAATCACACAAAAAATGGTACACGAAAATAATGAAAAACACAAAAATTGGTAAACAAAAATAATGAAAACCACAAACATTAGTGCACAAAAATAATGAAAACTACAAAACTGGATACAGTAAAAATTGGTACACAACAATTATGAAAACCGCAAAAATTGGTACACAAAAAATCATGAAAACCACAAAAATGGTAACCAAAAATGATGAACAACACAAAGAATTAATGAAAACAACAAAAATTGGTACTCAAAGATAATGAAAACCTTTGAAAATTAATTAAAACAACAAAAAATGGTACACAAAAATAATAAAAACTAAAGAATTGGCACATAAAATTAATGAAGACTACAAAAAATGGTACACAGAAATAATGAAAACCACAAAAATGTGTAAAAAAATAATAAAACCACAAAAGTAAACAAAACAAATGATGCACAAGAGTAATGAAAACCACAAAAATGGTACGCAAAAATGATGAAAACATTAAAGATTAATTAAAACAAAAAAAAATGGTACACAAAAATACCAAACCAAAGAAAATGGTGCACAAAAATAATGAAAACCTTAGAATTTAATTAAAACAACAAAAAATGGTACACAAATATTGAAAACCTTAAAAATAATCAAACAACAAAAAAATGGTTCACAAAATAATGAACACCACAAAAATGGCACTCAAAGATAATGAAAACCACATAAATTGGTTCACAAAAATAATGAAAACCACAAAAATTAAATCAAACAACAAAAAATGGTACAGAAAAATAATGAAAACCACAAAAATTTGTGCAAAAAATAATGAAAACCACAAAAGTTGGTACACAAATAAAAAATGAAAACCACAAAAAATTTTACACAAAAATAATGAAAACCAAAAAATGAATTGGCTCTAAAATCATGGTTTGTGATAATTTATGAAATGACCTGCATTTAACTTAATTGGCTGCATATTGTTGCTATTGTCTTTCAAATTTCAACTTTGTTTATTGTAAAGGAGATTTCCTATCATTCTACAATGAAAAATCAGTTTTTGTTCTTAGGGTACCAATTTAAATAGTTCTCAACTTTTATTTGGGAGGGGGGGTTTCACTTAATCCTCAATTTAAGAATCCAACAAATATGATTTTTCTTCTCTACATTGTTTGTGATTTCTCAACTGAAATGATTAAATGACAGAGTTTTATCTTAAGCCATGACAAGAACTTTTTCAATTAATATCACTTAATCAATGATTTATGAATAAAAGACCATGTTTCTCTATTTATGCTTTGTTTTTTGTAAATTCATATTGTGTGTGTAACACTACTTGGTTTGTGTGATTTGCTACAAGCTTTTCTTGAATGTTATTTATAGTTTCAATTCAATATGAATTGTTAATAATCATAAATAAATAAAAGTTTTGGTTTGTATCAATATTTTTGGATTGTAGGGTAGAGTGGCTGAGATTGAACTTCAAGTAAAAAGAGAACATATAACACAAGCTGATGCTGAAGATAAGATTCTGGCTGCTTGGCTCTGGTAAGGTTGCATGGTTTAGTGTATACTAGGAAAAAGCTTGAAACTCAATGATTATATGTCACACTTCCATTCAAATTTTAATTTTAATTAGAAATCTAAAGCTTTTTTAATCTTTAAAGGATATCACTGTAGGACCTGTGTTGAAAGTTCTGTTTGAAAACTTTCACAAAACAAGTATACTATTCATTGTGTAAAATGATGTGGACTGGGTACATTTAATACGTTATTTACACTTATTACTTCTGCTACCCTTCCCTTACCTCAACATGAATAGAAAGTTCGATATACAAAGCCTTACTTTCATGTATTGTCCCCTGCCATTAATCGGAGTTAAGATTTATACATTTTCCCTCTATATATTACAAAAACTAGGGCAGTTCATTAACTTAGTTTGAAGTTAAAAAGACAATTGCATGTCTATAAATACTGAATCATTTAATGAAGCCTTAGTCCTGTGTCTGACGTGTTACTATATAGAAAAAGGGGATGACAAAATGAAGAACTATGTTTCAAAAAAAGAAATCACTTTTTAAGAGATAGGAAAAACATTTAAATTATCAGACATAAGTTCCATATCCTTAGTGGGAACAGTGAATTAATTATATGTTGATTATTACATAGATGCATATGAAATACAAATTGTTCCCAGTAAAATTAAATCACGTAACTTCACAGTGTAAAATAACCAAAATATTTTCACTCTTGCGTCCTTCCCCGCAAAACTAAATTATGATGTTGTGAATTGTATTGCGTCGTTGGCATGACTGCTGCTGTCTAAATTCATATGCCATTCAAATTAATTTGTTAAAAAACGATTAAATATGGACAATTTATTTATATAATCAATATGATAATCAATAAGGCCTTATACATAACAAAAATATGATCACTTGTACGGGAACACACTCAGATTCAGATTTAACTCCTTAAATCAGATGAGTTCACAGACTTTTCATCATATTTTGGTTATTCCCTAAACCCAATTAAATATCCCATAATGCATTCATCTCTTGTCAATACTAATTTAAAAATGCAATGTTTAAAGGATTTGATTCCCTGTGTTAAACTTGAATTTTGTCTTGAATGCTCAAAGTAAATGCCAACCTATCTAAGTAGTTTTTTTTCAGGATAAGAAAAAAAGGGAAATCCCCTCAGGTAAAATTTGTTCTATTTTTAGAACTGTCAATCAGTCTTGCCTTGTGGAAATAGTATATTTACGAGATGAAAATTTTAATATACATGTTATTTATACATGTAATAAAAAAAAATACTGAACCCAAATGCCTGTGGTTTAGGTTTGACAAGTTTCACCATAAAAGGCTTTTCATACATTAATTTTTTTTCCTAAAACATTGTTTATCTAAAACATTAAAAATGAACTTTGATTGTACTTTTGATTATATTATCAAGATTTAGCATAACACCTACAGAAAAAATACATTTGGGGACAAACTTTTTAAAGTGCTTTTTCACAATGTTTCATCAATTTCTCTTTCTGTCAAAAGCCCTTTCATGTAATAAAAAACGAGCTAGACCAGGAAACTATTAAAATTTCTGATGTTAACAATTGTTACGATTTTGGTTATTAGAAGATTCTAATCTGTTGTAGGGTACGGGGCGAGATTGTAGGAAGAATTAAGAATGCTTCAAGGTATATTTCTAGTCAGTTATTTACGTCCCTGCTCATTGGCATGTTTCTATATTTGTCCTAATGCAGCTTTGGGTTATTGTGTTTAATTGAAGGCTGTTGAAGTGGGAATGAGTTGGTTATAACTTGTTAAAGTACATTATTTTTAGAAACATTCAATTTTAGCTAATTAGGAAAGACACTAGTTTGTATTTAGAAATTTTATAGATAGGCTGTATAGGCAGAATACAAGAAGCCAACTGAAAGAAGTTGAAATAGAGATCTAGCTTTAACTGAATTTTCTGTTGGTTGCAGTCTGCAATTTAAAAAAAATTGTGGTCAATGAACAGTTAATGAAGCCGTTGGTTACGACAGTTTGCATTACAGTTTCTATAAGAAGATGACAGAGAGCCAGAAGCAATGTGATAGAAACTCATTTTGAATTTATTTTGGCCACTTTCCATTTTAAAAATAATTTTCATAACAGTTTTGTCAGCAATTACTGTACTTATCACAACATCAGCATGGGGTCCTATATCATGGGATTCTGTCCTTCATGGTCCCCTTCTTTCTTTTAAAAATGATATCTGGTAATCTTTTACTTTAACATATGTACAATGCAGCCCTGATTCTTCAATCAAACTCATGAAACTATAAAGCCAGTGTTCTGTGCATTTTCCCTACAATCTTGTCTTATAAATTATACATTACTCTGCTTTAGAGGTAACCCAGGGATCCAGTCTAACTGTGTGTATGCCTTGGCTGGTCTGGCTGTCACCATCAACAGATATGGTACCAGTCTAGAGAAGGAAGCACTAGAAGTAGCAGAAAGCAGCACAGAATATATGAGTCATTCTCATTGGCTGACGGTTGTCATGGATACTATCATGTGTTTAGCAGATGTCAATTACATGCCAAAGGGAGCGCTGCTTGGTCTTTGTCAGCAGGTATAAGTTTATTTTTTAATCTTATTGCAATCCATTAAGTTTCTAAAATTTATATAGTTTTCTTATTATAAAGCACCAAAGAATGCATGTGTCGAAAAATTTGTCAGTCCACCAAAGGCTACTGATTGAGTCGCTGACGAACTGTGTTCAACATGTTGCAGTTGTATTATGCTGCGCTTGCTTAGCTCTTTATTTACAAATAGTAAACCAGATCATCAGGCGTTTTACGCTCTTATCAGATATAAGACAAGAAATTTAAGCCAATTCCAAGTAATATATGTATGAACTGGCCATCATTGATTAGGGAACACATTGGTTGGTTTTTGACCTGATGATAATAATTATAATACAGTCTTCCTATTCAAAAACCGTTATTACAGAAATCATTTGATGTCAAGTTACTTGCCAGAATCTAAGCTGTAGCCTTGCCTTGTTTACAATCAATGAGTCAATCATTTGTTTACAGAGATCAGCTGATGTCAAGTTACTTGCCAGAATCTACGCTCTAGCCTTTGCTTGTTTACAATCAATGAGTCAATTATTTTTTACAGAGATCAGCTGATGATAAGCTTCCTGCCAGTATCTTGGCCCAGGCCTCGGCAAGTGTAGCTCTAAGTCAGATTGTACCGATTCTTATCTCGACCGACTCTGCTAGAATTCTTCTAATCTTACGCCTATTATTGTCAAGACTTCCAGGAACAGAAGAGGAATCCCCTGTTTTACAATTCCATGCTGGTCTGGGACTCGGCATGTTCATGGCTCGTATATTTGAGGAGCTCAGGTATATATGAAAAAATGAACTTACTACATTTACATGTATATGACAGGTTTTGTATCTGCAGTCACTAAAATCATAGAAAATATCCTTCATGCAAAAGATTTATTCTTGGAGTATAGAACAGTCACTGTGAATTATCCCCTGCATTGCCTTGTTAACAGTACAATAAACATGAATTTAACAAAGACCTTTTTGTTCTCTCACGTGTGTTATCGTAAATATCCCTGAGGTTGTTATGCTGCACAGATGATTTGTATTCCCTTTGTCGGGAGAGAGATTTTTGAACTCACGACATCATATTTTAGGCGGTTTTATGAGATTAATATTAGTCCTTAGGTTATGTTGATATTGTTATAGAGTGGAAATCTGTATATCATGTTTGTTGTACCTGATAACCATTACAAAAGTTAAAAAAATGTAGATGGGTGCAAAATTTATAATGGAAAAATTAAGGAAATAAATATTCAAATTAATTGTAGTGTTAAAACGAGTGAAAATATTTAATTAAGTATAAAGGAATGATGGTGCTAAAAAAAGAATTATAACTAAGGCCGCGTTCACACTGAGCAAAACTCATAGTAGTTTAAATGTCGCCCGCACTTACATTAAACAGCATTCCGTTCACACTGTAAAATTTCGATGTTTACATGTAGTTTAAATGTTGTGTTCATTACATGCATTCGATACTTAATGTAGTCCTTGTGTGGGTTTAATGTACAATAGATTTCATATATTTCTTTTGAATAAACGGCATGCATATGCATTACTTTCATTGGAAAGCTTTATATGTAGTACATTATATTGTATATTTCAACATTTTCTCGGGTGAATGAAAAAAACAGGGATACATGTCACTTCTAAATATATATTTATTGTATATGTATACGGCAAAGCGGAATAGAATTTCATGAAAGGTGTTGCCCATTCGGATCTCTTTTTTGGGGGGCAAAGCGGTCGAATATGAAACATGAAAAGGTGATAAAATGAACATGAAATGATAATGAAGTGGAGGAAATGAGGGACACAAGTCCTATCGGGGATAAGAGTTTAGACTGTCACTTGGAAAAGGAGGGATGGAGAGCTTTTTACACAGGAATCCTATGGGCTCTTCTCTACACAAGACATGCAGCAGGATTCTTTAACGTATGAAGAACATGTTTTTGCCTAACACGTTTCACCACTATGGTTTGCAGTCAAGTTTTCCGCATTTTACCTTTGTAGCTTGACGACGCGACATTATGACGGATTGCCCCATTCGACCACCGGGTTCACATTCCAGTCGTTTTGTGGACAAAGCGGCAGACTCGATATCACCCTTCTGAGCGCTGTTTGGTGGATTTTTACCGACAACATGGCGCTGCTGCTGGCCCGCGCCGGTATTTATGTATTGCAATGTTTTTTATAGCAATATATTTCAAAATAATACAAACGGACGAACGGACTAAAGCACCAGAAAATGTGTACACCTTCATAATTATTCTATAAAAATAAAAATCATAAAAAGACAGTAAATATGATCCATACTTATTCTATATTTAAATGTCTATTCATCATGATTATTTATCCGTTCATGTTTTGTGCATTTAAATTACAGTGTACATGTACATTTGCATTAAATAATGTGAACAATTCATATGTCAAGTCATTTAATTAAGGTTTATCAATGAGAACAAATTTAGTGTGAAACTAGTTTTTAAAACATTAAACTACTTCTACACATGTTTACTCAAAACAACTTCAGTGTGAACGCGGCCTTAGTAGTGGCAGAAATGTAATGTAAAATTTTGTATTAATTTTATCAATTGTGTGCTGAAAATCGTTGAAAAGTTGCTATTTTATCATCTGCTAACAAGTGTTTGTACTTAGAATGTATTTCTAAAAAGACAATAATTAATGCTTTTTTAAATTCTATTCATAAGAATTTCAAGTTTTCCATTGATACTACAGATTAAACTGTGACCTTCCTTTACCAAGGAACTCAAGAAAGTGTTAATAGATCTCAAAACTTTATTAAAAATCACATTAGAAAAATTAAACCATTCAAGAATATGTTCCTCTATTTGCATTTAGATTGAAAGTTCTCCATCTTTTTGTCTTGACTTTTGTCGAAAATTAATTACATAGTTCTAAAATGTCATTACCCTGATTGTTTTTTATTAAATGTCATAAAATCACCTATAAATTGAAATAAAAAAGTTGCTGCAGAATTCTTTTAGATTAAACATTATTAAATATGTTACAGCTAAAATTGCGCCTTAGTATAAATAATTTCAAAGCTTTGTTTTTTAAGGTTCTTATCCTCAACCTAAGAAAATAAATTGTGATATAGTGTTTGGGACCATTGGTCCTTTCATCCTTTTGTTCCTTCTTAACTATTCTTGTTCATGCTTGGAAGTTTTCTCTTTTACACATTTCAGTTGGAAGTTTTACCAAATTATATTGCAGGGGATGGTAGAAATATGGAAGTGTTTGGACAAGTTTGAAGAATGTGTCTTTTCTGAAATAGACAATAGGTTAGCAGTTGATGAGATTGTATGAAATTCCTTTCCTATTTTCTTATTACTGTATACTGTGGATTCATTTATATATATATTATTTTGGTTTAGCCATAAGAAAATCCTTGGGTTAATGATTTTTTGGGCTGCACATGTTGCGATAAGGAACTGATAATACTTCAAATTTGACTGCCTCCCGAGAAACATAATCAGTTGGTACTATACAAACAATTAGAAAAACTTTAAAAATAAATCACAGGAACGTTTGGCATTCCACAGAAGATTCTTTAAATGTTACCAAAAAGGGCAATAGTTTTATTTATTCCCACTAAAGTCAGTTTCTGCAATGTGTTTTACATAGATATGATGGAAAAAGTGTACATGGCACAGTATTTATTTAGATCTACCATAGAAGGAAATATTTTGAAATATTGATATTTAGAAAATTGTAAATTGGGTATATATGAAACACAGCAAGCAGTGTATTCTTTTTAGACAAGGCTGTTTGTTGGGTCTGGCTATGACTATAAGTGCCATGTGTGAGGAAGGAAAGACAGAAGTAAGAGCCCATGTCTCCTTAGTGTTTGAGAGGCTTAGTGGATTGGTTGAGTCGGACCAAGAGAAAGATATAGCTTATCAGGTTTGCTATCGGTTAATAAAATTAAAAACAGAAACATCTTATTAATTTGAGTAAAATTGTAATAAATTGCTCAAAGATAAAATACTTATGATTAAAAACTGTTCCTAGTAAGATCACCACAGAAGTATTTTGTTTCAAAGAAAATGTAGGTTCCTGAAATCATCATTTTAAAAAGGTGAACAAGTCTTTATTACCAGTTTTCAGGTGCAGTGAGTCAAGCAAATAAAGTTATTAAAAGGCACAGACATCTAATTGCAACCTTAAAAAATAGAAATGAATTATGAATGAATTTGATACTGTCATTGATGTTTCTTAATGTATTGTAAAGTGAAAAAAAAATGAATATTAATATCAGTGTCACTCAATCCTTATCATATACATATTCATATTAAAAAAAATCTATTTGACATAAGCAACAACAAAAAACTCAGTCAATTCTGATTTGTTTTGATATTGTTATTTAAGAACCCAAATCTTCTCATTTCATTTTCTATAGATTATGAAAATTTTAGCACATGTTACAATGATTTGGACCCTTTACGGTTTCTATTATTAATTTGCCTGTTAGATCAATGCATTTCCATATGAGAACAGAAGTTTAAAAGGACCTTAAAATCTGTAAAATTGAAAAAAAGGATAGGGAATGGCTTTATGAATGTTGAGTGACCTACATTATCTCTGATTTACTGAGCCAAAGCCTGTGATAGGAAGTTAATTAAAGTAATTGTTGCTATAGAGAAATTCTAATTGAAAATATCTAGGGTTTTCTTAATACAGGAGACCTATCTGATGTTGTTTAACTTTCATAACTTTGTTTTAAGACTTATATGAGCCTTATATAAACACTTCATTTTTTGTAAAAAGACAATGTCTTAATTGTCTAAAAAATAACAAAGATTTTGTAGAACTTTACTGTCTTGGGTCTTAATTATTGCAAAGTGATACTAGTGTGTTAGTTATTGATAAACAGTGATATATTCAATCAGATGTACAATATAAGTGGGAATTTTTTTTTATTTTCACTATACACATGACAAACATCAGGACAGGAAAGATTAAGCAATTATGTTAGGAGTAGCAATTTGTTAACAAAACCGTGAAAAATGCATTAGACCAAAATGAAAGCATACTTTTTAAACAAAACAGTGAAATTTTCCATCCTACAAATTACTTACATATACAAGATACATTATTCTACTGATGACAAATTGCAAAAAAAAATCACAAAACATTTTTTCAAAGCAGGGACAAATGATATTTAAATCAGTATTTAAATCTTTCAAGTTTTATAAGGATATTTTCAATTTCTTGATTTTCAGGCAACCTCTGTATGTTTGGCTTGTGTTACTGGAGCAGGCTTCAGTAGTAATATTATCTCTCCAGAACAAGTCAAAAAGGTCACAGATGACATGGTCAAGGTCAACATGGAACACCCCAAGGTGAGTAAATCCCTTTTTTGGTAAGAAAGATGCTTATTGACTTTTTCCCAGTCCTCAATAGGTTAAGTTATACCTTAACTCTTTAAACATTTAACTAAGGTGTCAGGGGAGACCTTGAATCATGCCCTTGTTCTCCATAGGAACAACCTGTTTCCAGAACAGGACAGGTATAAAAGGTCACAGGCAACTTTGAAAAGGTCAACATGGATCATCTGAAGTCAATTATTTCTCATTTATAGTACCTTAACCTGAATAAAAACGGTTCAAAAAGGTTGCAGAAAGCTATTTCAAGGTTATTAAAGGTCATCCCCTTTTTCTTGAGATCAAATCTTTTTTTAGATTTATCAGTGTTTTTCATGTTATTTTCCCGCTATTGTAGATAACAGGAGTGAGCTTAGCCTTGGGTATGATGTGTTATAGCATAGGAAAAGCTGGGCATCCAACTATTGGAGAAGTCAAAATGAAGCTGTTTACAAGATGGATGACAACACTTAAAAATAAAGTTAATAGGGAAATATATAAATCTAAGTTTGATGACTGGCTTAATGTTCTATATTAAACATATATAAAACATTTATCATCAGTTTTTTGCACATTGATCATGTCGCCTTAAAGACTCATATGGATATGATATTTATTACTTATTCCACATTGCATTTTGTTCTATTAAATATATTTAACAAAACTTTTTACAGGCTGTCTAGTCTTTTTAAATGTATGCATCATTAGCAAATGATATCATAGAAGTACAATGAATGAGAAAACTATGTTAAATTTTGACTTTGAAAGGTGTCTGGTTGTTTCTTGTATAGAATAGTATAGAAAAACCGCTCATCATCATTTCTTTAACCCAATACATCATTTTTTAAATCATTTTTTGTTTTATTTAAATGTATCTTTGGTAGCATCTATTAACAACTAAATGAATTCATCTCCTAATAGACGCTCTCTGTTTACAAAGATAGATTGCCATCTTTTCCAGGACCAGGATGCTATGGTTACCATTGCCTGTCTGAATGGCCTTATTGCACTGGTAGGGTCAGAGAGAACTTTGATTCCAGTAAGTTCAGATAGTCTACTGCATATGTAACACTATTTACCTTCATGTCTTTTTTCCTATTGTTCGCAAATCTTAGGTTAAAATGTTGTTTAATCGGATTATTGTAAAGAAACAATTCAAAAATATGAAAAACTTCTATTAATTTTATATTTTCTCCATCACAAAATGACAATTTAAAGTTATCATGTTCCTAAAATCTTCATTCTTATCTGTTGTGCAAACTTAATAAAATTGTAATTTAAAAAGAAGATAAAATGTATACGTCCTTTTATGCTGTAATAAAGATGGGAGCATAAAGTTTTGTTATTTACAGTATTCGTATAGTAAAAGCTTATATCTCTCTCCATTCACCATTGTACCATATACCATCCTCATACACCATATACTATCCCCATCCCCATACGCCATTAACCATCCCCATCCTCATACACTATTTACCATCTCCATCTGCCATTCCATTCCACATACATCATATAGTATCCCCATTACCACAATCCAATTGTTTATTATCAACAATCTTACTTTTTATACTTATCAACTTAATCATACATGTATTTATAAAACAATTTATAAAGAAATATTCAAGTATAAATGTTTATTTTTAAATATCTGTTTTCATTATTTAATTTAAGAGTTGTATTTCATTTATTCTAGATCTATTAATAATACAGATAGAATGTAAGCAATTTTTATAGAGATCATGAGCGTAATTTCAAACAAAATACGTGGACGTCATTTAATTTGATCCTGAACTTTCTAGTAACTTTTACTTTTACGTAATTCAAAACAACATACATGTACATGTAACAGTACGTCATTTAATTTGATCCTGAACTTTCCGGTAACTTGTGCACATTCTATTTATATTTTTATCAGCCAGTGAATTCCTTCAATTAATAAGAAAAATCAAATGAAAATGTATAAATAGCATTGAAATGAACATATTTTTTATCTGATAAAAAGCTGTTTTTATTAATTATATTGAAAATAATACTGTTTAAAATTGACATAATTTATATTTTCATATAAATACAAAAGGCTATTGTCTTATGGACTGAATTACAAGATGAAATAAAATAATGTTTTATCAAAAATATTGAAAATTTGAATTAAAATTTATATTATCATTAACAATCTAAATTATATAAAAAATTCTGAAAATATGGACTAATCAAATTCGAAATTCCATTTACCATCCCCATTCCCCATTTCAATGGACCAATCAAATTCGAGATACCATTTACCATCCCAATTTCCCATTTAGCGTTCATATTTTACTACCCCATCCCCATACATGATACCATATACTATTCACCATCACCATCCCCATTCCCCATCCCCCCATATACCATAGATAGGGAAGCTTTTACTATACGCGGACTGTATCTATCTGTGTGTCTTGGTATAATTTTAATGTCAACTGCCTTGGAAATGTTGAACTTATTTATAACCCATGATCTATGTTTAAATTCAGAAAAGCATCTCTCTGATTACATTAATTGGGTTGATGTTAATAACCTTATTATTAACATTTAATCTATTTTTAGGTTCAGAGTAATACATCTCTAATTGGTGGAGATGTCAATGTTGACCTTATTATTAACCATGTGACTGAGACCATTTTAAAGGGAGATAATTTAGGTATTCAGAGTAACTGTTCCTGGATGTTAGGTCACTTGTACTTATCTGCATGTGCAGTAGCAGAAACAAGAGCCAGTGGTAAGAATAAAACAAGACTTACAGTCAATTAATTAATTGAATTAATTGCAGTTGGAGCTAACATATGTGTTGTAGTCTCATGTTCATTTACTCCATATCCTTTCTTTAATTATTTACAGATTTACTTGACTTTATTTTCCACAAATCAAGGTTCTTTTAAATAAGGTGCGTGTTATTTTCCTTTCATTTAACAGGTTTGAAAATATACATTTTAAAACCAAAAGCAAGTAGGTAAATTTTACATTGAAAAAGTGTTACACAGTTAGTTAACTTAAATATTTTTTCCTGAGGCCCTTTATTAAAAACAAATTATGAGATAAGTGTAAAGGGGGCATTTTGAATATCTATCAATGCCAGTTGATATGTTTACTAAATATTTTTGAATTTTACTATTTGGTTCATTTGATAAAGTTTTAATTGATGTTAGCAATAACTGTGGAAATAATTTTGTTGGAGATATAACACTTTGCAAAGACAATTTTCCTCTTTAGTAAATAATCACTCAACTTATGTAAAACTACTCAGAACTTGTTATGTTTTAGGTCCAGTGACTGTAGTTATGCATATTATTACCATGACATTTTTAAAGTTTCACGATAGTTGATGCCCTTTGAATTTAGATATGGGGGAACATGAAGGAGACATTGTTTTTGCAGTCAAATTCAATCTTGAATTAAATTTTGATATATATTACAGGTTATAAAACTTGAAAAAAAAGTCATTCAATAAAATGTGTATGCCCTCTGAGACTTCCTGGTTCCCTTCATGTGTGTCGTAACCATGTTTAATGAAGGTTGTTCTACTTTTCCTTAACTTAATCCAGCTCCTTTCCTTATGTTTTATTAACTGTTTTTTTCCTGTTGATTTGTTTGCCATTTGGTAATTTGGACCTCTTCTGAACAAGGTTTATTTTATTATAAATGGAAGTAACTGATTAACGTTCATTAACTGTGATAGCTTAACTGTCATTTTCTAAATTGTCTTTTGTATATATTGTTTAGAAAAAAATGTCAGAAACTCACATAATTTAATTTGACAAGAGTGTTTTGATATAAATTCCAATATTTTGTGTTAAAACATTTTACCATTTCTTTAAATACATTTATTCTTGAAATGTAATTTGTTAAAAAAAGCTTTTGAGTTTATTACTGTAAACAAAAGACAAATTTTATGCATTATCTGATTTCAATTTTAATTTGTCAGCAGAAATGTCTGTTGCATTTTGATGGGTTCAGTTGACACCCACAATAGTTCATATTATTACTAATGCTTTTACATTTAATTTTTAAAAGTCACAAAAAGTGGAATGGATACAAATTTGTATTTTTTTTCTTTCTTAAGTAAAATTTGAAAATAATTCTATGAAATATTTTACAGAATTCTTTACTGTTTACTTATTTTTAAAACGGCTCTATACATGTTATGATACATGAATTATTATGTATACTTTTTATCAACCGTGATAATTACTTAATTGGTTGTTATGCAAGACACTTAAAGTGGCAGGACAAAACCCTCTACTTTGGTATGATAACTTAATGTTATCAGATTTGTGCTTATGACTATAATAATAGCATTTAAATTGAACTTAGCAACAGAAATTATCTTTTTATAATTCTTGATAGACTAAAAGTGCATTAAATTTTTGTATTATTTTCAACATAATACAAAAATTGGCATTGCTTTATTCAGATAAAGAAAAAACACATTACAAAACTAATTTGACAAATTCTATTTGTAAACAGAATTAAAGAATCAATAGCTTGACAGTTATTGTTCTCTAAATTTCTCCATGCTGATTGGTTGTTTGTCTGACTTCTAGTTTTACAAGTTACCTTTCTGCCCTGTTAGGTGATAAGAAGAGGCTACCATTTTCTCGCCATGCACTTATATAATTAGGGAATATCCTTTGCTTAATGGATTTTCCTCAATGTAAATGGCATTAGTAGACTTGTTAAGGACTTGAGAATAAATCATACAGGGTCCATCCATTTCAATGACAATATTTGACAAATTTAATTTGATAAAAATCCTTTTCATGAATAAAAGCATTGTATATCAAGCAAATGCCAATTTGGTTTAGATGCTGAGACAACTTTCCAGTTAAAAATATTACTTCATGTAGGGCTTTCAACAAATTTTGTTTAGTTTGTCTAAGAATTTCTTTAAAAAATGAGCATTAAGTAATATCCTTATTACATATTGATTGGTAAATATCAGTCATACTTTTCCAGACTAACTTGAAACACTTTGCTTTCTGTCATAACCCTCCTTTATTAAGTTGTCAATTCACCAGCTAAGATGTCAAAAATTCTTCCAGCAGTTCCATTTAGTACTGATTTACACAAATAGATTGGAAGTCTTAAGCTGACCATTTATATAGACCTGTCTGAATGTGCAAATTGTTTCACAGCTATTATCTTTAAGCTTATCCTCAGTTAGCCTTATATTGACTTGCTGGCAGTGTTTAGAGGTTTTTTGCACTTTTATGATTTGATTATTTAGTTTAATGTTGAAATTACCCACTAACTATATTTTATGAGCTAATTCTAAATTATTTCTACACTGACAATACTTGACAGTGTTTTTCAGGTTTTGTGTACTCGTCAGATTTTATTATAAAAGATGTTATTGTAAAAGAATCCCATATATAATTAAATCAACTTAACCATTCTATTAAATTTTGTAGTCATATCATTTTCAAAGGAGGTTCTTTGAATAAATCTAACCTTACCAGTGATAGATGCCCATTTTTAGATCTAGATTTAAGTATAATCAATGGAAAATTACACACTAAAATATATGATAAATGGGATGACTTTTCATTTCGTATTGTGAATTTTCCTTTTCTAGAGGGAGATGTACCACTTGCTCCGTCTTATCGAGTATATATTTCACAGTTGGTAAGATATGCTCAGATCTGCAGTGGTGTGTCTGATTTTAATGATAAAAACCGGTGTATTACAAAAAAATTACTAAAACAAGGATATCGTTACCACAAATTAGTGAAGTGGTTTACTAAGTTTTATCGTAAATATCTATACCTTATTGGAAAATTTAACTGTACACGACGAATTTTGATTGTAAAGGGAATATCCCATCCAGATTTCTACGGTAATGTTGTTTATAAAGCAAATAAATTCAAAACCAATCCTTTGGGAATGCAAAATTTGCTTAAAACTTTATTAGATAAAGGTTATGAAATGGATATTTTAGTAAAATCTTTGAATTTAGTCTTCTTTGGAAAAAAATACTGATGATTTGATACTTACTTTAAAATGTTAATCGCCTTTTTTATACTTTTTTATACTTTTTTTACTTATGTCATTTTTGAGCATTACAGCGGTCAAGTGTGTCGGTTTTGTGTGATGATGCATCATCAAATCATGAATTGTTTGACGTGTTGTGTCGGATTTAAAATCGACATACTTGATTTTATTACATCAGTCGATTGATGCTTCCTAAGCAAGGAATCTTTATCAAAGCTTATGTTTGTATTTAGTCGAATTTATGTTAATTGTTTTTTGTCAAGAAGAGGGTCTTTCAAATTGAGATTGGGCTTGAATCATATGTATTTTATTTTCAATCTAGGGGCCAATTGAAAAACAGCGAGCAGCGACCGCTTTTTCATTGTGGATATTTAAAATATACGTTTATAATGTAGGTTGTGTCACGTCCACTTATTCCACATCTCTTTTTCTTCTATCTTACTTTAATTATAGACCTTGTTTTTGGAACTAATGGTTTTTTCTGTTTGTTTTTGTATAGTACATGTAAGATGGATTTATACAAATACTGTAAGTCAGATCTACTTTAAAAACACCACGAGGAGCAAAAAACAACAGCAGAGTGTCTTTCACATAGATACACTTTTAGAAAAGAAACTTTCATATACAGCTTCAAAACCAAAATCAAGGTACCTATTTTTAAGACATTTAAATCTCCAGCTAACCATATTGTACTATTTTAACACATGACTATTTAGGTCTATTATTTTTTTCTCATTTCAGTTCCTCCAAGTTACTCGTATTTACCAGAGCACAGTTTTATTCGAGGGTTAACTGATTTTCTCATAGAGGCTGCTAAACAAGGTAATTATGAAATTGGAGCTGTTGGTTAAATCTTTTTCTTTTGACGCTAAAGTGCAGAAAATATTGTAAAGAGTAATGCTCTCTAATTGCTAATAAGGCCATGCTTTGAAGGCATAAAATTGGTTTGAAGACAACTTATTCATGCAGTTAAAAAATCCAAGGACTGAAAAAAAAACAATGTTTGATAAAAAAATGTTTTTGATCCCAAGGGCACATATTGTTCCTATGGAAAATACTTCTTAAATAATTTGTTTTCTAAACTTGTTTATAATTCTTTTTAAGTTTTCTGTAAAGGGCGTAAATGAATCACAAGAAATGCATTAATATATTGCGTTATGTTGTAACAAAAAGTGCAGAAAGATGTTTTTCTTAATTTTTTATAACTGGCTATTCTTGTTTTAGTTTGCTTTTATCATTTTTTTAAAGTCGAAATCTTCAAGGACATTTAAGACAGCTATTTATATTCAAACTGATGTCAAGATAACAGTTTCTAATAGTACATTATAAAGAAGGATATATTGCAATTTTTTTTTATAGATTTTTTCAACTATGAGTAATTTTATTAACACTTTAAGAAAAGAACAGTTGTATATTAACATATATATAGTTGAAACTGTTGTTATTTTGCTGCCATTATTAAGGCAAATATCGGTGATTCTCATACTTTTTATTCGTATTTTCCAATTCTGCAAGGCTTTTTAGTTAATTCACAATCTTTCATCATGGATTGGCTATTCAACTGAACACATATACTGAGTAAGCTTGCTTGCACCTCCGATTTTAGTAAAAATTACTATTTTTATCTTAGAGTCCTTAGTCAGTCCCTAGTGGATTAGTTTTCTGTTTTGGTGCCTGTGCCAAGTCGGTCAGTAGCATTGTGATCTTTGATTTCTCCAATGCGTGTATTTTCTCTTATACGTTTGGGATTGATCCTTAATGTTCAGTAATTTTGTCATTACCTTATTAAATGAATACAAAAAACTGTTTTAATTTAAGGTCCTGAGTCAGTCTCCAGTCGTCTGGTCGAGATAACCTTGACGTCTTTGCAAGAAGAGGTCACTAGAGTGCTACCACCTATAAATTGGGCTGGGCTTCTAACACCACTAATGAGAATGAATTTTGGTAAGATTTATCTTGTAGATAACAATGGCTAACTATAGTAAGTCTTTAAGTTGTTGTGATATCCGAATATTTGCTCCACATTGTAGACCTATTTGTGACTTTGGGATGAAGAACTGATCTATAGGTATATTAAAGGGATGTTTATTTCAGTTTTTATTATATGATTTTGTTTTATTTATGTAGACTAAAAATCACTTCTTTTCTTCCGGCAATGAATAAAAAGGAACAGCCTCAGCATTATTTAGGAACAATTATAAAACCTGTTCTTTCCCCAGTTTTTATTTTGATTTTTTTTAAATTATTTTGTTTCATGAATTATAACTACAACTCATTCACTCACTTTTGTCTTTAAGGTAAAGAAGTACAGAAGTTATGTCTACAGTTAGCAGTCGGCCAGAGTTCATCCTCCCCGACAGCTGTAATGTTTTTATCCTCCTGGATAACAGCACCTCTCTATAACACCTTACATGTAAGTATGATTCCATCCCTTCCCCATGTGGCAGTTATGTTTCTATCTCTCCTTCCCTGAACGGCAGTTATGCTTTTACCTTCTGGATGACAGCACTCCTCTTCAATCATTACATGTAAGTATGTGTTTCCCTCTTTTCCCTTCCCCCATCAGCAGTTATGTTTTTATGTTCCCTTCCCCCAGCGGCAGTTATGTTTTTATCTTCCTTAATGGCAGCAACCCTTAATAAAACATCATATGTATGCAAGTTGGTTAGCCCCTTCATTTGTTTTATATTTGAGGTATTTCTATTTTTTAAATTCTTTGGAATACTTTTACAAAATCAGTTATTTTTCACTAGAGTAACATTAAACTAGTTGATGATGTGTCTTTATTGTGACAGTTCAGAGTAAGACTATGTCAGCTTTAATCTAATATCATGTGTGGCATTTACAAATTAATTAACCTATCATTGAAGGTTGTTATAAATGTTTGCCTTTTCTTTTAAAAAGATAGCCTTTTCATTGGTGACATCAATTATTTGCTAAATTAGTAAAGTTTTTGTATAAATTCTTTTGGTTGTATTCCAAATTTTTAAATAAAATTTGATTTCAATGAAATTCATAAATTAACTTTTATTCTTAAATTCAGATTTTAATTCAATAAATAAAACATAAATCAAATTATATTATTGAAATTTGTTAATATACATGTTATTTGAGTTCTATGCCATAATGGTATGATTTTAATTAGATTTATGTATTAGATAAATCATTTAGCAGTACTCATATACCAGAAGAAAGACAATTGTCTTTAATGATTTTGTTTTATTTTGAAAAACCTGTCAAAAATGTAGGTTTAAAGTATGATTTACATATCATCACAAATTACACCATGAAAATTTTAGATAACACTCTCAAAATTAGAATATGCACTCAATTTTTATGAAAAGTCTGAGTATGTAATATGTGATGATATTTTAAACCATACTCTTGAAGAGAATAGTGTGAGATGCAAAGGCCTTTTGTTGGCAAGTTTGACTCTGACGGATCAACTTCTCTGGGTTCATATATGTTTATTATGGTTTGTGGGTTTTTAGAATTTAATTAAGCTTCATTTTATAGCAGTGAACTATATGGAAATTAATGTGCAAGAGGAAGTACCATTGCCCTAGGATATCATTCTGGTGAGATAATTCGACTTATAAACATTTTCCTTTTTATAGCCTTAAATGGAGAGCACAGACATTAACAATGAGGTTCCTCCTAGTTCTATGTTTACTTCTAATTACAGATTGACTGTAAGACAACACTGTTTCAAGCTCTGCCAACTCTTATCAAATCCATAGCTCCATCTGTGATTAAGATTTTTATAGAGAAAGGAGGAAGTGAAATCTTACTATCTACAAACATACAGGCCAAGAAGTGTATACTCCAGGGTTTCCAGCAAGCCCTACATGTGCCTGACCCTCCAGAATCTATCACTAGTGTCTTACATCAGTGTTTGGAGAGTCTGTATAAATTACCAATTCATGAGGTAAGTCTACAGCTAGCCCTACATGTGCCTGACCCTCCAGAATATATCACTAGTGTCTTACATCAGTGTCTGGAGAGTCTGTATAAATTATCTACTACTAGTGTCTTACATCAGTGTCTGGGGAGTCTGTATAAACTACCAATTAATGAGGTAGGTTTCCAGCAAGCCCTACATGTGCCTGACCCACCAGAATCTATCACTAGTGTCTGACATCAGTGTCTGGAGAGTCTGTATAAATTACCAGCTTATGAAGCAAGTCTATAGCTAGCCCTACATGTGCCTGACCCTCCAGAATATATCACTAGCGTCTTACATCAGTGTCTGGAATGTCTGTATAAACAATCAATTAATGAGATAAGTAGAAAACAGACTTTTTGATTAACCCTCTGAAATACTTTAACATGACACATACCACCATTTCTTTAAAATGCTTGTACTAATTCAGGACCATTGCCAGCTTCGATTCCTGCAGTTTGTCAGTGCCTTGTTTTGTCTTTATTTTCTTAGACATTTGATGTTTGGAATTCAGTTTTTTTTTTATTAACTTTATATGCATATACTGTTTGCTGCCATCTTCTTCTTTGTTAAATTTTTCCTGGTATTGAATCTGACGGACCAGACATAATATAAAAGCTGATTCATACACTTTATATGGCCTATATCACAGCTTTTTCTTTTTTTGTACGTTAAAAATTTTAAAAGTGTTTATTCAACTGAGATTGTTTAAACAATAGTTGCATTTAAGTAACAATTCTACAGGATTATTCAGTTCAGAACCGTTAAATTCTTGGTTTTATCTCCTGTTGCAACTATATACATGTAGTATGTAACATTATACTGTAACGATCTATCAATGAAGGGGAATGATTACTTTAAATGGTGTGAATATCCAAAATATAACAATAAGAAAAAAAGTAAAAAACCGTAAACTTGATAAGTGTGAATAACCAAAATACATGTATTACTGTGAAAAGATGGATTGTAATCTTTATTGATTCTGATGATAGTATATACTATACAATTATTTAAATATTTTTCTTTGCTGAAGTCACTGACGTATTGAGTTTAACTATAAAAAGGGTGACAGTAGAATTGGAATAGGTTAAAAAATCTAATTTGATCAGATCCTTGTTCAGTCTATGAAAAACTCATCAGAGATGCTCTTTCCAAAAATTTGAAAGTTAAATAAAACAGGTTATAAATACAATACGGGTATTAAACGGTTAATTGCACAGATTTGAATAGCACAGTCTGAGACAAACTTTTTTACTGACCAACTTTGCAATTGATAGTTGTTTGTTCTTTGTTCTTTCACAATACACAATCAGCATTTATATAATTCAAAGCAGAAAATTCCAATAATGTCTGATATTTTTATGGAGTTTTAATGGTCCTGATATAAAATCCAAGTATATCTTAGGCATTTAACAGTATCAGATCATAATAAAAAGATAAAAATACACTGAACAAGTCAAACATACTTTTAAGATCATTTATTTTTCACCAGAGTAATATTAAACTAGTTGATGATGTGTCTTTATTGTGACAGTTCAGAGTAAGACTATGTCAGCTTAATCTAATATCATGTGTGACATTTACAAATTAATTAACTTATCATTGAAGATTATTATTATTTTTTGCCTTTTGTTTTAAAATGATAGCCTTTTCATTGGTGACATCTATTATCTGCTGAATTAGTACAGTTTTTTTTTTGTATAAATTCTTTTGGTTGTTCTCAAAATCTTTAAATAAAATTTGATTTCAATGAAATTCATAAATTAACTTTTATTCTTAAATTTGGATTTTAATTCAATAAATAAACCATAAATCAAATTATATTATTGAAGTTGTATTAATATACATGCTATTTGAGTTCTATGCCATAATGGTATGATTTTAATTAGATTTATGTATTAGATAAATCATTAAGCAGTACTCATCTACCAGAAGAAAATAATTTTGTCTTAAATGATTTTATTTTGTTTTGAAAAAACCTGTCAAAAATGTAGGTTTAAAGTATGATTTACATATCATCACATATCACACCCTGAAAAATTTAAATAACACTCTCAGAATTAGAATATGCACTCAAATTTTATAAAAATTCTGAGTATGTAATATGTGATGATATTTGAAATCATACTCTTGAAGAGAAAAGTGTGCGATGCAAAGGCCTTTTGTTGGCAAGTTTAATTTCGTTTGAAATGCCTGTACCAAGTCAGGACCATTGCGATCCACCAATTCTCCGGTATGACTGATTCGTTTTTGTCATTTTCTCTGGACTATGAGATTGATCATTCAAGTTCGGTAGTTTTGTTATTACCCTTACTAATGTCTGATATTTTTATTGAGTTTTAATGGTCTTGATATCAAATCCAAGTATATGATAGGCATTTAACAGTATCAGATCATAATCAAAAGATAAAAATACACAAACTAAACAAAGGCAACAAAGGTAACAGGGAAAATCACTCTTCTGTTTTTTAATATGTTTTGACTTATTTAGCTGTTTTATTTCTCAAATCTTTATTTCCAGCACTGTTTGATGTGTTTATTTGGTGAATGTTTTTCTGAGGTACCAGATACGATAGTTGATAAGATCATCACTGATGACCTATCATCTGAGATATCAAGTTACAAAGGAATCTTCGTCAGATGTTATTTAGTGGCAAGGGGGAGACAACCTATGGCAATTCTGAATTCTTGTGTTGATCACTGTATCAATACTCCTACTACAAACTTGTAAGTTTGAACACAGTTCATAACTTGTTAAGCTGTGTCATACTGATCTTTAATGATTATATGTTATTCTGGTTTGTTGTTGATTCATTACAATAGAAATATATGTTAGTTTCATTAGCACCTTTTTATCTTAGAAACTTAATTCATTAGTTGGTGAAACTTGGCATGTAATGAATCAGTGTACTGCTCCACTTTAATCCTTGAACAGTTTTAATTGGTGTTTTGGCAACGTGACGGGTGTGCTATAGCAAGCAGGAACTGCTTACTCTTCCGGAGCATCTGAGTTCACTCTCGTTTCGACTTGAGTTCGCGTTGTTGAATGCTGTTTTGTTGTTATGTATGTGTGTGTTTTATGTTGTTATGTGGTTTGTTTTGATGTGATGATTTTTTGTCTGCCAATTTTGTCTTTGTCTTTACGGTTTTATGATACTGATTACCCCTCTGGTACACCTTTGCTTCTTTTAATGTTGAAGCTAATATATAGGGATTAAGTTTGACTTTCATGGCCAGGTGACAATTCTATGCAACATATCAAAAGAAATTTCTCTTAAGCTTTTCTGAAATAAACATACACGAGAACGTTTTGAAATTTTGCTGAGTGGTTCAGTATATCCAAAAAATTTTCAGACCTATCATACTTTGTGTTTGGTACAGGTCCAATATGACAAATTTTTCAAACTTCTCGAAAATGTTTATGACTATAATTCAAACATTTTTTAAGACCTTTTTCATTCTGCTTCCTGTTTAGGATGAAGAGCCTTTATCCCAGTTGTGTTTTCTCTCCCCTTCGTTTGATTTTGTTTTGATTACAGAAAGAGAAAAAGGGTACTACACCTTCTACAGAACACTCTGTACCAGACCTTGCTGTGTGATTCAGAGTTTACTGGTACCCTTCAATGTGTTCAGTGGTTTATGGAGTTACTGGGTCACTCCAGGAACATCACCAATGGTGTCATGAAAATTTCCAAAGATGTCCAATTGTCAGAAGTAAGT
Source organism: Arcuatula senhousia (assembly GCA_963971305.1). Taxonomy (NCBI): domain Eukaryota; kingdom Metazoa; phylum Mollusca; class Bivalvia; order Mytilida; family Mytilidae; genus Arcuatula; species Arcuatula senhousia. The sequence goes on from OZ020305.1 coordinate 2,002,503, forward strand.
TTATAATGTTAATCATTTTAGTAAAATTACTAGAGTTGACATTCATTTTAACAAGTACTCTATGATATAACTGTGGAAGTAGATTTTTTTAATTTAAATGTTGGTGTTTGAAATAGGTCAACCAAAACACAAAATTTAAATATTGCTGAGTAAAAAAGTATGGCATAAATTTATAGAATATTTCTGGATCTTCCTCTTTTATTCTGACCTAAAATTTCAGGATCCACCAATGTTGAGCTTATCACGTATGTTAAACAGTGTGATTAACCCCAAACTTTCTACACAGTTGCTATATCTTATTTCAGGTTTAAGAAATCATGTGTTCAGTACAATCGTGTGTTGTCTTTGTATGAACTTCAGTCTTGTCCATACCACCACTAATTGCAGTGAATATAACATACATTTGTAATTCTCTTTCTTACTTTCAGGTTTTAGATTTCCTATGTATGGTTGTATCTAGCGCCATTTGTCTATGGACTTCGGCTCTATCTATACCACTACTGGCAGTGAACGTTAATTATTTCTCATCCGATGAGGATGACTATGATATTTCTGTGGCAAGACCCGCCTTACATTGTCTGAGGACGTGTATAGAAAGTATCCAGGTCAACCCTTGGGATCAACTCTCTGCAAATGTAAGAGAACTGTTATTACAAATATTGTCAACTGCATATAATACAACTAGAAGAACAATCAAGTAAAATGGAACCTGTCTGCATTAAATTTTCTACCAGAATTGGAAAGTTTAGAACATTTAAATGTTAACAATACAAATCAAAAAGATCAAAGATCAATTTAGTTTACAATTATACATTTTATATTGTACCCTATCATTTTTGAAAAGCAGGAGACTTATAGAATTTGGCTTTCCATCTGTCTTTCTAATGTTTCCAATGCATAACTTTTTAAAATGCATCAATGGAATTTCATAGAACATACACACAAAAAAGCTTAGTGTTTTAGGGATTCATTAGTCAAAAGGTAAGGTCCAAAGTTTTGGCAGGCATGGGAACTCTGGTCATGCTCGTGCGTGTGTCAATGTTAGTTTGATTAAAATTTTGTATTATTTTGCTACATAACTTTTATGAAAGATTAAAACATTATAAATTTTCTTTTGTTACAGGTCATAGACTGGCTAGGATTACTAGCATCCTATGGAAAGATTAGGGATAACACAAAGTCTTCTATTATAGGTAATTAGTACATCATTTATATAATTCCTTAAAAGAATAAGTTTAAAACAGAAGTATCTGTATTTGAATTCAAGAAAAAAAAACCATGACATAAGACAAATATTGGGGAAAAATGATGCAAGCGTACCAAAACACACTAAGAAAACATTTCAGTTTTCATCAAGGTAAGACAGGTAGTGCATATTGAAACAAAGTCAACAAACATGTTGTTATGTAAAATAATGAATTTATGGTCCAGCTTTTTGAGCTGTTATTTTTACTTAAATAAAATTGTAAAGAAAGTGTATCTTACACAGCTAACAGTCTTTTATGTCACCAGCAGTTGTTGTTTGCCATTTTGAAATTGGCTCAGGATAGGATAATCAAATGATTCAAAACCAGGCCTCAAAATTTCAACGAAAAATAGGATGATGTTCATCTTCTAAATTGTTTTGTATGTTTTTATTTTGTTTTCAGCTTGCAGTTTGATGACTAGGCATATAAAAGACTTCCATAAAATAGCTGTGTGGACAAAGTTTGTTCATGAACATATCTAGACTACAGCAAAGTGTACAATAAAGAATAAAAACTTTTATTTTCCTGTATTATTTTGTGTATTTGGCTTATTTTGGACTCTGCCTGGGTTTATATCATTTAGTTTTACAAACTTGAACTACTTACCCTTTGATAGAGTTAGAGCCCACTAATGTTTAAACAAGAGAGCTAGGGTAAGGGTAATAGTCAGAATTTATTTTTTGCATTTCTCTAAATTTTTTATAGGTGGATTAGAAGTGGAACTCCCTTTACTAATATTTCTCTTTGTTTTTTCCTGACATCCAATTTACCTCTTTGTTACACTGGAGATTATGCAACATATGTTTAACATTTGTTCTTCCTATGTTTAACCTTAGTTTTTGAACATGTCTTCACCTTACACATGGTACCCATATGATAATCATATGTTTTCAAACATATGTTAAACATATGACAATCATATGTTAAACATGTGGTAACAGAAATCTTACAATGGAGTAGAGCCAAGAAGGCCCAAAAAACGGCCCAAAAATTCAACGTTGATATATTTGCTTATAGTTGCTGCATTAATGTTCATAGGTCTGTATATTTCATTAATTGCAATATTTTTTCCTTCAATTATTCATCAATAAGGAAAGCAGTGAGGTAAAAATAGACTATTTTGTGAAAAATAACAATTTGTGACTGTTTTCCTTGATTTTCATGTATAAATCGATGAATATGAAATGGGCCACACCTGTCGATCAAACTTATTTTGTGATAGAAATGTGCATTATATTATTATAAAATAGTTATCCAAAAATTACGTGGGCCGATGAATGTGGCCAATACTAATTTTAACGAAATATGTAGTGAAACCAGTGTAAATGTGTGAAAAATTCGAAATTTTCAAATTTATGGCCTGTTTAAAGTCTCAAGGCTTCATCTGTGATGTAAATATTTTGCTAAATCTTCCAGATATGAAAAGTTTGTTCATACCTTTACATATTGTACTTAGATTTTTGACAAGATATAGTAATTGAAAAAATAGTGAAAATACCAGGCCGATTAAGGGCCTTCGTGACTTTACTCTTTTGAGTTATGCATTCATTAAAAATGATTTTTTTCATTGTTTTCTAAAACATGAACACATAAAATATACTTTTTTTGCTATCAGGGTATAAGGATTTATCTTATAACTTTTCACTAATTTCAAAATGGACCATTACTGTGGGAATGATTTGGAATACATTATTATATTTAGTGGATCTCAAAAGGCATTTACAGATAAATAATGCTGTTATTTTTCTTATACATCACAGCCTCTTGATCATTTACTAAATAAATTCAGTTGAATTGTTTTAATTAAGTTTATCAAACCCCAGAAATATCATGTCCCTTTGAAAAAATATATTTGTCTAATGGTCCATTAATAGTTCTTACTTCTGTACGTCTGCCTGTCATAATTTTCTTCATCAATGCCCTTGTCCTAATAAGAAGAAATATAAGTACATATACATTAAAGTAAAAAATTCTACTAGATCTAAAGAAAGGATAATCTTGTTTTATCAGAGTTAAGCTGTTTGAGTCCATATAAATGAAAATTGTCATTTTATGTATTCCCAATTGATTCAATTTACATAAAAACAAGTAATAAGTTAATAAAAGTACATTTACAATTCCGGTTTGGTAAAGTCTTAGTTAATAAAATTTCTTATTTACCAGAAATAGCCCATCCTAGGGTTAATGATAAACTGTGCACCCCTGACATATCAAAATGGCACCACAAATTGAAACTGCAAACGTGTGAGGGTCATTTTCGCACACTTTACAATCACAAAATAATTGAAAATAAGGTCCACTTAAATGGTTTGCTTATTAAGTGTAAATACACCAAAAGCAACAAGAATATATGCACCATATTTAACATTCACTCAATGGTCATTTGAACAGATTAAACTACAGATGCGTCCAGACATAACCTGTATAAAAGTTAACTTTAGGCAGTCATTTAGGTTGCTTTTCTTGTTAACATAAGTTAACCTCAGTCAATTATCTAGTTAACTAAAGTTAACTTTAGCCTTGACTGAGCAGTCCACGGTGTGGACAGCTATTGTCCATGACAAGGCCAGCTTAGAGCGGACCAAAGTTAACTTTCGGTCAGAGCAGTCCAAAGTTAACTATAGGAAACTTTAGGTCGCAGCAGACCAAACATAAATTTAGGTCACTCGGAATGTATTTTTGAAAAAAAATTCAAATATAATATACGTTTATTTATTCAAATTTAGTTATTAAATGTGGTTTGCTAATCATCCTGCCGGATTACATTAACTTAAAAAAAATAAAAATTAATAAATCAGTTTAATAGATAATTATTTTTAATTAAATACATTATTTTAATAGATAAATATTATAAATATAATTTTTTTATTAAAAAACATTATTTTGAAAACAAATTAATTGTGTTAAAATGAATTAATAATTTAAACAAACATTTTCAATAAATACTATTAGTTACTTTTATACAAATAAACATTATATATACAATGAATAAGATAATAGTTTATACTTATTGACTGGGTATAAGGGAAATAGGTAGATTATTTTCCCCGAGGTGCAACTATTGTCTGAGGCGTAGCCGAAGGCAATAGTTGTCTCCGAGGGAAAATAATATATCTATTTCCCGAATACTCAGTCAGTAAGTGTTTTATTATACCAAAAGAAACAATAGACAAAAACGTTTATAATTTTAGATTATTTAAAAATTCAAAATTTAATAATAAAATTTATTCATTCAACTCCAAGCGAACTTAAAAGTTGCATAGAAAGTACTTTAAAAAGTTTTGCATGGGAAACTCGTGCAATTAATTATCTGTAGTGTGACTTAACGTGAGTAAAATATATCAATCAAAATGAAACAATGAAATAAAGGCAATAACAAAACTACCGAACTTGAATGATCAATCTCACAGTCCAGAGAAAATGACAAAAACGAATCAGTCACACCGGAGAACTGGTGGATCGCAATGGTCCTGACTTGGTACAGGCATTTCAAACGAAATGGTGGGTTAAACCAGGTTTTATGGCGCCAAACCTCCCTCTTCCATTGCGATCTTCAAGTCCATATTATATATAGTTATCCAGCTAAGTGTGACACTGTAAAATTTGCTTAACCCGTAATTTATAGTTACGTAAAATAGTGTGACACTGTAAAATTTTCTTGGAATTAGGTTTTATAAATCGAACATAATAGGACATGTAGGATATGAAAATTATCATAAACAAAATACAGAAGTTTTTTATGGAACTTTGTTGTAATTTTTATTTGAGAGAAACACAAAACCAGAAGAATTAATGATCGCAATGGTCCTGACTTGGTACAGGCACTTCCAAAGAAGTGGTGGGTTAAACCAGGTTTTATGGCGCCAAACCTCCCTCTTCCATTGCGATCTTAGGATCCGGTAATGACCATAGAACACAACATAGTTGTGAGACACATTAGGGATATTGAGGTGATCATCTCAGTACAGCACACCAGTCAAACACTAATTAAAACAATTAACTATCATATCTTTTAACTCAATTTTGAACTTTTCTACTAGTGGCTGATAACGAAGAAAGAATTTTTTTAGTGATCGTATGAGACGTATTTTCTTATAGCCCTGCTTCAAAAGTCGGTCACGAAGAAACCGGTGTCTGATAAAAAAATCTATGAAATGTGTGCAAGCTCTGGCATATCGAATAAGTTGAGAAATATAAACACCGTATGCAGGAGAAGTAGGTATATTGCTCTGTAGATTAGGAAAATTAATAATTTGAAAATTAAAATCGTCTCGTTTATCGTAAATTTTTGTACTGAGATGACCACCTGGGTCAAATTTGAGGTGCAAATCCAAGAAAGACGTGAAGCAATCAGACTCGGTGGTCTCTTTAATCTCCAATTCCGGAGAATATATTGAAGGAATCCAACTACCAAATGAAGTGTTATTGATAGAAAGGACATCGTCAATATATCTGAATGTAAGATTAAATGACCTTGCCTCTTTCATCTTCTTGTTCTTTACGAGTCCCTGAAGAAATTCAGTCTCGTAAGAGTATAAAAACAAATCGGCGAGGAGAGGAGCACAGTTGTGCCCATTGGAATGCCGATTTGTTGTTGAAAAATCTCTCCTCCGAAGGTGACAAATATGTTGTCAATGAGGAAATCAAGCATACTGCAAACTTGTTCCAGTGTGTAACAAATTTTATCTTTGAAAGATGTTTTGGAAAAGAATGTAGAATTATAACCCAAAACAACAAAATTCCTTGAGTTTGAAAAGGCTTTTTCGAGAAGTTTTTTCAGGCGACATTTTAGTTTTTCGTATGGCAAGGTAGTGTATAAAGTTGAAAAATCGAACGTTTTCAAAGAGTGAACCTCAGAAAATGACCTAGATTTAAAATGATCCAACAAATCTTTTGAGTTTTTCAAAATCCACATATGGTTAATTCCACTACGATTATAAATAGTGTCGCAGTATGCTTGTTGACCTTCTTTGACAGCAGACAAGATTTTAGTTAAATGAACGGACAGCTCTGTAGTTGAACATGATGAAGATCCAGCTATATACCTTTCTTTGTACGGATTTTTGTGAAGTTTAGGTATCCAGTACAAATATGGCAACTCTTTATGTTCCTCTTTCATTGGAATATTGAAAGAGGACATAAAAGAGCTATGGTTGGCTATGATTTCATCATTGTTAAATGTAGTCCGTGTGTATGTAGCACTAGCGGAAGTATTACCATCTTTTATTAGACAATTGTAATAATGTGCTTTACATACAAAAACTATATTATTGGAAGCCTTGTCTGCTGGCGTGAAAACGATTGGCTTAAGGCGGGGCTTAATGACGTCAGAGGGCAAATAGTTGTGGCGAGGGCAATAGTTCGGAAACTATTGACCGGTCAATAGTTCAAAGCTAGCAAACGAGAAAAATAGTGAAACTACTGTATATGCATTTATAAAAGAATAACATTACTGAGGTATAATAATTTAAACTAAAAAGATAATAATTTAAAAAAAATAAAACATATAAAATAATATATATTGTTTTACTGCAATACAATTAAATGATAATAAAATCTGAGCGCAGTTAATTTTAGGTCGCTGTCTAAACTAAAGTTAACTTTAGGTCACTCTTGGCTTCAGCGCGGTTAACTTTAGGCCGCTCTAGACTAAAGTTAACTTTAGGTCGCTCTTACGCTAAAGTTAACTTTAGGATGGTTCTAGGCTAAAGTTAACTAGTGGAGCGGTCAAGAAGAGCAGACCGTGGACCAAGTTTGCTATTACAGTTAACTTTAGACCGGTCCACGGTCTGCCTAATGCAATCTAAATAGCAGACCTTAGTTAACTTTAGGCAGTCAAAAAGTTTACTTTTCTAGTTAACTTGGCATACAGGTTATGTTTGGTCGTATCTGTATTTTAAAAATAAAATCTGAATGTATAGCTGCAATGTTAACTTATAAAATACCCCCATTGCCTAAAAAATTAATCAGATCAAGTTTTGGAATAGAAAATCTACATTTTATCTCAAACCTGTTTCAGTTCCGTGGGGATCCATTAAGTTAATTCGGACGATTTGTGAAAAAAATTATCAAAATATGGTAAAAGCGTTAACTGTTGCATTGTAGTTGAAAATAGCATGCTAAAGGACCCGATCAAATTCAATTTTGAAAGAAGGTTTGAGGCTAACTTTTAGGCGTAGTATTATGAGGGCATAGATGGTAATCAATAACGTTTCAAGGTAGGTCATTTGAACACACAGAAATCCATTTTTAACCAATAGAAGTCAGAAATCACCACTACAGAAGGTTACCGGGTGTTTTGAACACACAGGAATCGATATGCAATATAAGTTCCTAGATACATAAAAAGTTTTTAATTTAACTGCTTGTTTAAAGTATCCATGGCAATACCTGTTAAACTTGTTTAGTTTTAAAGACCTATGTTTAATAAAACTTGACTGGTTTTATGTATATAAATAGAAACAGACATTGTGGTGTGCATTCCATTTATAATACTGTCTATGTATATAGAATTACAAATAAATTATTTTGCCATCTTTGCACCGACATATGTCGGAAGCATTTCTATTCCAATATTCCCTCGTGATGAACTGTTTGAATACTAAATATTTTGACATCCGAACTATGTAGACTTTTTTTGTCTGTGACTACTGTGTAAGATGATAGGGTTAATTATAAATTTATGAATAAATGACAGAGGCAAATTTTGGATGTTCTTGGTATAATATTTGGCCGAGTTTCACAGAAGTCGACGTTAACTAATACTGAATTTGCTAGAAAAGATGTTTATATGTTTTTACGTGTATCCAAGTTTAAGTTGAAGCTGGATGTTTAGCATAATATGAGTAGACTGACAGGGAAACACTTTCCGTTACTGTCTTTTAGCATATATATTATCAATGAAATTCATCAAATTTGACTATTTTACTGGAGATGTTCAGTTTTAATATGAAATGTTTATAAGTTAAAGAGGTTAGTTGCATTCATTTATAAGAATCTATATAAAGAACGGATTCTTTCTCAGTGGTAAAAAATCAATTTTCTGTTTAAGCATTGTTAGTACCACCCTAGATATCTAAATTGTGTCTACTTGTAACTACGAATGCTAAAAACAAGTTACATTTTACTTGACAACCTATATTGTTTAATATTTTTGTATTTTGGAGATTTCCATAACATTCCGTTATAACAGTGGTGAATAACAGACCTGAGACTTGTGGTACTTAAGACTAAGAAAGGTTAAAAAGTTATTATAAAACATTTGATTGATGACCTAAATAATTTGCTATTTTTTACTTTGATAAGTTGCAACCAGATCTCTATATAACAGTTATGAACAACATACCATCATAGCAGGTTTTTGAGCTGAGTTGGCTAATTTGTTACCAAGCCAGACTGAGGAAAATGTTATGTTATGTTCTGTAAAACCTAAAGGAGTTTTCTTAAATGTATATTAGACACTTTATATTCGTCTACCCTGGAAGAGTTATGGTTCAACGGCTATAGTTTCAGCCACTTTTATATTATACACATCAACCAGGCCATGTTAATATCAATGATAAAAAGATCATCCTATATTTTATACAAATTTGATGGATATTAACGGGTACATAAAAGATAATTTATACCCGAATTTTTTAAACATAAGATCTCTTTTATGATATCTCTTATGATGGTTTATTCACGAGAAAATAATTCTTAGCATGGCCTTCATAAGATATTACCATAAAGGGAGAAAGTCTTCACATAAACCGAGCCTGAGGAGTATAACTTCATTAAAACTGGATGTGATTTTTCTTGAAAAACAAGAAGAGATACAAAATAAAAACACTGAAAAGATAAATGTTTTTTTATTTGTTTAAAATCTTTTAAGAATCATATTCTCAGAGGAATATAAAACTGCATTGTTTTGATTTTTACAAATATAGATTTAAAATAAAATAATAGTACAATGAATAATTTATTATAAATTAGTGAGAAGGGGTGACTAGTATCATGACTTCATATAGTAATGTGTGTTTGTTTTATTGAACAGCTTGCTTAAAAGAGGCTTTTAATGACATATAGATACAATGCATTTTAAAATAATTTCATGCATTTAAAAACAATTTGAGTAAAGTGATTGTAACTTCTTTGAACCAGAAAAGATAGTCCTTAATTCATCATTAGGATTTGAAAGACAATTAGCTGTTAGATGCAGTGACACTTGACTGTTCAGCCGTAATAGATCTTCACATTTATCGAGCCAGTTCAATGATTTGATTTTCTCCAATGTAAGAAACTAAAAGATCTCATCATGGGTTAGAACTATAGCCCGTTATTGTAAGAACGATGTTATAAATAAAATTGTTTACGTCTTTTTTACAAAGTGACTGAAATTAAGTTATATTTCTTTTACAGTCCTTATTCTAAATTTTTTATTGTTATTTTTCACTTTGAGACAAATTCTAAATCCTGTGAAGTGAATGAATGATGGCAACAATGTAACAATATATTTCTTATAAAGTTAAATTTCTTTTTAATGTTATTCGTTATCAACATTTTAACGTAATGTAACAATGTTTTTTTTTGTTTAAGGGCAGGACATAAAACTTAAATATAATCTGTGTATGCCATTCAAAACAATACAATTAAGCTAGTTTTAGTTTATTTATCAAACAAGACAAACACGATTTAGTTGCTATTACCAAAAACAACCACTGAGAGGTTTACTAATGAGGCATTAAACATTCTGCAAAGTTAAAATCAAAATCAGTAAACACAAACGAGAACAGCATGAAGAAACACAAAAAACACCTGAAAAGAGATCAACAACTTTAGACGTGTCAGGGAAGCTGTAGCTGAAGTTTAAAAATAATGAGATGACAAAAAATGTCAGACCATTAATAAAACTTTAACAATTTGAAAATCTGATTTTAAATACGTTGGAAAGAACAAAATAACTTGAATTCTTACAAGTGCAAATATAACCTTTGAAAAACTCCAACAGGTCACTCAGTAAAAACCTTTCACATGAACTGATTGAAAGGTTAACACACTGACAGACAGATTGTTAGGTATATATAATTAAACCCTCTTGGTCTTTATCAATTATAAGGGTAATTGTTACCAATACCAATTGACTATCACTAGACACCTCAACAAGTCTTAATTCTACTGCTCTGTAATTATACAATTGAACATGAGATACAGCCGTTGATTCTACCAGCTTTTAGATCTTGGGATGTAAGAATTGTCTGGTTAATTTGAAGAATTCCTATAACCCTGATCTGCCCTTTATTGGTGTAACTGATAATGGACTGTGTGCATAATTTATTAGAATTTAATACTAGTATAAATCTCATCAACTTTCAATACTGAAACTTTAATCTTTCAGATATACTATCTGCACTCTTTGAGACCGTTATAACTTTGGCCTGATCTTGGTCATTGCGTTAAAGTTTCCAATAGGGGAATATCTTTATTATAAAACTGCAATTATTGTTATCGACCTCATAACAGTTGCTTTGCAGACTCTAATTTTAACAGACAAGATAGTTTATATTGAATTGACATTATCTTAGTTTTATGAATGCGTTCATGACAAGAAGGAAATCATATTTATACAATAAACCCCGCACCTGAATTGCTATCTCTATATCAAATATCGGCTAATTCTTTTTTTAGTGTTTTTGGTCTCACTTTTTATCTGGAACGCTGTCATCTGATAATACCCAATTATTACATCAGTTGTAATGGCGGGTTTGGTGCATTTCTAAAGTGTTTTAATGCCCCATCTACGAAAGAAGAGGGGCAAATAGTGTTCGGGTCCATCCGTCCGTCCGTCTGTTCGTCCGTCCATTCGTCCGTCCGTCCCAAATCCCCATATTTCCAAATTCCCACTTACTAACAAACGCCAAATCAAATGATGTAGGTGCACCTAGTGATGCTAAGCACAATGCATGCTTCGGATGCTGAATATGACCTATATTGGTATAGTAGGTGCACCTAGTGGTGCTAAGCACAATGCATGCTTCGGATGCTGAATGTGACCTATATTTTCAGCATGGATGACCTCTTACAGAAAAATGGTTTTATTCCATTCCTACTTACTGACAAGTGCCACATCAACTATATTGGTATGGTAGGTGCATCTAGTGATGCTAAGCACAATGTATGTTTCGGATGCTTGATGTGACCTATATTTTCTGCATGAATGACCACTTACAAAAAATGGTAAAAGTCAATTCCCACTTACTGACAAGTGCCATATCAACTATATTGGTATGCTAGATGCACCTAGTGATGCTAAGCACAATGCATGTTTCAGATTCTGAATGTGACCTATACTTTTTGCATGGATGACCTCTTACAGAAAAATGGTTTAATTCCATTCCCACTTACTGACAAGTGCCACATCAACTAAATTGGTATTGTAGGTGCTCCTAGTAATGCTAGGCAGAAAAGTTGCTTCAGATGCTGGCCGTGACCTATATTTTCCGCATGAATGACCACTAATAGAAGAATTTTTTAAAGTCCATAAAATTATACTCTTGGAACAACATCATTGTTTACTAATTGCGGAAAAAACATAATTGTTGCGAGATGGGGCATTATGTCTGTTGGACATATTCTTGTTTCATATTTTTAGAAAGAGGGATTGGGACTTCCCAGCAACCCAGTTCCAATGGTATTGAAAAACATTCATACTAAAATAGAAAAGTCATAACTTGTTAAAAAAACAAAACGTAAAAACAGGGTAATTCTGTACCAGACAAACTTGAAAATAAAATATTATCAGAAATAAGATTAGTATGATGAAATGTTTTAAGGAATGATTGAAGATAATGGGATGTGGAACAAGTACGTGTGATATAACATATAATATTAACAATAGCCAGCAGCCTTCAATTTGACCAGCGGTCGCTGCTTGCTGTCTGCAATTGATGTCCTGAAAGACCACTTCATAGAAAATATCATTTTACTAAGCATCAATTAAGATGATTGGTTTTATAGAATCTTCTCCGACTGGTTTATTTATATCTGTTAATCGTATTGACATCCTTTATGATAAACACTTTAAGGATTCTCTGGTTTGCATGATATCCGTACTGTAACCCACCACCTAGCAACTAATTCAGGAAGTTTAGATGTTTGGTAGCATTGATTCTCATACAATTCAAATAACATTTTAAATTATAGTTCATATTGATTATATGAACTTGTTTATGAATTACAATTTCTTTGCACTTTAACTGTTTTCTGATAAGCATTGAGTCAGTTACAGGTGCAGTTGTAACGCTAGAACAATAGAATGTCACTGTGGATGTGTTTATCATCACTTCAAGGGTGTATACATATTTTGAGATACAGATCGTCAAAACAATAATTTGTATTCCTAAATGTCAACTGTTACACACAACATCAGTTTTAATTCAATTGATAAAGTCAGTTATGTAAGCCCCTCCCTAATTGCAATGACTAAAAATTTATATTTGTTTTGCCACTTAATCAGTTTCTGCAAAACTTGGACAATTAGCAGCATCAAAATATCACAGTTTAAGATGTATTTTTATTTATTTAGTTAACTTGTTTTTCAAAAACTTTACAATTATACCCGTCATATTAAAACGGATTTATATGGAATAGATCTATTCAAATAATTCTGGAATTTATAGTACCTTTTTGGATTTTAAAGTTGCATTTTCACCATGTCCGGAAGAGGGAAAAGTGTTCGCCCTAGGCGAAAGAACCGTAATACTCCGTATCAATCGAGAACCAATGAGCGGGACGTTGACAGCCCATCAAATTGGACAGTACACAGACTCAAGGAGAAACTACAAAACCTTGGAATACGAACACCTAACGGCTTATCTAAGCAGATACTTGAAAAATTATATACAGAGAACATGGGTAATATAAACGGTGATATAACACCGGCAGAGATTCATGTAGTTGTACCAAATGAAAACCAGGATTCTGGGACAGACAACTCTAATTTGTGTGATCCTGTGGAACAAAGAATTGACAGAAACCCGAATGTTGATGAAACGGAACATAGTTTACCCGGGAATGCGCATCAATCGAATGCAAACACTGACAGTATGACTTCATTTTTCAACATGATAGGACAATGTTTCACGGGATTACAACAAACAGTCAATCAACTGAACTTATCAATGACGAAAAACCATCAACAGAATTCACACACAGAAGAAAATCAGGGTTTCAGCTTGCAGCAGTGGTACAATAAACAATTCACGAATCGCCAAAACAGGGATCTACCAGATCACATGGATCAATCAGAACAGCCACCGATGACGACTATGTCTCCGAATACTTCATCAGTGCACAATCATGATACACCGTTTCATGGAGTCCGTTCAGATTCATTCTCTAACGTGGATATCATACCACCTTTGATTCAACGGCAAATCATTGACGGTAAGGACATAAATCTAGCTTCCCTTTTGATTCCAAATTTTGATACCCCTAAAACTAATACCATTATGGCTAATGGCATTCAGTTAAATGTATCTGGACGTCCTGATCCTAGGTTGAACAGAAAGTTGACCCTTCAAGAATTCATTAAAGCATTTGGAAAATACAAGAGAGTCATGTCCAAAGCTTTTCCAGATAGACGTGCCGAATTGGACGCCTATCAAGATGATATCATAGACATATATAATTATTTTGGAGATAAATTCTATGATTATCATAAGTTGTTTTCTGCTAAAGCTGCTACTTTGTTAAGAGAAAGACAAATCAAAATTGATTGGAGCAAAAGAGATAGAGATATTTTAAGTTTGGTGACAGCAGGATCGCGGATTGATCTCTGTAAAAATTGTAACATGGCTGATCATACTACAGCTTTCTGTTCAATGCAGGATTCAGTACAAAAACAAAATAAAGTTGATCTTTATTCACGGCAGATCGAGTCTTCCACGGGGTCTTTAGATAAATTCGGCAGGCCTCGAATCCAGCATCAAGGAAAAGAGATATGTAATAACTATAATGATGCTAAGGGTTGTACCAGGACTAATTGCCCTTTCAAGCACAACTGTGCAAGGTGTAAATCACCAGGTCACTCCTATTATAATTGCTCGTTACGTTTCACTACCCAATCTACCCAAAAGTCTGTAGAACAAAAAGCCATTGGTGCAACAATACCAACGATTTCTCAGAATTTCGGTAAACAGGGGAACAAATGACTAAAAGTTTTTCCAACCGTAGCAACTACTCCCATCCAAGTTGATAGGCTTGAAATTGAATTGGCTAGTCACCCAGACAAGAAATTTGTTCATTATCTTTGTAATGGTCTAAGATATGGGTTTGACACAATGGTGTCAGTAACTAATTTACCTACAAAAGAATGCAAAAACAGTTTATCAGCAAGAACACAAGAAGATATAACTACAAATTTAATAGAGAAAGAGTTAGAGAAAGGATTTTTGTATGGTCTTTTTAAGAGCCCCCCTTTTCAATCGTACAGAGTGAGTCCTTTAGGAGTAGCAGAAGGGAAGTATTCTCTTAAAAAGCGATTAATATTAGATCTGTCATCTCCCCACAATGATGACAAACACAGAAGCATAAATGATCTAATTGACAAAGACAATTGCTCTATGTCTTATGTTAAAATAGATCATGCAATTGATATAATTTTGAGGTTAGGACGAGGATCCTTGTTGTGTAAATTTGATATTTCAGACGCTTTCAAAATCTGCCCGATTGCACCCCATCAATGGCCATTATTTTGTGTGAAATGGCGTGACTTGTACTATTATTTTGTTAGGTTAACCTTTGGTTGTCGCAGTAGTCCAAAAATTTTTGATCATGTCAGTCAAGCTATTTGCCATATTGCTGAACATAATTACAATATAAATAATATATTACATTTACTAGACGATTTTTTGACAATTGATCCTCCTACAGGCGACGGACATAAAACAATGAGAATCATGTTGAATATTTTTGACAAGCTTAATATACCTATAGCTATTCATAAGACCATAGGCCCTGTCCATTGTTTAGAATACCTAGGTATTGTATTAGATTCGCAAAATATGGAAGCTCGACTGCCAAGGGATAAAGTTGTACGTATTTGTAATTTTATCTCTTTTCTATGTAATAAAAGAAATGTACGAAAAGGGAATTGCTTCAACTATTAGGACATTTTAATTTTGCCTCGAGAGTAATTCTCCCGGGCCGATCTTTTGTATCATATCTGATAAAATTATCCACAACCGTCAATGATTTGCATCATTATGTGTATCTAAACAAAGAATGCAGAGAAGATTTAAAATTTTGGTTGTGTTTTCTTCACAATTGGAATGGCGTCAATATGTTTTATGAAAAAGAATTTTCCGAAAGTTTTCATATGCAACTTTTCACTGATGCGTCTTCCACTAAAGGTTTTGGAGGTTACTTTCAAGGCCGTTGGTTCTATTCCGCTTGGCCGCAAGAATTAGAACTCCCGTCAGAAAAACAGTTCTCAATGGCATTTTTAGAATTGTATCCGATAGTGGTAGCTGCGGTTCTTTGGGGCTGTTTTTGGAATAAAAATCGTATACTGTTCTGGTGTGATAACGAGGCAACCGTAGCCATAGTCAGAAAAGGACGATCGAAATGTCTACAGATAATGCAACTCATGCGAAAGTTGACTTGGTGTGCTTGTAAATATAACTTTTACTTCAGTTCTAGACATGTGCCGGGTTACCAGAACGAATTAAGTGATTCTTTATCTCGTTTTCAGATCGATCGTTTTCGCCGACTGGCCCCAAATGCAGCACCACATCCTTGCCCATGCCCAAACAGCTCAGAAATACTGTGGAGTTGAATAGAACTGTGAATCAATTGTGGGATTTGGTACTAGCGGATAATACAAAAAAACGCTTATGAAACTGGTTACAAACATTATCAAAGGTTCATGTTAATGCACAATATCAGCTTTAATAATTTACCTCCAATTTCAGAAGATATTCTCATTTATTTTTCTGCTCATTGTTATAAGGTTTTGCAACTTCAATACTCTACTATTAAATTGTATTTGTGTGGCATAAGGTACAAATATATTCAAAGTGGTAGACGTGACCCATTACTGTCTGATAATAATTCATCTTTGTTGTCATTTGTATTTAGATAGATTAGCCTACATATTGAACGCAGTCAAAAAGCTGCAAACACCAAGCAAATATGTCAGACTACCTATTACCTACGATATCTTAGAGAAAATTATTTTTCGACTCCGACAAGGAGTGTTTTCATCTTTTATTGATTTAATGTTAGAGACCGCTTGTACTGTAGGGTTCTTTGGATTTTTGAGGTGTGGAGAGTTCACAGTGGGTAAATCAAAAATTTTTGACTCTACTGCTAATTTGTGTGTAGGGGATGTATTTGTTTATAATGACCATGTAATTTTAAAACTTAAACAGTCAAAAACAGATCCTTTCAGAAAAGGTGTGAACATTCAGTTATACAAAGTTCAAAAAGATATTTGTCCATTCAAATCTTTGGTTAAATATTGTGAGGTCAGGAGAAAGATAAGTTCTAGTTTCAATTCAGACCCTCTGTTTGTTTATGAAAATGGCAAAGCTCTAGAAAGACACTATTTCATTTCATGTATAAGACAAGTTTTACATATTTGTGGGTTTAATGCCGACCAGTATAATGGACACAGTTTACGTATTGGGGCCGCTACAACTGCTGGCAAAGTTAAGATAGAAGATCACTTGATCAAAGTTTTGGGAAGGTGGTCTTCAGATAGTTACTGTAGATATGTCAGAGTTACCCCAAAATCAATTAAATCGGCACAAAACTTATTAGCGTCACTTTAATATCACTGTATTGCATTTGTTTCACAATTTTTGTTTTTTCATATTTTATTATTATTTTGTATTGGATATATTTGTTACTCTTTACGATTATGTTATATTCTGTACTATAATAACCCATAATACACAATTATTGTTTTTTTTTTAAATATTATTTTCTTATAACTCTTATTGAAGGTATACCCTATTGAAATCCTTGGGGACACTCAGATGTTACCATCTTTGTTTTGGACCTTTATGAAATTTTTCACTTAATTTCATTCTTCCCCAAGCATTTCGGGGAAAGTTTTAGAAGTTTGCAACGTTCAAAATTTTCCAGCGCCAGTGATAGACCCCCCTGCGAAAAGAATTACGCAGTTAAGGGCTATCCCCCCTAGACACACAGTGTCTTACTTTCCAGTGAAGAACCCTCGCTTCACTTTCCCTTCTGGCGTGTTTGTTGAGCAGGTAGTTTCATCGCTCTATACAAACTGCAAAAGAATAAGCAGGGAGGTCAGAGACTGCTTGCTCAGCAGGAAACCCAAAATTTGTTAAGGGGTTATATGAGCTCCTATAATCTCCTTAATTCTGCTGAGTGTTTCCCAAGGGCCAAACTATTTGTAACTGAGATTGATAATTAATTGGGTTTTGAAGTTAAAATAAATGTGTTTACTTTATACTTATACTTTACTTGCCTGCTTGTTAGAAAGTTTGCGGAAACTGTATAGTGGCTAACATTTACAGTCAATTTTCCCAATACTTGCCGTATACGTTCAACTTTATATTTGGTGAGGCACTAAATTGTTTAACGCACTTAAGGTGCTTCAAAGTTATTACTTTTTTATAGGAACTCACCAGATGTGATTTTGAAGGTGTTTCAAATCCTTGGATGAAACAATACTAAACTAGCACATGAAACATTTTATTTGATCAGTGGTGGACTCTTTGTATAAATTTTCAAAGATTAAATGAATGCAGCTGTTAGATGAAGTTCTTGCCACTGATAACTTAAAATGTCAGAAATATTTTTACAAACACGCACAAACAAAACAGAACTACTACACGATCAGTTGTAGGTTAGCAAACACTCAATACATGGCAAAATTGTTGGAATAAATTATAGTTCATATTGATTATATGAACTTGTTTATGAATTACAATTTCTTTGCACTTTAACTGTTTTCTGATAAGCATTGAGTCAGTTACAGGTGCAGTTGTAACGCTAGAACAATAGAATGTCACTGTGGATGTGTTTATCATCACTTCAAGGGTGTATACATATTTTGAGATACAGATCGTCAAAACAATAATTTGTATTCCTAAATGTCAACTGTTACACACAACATCAGTTTTAATTCAATTGATAAAGTCAGTTATGTAAGCCCCTCCCTAATTGCAATGACTAAAAATTTATATTTGTTTTGCCACTTAATCAGTTTCTGCAAAACTTGGACAATTAGCAGCATCAAAATATCACAGTTTAAGATGTATTTTTATTTACCTCCCACCATCCCCTCCAAACACCTTCAAAGAGTTATGAAATGGGAAACACTTCAGTCATTTTCAATACTTTATTGATTGTATTAATTATAACATAGCATTTGTATCGACCTTTATGAAATTTTTCACTTAATTTCATTCTTCCCCAAGCATTTCGGGGAAAGTTTTAGAAGTTTGCAACGTTCAAAATTTTCCAGCGCCAGTGATAGACCCCCTGCGAAAAGAATTACGCAGTTAAGGGCTATCCCCCCTAGACACACAGTGTCTTACTTTCCAGTGAAGAACCCTCGCTTCACTTTCCCTTCTGGCGTGTTTGTTGAGCAGGTAGTTTCATCGCTCTATACAAACTGCAAAAGAATAAGCAGGGAGGTCAGAGACTGCTTGCTCAGCAGGAAACCCAAAATTTGTTAAGGGGTTATATGAGCTCCTATAATCTCCTTAATTCTGCTGAGTGTTTCCCAAGGGCCAAACTTTAGGTGGGATTTTTGTACGAGGATTGACATGATAATGATGATTTTACAGGCTCTTGGGTGTGTTTAACTTTCTCTTGTCAATCAAAATCTTTAGAGATTTTATAATTCTCGATGTCAAACCTTCAGGGACTTATTGAATGACTTAGTAAGAACATCAAGATATCACCCATCACTTAAGTCCATAGGGGTATAGATACCAGGATGTCATCCAACACTTTGGTCCATAGGGTATATATACCAGGATGTCATCATACCCTTTGGTCCATAGGGTATACATAAAAGGATGTCATCCTACATTTTGGGCCAAACGGAATACATACCACAACCAGGATGTCATTCAACACTTTTGTCCATAGTGGTATACTTACCAGAATGTCGCCAAGAACTTTAGTCCATAGAATATACATAAAATGATGCCATCCTACATTTGTGGCCAAAAGGAATACATGCAACAACCAGGATGTCATCCAACACTTTGGTCCATAGGGGTATGCATACAAAGATGTCATCATATCCTTTGGTCCATAGGATAAACATACTAGAATGTCGCCAAGAACTTTGGTCCAATAGGTTATAGATGAAGCCCAATAAAAGAGGATAAGTTAGATTTAAAAAGTGTACAGGGATTTTTTACATTGGTAGATCTAGAAATAAAGATCAGAAATTAGAAAGATTAGAAAGGGGTTTAAACATACAGTGGACTTTGGACAAAAAAGGGTTGGGTTCCAGACCAGTATTTTGCTGATTATCTACATGTACACAAAAATAATAAGATAATGAGGGAAAGGGGGTTTCAACACATGGAGTGATGAGCCAGTGGCTAATCTTTAAAAAAATGCCATGTGAACAATTTTCAACTGGGTCTAGACTTTTTAAAACTAATGAATATGTGTTTCTTTGCTTTGTAGCAAATTTTGCCCTCCAAACATGGACACGGAATCCATTGGTTGTTGGAATGGTTGCCATGCCAACCCTTGTACCGATCACTTTTCCATCAGTGGTTGAGACAGGGAGCAAGTCAACTTATCAGCTAGAGAACAGCATTAGGACATTATTGTCAACAGTAAAGAAATTAATATGCACCAATCAAGACAGAGAAGAGGTGGGTTATGAAATTGAGGTCATGGTTCAAGGTACAGGTATAATACAAATATACATATTAAAACTTTAGTTGTTTACCTTTTAAAATTTAAAATAATTGCTCCGTTGATTGAATTGTCCAAAAACTATTTTGTTAGGTCTTTACAATGTGCATCTGATACCTAGCTATTCTGAATATATATTTATCCTCTTGTGAAGTTCTCTAGCATTAAAAAAGAATGTCAGATTTGCTTACTATTTCTGTGCTACCTCTTTTTAAGTTTCTTTTGTAATGAACTCTTTGTTTTCCTTACTTTCTGTATTTAACCAATCAAATACTTTAAAAAACTCTTTGGTAATTTAGAAATTTTAACTAAACAGCTTAAAATGTACCAATCCCTCTTATTTGTGGGATTGTAATGAAACTTCCTGGGAAAATAAGTCTCCTCTAAATTAACTTACCAGAAGAATCTTTTGATTTATATTCATTTTACATGGCAATCAAAAGCTTATTATCAGATTTTCAAATTGTGGAAACATTTTATTTTTTCTGAAGAAATAACATGTTCTGTGTTACTTTCTTGTCTGTGTGATATCTGACACATTGGATAACATCATTCTTCATCCATATTTCAGATCTGTCTGTTCTTAAATGAGCCAGAAAAATCTGTTCTAAAAGAAGTCTTAAAGTACTTTGTCATAATATACTTTCAATGTGTAGATTTCCAAGTTTCTATTTTTTCATGTGTGAATAAATAAGAATAACAAAAAAAAAATATCTAGTTTTGTCTATTCAAGACTCATCAAAGATGCTTAACCCAAAATATTGAAAAAGCAAAACACTAAATGAATATTAAAACCAAAAACGTCCAAACTGGGAAACCAAATTATGACTAAGATCAAACTTTGTCTGTGGTAGAAAGCACATTAGGGCTTTACAGCTTTGTAAGATTTACATTTATCATATTAAACTTCCTGGTCTGTTAAATAAACTCCATTTTTATTAACAACCAACAAAGTTGCAATACCAATAGTTTCTGTCAGTAGGTCCATCTATCATACCTTATGTGTTTAAGCTGATTTCTCAACTATTAGGTATATGTATACCTTTATGATTGTTAAGGCTTACTTTTAATTGGGATATTTTGGTGTGGGGATATGTTGGCAGTTTCAGATCAAAATACGAATGTGTGAATTATTTTTGCATTTTAAAAACTTTTTTAAAAAGTTCCTCTCTAATACTTAACATCATCTATACAATCGTAAATTCATCAAATTCATATTTACAAATTCACTCTATAAAGCAAATTACCAGCATATGTTTGTTTTCAAACCCAAGCTAATAAGTATTTGTTATGGCTTTAAAACAACTCCTTTAATGTGTGATAATGTTTTAACAAACAAGTAACTTAATCCAAGCTAATTAATTAATTCAGTAAATATTAATGTTTATTAAAAAGAATGCAATTAAAGGATTTTTTTTTGGTTATTTACATCATTACTCAACTGTAATATCCTTTTATTTTTTATTATTGATTGTAACTCCATACATTCAAAACCTTTTTTAAAATATTCGGGTGAGGTGACAAAAAACCCAAGTAAAACTTAATCCAGAATATCCCAGATGACGATATTATCAAGTATTTAAAGCTTTTTAGATATGTTTAATTTTTACACATATAAATTTCGGGGAAGTGCAAAATAAATCAAAATAAAACTTTATCCAGAATATCCCAATTTACAATATAAAAAATAACAAGGACAATACATAGCAACAAACTTTTGCAATTCAAACAAATGTGTGCATCACAGGTCATCATTGTCATGTCTAGTAGACATGTGTGCATCACAGGTCATCATTGTCATGTCTAGTAGACACATGTGTTCATCACAGGTCATCATTGTCATGTGTAGGAGATACATGTAAGCATCAAAGGTCATCATTGTCATGTCTAGAAGACATATGTGTGCCTCATAGGTTATCATCGTCATGTCTAGGAGACACATGTGTGCATCACAGGTCATCAATGTCATGTCTAGGAGACACATGTGTGCATCACAGGTCATCATTATCATGTCTAGAAGACACATGTGTGCATCACAGGTCATCATTGTCATGTCTAGGAGACACATGTGTGCATCACAGGTCATCATTGTAATGTCTAGAAGACACATGTGTGTATCAGGTCATCATTGTCATGTCTAGGAGACACATGTGAGTATCACAGGTCATCATTGTAATGTTTAGAAGACACATTTTTGCCTCACAGGTCATTATTGTCATGTCTAGGAGACACATGTGTGTATCACAGGTCAACATTGTCATGTTTTGGAGACACATGTGTGCATCACAGGTCATCATTGTCATGTCTAGGAGACACATGTGTGCATCACAAGTCATCATTGTCATGTCAAAGAGACACATATGTGCATCACAGGTCATCATTGTCATGTCTAGGAGACACATGTGTGTATCACAGGTCATCATTGTTATGTCTAGGAGACACATGTGTGCATCACAGGTCATCATTGTCATGTCTAGAAGACACATGTGTGCATCACAGGTCACCATTGTCATGTCTATGAGACACATGTGTGTGCATCACAGGTCAACATTGGCATGTCTAGGAGACACATGTGTGCATCACAGGTCATCATTGTCATGTCTAGAAGACACATATGTGCATCACAGGTCATCATTGTCATGTCTAGGAGACACATGTGTGTATCACAGGTCATCATTGTCATGTCTAGGAGACACATGTGTGCATCACAGGTCATCATTGTCATGTCTAGGAGACACATATGTGCATCACAGGTCAACATCGGCATGTCCAGGAGACACATGTGTGCATCACAGGTCATCATTGTCATGTCTAGGAGACACATGTGTGTATCACATGTCATAATTGTCATGTCTAAGAGAAACATGTGTGCATCACAGGTTATCATTGTAGTATTTAGAAGACGCATGTTTGCATCACAGGTCATCATTGTCATGTCTAGGAGACACATGTGTGTATCACATGTCATAATTGTCATGTCTAAGAGAAACATGTGTGCATCACAGGTTATCATTGTAGTATTTAGAAGACGCATGTTTGCATCACAGGTCATCATTGTCATGTCTAGGAGACACATGTGTGTGCATCACAGGTCAACATTGGCATGTCCAGGAGACACATGTGTGCATCACAGGGCATCATTGTTATGTCTAGGAGACACATGTGTGTATCACATGTCATAATTGTCATGTCTAAGAGAAACATGTGTGCATCACAGGTTATCATTGTAGTATTTAGAAGACGCATGTTTGCATCACAGGTCATCATTGTCATGTCTAGGAGACACATGTGTGCATGACAGGTTATCATTGTAGTATTTAGAAGACGCATGTTTGCATCACAGGTCATCATCGTCATGTCTTGGAGACACATGTGTGCATCACAGGTCATCATTGTCATGTATAGGAAACAACAAATGTGTGCATCACAGGTCATCATCGTCATTTATAGGAGACAACAAATGTGTGCATCACAGGTCTTTACATTGGTTGTTGAATGCTTTGCTTTTATGGCGGCTACGAAAGTTAATTGCTCAGGGGTATCTGTCCATTATCAAGTTAAAGTTAGTTTTAAAACAGACCAATCTTGTTTGTCTAGCACAATCCTTTCAATATCCCCCAAGGCTGATAAACAATGTTTCATCGAAACCATTATAACAAATTTCTACGCTAAATATATTTGCTCCGAATGGAGTAACACGATTATTTTGTTTACATTGATAAGATTTGCCACCCTATAAACTTCTATTAACTGTTGATGTACTGATATATTGGAAGTTATGCAATGGTACGTTTAATTCAATGAATTGTCTCCTGATTTACACGACAACTTTAAACATTAGAAAATAAATTTAGATGAAGAATTCTATAAAGTTTTATCCCTTGAAAGACATTCATCTTGATTAGTATGGGGTAAAACAATATATAATAATTATACTACATCTTGTTTTCAATTTCCCAGCCAGACAACACTTTTGGATTTATGAATTAAAAGAATGTTTTAAGGAAGACATCCAATAGAAAAAATATATCAATGTTTGTAAATTTTTGTTTTTTTATGTAAGACCCATCGTATTACTTCAAGTACTCACAGCCCTCAAGTTTAGCGGGCTAATAGTTGAACATTTGTATGTATGACTGTCTGTATGTTGTTTCTTTATCTTGGCTTAACATAAATGGCTCAGATGAATAGGATATTCGATACAACAACACAACTGATTAGCATATAATCAATATCTAATTTTTTTAGGGCCCCTGCATCGAATATGCGGACGCCCTATAGTTTGCACTTTGTCCGTCTGTCCGTCCGTCCGTTTGTCCGTCCATTCGTCTTGTGAACACTAAAACTCAAAAACTATTAACAGCACAGTTCTGAAATTTTGTACTGCTACTTAGTAGCATGTCTTAATTTTCATATTAAAATTTCATGCAAAAATGTGAAATATTGTTGGAAAAATACTTCATATTTTATCAAAAATCACAGATTTTGAGAATTGGACTTTGTGAACACTAAAACTCAAAAACTATCATTTATACAGTTCTGACACTTTGTACATCTGCTAAGTAGCATGTCATAATTTGCATATTAAAATTTCGTGCAAATTTGTTTAATATTTTTGGACAAAAACTCCTTTTCTGATGGAAAATCACAGATTTTGACAATTGGAATTTTAGAACAATAAAACTCAAATGCTATTAACAATACAGCTCTGAAGTTTCATACACTTTCCATGGAACATGCCTTAGTGGTTATAATCAAAGTTCGTCTGATTTTTAAAAACACTTAGATTTTTTACCGTGGAGCCCTTTCTGACTTTGTCAGTAATCTAGTTTCTTAACAGTGGCAGTTCTAGACATGTAGCCAAGTGTAGATGCAAGTGACCAAGCTTTTCAATTGTTAATGATTTGTTTTTTATGTTCAACCAAACATTTTTTTTCATTATGGGTGGATCTTTAAAAAGAATCAGAGGTACCAATGGGGTATCCGAATGTCAAAAGTCCGAAAGGGCAGAGACAAAACCAGTAAACACCAACAAGAACTGGACAAATACAGACAACATGTAAAACATGGAAATACAAAAAAGGAAACCTGTTAATGTCTTGATCATGACTACAATATCACTGACAGGGCATGAGCCAATCAACATTCAATTAATCTTTTAAATAGACGAGCTTTGAGATCACTTTTTGTTAGACATCCATTGAAAACTTATATCAAGAAAAGAGTCCCATTCAATTGGAAACCGAAAATAATGACCATTGATATGTTGTTATGTAATAGATGATGATTGGAACCTCGTCCAGACCCAGACAGACGATCATTCTCCATGCCATATTTTATAATTAACTGACCAGTTGAATGAAGTTTGATTGATACATTGTACAAGACTGACCCTAAAGATACGAGGATTCTCCAGAGCTAGATAACACTCTCTCTAATTGCTCCGTAAATCTACTTAACCCGAAGGAAAAGGGGATTTGCAATTCTAGATTGTATTTGTTTTGAATAGAAACTTATTGATATAATGAGTCTGATGATAAATTACTGCTAGTTCTTAAATTGTTATATGGTCACTAATTTGTTCAGTTCAGTTATATCATAAAAGCCTTTGATCACAAGAAAATAACTGGTTATACCTAGAAAGCATTTAGCTTACAAATTGATATGATTGGTTGTTTAGGTGCGAGACAGCTTACAAATTGATATGATTGGTTGTTTAGGTGAGTGACAGCTTACAAATTGATATGATTGGTTGTAAATTAGGTAAGTGACAGAGGGATTCATTGATACTGTTGACATATATCATTTTCATTCCATACATGTTTATCTACAGAAGAAGAGGGGAAAATATTGTGCAGAGGGGCATCATGGATGTCATTTTGGAATATTCTTGTTAATGTTTTTTTGTAACTAACAAGTATATCAAATTTTAGAAGCTCTATGAACATTTTTGGTTTTAATGAAGTAACTGTATGCAAATTTTAGAACAAATTTCTTTTGAAAAAATAGAAACAAAATCAAATTGTTTCTACTAATGAAGTGAATCAATTAAAGTATAAGGACACAAATCACATTATAAAAATATTGAAAATACCACAGGACATTTTAATGTCATTCATAAACCATTATGAGATCCATGGTATGATAACAGTGTGTTGGTACTATTTTGGTATTTTGAATTTCTTTTGAATTTTGTTTTCGTTGAATGCTGTGACATCTTTTCCACATCTCCATATTTTCTCTGAATAAACAAGTCGTTGTAACACAAACACTTCCACAAACCATATGAAGTTCTTAAAATCAATCTCTTTGATGTGTCAAGATTGAGTAATATCATTACAGATGTATAACTTCCTATTCTAACTTCAAAAACCAAAAATTTATGAAATTTACATAACACAGTTAAAAGATTCTTTTTTTTTTCAAACGTCTTCCTTTAACAGCCTGCTGAAGGCTATGTTTGATTAAAATTCACAATCAATTTTAAAACATTAGAACTTACACAAGGATATCTACATGAACTAAAGAGGTCTTGTTTGTGGGAGACTTAGGTATCTGTGTATTGTGTATTGTCCCTGCAATCACAGAATCTGTGACATTTATTGCTGAAAGAAATGAAAACACTACAACATGGCATGACATTGGACTAGAAGAAATTCTTTTGCAAGCAATTTTGAAGTCATTTGTTTGATAAAGTTGGCATAATTCTGTATATTTGTCCAACCCAAATCAGCTATATTAATTCAGTGACTATTCCATAACGGAACCATTGTAATATTATCATGAAACTTTTTAGTGTTGCAGATTTGCATATGATCAAACAACAATCACCACAAAATTACTTGATTCAATGACTTAAAAACCTGTTGCAAGGCAAGGCATCTTGTCCTTTTAATTTGTTTAGAATTAAAGTACAAAAGTATGTCATATATTAAGAGTAATGCATTTGTAATAATGTGTTATGGTATAAAATATATCTCTATTTACAGGAGAGATTGAACCAGGCACCACTCACCAATTTAACCTCTGGAGGGTATGAGAGTCAAGAGATGGCCCAGCTGGCCCTGACACTATCTAACAATCTAACAATGACGAGGCATCTAGGATATGGCTAAAGAATCTAAAATCATGTCTTCCCAAAATGCAGTTCGTTTCTTTCACAGTGACCAACCTTGTATCATCTGTATTCTTGGTGTCGACTTTTGTGGAAGTTACTGATCTAGCTCTGGAAACACTGATTGATATAGCCAAGCATGACATCAGTCAGGTGAGTTATGCCTTTTCTTGTTACTTGCATGACCCCGCCCCCATTGTCACTCTATTATTGGTGTTCAACATGTCCAAAGTCCCCAGGTTTAGCTCTAGGAACACTGATTGATATAGCCATTTTATTTCTTGCACAGACCCTGTCCCTTCCTCATTGCTTCTGTATTCTTGGTGTCAATAGTCCTGATGTTACCGGTTTAGCGCTGGAATAACTGATTGATTATAGCCAAGTATGGACATCAGATGAGTTATTACTGTGGATTCATTTATGTTCGTGGGTACCAACTTTCATGGTTTGATGAAAAATGAAAAGTTCGTGGAATCCTAAATTCGTGATTCTGATGAGTGTAGCAATGTTAAATCTCCTTTTCGTTGGGTATCAAATTCTACTGGTCAAGGCAACCCACGAAAACACGAAAATTGATACCTCACGAATAATAATGAATCCTTCCTCCTTTTTTTAATTGATTCCCTCCATTTGTATAGTATTATGGTATATTGATTTATCTTAGACCAATGCTAGCAAAATTGGTGTACCTGTACCCAGATCGAGCTATACCTGTACCCAGATCGAGCTATACTGAAAAGAAACATGAAAATTTTGATAATAAAATACATCTTGTACTGGATTTGTTAATACAAGGTTAAAAGGAAATCGTAATATCCAGAGCTATGTTAACCTTTAAGACGTAATCTGATTAACCTCAATGGGATAATCAAACATACTGAGTTACGCCTTCAAAGAAGAATAGTTTCCATGCAGCTAAATCTCCTCTGTGTTCATTTCTCTTTGTTCAATAGCTCATCAAGATTAACTGAAATCCTTGTGAAGGTTTAGTTATGCTTTTAAGTTGTAATAAGTCGTAGATGACTTTAAAGAAGAGATTAGTAGGCATGATCAGTTCTCTAAAATGACAATTTTAATCAAGAGAAAATTTTGACAAATTAAGATTTAATCTTTAAGGTAAAAAATATGGATTTGAAAATTAAAATCAAAGATATCCTACAGTGATTCACAATATTCAACAGAAATACAATTTCAAGAGATGATTACTAAAATTGAATAAAACTGAACATGAAAAGACATCTCTTAAACAATGATAACAAAAAACCAAACAGGACTTATTATTTCAAAGACTAGTAGTCCAGTCGATTTGTGAAAAAAATGCTCAAAAGATGGTAAAAGCATGAAATTTAGCATAGTGGTAGAACAAAGCATACGAAACAATATAAGCTATGGACCCAATTCAAAAAGTCAAAATGGCGGCCATTTTCAAGATGGCCGCCAGATGGAATATAGAATTAGGAAATAAATCAAATAAAAATTCATTAAAAATTCTGCTTTGAAGATATAAGCATCAAATCATGTATAATAGCAGTGCAAACTATTTTGAACAATAGATGGTTTGCCTTATATTCAAAATGGTTGCCATTTTAAAGATAGCCGCCTCAAAATAGCATATATCCCTACGATATCATATCATCTTTTATTTAAGGTAAATTATGACCCAAATAGGTCCAAACGACAATGTATATTTGCTAAATTAAATTAAATAAGATGTATGAATATAATCTTGATTCCGTTTGAAGGTATCAGGCGTGGAGTGTGCAGGAATATACTGCAGATCTAATCATATCGATCTGATTGTGGTAAAATTGTGTTTAAATGTTAACGTTGTTTAATATAGTATGGCAGAATTATTTATACACGTATATTAACATTGGAAATATTAACTCGAAATGGTGTTTTAAAGAATTATATAAGCATTTATATCAATTTGTCCAGCCTGCAAAAGGGGTACTACATTTATGGACCCTATTAGTATTGACCCGACTTGAGACATTTTACCCCCAATGGAGTATAGGCTTCTGGCAATGCTTCTCAATCTTCCTCTGTCCTTTGAAAGTTGATGCTGCTCCACATGTAACCATTCTCGATCATTTTTTTCTTGTATCTCCTCCATGTCAGTCTAGGTCACCCTTTTTTTCTTTTTCCTTGTTCTGTCCTTTGTAGGGCCTTGTTTTTCCTAGGCGTAATGTGCTACCAAAGGGGGCGACCATACGGGGAATGGCTATGGCGAAATTTGAAATAAAAAAGGCAGGGCGGCAAAAATCCAGAAATAAAAAGGGATGACAGTACTTTGAATTAAAAGAAATGCAGGACTGCGTTTTGTGCTGCAACATTATTGTACCTTTAAAAATTTAAAAGTGTACGCAAAAAATAAATCCAGGCAGAGCATCTCCATAGCCCCCATCCCATAAAAATCAAATGGTTGCTCCCTAGCACTTCCGCTTACCCTTTTTTATTTCGAGAACAATAGGTGGTTTTTTTTTGCCTGTTTTTGTTTGTAATTTTGTTATGCGATCTTTTGGATGGACCAGAGACATTTGTATTTGAA
Organism: Arcuatula senhousia; assembly: GCA_963971305.1. NCBI lineage: Eukaryota > Metazoa > Mollusca > Bivalvia > Mytilida > Mytilidae > Arcuatula > Arcuatula senhousia. The sequence goes on from OZ020305.1 coordinate 2,032,321, forward strand.
TACCTGAAGATTCTGCATGTTGGCCATTGTGAGGCTCCATGTTTCTGACCCATACAGCAAGGGTGATCTAACCATAGCCCTGTATGCTAAATGCAGATTTATGATTTATAGTTACTGCTTTATTTATTAAGCTTGGTTTTTACAAATATTTGCTTTGATTCCCATACTTTTCAGGCATTCCAAGGGCCGTTTCATCATCTGTTGCACCAAAGTTGTTAATCACAATTTCTATATATATAAAAATTAAAATGTTATTCTCTCAATGTGAGTCTTGTTCTTTTTTTTTGGTGAGTGCATCTATTTCGCTGATATTGATGTTGTTTTTGTTAATTCCCATTATGGTCTTCTCTTTTTGTACGTACTACTGTTTTGAAACATTTTCAACCTTTCTTACATAAGGTGGATTCCATTTCCTCTTCTCTGGTGTGATTTTCTAATCATCCAATCAATTCATGGCCAAAGGAAACAAAGAAAAGAAAAGTAAACAGCCATGGACGTATTTCAAACTCTTTACTTATATCTCGCGGGTGCACTACCTGACATTTCGTTCCTAGAGCTGTACATATTCGTTATTGGTGTAACAATTCTGTTTGGAATTCCGTAGATCGCAAGTCTCCACAGAATTTCTTGATCAAGGATACCGAAAGCTTCCTCGAAGTCTATGTAATAGATATAAAAGAAACTGTTTCGTTGAATTGGCTGCTTGATGTGCAGGTTGACTATCTGTTCAATGCAAAATTTTTCTTTTTTCTCAATTCTGGTCTCGCAGTTTTGTGTCTGAAGTTCCTTTATACGACATAGAATTATACTGTTAATGATTTAGAAACAATAATGCTCTTTAGTTTTTACAATCGATTGAGTCTCACTTTTTAACAACCTAAATTATGTATTCTTTTTCTATGTCATGGGTTTGAGTATTTAAGCTGTTTTTTAGGATTCGATTTAAATAATGACATAAATTATGAGTCTGGCGTTGGTCAGTTTTCATGGTCTTTATGGCTTTGATATTTTCATTTTAAGATGATATGAACAGTCTATATTAAGGTGGTCTTCAGCAGGCTGAATATATTATGTCATTGTTCCAGGTGCTTATATGACAATATTCACATCTAAACACAATTTTACACCGATTAGCTAGATATGTAAATATTTCTGTACACTCCCCGTCTGATATCTTCAAACAGAATAGAGATTCCTTTTACTCTTCTTTTAAACTTGTTTTAGCACTTATCAATTGCGTTCATTCATATTTGGGGGCCTAAATAACTTTGAATAAAACATGATTTCATAATGTAGATATATATGCTATTTCTGAGGCGGTCATTTCAAAAATGAAAGCCATTTTCAACATAAGGCAAACCGTTTTCTGCTATATTCTTTAGAATATTTTGCACTGCTGTCCTACACAATTTGGTGGGTTTATCTTCAAAGTACAATTTTTAATGAATTTTCATTTGATTTATTTCTTATTTTTATATTCCATTAGGCGGCCATCTTGAAAATGGCCGCCATTTTGAACTTTCGAGTTGGGTCCATAGCTAATATTGTTTAGTATGCTATTTTCTACCACCATTCCAAATTTCATGCTTTTACCATACTTTGAGCAATTTCGCCAAAAACCTGCACAAATCGACTGGACTACAGTGGTAGCTTCAGTTTTTGTCTTGCTGAGCGAGACATATTTGTTACTGGCGGCATTAACTTTCAATGTTAAGTTTTTTTTTAGCATATATCAAGAACAATGTGTCCTATGTTGATGAAACTTGGTCTGCATATATGCCCCAGTAGTTGCTTAGCACATTTGGATCCGATTGAGTGACTGACAATTTCAATACATATAAAAGTAGTGTTAAGGTTTTGCAAGCACCTCCATATCTCAAGAACTATAAGTCCTAAGTTGATAAAATTTGGTATGCATATGCCTGAGTAGTACCTTAGCACAGTTGCACAGTTGACAACTAGGAGATTTATTAACCCTTTCGATGTTGGTCTGTTAAAACAGCATCTTCATATCCCCCCTTGACCAGTTGAGTTGCTTCATTGGTGTATTGGGGGAAGTTCAGGTGAGAGTAGTTTTTTTTCCCAACAATAAATAATTAATTAAATGTACAGTGGAATAACTAGGTATTCTGATGGTGCCGGCAGGCGAGACATACTTTAGTGTTTACTCTTGATCTACATGTATAAGTCTCAAATAAAACATCTGATTAAATCTCAGAATGCCTGAGTTTCAAAACATGCTAAGAGAAAAATCCCTTCTAGACATACAACAAAATACTTTTACACTTTTCTTTTAATTTGAGCTCATTTAGCTCTACAAAAGTCTTTAAAGGGTCGACATCAAGACCAGGTGAGCGATTCAGGCTCCTGGGAGCATCTTGTTTTTATGGTTGCTTTGGTAACCAAGAATGGCCATAACAAATCAAAAAATGACTTTTTTCATCATTTGACAAGTACATTTTGACCTTTATTTTTTTAAAATTATAGGCAAGTCCAATGGTTCTCTGACTCAAAATAAAAAAAGGCAATTGAGATATTTTTGTGAACAATTGTCACAGTCCTGAGGGTTAAAAATTTTTAGGCAAAATTTCTCTTTGCCAAAATAATCCCAATCATGCTTTTACAGGGAGATAAAAAGGGTAACAGAGGCCAAAAGGGTGGGGTTGTGATCACCAAAATGACACAGGGCATCCAAAGTCCTCTACATGTAGGAAAGGGTTAATAAAGCAAGAACAAACAGAAATTAAATGAACGTTTTTGGCTTTAGATAGATATCATTATATAGACTGAAAAGTAAACATTTTACATTTTATTTAGCACTAGCAGAAAAAAAGGGTTATTTGGCCTCATTTGTTAATTACAGACAGACATACAAAAATATCTTTGTTTAGTCAAATTATGTTCTAAAGACGGCTACATGACAAAATCATAAATTATAGAGGTTTAAGAAATAAAACAACTTATTTGTTTGTCTCTTTGTCATGAAATAGATTTGATTAAATTCAAATTTTCAAGGTGTCCTTCAATTTCAAAGAATCAATAAATTATTATACAAATGCATTACACCTTTCCTGTCACATTGTTTTCTTAGATGAAAAATTAAAAATTTAAATCTAAATTGCTTTTACTTTTAAAGTCTTCTAATTTCCTTCCTAAAATTTCAAATTATCTACGGGTATTTATTTCAGTCTCCAAATTTCCTGCCACTGATGGTTTTTAAGCTCGGGATTGAGACTAACTGGGATGTAAAACTGAATGTATTACGCTCACTACCGAGATTTGCCAGACAAAAGGGAAAATCCATAGAGCTTACATCAGTCGTAAATTACCATTGACAGCATGTGTAGAAAACATCGAGCTAGGTAGCTACAATTTGTATTGAAATAAGCAGCGGAAGGTTTACTGAAAAAGACAATTTTCTCGTCATCGTTACCTATAATTAGCAACTAAACAGGACTGATGTGCAATATGAAATGTTACTGAAAAAAGATTAGCTATGCTTCTATGATTAAAGAATTATTAAAGTGATGTATAGGAAAATTGATTAAGGTTACGCAGTGGAGAAAACTTGACAAAATGGAAATTGTATTTGTCTTTTTTAGAAATAGGCCAGCTACCAAGAAAAAAAGGTCTCTTTAATAATCTTTGTTAATATAATGTGTTTTTTGATAACTTACATTAGAGCAGTTTTAATGAGATGTTATGTGAGGTACAACTACATGACACAACTCCTATGAAAAACAGTTTAAATTTTCACAATAGCAAAAAATTGTTCTACACATGTTTTCTGACCACACTTTTTTCCCATTTCGTGGCCTCTGTACTGCAATTAAGCATTCCTTAAAAAACCTGACCCCACATTTCGGCTAATGTCTTATTTTGTATCTTAAGGTATGTGTAACCCTATCCTGAAGACTATAATATTTCAAGGGGACAACATTTGGCCTCCAACCCCTCTCTCCAGGAAATTAAATCTTGTTTCATAACTTTAGGTATGTGTGGCTCCTATCCTGAAAACCATCCAGTCCCTAGGGACCACCCCATGCCTCAGACCCATGTCCCTCAGTCTGATGGTTGACCTCTGGCAGCTTCAGGACAGATGTTTCCCACAGTTACTCCAGATGATACAGGATGCTACATCAGCAACCTTTGACCTCCAGCTGGCAAGAGCTAAGGCCATTCTAGAAATTTGTAAAACTAGGTATAAATTATATGTTATGATAAAAATTTGAGGAATGAACCAATGTTTGAAAATGGATGGGAAGGGTTTGGTGATTAAAATTAGTGTTAAATTGTCCTTATCCAGCCAATCATAAAATGCCAATAAAACAATTGTTAGATATATATAAAAACCAAATTTCCAGACAATGATTTTTTCTATGCCTGATGTCCAATCGTCTATTCAATACTCACTAAAGGATATTGAAAATGCCAAACACTATATAAATATGAAGAGCATAGACCTATCTAAACAAAAATGCTGACTGGGAACCAATATATGACTTAGATCAACCTATATTTTAAAATTTAAACAGATTATTTCAAAGTTAATTGAAAATAAAAGTGTTGATGCGTGTGCGGGCTAACCTTGGTATATTAAAATTTCACCAGAAGCGCTAACCTTCAGAGGGGCTAAAGAATGAAAATGCAAATGCTATATTTTCCAAAAAGGAATTTTTAATGATGGATTTGACGGATTTTTGTAATTTTATGATACAATTGTGATTTATTTCCAGACCAGAACAGCATGGTACAGACATGTTAGGTCCACTGTCAGACATACTGAATACATGCACTGAAGATGCCCAGGCCCCTGTAGCTGCCATGGCCCTAGAGGGTCTATACCATCTGTGTGAGGCTGAGGTAAAATCATGTGTATATAAGTGGTTTGAAAGTTAAATGTTCAAACTGCTGTTTCCTGCTTAGTATGGTTTCATTATCATTCGTGTGATCCATTGTTTTGTCCACTGGACATGCAACTGAGCATTCTCTAGTCCATGTAACTGCCATGGCACTTGAGGGTCTATATCATCTGTGTTAGGAAGAGGTAAAATCATGTTTTTAGCTGTCACCTGGCGTCCGTCATCTGTCCGTTGTCTGTCGTCCGTCTTCCTTCCTAAACTTGCTTAACTCGTCTGACACCATACATCATACATGCAAATTACTCATTGACAAATAGATTGACAGATATAAAAATTCTGGCATAAGGTAGAAGTGTATAGCACCTCCAGATCTACCTGCCCAGAAATTTTCAAGAAGATCCAACAACCGATGTAGGAGTTATTGCCCTTTTTCTGGATTTTTTTTCAAAATTTTTGACTTATTTAGCCTTATAGCTTGAAAACTATACAAGATATTTCAAGAATTTAAATTGCATGTGATTTAGAACATCAAGATCTATATTTCATATAATTAAGTCAAAGCTGTAGGACCATTTATTTTAGGAGTTATAGCCCTTAAGGATGGTCACTCTTCATATTTCTGAATTTCAGTCAGAATTCGGAACTCCACTAGACTTTCCTTTGAATACTGAAGAACGTTTTTACACACTGATCCCTACTTATTATAACATTTTCTGTTTCTGATTATTTAGACCTAAAGAATTAACTGTACAAATTTTCTTAAAATTCTTGATACAATTTCATAGTTTATAAGGTCAAAAACATCACAATGTTAAAGTAATGTAAAATATAGAGGAGTCTCATTTCCTGCCATTTTTTTTACATCCTATATCTTGGAAACCAGCACACAAACCTATGGTTTTCTTTTTGTCATTTGATAAAGCAGACAACTATTAATCATTTACTCCACAAATTAAAAAAAGTTTAATAGAAGAAATTTCAGAAGTGACCATGCATCCTTAAATCGTCAAAATTTACCATTTTTCATTACTTTTGCCTTGAATTTCAAAGATTAACTTGTGTGACACCATTAGACCAACTGCATTTAAACTTGGCACACATGTTTAATAGCATATCTGCTACATCTTTATTGTTCAGATGTCTGATGTGTCAAACACATGGCCGCCATGGCTAAAAATAGAACCTAGGGGTAAATTGCAGTTTTTTGCTAATAACTCAAAAATGGATACAGATATCAAAATTAAGCAAAATCAAAAGTGATCAGCAACTCAAGATCTACCTGCTCTGTAATTTTTCAAGAAGATCCAACAATTTATGTAAGAGTTATTGCCTTTTTCTGGATTTTTTTCAAAATTTTTCACTTATTAAGCCTTATATCTTGAAAAGTACACAAGATATTTCTAAAATTTAAATTGCATATGATTAAGCACATCAAGATTTACATTTCATGAAATTTAGTCGAAGCTGTAGGACCATATCTTTTAGGAGTCATGGCCCTTAAAGCGACAAAATTTACAAATTTTCAGTACTTTTCCCCTGAATTTCAAAGATTAACTTTTCTGTCACCGTAAGACCAACTGCATCTTAACTTGGCACACTTGTTTAATAGCATATCTGCTACAACAACATTGTTCAGATTTTTGATTTGTCAAACAACATGGCCGCCATGGCTAAAAATAAAACATAGGGGTAAATTGCAGTTTTTTGCTTATTACTAAAAAATGGTTTCAGATATCAAAATTGGTCAAGAATCGAAAGTGATCAGCATATTAAAAGATCTTCCTGTCCTGAAATTTTGAAAAAAGATCCCACTGCTGAAGTGAGAGTTATTGCCCTTTTTGTAATTTTTGCAAAAAATTGCACTTATTAAGCCCTATATCTTGAAAACTTGATAAGATATTTCAGAAATTTAAATCGCATATGGTTAAGCATAATAAAATCTACAAAATATGTGTATCTGTGTAGTTCAGGTGAGCGATTCAGGCTCCTGGGAGCCCCTTGTTATAAGGAGGTGTGTTTGTTACTGCTACTTACATGGCTCTTGTAATTGTCATTGCACTGGAGAGTTTTTATTATCTGTGTATTTTGTGTGCATATGAGTCATGACAAGGATGATTTATTTCAGCAAACATCATGCAATTCCAATTGATATTTGTCAAGCCATCGGTGTCATTTCCTTCTTTTCATTCATTTAAATGCTTTATAAAAATTGACACCAAAGGTCATTTTGTTTAAAAGTATATGCATGTTTAAAAGAATATAAAAGAAAGTTGAAGGTTAAAATAAAAAGAAGTTCTATAAAAATTAATCTGGCATATAAACTACAACTTCCTTTTGTAAAAAATATGTTATAAAATTTCAGGTTATTGATATCAAGTCAGCCTGGGATGTGTTAGCTGTTAAATTGAGTTCAGATACAAGGTAAACTTATGGATATTACCTGACACCATGGGTAAAATAACTAGAACAGTTATGAGGTTGTTTATTAGAAATTAAAGTTAATAACATTTTTTTTATGTATGTAGTTTATGTTGTGTACACTTATTCCACATCTCATGATTGTCTACAGAAAGTATTTTTGGAATCGAAAATTATACCCTCTCTTTTTAATGATGAAAACAATATATACACTTGGACAAAAGTTAAGGACCACCGATTTTTAAAATTTTCATCAGTTTTGTTTTCTTAATTTCGTATAGAAGCAAATTAATTTGAGCAAAACCTGCATGGTGATAAAAGACTAATATGTCCGCTAATGTTTAAACGTTTTTCTTTTATGAAACCATTACAATTGTGACCTACATATGGGGGTTTTTGAACATGGGGAAAATTACAAAGAAAAAATCAAAAAAAGAAAATTGTTTGTAATTAAGAAATTGTTCTTGATTGCGTCAAAAATGATCTCAACTTAAAGAACTGCCATTTTTCAACAATAGAATAAAAGTTTTCACGTTCGATCTCTTTCAAATTTTAACATATTGTGAAAAAAATTATACCCCCCTTTTTGGCCCCAAAAAATTCACCTAGTCAAATTAAATGCATATTTCCAGTCTTTAGTTAGAATGATTTTTATTTTTCTTGATTCAACTCAAAGTTTGGCTGATGATAACTCTTGGTTGTTTTTGCTTTATAAGTTTTAGATATAAATTCATGACTTTGAAAAAGTTGTTGATTTTCAGGTGGTCCCTAACTTATGTCCAAGTGTATATATGTATGGCACGCCGTAAACACTTTAATGAAACAATCTAAGTTTAAGTTACTTAATCCTAGTTTAACTGAGCTTAATCTAGGATTAAGTAATAAAAACTTAGATTAATCTAGCTAAATGTAAGTTACAGAAAAACCTTGATTCTCTTAACTTAAGCTTAGATTAACTCGTGACTATCATTAAGTTAAGAAAATCTCAGTTTAACTGAGTTTTGATAGAAAAACTTAGTTTTTCTTGAAAACTTTTAGAAAATCCTAGTTTTTCTCAACTAAATGATAGATACTTCAGTAAATTCTAGATTAACCTACATTTTATGTACTTCAACTAAGATTAAGTAAGATCAGTCGTATGTATCGAGCATTTTGATTGACCAACAGATAACCTATATTTTCTGGGAGGAATTATAATTGGCCAGAACATAACCCATATTTTCTGGGAATTTAATCTCAGATAAAGCTAGCTAAATGTGACTTACAGAAAAACCTAGATTTTCTTAACTAAAACTTCAATTTTCTTATAACTTGCATTAAGCTGAGAAAAGCCTAGATTAAATGAAAAATACGAAAAAAATCTTAGTTTAAGCAGTTTCTTTTTAGAAAAACTTGGGTTTTCTCAGCTTAATGTTAGTTAGGTCAGTTAATCCTAGATTACGCTCAGTTAATCTAGGATTAAGTAGCTTAATCTAGGTTTTTCTCATTTTTGTGGTTGTGGCGTGCTATATATATGCCCTCAAAAAAGACTCCTTGATTATTGTTTTGTCGAAATAGTGACTACCCTGCTACTCTTTGAAGACTATAGGACAGTTTTCCGTTTCAATTTGTGAGAAATTTAGTCATGATATTTATTTGATATGATTATAATATCATGACTCTAAGGTCACCAAATTCAAAGACTTCAGAATCACACAATAAATTGTTGAAGTAAACTTTTGTTGTTGCAGAGCTGTATCAATTAAGTTAAGTCTTTGTACCTCTGCAAACAATGTTTTTGAATACATGTATCTAGGAATCGTCCTATCTTTCTATCTAAACATCTTGTAATTGTATCACATCCTTTTACAATTACACCTAAATATACATGTATGAACAAAATAAAAGAACTTAGCTAGACTCTCTTATAAGAAATGTGAATCCTTTTTATTATTTTACTCTCTCATATTTTCTTTTATTTTTGTATCTTTATGAGTGATTTTTGATTGGCAGCTATGAAACAAATGGATCTTATTATTTAAAGTGGTCATATATGTCACAAAGGAAACTAACTGTAAATTAGATTTTAGCAGGACCGACTTTTTAGAAAATTTCTTGATTGCAGAGTGAACATTGACCTGTAGATATAGTATTCTTTTTTCTCTCTCTCACCTACAAACTGTTAAATCTTGTTAAAGACAATTCTGAGACAACTTAGTTTGTATAAGATCAGAGTTTATTGGCCTGTAGACTTGTGACTTTTATTTTGTATCTTTGTGATTTTTTTTTATTGGCAGCTATGAAACAAATGGATCTTATTATTTAAAGTGGTCATATATGTCACAAAGGAAGCTGGCTATAAATTAGATTTTAGCAGGACCGACTTTTTAGATTGTTTCTTGATTGAAGAGTGGACATTGACCTGTAGATATAATATTTTATTTTCTCTCTCTCACCTACAATTGTTAAATCTTGTTAAAGACAATTCTGAGTTAACTTAATTTGTATGAGATCAGAGTATATTGGCCTGTAGACTTGTAACTTAACCTAAACAATTTAAATGATCTGGAACCAAACTTTTTTGTTTTTCTGCTACATACAAAGGGGTGATACATTTCTTTCTGTTTGGTGTCTGAAAAATTATGTTAAATAACTAGGAAATCCATCAGTTACTTCATATTATGTACCTTTTTTCAATATGATAATTAAAGGGTAAGTTCACGATTTTTGACATATGGTCTTAAATTGTTCAGAATAATTTTTTATAACAGTGTGCAAATTTTTTTCTCTCATATCTTAACTTATAACAAAGATATTTGAGATTATTTATTTGAAATAGTCCCCTACTCTACATTAGGGGACTACTTCAGTTAATCAGAGTTTCTAATGAGTAGCAAAAAATCATATTAGTTCAAACGTTTCAATGATCATGTGGTACGTCCAATAACCAATAGATAATTAAAATAATCAAAAGTCAACAAGATCATTTAATATTTTCTAATTACTTTGTATATAAAAAACTTTTTAAAAACATTTTATTAATCTATTGTCTTTTTCTTTTAAATTGAACTTTATAATCAATGAAATAAAATTAAAACTCTATAATTCAAAACAATATTATTTTTATTTACTATTAAGAAAGAAGTTGTGCATTTAAATGTAAGCCATCATATTTCATTGGAAATAATTGTGATATAATTATGTAAATTACAGGTCATTCTTTTTCTAATCCCCCACTTGGTTTGCTAAAAGTGTTAATTAATGTGAATTTATTGTCATTGTCTCTCAGCAGGTACCTGTGTAATGGTTAGGTAAACATAAATGTAATTAGTCACAGCTGTCTTGGGGTGAAATAAACAGGAAATTCTAATTATCAATACCTACAGGTGTTAAAACCTAATACATGTAATATACAAACATTCAGAATCAAAGTTTTATGTACTAGATCATTTTATTTTCATTCTAGCATTTAAAACAATAATGTGATTTATATGCAAGATTATCACAACACAATATGACTTAGATAATTAAAAATGACTTATTTAAATTTATTTTTATACAAAAAAAAATCATTATTACTCATAAAAAAAAAAGGGTCACTTTTTAAACTTCTGGTTTTTATCTCTGTTATTTTCTTATTAATTTATTAATGAAAGAAGGAGGTTTGGCGCGCCTTAAAACCTGGTCTAACCCTCCATTTCTTTTGAAATGCCTGTACCAAGTCTGGACCATTGCGGTTTTCAATTTTTCCAGTATGTCTTCCTTGTTTTGTCTAGTCTTATGGACATTTGAGATTGATTCTCCAAGTTCGGTAATTTTGTTATTACCTTTGTATTCCAAGACAACAAAATCATGATTTAACAAATAATTGTTTTTGACCAGAATCACCAAGGAAAATTAGACAATTTGACTTTATTGTTTGGGCTTGATTGTCTATGAATAACAGTAAGACGGGAATTCTAAATCAGCATATGTAAGGTGTTAGAATAATTATTTTCCCTTGTTGTCATTCATGAATATTATCTTATTAATTAAATTGTCTTCTTGACGTTAGTTGTGATGTCTGGATTTCATTCACACATCCACGTCATGGGATTGAAATTGATATAAGTAGAATGGAGACACTGTTCTGATTGTGGGAGTTACAAAAAGATATGAATAGCCAAATATTGTCTGTGTTCTACTGTTGTAGTTGATGTATAGACATATTTCACCCATATTCTAGATTTACATTTATCAATCTAAAAAATGTTGACTGATATTAATAATTTTCCCCACAATTTATATTTTCTCACATTTGAAGACCTTCCGTGCACTAAGACACCAAGTCTTTTAGATCAAAAGTGACTGTAATTCAATTTATGTACTAAGTTTTCATATTTGGATATCAATCGTATTGTGTGAGATTAAATAAATATTAAATGAATGCTGATTTGCATGGTGAAAACTTATAACAATCAACCAAATGCTTATTCAGTGTCAAGAAAGAGATTGAACTTCTCGAACTTACTTTGCCACCTTGAAGGTGACCTAAAATAAAGATCAGTACATTATTGGAGCTTTGACAGGATACCCCTGACCCATTTCAGGTGATGAGGTCCTCTCTAAACATCTAAAGGTTGCTTTTAAGGCATATTTTAATAATCACCCTCTATATCACCAACATAGTGTTGCAAGGGTGAAAAAAATCAACTTAATCACTCACTCATATTTCAATTAGAAGTATTTCCTTTTTTCCAGACCAGTAGTTGTAGAGAAGATTTGTGACTTGTTTTCTCTGGTACCAGACCATGCTGTTGATTCACCTGAATACCAGGTAAGAAATGAAAAAAATCCTGATCTAAACACAAAAACTAGAAAAAATTATAAGGCCCCCAGATCTGAAATATTACAGTCATTGAGATCAATATGATGATAGGCATGACCAAATAGTAATTGATCATTTTGAGAAAACTTAGATTTTTTTCCAAACATGACTAATTTTGTGAAGTATTATATCTCATTGTAGAAATTTGTCAGTGATACTGTGAGGAACCTTTGGCTGTTATCTCAGAGTGGTAATGATAATGTAGCACAGGCTGCCTTCCAGGCACTGTCCATGTTTAATGCTGATCAGTTCAAAATGTCACATCTACCAGCTTTGGTGAGTCTTTGATAACACCCCCCCCTAATGGCTGTAATATCAGAATGGTAATGATAATGTAGCACAGGCGGCCTTCCAGGCAATAGGGTATCTAATATTCTACCGGTTTTCCAAGTTTTCTACTCCTAGCGTGTCTGATGAAGGTTAATCCAGAAAAGCGCTTCACACGCAGTGAAATTTTGCTTTTGTACATTTATTAAAATCATTTCAATAATTATGTGGATCGTGTCTTTTTGGCACATATTCCATATTCTTTCGTTTTTAATATTATTTCAGAGTTTGGCTTTAGTGCCGTGTGGAGGTCGTAGAAAGCTTCCCCGTGCTTCAGTTGTATGCTCTTATATATTTTCGAGTACTGGAATATGTGTTGGAAAGACACAGTTTACATATTTCCAAAATTTGACAACGTTTGGCTGTTTCTTTAAAAATTGATAGATTTATCTGCTTGGTCATTGTTGTAATATTTTTTGGCATTTTTTTAAATCAAATCTAATATTCTACCGGTTTTCCAAGTTTTCTACTCCTAGCGTGTCTGATGAAGGTTAATCCAGAAAAGCGCTTCACACGCAGTGAAATTTTGCTTTTGTACATTTATTAAAATCATTTCAATAATTATGTGGATCGTGTCTTTTTGGCACATATTCCATATTCTTTCGTTTTTAATATTATTTCAGAGTTTGGCTTTAGTGCCGTGTGGAGGTCGTAGAAAGCTTCCCCGTGCTTCAGTTGTATGCTCTTATATATTTTCGAGTACTGGAATATGTGTTGGAAAGACACAGTTTACATATTTCCAAAATTTGACAACGTTTGGCTGTTTCTTTAAAAATTGATAGATTTATCTGCTTGGTCATTGTTGTAATATTTTTTGGCATTTTTTTAAATCAAATCTAATATTCTACCGGTTTTCCAAGTTTTCTACTCCTAGCGTGTCTGATGAAGGTTAATCCAGAAAAGCGCTTCACACGCAGTGAAATTTTGCTTTTGTACATTTATTAAAATCATTTCAATAATTATGTGGATCGTGTCTTTTTGGCACATATTCCATATTCTTTCGTTTTTAATATTATTTCAGAGTTTGGCTTTAGTGCCGTGTGGAGGTCGTAGAAAGCTTCCCCGTGCTTCAGTTGTATGCTCTTATATATTTTCGAGTACTGGAATATGTGTTGGAAAGACACAGTTTACATATTTCCAAAATTTGACAACGTTTGGCTGTTTCTTTAAAAATTGATAGATTTATCTGCTTGGTCATTGTTGTAATATTTTTTGGCATTTTTTTAAATCAAATCTAATATTCTACCGGTTTTCCAAGTTTTCTACTCCTAGCGTGTCTGATGAAGGTTAATCCAGAAAAGCGCTTCACACGCAGTGAAATTTTGCTTTTGTACATTTATTAAAATCATTTCAATAATTATGTGGATCGTGTCTTTTTGGCACATATTCCATATTCTTTCGTTTTTAATATTATTTCAGAGTTTGGCTTTAGTGCCGTGTGGAGGTCGTAGAAAGCTTCCCCGTGCTTCAGTTGTATGCTCTTATATATTTTCGAGTACTGGAATATGTGTTGGAAAGACACAGTTTACATATTTCCAAAATTTGACAACGTTTGGCTGTTTCTTTAAAAATTGATAGATTTATCTGCTTGGTCATTGTTGTAATATTTTTTGGCATTTTTTTAAATCAAATCTAATATTCTACCGGTTTTCCAAGTTTTCTACTCCTAGCGTGTCTGATGAAGGTTAATCCAGAAAAGCGCTTCACACGCAGTGAAATTTTGCTTTTGTACATTTATTAAAATCATTTCAATAATTATGTGGATCGTGTCTTTTTGGCACATATTCCATATTCTTTCGTTTTTAATATTATTTCAGAGTTTGGCTTTAGTGCCGTGTGGAGGTCGTAGAAAGCTTCCCCGTGCTTCAGTTGTATGCTCTTATATATTTTCGAGTACTGGAATATGTGTTGGAAAGACACAGTTTACATATTTCCAAAATTTGACAACGTTTGGCTGTTTCTTTAAAAATTGATAGATTTATCTGCTTGGTCATTGTTGTAATATTTTTTGGCATTTTTTTAAATCAAATCTAATATTCTACCGGTTTTCCAAGTTTTCTACTCCTAGCGTGTCTGATGAAGGTTAATCCAGAAAAGCGCTTCACACGCAGTGAAATTTTGCTTTTGTACATTTATTAAAATCATTTCAATAATTATGTGGATCGTGTCTTTTTGGCACATATTCCATATTCTTTCGTTTTTAATATTATTTCAGAGTTTGGCTTTAGTGCCGTGTGGAGGTCGTAGAAAGCTTCCCCGTGCTTCAGTTGTATGCTCTTATATATTTTCGAGTACTGGAATATGTGTTGGAAAGACACAGTTTACATATTTCCAAAATTTGACAACGTTTGGCTGTTTCTTTAAAAATTGATAGATTTATCTGCTTGGTCATTGTTGTAATATTTTTTGGCATTTTTTTAAATCAAATATTCTACCGGTTTTCCAAGTTTTCTACTCCTAGCGTGTCTGATGAAGGTTAATCCAGAAAAGCGCTTCACACGCAGTGAAATTTTGCTTTTGTACATTTATTAAAATCATTTCAATAATTATGTGGATCGTGTCTTTTTGGCACATATTCCATATTCTTTCGTTTTTAATATTATTTCAGAGTTTGGCTTTAGTGCCGTGTGGAGGTCGTAGAAAGCTTCCCCGTGCTTCAGTTGTATGCTCTTATATATTTTCGAGTACTGGAATATGTGTTGGAAAGACACAGTTTACATATTTCCAAAATTTGACAACGTTTGGCTGTTTCTTTAAAAATTGATAGATTTATCTGCTTGGTCATTGTTGTAATATTTTTTGGCATTTTTTTAAATCAAATCTAATATTCTACCGGTTTTCCAAGTTTTCTACTCCTAGCGTGTCTGATGAAGGTTAATCCAGAAAAGCGCTTCACACGCAGTGAAATTTTGCTTTTGTACATTTATTAAAATCATTTCAATAATTATGTGGATCGTGTCTTTTTGGCACATATTCCATATTCTTTCGTTTTTAATATTATTTCAGAGTTTGGCTTTAGTGCCGTGTGGAGGTCGTAGAAAGCTTCCCCGTGCTTCAGTTGTATGCTCTTATATATTTTCGAGTACTGGAATATGTGTTGGAAAGACACAGTTTACATATTTCCAAAATTTGACAACGTTTGGCTGTTTCTTTAAAAATTGATAGATTTATCTGCTTGGTCATTGTTGTAATATTTTTTGGCATTTTTTTAAATCAAATCTAATATTCTACCGGTTTTCCAAGTTTTCTACTCCTAGCGTGTCTGATGAAGGTTAATCCAGAAAAGCGCTTCACACGCAGTGAAATTTTGCTTTTGTACATTTATTAAAATCATTTCAATAATTATGTGGATCGTGTCTTTTTGGCACATATTCCATATTCTTTAGTTTTTAATATCCATGTTTAATACTGAATACCAGCTTTGGTAAGTTTCTTGTATCCCCTTGCTTTATAGTTTGAGGGTAGCTCTATGTGTCTGTCTGCCTGTCTGTTATGTAGCACAGGCTGCCTTCCAGGCACGTACTGTCCATGTTTAATGCTGATCAGTTTAAAATGTCACATATACCAGCATAGGTAAGTCTCTGTTAACACCCCCCCAAATGGCTTATATATCAGAGTGCTAATGATAATGTAGCCCATGCTGCCTTTCAGGCTTTATTCATGTTAAAAGCTGATCAGTTCAAAATCCCCCATCTGCCAGCTTTGGTAAATCTTCGATGGGAAGCTCTGTCTGTTTGTGTGTTATGTATCACAGGCTGCGTTCCAAGCATTATACATGTTTAAGCCATTGATGTCTAAGGGACATTCCTCTTTTCCATCTAATTGTTCATGCAATATGGTTTCATTACATATACATGTATATATATTATATTGGTATTAATTTTTATGGTTTTCCTGGATTGCCATGAAATTTGATACCCCAGACTACAGAACCATGAATGTAAGAATTTACAAAATTATACATTTTCATCAAGCCACGAAAATTGGTACCCACAAAAACAATTTGTATCAAACTTATATTTATCTACAATTACATCTTCCATACTATACTTCACATCTTACCGTTTGTTACACAAGAATCTGTGGAGCAATTCATTTACAAAAAAGCCAAAAGTAAAATCAAAGTTTCTCCAAATTCTTTTTATTCTGATATTGAATTAACAGCTAATGCTTAACCTATGAAAAGTCAAACAAAGATTTTTCTCTCCAAAATTTTAGTGTCAATTAGTGTGAAAACGAGGTCACAAACCTATCACTCTCTTTTGCTCAAGTTATTATTTATTTTTATTCATTGTGTTTTCATTAAAACATCAAATTTGAATCCTATTTAATTTCAAAAATAGTAGCAAATTTCCTGGACACACTTTTTGTGCACTGTGAATTAAGGAATGACTTCTTAAAGTAATTATACCCCCACTCGTAAGAGAGGGGGCTATATTGCAATCACCTTGTCCGTCCGTCCGTCCGGTTCAATTTCTCGGCTTCTACTGGATGGATTGGTTTCAAATTTGGTACACAGCTTCAGCATGATGAATTATACCCTGCCTCCCCTTTCCAGGTCAGTCCATCATCTACTTCCTGTTTTTCGAGCCGACTTAGACTTTTAAGGGTAAAAAAATTGAAAAGTGAAATTTTTCGTAACAGATTTCTCAGCTTCTACTGGATGGATTGGTTTCAAATTTGGTACACAGCTTCACCATGATTAGTTATACCGTGCCTCCCCTTTCCAGGTCAGTCCATCATCTACTTCCTGTTTTCCAAGCTGACTTAGACTTTTTATGGGTCAAAAATAGACAATTTTCGTAACAGATTTTTCGGCTTCTAGAGAAGGGATTGATTTCAAATTTGGTATACAGCTTTAGCATGATGAGTTGTAACGTGCCTCCCCTTTCCAGGTCAGTCGGTCATCTACTTCCTGTTTTCTGAATGGCCGAGTGGGGGTATGCTTAGCACGACTTAGTGCAACCCCTTGTTAATCATTTCTCTACTTGAGACATTGTCAAAGTATCAAGAATGCATAATACAGTAATTGCTATTTGTCATTTGAATTGTTTAATCATATTCTTGGATAGTGAAAATTATTTTACAGAAAATTGGTATAATTTCACTTAAAATGCCAGGCTGTGAATTAACTTACAAGTCCTGTGGTCCTGGTATGGATTTAAATCCCCAAAATATGTGGGAGTTATTGCCCTTTTAACTTTTAAGCAAAAACAAATTCTTAGTGAAGTGATTAATTACTTATTATGTTTAAGGATTTTTCAGATATTCATGATAAATTGACTTATATTTTTAGATCATGGAAGATTTTGTCCAACAAGCTAAGTTAATATCCGATCAACAGGAAGAAGGGTCTGTCGTAACTGTGGATGATATCTGGCCTAATATACCTGCTGTTATCTATGTTAGGCTACTGAAATATATTAGGGAGGGAAGTCATAAAGGTATATAATAAATAATGACTGAACCCGGCATCGGGTGTATCAGAGACAAGGGGATAGGAAGTGGGGATTAAATTAGAAAGGAATTATGGGATGTCTATGTTTACAGAAGAGAAACAGAGAACAAGGGGATGGAAAGTGTTTAAAAATAGTGATTTATTAGAACTAGGAAAGGTTAGTTGGGACAAGAAAATGAAGGATCCAGAGTTGAAGATTCCACTGTCCTGCCACATGTGTTGGAGAAACTCTTTCAGTTTAACATGAACTTTGTGTTTTTGTTGTCTCAACAATGAGGGTCATATTGTTGAGTTAACCATAGGATATGAAATGAATGGATAATTTTTAAATCTGTTATGAATAACATATGACTTAAGTCAGCGTTGTTGATTACTGTTCGGTTGATTTTGTGTTTTTTTTATGTTTTGTATTTCTTCGTGCTGTTCTCTTTGTGTTTACTGTTTTTTTCTTTGCTTTTTAAGACTTATACTAGAAGATATGCGATTTGTCACTAGTTTCATAATATTGGTATCTCTAAATTTGTTTAAGATCATTTGAAAAGATACATATAAAACCTTGAAATAGTTTTCAATGATTATATTAAGCCATAGAACACAGACAGAACTATTAGACACGACCTGTCATTTCCATTCATGTATACTTAATGTCCAATGCTACACATAAAGGAATTAGTCTGGAAATATTATTACTTGTCATGTTTAAGCATATGGAACAATAGAAGAGAAAAATTCCGTAAAAAGATAAGTATCAAGGTTTGTTATATGGCTATGAAACTGTCTGTCTGAATTTTAAAGAAATATAATTTAAACCCATTAGCACTTAAGATGAAGACATAGACATAGGTATAGATATATAAGCCATTCAGGGTAATTGTCCAGCTGCTTTTTAAAATCCAATAAAACACGTTTTGAATAAGGTGGGTCCCTGCTTTGAAGAAGAAAGGGGTATAGTGTTTTGCCTAGACCTGTGGTTTGGTAGTTCCATCAGTCTTTTTTATTGGCTCATAACTAACTACTTTTACTACTTCTACTGCCATGACCTTGATATTTCTTATTTGATGTCTCTGTTCCCGTGTGGTTGTCTGACTGTTTCTTTGATGTCAATTCCCGTGTGGTTGTCTGACTGGTTGTCTGACTGTTTCTTTGATGTCAATTCCCGTGTGGTTGTCTGACTGTTTCTTTAAGTTTTATATGAAAGTCTATTGTATGCAAGACAAATTTGTGAAAGCTTCATAAGCATTGACTAAAAGTTTTGTTGTTATTTCATTTTACTTTATTTCAGCTTTGTGTTGCCTTTATATGCACCAAGTACATTTTTCGGGAATCAGACAGCATTCTATTTCAAAGTCATTTAAGATTAAAATATCAGTCAGTAAAATGTAAATCGAATCATTTCATATCTCACAAACTTCAGATTCTAAGACTTACCAATTTATATGTAAATCAAACTAGGTTAAATGTATGTATAGAACAGAACTTTATACTGAGGTGATGGATAAGAAAATTTTCTGCAGTTTTTAATGGTACATGTATCACTGAAAAACAGACTAAGAATTTCTGACAAAAATAAATTTTAAGATGTTGCTTAAATTAGATTTGAAATGATGGGCAACTTGATGGCTTTTTAGTGATGACTTCCAATCTTTATTTGATAACCTTAGAAATTCATTTAAGATTTATATGTGATCCTAATGAATTGTTCATTGAAATGGACTTGATAGTTTTATTAATTAGTATGACATGTATTAAGTCTCCCTCATCCTTTTGTGTCTGATCTTAAAGCCTCTCGATATTTGGCAAACTAGCTCCATCTTATAAATGTACTTTACGATGTTAAATCATGTTTACCTAATACTTTGAAAGGCACATGGCGTAATTATGCCTTCTATTGAAGACTGCAATTGGATATTTGAGTCATAAAACAGATTTTTTTTCATTATAAAGTATATAATTTAGTAACTTTTAAAAACTTTTGTCATTGAACTTTAAAAGAAATACATTAAGCTCGCAATTTCCTACAAAAAAATTATACCCTTAAAACACATATCTGACATCAAATTGAATAAAATTACAAAAAAATTAGATTCCCTAGAATTCTACAATAACATGTTTCTTTTCCTGGTTTGTCATTGTACTCCTGTTTATGAGCGTTTATAAGCTGTATTTCCTTGTTAATTTATAGATATAACTCTAAGATATGTTATTAATACATGTTCTATGATTAAAAAATGTTCAATTGGTAAGAAGAGAATTCATTTTGGCGATTAATGACAGTAACTTTCTCTGTAATTAATTTTGTACATTTTGAAATAATTCACCAATGAACCATAAGAGACATTGGTTAATGTATAATCTGGGACATTCAGTGTTTTAGTCAGATTAATTGTTCTCTCAGTAAATAAAGGTAACAACAAAACTACCAAACTGGGGTGATCAATCTTATAAATCCAAGAAGCAAAGAAAAAACAAGCAAAGACATACCAAAGACTTGAGTATCTCCTGTCTTACGAAATGGTCTGATAAAGTACATAGAGTTCAAATGAAATCAACCTGTCACCAAATTATGTTGTTGTTTGGAGAAAATTGTTTGAAAATCCCAGTAAATCTCAACAAATATCTTTTGAATAAGCAAAAACATCGGAAGAATGTCGTCAAAAATTTTTATGACCAACCAACAAATGAATTTATCTTGTCATCAATTAGGTTATAATTATTGTTTTGGTGAAAATAGGCTAACCATGTAATCTTTCTAGGATGACCAGATAAAAAAATTGTTTCATTGTGTCTCAAGATGCATATGCCAGATTTCCAGTACAAACCTTGATTGGATTGAATTACCCAAAACATATATTATTTCAAAAAGGATGTTTGCCCTCAAAAACTTAGTGACCAACCGACATTTATACTCATCTGATAGATAAAACTGAATTTGTCTACGAGGTTGCTTTATATTGCTTGAATGATGACATATAAGCCCTGTTTATTATTATTTGTGTGTACAATGTACTTAAGTTTCATTTAAAAATGTGATATATCCCGCATTTTTTACTATCAGACTTGGTGTTTCCTGTAATAAATATAACAATGTGAGATCTCCATATAAACCATTTATGTTTTTGAATTTAAATTTAAATCAGTCAGGATAAATTCATCAAAAAATGTATGTCCTTCTATGAAATAATTTCATTCCTTTTCCTGTTCTAAAGAACTTTAATAGCCAGTATTACATGTATGTCACTGCCATCCTAACTCATTATGAATTCAGCTTAAAGCTAATGCAACTGTTCCCATTCTGTAAAAGGAGTTATAAACATGATAAAACAAATATGGAAAGTTTAAAACATAGAATCTTGTTTGCATTTATATGGATGATGACGTCATGAAAACTAATGATTTATTGCTCAGGTTTGTCTAATGACCATTAAAAGCAGAAAGAACCATGGAATTCCTCCTACTTGGAATCAAATATATAGTTTTGTACTGATATTGATGTATATGCATATTTATCCTTTTTTATTTGTCTCAGGAGTAGGTTTGCATTCATATCTGAGGTTTTTTTCTACCATAAAAATCACAACATGGCCTATTTAGTTATTTGACCATTCTTTAGTTCTGAAAATAGCCCTTTTCAGAAGTGATTATTCTTTATATGGAAATAAATTTTTACAGGTTATGAGGCATTTTTGACATCCATGGTTGCTAAGGAAGTAGATAATCTTCCTCGAGGTATCTACCACTCAACACTACGGCGACAGGGAGCCGCAAGTAATCAGGGTAAAGCTGTTGGAGCTATCCCAGCATTCCTTCTGATGCAGTATCAGAAGACAAAGCAACCAGGACTCAGACCTGGTCTGGCAGCTGGTTTACTGTTCAGCTATGACCCTCCAGTAGACGTAGGAAGAGATGGACGACCCAGAAAACATTACATCATGTCTCACAGTAAAAACTTCCAACAAATGTTTACCACTCTGCTAAATGAGGTATGTTTCCTAAGTAGGGTATCCGTTTTAGTGACATGCCTTACAATGTGATGTTATTGCAGAGGTTTTTGTATAGAAATTAAGTATTGTTACAATGAAGCTGTTTCTGTCCTGTCTGCGTTATTTCAGCCTTCACATGTGATTGCTATTGATATAGTAACATGAAGCTGATAATTTTCTAAGCCTGAAACTATAGCCTCTTAACAGTCTGCGTACTAGTGGTTGGTTAACAATGTCTATTGTGTAGCCTAGGTTTTTTTATCTTGTTTTGTAAATAATGACATGTTCGAATATACAATTACAAAGAGGACTTTAAAAATTTGCTTTACAGGTCCCAATACAGCCGTCTGAATGGCATAGAACCCTAGTTATACCACAAGGCTGGACTTCGTTCATGGACAGACTATTTACCGCTATGTTAGAAGTATGTAGAGTCTTGATAAAGACATGTTGAATAAACTGCAATTCTAAAATAATTTAAAATAATCACAATGGAAAGCAGCCAGCAGTCTTGAACATGACCAGAGGTCGCTTCTGGCTGCCTTGCATTGGTCCTAAGACTAAAAAAAGAATACTCAAATCCAAAAATTATGTCATGACTACATGGACTAGATTCCAAGGAAAAGACATTTTGTTGAAATTATTAGTTCTGTGTTTTGCACATTAACTAAATGATATCAATATAAACAGAAATTATTTTTTTGAAAATCACACAAAAAATGGTACACGAAAATAATGAAAAACACAAAAATTGGTAAACAAAAATAATGAAAACCACAAACATTAGTGCACAAAAATAATGAAAACTACAAAAACTTGATACAGTAAAAATTGGTACACAACAATTATGAAAACCACAAAAATTGGTACACAAAAAATAATGAAAACCACAAAAATGGTAACCAAAAATGATGAACAACACAAAGAATTAATGAAAACAACAAAAATTGGTACTCAAAGATAATGAAAACCTTTGAACATTAATTAAAACAACAAAAAATGGTACACAATTTAATAAAAACTAAAGAATTGGCACACAAAATTGATGAAGACTACAAAAAATGGTACACAAAAATAATGGAAAACCACAAAAATGTGTAAGAAATAATAATAATAAATGATGAAAACCTTAAAAATTAATTAAAACAACAAAAAATGGTACACAAAAATACCAAACCAAAGAAAATGGTGCACAAAAATAATGAAAACCTTAGAATTTAATAAAAACAACAAAAAATGGTACACAAAATATTGAAAACCTTAAAAATAATTCAAACAAAAAAATGGTTCACAAAATAATGAACACCACAAAAATGGCACTCAAAGATAATGAAAACCACATAAATTGGTTCACAAAAATAATGAAAACCACAAAAATTAAATCAAACAACAAAAAATGGTACAGAAAAATAATGAAAACCACAAAAACTTTTACACAAAAATAATGAAAACCAAAAAATGAAGTGGCTTTAAAATCATGGTTTGTGATAATTTATGAAATGACCTGAATTTAACTTAATTGGCTGCATATTGTTGCTATTGTCTTTCAAATCTCAACTTTGTTTATTGTAAAGGAGATTTCCTATCATTCTACAATGAAAAATCAGTTTTTGTTCTTAGGGTACCAATTTAAATAGTTCTCAACTTTTTTTTGGGAGGGGGGGTTTCACATAATCCTCAATTTAAGAATCCAACAAATATGATTTTTCTTCTCTACATTATTTGTGATTTCTCAACTGAAATGATTAAATGACAGAGTTTTATCTTAAGCCATGACAAGAACTTTTTCAATTAATATCACTTAATCAATGATTTATGAATAAAAGACCATGTTTCTCTATTTATGCTTTGTTTTTGTAAATTCATATTGTGTGTGTAACACTACTTTGTTTGTGTGATTTACTACAAGCTTTTCTTGAATGTTATTTATAGTTTCAATTCAATATGAATTTTTAATAATTATAAACAAATAAAATTTTTGGTTTGTATCAATATTTTTGGATTGTAGGGGAGAGTGGCTGAAATTGAACTTCAAGTGAAAAGAGAACATATAACACAAGCTGATGCTGAAGATAAGATTCTGGCTGCTTGGCTCTGGTACGGCTGCATGGTTTAGTGTATACTGGGAAAATCTTGGAACTTGTTAATTATATGTTGCACTTCCATTCAAATTGTAATTTTGATTAGAAATCTAAAGCTTTTTTAATCTTTTAAAGATATCACTGTAGGACCTGTGTTGAAAGTTCTGTTTGAAAGCTTTCATAAAACAAGTATACTATTCATTGTGTAAAATGGTGTGGATTGGGTACATTTTATATGTTATTTATACACTTATTACTACTGCTACCCTTCCCTTACCTAAACATGAATAGAAAATTCTATATTTAAAGCCTTACTTTCATGTATTTTGCCCTGCCATTAATGGGAGTTAAAATTTATACATTCTCTCTCCATATTTTACAAAAACCAGGGCAGTTCATTAACTTAGTTTGAAGTTAAAAAGACAATTGCATGTCTAGAAATACTGAATCATTTAATGAAGCCTTAGTCCTGTGTCTGACGTGTTACTATATAGAAAAAGGGGATGACAAAATGAAGAACTATGTTTCAAAAAGAGGAAATCACTTTTTAAGAGTTAGGAAAAACATTTAAATTATCAGACATAAGTTTTATAGCCTTAGTGGGAACAGTGAATTAATTATATGTTGATTATTACATAGATGAATATGAAATACAAATTGTTCCCAGTAAAATTAAATCACGTAAATTCACAGTGTAAAATAACCAAAATATATTCGCTCTTGTGTCCTTCCCCGCAAAACTAAATTATGATGTTGTGAATTGTATTGTGTTGTTGGCATGACTGCTGCTGTCTAAATTCATATGCCATTCAAATTAATTTGTTAAAAAAACAGTTAAATATGGACAATTTATTTATATAATCAATATGATAATCAATAAGGCCTTATGAATAACAAAAATATGATCACTTGTAAGGGAACACACTCAGATTCAGATTTAACTCCTTAAATCAGATGCGTTCATATTTTGGTTATTCCCTCGACCCAATTAAATATCCTATAATGCATTCATCTCTTGTCAATACTGATTTAAAAATGTAATTGTGTAAAAGATTTGATTCCCTGTGTTAAACTTGAATTTTGTCTTGAATGCTCAAAGTAAACGTCCAACCTAGTTAAGTAGTTTTTTTCAGGATGCAAAAAATAACTTTGATTGTACTTTTGATTATATCATCAAGATTTAGCATAACACCTGCAGAAAAAATACATTTGAGGACAATGTTTTTAAAGTACTTTTTCAACAATTTCTGTTTCTGTCAAAAGCCCTTCCATGTAGATAGAAACGAGCTAGACCAGGAAAGTATTAAAATTTCTGACGTTAACAATTGTTACGATGTTGGTTATTAGAAGATTCTCATCTGTTGTAGGGTACGAGGCGAGATTGTAGGAAGAATTAAGAATGCTTCAAGGTATATTTCATCTAGTCAGTTATTTACGTCCCTGCTCATTAGCATGTTTCTAAATTTGTCCTAATTCAGCTTTGGGTTATCGTGTTTAATTGAAGGCTGTTGAAGTGGGAATGAGTCGGTTATAACTAGTAAAAGTACATTATTTGTAGAAACATTCAATTTTGTCTAATTAGGAAAGAAACTAATTGATATTTAAAAATTTTATAGATAAAATAGGCAGATAATACTTAGAAGCCAGCTGAAAGTAAATGATAAAAGAGATCTAGTTAGAATTTGCTTTGACTGAATTTTCTGTTGGTGTAAGTCTGCAATCACGCATTGTGACCAAGAAAAAATGCAACTGTTAATGAAGCCATTGGTTATGACAGTTGGCATAAAAATGTATATGAAAGTTAAAAACAATGTTATAGACTCGGTTTGAATTTATTTTGGCCACTATCATGCAGTTTATATCCATTTGATAAATAATTTTTATAACAGTTTTCTCAGCAACTCATGGTATTACCACAACTTGGGGTTCCATATCATGGGATTCTGATCCTGATGATCACATTCTTTCTGTTGATAACAAAATCTGTCCATTTGTGACTTTAACATATGTACAATAGAGTCCTGATACTTTAATCAAACTCATGAAAATATAAAGCCAGTGTTCTGTGCATTTTCCCTACAATCTTGTCTTACAAATTATACATTACTCTGCTTTAGAGGTAACCCAGGGATCCAGTCTAACTGTGTGTATGCCTTGGCTGGTCTGGCTGTCACCATCAACAGATATGGTTCCAGTCTAGAGAAGGAAGCCCTAGAAGTAGCAGAAAGCAGCACAGAATATATGAGTCATTCTCATTGGCTGACAGTTGTCATGGATACTATCATGTGCTTAGCAGACGTCAATCATATGCCAAAGGGAGCTCTGCTTGGCCTTTGTCAGCAAGTATGTTTTTTGTATAATCTTATTGCAATCCATTAGGTTACCAGATGTTGTTATAGTTATGACGGGACTTTTAGTTGAAAACATGTAATTTTATGTTATTTGTATAGCACTTTATGGATTTAGGATGTTGTTGTTAAAACTACATGTAGAAGCTTGGATTTAACAAATATCTGGGAATTTTCATGGAGTTTTCAATTTTGTTGATATGAAGCAGTTTTTTTTTCTGAAAAAGGGTGATATTGAAAGCTTACAATATGTCATCAGCCTATATTTTCAGTTAAAACAAATTTTTGTATGAACAAGGATTTTTACTGAGAGCATCAATTTTGACATGTTAGATTAGTAATAATGCAGTTGGAGAGTTACATACAACTTTATATTGTAATATCATATTGCTTTTTAGTATCAGAAGTTAAAAATTTAACTTTTTCAAAGTGTTCATAATAACATAACATGCTTGACATAGGATATAATTATATTTTTCATTTTGTATGTTTTTTTTTTCAATTACAGCTAGAGGCGAGGCTCTTAAGACATGACTGCACTTTTCAACCTTTTATAAAATTTTCCTTTCCATTTGTCACATTTGAGGCTCCAACAGGGTCTGAAAGGCAATTAAGACTTCTGGCCTTTATGTGGTTATGTGGGAAAAAGTGGCCTACAATGAAATTTGTTTATTCTGACCAGTGACCTTAGTAAAAATTGGCAATATCCTCAACCTACTCCAGCGACAAACCTCTAGCAAGTTGATCAGAATGATCAAGCTGTATGATTGACATCTCTTATCAGCCTAAAAATTTGACTCCCAACTGTGATACTACAGCAGCTTGTTACAAAAATAATATAAAGGTCAGAGAAGTCATTTAAAACTAAAACAGACGAATTTATCAGTTACACACATAAATTGTGCTTTTGCTATTTACTTTATTTCATTCATAAGTACAATAAGTATTTTGTGACAGAAATGAATTAAAATGATTATTTTTAAGTGTTTCGCATTGATCTCTTTTGTACAACAAATATTTATGTATAAAACAAATTTTTCTTTGTACTAAAATGCATTTTGTGGAAAAATTCATAAATAAGAATAACTATCCTTGGTGTTGCATGTTACTTTTTATATTTGTTTAATGATGACAAAAGTTTTTCAATATAGAATATTTAAATTAATCAAGAAGCTTGTATTTTTGTAAATATTCCACAATCAATAATTTCAAATATAGTAAAATATATACTAGGGACAGACAATTTAACTTTGAAAGGGGAGGCGGCATTGGCATTTTTTTGGCCAGACATTTTTTTGCACTGAAAGAACGTTGATTTTAGAAGGTATCGCAACAGAATGATTTTTATTTTATATGGCAGAAATCCTTCTTTCTTCTTCCCTGCTGCCAAAATATTTGTTCATCCATTATCTAAAAAAAAAACCAAACCCCTTTTATTCAAGTTAAATGGTCAGTCACTTAGTGTTCCCAGGAAGGAAGTAGGTACAAAATGGAACATTAAAATCTTAAAATCCAAAAATATCTAAACAGCTGCAACTAAAATTACACAAATGCAATGAAACGGATGTGAAAATTCTTAAATCTGTACACGAAATTGATTTCAAGCTTGGTGGGATGCTTCGGTTTGACAAACCATATAACATTCTAACCAACTTTCAGACTTATCAGACTTCTACTTTCTGTTTGGCTTGCTGTTTGGGGTACGATGAACAGACATGATAGTATGTCTGTGCGAATTTCCGTCAAGCTTTTTCAGAAATTGTACACGAGAGTGATTTAAAATTTGGTAGGATAGTTTAGCATGACCAACTGTATGTCCTTAACGACTTTCTGACCTGTCAAACATCTACTTTCTGTTTTGGACCAGTGTGGACATGTGTCCCATGGACATATTCCTTTTTTGTCGCCTTCAATGTGTTGCAAAGCGACATATATGAGTCACTTTGGCACTATATTTGTCGTCTTGCGTAGTCAAGTGACTCAAGTCCTGCAGCGTCATATTCATCACAGTTTTTTGGGCAACTACTTCCTGTTTACCGAGAACTTAAGTCTTTTCATACATGTAAGTAGACATGTGAACAAGATTTTCCGTTTTCTGGGCAACTATATGCCACAGCCTCTTGATATTTGGCATGTAGCTTTGTTCTTTAGTACTATAAAGTGTGAAGCGATTTTATGGCCAAAAAAAGATTACTACCTGTTTACAGAAAACTTCAGTGAACATGTATATTCAAAATCCCTGTTTTAGCAAGGGTAACCACAAGCCTGGTCGCCAGACTTGTCTGACACAAATTAAACAATGAATTTCTAATATTCTTTCAATGAAATTTCTGATCGTTAAATTCGAAATTGTTTCTCTGTATTGCACGTGGTTAAGATCCTGGGTGCTGGATTTGGCCTCTATGTTCGTTGAGTACCTTTCATTTATTACTTTAAGATTTTTACCTTCAATGTTAATGAGGAGAGGTTACTCCTTGGAATATGGATACTCAGCATAACAACATAAACTGTTTTATACCCGTTTTGGTATTGTAATTTGTTTTGCAAATGCTAAGCTATTTGGAAAGCGGGCAACATATGTCTTCCATAGAAGACTGCAATTATAGTTAGTTTTTTTTAGTTCCATGAATATAGTAAGGAACTCAATATGCTTTGATTTAAAAAAAAATGAATGGTGTTTTTCTCAGGTAGCGGTTGGGTATTCCACTAAGCATCTTTCTGATTGTGTTATAAATCTTCGATTTTGATCAAAGAAATAAACCACAATAATTCAACGCACTGTCTATAATGACCTATATTAATCTGAATCAAAAATCTGTTAAAATGGGTTATTTATCAAACATAATTTTGCACAAATATCGAAACACTTCTTTGAATATAATGACATTCAGTCATTTCAATATGCCATACATTTATGGACGATTTTGCATATATTTACAAAAGACTCTTTCTAAGAGGGAAGGAAAGCAGTCATTTTCTTTTTTTTGTTTGTTAATATTTGACCGGATTTCATGGATCTGTAAATCCGGGGTATAAAATGGTGATTGACGGGTGGGTTACAGGTGGGGAAGAATTTTCGTAACAGTTTTCTCAGCAACAGACTACTTGTCACTGTGAGCCACTAAACAATCTGTATACAACATGCCCCCCCCCATAACGTGTGATTTGATTTCAGGTTTTTTGCTCACCTACTTCCTGTTCTACATGTATGTAATCCGGCCATTTTTTACGTTTCCAGATTTTTAATAATTTTTCAAGTAAAAAGGTCCTGATAAATTCCTGATTTCAGAAATAAATCCTTTCTTATTTCCTGATGTTTATTTCAAGCAAAAAAGTGCTTGACAGACTATTGTTTGTCGAATCTCGAAAAAAAAGACCGAACAACTTGAACAAAGAGCTTGGTGTACTAAAAAAACTTGATGAACATTTTATGTTAACTTATCTGAGAGATAGAAATATTGTTTTATAGACATCATATTATATGTATTCCATTTGATTTCTTGAACAAGATGTTTGGGAAGACCAAAACTATGGCATAAAAAGACAAAATTTGTTTACTAGTAACAAGTACATGCAGAATAGCCAATTTTGCGTATAATTAGAGTATCTTTAATTAGGGCCCTGCATCAAAGATGCGGACACCCTTTAGTTTTCACTTTGTCCGTCTGTCCGTCCATCAACAATACTTATGAACACTAAAACTCAAAAACTATTAACAGCACAGTTCTGAAATTTTTACAGCTACAGCTACAGAGTAACATGTCATAATTTGCATAATTATTAGAATTTCATGCAAAAATGTAAAATATTTTTGGAAAAAACTTTTAAATTTTTTATCAAAAATCACAGATTTAAGAATTGAACTTTGTGAACACTAAAACTAAAAAACTATTAACAATACAGTTCTGAAACTTTGTACAGCTGCTCAGTAGCATGTGATGATTTGCATATTAAAATTTCGTGTTATCTGTTTAATATTTTTGGACAATCACAGATTTTAAGAATTGAATTTTTTTTACATTAAAACTCAAATGCTATTAACATACAGCTCTGAAGTTTCATACACATTCCATGGAACATGCCTTAGTGGTTTTATGATTTTGAAAACACTTAGATTTTTTGCCGCTGGCCGGGCCCTTTCTGACTTTGTCAGTATTCTAGATCATTCAAACAGTATGAACAAGCCATTGATGCACCTCGTGTAGTGATTTTTCCAATTGCACAAATATTGATATTTATATCCAAAGGAAAGAAAACCAAGGAATTACTGTGCACTTTTATCAAAATCTTTGGATAATGAATGTTCTACTCTTTCTTTTTCTAGTTATTTTATTTTATAATATCATTGTTTCAAGTAATATAATTTTCATAAAACAATGTAATACGACATACTCCATGTGTAACAGTTGACCTTATCATTCATGCTATTAAAGAGGTCACGATCTTAATCTATAGCATGCAAGATTTTATCAGCCAATGCTGACAAGTTTATAGGCTTATTTAATTTGTAAAAACAAATAACCAGAAAGTAAACGCCCACAGCTTTGAAAAGGAGAGGTTTGTCGCTGGAGTAAACCTATATGCCCTTTTTTTCAAAAATAACTTCGCAAACTTAGGGGTACCTCTTGGGAACCCCTAATTTTTTCAAATAGGTTGATATTCTATTAAATAAGCCTTGCAAGAATCAAATCTCTTTAAAGAAAAGGATGTGCTTTTTTAAACTTGCATTAAGTTTTCTATTTGGTTCATTGATCACCTGTACAAATGTATGACTTTGATAGTTAAGAATTGGCTGATTTGTTATGCCTTTTTCATTTGATAGAATTGAAACTGTTCTTGTTATCGACATGCTTAGAAATTACAGGGTTGTCAAGTTATTTTGCTGAGTCACAAATAGATTTCGGTTTCTTAGAAAAGCTTGACGGAAATTCGTACGGACGTACGTACAGATGGACATGAGTTACACTTAATGCCCCCGACATGTCGTCGCGGGGGCATAACAAGTCTCTATAAATAGAGTCACAAATACATTTTTCATTGTTCATTATGTGATTCACCTTGATTTTTCTCCAAGCAGTAGCATTTATTTGCAATTGGTTAAATGTGAGTTACTATAACATTTTGTTAAAGTTCTGAAATGAAGGACGAATTTATCACAAGATGCATAATTATTTTTTTTGACAAATAGAAAATTATATTTAGAACTCCTGACATGTCTTGTGCTTTAGAATAAAGTCATGAATTTACATGAATTTAAATTCTAGCTTGAGACCTTAACAATAGCCTCATGGGATAGGCAAATCTATTTTACACTTCTCAACAATCTGTCTTACGTGGGTCTCTAGTGGCATGTGATGTGGGAGAATGCCTATTGTTCGGCAACAGAAACTTAGAATGCAAATTATTTATCTTAATTATATAACATATAACTTGGTTGTTTATTAATGAATTGTGAAAGTAGGTTGCATTTATTTACTAGGGCACATAGAGTAAGAACAGAAAACTCTAGTGGGTGGTTTGGCTTATCTTGTTATTGTTTAACTAAATTGCCAAAATTGATTCAAGATAAATGCATTTAATTTTTCAATTCTGAAATTGACCAACTCCTGGAAATATTAACTCTTGCCATTTAGTTTTAAGCATTTTTTGTCTTTCATATAGATGGTAGATACATGGTAGTTTTGACTGTTATTTTGTTGTTATACATGTAATTGCATAGCCCTTTATGGTTTTTAAGTTGTTGTTAATACTAGAAGATTGGATATAATAAATATTTGGGAATTTTCTTGGAGTTTTCAATTTTGTTGAAATGAAGCATTTTTTTTCGGGAAAAGGTGATATTGAAAGTTTACTGTATGTCATCAGCTTATATTTTTAGTTAGAACAAATTTTTGTTTGAACAAGGATTTATACTGTATCAAATGTTAGATTAACAATAATGCAGATTCACAAATAGATAAATATTTTCGTTTTTCATTGTTCATTATTCAGTTTTCCATTATTTCTCCAAGCAGTAGCATTTATTTTATTAAAAGTTTCAAGCATTTTTTGTCTTTCATATAGATGGTAGATACACAAACAAAGTCTGTTAAATATTTTGAGATAATCAAAAAGCCTTTTAAATTTAAATAAAGGACCAAAGGTAAAAGTCGCAAGTTTAAACCAAAAAAAAGTTCACATAAATTGAATACCATAATATTGTTCATGAAACTACAATAAATTGTACAATTATTAGTAAAATGTTAAAGTATATTGATTTTGAGGTCAGTAGATC
This sequence comes from Arcuatula senhousia, assembly GCA_963971305.1. Taxonomy (NCBI): domain Eukaryota; kingdom Metazoa; phylum Mollusca; class Bivalvia; order Mytilida; family Mytilidae; genus Arcuatula; species Arcuatula senhousia. The sequence continues at coordinate 2,064,915 of OZ020305.1, forward strand.
AAGGTTACAAGAATTCACAGGAACAGGACCTGTAGCCATGCTCTTGCTTTTAAAAGTTATTGGATACGGATACATTTTCTAGATTTAACTTTCTATACGTGTGGTAAGATTTTCACAATAAATTCCCAACTATTTTGTTGATCTGTTGAAAAGCAGATGGTACATCACACTTAGTGCTGGTTTACATAATCACCACCTTGAGAGAACATCACAGCTTTTATTTCTTATCAAGTTTGTAATCTTTCCCCCACCTAACCCAATATCGTGATAAAATGGTCAGCTAATTATTGTCATACATGTACTAGGATATGACTGTCACTTCACTTTATAATGACAGGATTATAAAGGAAAGGATCAATTATTTTGTTTTAACAGCTGTCACTTATTCTACAGAAATTGTCCTGGGTTGTTTTATAATTTGGTCATTTATGATTTAGTTTTTATAGAAACAAAAAATAAAAAGATCTGTCATTGAAGTTTAAAATAAAAGGATCTGTAATTAAAACCTATTTTCTACAGAAATTGGTCAGGGTTGCTCTGTAACTTGGTCATTTATGATGTGAATTTGATAGAAACACGAAAATTGTCACAGAAATGGTCAGAAATTTCAGATAAGTTTTTTTTCAATTATTTAGTAATGTTGATGAAGAAAATGAGGCTACTTTAGATTATGTTTTAGGTACATTTAAATAAACATTATTGTAATCAAAAACAATTTTCATGGAAAATGGTCAGTTTGTCTTATAATAAAGGAATGCATATATCTTATTTAACTAGGAATCATCCTAATCTATATAATTGAAATTATACTATCAGCCTTTTTATCCTCCACTCAAAAAAGTTTATGATAGGAAATACTGTTTGGTTCAATAGTATGTTCGAATGGTCATTTGTTCACTTGTTTTTGTCAAAAACTTGAACAGTCGGTATATCTTGGACAGCCTCGTTAACAAAATTAGGTCACATTGACCTATATTTTCCACATTATTGACAAGGGCTAAAATTTTGCTAAGATTCATATCTCAGCAACTCAGAGGAATGATATTGGTTCAGTTTGTGCATAGAGGATACCAACATTTGTACCAAAAGTAGACCACTTTGACCTGAATATTCCTCATTTGTATTTGTACTAAAATTTGTACATAACAAAGTTTTTTTATTAAAATGTGGATAAAAAACACCAAAGAATGCATGTGTTAAAAAATTTGTCAGTACACCAAAGGCTACTGATTGGATCACTGACGAACTGTGTTCAACATGTTGCAGTTGTATTATGCTGCGCTTGCTAAACTTTTTATTTACAAATGGTAAATCAGATCATCATGAGTTTTTTGCACTTATCAGAAATAAGACAAGAAGTTTAAGCGAAGACTATGTTATTCCAAGTAATATATACTCTGCAAAAAAAGTTACGCATAGATAGAAAATTCCCCGTAGGTTTAATGCAAATCGAAACAATTTCAAAACATTATTGCCAAACTGTTCTACAACCGATTTTCACGAAATAAAATCCAGTAAAAAGAAAACAAAATGAAGATCGTTTGATAAATTTCGACCAAAATCCTAACTTCAATGGTTTTTAAGAAATTTGGAGTAGAACACGACTAATGTTTTTCACGGAACATTTTGTATTGATTTAAACGGGAAATTGAATAGTAAAATGTACACTTGAGTTCCACTTGCAATATCTTAAAAAGCAGCGATGTTACGATTTTACTCAAAATTAAACAAATAATCTCTATTTTGTTTTCTTTTTACTGGATTTTATTTCGTGAAAATCGGTTGTAGAACAGCTCGGCAATAATGTTTTGAAATTGTTTCGATTTGCATTAAACCTACGGGGAATTTTCTATCTATGCGTAACTTTTTTTGAAGAGTATATGAATGAACTGGCCATCATTGGAACACATTGGTTGGTTTTTGACCTGATGATATAATAATAATTATGATATAGTCTTCCTATTTAAAAACCTTTATTACAGAAATCAGCTGATGTCAAGTTACTTGGCAGAATCTAAGCTCAAGCCTTGCCTTGTTTACAATCAATCAGTCAATTATTTTTTTACAGAGATCAGCTGATGATAAGCTTCCTGCAAGTATCTTGGCCCAGGCCTCGGCAAGTGTAGCTCTGAGTCAGATTGTACCGATTCTTATCTCGACCGACTCCGCTAGAATTCTTCCAATCTTACACCTGTTGTTGTCAAGACTTCCAGGAACAGAAGAGGAATCCCCTGTTTTACAATTTCATGCTGGTCTGGGACTCGGCATGTTTATGGCTCGTTTATTTGAGGAGCATTTCTCTGATATTTGTGGAGCTCAGGTATCTATGAAAAATAATTAACCTACTACATGTACATGTATGGGATAGGTTTTGTATCTGCAGTCAATAAAATCATAGAAAATATCCTTCATGCAAAATATTTATTCTTGGAATATAGAACAGTCACCATGAATTTATCACCCCTACATGAAAGATACAAAATTAACTCTAGAAAATTGCCTTGTTAACACTATAATAAACATGAATTTAACAAGGAACTTTTTGCTCTTTCACGTGTGTTATCGTAAATATCCCTGAGGTTGTCATGCTGCACAGATGATTTGTATTCCCTTTGTTTGTCGGAAGAGAGAATTTTTAACTCTGTTTTATCCTCTTAGACAATGTGAGTTGACATTTTGGTGAAATTGTTTGATTCAGAACATCATATTTTAGGTAGTTTATGAAAAAGATATAAGTCCTTAGTTCATGCTGAGATTGTTAAAGAGTGGATCTGTTTATCATATATGTTTGACGTACCTGGTGACCATTACAAAAGTAAAAAAATTATGATGGGTGCAAAATGAATAAAGATGGATTTATGAACTAAATGTTAGTCCTTAGGATAATTTGCGATTGTTGTAGACTAAGATTGGTCATAAATGACCAGCATTATTGAGGAAATAGCCTTGCCTGCTAGGACAACAAGAGTAGAAATCGGTATATTATATGTTTGTAGCTGATAACCATTACAAAAGTAAAAAAATGTAGATGGGTGCAAAATTTATAATGGAACACTTAAGAAAATAAATATTCAAATGAAACGAGTGAATTTATTAAGATAAGTACAAAGGAATGATAGAGCAAACAGGAAGAATTGTAACTTCACAGGTAGTAATGTGTCATATCGTACAATGTTTGGTAAAGGGATTTTGTCATGGTATGGTAAAGGGAGGTCATGGTTTGTACAAGGGATTTTTTTATAAAACATGAACATTTATACCTTTATTTTAGTATCAAATAGTGAGGAGAGCTGAAAGGAATTGAACATGACGATAAAGGTTTACTGTGTTAAATCTAAATCTGCTTAGTTGTCCTTATTAACCAAATTTAAATTTTGTCATGGTTTGGTAAAGGGAACAGAAAATTGTCATGGTTTATACCATTATGTCATGGTTTATCACATTTTCTAAAGTTAGGAGATCGGACAAATTATTAGGTATTTTCTGCTGTTTTATTGTGTTTGACGACAAACTGAGTTTCCGTGTTTCTCAATACACATCTTTAACCCCCGAAACAATCATTGTTTTTTGGAATTTATAAATCGTTACCTTCAGTAATAGCATATAAAAGATATTTTTTTTATATATATAATTTTAATCCTTTAAATTGCTCTAGACCGTCACTAAGCCAACAACATATACTAACCATCCGGATTACCATTAAACAATTAAATATGAATATGGTTATTGTACAGCTGGGTGCAGACCAAGCATAACATGTAGACGGGTATATAAGTGCACGCAATGTGCACTCTGCGTTTACTAAGTTAACGGTTAAGTGCACTTTGCGTTTACTTGAAATTTTCAGTAGACGTGAAAGCTGACATTTCGTTTACTTTCACGACCACACAAATGTTCACTTAGTAAACGCAAAAGTAGACGCATTTATGGAAATGGTTCCAAAAGTAGACACCGCAGCCTTAGTAGACGCAGGAGTGAACTTTAGTCTACTGCGTCTACTGTAGACACATACAAGACGCACGTTCACTCCGGGTCAGGTTTATAAACATTGCAATTTAATTCATGTAATTCATATTCGTATTTCGAAAGTAAGAAATGACGTCTAATATATGACGGTTTTCCGTCGGTATTAAAAGCTTGCATAAAGTTTATGTTGTCCGTTGTACACGAATTTAGTTATATGTACTCAGTGATTAGAATCCTATTAACGGTAAAATACCGTCTATTTTCATTCCCCTAAACATACATTGCTAAAGATTCCAAAAAAAAATCCAGTTTCATGTATTAATTAAAACATTTTAAGGGCGACGCCTCAACTTCCTGAGTGCAAACTAACCAAGCTCGTGTAAAAGTGAACAACCGAAAAAAGAAAAAAAAACAATGCCGGTCAAAGGTATTGTCGAAGGATGCCGAAACATGGTAAGAGACTTTAAAGAAAGTGGTTTGTTCTGTTTTGTTAGCCCTTCCATATTTAATTCTATTTCGGGCTAATGCTTTCTATTCCGAGGCTTACTTTTCAAAGGTACATGATCACCCCTAGTAAGGTGATTCGATAATTCAAATAAACTATAGAAAACCGACACAAGACACATATTAACATAATCCAAGCTTTGATACTTTTTCTTTACCAGACAAAATGTATTCTATTTAAATGGCTTACCAAAAGCAACTTTATGTAAATCTATGTAAGATTTGTTCATCTCTCGTGAACTCCACTAGGTGTGATAATGAGAAAAACGCACGGATAATAACTTTTGTGATGCAGCATTATTATTTACGTTTTCCAGTCTTGAGCAGCATATTTTTCATACTCAACACTATCGCTACATGTATATCATATTGAATATCCCCGTGTATACATGCATTGTATTGCCATTCATTACACCTTAGTATTTAACAAGAACAGACTTCTTTGCTTCCTCGCCGAGCTGCAAAAAATGTATGTCCACTTGCCTAACAGGAAGTACAAAGGCGGCAGATCTGAAAACGCTTCCCACCATACAACGTATGAGACCCCTAATTGAAGCTGCATACCAAATATCAAAAGGCCTACGAATAGTAGTAGCTCAGAAATCTGTTACGAATATTTTTCAATTTTTTAGCTCACCTGGCCAAAGGCCATGTGAGCTTATGCCATCACTATGTGTCCATCGTCGTCTGTAGTCCGTTAACAATTTCAAAAATCTTCTTCTCTGATACCACTGAACCAATTTAACGGAAACTTATGACTTATTGGCAGATCCTCATTTTAAAATGATTCGATATAACATGGCCGCTGTTACTAAAAAAAGAACATAGGGTAAAATCACTTAAAATGGCTTATAACTCAGCAACCATACCAGATAGAAAAAAATCCAAAGGATCCTAAGCTCTTCAGAATCAAAAGCTCTACAAAAGTCGCCATTGGATCGAAGTTGTCAGATGACCCTTTATAGGGGTTATGGCCCTTTTAAGGTCAAAAATAGCGTTTTTCATGTTTTTGCCCTATGAAATGAAAACTATTGCAGATAAAAAAAGCGGTTGCTTGCTTTAATGTTCAGCTCATTAGGCTCTACAAAAGTCTTCAAGGGGTCGAAGTTGTCAAATGACCCCTTATAGAGGTTACAGCCCTTAAAAGGTGAATGATAATGTTTTTGTTTTTTGCTTATTTTGAATGAAAACTATTGCAGATAGAGAAAAGCTTTTTCTTGCTTAAACATTCAGTTCATTTTGCTATTCAAAAGTCTTTATATGGTTGACATTAAGACCAGGTGAGGGATTTAGGCTCCTTTGAGCCTCTTGTTACCCTTAAAATTCGAAATCAGCTCATTAAACAGAAAGAAGGTACATGTCAACGATAAACCTGGAAACGCATCCCACAATATGAAACTCCTACCTGAAGCTTCATACCGAATAGTGAGAGCCTAGAATTAATAGTAGCTGAGAAATCTGTTACAAAAAAGTGTGGACACATATTCGCACGGACGGACGTCCGGCATTTCTATGTCCCCGCTCCGCGTTGTCGTGAGAGAAAAATTATAAAAAAATAAAGGTGAAAAACGTTCTGGGAGAATAGCAAAACAGTACATAGCTACTGGTTCCATATATCTGTGTTCAAATGGTTATCTATATTTCTGGTAAAAATTATTGAAACAAAACAAAACATAAACTTTTACAGTTCATTCATAGCGTTTAGAAAAACGTTTGAAAAACTGAGGCGTGACGGACAGCGCATAGCTAAAGCCCCCTTCGACTTTCCCCGATAGATGAACAATAAGAACTTAGATGATCAATCTCTTATATCCGAAAGAAAAGACAAAGCAAGGCAGAAATACCGAAGTAATTGAAGTTCGCAATGGTCCTGACTTGTTACAGGCATTTCAAAAGAAATAGAGCCTGGGTTAAACCGGGTATTATGGTGCCAGATCTCCTATTTCAATTATGGTCGAAGGATGTTCAAATTATTAACTTTCTGCTTCTTTTCGGTATAATCGGTAGCAATGTTTTACATGTAATTTGCATGAAACTGATCCTCGGGAACACAGGGAATCTTTTCTCGCTTACTCATTCATCAATGATTTCCCGAGGATGCATGTAGCTAAGACAATATGTAATTCAAATAAGATTTCTGACATTCAACATTATTCCATATTAACTATCATGAATAAAATTTTCTTTACTTATCATATGCAGATTTATTACACGAGCAACCGTCTGCTGTGCGTTATTCGGAATATACATGTAGTTTCTCATTTTTCACGGTGGAATTCTACTAAAGTTTGACAGATAGCTGAAAGACTTTTAGACAATCTGTTATGAGATATTTTTGAGATAACATTATATATTAAGAATAATGTTTACGCAAGGTTGCAAAAAAAAAATAAATTTGAAACTAAGATAAAATGTACATACCCGTCACCAGTATTTTTCAACAGGGGGTTCGAAAATATGTAAGAGGGGGGTTCGATTTCCAAAATATTTCTTACTTTAATAGTGCTTAACCGATTTTTCACCTGATTTTTCCCTATTTTGATCATTTTTTTTTTGTCCAAGGGGGGGGGGTCGTCCGAACCCCTCGCACCCCCCTGGCTACGGGTATGATATACTGATATGATTAATTTGCCCTCGATGACATTCTGATATGAACGTCGTATGCAGATCAACAGTTCGTCTGCTAGGCATGCAGTTTCGGTCGGTAGAATGCAGGATCTATTGCAAATACTGTTGACGCTAGGATGCAACACACTCGATTTCCAAAATCACGTACTATTGTTTTTATTTTATTACATTTAATTTTTTTATAATTTACTATAAACTAATTTTATTTTTATATTTATTTAAGAAAAAGATTAGCATGTTTTCATGTACTATTTTTTCATTCGAATACGATGATAAAACAATTTGCGATGATGCTCGAGTTTGATCGAAGTTGAATGTCCCCAAATTGTTAAATGCGCGGCATGTGGTATTCGTCGTCTAATCTCGGAAAACCAAACTTCACACCTGCGTTGGTTTATTAATCGCAGATGGTAAACCTCACTCAACATGGGTTAATAATCAAGTAATTATCACGATGACATACTGGGACCTTTATTATGTCCATTGCCGACATGTATACATAGACCTGTATTGACATGTACATATGTACATGTATGAATTAAATTAACAACTTTGAACAATAAAGATAACGCAACTCTGTAAATTCTATCGGATTAATTCAATTTCATTATGCGTAACACAGTCTTTGAAATTAGCACAGGTCCAACAGGCCTGTTAACCTCTGTTCGGTCCACACACCTTTGAGAATTTTTGCAAACTTTGTCATGTACATAGTTCATTTGTTTTATATAAAATTTTGGAAACTAATAGATTCCGACCTCTAAATTTTCATCCCAAATTTCTTAGGTTTTTGACAATTGGTATTTCTATACTGATTGATGCAGTAATAACTTTTCAAATTTGTGCAAATTTATCACCATTATATTTTAAATTTTAGCTAATTCTAAGATCGAGCTCTAAACTTCACTCCCGAATAAACCTACACGACGTTCCAGTCGGTCCCGAATACAGTTATGGTCTATCTTTTTAAATATTTAAAATGAATTGCTAAAAATTGAAAAAATGTATGTGCTTGTTTTGGTGTTGCTTTAAAATATGATTATGCAAAATTGCCACTGAAATGTTTTATATTTTATTGCTAATATCTGTAATATCCCACTGAAATGTTTTATATTTTATTGCTCATATCTGTAATATCCGGTGCGCAACTCCCGGTAAGCTAGCGTGTAATCTTTTTTCGGAGGGATCGTTGATATAGATTTAAAGGTGCGAAATTAGCACTTCAAACACTAATGGACCGTCCATTTAACTTGAAGTGGGGGCTTGTTTTATTTTCTAAAAAACATATTTGAAAATTTTGATGAAAACAAAAATATTTTGGCAGCAGAGGGTAAAAAATATATTTTGAATCTAAGGATTTATGCTATATATTAACAAAATTCTTATCAATAAAACTATTCTGTCGCGACGCTTTGAATAAGCGCGCGGAAAAAAAATTCTGACCTAAGCAAACTAAAATTAACAAGCCCCCCCCTTCAAGTTAAATGGTCCGTCCCTTAATTGTATCTTCGCTACTTGTCAACAGATTTTGAGCATTGACTGATTTATCTCAGAAAAATAAAATCGTTTAAATACATATACATGACATAAGTTTAGTTGCACTTTTATGGACATCCTTGTTCTTGTGTTCGTTTTTCTCAGCTAATTTCCATCAATTAAACCAACTCTTACGCTGTGTCAAGTTTGTGGCATCGGTCAAATAATTTTATCATTAACAGGTTACAGGTAATTGCTTAATTATTACATCACTGATAAGGTCAATCATCGATAATCTAAGATTTATTAGCATGTACCCACTACTAGCTAGTTTGATATGTCAAAGGGAAACAGTGGGATGCCACTTAATAAATTTTCATGAAACTTAAACACAATCTTTGTGAGATAGTGAAGATGTGCACATTTTATTTCTACAGTTGATTTTATTATGACTTAACCACAACAACACTAAAATAAAAAGAAAAACATTTTTGTCTTACTCCGATTGTTCAACAGGATGGTTTCCAATTGTAACCCTCCCCTATTTCACAGTGCTGGTCGGTTTCGGTACTACAATTTCAAGCATTGTATTCCTAATTAAGAGTTAAATTATTGTTTTTCTCAACTGTTTCCTACAGTGATAAAATAATCCAGAACGAAAAAGACATACCGGAAAAATAAAGATCGCAATGGTCCTGACTTTAAATTTTCATCTCAAAAAGAAATAAATGGTAAAACTAGATTTTATGGTGCGCCAAACATCTCCCTTGCATTGTGCTCTGGTTCAATCTAAATTTGTCTTATCCGATCGACATTTTTTCAAAAAAGCCCAGAAAAGGAAACACATAAGCGTCAAAAAACTAGAAATTTCAAAACTAACAACGATTTGCATTTTCGATGCTAAAATGTATCCAAAACATCGAAAGATTGTTTATAACTTTAACAATCCATTCCATTATCAACAACAATTTTGCACCCCTATTAATAAATTCATTTTAGCGATCATGCAAAACAAAAAGAGAACTTTCAAAATAATACGTTTATAACACTTTTTACAGGAAGCCATAGTTCTTGTGGCCATGACATGATTCACTAAGGGGAATTCATCAACGATGAACAAACTATTCAGATTTTTTATGAAGTCCGTTAAATCCGATTAAAAAGAATGTAACAAGTTTCAGGTGGCAGATCCAGGATTTAAGTTTAGGGGAGGTATAAAGATTGTTTTTCGCCGAACGGAGCGAGGCGCAATATTGTTGAGTGTGTTTATGTGGATTTTGTGAACAAAAAAACATTAAATTGGTAAGTTTAAGAGAAGCGTACGCCTGGTACGCTTTCCAAAAATCCGCGCCCCATTTTTGGAAAATAATGTATTTCTACGCGGGATTCTTGTTTGAAAATCAAATCGAACATGAAAACTTTTACCAAGACTAGTCAAATGTTAACACACAACGCTAAATCAGTAAGGTACCAACTTATCCAGCAAAATAAACAACTTTCACTTAAACAAACTGATACACCGGTCATGGTGGCATCGTTAATTGTTAGAATTTGTAATCATTTTGCGCAGTTTACATACCGGTTGATATCATAACCCCAATTCGTAAAAGGAGGGGCTTGGTTGCAGTCTCTGTCTTGTCTGTCTGTCCGTATATAGATCCAAACAAATTTTCGTAACTAACTAAATTATTACCAAATCGAATACCTCGAGTCCTAGCAGGCAAAGACAAAACAGTTGAATATAAAATCGCTGCAAAAAAAAACAAGACACATCGTACAAAATTTCGTATTGCCATGGAGCTATATCATAGCTCCATGGTATTACAATCAAAACGCAATCAGCAGCGTGAACTCGAGTGGAAACTAGAGTAAATTAATTCAGGTGATCCGGCAAAGGACGATAAATCTATACCTCTATAAATCAAACCAAAATCTGTTCTCATCTGCGAGATAAAAATCCCGTATATTTGTCTATACAAGCAAAATGTGTCTTCTTGAAAATTTCTTGAGTTGCGACTTGATGCAAGCCCTTATTTGCTTATAGAATAGATCGATGTTTTTAGAAACTAAGATAGCTTTTGATATACTAAACAAAATATGTATTGAAACAGAGTGAGTGTTTAATGAATCGGCACCCCAAAAATAGACGGTATAGTTTTATGCGTTTCTACACCGACATGTAAAAGGCATCAATATTTACTCATGCCCATTCGTCCGTCCGTTAGTCTGTACAAATTTCTGTCGAGAGCTTTTATCAGAAATCATATATGAGCATAATTAATTTGAAAGTTGCTAAGGTGGTTTAGTAATAAATTTTACGTATAAAGCGATGTTAAGGCCTCTTTCAAGTTCATGTTTTGGACTGGGCCAATATTAAAATTCGTATGAAAAAGTAGGTAAAGTTTTCCCAGAAATCATACATGTGAATGATTTCAAATCTTGCAGGATGAAGCGAAGTGATTTTCAGGGCATGTTGGACATCTACTTTTTGTTTTGGGGTGCGGGGGCATTCATGTCCCGTATATCTTCCTCCATATGAGGCCAGTCCTAAACAAAAAGAAGACTTCCGACGGCGGGTCTGAAAGTCGCCAAGGACTTACAGTTTGTCATACTGAACCATCCTGCCAAGTTTCAAATCGTTTTCATGTACGGATTCCGAGAAAATCTTTAAAGGAAATTCTTACGGACGAACGTACGGTCGGACATGGGTAAAGTTTAACCCCCCCCCCCCCCGACATGCCGGGCGGAATAATAAAAATTAGTCACTGGTATTTAATGTCTCTTTAAATACAATGGCAGTGTATAGACTTTAATTTGAATTATTAGTAACCCGTGGGGTATCCGGTTGGCGATTAGGTCCGCAGGATGACTAAGCTTTTCGGCAAAGGGTCGCTACAGGGTCCGCAAATAACATGACATACATCGAGTCAGACCAATTCACCTAAAAACTGACTTTGATGTGTGCGTCAGGTGATTGAATAGAACAGTCCTAGATGTCATAAAGAATGGCGGGGTCGTCAAGCTAAAAATGCGGAAAACATGACCGCATAGTGGTGCACCGTGTTGAGAAAAACACGTTCCTCGGTAGTTAAAGAAACCTGCTGTAAGGGTCGATAAGGGAAGACCCGTATGGTCCCGAAGCTAAATTGTCCGACCATATACCCATCACTCATTCTTCAGTTGCATTCAAATTGACCTTGTGTCCCCATTTCCTTTATTTTATTATCTTTTCATGTTCATTTAATTACCCCTTTTTGTGCATCGTCCTAGTACAGCTTTGGGAGCAAAGGAACAACTAACTACATGTACATTATTATAGCCAACGAATGTTCATAACAGAACGATCCCCATTTTGCATGAAGATACATGTAAGTTTAGTGTAAAAACTCTATAAAAGCTTTCTCTGAATAAATTTGGATACTCGCGTATGTTCAGTCTGACCATGGAGCTATGATATAGATCATAGCTCCATGGTCTGACTTTTATAAGTCTTGTTGATTAAAAAAGTATTTTTTTAAACATATTTAATACCTGTTAAATATAGGGTTAATATATTCTTATACAAGGCAGACGTAGTTAAAAGTTAACCCCAAAGTAAACTTGCGTTTACTGTGTCTACAATGTGCACTTGACCGCTTAGAAGACATAAAAATGGACGCAAGTTTTCGCGTCTACTTTAATGTGCACTTTGTAGACACATGTAAAGTGCACTTAGTAGTCAAAAGAGCTACTCCTATTTTTCAAGTAGACGAAAATTCAGTGGACGCGCGTCTGCTGTGTTAACTTAGTAGACGTGCAGACGCGACAGTCAGTGCACGTAATGTGCACTACGCGTCTAGTCAGGGTTATGCTTGGTCTGCACCCAGCTGTATAAGCTTCTAAAAACAGTACAAGCTACTCCTGTATGATAATATAAAAAAATATTATGGATGAAGCAAACGTTTCTCTAATACTTATAAGACTGCTGTTGCACTGAATAATATTATTATGGATGAAGCAACATATTTGGTTTGACCCACCGTTTCGTTTGGAATGCCTGTGCCAAGTCAGGACCATTGCGGTCCACCGGTTCTCCGGTGTGACTGATTCGTTTTTGTCATTTTCTCTGGACTGTGGGATTGATCATTCAAGTTCGGTAGTTTTGTTATTACCTTTATTCCCTGAGATATGCAAGAAGCAGAGGTACATGTACCAATGGGGTATCCATATCTGAATGTCAATCAACAACGCGAACTCCAGTCGAAACGAGAATGAACTCAGGTGCTCCAGAAGAGTAAGCAGTTCCTGCTTGCTATAGCACACCCGTCGCGTTACCGACAGTCAACTCAGTGCGTCAAATCCGGTAAAGGAAGACAAAACAAAACCTATGACAAACCAACGTCTGCACTCATCTGATGCCCTTTGCAATAGTTCAGTTGGTAGTGAATATCATTTAAGTTATGGAATGTCCTTCTATTAATACTGAAAGGAAAAGCTTGTTTTGTATTAATATTAGCGGCAATAAGCAAAATCATACATTAAACCTAATGCCCAGTCAGTGTTTTCCTGTATACCTTTGTATCTATTTTGACTTTGATTTTCCATATTAAATCCCATATCATTTCTCGAGCTATGTTATTGTCCCAGCGATTTAGCGAGTATATTCCATCATTTAGATGTGCCATATTTTAGTATATTTATATCTTGCCCTTAAAAATGCCCGAAAACGATTTTTGTGCCCGGAAAAATTATGATTTCATTTTCGCAGACGACATTATGCAAATATCCCTTGTACAAACCATGACGCCCTTGACTAAACCATGACAAAATCCCTTTACCAAACGATTTATGATATGACACATTACTATCTGTGATCTTAGTAGTGGCAGAAATGTAGTGTTATATTTTGTATTAATTTATCAATTTTGTGCTGAAAATAGTTAAAAAAATGTTATTTTATCATCTGCCAACAGATATTTTTACTTAAAATGTATTTCTTAAAAATACAATGTTGATTTGATAGATTTCTTTTATTCTAAATAATTAATGCTGTTTTTAATTTTATTCATAAGAATTTCAAGTTTTCCATTGATAATACAGATTAAAATGCGACATATCTTTACCAAGGACCTCAAGAAAGTGTTAATAGATCTCAAAACTTTATTAAAAATCACATTAGAAAAAAACCATTAAACCATTCAAGAATATGTTCCTCTATTTGCATTTAGATTGGAAGTTCTCCATTTTTAAGTCTTGATATGCTGTTGAAGAATTAATTACATAGTTCTAAAATGTCATTACCCTGATTGCTTTTGATTAAATACCATATAATCACCTATAAATTGAAACCAAAAAGTTGTTGCCAAATTTTTTAAGACTAAACATTATTAATTATGTAACAGCTAAAATTGCACATGTCAATTAAAGGCATATTGTCTACGGCAAACTATTTTTTTTACCCCCCAATTTTTTGGTGTCAATTAGACCGAAATGCAATAAAATGAATATTGAAAAACAAATTTGCTACAAATTTTGCCTCAAAAGTAGTTTATTTTGATCAAAATATCTCTACAATATTGATTGATATTTTATTTACCTGCATCACGTCACATTGACACAGATTTAGACTGAGTAGTTTTAACGCGGATCCTAATCGGAATCTCGGGTTTTGTCCCCCTAATACATTAATATGTTGAAAAATACCAATATTTTTCGTGTTTACCTTTCAAATCACATTCAAAACTTAATACAGGCAATAATTGTCAGTTTTATTCATTAAGTAGCTCTAATATTCGGATGCCGTTTTAATTTTTTTTCGAGCTAAAACTTCGAGAAACAGATTATGCACCACGAGCAAGAACTATGGAAGTTTTCAATCAAAGAAAGTATAGTGCGCATGCTTACAGCTCATCTACATCTCATGAATATGAATTTTTGTAAAGCTTTACAAATATTATATATTTTTCAATTTTTGAAGTAATAAGGTACCCTAGTGGTATTTTGAACGTTTGTATCTTTCTAAATAAACAAAACGAATAGTCTGACGACAATTTTTTGGTTAACAAAAAAATAATTTTTCGTAGACAATATGCCTTTAATCAACAATAATTTGAAAATCAAACAGTTTTGTCCAAGTTTAGTGTTAGACTTTTTTCTTTTAGACTTAGCACTTGAGTATAGATAATTTCCCAGCTTTATTTAATAAGGTTTTCATTGTCAACCTAAGAAAACAAAGGGTGTTCATTCTTAATTATTCAGGTTCATATGCTTGGAAGTCTTTTCCAAATTTCAGTTGGAAGTTTAACCAAAATTATTTTGCAGGGAATGGTAGAAATATGGAAGTGTTTGGACAAGTTTGAAGAATGTGTCTTTTCTAAACTAGACAATAGGTAAGCAGTTGATGAGATTGTATGATATCCCTTTCATTTTCTTATTAGTGCATACTGTGGATTCATTTATTTATATTTTTTTGGTTTAGCCACAGGAAAATCGTTAGGTTAATGATTTTTTGGGCTGCACATGTTGCTAGAAGGAACTGATTATACTTCAAATTTGTTGGATTATAATTATTGTTATGGTTTGACTGCCTCCCAAGAAACATAATCAGTTGGTACTTTACAAAAAATAAGTAAACCTCTGAAAATAAATTACAGGAACGTTTGGCATTTCAAAAGATTCTTATAATGTTACTATAAAGGGCATTAGTTTTATGTATTCACACTAAAGTCAGTTTTTGCAATGTGTTATATATAGATATGACGGGAAAAATGTACATGACAAAGTATTTATTTAGATCTACCAAAGAAGAAAATATTTAAAGATATATTGATATTTAGAAAATTGTAAATTGAGTCTTTATGAAACTCTAATTTGTAGGCACATACAACATGCATCTTATTCTTTTTAGACAAGGTTGTTTGTTGGGTCTAGCTATGACTATAAGTGCCATGTGTGAGGAAGGAAAGACAGAAGTAAGAGCCCATGTCTCCTCAGTGTTTGAGAGGCTCTGTAGATTGGTGGAGTCAGACCAGGAGAAAGATATAGCTTATCAGGTTTGCTCTCAATTAAAATCCTAAGAAATTTTAATATCATAAACTTGACTTAAATCTAAAAAAAGTCAATTACAGCAATTTTATTGCAGGTTTCATCAAGACTACCTCTGTGTGATATTCAGATGAAATGAGTTCTATAGGATAAATTCTAAAGACTATTTCATTGATGTGGGATAATTCTTTTATGGAAAATAACAAATGTTTTAAAGATGTATTTAACACAACCTACATGAATCAGAGAAATGTTTTAAAAAATCGCAAAGAAAAAACAGCCAGCAGCTTAATTGTGAACAGTGGTTGTTGCTTGCCATCTTGTTAATGGCCTTAGCTCAAAGATAAAATGCTTATGATATAAAATGTTCCTAGTAAGATCACCACAGAAGGATTTTGTTTCAAAGAAAATGTAGGTTTATGAAATCATAGTTTTAAGAATGTGACAAAGTCTTTATTACAAGCAGCTGGCTGTTTTCAAGTACAGTGAGTCAAGCAAGTACAGTTATTAAAAGGCGCAGACATCTTGATTGCAATCCATTGTTTCAAGAGTAAAAGAAATAGGTGTCAATAACCAATAATAAATGAATTTGATTTTATTATTGGTGTACCTGAATCAATTGAAAAGTTGGGAAAAATTGCAATAACAATATCAGTGTTACTTAATCCTTATCATATACATATTTATACAAAAGCAACAACAAAAGCTTGATCAATAATGATTTATTTTGATATTGTTATTTAAGAACCTGAATCTTCTCATTGCATTTCTCATTTTTGACAATTAAAATTATATCACTTGTTATAAAGATTTGGACCCTTTAAGATTTCTTTTATTAATCTGCCTGTTAGATCTATGCATTTTTATATGAGAATGAGAACAGACATTTATATGGACCTAAAAATCTATATAATGAAAAAAGGATAGGCAATGGCTCAATGAATGTTGAGTGACCTACATTCTCTCATATTAACTGTGCGGAAGCCTGTGCTAGAAGTTAATCAAAGTGAATGCCGCTATAAAAAAATCTTATTGAAAATTTTTAGGGTTTCTTAACAAATTTTCCACACTAAAAATTACTTACATCTATATATACAAGAAACTTCATTCTACTGGTGACCAATTGCAAAAAAATCTCAAAACACTTTTTTTAAAGCAGGGACAAATGATATCTGAATTAGTATTGCATGACTTAAATCTTTCAAGTCTTATAAGGATATTGTCAATTTCTTGATTTTCAGGCAGCCTCTGTATGCTTGGCTTGTGTTACTGGAGCAGGCTTCAGTAGTAATATTATCTCTCCAGAACAAGTCAAAAAAGTCACAGATGACTTGGTCAAGGTCAACATGGAACACCCAAAGGTGAGTAAATCCCTGTTTTGGTAAGAGAGATGCCTATTGATTTTGTCCAGGTACTCAATAGGTTAAGGTATACCTTTACTCTTAAAACATAGAACTAAGATGTCAGGGGAGACCTCTTGAATCATGCTCTTGTTCTCCATTATAACAACATAGATTATCCGAAATCAATTATTTCTTTTTTTACAATACCTTAAAAAAACAGATCAAAAAGGTTGCAGAAAGCTTTTTTAAGGTTATTAAAGGTCATCCCCTTTTAACTTGAAATCATAGCTTTACAAGATTTATCAGTGGTTTTCCATGTTATTTTCTCTCTAATGCAGATAACAGGAGTGAGCCTTGCATTGGGTATGATGTGTTATAGCATAGGAAAAGCTGGACATCCAACTATTGGTGAAGTCAAAATGAAGCTGTATACAAGATGGATGACATCTATACAAAATAAGGTAAAAAAGGAAAATATATATATCTATTTTTGATGACTGGCTAAATGTTATAAATTGTATTTAAACATCAATTATCAATTTACATGTTGAGTATGACACCTTAAGAACTCATAAGAAAATGATAAATAATTTTAAGATATGACAACACTTCTTAAAAGCTGTTAAGATTTTTTAATGAGTGAATCATTAGGAAATAGTGCCTTAACAGAAATTAGAAAGATATGGCAACAATTATTAAATGCTGTCTAGTCTTTTCAAATGTACATGTATTTATCATTAAAGCAAATTATGTTATAAAAATACAATGAAAAATTAGCTTAAATTTTGACATTGAAAGGTGTCTGGTTAATTCTTGTATACAAAAGACAGCTAGTTCATCATTATTTCTATAGCCTAATACATTTAATTCATTTTAAATACACCATTCCGTAGCATATATTTACTACTGAATTTATTTGCCTCCTGATAAATGTTTTTTTGTTTATATTGATGGATTGTTTTCCTTTCCAGGACCAGGATGCTATGGTTACCATTGCCTGTCTGAACGGCCTTATTGCACTTGTAGGGTCAGAGAGAACTTTGATTCCAGTAAGTTCAGATAGTCCATTGCATGTGTAACACTATTTACCTTCATGTCTTTGTCTTTTTATTGTTATCTTTGGTTAAAGTGTTGCACAATTGGATTATTGTAAAAAGAGTTGTAATTTTAAAAAAAGATGAAAATGCATAAGTTCTTTTTATGCTGTAATGAAGAAGGGAGCATTAAGTTTTGCAATTTATCTAACTGTTGTTTAATTTTGATGTCGACTGCCTTGTAAATGTTGACCTAATTATCAACCAATGATCTATGTTTAAATTTAGAATTTCATCTCTCCGATTACATTAATTGGTGGAGATATCAATGACCTAATCATCAACCTATGATCTTTTATTTAGGTTCAGAGTAACACATCTCTAATTGGAGGAGATGTCAATGTTGACCTTATTATAAACCATGTGACAGAAACAATTTTAAAGGGAGATAATTTAGGTATTCAGAGTAACTGTTCCTGGATGTTAGGTCACTTGTACTTATCTGCCTGTGCAGTAGCAGAAACAAGAGCTAGTGGTAAGAATTAAACAAGACTTACAGATTTACTTGATTTTATTTTCCACAAATCAAGGTACTTATAAATAAGGTGGGTGTGATTTTACTCTCATTTTACTCTCCGGTATTACTGATTCGTTTTTGTCATTTTCTCTGGACTATGAGATTGATCATTCAAGTTCGGTAGTTTTGTTATTACCTTTATTAACAAGTTTGAAAATATACATTTTAAAGCCAAAAAGTTAGTAAGTAAATTCTATATTGAAAGAGTGTTACACAATTTATTAACTAAAATATTGTCCCTGAGCCCCTTATTAAAACAAAGTATGAGATGTAAAGGGTGCATTTTGATTATCTATCTATACCAGTTGATATGTTTACTGAATATTTTTTGAATTTTACTGTTTGGTTGATTTGATACAGTTTTAACTAATGTTGGCAATCACTATATTTTTGTCGGAGATATAACACTTTGAAAAAATCCTCATAAGTTATTGTTCAGTAAACTTCTGTAAAACTACTCAGAACTTGTTATGTATTACATCCAGAAACTGTAGTTTTGCATATTATCATGACATTTTTAAAGTTTCATGATAGTTCATGCCCTTTGAACTAAGATATGGGGTAACATGATGGAAACATTGTTTTTGCAGGCAAATTCAAACCTGAATTAAATTTTGATATACATAACAGGTAATTAAGCTTGCAACATTTGTTTAAGTTTGTTTAAGTGATTAAATTAAATGTTGTCACGTGTATGCCCTCTGAGACTTCCTGGTTCCCTTCATATGTGTCGTAACCATGTTTAATGAAGGTTGTTCTACTTTTCCTTAACTTAATAAAGTTCCTTAACTTAATTTTTATTGACAGTGTAAAATCAAATTGTTTGTTTTTTGCTGATTTTTTGCGATTCGATAATTTAGACCTCTTATGAACATGGTTTATTTTTTTATAATGGAAGTAACTGATTAATGTTCAATATCTGTGATAGCTTAACTGTCATTCTCTAAATTGTCCTTTGTATATTTTTTTTTAAATGTCAGAAAATTTTTGAATTTGACAGAAGTGTTTGATATAAATCCAATATTTTGTGATGAAGGTTTTTACCATTTTCTATATGAGATTTATTTCTTGAAATGTAATTTGCACTAAAACATTTTAAGTTTGAATTGTGAACAAAGGGACAAATTGTAAGCTTAAAAACTTCAATTTCGTTTAACTTTTGTCAGTAAAATGTCTGTTGTATTTAGTTAGGTCCTTTTGACACCCAAAATGGTCCACTATTGCCAATGTTATTATATTTTTGAATTTGATATTAAATAAAGTCACAATAAAAGGGGAAAGGGGTGCGAATTTATATTTTACACTACTTTAAGTAAATGTTTTTTCCCATTTCAGTTCCCCCAAGCTACTCCTATTTACCAGAGCACAGTTTTATCCGAGGGTTAACTGATTTTCTCATAGAGGCTGCTAAACAGGGTAATTATGAAATATGAGCTGTTGTGACAATAATTGGTTAAACCACCCTCTCTTGACGCGAAAATATTGTAAAGAGTAATGCTCTCTACTTGCTAATTAGGCTATGTTTTTAAGGCATAAAATTGGTTTGAAGAAAACTTTTTCATGCAGTTGAAAAATTAAAGAACTGAAATAAATCAATGTCAGTTAAAAATATTTTGGATCCCAAGGGCACATTTTTTTTCCTATGGTACAATGTGGTTCTTAAATACTTTGTTTTCTTAATGTGTTATATAATCCTATTCAAGTTTCCTGTAAATAAATCACAAGAAATGAATTAAGGCACATCAATTTTTATATTGTGTTATGGTTTGACCTAAGGTGAAGAAATATAATTGGCTATTTTGTGTTAGTTTGCTTTTATCTTTTTTGAAGGTATTATAGGTTTCTACATAAGTTGTTGGAAAAGACGGGCTGGTCTTTCAAGAGTGATAGAATTTTTTAGTCTTTTTGCGAGTGGAGTGCAGTGAAACGAGTCAAAAGACCCAAAAAATTCTATCACAAGTGAAAGATCATTGCCGGTTTTCCAAGAACGTGTGTCAGTACCTATTTCTTCCGTAAGAAATTAGATTTTTATATTCTGAAACTTTAGGTGACTTCATTTTAAAAAGCAAAAGTTTAAAATAACATTGCATTTCATTGGTCAACATCATGGATCAATGCGGTTATTATTGGTTAATTGACCCATGTGAGATCGCTGCGCGTACTCGCATCTCAACCTGGTCATCTCACACTGAAAAGAGTTATTTACGGAAGAAAACGTCTTCATGGATGTAAAGACAGCTATTTATATTGAAACTAATATCAATTCACCATTTCTTTTAGTACGTTATAATTTGAAGGATTGAGTTGATATTGATATTGTAAGATTTTTTGAACTGTTAATGATTTTAATAACACTTCTAGAAAAGAAAAGTTGCATATTTATATAGTTGAAGGCTGTTCTTATTCTGGCAAAATTGTATGACTCTCCTACTTTAGTTATATTTACCAATTCTTTAAGATTTTTTAGTTAATTCACAATGTTCCATTATGGAAAGGCTATTAGCCTGGTCACATATCCTGTGAATATCTGCTTACTCCTCTGAATTTAATATAAATGACTGTTTTTAAATTAAGACCCTTAGTCCCCAATGGTGTAGTTTTTTTTTTCGTGCCTGTGCCAATTCAGTTTCGTTTAAACAGTTTAAACATATTTAATTGCTAATATAGTGTAGATGAATACATATATCTAACTAAAAGGATATGACACAAGGTATTCCAACTTACTTGGTCTTCCCATACCACAGTCATTGCGATCTGTGATTTCTCCAATGTGTTTTGTCTTTTCTCTTATACGTTTGGGATTGAACCTTAATGTTCAGTAGTATTGTCATTACCTTATTAAATATATACAAATGACTGTTTTTAACTTAAGGTCCTGAGTCAGTCTCCAGTCGTCTGGTCGAGATAACATTGACCTCTTTGCAAGAAGAGGTCACTAGAGTGCTACCATCTATCAACTGGGCTGGTCTTCTAACACCACTGATGAGAATGAATTTTGGTAAGATTTATCATGTAGGTAAAAATGGCTTACTTTAGTAAGTCTTTAACTTGTTGTGATATCCGAATATATGCTCCACATTGTAGACCTATCTGTGACTTTGGGATGAAGAACTGATTTTTAAGTATTAAAGGGATGTTTATTTCAGTATTTATTATATGATTTTTATTTATATAGACTCAAAATCACTTCTTTTCTTCCGGCAAAGATTACTTACTTTTTAAGCCTTTATAAAAGTAGTTAACTTACTGTGATATCTGAATATTTGCTCACCTTTGGAGACCTCCCTGTTACTTTACATTTGTTTTATTTCAGTATTCATTATGTCAATGTTTTATGTCATTTATGTAGACTCAATATCACGTCTTTCCTTCAGGCAATGTACATAATAGTTTTGCTGTTCATAGCCTCACCATGGATTTAGAAACAACAATAAAAAATATTTAATAATCTTAACCCACTTTTTAGCTCACCTGGACCGAAGGTCCATGTGAGCTATTACCATCACTTGGCGTCGTCGTCGTCGTCGTTGTCGTCGTCATCTGTCGTCGTCTGTCGTCGTCGTCTGTTAACAATTTTTCAAAAATCTTCTCCTCTGAAACTACCAAACAGAATTTAATGAAACTTGGTATGAATGATCCTTAGGGTGTCCTGCACCAAACTTGTGTTTTGATTTTTGATCCGTTAAAAACATGGCCGCCGTTACTAAAAATAGACTAGGGGGGTCAGACTACTGTTTTTGGCCTATAAATCAAAAAGTATAAGAGATAGAGGAAATCTGAGGCACGCTACTGATTCAGCATCAAAAGTTCTACAAAAGTCTCCATTTGGTCAAAGTTGTCAGATGACCCCTTATAGAGGTTACGGCCCCTTGAAGGTGAAAAATAGCATTTTTTCATGTTTTTGGCCTACAGAATGAAAACTATTGCAGATAGAGATTAGCTGTTGCTTGCTTAAATGTTCAGCTCATTTAACTCTACAAAATTCTCCATAGGGTCGAAGTTGTCAGATGACCCCTTATAGGGGTTACGGCCCCTTAAAGGTGAAAAATAGCCATTTTTCATGTTTTTGGCCTACAGAATGAAAACTATTGCAGATAGAGATTAGCTGTTGCTTGCTTAAATGTTTAGCTCATTTAGCTCTACAAAAGTCTCCATATGGTCGAAGTTGTCAGATAACCCCTTATAGGGGTTACGGTCCCTGAAAAATAGCGTTTTTTCATGTTTTTGTCCTACAGAATGAAAACTATTGCAGAAAGAGCTTAGCTGTTGCTTGCTTAGATGTTCAGCTCATTTAGCTCTACAAAATTTTCCATAGGGTCGAAGTTGTCAGATGATCCCTTATAGGGGTTACGGCCCCTGAAAAATAGCGATTTTTCATGTTTTTGGCCTACAGAATGAAAACTATTGCAGATAGAGATTAGCTGTTGCTTGCTTAAATGTTCAGCTCATTTAGCTTTACAAAATTCTCCATAGGGTCGAAGTTGTCAGATGACCCCTTATAGGGATTACGGCCCCTGAAAAATAGCGATTTTTCATGTTTTTGTCTTATAAAATGAAAACTATTGCAGATAGAGATTAGCTGTTGCTTGCTTAAATGTTCAACTCATTTAGCTCTACAAAATTGTCCATAGGGTTGAAGTTGTCAGATGACCCCTTATAGGGGTTACGGCCCCTGAAAAATAGCGATTTTTCATGTTTTTAGCCTACAGAATGAAAACTATTGCAGATAGAGATTAGCTGTTGCTTGCTTAAATGTTCAGCTCATTTAGCTCTACAAAATTCTCCATAGGGTAGAAGTTGTCAGGTGACCCCTTACAGGGGTTACGGCCTTTGAAAAAAGCGATTTTTCATGTTTTTGGCCTACAGAATGAAAACTACTGCAGATAGAGATTAGCTGTTGCTTGCTTAAATGTTCAGCTCATTTAACTCTACAAAAGTCTCCATAGGGTCGAAGTTGTCAGTAACTCCTTATAGGGGTTATGGCCCCTTATAGGTGAAAAATGGTGTTTTTGGCCTATAGAATGAAAACTATTGCAGGTAGAGACAAGCTGTTGCTTGCTTAAATGTTCAGCTCATTTAGCTCTACAAAAGTATAGGGTCAACATCAAGACCAGGTGAGCGATTCAGGCTCCTGGGAGCCTCTTGTTATTTGAATAATTTTTGACTGGTCCGTCCGTCCGTCCGTCCGTCCGTCCGTCAGTCTGTGATCAAAGTTTGTAAACGCAACTCCTCTTAAACTGCTGAACAGAATTTAATGAAACTTGGTATGCAAGAAGAACACCATATGTAGTTGTGCATGTTACCGGGAATTTTCGATTCACAAATTTTTGTGGGAGTTATGGCCCTTTGGACTTAGAAATTTGCAGAAAATCATGATTACAGTTTGTAATCGCAACTCCTCTTAAACTACTAAACAGAATTTAACGAAACTTGGTATGCAAGAAGAACACCATATGTTGTTGTGCATATTACCAGGAATTTTCGATTCGCAAATTTTTGTGGGAGTTATGGCCCTTTGGACTTAGAAATTTGCAGAAAATCATGATTACAGTTTGTAATCGCAACTCCTCTTAAACTACTAAACAGAATTTAACGAAACTTGGTATGCAAGAAGAACACCATATGTTGTTGTGCATATTACCAGGAATTTTCGATTCGCAAATTTTTGTGGGAGTTATGGCCCTTTGGACTTAGAAATTTGCAGAAAATCATGATTACAGTTTGTAATCGCAACTCCTCTAAAACTACTGAACAGAATTAAACGAAACTAGGTATGCAAGAAGAACACCATATGTAGTTGTGCATATTACCTGGAATTTTTGATTCACAAATTTTTGTGGGAGTTCTGGACCTTTGGACTTAGAAATTTGCAGAAAATCATGATTACAGTTTGTGATGGCAACTCCTCTTAAACTACTTAACAGAATTTAATGAAACTTAGTATGCAAGAAGTACACGATATGAAGTTGTGCATATTACAAGGAATCTTTTATCCCCAAATTTTTGTCGGAGTTATGGCCCTTTGGACTAGGAAATTTGACATAACTTTGTTATAATATTCAAATACTTGCACATTCACTTTTACAATCATTCAATATTATTGATTCCTGTAGCTTGTACTAATTCCTCAAGGATAACATTGATAGTCCATTAGCGGCACGCGTGGGGTATGTGAGCGTGCTCACTAAGGTTCTTTCATTATAAAATAATTTTGTTCATATATATTTACTATGTTATCTCTCTGAAAAATGTCTTGGAAGGGGCAGATGATCAAACGTATGAACTGATTGTCTTATTTCAGGTAAAGAAGTACAAAGGTTATGTCTACAGTTAGCCATTGGCCAGAGTTCTTCTTCTCCTACAGCTGTAATGTTTCTATCCACCTGGATGACAGCACCTCTCTATAATACCTTACACGTAAGTATTTGTTAGCCTCCCTTCCCCTGACAACTGTCATGTTTCTATCCTCCTGGATAACAGCACCTCTCTATAATATCTTGCATGAAAGTATGTTTCCATATACCTCCCGAATGGAAGTTATGTTTTTATCTTCCCTCCCCCAATGGCAGTTATGTTTTTATCTTGCCTTCCCCAATGGCAGTTATGTTTTTATCTTCCCTTCCCTAATGGAAGTTATGTTTTTATCTTCCCTCCCCAATGGCAGCTATGTTTTTATCTTCCTTCCCCCAACGGCAGTTATGTTTTTATCTTCCCTCCCCAAATGGCAGTTATGTTTTTATCTTCCCTCCCCCAATGGCAGTTATATTTTTATCTTCCCTCCCTCCAATGGCAGTTATATTTTTATCTTCCCTCCCCAACGGCAGTTATGTTTTTTATCTTCCCTCCCCCAATGGCAGTTATGTTTTATCTTCCCTTCCCCAAACGACAGTTATGTTTTAATCTTCCCTTCCCCCAAACGACAGTTATGTTTTTATCTTCCCTCCCCCAATGACAGTTATGTTTTAATCTTCCCTTCCCCCAATGGCAGTTATGTTTGATCTTCCCTCCCCCAATGACAGTTATGTTTTAATCTTCCCTTCCCCCAATGGCAGTTATGTTTTATCTTCCCTCCCCCAATGGCAGTTATGTTTTTATCTTCCCTCCCCAACGGCAATTATGTTTTTATCTTCCCTCCTCCAATGGCAGTTATGTTTTATCTTCCCTCCCCAACGGCAGTTATGTTTTTATCTTCCCTCCCCAACGGCAGTTATGTTTTAATCTTCCCTTCCCCCAATGGCAGTTATGTTTTTATCTTCCCTCCCCCAATGACAGTTATGTTTTAATCTTCCCTTCCCCCAATGGCAGTTATGTTTTATCTTCCCTCCCCCAATGGCAGTTATGTTTTTATCTTCCCTCCCCAACGGCAGTTATGTTTTAATCTTCCCTTCCCCAAATGGCAGATATGTTTTTATCTTCCCTCCCCCAACGGCAGTTATGTTTTTATCTTCCCTTCCCCAATGGCAGTTATGTTTTTATCTTCCCTTCCCCAATGGAAGTTATGTTTTTATCTTTCCTCCCCCAATGGCAGTTATATTTTAATCTTCCCTCCCCAAATGGCAGTTATGTTTTTATCTTCCCTCCCCCAATGGCAGTTATGTTTTTATCTTCCCTCCCCCAATGGCAGTTATATTTTTATCTTCCCTCCCTCCAATGGCAGTTATATTTTTATCTTCCCTCCCCAACGGCAGTTATGTTTTTATCTTCCCTCCCCCAATGGCAGTTATGTTTTATCTTCCCTTCCCCAAACGACAGTTATGTTTTAATCTTCCCTTCCCCCAAACGACAGTTATGTTTTTATCTTCCTTCCCCCAATGACAGTTATGTTTTAATCTTCCCTTCCCCCAATGGCAGTTATGTTTTATCTTCCCTCCCCCAATGGCAGTTATGTTTTTATTTTCCCACCCCAACGGCAGTTATGTTTTTATCTTCCCTCCCCAACGGCAGTTATGTTTTAATCTTCCCTTCCCCCAATGGCAGTTATGTTTTTATCTTCCCTCCCCAACGGCAGTTATGTTTTAATCTTCCCTTCCCCCAATGGCAGTTATGTTTTATCATCCCTCCCCCAATGACAGTTATGTTTTAATCTTCCCTTCCCCCAATGGCAGTTATGTTTTATCTTCCCTCCCCAAATGGCAGTTATGTTTTTATCTTCCCTCCCCAACGGCAGTTATGTTTTTATCTTCCCTCCTCCAATGGCAGTTATGTTTTTATTTTCCCTCCCAAACGGCAGTTATGTTTTTATCTTCCCTCCCCAACGGCAGTTATGTTTTAATCTTCCCTTCCCCCAATGGCAGTTATGTTTTTATCTTCCCTCCCCCAACGGCAGTTATGTTTTAATCTTCCCTTCCCCCAATGACAGTTATGTTTTTATCTTCCCTCCCCCAATGACAGTTATGTTTTAATCTTCCCTTCCCCTATGGCAGTTATGTTTTATCTTCCCTCCCCCAATGGCAGTTATGTTTTTATCTTCCCTCCCCAACGGCAGTTATGTTTTAATCTTCCCTTCCCCCAATGGCAGTTATGTTTTTATCTTCCTTCCCCCAATGACAGTTATGTTTTAATCTTCCCTTCCCCCAATGGCAGTTATGTTTTATCATCCCTCCCCAATGGCAGTAATGTTTTAATCTTCCCTCCCCAAGGGCAGTTATGTTTTAATCTTCCCTCCCCCAATGGCAGTTATGTTTTTATCTTCCCTCCCCAACGGAAGTTATGTTTTTATCTTCCCTCCCCCAATGGCAGTTATGTTTTTATCTTCCCTCCTTCAATGGCAGTTATGTTTTTATCTTCCCTTTCCCAAACGGCAGTTATGTTTTTATCTTCCCTTCCCCAAATAGCAGTTATGTTTTTATCTTCCCTCCCCCAATGACAGTTATGTTTTAATCTTCCCTTCCCCCAATGGCAGTTATGTTTTATCTTCCCTCCCCCAATGGCAGTTATGTTTTTATCTTCCCTCCCCAACGGCAGTTATGTTTTAATCTTCCCTCCCCCCAATGGCAGTTATGTTTTTATCTTCCCTCCCCCAATGACAGTTATGTTTTAATCTTCCCTTCCCCAAATGGCAGTTATGTTTTATCTTCCCTCCCCCAATGGCAGTTATGTTTTTATCTTCCCTCCCCAACGGCAGTTATGTTTTTATCTTCCCTCCTCCAATGGCAGTTATGTTTTTATTTTCCCTCCCCAACGGCAGTTATGTTTTTATCTTCCCTCCCCAACGGCAGTTATGTTTTAATCTTCCCTTCCCCCAATGGCAGTTATGTTTTTATCTTCCCTCCCCCAATGGCAGTTATGTTTTAATCTTCCCTTCCCCCAATGGCAGTTATGTTTTTATCTTCCCTTCCCCAAAGTAAGTTATGTTTTAATCTTCCCTTCCCCAATGGCAGTTATGATTTTATTTTCCCTTCTCCTAATGGCAGTTATATTTTTATCTTCCCCTCCCTCGAACGGCATTTATTTTTTCCTTCCTGCATGACATCAATCCTCTATGAAACATCATTTGTATGCAAGTTTTAGCCCACATCAACTGTTTTATATTTGAGGTATTTCTTGTTTTTTTAATTTCTTTTTGGCATACTTTTACCAAACAAGTCAAAAATACTTTTATGATCATTTATTTTTCACCAGAGTAATATTAAACTAGTAGATGCTGTGTCTTTATTGTGACAGTTCAGAGTAAGACTATGTCAGCTTAATCTAATATCATGTGTGACATTTACAAATTAATTAACTTATCATTAAAGATCGTTATAAATTTTTGCTTTTTCTTTTAAAAACATAGCCCGGGGCGGATCCAGGATTTCGTCAGGGGGGTGTCACCAAATGACTTAAAAGGCATAAAGTTCAAGATTAAGAAACAAAATCATTCTATTATGATGGCGTTCTCCCCTATTAACTAACATGCTTAGCATTAAACAAAATAGAACTTTACCTTTGTAAAGTCGGTAATATAGTTCTTTTGTTAGATAATAATTTAAGTTCGTGCAGTTGCAAGTGCAATCTCCGAAGCGGCCCCTTTCAGCCCAAACGTGAAAAATGTCAAACTGTGTCTTGGATTGTCATGAGCCAAGCCAACTTTCTTATTGACAACATATTTGTTCAGTTTGGTGGACATGTTTTTCAGCAAACAATAGGGATTCCAATGGGCACTAATTGTGCACCTTTGCTTGCTGATTTGTTTCTTCATTCATATGAAGCAGACTTCTTACAATCTCTTCTAGACAAAAAAGACCATAGACTAGCTCTCTCTTTCAACCTCACGTTCCGTTATATTGATGATGTGCTTTCACTAAACAATTCTCGATTTGGTGACTTTCTCCATATCATATATCACCAGGAGCTTGAGATAAAGGACACAACGGATTCTAGGAAGTCTGCTTCATATTTAGATCTACAACTCGAAATTGACTCTCAAGGAAGACTTTAAACAAGGCTCTATGGCAAACGTGATGACTTCAACTTTCCAATTGTCAACTTTCCCTTCTTGTGTAGCAACATTCCGTCCGCTCCAGCTTATGGAGTTTACGTATCTCAATTGATTCGCTACTCCATAGCGTGCGGGATTTACATCGATTTCCTTAGCAGAGCGACATGTCTGACGCAATAATTGCTCAAACAGGGTTATGTTGCTCCTCGGTTGCTGTTTTCACTCAAGAAATTTTACTTTTTATTAAATAAGCCTATACATGTATATTGGTGACATCTTGTAAATGCTGATTAAGTAAATTTCTTTGTATAAATACTTTAAGTTTTCACTTTAATTTTTAATGAAAAATTGATTTTATCAATTAGCTTATATTTTCAAATTTTCGGATTCAATTCAATAAATAAAACCTGACTCAAGTTATATTATTTAATTTGTATTAAAATACGTGTTTTATTTGAGTTCTATCTCTATTGTATGATATTGATTATATAATTCATTAAGCAGTACCCATATCCCAGGGGTAAAAAACGTTGTCTTTGTTGATTTTGTTTTGTTTTGTTTTGAAAAACCTGTCAAAATTACGTTTAAAAATATAATATAGATATCATACCAAAATATGTACTCAAAATTTTAATTTACACACTCAGACGGATAAACTTCTCTCTATGTTCATATATGTTAATTCTGTTTTTTTTTGCGTTTTAAGAATTTTATTAGGGTTTACTTTATAGCAATAAACTATTTGAAAACTAATATGCATGAGGAAGTACCATAGCCCTAGTATATCATTTTGGCGAGATAATTGAACTTAACATTTTCCTATTTAGTTCAAATGGAGAGCATGGGCATCCACAATGAGCTTCCTCCTAGTTTTATGTTTACTTCTAATTACAGGTTGACTGCAAGAAGACCCTGTTTCAAGCACTGCCATCCCTTATCAAATCCATAGCTCCATCTGTGATTAAGATATTTATAGAGAAAGGAGGCAGTGAGATCTTACGAGCCACAGATATACAGACCAAGAAGTCTGTACTCCAGGGTCTCCAGCAAGCCCTACATGTGCCTGACCCTCCAGAATCTATCACTAGCGTTTTACATCAGTGTCTGGAAAGTCTGTATAAATTACCAATTAATGAAGTAAGTAGAAAACAGACTTTTTGATAAACCCACAAAAATACAATAACGTGACACATACCACCATTTTCTTTGAAATGCTTGTACTAACTAAGAACCATTGCTATATTCGATTCCTGCAGTTTGTCAGTGCCTTGTTTTGTCTTTATTTTCTTAGACATTTGATGTTTGGAATTCAGTTTTGTTATTAACTTTATATACATATACTGTTTGCTTTCTTTTTTGTTATATTGTACCTGGTAATTGAAATTGATGGACCAGAATTAATGGAAAACCTGCTTCATGCACTCTACATAGCCTATTTCACAGCTTTTTCTTTTTTTTTTGTATTTTAAAAATTGCATCAAGTGTTTATTATCATGAGAATTCAACTAAGATGGTTTAAACAATAGTTGCATTTCAGTTACCATTCTACAGGAATATTCTGTTCAGAACCATTAGATTCTTGGTTTTATCTCCTGTTGGAACTATTTATTATGTAACATTACCTGAATTAAGGGGAATGATAACTTTAAATGGTGTGAATATCTAAAATATAACAATAAGAAAAAAGTAAAAAACGATTAACTTGATTAATGTGACTAACCACAATATTACTGTGAAAAGATGGATTGTAATCTTCATTGAATCTGATGATAGTATATACTATACTGTTATTTAAATTTTTTTTTTTGCTGAAATCACTGACGAATTGAGTTTAACTCTAAAACAATGTGAAAGTAGAATTGGGATAGGTTAAAAAAATCTAGTTGGGCCAGATCCCTGTTCAGTCTATGAAAAACTCATCAGAGATGCTCTTTCCAAAACTTGAAAGCTAAATAAAACAGGAATTGAAAACAATACGGGTATTAAATAGTTAATTGCACAGATTTGAATAGCACTGTCTTAGACAAAGTTTTTACTGACCAAATTTGCAATTGATTGTTGTTTGTTCTTTGTTCTTTCACAATACCCAATCAGGGTTATTTAATTCTATGCAGAAAATTCCAGTTTAAAACTTTATATGATGTCTGATATTTTTATGGAGTTTTAATTTTCTGATATAAAATCCAAGTATAGGCATTTAACAATATCAGATCATAATCAAAAGATAAAAATACACAAACTGAACAAAGGCAACAAAGGTAACAGGGAAAATCACTCTGTGTTTAACATGTTTTGACTTATATAGCTGTTTTATTTCTCAAATCTTAATTTCCAGCACTGTTTGATGTGTCAATTTGGTGAATGTTTTTCTGAGGTACCAGATAACATATTTGATAAGATTACCACTGATGACCTATCATCTGAGATCTCCAGCTACAAAGGAATCTTCGTCAGATGTTATTTAGTGGCAAGAGGGAGACAGCCTATGGCCATTCTGAATTCTTGTGTTGATCACTGTATTAATACTCCTAATACAAACTTGTAAGTTTTAACACAGTTCATAACTTGTTAAGCTGTTTTATACTGAACTTTAATAATTGTATGTAAAAATGTAAAAATGGTAATAATGGTAATAACAAATCTACCGAACTTGAATGATCAATCTCATAGTCCAGAGAAAAGGACAAAAACGAATCAGTCATACTGGAGAATTGGTTAATCGCAATGGTCCTGACTTGGTACAGGCATTTCAAACGAAATGGTGGGTTAAACCAGGTTTTATGGCGCCAAACCCTCTTCCATTGTGATCTTAGGATTCGGTAATGACCATAGAACACAACATAGTTGTGAGACACAATAGGGATATTGAGGCCATCATCTCAGTACAGCAGACCAGTCAAACACTAATTAAAACGATTAACTACCATATCTTTTAACTCGATTTTGAACTTTTCTACTAGTGGCTGATAACGAAGAAAGAATTTTTTTAGGGATCATATGAGACATATTTTCTTATAGCCCTGCTCCAAAAGTCGGTCACGAAGAAATCGATGTCTGATAAAAAAATCTGTGAAATGTGTGCAAGCTCTGGCATATCGAATAAGTTGTGAAATATAAATATAAACACCGTATGCAGGGGAAGTAGGTATATTGCTCTGTAGATTAGGAAAATTAATAATTTGAAAATTAAAATCGTCTCGTTTATCGTAAATTTTTGTGTAGTTGAACATGATGAAGATCCAGCTATATACCTTTCTTTGTACGGATTTTTGTGAAGTTTAGGTATCCAGTACAAATATGGTAACTCTTTATGTTCCTCTTTCATTGGAATATTGAAAGAGTACATAAAAGAGCTATGGTTGGCTATGACTTCATCTTTGTTAAATGTAGTCCGTTTGTATGTAGCACTAGCGGAAGTATTACCATCAATGCCTAGTTCTTTTATTAGACAATTGTAATAATGTGCTTTACTTACAAAAACAATATTATTGGAAGCCTTGTCTGCTGGAATGACAACATACCTGTCATGTAAGGAAGAGAGACAAGTGAGAGCTTCACGATCTTTAAATACAGAAGAAGGCCGGGGTTCACACATTTGCGAAGTTTGTCTATTCCGCTTCGTACAAGAGATTGTATAGTCCTTACTCAGTCCGACAGTGATTCAAGCTCTGGTTCTTGGTCCTTTTCCCTATTTATTCAGGCCCTAGTATAGTCCTACACAGCGTCCATGATGATCTTAAAGATGTGATTCCAATTTATACGTTGCGGTTCCCTGAATTTAGGTCCATGGGAAACCACATTACCTAAGAAATCATTTTCAATTATCTTAAGATCACCTGTGATGACATGACCAGATGGGCCATAGACAAAGGGAGAAGCATAAGCTATTATAAAAGATGATACATGTAATACAACACTGAATAGGACAAATTTTTCAAACTTTTCTTAACAAATGTATCTGTTTAGGATAAAGGGCCAACACATTCCTCCTTTATCCCAGTTGTGTTTTCTCTCCCTTTCGTTTAATGTTGTTTTGATTACAGAAAGAGAAAAAGAATACTACACCTTCTACAGAACACTCTGTACCAGACCTTGCTTTTTATTCCCCCATCTTCTAATGTTGTTTTGATTACAGAAAGAGAAAAAGAGTCCTACAACTTCTACAGAACACTCTCTACCAGACCTTGCTGTGTGATTCAGAGTTTACTGGTACCCTTCAATGTGTTCAGTGGTTTATGGAGTTACTGGGTCACTCAAGGAACATCACTAATGGTGTCATGGAAATATCCAAAGATGTCCAATTGTCAGAAGTAAGTTTATTATGTTAATCATTTTAGTAAAATTACTAAAATCGGCATTCATTTTAACAAGTACTCTATGATATAACTGTGGAAGTAGATTTTTTTAATTTAAATTTTGGTGTTTGAAATAGGTCAACCAAAACACAAAATTTAAATATTGCTGAGTAAAAAAATATGCCATAAATTTTTAAAATATTTCTGGATCTTCCTCTTTTATTTTGACCTAAAATTTCAGGATCCACCAATGTTGAGCTTATCACGTATGTTAAACATTGTTATTAACCCCAAACTTTCTACACCGGTGCTGTATCTTACTTCAGGTTTTAAAATCATGTGTTCAGTAGAATCGAGTGTCGTCTGTGTATGAACTTCAGTCTTGTTCATACCACTACTTGCATTGAATATAACAAGCTTCTCTGTCTTACTTTCAGGTTTTAGATTTCCTATGCATGGTAGTATCTAGCGCCATTTGTCTTTGGACATCGACTCTATCTATACCACTACTGGCAGTAAATGTTAATTATTTCTCATCCGATGAGGATGACTATGATATGTCTGTGGCAAGACCTGCCTTACATTGTCTGAGGGCCTGTATAGAGAGTATCCAGGTCAACCCTTGGGACCAACTCTCTGTAAATGTAAGAGAACTGTAATTCCAAATATTGTCAACTGCATATAATACAACTAGAAAAAAATCAAGTAGAATGGAACCTGTCTGCATTAAATTTTCTACCAGAATTGGAAAGTTTAGAACATTTAAATGTGAATAATACAAATCAAAAAGATCAAAGATCAATTTAGTTTACAATTATACATTTTATATTGTACCCTATCATTTTTGAAAAGCAGGAGACTTATAGAATTTTGCTTTCCATCTGTCTTTTTAATGTTTCCAATGCATAACTTTAAAATGCATCAATGGAATTTCATTAAACCTACACACAAAAAAGCTTAGTGTTTTAGGGATTCATAGGTCAAAAGGTAAGGTCCATAGTTTTGGCAGGCAAGGGAACTCTGGTCATGCTCGTGTGTCAATATTAGTTTGATTAAAATTTTGTAGTATTTTGCTACATAACTTTTATGAAAGATTAAAACATTATAAATTTTCTTTTGTTACAGGTCATAGACTGGCTAGGATTACTTTCATCCTCTGGAAAGATTAGGGATAACACAAAATCTTATATTATAGGTAATTAGTACATCATTTTCATAATTCCATAAGTTTAACACAGAAGTATCTGCATTTGAATTCAAGAAAAATAACATCTGTATGACAAAAGACAAATATTGGGGAAAAATGATCCAAGCACACCAAAACACACTAAGAAAACATTTCAGTTTTCCACAAGGTAAGACAGGTAGTGCATATTGGAACAAAGTCAACAAACATGTTGTTATGTAAAATAATGAATTTATAGTCCAGCTTTTAGAGCTGTTATTTTACTTAAAAAAATTGTAAAGAAAGTGTATCTTACACAGTTAACAGTCTTTAATGTCATCAGCAGTTGTTGCTTGCCATTTTGAAATTGGCTCAAGATAGGATAATCAAATGATTCAAAACCAGGACTAAAAATTCAATGAAAAATATGATAATGTTCATCTGCCTAATTATTTTGTATTGTTTTTTTTTTATTTTCAGCTTGCAGTTTGATGACTAGGCATATTAAAGACTTCCATAAAATAGCTGTGTGGACAAAGTTTGTGCATGAACATATCTAAACTACAGCAAAGTGTACAATAAAGAATGAACAAACTTTATTTTCCTGTATCATTTTGGATATTCGACTTATTTTGGACTCTGCCTGAGTTTATATCATTTAGTTTTACACACTTGAACTGCTTACCCTTTGGTAGTAGTTGAGTTCACTAACAAGAGAGCTAGGGTAAGAAATATGGCTTAACCCAGTTCAGTTATTTTATGCATTTCTTTAAATTGTTTAGTGGAGGATCTCTTTACTAATGCCCTCACTAACAAAATATTTATCTCCACCATAGTTGTTGCTGTCATTAGAGTATTTCTCTTTTTGTTTTTTTGAATTATTTCGTATTCAACTTATTTTGGACTATGTCTGAGTTAATATCATTTAGTTTTACACACTTGACCTACCTAGCCTTTGAAAGAATTTGACATTACCAATATGTAAAACAAGAACGCTAGGGTTAGGATAATGGTTAGAGTCAGTTAAGTTTTTTTATGCATTTCTTTAAATTGTTAAGTGGTGGATTAGAAGTGGGACTCCCTTTACTAAACCCTCTAAAAAGGATATTTGTCTAATGGTCCATTAAAAGTTCTTACTTCTGTACGTCTGCATGTCATAATTTCGTCATCATTGCCCTTTTCCTAATAAAAAGAAATATAAGTACATATACATTATAAGTATAAATTTCTACTACATATAAAGAAAGGATAATCTATTTATGCATTTCTTTAAATTGTTTAGTGGAGGATCTCTTTACTAATGCCCTCACTAACAAAATATTTATCTCCACCATAGTTGTTGCTGTCATTAGAGTATTTCTCTTTTTGTTTTTTTGAATTATTTCGTATTCAACTTTTTTTGGACTATGTCTGAGTTAATATCATTTAGTTTTACACACTTGACCTACCTAGCCTTTGAAAGAATTTGACATTACCAATATGTAAAACAAGAACGCTAGGGTTAGGATAATGGTTAGAGTCAGTTAAGTTATTTTATGCATTTCTTTAAATTGTTAAGTGGTGGATTAGAAGTGGGACTCCCTTTACTAAACCCTCTAAAAAGGATATTTGTCTAATGGTCCATTAAAAGTTCTTACTTCTGTACGTCTGCATGTCATAATTTCTTCATCATTGCCCTTTTCCTAATAAAAAGAAATATAAGTACATATACATTATAAGTATAAATTTCTACTACATATAAAGAAAGGATAATCTTGTTTTATCAGAGTAAAGCTGTTTAAGTCCATATCAATGAAAATTGTCATTTTATATATTCCCAATTGATTCATTTTATATAAAAAACAAGTTATAAGTTGATAAAAGAACAACATTTACAATTCCGGTGTGGTAAAGTCTTAGTATATGAAATTGCTAATTTACCAGAAATAACTTTGATGAATAGAATTATTCAAATGCCTTTCAGTCATGATTCAATATTAATAAAGACAGATAATTAGATGCTCCTGGTCATAACCAAGACTTTGTTTAGAACATGGCCTGAGTTAAGTAAGAACAAAACTTACACATCAGAGACATCTCGAGGGTCATAGGTCAAAAGGGGACAGTTTCAGTGTGGACCCAAACTTCAGCCATGGTCCAATATGTGAAGACAATGAACTAAATGCTCCTTATGATTGCCAACACTGATAAACACATTACTTCTGTTTAATAAGTACACAATTCAGAACCTATTTACAAGCAATAAAACTATTTTAATGATGTCAAAGGTTTAAGTTTCAGGTTGGGATCTTAATAAAAACACATTGTTTCTAGTATATATTTAAGGGTTTGGTATTAGGCGAGGACAGTTCAAATATACACCCGACTATAATTCATTCTAAATTAGACTAGTGATTAACAGAAATTTTTCTAAAGAATGAAAATGTTACTCAACTGCTAGTTACTCAATAATTTCTAGAAGAAAATCAAAGCTGTTCTGGTTTTTCTTGTAGGTTTTTAGTTTGCCTTTGTATTGCATGTTGTGTCATAAACACCGTTTTATGCCTTTGAGGATTGTGATACCGGTAGCTTCAGGTTTTTAAAGAAATTGTTAGTTTTGATATGACATGTACACTTAAGAGAGGATTAGAATAATTATTGCTGTTCATATTATAATGAATCAATGATTCTGTGATTACTTCCAAATATATGTTTTTGTCAATCAGAATCATAATACCTCCAGCATAGCACAAGATAATCAATTAGTCAATGAGTTTTCAAGGACCATATATGCTGACAAATGACTCATTGTATAACCCTTTGTCATTGATTGATAAAAAGCTATTATTATTGATTCGTCAAACAACCCAACCTAGGATTAATGATAAACTTTGCAGCACCCAAAAGATCTGCAAGGCACCACAAGTTGAAATTGCAAAGGTGTAGGGGTCATTTTCGCACACATTACAATTGCTAAATATTTGCAAATTTACTCCACTTAAATGGTTTGCTTATTAAGTGTAAATACACCAAAAGCAACAAGAATCTATGCACCATATTTAACATTCACTCAATGGTCATTTGAACAGATTAAACTGTTTTAAAAATAAAATATAAATATATGTATAGCTGCAATGTTAACTCATAAAATACTCCC
The DNA here is from genome assembly GCA_963971305.1 of Arcuatula senhousia. Classification (NCBI taxonomy): domain Eukaryota; kingdom Metazoa; phylum Mollusca; class Bivalvia; order Mytilida; family Mytilidae; genus Arcuatula; species Arcuatula senhousia. The sequence continues at coordinate 2,102,482 of OZ020305.1, forward strand.
ATTGCCTAAAAAATCAATCAGATCAAGTTTTGGAATAGGAAATTTACATCTACATTTTATCTCAAACCTGTTTCAGTTCCGTTGGGATCCATTAAGTTAGTACGGACGATTTGTGAGAAAATTTGATCAAAATATGGTAAAAGCATTTACTGTGGCATTGTGGTTGAAAATAGCATGCTTAATAATATTAGATATGGACCCGAACCAAATTCAAAATGTCGTTGCGTCTTTTTGAAAAAGGGTTTGTTTGAGGTTGACTTTTAGGCGTATTATTATGAGGGCATATATGGTAATCAATAACTTTTCAAGGTAGGTCATTTGAACACACAGAAATCCATTTTTAACCGATAGAAGTTAGAAATTACCACTACAGAAGATTACCGGGTGTTTTGAACACAGGAATCCATATGCAGCATAAGTACCTAGGTACATAAAAAGATTTAATTTAAACGATTGTTTAAAAGTATCCATGATAATACCTATTAAACTTGTTTAGTTTTAATGACCTAGGTTTAATAAAACTTGACTGGTTTATGTATATAAATAGAAACAGACATTGTGGTGTGCATTTCATTATTAATACTGAGGAAATATAGGTACATATAGAATTACAAATAAATTATTTTGCCATCTTTGCACCGACATATGTCGGAGGCAATTCTATTCCAATATTCCCTCGTGATGAACTGTTTGAATACTAAATACTTTAACATCTGAACTATGTAGACTTTTTTGTCTGTGACTACTATGTAAGATGATAGAGTTAATTACAAATTTATGAATGAATGGCAGAGATAAAGTTTAACTGTTCTTGGTATCATATTGTGACGAATTTCACAAAAAACTTTAGAAAAGATGTCCAAATGTTTTATTTTATGTATCAAATTTAAAGTTGAATGTCGGGCACAAGATGGGCAGACATACATTGAAACAATTTCCGTAACTGTCTTGTGAGCATATATTAGTCACTTTTATCAATGAAATTCGCCAATATTGATTTTTTACTGGCGATTTTCAGTCTTGATATGAAATTTTTTTTCAGATTAACGAGGTTAAGTTGCATTCATTTGTAAGTATCTAAAGTACATAATAAAAACTAAGCGGTTAAAAAGTCAATTTTCTGTTAAAACATTATGGGTTCCACCCTAGAGATTTAAAATGTGTCTACTTATGACCAACAATGCTTAAACAAGTTACATTTTACTTGACAACCTATATTGTTTAATCTTTTTGTACTTTAGAGATTTCCATAACATCCCGTTATAACAGTGGTGAACAACAGACCTGAAACTTGTAGTACTTCATACTAAGAATGGTTAAAAAGTTATATACCATTTGCATAATAACCTATATGTAGTTGATCACTTAATAACAGTGACAATCAAAATACGAGGCTTTGTCACAATTTATAGAAAAATCTAGGTCACAGTGAAAAAAATGGTGAGTTAGGTAAAAATCTGGCCCATATTTCACAGTGAAAATAAATGGCAGAGAAAAAAGAAGTTTGTATCACTTAACTTTTAGCTTGGGCCAATTAAAGATTAATGTTACACTTATAAATGTTGAATTAGAAGATAATGAGATGTGGAATAAATGTTCGCGACACTATCTACAATATAAACGATTGTTTAAGTAATCCACAACGGAAAACAGCCAGATGTGAAAGTAAACATCGTTGTACACAAGCTTTGTAGAGGTTGGGACAGATAAAAAAATTGGCAACTTTTTGACAAAAAATCAGTCATTTGTCTGATTTCCAAGTTGCCAAATATTCTGGAGTCTAACCCATAATGGTGTCAGCTAGGGATTGAAGGTCTAGTGTCTTAACTAGTTCGCCACCCTGAGCTATATGGCAGGTTGCTGAAAGTCTTTCATATTGCAGATTTGCAATTGTCATTGCTTTTTGAAGGTAATTTCATATACACTTATTCCACAATTTTATTATTATCTATCTGGCTTTTGTATTTTTTTCTTTCCTGTTTTAATGACTATACTGTTTAATTAGAATGCAGGACAGTAAAGAATCTAAGTTCTTTTTTTCTGTTGCAGACAGGATAGACAGACAGAATCGTTAAAACCATGAACACTTTGCATGCTAATAACGTCTTAAATGGGTCAACCTGTCAAAGTTATGCTTACAAAATATACAGAGAAATCATTATTATGTCATGAAATGGGCATCATAGCAGGTTTTAGAGCTGAAGGTGGTTATTTTGTTACCGAGCCAGACTGAGGAAAATGTTATGTTATGTCTTGTAAAATCTAGTGGAGTTTTCTTAAATGTATATAATAATTGACTATGATTTCAGACACTTTATACTCGTCCACCCTTAAAGAGATATGGTTCAGAAGCAATAGTTCCAGGCACTTTAATACACATCAACCAGGCCATATTAATATCAAGGATAACAAGACCATCCTTTATTTTATACAAATTTGATGGATATTAACGGTTATATAAAATATAATTTATACCTGAATTTTTTAACATCTTAGATCTTTTTTTATCATATCACTGTCATTTTATGATGATTTATTAATGAGAAGATATTTCTTCGCATGGCCTTTATAAGATATAACTATTATGGAGGAAAGTCTTCACTTAAACCAAGCCTTAGGAGTTCAACTTCATTAAACTGCATGTGATTTTCTATTGAAAAACAAAACAGATACAAAATAAAAACATTGAAAAGATAAATATTTTTTTTATTTGTTTATTTATGAAATCTTTAAAGATTCATATTCTCAGAGGAATACAAAACTGACATGTTTTGATTTTTACATATATAGATTTAAAATAAAATGATAGTACCATGATTTAATTATAAATTAGTGAGAAAGGGTTGACTTGTATAATGACTTCATAAAGTAATATTTGTTTGTTTTATTGAACATCTTGCTTAAAATAGGCTTATAATGACATATAGCTAAATTCATTTTAAAACAATTTCATTCATTTAAAAACAATCTTAGTAAATAAAGGTAATAACAAAACTACCGAACTTGAATGATCAATCTCATAGTCCAGAGAAAATGACAAAAACGAATCAGTCATACCGGAGAACTGGTGGATCGCAATGGTCCTGACTTGGTACAGGCATTTCAAACGAAATGGTGGGTTAAACCAGGTTTTATGGCGCCAAACCTCCCTCTTCCATTGCGATCTTAGGATCCGGTAATGACTATATAACACAACATAGTTGTGAGACACAAAAGGGATATTGAGGTGATCATCTCAGTACAGCACACCAGTCAAACACTAATTAAAACAATTACCTATCATATCTTTTAACTCAATTTTGAACTTTTCTACTAGTGGCTGATAACGAAGAAAGAATTTTTTTAGTGATCGTATGAGACGTATTTTCTTATAGCCCTGCTTCAAAAGTCGGTCACGAAGAAACCGGTGTCTGATTAAAAAATCTGTGAAATGTGTGCAAGCTCTGGCATATCGAATAAGTTGAGAGATATAAACACCGTAAGCAGGAGAAGTAGGTATATTGCTCTGTAGATTAGGAAAATTAATAATTTGAAAATTAAAATCGTCTCGTTTATCGTAAATTTTTGTACTGAGATGACCACCTGGGTCAAATTCGAGGTGCAAATCCAAGAAAGACGTGAAGCAATTAGATTCGGTGGTCTCTTTAATCTCCAATTCTGGAGGATATATTGAAGGAATCCAACTACCAAATGAAGTGTTATTGACAGAAAGGACATCGTCAATATATCTGAATGTAAGATTAAATGACCTTGCCTCTTTCATCTTCTTGTTCTTTACGAGTCCCTGAAGAAATTCAGTCTCGTAAGAGTATAAAACGAATCGGCGAGAAGAGGAGCACAGTTTATGCCCATTGGAATGCCGATTTGTTGTTGAAAAATCTCTCCTCCGAAGGTGACAAATATGTTGTCAATGAGGAAATCAAGCATACTGCAAACTTGTTCCAGTGTGTAACAAATTTTATCTTTGAAAGATGTTTTGGAAAAGAATGTAGAATTATAACCCAAAACAACAAAATTCCTTGAGTTTGAAAAGGCTTTTTCGAGAAGATTTTTCAGGTGACATTTTAGTTTTTCGTGTGGCAAGGTAGTGTATAAAGTTGAAAAATCGAACGTTTTCAAAGAGTGAACCTCAGAAAATGATCTAGATTTAAAATGATCTAACAAATCTTTTGAGTTTTTCAAAATCCACATATGGTTAATTCCACTACGAATATAAATAGTGTCGCAGTATGCTTGTTGACCTTCTTTGACAGCAGACAAGATTTTAGTTAAATGAACGGACAGCTCTGTAGTTGAACATGATGAAGATCCAGCTATATACCTTTCTTTGTACGGATTTTTGTGAAGTTTAGGTATCCAGTACAAATATGGTAACTCTTTATGTTCCTCTTTCATTGGAATATTGAAAGAGGACATGAAAGAGCTATGGTTGGCTATGATTTCATCTTTGTTAAATGTAGTCCGTGTGTATGTAGCACTAGCGGAAGTATTACCATCAATAAAGTTATTGTAACTTCTTTGAACCTGTAAAGATAACCGTTAATTTATCATTAGGATTTGTAGGAAAATTAGCTGTTAGATGCAGTAACACTTGACTGTTCAGTCGTAATAGATCTCTACATTGATCGAAATAGTTCAAGGATATGATTTTCCCCAATGTAAAAAAACTAAAAGGTCTCATTATGGGTTAAAACTGAAACCCATTATTGTAAGAATGATGATCTGAATTAGATTGTTAACGCCTTTTTTACAAAGTGATTGGAATTAAGTCATATTTCTTTTTTACAGCCCTTATTCTAATTTAGTTATTGTTATATTATACTTTGAGACAAATTCGAAATCCTGTAAAGTGAATGTAATATATTTCTTATAAAGTAAAATTTAAAGTTCTTCGTTATCAACATTTACATGTAATGTTACAATGTTTATTGTTTAATGGCAGGACTTCAAACTTAAATAGATTGAAGTATGCCATACAAAAAATACTGACAATTAAGCTAGTTTTTGTTCATTAATCTAACAAGACAAACGCACTTTAAATCCACAGAGAGATTAACTAATGAGGCATCAAAATTATGTAAAGTTCAAAACAAAATCAGTCAACACGAAAGAGAACAGCATGAAGAAACATAAAAACAACTGAAAAGAGATCAACAACTTTAGACTTATGAGGGAAGCTGCAGCTGAAGTTTAAGAAAGAGAGAGAAAATTCAGAAAACTATATCAATTTGAAAATCTGATATGAAATACAATGGACAGAACAAAAAACTTGAATTCTTATAACATGTGCAAATATAACTTTTGAAAAACTACTTTTTTTGTTTAATGCCAAAATTTTAGTCAAAACTGACCAACAATAACAAATCCAACTTAATGATGTAGGATTCTGACTCACCGTGTATTTTCAGTTTAACACGAGTGAAAGTGTTGCAGTAACCTCTCAGTTTTTAATGGAACTGTTACCACGAGTGGATGGAGAGGAGGAGTTATTTACCCTGATACGTATACGATATTGGTGGGATATACCATACTAGCAGAAACGTAAGAAGAATGTGTTACTAGAAATAGCACCAAGGCATGAGGCAGAGGGAGAATGTTCTTTAAAATAGCAAATTCCAAAGGTGCTGTATCAGTGTTTTGAGAAAAAGAAAAAAGGTTTTGAGCAAAGGAATCATAAAAGTATAAACTTAATATAATAAATGTTTAAAATCATAATGTTATGCATGAGTTTGATTGTAAATAATAATAAAATTATAAAAAAATGGTTGACAGTAAATAAAGTTAACAACAAAATTACTAATTAGCATTAAATCCTCATGGTCTTCATTTAAAACTGACCTGTCAACTATACGTGGCTATATGGCTAATTCAGGTCATTAAGTAAAAACCTTTTACATGAACTGATTGAAAGGTTAACACACTGACAGACAGACCGTCAGTTATATATCATTAACCCCTCATGGTCTTTATCAATTGTAGGGTTATTGTTACCAATTGCATGACTATCACTAGACACCTCAACAAGTCGTAATTCTATCGCTCTGTAATCAAACAATGGAACATGAGATAAAGCCATTGATCCTACCAGCGTTTAGACCTTGGGATGTAAGAATTATCTGGTTAATTTGAAGATATAATTCCTACAACCCTGATCTGCCCTTTATTGGTGTAACTTTAATTTGATCATGAACTGTGTGCTGAATGTATTAGAATGTAATACTAGACTAAATCTCATCAACTTTCAATACTGAAACTTTAATCTTTCAGATATACTTTCTGCATTCTTTTAGGTTATCAATCACCAAAAGCTAGTTAGAAACTCCAACCCTTTTACAGGTCTTTTCTGAAAATGTAATATTATTCTAACAAAGCCTTATTTGATGATGTTGAAGTTCCGTAATAAATTTGGCTTTATCTTGATTATTGCATTAAAGTTTCCAATAGGGGGATATCTTTATTCTAAGGCTGCAATTATTGTTATCGGCTTCATAACAGTTGCTTTGCAGACTCAGACTTTAAAATACAAGCTCACATTATCTTACTTTGATGAATGCGTTCATGACAAGAGGGAAATCCTATTTATACAATAAATCCCGCTCCTGAATAGCTACCTGTATATTAAAAATCTGCTAATTCTTGTTTTAGTGTTATGGGTCTCACTTTTTATCTATAAGGCTGTCATCTGGTAATACCCAATTATTACATCAGTTGTTATGGTGGGTTTTTGGTTCATTCCTGGAGTGTTGTCATCATATGTTTTTAGAAAGAGGATTGGGACTTCCAAAGCAACCCAGTTCCAATGAAATTGAAAAACAGTCATTCTAAAATATAAGAGTCATAACTTGTTAAAAAAACGAAACGTAAAAACTGGGTCATTCTGCACCAGATAAACTTGATAAAATATAATCAGAAATAAGATTGGTATGATGCAATGTTTTATGGACTGATTAAAGATAATGGGATGTGGAATAGGTGTATGTGACAAAACCTACAATATTAACGTTAATCTAAAAAAATAACTATTAAAAACAGCCAGCAGTCCTCAATGTGACCAGCGGTCGCTGCTTGCTGTGTTGCAATTGATGTCCTGAAAGACCACTTCAAAGAAAATATCATTTTACTAAGTATTGATAAAGGTGATTGGTTTTATAGAATCTTCTCAGACAGGTTTATTTATATCTGTTAATCGTATTGACATCTTTTTTTAAAAGTTTATGATAAACACTTAAAGGATTCTCTGGCGTGCATGATATCCGTAATGTAACTCACCACCCAGCAACTAATTCAGGAAGTTAAGATGTTGATAGCATTGATTCTCATACAATCTAAAAGACATTTTAAATAAGTGTGTTGGTATATTTTTTGTACGAGGATTAACATGACAATGTTGATGTTACAGGCTCTTGGGTGTGCTTAACTTTCTCTTGTCAATCACAATCTTTAGAGATTTTATAATTCTCGATGTCAAACCTTCAGGGGATTTTTGAATGACTAAGTAAGAACATCAAGATATCTCCCATTACTTGGGTCGATAGGGGTATAGATACCAGGATGTCATCCTACATTTTGGGCCAAATGATATACATACCAGAATGTCATCCAGCAAATTGAGCCAAATGGGTTTGTTTTGATGACTGTGTGAGAATGTAATACCTGGGTGTCATCCTGCACTTTGGTCCATAGGGTTATAGATAAATCCATTAAAAGAGGATACGTTATATTAAATTAGTATACAGGGATTGTTTAGGTGGATCCAGAAATATAGAAAAGTTAGAAAGGAGGTTCAACATACAGTGGACTATGGATGTTTAAGTATTGGGTTCCAGAAAAGTTTTTTTTTCTGATTATGTCTTTTTGGGCCACTGGCTAAGCATTAAACAAAGTGTCATTTGAAAAATTTCAACTGCTGACCCGTCTTTTTTCATTCCGCATTGCATTGGTGTTTCTCTAGTTTGTAGAAAATTTTGCCTACCAGACGTGGACTTGGAATCACTTGGTTGTTGGAATGGTTGCCATGCCAACACTTGTACTGGTCACTACACCTTCAGTTGTTGAGATAGGGAACAAGTCAACCAATAAGCTAGAGAACAGCATCAGGACATAATTGTCAACAATTAAGAAAATTAATATGGACCAATCAAGACAGAGAAGAGGTGGGGTGAGAAATAAAGGTAATGGTTCAAGGTCAATCTAAGTACAGGTTTAAGTAAAAATAGACACATCTCAATTTAGTTTGCATAGTTCGGGTGTTCATGTTCTAATATGAATTTATTGATTAGAATGAATTGATTCATTGTAATGTTTGCATGGCGATTTAAACATGCATCTGATAATTAGCTTATCTGAATATATTTATCCTATTGTGAAGCGTGTGTATCAGGTTTGCCTCCTATCTGTGTTACGTCTTTTAAAGTTATTTTTTATAATGAACTAATTGTTAACCTGCCTTTCTATATTTAACCAACCAATCTGTTATCAGTTTGTAGGTTCCCAAGTTTCCATTTTTACGTGTAATTAAAGAGAAATAAAAAAAGTGCTAGACAATTACTTTCAGACCAAAATGTGAATGTTTAATTTGGGTGTGTAATTTTTTTTAGAACTTTAAAAAAATCTTCTCTAATAATTCTGATTTACAATTTTACTCTATGAAGTTTATTAGCGTAATTATATTTAAACCCACGTTAAGGCTTTAAAAACAACCAATTCAATGTGATGTTTTGACGAACAAGTAACTAAATTCAAGCTAATTACTGAAGAGAATATATGAACATGTTCATTAAGATATAATAAAATAAATGGAAACTTTTTGGTTATTTCCATCATTACTCAAATGCAATATCCTATTATTTTTGTTAATATGCAATATTTATTAATTGCCTGTAATGAATTTAATTCTTTACATTCAAAACCTTTTTTAGGGGGGTATTCTTATTTTTTTAAATTTTTGGGTGTGATGCCAAATATCAAGAATATTCTAATTTACGATATAAACAATAACAAGGACAATGCAAAGAAACATAATTTTCAATTCAAACAAACGTGTTCATCACAGGTCATCATTGTCATGTCTGAGAGACATATGTGTGTGCATCACATGTCTTCACAGGTCATCATAGGACATCAATTTCAGTTCTAGGAGAAACATGTGTCAATCAAAGGTCATCATTGTCATGTGTAGGAGACAACTGTGTGAATCACAGTTCAACATTGTCATGTCTATGATATACATTTGTGCATCAAAGGTCATCATTGTCATGTCTATGAGCCACATGTGTGCATCACAGTTCATCAGTGTCATATCCATAAGCCATATGTTTACATCACAGGACATCATTGTCATGTCTAGAAAATAATATGTGTATCACAGCTCATTAATGTCATATCTAGACAACATATGTGTGCATATAAGTTATCATTGTCAAGTCTGAGACACATATGTGTGTGCATCACAGGTCATCACATGTCATCACAGGTAATCATCGCATGCCTGGAATACACTTCTGTGCATCACAGGTCATCAGTGTAATGTCTCGGAGACACATGTTTGCATCACAGGTCATCAGTGTCATGTATAGGAAGCACATGTGTTCATCAAAAGTCCTCATGGTCATGTTTATGAGACACATGTGTGCACCACAGGTCATTATATCATGTCTAGGAGACACAAGTTTGTGCACAGGTTATCAGTGTCATGTCTATAGCCACATCTTTGCATCACAGGACATCATTGTCATGTTTAGGAGAAAAATGTGTGCATCACAGGTCATCATTGTCATGTGTAGGAGCCACATGTGTGCATCACATGTCATCATTGTCATGTGTAGGAGACAAATGTGTGCATCACAGGTCATCATTGTCATGTCTAGGAGACACATGTGTGCATCACAGGTCATCATTGTCATGTCTAGGAGACAAATGTGTGCATCACAGGTCATCATTGTCATGTCAAGGAGACACATGTGTGCATCACAGGTCATCATTGTCATGTCTAGGAGACACATGTGTGCATCACAGGTCATCAGTGTCATGTCTAGAAGACACATGTGTGCATCACAGGTCATCATTGTCATGTCTAGAAGACACATGTGTGCATCACAGGTCATCATTGTCATGTCTAGGAGACACATGTGTTCATCACATGTCATCATTGTCATGTCTAGGAGAGGCTGATAAACAATGTTTCATCTTAGTAAAAATTTGGTTCCCCAGTTTGGTATTTTTGGTTATACTGGTCTATGCACTTCATATTCATACAGTGTTTGGCATTTTCAATATTTTTGGTAGAGCGCCTCTGATGAGTCTTGAATAGACGAAACGCGCGTCAGGCGTAGCAAAATTTATTGTCTGGAACTTTGTTGTAATTTGTATTTCGAACACTCGTGAAGGTTAGCACTGCTGGTGGAGTTTAAATTCCCCGAGGTAAGCCCGCTCCGGCACCAACACTTTTGAGTTGGAGAATACATTAAAGCTTTAAATTATCCGTCTAAATTTCAAAATTGTCTAAATCCTAAGGTTCCTCCTACCCCAGACATAGGTTGACTATCTTAGTAATAATTTGGTTCCCCAGTTTGGTATTTTTGGTTATACTGGTCTATGCTCTTCATATTCATACAGTGTTTGGCATTTTCAATATTTTTGGTAGAGCGCCTCTGATGAGTCTTGAATAGACGAAACGCGCGTCAGGCGTAGCAAAATTTATTGTCTGGAACTTTGTTGTCATTTGTATACCGAAAGCTTTATAACAAATTTCTACGCTAAAACGATTTGCTCCCAATGGAGTAACACGATTATTTTGTTTACATTGATATGATTTGCCACCCTTTGAACTTCTATTAACTGTTGATGTATTAATATATTGGAAGTTATGCAATGGTACGTTTAATACAATGAATTGTCTCCTGATTTACATGAAACTTTAAACATTAGAAAATAAATTTAGATGAAGAATTCTATAAAGTTTTATCCCTTGAAAGACATTCATCTTGATTAGTATGGGGTAAAACAATATATAATGATCATACTACATCTTGTTTTCAATTTCCCAGCCAGACAACACTTTTGGCCGTATGAATTAAAAGAACGTTTAAAGGAAGACATCCAATAGACAAAATATATCAATGTTTGTATTTTTTTTTGTTTTCGATGTAAGACCTATCTTATTACTTCAAGTACTCACAACCCTTTTTACATCTGGTAAGTAGCATGTCATGATTTGCATATTAAAATTTCGTGCAAATCTGTTTAACATTTTTGGACAAAAACTTCATTTTTGATGGAAAATTACAGATTTTGACAATTGGAATTTTTGAACAATAAAACTCAAATGCTTTTAACAATACAGCTCTGAAGTTTCATACACATTCCATGGAATATACCTTAGCGGTTATAATCAAAGTTCGTATGATTTTGAAAACACACTTAGATTTTTGGCCTTTGGGCCCTTTCTGACTTTGTCAGTAATCTAGTTTTATTTCTAAACAGTGGCAGTTCTAGACATGTATATCCAAGTGTAGATGCTTTGATAGACCAAAGGGACCAAGCTTTTCAATTATTAATGATTTGTTTTTTTTTTATGTTCAACCAAACATTTTTTTTTTCATTATGGGTTAACCTTTAAAAGAAGCAGAGGTACCAATGGGGTATCCGAATGTCAAAAGTCCGAAAGGGCAGAGACAAAACCAGTTAACAGTTTACACCAACAAGAACAGGACAAACACAGACAACATGTAAAACATGGAACCTGTTAATGTTTTGATCGTGACTACAATATCACTGACAGGGCATGAGCCAATCAACAATCAATCAATCGTTTAAATAGACCAGCTTTGAGATTACTTTTTGTTGGACATAAATTGAAAACTTATTATTGATTTAATGAAAGAAAAGAGCCCCATTCAATAGGAAACCGAAAATAATGACCATTGATATATTGTTATGTAATAGATGATGATTGAAACCTCGTCCAGACCAAGACAGACGATCATTCTCCATGCCGTATTTTATAAATTAACTGACCAGTTGAATGAAGTTTGATTGATACATTGTACAAGCTGACCCTCGAGATACGAGGATACTCCAGAGTTAGATACCACTCTCTCTAATTGGTCCGTAAATCTACTTAACCCGAAGGAAAAGGGGATTTGCAATTCTAGATTGTATTTGTTTTGAATAGAAACCTATTGATATAATGAGTCTGATGATAGATTACTGCTAGTTCTTAAATTGGTATATTTGTATAAAAAATGGTCACTAATTTGTTCAGTTCAGTTATATCATAAAGGCCTTTGATCACCAAAAAAAAATAACTGGTTATACCTAGAAACCATTTAGCTAAAGCCCCCATCACACTGAACCACGACCTTACTACGATGTAGATTTTTTCATAAATCGTGGAACATCGTAGTGTTGTCGTCCTGGGGTCTTGGAGATCGTGTTATGATCGCACTAGGTCGTGGGTGACTACGACTGCACTACGTAAATAAATTTTGAACATGTTCAAAACATTCGTGGTGAAAATAGAGCGCACTAACAGCGTACTGAGATCGTAGAGCAGTCGGCTTCAGTCGTAGTAAAGTCGTGGGACAATCATGGTAAGAACGTACCTTAATTAACAGCCGATCCCACTACGCTAGCGCTGCACTCTCGTCACGATCATACCACGATTATAGTACGACCTATACGATCATACCACGATGATACTACGACCTATAAGATCATACCACGACAACACTACGACGCTACCACGCCCTTGGCGTTCTTAGTGTTATCTTACCAAGATCTTTCTACGTTTTACATTTAACGATTGTCTTTCTCCCTGACAAAATCAAAAGCAAAAAAGTATCAATCGGCCTAGCCTTATACATTTGCAGCAGCATTTCAGAAACCACATGTTTAAACACAACAAAAATAAAAAATATATATTTTGAAAAAAAAAAACCATTCAATGGGTCTTGATTTTGATGTTAATTAAAGGCATTTATGCTCAGGCGTTTGGGTCTAGGATTTAATCATTTTATTTATTGTGTGTATATAAAAAAAATATTACACGAATAATATATAGCTTTTATTATTTTTATGTGGAAATAGTAATTCAGCGAGGTTCAGAATTTGTTATATGCCTGTGTACTTAGTATTTATCTCGTGTTCGAATTTCATACCATCATTTTGTCATAAAATATTCCATAGTGATTAAGCTTGGTGAAATGATTCCGACGGCCTGTTGCCCAATATGTCATTCTGTAAGCATTCATCACTTTGAAAATGGAGCGCCTTTCATATCATACATTGTATCTATAGTTTATTTTTAAAATGTCACAGATCGTAGTTTTGTTAACCTCGCTCAAGTCTGACAAATAAATATAATTTTTTCAAGTTAATATATACATTCTTTAATTAATGTCTTGGTGAATTCGTGTTCTCATAAAATCATCTTAACGTCATTTTTTTCAATATAGATGCAAAGCTGAAAATATGGCTTAATACATGTAAATATAAATCTTTCCGCTCTGTAAAGATCTCATGATAATTTTATTCAATTTTAAAAGGAGAATAAGAGAGGACACCAATTTCAAATGCAAAAAGACAGAAATTTTACCGTAAGATAAAAGGAATTTACAGAAGGCCCATGCACGTTAAGAATTCACCTTAATTTATGTTGCTTAACATGTTAAAGTATAACATTTCATGACTAGCGTCACCTGCACCCCTTACCAAGTTTTGAAATTGAAGCTCGACCAATCGTAGAGGAGTCTTTGTTAGCGTAGTGGAATCGTACAAAGCGTAGCGAGAGCGTAACACGATCGTAGTGATCGTAAAAGATGCGTAGGAAGGTTGTAACTGGTCGTGGTGTAATCGTAGTATGGTCGTAGCAAAGTCGCTGAAGCGACGCACGGCACTCGTGGTGGTCGTAGTAGCATTGTACTTGATTTGACAATTAAAAATAAATTCCCCGTGAACTATCGTATTGTGGTCGTAGTACTGTCGTACTGGTAGTCACCCTGGCTACGTTTTAACACAACCATCGCGACTCTACTACGATCATTAAGATCGTGAAGGTCGTGGAGAGCGTAGTAAGATTGTGGTCAGTGTGATGGGGGCTTTACAAATTGATATGATTGGTTGTTTAGGTGAGTGACAGCTTACAAATTGATATGATTGGTTGTTAAGGTAAGTGACAGGGGGATTCATTGATACTGTTGACATTTGTCATTTTCATTCCCTATCTACAGAAGAAGAGGGGCAAATATTGTGCAGAGGGACATCATCGATGTCATTTGGGAATATTCTTGTGAATGTTCTTAATTTTTTTTGTAACTAACAAGTATAACAAATTTTAGAAGCTTTATGAACATTTTTGGTTTTAATGAAGTAGATAAGAATCGAGAACTGTATGCAAATTTTAGAACAAATTTCTTTTGAGAAAATAGAAACAAAATCATCAAATTGTTTCTACTAATGAAGTGAATCAATTGAAGTATAAGGACACAAATCACATATTGAAAATATCACAGGACATTTTAATGTCATTCATAAACCATTATGAGATCCACGGTATGATAACAGTGTGTTGGTACTATTTTGGTATTTTGAATTTCTTTTGAATTTTGTTTTTGTTGAATGCTGTGACATCTTTTCCACATCTCCATATTTTCTCTGAATAAACAAGTCGTTGTAACTTCCACAAACCATATGAAGTTCTTAAAATCAATTATCTTTGATATGTCAAGATCAATTAATATCATTACAGATATATTACTTCCTATTCTAACTTCAAAAGCCAAAAATTTTTGAAATTTACATAACACTGTTAAAAGTTTTTTTTTTTTCAAACAGTTTCCTTTAACAGCCTGCTGAAGGCTAGGTTTGATTGAAATATACAGAATAAATTTTTAAACATTAGAACGTACGCAAGGATATCTACATGAACTAAAGAGGTCTTGTTTGTGGGACACTTAGGTATCTATCTGTGTATTGTGTTTGTCCTCGCAATCACAGAACCTGTGACATTTATTGTTGAAAGAAATGAAAACACTACAACATGGCATGACATTGGACTAGGAGGAATTATTTTGCAAGCAATTTTGAAGTAATTTGTTTGATAAAGTTGACATATCTCTGTATATTTGTCCAACCCAAATCAGCTATATTAATTCAGTGACTTTTCTATGACGGAACCATTTTAATATTATCACGAAACATTTTACTGTTGCAGATTTGCAAATGATCAAACAAAAATCATCACAAAATTTCTTGATTCAATGACTTAAAATACCTGTAGCAAGGCAGGGCATCTTGTCCTTGTGATTTGTTTTTAGAATTTAGGTACAAAAGTGTGTCATATATTAAGATTAATCCATTTGTAATAATGAGTTATGGTATCAAATGTTTCTCCATTTATAGGAGAGCTTGAACCAGGCTTCACTCACCAACTTAACTTCTGGAGGGTATGAGAGTCAAGAGATGGCCCAGCTGGCTCTGACATTATCTAACAATGACCAGGCATCAAGGATATGGCTAAAGAATCTAAAATCATGTCTTCCAAAAATGCAGTTCGTTTCCATAACAGTGACACACCTTGTATCATCTGTATTCTTGGTGTCCACTATTGTGGATATTACTGATTTAGCTCTGGAAACACTGATAGATATAGCCAAGCATGACATCAGTCAGGTGAGTTATGCCTACTCTTGTTACTTGCATGACCCCGCCCCCATTGTCAGTCTATTCTTGGTGTTCTTTATTATTGTTGTTCAACATATCCAAAGTCCCCAGGTTTAGCTCTAGGAACACTGATTGATATAGCCAAGTATGACACTTGTCAGGTAAGTTACCACCCTTTATGGGTTTTGTGACCCTTCCATCAGGTACTTTATTCTTGTGCTGAAGGTACATGATTGCTTTGGAAAAAACTGATTTAAATACCTAATAATAGTGTCAGTCAGGTGAGGTAAAGCCATTCCCATTTTTATTTCTTGCACAGCCCCTGTCCCTTCTTCGTTGCTACTGTATTCCTGGTGTCTATAGTCCTGATGTTACTGGTTTAGCACTGGAATGACTGATTGATATAGGCAAGTATGGACATCAGGTGAGTTATAAGTTCCTTCATCTTTTTCACATTTGGTATATTATTATGGTATATTGATTTATCGTAGACCAATGCTGGCAAAATTGGTGTACCTGTATCTATATATTGAGCAATACTGAAAAAAAAACATGAAAATTTTGATAATAAAATACATCTTGTACTGGATTTGTTAATAAAAGGTTAAAAGGAAATTGTAATATCCAGAGCTATGTTAACCTTTAAGACGTAATCTGATTAACTTAAATTGGATAATCAAACATACTGATTACGTCTTCAAAGAAGAATAGTTTCCATGCAGCTAAATCTCCTCTGTGTTCATTTCTTTTTGTTCAATAGCTCATCAAGATTAACTGAAATCTTTGTGAAGGTTTACTTATGCTGTTAACTTGAAATAAGTCGTAGATGACTTTAAAGAAGAGATTAGAAAGCATGATCAGTTCTCTGAAATGACAATTTTAATCAAGAGAAAATTTTGACAAATTAAGATTTAATCTTTAAGGTAAAAAATATGGAATTAAAAATTAAAATCAAAGATATCCTACAGTGATTCACGATGTTTAACAGAAATACAATTTCAAGAGATGATAACTAAAATTGAACAAAACTCAACATCAAAAGACATCTCTAAGACAATGATGAAAAAACCCAAACAGTAGTTATTAATATAAAGACCAGTGGTAGCTTCAGTTTTTGTCTTGCTGAGCGAGACATAGTTGTTACTTTTCCGATGGCGTTAACTTTCAATGTTAAGGATTTTTTAGCATATATCAAGAACAATATGTCCTTGGTCTGCATATATGCCCCCGTAGTAGCTTAGCACAATTTTCAATACATATAATAGCTGTGTTAAGGTTTTGCCAGCACCTCCATATATATCTGAAGAACTATAAGTCCTAGGTTGATAAAATTTGGTATGCATATGCCCGAGTAGTGGCTTAGCACAGTTGCACAATTGACAACTGCTAGATTTACCCTCAAAATGTCCAGTCCAGTAGTTTAAGAAATTCAGTATATTCCTATTGCTGTAAATCATGTAAAATCGTGTCCAGTAAAATCAATAGTTGATATTCATGGCTCTACGGAATCGGCCTTTAAGATAAAGTACTAAAATTGAACTTGAACTCGTAACATTACTGAACAATTAAGAGCCTGATCATGGCAAAACCATGCAAAATAGTCCAATAGCAATGTTTTCATTTTTGTAAATGATATACTGCAACTAAAAGACCATTCTATCAGATCTTTTCAGGCAAATTTATTTCTTTGAAAAATCCAAGATGGCCGCCCTACAGGCCTCAATAGCTATATATAGCTTTCATCTGGTTTTTCAGTGATTTCAATCAAATTTTATTTGAAAATTTAACAATTTCATTGTGATTTTTCAGTTTATGTATAGGGAATGAAAATTGAAGCTTTATTTTTGAAAATGTGATGTTTTGTCTTTCAAATACAGTGCAATATTTGAAATTCATAATTATGTACCTCTGGTACCTAAAGGTTGGACTTTGCAATACTCCAAACTGCTCAAAAAATGCTTAAATTTGCTATTTATTTAGGGTATTTATTGTCCAAGGTAACACTATTTTATCCTTATCTTTTAGAAATTCAAAAACATTAACATGTCAAGACGAACACATCATAAAGTCTATCTGTGATTTTACAATTTGACTTAGCCACAGCCCCTGGAAAATGACATACTTATTTTGATTTTTTGATATTTTTATGCCCCCGTGACGACATGTTGTTCATTAAGACAAACTGTATGTCCTAAGGGTTTTTGAGGCCTGTTGGACATTTACTTCCTGTTTGGGAATTAGGCCGATTTGGAAATATGTGAATATGACTTAAATTTGAAAATTTCCATCAAGATTTTCTCAGACACCATACTTGAGAATAATTTGAAACGTCTTAAGATGGTTCAGTATGACAAACTGTATGTCCTAAGTGACTTTCAGGTCTGTCAGACATCTACTTCCTGTTTGAGGCCTAGCAGGGGCATCCGTGTCCCATGAACACATTCCTTCTTTATTTAAAAATTAAAGGCAAGCCCAATGGTTCTCTGGCCCATAATTTAAAATAAAAGGCAGTTGAGGTATTTTTGTGAACAATTGTCACAGTCCTGAGGGTAAAAAAAAATTCTTTGCAAAAATGACAAATTTTTAGGCAACATTTCCCTTTGCCAAAATAATCACAATCATGCTTTTATTCGGAAATTTGAATGGTAGAAGAAGCCGAAAGGGTGGGGTTGTAATCACCAAAATGACACAGGGCATCCAAAGTCCTCTACATGTAGGAAAGGGTTAATAAAGCAAGAACAAACAAAAAATAAATGAACATTTTGGCTTTAGATAGATATCATTATATAGACTGAAAAGTCATTAAATTATAGAAGTTTAAGAAATAAAACAACTTATTTGTTTGTCTCTTTGTCATGAAATAGATTTGATTAAATTCAAACTTTCAAGGTGTCTTTCAATTTCAAAGAATCAATAAATTATAATGCAAATGCATTACACCTTTCCTGTCACATTTTTTTTAAATGGAAAATTAAAAAATTAAATCTAATGTTTTTACATTTAAAGTCTTTTAATTTCCTTCCTAAAATTTCAAATGATCTACTTTATTTATTTCAGTCTCCAAATTTCCTGCCACTGATGGTTTTTAAGCTCGGAATTGAGACTAGCTGGGATGTAAAACTGAATGTATTACGCTCACTACCGAGATTAGCCAGACAAAAGGTAAAATCCATAGAGCTTACATCACTTGTAAATTACCATTGACAGCATGTGTAGAAAATATCCAGCTAGGTAGATACAATTTATATTGAAATAAGCAGCGGAAGGTGTACTGTAAAAGACAATTTTCTTGTCATCGTTACCAATAATTATCAACTAAACAGGACCGATGTGCAATATGAAATGTTACTGAAAAAGATTAGCTATGCTTCTATGGTTAAAGGATTATTAAAGTGATGTATAGGAAAATCGATTAAGGTTAAGTAGTGGGGAAAACTTGACAAAATTGAAATTGGATTTGTCTTTTTGAGAAATATGCCAGCTACCAAGAAAAAAAAAGGTTGCTTTAATAATCTTTGTTAATATAATGTTTTTTGATAACTTACATTAGAGCAGTTTTAATGAGATGTTTTGTGAGGTACAACTACATGAGACAATCCTATGAAAAACAGTTCAAATTTCACAACTGCAAAAAATTGTCCTACACATGTATTCTGGCCACACTTTTTTCCCATACTAAAAACTAAACATTTCCTAGAAAACCTGACCCCACATTTGGGCTAAGTAATAACTTATTTTGTATCTTGAGGTATGTAGCCCTATTCTGAAGACTATAATATCTCAAGGAGACAACATTTGGCCTCTCTTCAGGAAATTAAATCTTGTTTCATAACTTTAGGTATGTGTGGCTCCTATCCTGAAGACTATCCAGTCCCTAGGGACCACCCCACGTCTCAGACCCTTGTCCCTCAGTCTGATGGTAGACCTCTGGCAACTACAGGACAGATGTTTCCCACACCTACTCCAGATGATACAGGATGCTACATTAGTGACCTTTGACCTCCAGCTGGCCAGAGCTAAGGCCATTCTAGAAATTTGTAAAACTAGGTATGAATTATATGTTATGATAAAAATTTGAGGAATGAACCAATTTGTTTGAAAGAAATAAATGCATGGGAGGGGTTTGGTGATTAAAATAAGTGTTAAATTGTCCTTATTCAGTCAATCATAAAATGCAAATAAAACAATTGTTAGATATATATATATATATATATCAAATTTCCAGACAATGATTTTCTCAATGCCTCATGTCCGATTGTCTATTCAATACTCACTAAAGGGGCTCTACCAAAATATTGAAAATGCCAAACACTTTATAAATATGAAGAGCATAAACCTATCTAACCAAAAATTTCGACTGGGAACCAATATATGACTGAGATATCTTGTGAAGGAAAAACCTTTGGGTTTTGACCATTTTTAAATTTTAACAGATGATTTCAAAGTTCTGTTGTGTTCTTGAAAATAAAAGTGTTGATGGTGGTGCAGGCTAATCGTGGTATATTAAAGTTTCACCAGAAGGGCTAACCTTTATGGATGTTAAGGTTAGTGAGGACACCTGACCCCAAAAATAATGCCGAATTTAAAATGTCCAATTTTTGGATGTATTAGTATTAGGTATATACTTTATCTTGTGTAAAAATATTGGACCCCCTTTCCAGGCTTGTTTTCCCAAAATTAAGGCTCAAAGTTGTCCAAAATTACTATAGGAAAGGCCAAATAATTAGCATAAAATCTTGTCACAGAAAAAATCCACGAATTTAAATTTTATTTTTATTTGATAAAAATCAATGAAATACAAAATATTTTGAAATAAAACAATAAAAACTGGGGGTCACCAGCTTACTTTTCTGTCTACAATACAAATCTTTGTAATTTTTTTGTCATTTTTCAAGTGGATTATCTCCCTTGTTTTATTTGAAAATTTTATTTATGATGGAATAGTTGCTATATTTGTATCAAAATTAATCTATTTCGATGAAGTTTTATTAAATGAAATTATTAAACACAAGTTTCAAGGTATTTGTGACATTTGCACTTTTTTTTTCATTTTTAGCTGTTTTTGGTCACATGACAGGTGTCCTCACTAACCTTAAAAATAAAAAAAACAACAAAGTTCCAGACAATGATTTTTTTCTACACTTGATTCACGTTTATTTTTTCAAAACTCATCAGAGGAACTCAAGAATGAAAATACCAAATACTATATATGCCAAACAAGATTTATTTTTGATGGGTTTGACGGATTTTTGTAATTATATGATAAAACTTTGATTTATTTCCAGACCAGAACAGCATGGAACAGACATGTTAGGTCCACTATCAGACATACTAAATACATGTACTGAAGATTCTCAGGCCCCTATAGCTGCCATGGCCCTGGAGGGTCTATACCATCTTTGTGAGGCTGAGGTAAAAACATATTAGGTCCGCTTTCAGACATTCTGAATACATGTACTGAAGATTCTCAGGCCCCTATGGCTGCCATGGCCCTGGAGGGTCTATACCATCTTTGTGAGGCAGTAGTAAATTAAATTTTCAAACTGCTCTTTACTATGGTTTCATTATCATTGTTGTGATCCGTTGTTTTGTCCACTGTACACGCAACTGAGGATTCTCTGGTCCCTGAAACTGGTATGGCCTGGAGGGTATACATCATCTTTGTGAGGCAGATCATGTTTTTATAAGGAGGTTTGTTTTGTTACTGCTACTTACATGGCTCTTGTCATTGCACTGGAGAGTTTTTATTATCTGTGTATTTTGTAAGCCTTTGAGTCATGACAAGGATCATTTATTTCAGCAAACATTATGCGATTCCTAATTGTATTTGTCAAACATGTAATTTCAATAATATTTGTCAAGTCAGCCATCGGTGTCATTACCTTCTTTCATTCAGTATTCTTCTCTTAAATGCTTTGTAAAAATTGACACCCAAAGTCATTTTGTTTAAAAGTAAAGGCATGTTGAAAAGAAAGTTGAAATTTAAAATAGAAAGTTCTATAAAAATTAAATTGGCATATAAACTCCAACATCCTTTTTTATGAAAAAAAATATGGTATGAAATTTCAGGTTATTGATATCAAGTCAGCCTGGGATGTGTTAGCTGTTAAATTGAATTCAGATACAAGGTAAACTTATGGATATAACATGACACCATGAGTAAAATAACTAGAGAAGTTATGAGAAGGACATTATTAGAATTTAAAGATAATAACAAAATGTTTATAGTTTGTGTACGCTTATTCCACATCTCATTATTGTCTTCAGACAGTATTTTTGTAATGGGATATTTTACCCTCTCTTTTAATGATGAAAATAACTAAAATACACCCTCAAAAGACCCATTGATTATTATTTTGTCAAATTGGTGACTACCCTTCTTTTAAAACATTAATTTGTTGTACATATTTGGCTTTAAGAATTCTGGGTTATGAAATGGTGGATGTTGATTCAAGTGAGGGAGGAGAAAAATGTCTTAACAATTATCTCTGCACTGACTAACTACAACCATTTTATTATATTTTTTTATGAAGCATTATCATGATTCCAATATCATGAAATCTGATTTCAAGTCTGCTGCTCACATACTTCCTTGTAACGAACATGACAAGTAAAGGCATTTTGAACTTTGACAAGATTTTTTTAATACTTATTGAATCATGATGTGGGGGTTGGGTGTATTGTTTTTCACAAGATTTACCTTAATACCTTGTATTATAAGATTATGAGATTAAGGTTACTTACAATTATTATCAGCTAAGCTGAATTGAGGATCACACGTTGAAGACTAAAAGACAGTGTTCTGTGTCATGTTGTGAGAAAAATTAGTTTGACTTCTTTATCAGAAATGTGAATCCTTTTTATTACTTTACTCTCTCATATATTCTATCTTTTATTTTTGTATCTTTGTGTGTGATTTTATTGGTAGCTATGAAACAATTGGATCTTATTATTTTAAGTGGTCATATATGTCACAAGGGAAACTGGCTGTAAATTAGATTTTAGGAGGACCGACTTTTTAGATAATTTCTTGATTGCAGAGTGGACATTGACCTGTTGATATAATTTTTTCTCTATCTCTCTCTCACCTACAAACGTTAAATCATGTTAAAGACAATTCTGGGAAAACTTAGTTTGTATAATATCAAGAGTTAATTGGCCTGTAGGCTTGTGACTTAACCTAAACAATTTAAATGGTTTGAAACCATTTTTTTTTATTTTCACTGCTACATACAAAGGGGTGATACATTTCCTTCTGTTTGGTGTCTGTCAGTCCGTTCATAGAAAAAATTATGTCAAATAACTAGGAAATCCATCAGTTACTTCAAATTGTGTACCTTTTCTTCTTCAATATAATAAAATGAGGTAAGATTTTCAGCAACACCAATAACTAGTTTACAACTACAAAAGGGACTAAACATTCTTTTTGTGAACTGAGATAAGTATCATTTAATGGTCTGTTAGGTAACCGAGATATAAGATCGTGAGGAATGAAATATAACATTTAGATATTAAAAAAACTTGTCAAAACTGACCAAGATTGATTTATAAAAATTATTTATGAAACTATTTTGCAGATCATGTCTAACCATCTGGTTTTAATCTCTGCGATTTTGGTCATTTTCTTATTAATTTTTCAAGACAACAAAAAATAATATATACAAATAATTATTTTTGACAATTGAAGACCTTCCACGCACTAAGGCACCAAGTCTATTAGATTAAAAGTGACTGTTATTTAAGTTTTGTACTTAGTTTTCATATTTGGAGATCAATCGTATTGTGTGAAATTTATAAAAAAATGTTGATTGCTGATTTGCATGGTGAAAACTTGTAACAATCAACCAAATGCTTATACAGTGTTAAGAAAGAGATTTGAACTTCTTGAACTTACTTTGCCACCTTGAAGGTGACCTAAAATAAAGATCAGTATTGGAGGTTCCACAGGATACCCATGACCTGAGGTCCCCTTTAAACATCTAAAGGTTGCTTTTAAGGCATATTAAAATTATCACCCTTTAAACCACCCACATAGTGTTGCAAGGGTGAAAAAAATCAACTTAATCACTCACTCATATTTCAATTAGAAGTTTTTCCTTTGTTCCAGACCAGTAGTTGTAGAGAAGATTTGTGACTTGTTTTCTCTGGTACCAGACCATGCTGTTGATTCACCTGAATACCAGGTAAGAAATGAAAAACAATCCTGACCTTAGCACAAACACTTGAAAATTATAAGGCCCCCAGATCTGGAAATTAAGTCATTGACTTCATCAATTTGATGATAGGCCTGATGAAATAGCTATTGATCATTTCGAGAAAACTTAGATTTTTTTCCAAACAGTTAATATTACATGACTAATTTTGTGAGTGAAGTATTATATCTCATTGTAGAAATTTGTCAGTGATACTGTGAGGAACCTTTGGCTGTTATCTCAAAGCTGTAATGATAATGTAGCACAGGCTGCCTTCCAGGCACTGTCCATGTTTAATGCTGATCAGTTCAAAATGTCACATCTACCAGCTTTGGTAAGTCTTTGATAACACCCCCCCTAATGGCTGTAATATCAGAATGGTAATGATAATGTTACACAGTCTGCTTTCGAGGCATTATCCATTTTTAATACTAAATACCAGCTTTGGTAGGTTTCTTGTATCCCCTTGCCTGTCTGTTATGTAGCACAGGCTGCCTTCCAGGCTCTGTCCATGTTTACTGCTGATCAGTTCAAAATGTCACATCTACCAGCTTTGGTAAGTCTTTGATAACACCCCCCTAATGGCTGTAATATCAGAATGGTAATGATAATGTATCACAGGCTGCCTTCCAGGCACTGTCTATGTTTAATGCTGATCAGTTCAAAATGTCACATCTACCAGCTTTGGTAAGTCTTTGATAACACCCCCCTAATTGCTGTAATATCAGAATGGTAATGATAATGTAACACAGTCTGCTTTTGAGGCATTATCCATGTTTAATACTAAATACCAGCTTTGGTAAGTTTCTTTTATCCCCTTGCCTGTCTGTTATGTAGCACAGGCTGCCTTCCAGGCTCTGTCCATGTTTAATGCTGATCAGTTCAAAATGTCACATCTACCAGCTTTGGTAAGTCTTTGATAACACCCCCCTAATGGCTGTAATATCAGAATGGTAATGATAATGTATCACAGGCTGCCTTCCAGGCTCTGTCCATGTTTAATGCTGATCAGTTCAAAATGTCACTTTTACCAGCTTTGGTGAGTCTTTGATAACACCCCCCTTATGGCTGTTATATAAGAGTGGTAATGATAATGAAGCCCAGGCTGTCTTCCAGGCTTTATTCATGTTAAAAGCTGATCAGTTCAAAATGCCCCATATGACAGCTTTGGTAAGTCCTTGATGGGAAGCTCTGTCTGTTTGTGTGTTATGTATCACAGGCTGCGTTCCAAGCATTATACATGTTTAATTCTGAACAGTTCAATGTAACATCTGCCATTATTGATAAGTCCTTGGTGTGTAGCTTGGTTTGTCTGTTTATGTAACATACCAAAGGCTGCCTTCCAGACCTTTTCCATGTATTATGATGAACAGTTCACATCTGTCAGCCATGCATGGTAAGTCTTTTGTTCCCCCTATAGGCGAAGAAAAGCTCTGTATGTCGGTCAGTTTGTTTGTTCCAGGTATTGTCCATGTATTATTCTGATGAGTTAAAAGTTTTGATTTATTTGCCACTGTAGTCCTTTGAACTCCAGCTTTTTTAATTGGTGGGTAGCTCTGACTGTCTATCTGTTTCTTTTCTAGCACATGTTGTTTTCCAGGCTCTGTCTATATTTTATTTTGATAAATTCAACATGTCACAAGTACCAGCTTGGTAAGACTTTAGTACAGTACCATAGTTAATGTTAAATTTAAACACATAAGGCCATTGATGTCTATAGGGGACATTCCTCTTTTCCATGCACTATGGTTTCATTACATATATATATATATATATTAAATGGGTATCAATTTTTATGGTTTTTGTGGGTGGCTATGTAATTTGATACCTCAGACTTCAGAAGCACGAATGCAGGCATTTACAAAATTATAAATTTTCATCAAACCAAGAAAATTTGTACCCACAAAAAATAATTTGTATCAAACTTATATTTATCCACAATTACTCCTTCCATACTAGACGTCACATCTTACAGTTGTTTACACCAGATTCTGTGGAGCAATTCATTGACAAAAAAGCAAACAGTAAAATCAGAAATGAACATGAGTAATGTGTAAATAATCAAATGAAACAATAGTATTTTGTCAAGTTCTGGGAATAAACCCAATTTCAATATTTTTTTGAATTCCTCGGTTTTTGTTTCGCCTGCGAAGCAGAGCGGGACATAGGTGTTACTTTACCGGCGGCGGCGGCGGCGGCGGCGACGGCGGCGTTAACTTTTTGGAAAAGTTTTATGAGCACCTCCATATCTCAAGAACTATAGGTCCTGGGTTGATGAAACCTGGTATGCATATGCCCCAGTAGTAGCTTAGCACAGTTGCATCCCCATCTTTTGACCTTGACCTTGATTTTCCGGTTGAGTGACTTTGACAATTTTCAATACATATAATAGCAATAGAAAAGTTTGCGAGCACCTCCATATCTCAAGAACTATAGGTCCTAGGTTGATGAAACTTAGTATGCATATGCCCCAGTAGTAGCTTAGCTCAGTTGCATCCCCATCTTTTGACCTTGACCTTGATTTTCCGGTTGAGTGACTTTGACAATGTTCAATACATATAATAGCAATGGAAAAGTTTTGCGAGCATTTCCATATCTCAAGAACTATAGGTCCTAGGTTGATGAAACTTGGTATGCATATGCCCCAGTATTAGCTTACCACAGTTGCATCCCCATCTTTTGACCTTGACCTTGATTTACCGGTTGAGTGACTTTGACAATTTTCAATATATATAATAGCAATGGAAAAGTTTTGCGAGCACCTCCATATCTCAAGAACTATAGGTCCAAGGTTGATGAAACTTGGTATACATATGCCCCAGTAGTAGCTCAGCACAGTTGCATCCCCATCTATTGACCTTGACCTTGATTTTCCGGTTGAGTGATTTTGATTATTTTTATTGCATATATTTGCAATGTTTAAGTTCTATAAACATCTTTTGATCTCAGAAACTGAAAATCCATGTAAATTCAAAATATAGTGGAAGTAAGAAAGAATAATTGTTTCTAATGGTGCCGGCAGGCGAGACATACTTTAGTGTTAACTCTTGTTACCATAAAAAATGATTAAGATTTTTGCCCATGAATCCCCTTTTTTTCTTTTAATAAATGTCTTTCAAAGTTTCTCCAAATCCTATTTATTCTGATAATGAATTTAACAGCTAATGCTAAACCTATAAAAAAGTAAAAAAAAAAAAATCTCTCCAAAATTTTAGCGTCAATTAGTTTGAAAACGAGCCCTTAAACCTATCACTCTCTTTTGCTTATTCTATATTTTAATGCATTGTATTTTCATTAAAGCATCTTTGAATCCTATTTAAAATCAAAAATAGTAGCGAATTTGAAATACTTTTTGTGCACTGTGCATTAAGGAATGACTTCTTAAAGTAATTAATCATTTCTCTACTTGAGACATTGTCAAAGTATTAAGAATGCATAATACAGTAATTGCTATTTGTCATTTCAAATGTTTTATCATATTCTTGGATAATTAAAATATTTTACAGAAAATTGGTATAATTTCACTTTAAATGCCAGGCTGTGAACTAACTTACAAGTCTTGTGGTCCTGGTCTGTATTTTAATCCCAAAAATATGTGAGAGTTATTGCCGTTTTAACTTTAAGCAAAAACAAATTTTTATTATGTTTAAGGATTTTTCTGATAATCATGATAAATTGACCATGTTATTTTGTCTTATATTTTTAAATCATTGAAGATTTTGTTCAGCAAGCTAAGTTAATATCCGATCAACAGGAAGAAGGGACTGTCGTAACTGTGGATGATATCTGGCCTAATATACCTGCTGTTATCTACGTCAGGCTACTGAAATATATCAGGGAGGGAAGTCATAAAGGTATATAATAAATAAGGACAGCTCCGGGCATCGAAGATATGAGAGAAAGGGGGATAAGAAGTGGGTATTTAATGGGTAAAGAATTATGGGATGTCTAGGTTTACAGAAAGGAAGCAGAGAACAAGGGGATTGAAACTGTTAAAAATTAGTGATTGATTAGAACTAGTAAAGGTTAGTAGGGGCAATAGAGTGAAGGATCCAGAGTTGAAGATCCCACTGTCCTGCCACATGTGTCGGGGATTGAAACTATTTCTTTCAGTATTACATGCACCTTGTGTTTTTGTTGTCTTCACAATATTGCTGAGTTAACCGTAGGATATGAAATGAATGGATAAATTTTAAATCTGTTATTAATAACATGCAAATTGATTTTGCGTTGTTGATAACTGCTCAGTTGATTTTGTGTTTTTTTTTATTTGTTGAGTTTCTTCGTGCTGTTCTCGTTCGTATTTACTGTTTTTTCTTTGCTTTTTAGGACTTATAGTAGAAGATCTGCGATGTGTCACTAGTTTCATAATATTGGTATATCTAAATTTGTTTTAGATCATTAACAAAGATACATATAAAACCTTGAAATAGTTTTGAATAAGGTGGTTCCCTTCTTTGAAGAAGAAAGGGGTATAATATTTTACCTGTGGTTTGGATGTTTCATCAGTCAAAACTAACTACTTTTACTACCACTACTGCCATGATCTTGATATTTCATATCAAACTTTACATGAAAGTCTATTGTATGCAAGACAAATTTGTGATGGAATCATTAATCATAAATCAGTAATTAGCATTGACTAACAGTTTTGTTGTTATTTCATTTTACTTTATTTCAGCTTTGTATTGTCTTTATATGCAACCAAGTACATTTTTCGGGTATCAGACAGCTATCTATTTCAAAGTGATTAAAGATTAAAATGTCAGTCAGTAAAATGTAAATGGAATCATTCCATATCTCACAAACTCCAGATTCTAAGACTTTACCAATTTAAATGTAAATCAAAATGGGTTAACTGTATGTATAGAACACAACTTTTTACTTCAGTGATGGATAAGAAAATTTTCTGCAGTTTTATATATGGTATCAATGAAAAACAGACTTAAGAATTTCTGCCAAAGCTTAGTTTTAAGATATTGCTTGAATTAGATTTAAAATGATTGACAACTTGATGGCTTTTTAGTATGACATGTTTTAAGTCTCCCCCGTCCTTCTGTGTCATATGTTAAAGCCTCTCGATATTTTGCAAACCAGCTCTAACCTATAAAAGTACTTTATGATGTTAAATCATGTTAACCTAATACTTTTAAAGGCTCATGGCAAAATTATGCCTTCTATGGAATACTGCAATTGGATATTTGAGTCATATAACAGATTATTTTTTTTCTTTTTAAACTGTATACCTTAGTAACTTTATTAAACTTTTGTCATTGAACTTGAAATGAAATGCAAGCTCGCAATTTCCTACAAAATAATAATACCCTTAAAACACATATTAGTGGCATCAAATTGAATGAAATTACAAAATAGATTCTCTAGAATTCAACAATAACATGTTTCTTTTCCTGGTTTGTCATTGTACTCCTGTTTATGAGCGTTTATAAGCTGTATTTCCTTGTTAATTTATAGATATATCTCTGAGTTATTTTATTAATACATGTTCTTTGATTAGAAAATGTTCCATTGTTAGAATGGAAAATCATTATGCCGATTAATTGCAGTAACTT
This sequence comes from Arcuatula senhousia, assembly GCA_963971305.1. Taxonomy (NCBI): domain Eukaryota; kingdom Metazoa; phylum Mollusca; class Bivalvia; order Mytilida; family Mytilidae; genus Arcuatula; species Arcuatula senhousia. The sequence goes on from OZ020305.1 coordinate 2,131,904, forward strand.
TCTCTGTTATTAATTTTGTACATTTTGAAATGTTTCACCAAGGAACTATCAGAGGCATTGGTTAATGTATAATCTGCGACAGTCAGTGTTTTAGTCAGATTAATTTCTCTCTCAGTAAATAAAGGTTACAACAAAACTACCGGACTGGGATGATCAATCTTATCAATCCAAGAAGCAAAGACAAAACAAGCAATGACATACCAGTGACTTGAGTATCTCCTGTCTTACGAAATGTTCTGGTAAAGTACATAGAGTTTAAATGAAGTTATCCTGTCACCAGATTATGTAATTGTTTGGAGAAAACAAGGTACATGAGAAATACTTCTTCTTGATGGACCATAAAAAAATTGTTTCTTTTTTCTCCTGAAGATGCATATGCAATAAAATTGGTTGTAAATCCCAGAAAAGTCTAAATAAATCTTTTGAAAAAAACATTGGAAGAATGATGGTAGTCATCAAAAAACTCTATGACCAACAAACAAATGAATTTATCTATTCATCAATTAGGGTATAATTACTGTTTGGTGAAAAATGGCTTACCATAAAACCAGAAAAAAATTGTTTCATTTTGTCTTAAGATGCATATGCCAGATTTCCAGTTCAAACCTTCATTGGATTGAATAACCCCAAACATTATTTGAAAAAGGATGTTTGCCCTCAAAAACTTTATGACCGTCCGACATTAATTTCTTTGCTCATCTGAAAGATTGAACTTTGTATTTGTCTAGGATGTTGCGTTAAATTGCTTGAATGATAACAAACAAGGGGAATATAAGCCTTGTTTATTATTATTTGTGTGTACAATTTACTTAAGTTTCCTTTTAAAAAATGTGATATATCCCACATTTATTACTATCAGACTTGGTGTTTCCTGTAATACATATTACAATGTGAGATCCCTATATAAATCATCAAGATACTACAAGCGGTAATCAGTAAGGATGTAAACATTGTGTTTTTAAATTTAAATTTAAATCAGTCAGAATAAATTCATCAAAAAATGTATGTCCTTCTATGAAGTAATTTCATTCCTTTTCCTATTCTAAAGAACTTAAATAGCCAGTATTATGTGACTGCCATCCTAACTCATTATGAATTCAGCTTAAAGCTAATGCACCTGTTCCCATTCTGTAAAAGGAGTTATAAACATGATAAAACAAATATGGAAAATTTAAAAATATAATCTTTTGTGCATTTATATGGATGGTGACGTCAGGAAAACTAATGATTTATTGCTCAGGCTAGTCTAATGACATTTAAAAGCAGAACGAACCATGAAATTCCTCCTACTTGGAATCAAATATATAGTTTTGTACTGATATTGATGTATTATGCCTTGCAATTATTTATCTCAGGAGTAGGTTTGCATTCATATCTGAGGTTTTTTCTACCTTAAAAATCACAACATCGCCTATTTAGTAATTTGACCATTCTATAGGTCTGAAAATAGCCCTTTTCAAAAGTCATTAATATTTATTTGGAAATAACTTTTTACAGGTTATGAGGCATTTTTGACATACATGGTTGCTAAGGAAGAAGATAATCTCCCTCGAGGTATCTACCACTCATCACTACGGCGACAGGGAGCCGCCAGTAATCAGGGTAAAGCTGTTGGAGCTATCCCAGCATTCCTTCTGATGCAGTATCAGAAGACAAAACAACCAGGACTCAGACCTGGTCTGGCAGCTGGTTTACTGTTCAGCTATGACCCTCCAGTAGACGTAGGTAGAGATGGACGACCCAGAAAACATTACATCATGTCTCACAGTAAAAACTTCCAACAGATGTTTACCACTCTGCTAAATGAGGTATGTTTCCTTAGTAGGGTATCAGTAAAAAGTGACATACCTAACAATGTGATGTTATGACAGAGGTTTTTGAATAGGAAAGGATTGATTGTAAAAATAAAGCTGTTTCTGTCATGTCTGCTTTATTTCAACCTTTACCAGGACATATAGCAAAAATGTGATTGCTTTTGATATACATGAAGCTGATAAATTTCTAAGCCTGAAACTATGGCCTCTTAACAATCTGCTTACTAGTGGTTGGATAACAATGTCTATTGTTCAGCTTAGGTTTGTTTTATCTTGTTTTGTAATGAATGCCATGTTTGAATATACAATTACAAATAGGACTTTAAAAAATTGCCTTACAGGTCCCAATTCAGCCTTCTGAATGGCATAGGACCCTAGTTATACCACAAGGCTGGACTTCGTTCATGGACAGACTATTTACTGCTCTGTTAGAGGTATGTAGAGTCTTGATAAAGAGATGTGGAATAAGCGTACACGACACAAGCAAGAAACTGCAATTCAAAATAATTTGAAATAACCACAATGGAAAGCAGCCAGCAGTCTTGAACATGTTCAGAGGTCACTTATGGCTGTCTTCCTTTGGCCCTTAGACTAAAAAAAAACAATACTCAACATCCAAAAATTATGTCATGACTAGATTCCAAGGAAAAGACATTTTGTTGTAATTATTAATTCTGTGTTTTGTACATTTACTTAATGATATCAATATAAACAGAAAAAAATGGTACAGAAAATTAACGAAAACAACAAAAATTGGTACACAAAAATAATGAAAACCAAAAAAAATAGTGCACAACAATTATGAAAACCACAAAAATGTACATAAAGGTCATGAAACCACTTAAAGGCATATTGTCTATGGCAAACTCATTTTTTTTACCCCTCAATTTTTTGGTGTCAATTAGACCGAAATGCAATAAAATGAATATTGAAAAACAAATTTGCTACAAATTGTGCCTCAAAAGTAGTTTATTTTGATCAAAATAGCTCGACAATATTGATTGATATTTTATTTACCTGCACTACGTCACATTGACACAGATTTAGACTGAGTAGTTTTAACACGGACACTAAGCGGAATCTCGAGTTTTGTCCCCGAATACATTGATATGTTGAAAAAATACCGATATTTTTCGTGCTTACCTTTTAAATAACATTCAAAAATTAAAACAGGCAATAATTGTCAGTTTTATTCATTAAGTAGCTCTAATATTCGGTTGCCGTTTAAATTTTCTTCCGAGCTAAAACTTCGAGAAACAGATTATGCACCACGTGCAAGAACTATTGAAGTTTTCAATCAAAGAAAGTATAGTGCGCATGCTTACAGCTCATCTACATCTCATGAATATGAATTTTTGTAAAGCTTTACAAATATTATTTATTTTTCAATTTTTGAAGTAATAAAGAACCCTAGTGGTATTTTGAAAGTTTGTATCTTTCTAAATACACAAAACGAATAGTCTGACGACAATTTTTTGGTTTTACAAAAAAATATTTTTTCGTAGACAATATGCCTTTAAATGGTCACCAAAAATGATGTAAACAAAAAATTAATGAAAACGTCAAAAACTGGAAAACCACAAAAATGAATGCACAAAAAAGATCAAAAACCACAAAAGTAAATCAAACAAATGATGCTCAAAAATAATGAAAACAACAAAAATTGGTAAACTAAAATACGAAACCACAGAAAATGGTACACAAAAATAATGAAAACCACAAAAATTGTAGCACAAGAATAATAAACAAAAATCGCACTCAAAGATAATGAAAACCACTTTAATTGGTACATAGAAATAATGAAAACCATAAAAATTAATGAAAACAACAAAAAATGGTACACAAAAATAATGAAAAAAGCAAAAATTGGTTCACAAAAATAATGAAAACATTAAAAATTAAATAAAACAGCAAAAATGGTACACAAAAATAATGAACACTACAAAAAAATGTAGCACAAGATTAATGAACACCACAAAAATTGATACACAGAAATAATGAACTCCACAAAAATGGCACTCAAAGATAATGAAAACCACATTAATTGTTACACAAAAATAATGAAAACCACAAAAATTAATGAAAACCACAAAAGATGGTACAGAAAAATAATGAAAACCACAAAAATTGGTACACAAAAATAATGAAAACCACAAAAATTGGTACACAAAAATAATGATACCGACAAAAATTAATGAAAACAACAAAATTGGTACACAATGATAATAATGAAAACTACAAAAAATGTACCATAAGAATAATGAACACCACAAAAATTGGTACACAAAAATAATGAAAACCACAAAAATTAATGAAAGCAACAAAAATGGTACAGAAAAATAATGAAAACCTTAAAATTTAATTAAAACAACAAAAAAATGGTACACAAAAATAATGAAAACCACAAAAATTGTAGCACAAGAATAATAAACACCACAAAAATGGCACTCAAAGATAATGAAAACCACTATAATTGGTACACAGAAATAATGAAAACCACAAAAATTAATGAAAACATAAAAAATGGTACAGAAAAATAATGAAAAAAACAAAAATTGGTTCACAAAAATAATGAAAACCTTAAAGATTAATTAAAACAACAATATTGGTACACAAAAATAATGAAAACTACAAAAAATGTAGCACAAGAAAAATGAACACCACGAAAATTGATACACAGAAATAATGAACACCACAAAAATGGCACTCAAAGATAATGAAAACCACTTTAATTGGTACACAGAAATAATGATAACCACAAAAATTAATGGAAAAAAAATGGTACAGAAAAATAATGGAAAAAACTAAAATTGTTTCACAAAAATAATGAAAACCTTAAAAATTGATTAAAACAACACAAATGGTACACAAAAATAATGAATACTACAAAAAATGTAGCACAAGATTAATGAACACCATAAAAATTGATACACAGAATTAATTAACACCACAAAAATGGCACTCGAAGATAATGAAAACCACATTAATTAGTACACAAAAATAATGAAAACCACAAAAATTGATGAAAGCAACAAAAAATTGTACAGAAAAATAATGAAAAAAAATTGGTTCACAAAAATAATGAAAACCTTAAAAATTAATTAAAACAGCAAAAATTGGTACACAAAAATAGCAAAAACTACAAAAAATGTAGCACAAGAATAATAAACACCACAAAAATTGATACACAGATCTAATGAATACCACAAAAATGGCACTCTAAGATAATGAAAACCACATTAATTGGTACACAAAAATAATGAAAACCACAAAAATTAATGAAAACAACAAATATGGTACAGAAAAATAATGAAAACCACAAAATTTGGTGCACAAAAATAATGAAAACAACAAAAGTTGGTTAACTAAAATACGAAACCACAGAAAATGGTGCAGAAAAATAATGAAAACCTTAAAATTTAAATAACACAACAAAAAATGGTACACAAAAATAATGAAAACCACAAAAATTGTAGCACAAGAATAATAAACACCTCAAAAATTGATACACAGAAATAATGAACACCACAAAAATGGCACTCAGAGATAATGAAAACCACATGAATTGGTACACAAAAATTAATGAAAACCACAAAAATGGAACTTAAAAATAATGACAACCACAAAAATTGGTACACAAAAATAATGATTACCACAAAAATTAATTAAAACAACAAAAAAGGTACACAAAAATAATGAAAACCACAAAAATTAATGAAAACAACAAAAATGGTACAAAAAAATAATGAAAACCACAAATATTGGTACACAAAAATAATGAAAACAACAAAAATTGGTAAACAAAAATACGAAACCACAGAAAATGGTGCAGGAAAATAATGAAAACCTTGAAATTAAATTAAAACAACAAAAATGGTACAGAAAAATAATGAAAAAAAAACAAAATTTGGTTCTTAAAAGTAATGAAGACCTTAAAAATTAATTAAAACAGCAAAAATGGTACACAAAAATAATGAAAACTACAAAAAATGTAGCACAAGAATAATGAACACCACAAAAATTGATACACAGAAATAATGAACACCACAAAAATGGCACTCAAAGATCATGAAAACCACTTTAATTGGTACACAGAAATAATGAAAACCACAATAATTAATGAAAACAACAAAAAATGGTACAGCAAAATAATGAAAAAAATGGTACAGCAAAATAATGAAAAAAATGGTACAGCAAAATAATGAAAAAAAAAATTGGTTCACAAAAATAATGAAAACCTTAAAAATTAATTAAAACAACAAAAATGGTACACAAAATAATGAATGCTACAAAAATGTAGCACAAGAATAATGAACACCACAAAAATTGATACACAGAAATAATGAACACCACAAAAATGGCACTTAAAGATCATGAAAACCACTTTAATTGGTACACAGACATAATGAAAACCACAATAATTAATGAAAACAACAAAAAATGGTACAGAAAAATAATGAAAACCACAAAAATTGGTTCACAACAATAATGAAAACCTTAAAAATTGGTACACGAAAATAATGATAACCACAAAATTAATTAAAACAACAACAATGGTACACAAAAATAATGAAAACTAAAAAAATGTACCACAAGAATAATGAACACCACATTAATTGGTACACAAAAATAATGAAAACAACAAAAATTAATGAAAACAACAAAAATTGGTACAGAAAAATAATGAAAACCATAAAATTGGTACACGAAAATAATGATAACCACAAAAATTAATTAAAACAACAAAAATGGTACACAAAAATAATGAAAACTACAAAAACTGTACCACAAGAATAATGAACACCACATTAATAGGTACACAAAAATAATGAAAACCAAAAAAAATAATGAAAACAACAAAAATGGTACAGAAAAATAATGAAAACCACAAAAACTGGTACACAAAAATAATGAAAACAACAACAAAAAACACACAATTTTTTTTTACACAAAGATAAGGAAAAACCAAAAAATGAAATGGCTGTAAAATGATGTTTTTTGGTCTTCGATTGTGAAATAAAGGATGATTTATAAAATGACTTGCATTTAACTTAATTGGCTGTATATTGTTGATATTGTCTTTCTCGACTTAGTTTATTGTAAAAGAGATTTCCTATCATTCTACAATGAAAAATCAGTATTTGTTCTTTAAAAAGGGTACCAATTCAAGTAGTTCTCAACTTTATTTGGGGGGGGTCACTTAATCCTCAATTTAAGAATCCAACAAATATGATTTTTCGTCTCTACATTGTTTGTGATTTCTCAACTGAAATGATTAAATGACAGTTTTATCTTAAGCCATGACAAGATTTTTTTTTCAATTAATATCACTTAATCAATGATTTATGAATAAAAGACCATGTTTCTCTTTTTATGGTTTGTTTTTGTAAATTCATATTTTGTGTGTAACACTACTTGGTTTGTGTGATTTACTACAAGCTTTTCTTGAATGTTATTTATAGTTTCAATTCAATATGAATAATAAATAAAAGTTTTGGTTTGTATCAATATTTTTGGATTGTAGGGGAGAGTGGCTGAGATTGAACTTCAAGTAAAAAGAGAACATATAACACAAGCTGATGCTGAAGATAAGATTATGGCTGCTTGGCTCTGGTAAGGTTGAATGTTTAAGTGTATACTGGGAAAATCTTGGACTTGATAATTATATGTTTCACTTCCATTTAAATTTTAATTTTAATTAGAAATCTAAATCTTTTTTAATCTTTTAAAAATATCACTGAAGGACCTGTTTTGAAAGTTCTGTTTGAAAGCTTTCATAAAACTAGTATACTATTCATTGTGTAAAACGATGTGGATTGGGTACATTTTATACGTTGTTTACACTTATTACTACATGCTTCTCTTCCCTTACCTCAACGTGAATAGAAAGTTCTATATATAAAGCCTTACTTTCATGTATTGTCCCCTTGCCATTAATGGGAGTTAAGATAAATGAATTGTTTGTCAATATATTACAAAAACTAGGGCATTTCATTAAACTTAGTTTGAATGCTTTAAAAGAAAATTGCATGTCTGAAACTACTGAATCATTTAATGAAGCCTTAGCCCTGTGTCTGACGTGTTACTATATAGAAAAAGGGGATGATCAAATGAAGAACTATGTTTCAAAAAAGGAAATCACTTTTCAAGAGAATGTGGAAAACTTTTAAATTATTAGACACAAGTTTTATAACCTAAGTGAGAACAGTGAATAAATTATATGTTGATTATTACATAGATGCTTATGAAATACAAATTGTTCCCAGTAAAATTGAATCACGTAAATTCACAGTGTAAAATAACCAAAATATTTTCACTCTTGCGTCCTTTCCCGCAAAACTAAATTATGATGGTGTGAATTGTATTGCGTTGTCGGCATGACTGCTGCTGTCTAAATTCATATGCCATTCAAATTAATTTGTTAAAAAACGATTAAATATGGACAATTTATTTATGTAATTAATACGATAATCAATTAGGCCTTATGAATAACAAAAATATGATCACTCGTACGGGGATGCACTCAGATTTAACTTGTTTAATCAGATTTTACTCAGTTAAATCAGATGCGTTCACAGACTCTTCATCATATTTTGGCTATTCTCTCGACCAAATTAAATATCCTATAATGCATTCATCTCTTGTCAATACTGATTTAAAAATGTAATTGTTTAAAAGATTTAATTCCCTGTGTTAAACTTGAATTTTGTCTTGAATGCTCAAAGTAAAGGTCAAACCTAGCTAAGTAGTTTTTTCATGATTTTCTTTTTATTATAAACAACGTGTATATAAAAATTTTCATCTAGTTTATATACTATTTCCACAAGGCAAGTTTTATATTTTATATTTTATATACATAGAAGAAAATGAGATGTGGAATAAGTGTACGCGACACAACCTACATTATAAACGTATATTTTAAATATCCACAATGGAAAACAGCCAGCAGCCTTCAATGTGACCAGCGGTCGCTGCTCGCTGTTTTTCAATTGGCCCCTGGATTGAAAATAAAATACATATGATTCAAGCCCAATCCCAAAGTGCATTGAAAGACCCTCTTCTTGACAAAAAACAATTAACAAAAATTCGACTAAATACAAACATAAGCTTTGATAAAGATTCCTGGCTTAGGACAGGCACATTAAAATGTGGCGGGGTTAAACTAGTTTTTTGGCGCCAACCTTCCCCCTAATGATAATCAATAACAAAGCACAAACTAACACACAGTAAAAATCAAATCGATAGAAGTTCAATTCAACAAGAGAGTATCTGAGACAAAAGGACAACAGGTAATTAACGGGACGTAAAGATACTCTCTTGAGAACACTCGAAGTTACTGACAGCTAGCTAAGAAGCATCCATCGACTGATGTAAAAAAATCAAGTATGTCGATTTTAAATCCGACACAACACGTCAAACACTTGATTTGATGATGCATCATCACACAAAACCGACACACTTGACCGCTGTAATGCTCAAAAATGACATAAGTATAAAAAGGCAATTAACATTTTAAAGTAAGTATCAAATTATCAATATTTTTACCAAAGAAGACTAAATTCAAAGATTTTACTAAAATATCCATTTCATTACCTTTATTTAATAAAGTTTTAAGCCAATTTTGCATTCCCAACGGATTGTTTTTGAATTTATTTGCTCTATAAACAACATTACCGTAGAAATCTGGATGGGATATTCCCTTTACAATCAAAAGTCGTCGTGTACAGTTAAATTTTCCAATAAGGTATAGATATTTATGATAAAACTTAGTAAACGACTTCACTAATTTGTGGTAACGATATCCTTGTTTTAGTAATTTTTTTGTAATACACTGGTTTTTATCATTAAAATCAGACACACCACTGCAGATCCGAGCATATCTTACCAACTGTGAAATATATACTCCGTAAGACGGAGCAAGTGGTACATCTCCCTCTAGAAAAGGAAAATTCACAATGGGAAATGAAAAGTCATCCCGTTTATCATATATTTTAGTGTGTAATTTTCCATTGATTATACTTAAATCTAGATCTAAAAATGGGCATCTATCACCAGTAAGGTTAGATTTATTCAAAGTTAATTCCTTGGGATAAATTTCCGTAATAAAATTAGAAAATGTCGGATTGTTTAGTGAAAGAATGTCGTCTAAATATCTGTATGTATAATTAAAAGTTTCAATGAGATGTTGTCTGTTGGGGTCTTTTTGAAGTTTTGCCATAAATTGGGATTCATAACAATACAAAAAAAAGGTCAGCAATAAGTGGGGCACAATTAGTTCCCATAGGGATACCAATGACTTGGCGATACATTGTTCTCCCAAAACGAATATAAATGTTGTCCAAAAGATAATTTAGAGCAGTAATCATTTCTGCATCAGTCCAATTGACGTAACCTTTATGAGTCTCGTTGCTAAAAAACGATTTATTAAATAATTTAGAAACTTTAGAGCAGATATAGTCACTTTTAGATTTATCGAAACACCATTTAACCAGATATTCAAATTGTTTTTTAATAAGACAGTGAGGAAGGTTAGTGTACAAAGTAGAAAAATCGTAGCTATCAACTGTATGGTAAGTACCTTCAAAAGCGCGAAGTTTGTCTAAAACATCGAGCGAATTTTTCACACTCAAAAATGATTTATGCCACTGTTTTCAAATACCTTTTCGCAGTATCGAATAATAAATTCTTTCATAGTAGTCAAAGCAAGTGATAAGACTTTAGAAATATTAGTGAGAGAACACTTACTTGAAGCAGATATGAAACGAGATTTGTAAGGATTTTTGTGTAGTTTAGGGATCCAGTACATTGTAGGTAGTTTATTGTATGTAGGAGCGGCTCGTAGTGATGTGGTATTTAAAATATGGTCCTCAATGTTATTTATAACAAAAAAGAAAATACTGGACCCAAACGCCTGTGGTCTAGGTTTGACAAGTTTCACCATAAAAGGCATTATATACATTAAAATTATTTGTCCTTAAACATTGTTTTTCTACCACAGCAAAAATGAAATTTGATGTACTATTGATTATATCATCAAGATTTAGCATAACACCTACAGAAAAAATACATCTGAGGACAAACTTTTAAAAGTGCTTTTTCAACGATTTCTGTTTCTGTCAAAAGCCCTTTCACGTAATATGAAACGAGCTAGACCAGGAAACAATTGTTATGATGTTGGTTATTAGAAGATTCTCATCTGTTGTAGGGTACGAGGCGAGATTGTAGGAAGAATTAAGAATGCTTCAAGGTATATTTCATCTAGTCAGTTATTTACGTCCCTGATCATTAGCATGTTTCTATATTTGTCCTAATGCAGCTTTGGTCATTGTGTTTAATTGAAGGCTGTTGAAGTGGGAATGAGTCGGTTATAACTAGTAAAAGTACATTATTTGTAGAAACATTCAATTTTGGCTAATTAGGAAAGAAACTAATTGATATTTAGAAATTTTTTAGATAAAATAGGCAGATAATACTTAGAAGCCAGCTGAAAGTAAATGATAAAGAGATCTAGTTAGAAAGAAGCAAAGGTGTACCAAAGGGGTAATCAGTATCATAAAACCGTAAAGACAAAGACAAAACCGACAGACAAAAAATCATCATAACAAAACAAACCACATAAGAACATAAAACACACACACACATAACAACAAAACCGCATTCAGCAACGTGAAGTCAAGTCGAAACGAGAGTGAACTCAGGTGCTCCGGAAGAGTAAGCAGTTCCTGCTTGCTATAGCACACCCGTCACGTTGCCAAAGATCGATTAAGTGTTGGTCAAATCCGGAAAGGATGACATTACAAATCTCTATGTCAAACCAACATCTGTGATCATCTGAGAGATAGAAATCCCGTATTTGCACATGATGTCGTCCGTAAAATTTCTTGAGTGATGACAACAACTTTGGAGCAACGTACCACTGTGTTAACAATTTGCTTGTCAGCCGTGTAGCTCTATCAAGGAAGTCGTTGTACTCCCCACATGCTCTGGAATAACGAATCAATTGTGATACGTAAACTCCATATGCTGGAGCGGACGGAATGTTGCTACACAGAAAGGGAAAGTTAACTATTGGAAAGTTGAAGTCATCACGTTTGTCATAAAGCCTTGTACAAAGCCTTCCTTGTGTGTCAATTTCGAGAAATAGATCCAAATATGAAGCAGACCTCCTAGAATCTGTACTGTCCTTTATCTCAAGTTCCTTCGGATATATTAGATGTAAATAGTCACCAAATCCAGGATTGTTTAGTGAAAGGACATCATCAATATAACGAAATGTGAGATTGAAGGATAAAGCAAGTTTGCGGTCCTTTTTGTCTAGAAGTGATTGTAAGAAGTCTGCTTCATATGAATGAAGAAACAAATTGGCAAGCAATGGTGCACAATTTGAGCCCATTGGGATACCTATTGTTTGCTGAAAAACACGTCCACCAAACTGTACAAATATGTTGTCGATTAGAAAGTTGAGCATTTCTATTATTTGATCTTCTGTAAATTTGTTTTTCTTGCTAGACTCTTGGATGACAAAGTAAGTCTTTTTATAACCGACTACCAAATACTTGTACCTGCGTTTTCCGTTCTTTTTGATAAAGCTACCTTTAATCAGCTTTAGAATTTGCTTTAACTGAATTTTCTGTTGGTGTTAGTCTGCAATCACGAATTGTGGTCAAGTAACAATGCAACAGTTAATGCAGTCGTTGGTTCTGACAGTTGGCATACAAGTTTCTATAGGAAGACGACAGAAAGCCAAAATCAATGTTATAGAGACTCGGTTCGAATTTTGGTCACTTTCATGAAATTTATATCCATTTGATAAAAATTTTCATAACAGTTTTCTCAGCAGCTCATGTTCAACTTCAGCATTGGGTCCCACATTATGGAATTCTGTCCCTCGTGATCACCTTCTTTCTGTTGATAAACGATATCTGTCCATTTGTGACTTTAACATATGTACAATAGAGTCCTGATACTTTTATCAAACTCATGAAAATATAAAGCCAGTGTTCTGTGCATTTTCCCTACAATCTTGTCTTATAAATTATACATTACTCTGCTTTAGAGGTAACCCAGGGATCCAGTCTAACTGTGTGTATGCCTTGGCTGGTCTGGCTGTCACCATCAACAGATATGGTACCAGTCTAGAGAAGGAAGCCCTAGAAGTAGCAGAAAGCAGCACAGCATATATGAGTCATTCTCATTGGCTGACAGTTGTCATGGATACTATCATGTGCTTAGCAGACGTCAATCATATGCCAAAGGGAGCTCTGCTTGGCCTTTGTCAGCAAGTATGTTTTTTTTTGTATAATCTTATTGCAATCCATTAAGTTACCAGATGTTGTTATAGTTATGACGGGACTATTAGTTGAAAACATGTAATTTTATGTTATTTGTATAGCACTTTATGGATTTGGGATGTTGTTGTTAATACTACAAGCTTGGATTTAACAAATATCTGGGAATTTTCATGGAGTTTTCAATTTTGTTGATATGAAGCAGTTTTTTTTCTGAAAAAAGGTGATATTGAAAGCTTACAATATGTCATCAGCCTATATTTTCAGTTAGAAAATTTTTTTGTATGAACAAGGATTTTTTTTGAGAGTATCAATTTTGACATGTTAGATTAGTAATAATGCAGTTGGAGAGTTACATACAACTTTATATTGTAATATCATATTGCTTTTTTAGTATCAGAAGTTAAAAATCTGAATTTGTCAAAGTGTTCATAATAAAATAACATGCTTGACTTAGGATTTAATCATATTTTTCATTTTGTATGTTTTTTTTTCAATTACAGCTAGAGGCGAGGCTCTTAAGACATAACTGCATTTTTTAACCTTTTATCAGATTTTCCTTTCCATTTGTCACATTTGAGGCTCCAACAGGGTCTGAAAGGCAATTTAAACTTCTGACCTTTATTTGGTTATGTGGGAAAAAGTGGCCTGTATGAAATTTGTTTAAACTGACCAGTAACCTTAGTAAAAATATGCCAGATCATCAACCTATATGCCCTATTTTAAAAAAAAATTCGCAAACTTAGGGGGTACCTCTTGGGAGCCCCTAATTTTTTTCAAATAGGTTGATATTCTATTAAAAAAGCCTTGCAAGAATCAAATCTCTTTAAAGAAAAGGATGGTTTTTTTTTAACTTGCATTAAGTTTTCTATTTGGTTCATTGATCACCTGTACAAATGTATGACTTTGATAGTTAAGAATTGGCTGATTTGTTATGCCTTTTTCATTTGATAGAATTGAAACAGTTCTTGTTATCGACATGCTTAGAAATTTCAGGGTTGTAAGGTTATTATGCTGAGTCACAAATAGATTTCGGTTTCTTAGAAAAGCTTGACAGAAATTCGTACGGACGTACGTACAGACAGACATGAGTTAAACTTAATGCCCCCCGACATGTCGTCGCGGGGGCATAACAAGTCTCTATAAATAGAGTCACAAATACATTTTTCATTGTTCATTATGCGGTTCACCATGATTCTTCTCCAAACAGTAGCATTTGTTTGGTTAAATGTGAGTTACTATAACATTTTGTTAAAGTTCTGAAATGAAGGACCAATTTTTCACAAGATGCATAATTTTTGTTTTGACAAATAGAAACTGATATTTAGAACTCCTGACATGTCTTGTGCTTTAGAATACAATCATGAATTAACATGAATTTAAATTCTGGTTTGAGACTTTAACAATAGCCTCATGGGATAGGCAAATCTATTTTAGACTTCTCAACAATCCTTTACAACATGTATTGGTCGACTTTTCTTTTTACATGTCTTGTGTGGGTCTCTAGTCGCATGTCATGTGGGAGAATGCCTATTGTTTGGCAATTAAGACTTATGATACAAATTATTTATCTTAATCATCATGCAATATATAACTTGGTTGTTCATTAATGAATTTTGAAAGAAGTTTGAATTGACGGAGTAAGAACAGTAAAATCCAGGGGGTTATTAGTCTAACCAGTGTATTTCAATCTTATTGGCATGGAGTTATAGGAAAATTGCTAGAAATGATAAAAGATAAATGCATTTCATTTAAAAATTCTGAAATTACTAGTACATTATGCTTGATTTTGAATAACCTGACTATCTCCTGGAAATATGAACTGTTTGAAATTGGCATCCACCCTTTTTTTGTCTCGCCTGCGACGATTAGTCGCGGAAGGCGAGACATAGGTATTACTTTCCGGCGGCGGCGGCGGCGTCGTAAACTTTTTTGTAAGACTTTTGTGGACAATGAATTGCTTGAAAAGTATAATAGCTAGGCATCTGATATTTGGTATACAGACAGTTCAGGTTAGGGTCTATGCAACTGTCACCATGAAGTGTGACCCTGACCACGTTTTCACGCTCCAGTGACTCTGTGAACTTAGGTCTTTTTTCAGGCTGAAAACTTTTTTGTAAGACTATTGTTGACGATGAATTGCTGGAAAAGTATATTAGCTAGGCATCTGATATTTGGTATACAGACAGTACAGGTTATGGTCTACGCAACTGTTACCATGCCATGTGACCCTGACCCCATTTTCACGCTCCAGTGACTCTGTGAACTTGGGTTTTTTTTCAGGCTGTAAACTTTTTTGTAAGACTTTTGTGGACGATGAATTGCTGGAAAAGTATATAAGATAGGCATCTGATATTTGGTATACAGACAGTTCAGGCTATGGTTTACGCAACTGTTACCATTTCATGTGACCCTGACCCCATTTTCACGCTCCAGTGACTCTGTGAACTTGGGTTTTTTTTCAGGCTGTAAACTTTTTTGTAAGACTTTTGTGGACGATGAATTGCTGGAAAAGTATATTAGATAGGCATCTGATATTTAGTATACAGACAGTTCAGGCTATGGTTTACGCAACTGTTACCATGCCATGTGACCCTGACCCCATTTGCACGCTCCAGTGACTCTGTGAACTTAGGTCTTTTTTCAGGCTGAAAACTTTTTTGTAAGACTATTGTTGACGATGAATTGCTGGAAAAGTATATTAGCTAGGCATCTGATATTTGGTATACAGACAGTACAGGTTATGGTCTACGCAACTGTTACCATGCCATGTGACCCTGACCCCATTTTCACGCTCCAGTGACTCTGTGAACTTGGGTTTTTTTTCAGGCTGTAAACTTTTTTGTAAGACTTTTGTGGACGATGAATTGCTGGAAAAGTATATAAGATAGGCATCTGATATTTGGTATACAGACAGTTCAGGCTATGGTTTACGCAACTGTTACCATTTCATGTGACCCTGACCCCATTTTCACGCTCCAGTGACTCTGTGAACTTGGGTTTTTTTTCAGGCTGTAAACTTTTTTGTAAGACTTTTGTGGACGATGAATTGCTGGAAAAGTATATTAGATAGGCATCTGATATTTAGTATACAGACAGTTCAGGCTATGGTTTACGCAACTGTTACCATGCCATGTGACCCTGACCCCATTTGCACGCTCCAGTGACTCTGTGAACTTAGGTCTTTTTTCAGACCGTAAACTTTTTTGTAAGACTTTTGTGGACGATGAATTGCTGGAAAAGTGTATTAGCTAGGCATCTGATATTAGGTATACAGACAGTTAAGGTTATGGTCTACGCAATTGTCTCTATGCCGCCTGACCCAATTTTCGTGCTCTATTGACTCTGTTAACTTAGGTCTTTTTCAGGCAGAAAAACTTTTTTGTAAGACTTTTGTGGACGATGAATTGCTGGAAAAATTATAATAGCTAGGCATCTGATATTGGGTATACAGACAGTTGCGGTTATGGTTAACGCAACTGTCACCATGCCATGTGACCATGACCCCATTTTTACGCTCCAGTGACTCTGTGAACTTAGGTCTTTTTTTCAGGCAGATAACTTTTTGTTATACTTGTGTGGACAATGGATTGCTTGAATAGTATAATAGCTAGGCATCTGATATTGGGTATACAGACACTTTTTGTATTTATATTAAGAAATGAAAGCTTATATAGATAGTTGAGTTTAGTGATGGTGCCGGCAGGCGAGACATACTTTTAGTAGCCACACTTGTGTTTTATATAAGTAATATGTACATTATAAACATGGTATGTTTTTTTATATTCTTAGATAAGCAAGAAGCCTTTAAATTTAAGGCTTTGCGGGTCAAACGTCAAAGTCACATGTTATAAAAAATTAGTACCGGGAACATAAATTGAATATCATGATATAGTTTCATGAAACCACAATGTATCGTACAATTTTTAGGAAAATATTTAAGTCTATTGATTTTGAGGTCAACAGATCAAGGTTACAAGAATTCAAGGCACATGACTTGGAGCCATGATCTTGCTTATAAAAAGTTATTGGATTCATTTTTAGAAATTTATAACTTTCTATAGTAAATTTTCAAAATAAATGCCCTACTATTTTGTTGATTTTGTGGGTGGTGTAGCTCTACCCAAGATCCATCTAGTGGTGAAATATCATTGAAAATCAGATGGAAAATCACACTTAGCACTGGTTTACATAATCACCACCTTGAGAGAACATCACAGCTTTTATTTCTTCACATTTAATCTTTCACCCAACTTATCCCAATATTGTGATCAACGGTCAGGTAATTATAGAAAATGACTGTCACTTCAATTTACAATGACCGCTTTACGAAGGAAAGGGTCAATCATTTTGTTTTATAACTACTGTCATTTCTTATAAGATCACTTATTCTACAGAAATTGTCCTGGGTTGTTCTATAATTTGGTAATTTATGATGTGATTTTGATGGAAACAGGAAAATGAAAGGATCGGTCGTTGAAGTTCCCTTTCTTATAAAAATAGTCAGGATTGTCCTATAATTTGGTAATGTTAGATTTAGTTTTTCTGGAAACAGAAATTAAAAAAAACTGTTGGATTCCTTCTTAAAATGTGCATAGAGAGCACCAAAGAATGCATGTGTCAATGAATTTGTCAGTCCACCAAAGGCTACTGACTATCCAGATTGGATCTCTGACGAACTTTGTTCAACATGTTGCAGTTGTATTATGCTGCACTTGCTAAGCTTTTATTAACAAATGGTTAACTAGATCTTCATGAGTTTTGTGCACTTGTCAGATATAAGACACAAAATTCAAGCCAATACTATGTTAAAGATGAACTGGCCATCATTGTTTTAAGGGAACACATTTGTTGGTTTTGACCTAATGATAATAATAATTATGATATAGTCTTGACCTATTTAAAAAACTTTATTACAGAGATCAGCTGATGTCAAGTGACTTGCCAGAATCTAAGCTCAAGCCTTGGCTTGTTTACAATCAATGAGTCAATTATTTTTTTACAGAGATCAGCTGATGATAAGCTTCCTGCCAGTATCTTGGCCCAGGCCTCAGCAAGTGTAGCTCTGAGTCAGATTGTACCAATTCTTATTTCGACGGACTCTGCTAGAATTCTTCCAATCTTACGCCTGTTGTTGTCAAGACTTCCAGGAACAGAAGAGGAATCCCCTGTTTTACAATTTCATGCTGGTCTAGGACTCGGCATGTTTATGGCTCGTATATTTGAGGAGCATTTCTCTGATATTTGTGGAGCTAAGGTATATATGAAAAAATGAACTTACTACATGTACATGTATGTGATAAGTATTGTATCTGCAGTCACTAAAATCATAGAAAATATCCTTCATACAAGAGATTCGTTCTTGGAGCATAGAAAAGTCACCGTGAATTGATCCCCTGAATGAAAGATAAAAATTCACCTCTAGAAAATTGCCTTGTTGACAGTACAATAAACATGAATTTAACAACTGGACTTTTTGCTCTTTCTCGTGTGTTATCGTAAATATCATTGGGGTTGTCGTGCTGAACAGATGATTTATATTCCCTTTGTTTGTCGGAAAATAGAATTTTTAACTCTGTTTTATCCTCTTAGACAATGTGTGTTGACATATCGGTGAAATTGTTTGACTCACAATATCATATTTTAGGCGGTTTTATGAAATTAATATTATTCCTTAGGTTATGTTGAGATTGTTATAGAGTGGAAATCTGTATATCATATGTTTGTTGTATCTGGTGACCATTACAAAAGTAAAAAAATTAAGATGGGTGCAAAATGAATAAAGATGGATTTATGAACTAAATGTTAGCCTTAGGTTAATTTGAGATTGTTGTAGACTAAGATTGGTCATACATTTGTAAATGACCAGCATTATTGAGGAAATAGCCTTGTCTGCTAGGACCAAAAGAGTAGAAATCTGTATATTATATGTTTGTAGCTGATAACCATTACAAAAGTCTTTGTTTTCTTAGGAGTTTTGAATATACTTAATAAAAAATAAAGTTTACCATCAAAATTTTTGAAAAAAGCGAAAAATGTGTTTTTCCCCTATTATTTCTATACAAATTATCTCCCCTAAAAAGTACGGGAAAATATTGAAATTTGCAAAGAAGGTGTATTTAATCCTGACTTTTGTTGTAATTACCAAGTTTGATGTTTACCTAGCCCAATAGAAATCAATTAGAATAACAAGCATTATAAATTCTAAAGATTTGATAGATGTGCAAAAAGATGCTCAGTGAGAGACACCCCATCTACCTTAAGAAAATAAATAATCCAATGAAACAAGTGAAAATATTTAGATAAGTATAAAGGAATGATGGTGCTAACAAGAAGAATTGTAACTTAGCAGTTGAAGAAATGTAGGGTAATAAATATTTTGTATTAATTTTATCAATTCTGTGCTGAAAATTGTTGAAAAGTTGTTATTTTATCATCTGCAAACATGTGTTTGAACTTTGAATATATTTCTTAAAAGACAATGGTAATTTGATAGATTTCTCTTCTTCTAAATAGTTAATGCTGTTTTTAATTTTATTCATAAGAATGTCAAGTTTTCCATTGATAATATAGATTAAACTGTGACCTTTCTTTACAAAAATGTACCAAGTACCTCACAAAAGTGTTAATAGATCTTAAAACTTTATTAAAAATCACATTAGAAAAAACATTATACCATTCAAGAATAAGTTCCTCTACTCGCATTTAGATTATAAGTTCTCCATCTTTAAGTCTTGACTTGTTGTTTTCAAAGCTTTATTTTTTAAGGTTCTTATCCTCAATCTAAGAAAGTAAATTGTGATATAGTGTTTGGGACCATTGGTCCGTTCATCCCTTTGTTCCTTCTTAACTATTCTTGTTCATGGTTGGAAGTTTTCTCTTTTACACATTTCAGTTGGAAGTTTTACCAAATTTATTTTGCAGGGGATGGTTGAAATATGGAAGTGTTTAGACAAGTTTGAAGAATGTGTCTTTTCTAAACTAGACAATAGGTAAGCAATTGATGAGATTGTATGATATTCCTTTCATATTTTCTTATTACTGTATACTGTGGATTCATTATATTTTTGTGGTTTACCCACAACATAATCGTTGGGTTAATGATTTTTTGGGCTGCACATGTTGCAATAAAGAACTGATAATACCTCAAATTTGACTGCCTCCCAAGAAACATAATCATTTGGTACTATACAAACAAAAAGATTCGTTTAATGTTACTAGAAAGGCATTAGTTTTATTTCTTTCCACTAAAGTCAGTTTTTTTCAATGTGTTATATAAAGATATGAAGGAAAAAGTGTACATGACACATTATTTATTTAGATCTAACATAGAAGGAAATATTTAGAAATATTGATATTGAGCAAATTGTAAATTGGGTATTTATGAAACACAGCAAGCATCGTATTCTTTTTAGACAAGGCTGTTTGTTGGGTCTGGCTATGACTATAAGTGCCATGTGTGAGGAAGGGAAGACAGAAGTAAGAGCACATGTCTCCTCAGTGTTTGAGAGGCTTAGTGGACTGGTGGAGTCGGACCAAGAGAAAGATATAGCTTATCAGGTTTGCTATTGATTAATAAAATTAAAAACAGAAACATCTTATTTATTTGAGTAAAATTGTAATGTTGTAAATCTTAGCAATGCTATTTCAAGTTTCATAAAGACTACATCTGTGGGATATTCAGATGAATTAAGTTCTATAGGAAATATACTAAAGACTATTTCATTGATGTTGGATATGTTTTTATGGAAAATAATAAATGTTTTAAAGGTGTATTTAACACAACCTACATGAATCAGAGCAAATATAAACAATCGCAATAAAAACAGCCAGCAGCTTTATTGTGAACAGTGGTTGCTGCTTGCCATCTTGTAAATGGCCTTAGCACAAAGATAAAATGATTATGATTAAAAAACTGTTCCTAGTAAGATCACCACAGAAGGATTTTGTTTCAAAGAAAATGTAGGTTCATGAAATCATAGTTTTAAGAAGATGAAAAAGTCTTTATTACAAGCAGCTGGCTGTTTTCAAGTGCAGTGAGTCAAGCAAGTACAGTTATTAAAAGGCACAGACATCTTGATTGCAACCCATTGTTTCAAAAGTAAAAGAAATAGATGTCAATAACCAATAATAAATGAATTTTATTTTATTATTGGTGTACCTGAATCAATTGAAAAGTTGGGAAAAATTACAATAACAATATCAGTGTTACTTAATCCTTACCATATACATATTTATACAAAAAAGCTCTCATGACAAAAGCAACAACCAAAAAACTCGGTCAATTATAATTTGTTTTGATATTGTTATTTAAGAACCTGAATCTTCTCATTTCATTTTTGACAATAAATTTTTTAGCACTTGTTACAATGATTTTGACCATTTAAGATTTCTCTTATTAATCTGCCTGTTAGATCAATCCATTTTTATATGAGAATGAGAACAGACGTTTATTTGAACCTCAAAATCTGTATAATGAAAAAAAAGGATAGGCAGTGGCTTTATGAATGTTGAGTGACCTACATTCTCTATTATTAACTGTGTTGAAGCCTGTGCTAGGAAGTTAATCAACGTGAATGTGGCTATAAAAAAATCTTAATGAAAATATCTAGGGTTTCTTAATACAGTTGTTGTTTAAGATATACCATGTAAGTGGCGAGTTTTTAATTTTCAGTATACACATGAAAAACATCAGGACAGGAAATATTAAGCAATTATATAAGGATTATACCAAACCGCAAAAAATACATTAGACAAAAATTGAAAGCATACTTTTTAAACAAAAAGATGAGATTTTCCACCCTAAAACTACTTACATCTTTATATACAAGATACTTTA
Source organism: Arcuatula senhousia (assembly GCA_963971305.1). Lineage (NCBI taxonomy): Eukaryota > Metazoa > Mollusca > Bivalvia > Mytilida > Mytilidae > Arcuatula > Arcuatula senhousia. The sequence goes on from OZ020305.1 coordinate 2,153,845, forward strand.
TTCTACTGGTGACCCATTGCAAAAAAATCAGAAAACACTTTTTTCACAGCAGGGACAAATGATATCTGAATTAGTATTACATGACTTAAATCTTTCAAGTTTTATAAGGATATTTTCAATTTCTTGATTTTCAGGCAGCCTCTGTATGCTTGGCTTGTGTTACTGGAGCAGGCTTCAGTAGTAATATTATCTCTCCAGAACAAGTCAAAAAGGTCACAGATGACATGGTCAAGGTCAACATGGAACACCCCAAGGTGAGTAATCCCTTTTTTGGTAAGAAAGATGCTTATTGACTTTTCTCCCAGTCCTCAATAGGTTAACGTATACTTTAACTCTTGAAACATTCAACTAAGGAGTCAGGGGAGACCTTGAATCATGCCCTTGTTCTCTATAGTAACAACATGTTTCCAGAACAGGACATGTATAAAAGGTCACAGGCAACTTTGAAAAGGTCAACATGGATCATCTGAAGTCAATTATTTCTTTTTTTTATAGTACCTTTACTTGAAAATAAAACGGTTCAAAAAGGTTGCAGAAAGCTTTTTTCAAGGTTATTAAAGGTCATCTCCTTTTATCTAAAGATCAATTTTTTTCTTAGATTTATCAGTGTTTTCCATGTTATTTTCTCACTATTGCAGATAACAGGAGTGAGCATAGCATTGGGTATGATGTGTTATAGCATAGGAAAAGCTGGGCATCCAACTATCGGAGAAGTCAAAATGAAGCTGTATACAAGATGGATGACAACACTTAAAAATAAAGTAGATAGGGAAATATATAAATCTAAGTTTGATGGCTGGCTTAAAGTTCTATATTGTATAAAACATTTATCATCAGTTTTCACACATTGATCATGACACCCTACAGACTCATATGAATATGATATTTATTACTTATTCCACATTGCATTTTGTTCTATTAAATATATTTAACAAAACTTTTTAAAGGCTGTCTATTCTTTTTGAATGTATGCATCATTAACAAATGATATCATAGAAGTACAATGAATGACAAAACTAGGTTAAATTTTGACATTGAAAGGTGTTTGGTTGTTTCTTGTATAGAATAGTATAGAAAGACCGTTCATCAGCATTTCTTTGACCCAATACATCATTTTTAAAACATTTGTTTTATTTAAATGTACCTTTCGTAGCATCTACATAAACGTTTTTTGTTTATATAGATAGATTGTTTTCCTTTCCAGGACCAGGATGCTATGGTTACCATTGCCTGTCTGAACGGCCTTATTGCACTGGTAGGGTCAGAGAGAACTTTGATTCCAGTAAGTTTAGATAGTATATTGCATATGTAAAACTATTTACCTTCATGTCTTGGTGTTTTCATTGTTTCCAAATCTTTGGTTGAATTGTTGTACAATTTGGTTATTGTAAAAAGAGCATAAAAACATATGTAGCACTTCTGATGATATACTTTCTCAATCAAAAATGACAATTTATAGTTATTATTTTCAGATAGTCTCGATTCTTATCTGTTGTGCAACCTTGATAAAGTTGTAATTTAAAAAAGATAAAATGTATAAGTCCTTTTATGCTGTAATGAAGATGGGAGCATAAAGTTTTGTTATTTAGAGTACTCGTATGGTAAAAGCTTATATCTCTCTCCATTCACCATTGTACAATCTACCATCCTCATACACCATATACTATCCCTATCCCCATACACCATTAACCATCCCCACCCTCATACACTATTTACCCTCCCCATCCCCATACACTTTTTACCATCCCCGTCCCCATCCCCATACACTATTTACCCTCCCCATCCCCATACACTATTTCCCATCCCCATACTCTATTTACCATCTCCATCCTCATACACTATTTACCATCCCCATCCCCATACACTATTTCCCATCCCCATACTCTATTTACCATTCCCTACCCCATACACTATTTACCATCCCATTCCTCATACACTATTTACCATCTCCATCCCCATCCCCATACACTATTTACCATCCCAGTCCCCATACACTATTTACCATCCCCATCCCCATACACTATTTACCATCCCCGTCCCCATCCCCATACACTATTTACCATCCCAATTTTCATACACTATTTACCATCCTCATACACTATTTACCATCTCCATCCTCATACACTATTTCCCATCCCCATACTCTATTTACCATCTCCATCCTCATACACTATTTACCATCCCCATCCCCATACACTATTTCCCATCCCCATACTCTATTTACCATCTCCATCCTCATACACTATTTACCATCCCAATCCTCATACACTATTTACCATCCTCATACACTATTTACCATCTCCATCCTCATACACTATTTCCCATCCCCATACTCTATTTACCATCTCCATCCTCATACACTATTTACCATCCCCATCCCCATACACTATTTCCCATCCCCATACTCTATTTACCATCTCCATCCTCATACACTATTTACCATTCCCATCCCCATACACTATTTCCCATCCCCATACTCTATTTACCATTCCCATCCCCATACACTATTTACCATCCCATTCCTCATACACTATTTACCATCCCCGTCCCCATCCCCATACACTATTTACCATCCCCATCCCCATACACTATTTCCCATCCCCATACACTATTTCCCATCCCCATACACTATTTACCATCCCCATCCTCATACACTATTTACCATCCCCATCCCCATACACTATTTACCATCCCCATCCCCATACACTATTTACCATCCCCATCCCTATACACTATTTCCCATCCCTATACACTATTTACCATTCCCATCCCCATACACTATTTACCATCCCCATCTCCATACACTATTTACCATCCCTATCCCCATACACTATTTACCATCCCCGTCCCCATTCCCATACACTATTTACCATCCCCGTCCCCATCCCCATACACTATTTACCATCTCGATCCCCATTTACCATTCCATTCCCCATACATCATGAAGTATCCCCATTACTACAATGCGTTTATTATCAATTATCTTATTTATTTTACTTATCAACTTAATCATATATGTATTTATAAAACAATTTATAAATAAATATTATAGTATAAATGTTTATTTTTATTTATCTGTATTTATTATTTGATTTAAAGAGTTGTATTTCATTTATTCCAGAACTATTAATAGTACATTAACATAATGGTAGCAATTTTTAATGTGATCTTGAGCCGTTATTTAAAACAACATACATGTACGTCATTTAATTTGATCCTGAACTTTCCGGTAACTTGTGCACATTCAATTTATATTTTTATCAGCCAGTTAATTTCTTCAATTAATAAGAAAAATCAAATGAAAATGTATAAATAGCACTACAATGAACATATTTTTTATCAGATAAAAAGCTGTTTTTATTAATTATTTCGAAAATTTACATAATTTATATTTTCATATAAATACATAAGGCTATTGTCATATGGACTGAATTACAAGATCAAATAAAATAATGTTTTATTTTAAATATTGAAAATTTGAATAAAAATTTATATTTTCATTAACAATCTAAATTTACTATTTAAAAATATGGACTAATCAAATTCAAACTTCCATTTACCATCCCCATTCCCCATTTACCATTCAATGGACCAATAAAATTCGAGATACCATTTACCATTCCCATTTCCCATTTAGCGTTCATATTTTACTACCCCATCCCAATACATGATACCATATATACTTTTCACCATCACCATCCCCATTCCCCATCCCCCATATACCATAGATTGGGAAGCTTTTACTATACGCGGACTGTATCTATCTGTCTGTCTTGGTATTTTAATGTCAACTGCCTTGGAAATGTTGAACTTATTTATAACCCATGATCTATGTTTAAATTCAGAATAACATTTCTCTGATTACATTAATTGGGGTGATGTTAATGACCTTATTATTAACATTTAATCTATTTTTAGGTTCAGAGTAACTCATCTCTAATTGGCGGAGATATCAATGTTGACCTTATTATTAACCATGTGACAGAGACCATTTTAAAGGGAGATAATTTAGGTATTCAGAGTAACTGTTCCTGGATGTTAGGTCACTTGTACTTATCTGCATGTGCAGTAGCAGAAACAAGAGCCAGTGGTAAGAATAAAACAAGACTTACAGATTTACTTGATTTTATTTTTCACAAATAAACATACTTATAAATAAGGTGGGTGTGATTTTACTCTCATTTAACAAGTTTGAAAGTATAGGTTTTAAAGCCAAAAGTAAGTAAGTAGATTCTATATTGATAGAGTGTAACCTAGTTATAATTTAAGAAAGGATATGGAGTAAATGAACATGAGACTACAACACTTATGTTAGCTCCAACTGCAATTAATTTTTATGAGCTAGTTAATTGACTAAAATAATTTTCCTGATGCCCTTATTAAAAACAAATTACGAGAGAATTGTAAAGGGAGCATTTTGTTCATCTATCAATACCATCTGATACGTTTACTGAATACCTTTGAATTTTACTGTTTGGTTGATTTGATACAGATTTAACTAATGTTGGCAATAACTATATTTTTGTCGGGGATTTAACACTTTGAAAATCTAATTGTCCAGAAATCCTCATAAGTTATTGTTCACTCAATTTATATAAAAGTACTCAGAACTTGTATAATGTTTTACTTCCAGACACTGTAGTTATGCATATAACCATGACATTTTTAAAGTTTCAAGATAGTTGATGCCCTTTGAATTTAGATATGGAGGAACATGAAGAAGACATTGTTTTTGCAGGCAAATTCAAACTTGAATTGAATTGTGATATATATTACAGATTATAAAACTTGAAACATTTGTTATAAAATTAAATGGAGTCACGTGTATGCCCTCTGAGACTTCCTGGTTCCCTTCATATGTGTCGTAACCATGTTTAATGAAGGTTGTTCACTTAATCAAGTTCCTTTCCTTATATATTTATTGACTGTGCAAACTCAAATGTTTTTTTCTTGTTGATTTGTTTGCCATTTGGTAATTTGTACCTCTTCTGAACAAGGTTTAATTTATGATTAATGAAAGTAACTGATTAAGTAACTTCAATAATTGGGATAGAAGAACTGTAATTTTCTAAATTTCCTTTGTATATATTGTTTTCGAAAAAAATGTCAGAAAATGTTATTATTGAATTTGACAAGAGTGTTTTGATATAAATTCCAATATTTTGTGTAAAAACATTTTACCTTTTCCTTTTATACATTAATTCTTAAAATTTAATTTGTTACAAAAGCTTTTGAGTTTATTACTGTAAACAAAAGACAAATTTTATGCATTATCTGATTTCAATTTCAATTTTTCAGCAGAAATGTCTGTTGCATTTTGATGGGTTCAGTTGACACCCACAATAGTTCATACTATTACTAATGCTTTTACATTTAATTTTTAAAAGTCACAAAAAGTGGAAGGGATACAAATTTGTATTTTTTTTAATTTCTTAAGTAAAATTTGAAAATAATTCTATGAAATATTTTACAGAATTCTTTACTGTTTACTTATTTTTAAAACGGCTCTATACATGTTATGATACATGAATTATTATGTATACTTTTTATCAACCGTGATACATGTAATTACTTAATTGGTTGTTATACAAGAAGACACTTAAAGTGGCAGGACAAAACCCTCTACTTTGGTATGATAACTGAATGTTATCAGATTTGTGGTAATGACTATAGAAATAGCATTTTTAAAGTTGAACTTATTAGCAACAGAAATATAATACTTGATACTCTAAAAGTGCAGTTAATTTTTGTGTTATTTTCAACATAATACAAAAATTGGCACTGCTTAATGCAGATAAAGAAAAAAACGCATTACAAAACTATTTTGACAAAATTCTATTTGTAAACATGATATAAGAATCAATGTCTTGCCAGTTATTGTTCTCTAAATTTCTCCATGCTGATTGGTTGTTTGTCTGACTTCTAGTTTTACAAGTTACCTTTCTGCCCTGTTAAATCATGCTATGATAAGATGTGGCTTCCATGTTTTCGCTGTCCACTTATATAATTAGGGAATCTCTTTGGCTTAATGGAAACATATTTTTTGTAAAAGTAAATGACATTAATATTATCGTTTCACTATTATTTGTTGGGTATCAATTTTTGTTGGTTGTTTTTGTATTTAGACTTCAGAGCCATGAATTGTAGAATACTGGAACCTATTTATTTTTATTAAACCACAAAAATTGGTACCAACAAAAATAAATGAATTGACAGTAGCTTTGTAAAGAACTTGTGTATAAATCATACAGGGCCCATCCATTTCACTGACAATATTGGACATGTTTTATTTGATAAGTATCCATTTCTTGAATAAGAGTCTTTTAAAACGATCTGATGCAAATTTGATTTAGATGGTTTGAATTTTATACAATTAAAATAGTTTTGTGCACTTTGAACTACTTCTACTTGTAAGATTCCATAAATATTGTTGTGGTAACACTTTCCTAAAAAGGGGGCATTAAGCGATATGTTCATAGCATAGAGCGATAGCTTAATATCATATATAGTCATGATTTTCCAGACAAACCTTTGACCATTTGCTCTCTGACGTAACTCTCCTTTATTAAGTTGTCAACGCACCATCTATGATGTCAAAGTTTCTTCTAGCAATACTATTTATTACTGATTTGCACAAATGGATTGGAAGTCTTAAGCTGTCCGTTTATATAGATCTGTCTGAAAGTGCAAATTGTCCACAGCTATTATCTTTAGTTAAGCTTATCTGTAGTTAGCCTTATACTGACAATAGTTGACAGTGTTTTAGAGGTTTTGTGTACTCTTATGATTTTTTTTATAAAAGATGTTATAGTAAACGAATCCATATATGGGTTAATCAATTTAACCATTATATTTAATTTTAGGTCATTTTAGGTTCATTTTCAAAGGAGATTCTTACTTTTATTTTAAGACCTTGTATTTTGATCTTATGTTTTTCTGTTTGTCTTTGTATATTAAAATGGATTTCCACAAATACTGTGAGTCAGATCTATTTTGCAAGCATTGTAAAAGGGAAAATTTCTCCAATTATGCGCTATCCTGCACATAGTGTCTTTCAGATAGATATATTTTTTCAGAAAAGAAATATTCATATGCAGCTTTCAAAACAAAATCAAGGTTCCTATTCTTAAGACATTTAAAGGTCCAGCTGACCCTATTGTACTATTTTAACACAGGACTAATAAGGTCTATTGTTTTTCATTTCAGTTCCCCCAAGTTACTCATATTTACCAGAGCACAGTTTTATCCGAGGGTTAACTGATTTTCTCAAAGAAGCTACTAAACAAGGTAATTATGACATTGGAGCTGTTATGACATTAATTGGTTAAATCACTCTCTTTTGACGCTAAAGTGCAGAAAATATTGTAAAGAGTAATGCTCTCTAATTGCTAATAAGGCTATGTTTTGAAGGCATAAAATTGGTTTGAAGACAACTTATTCATGCAGTTAAAAAATCCAAGGACATGGAAAAAAACAATGTTTGATAAAAAAGAATGTTTTTGATCCCAAGGGCACATATTTTTCCTATGGCAAAATGTGCTTATTAAATAATTTGGTTTTTTTTACTTGTTTATAATTCTATTTAAGTTTTCTGTAAAGGGCGTAAATGAATCACAAGAGATGCATTAATATATTGCGCTATGTTGTGACCAAAAGTGCAGAAATATTTTTTTCATTATTTTTTATAACTGGCTATTCTTGTTTTAGTTTGCTTTTATCAATTTTTTGAAAGTCAAAATCTCCAAGGACATTGAAGACAGCTATTTACTTTTAAACTGACGTCAAGATACAGTTTCTAATAGTACATTATAAAGAAGGATATATTGCAATTTTTTTATAGATTTTTTCAACTATGAGTAATTTTAATAACACTTTTAGAAAAGTAAAGGTGCATATTAACATATATATAGTTGAAGGCTGTTGTTATTTTGCTGCCATTATTCAGGCAAAAATCTGTGATTCTCCTACTTTTTATTCATATTTTCCAATTCTGCAAGGCTTTTTAGTTAATTCACAGTCTTTCATCGTGAATTGGCTATAAGCCTGAACACTTATCCTGTGAATACTTGCTTACACCTCTGATTTTAATACAAATGACTGTTTTTTAAATTAAGACCCTTAGTCAGTCCCCAATGGTCTTGTTTGTTTTTCTTTTGGTGCCTGTGCCAATTCAGTTTAGTTTAAACAGTTTAAACATATTTTATCATTTCTCCAAAGTGTTTTGTCTTTTCTTTGATATGTTTGGGATTGATCCTCAAGGTTCAGTAGTTTTGGTTATAACCTTATAAAATACAATTGACTGTTTTTTAACTTAAGGTCCTGAGTCAGTCTCCAGTCGTCTGGTCGAGATAACCTTGACCTCTTTGCAAGAAGAGGTCACTAGAGTGCTACCACCTATCAACTGGGCTGGTCTTCTAACACCACTAATTAGAATGAATTTTGGTAAGATTTATCATGTAGATAAAAATGGCTAACTTTAGTAAGTCTTTAACTTGTTGTGATATCCGCTCCACATTGTAGACCTATCTGTGACTTTGGGATGAAGAACTGATCTATGGGTATATTAAAGAGATGTTTATTTCAGTATTTATTATATGATTTTGTTTTATTTATGTCAACTCAATTTCACATTTTTCTTCCGGCAATGTTTATAATAGTAAGGCAGTTAACAGCCTCAGCATTATTAAGGAACAATAATAAAACCCTGTTCTTTTCCCAGTTTTTATTTTGATGATTATAAAATAATTTTGTTTCATGTTTATTTACTACATGCTTTTTCTTTAAAGTTTTTCGTAGGGGCCAGAGGATCAAATTCACGCACTCGCTTTTGTATTTTAGGTAAAGAAGTACAAAAGTCATGTCTAAAGTTGGCAGTCAGCCAGAGTTCCTCTTCTCCGACAGCTGTAATGTTTCTGTCTTCCTGGATTACAGCACCTCTCTATAACACCTTGCATGTAAGTATGTTTCCCCTTCCCTTCCCTCCCCAATGGCAATAATGTTTTATCTTTCCTTTCCTAAACAGCAGTTATGTTTTTATCTTCCCTCCCCCAAACGGCAGTTATGTTTTAATCATCCCTTCCCCAAATGGCAGTCATGTTTTAATCTTCCCTCCCCAATGACAGTTATGTTTTTATCTTCCCTTCCCCAAACGGCAGTTATGTTTTTATCTTCCCTCCCCAAACGGCAGTTATGTTTTTATCTTCCCTCCCTCCAATGGCAGTTATGTTTTTATCTTCCCTCCCGCCAAACAGCAGTTATGTTTTTATCTTCCCTCCCCCAATGGCAGTTATGTTTTTATCTTCCCTCCCCCAATGGCAGCTATGTTTTTATCTTTCCTTTCCCAAACGACAGTTATGTTTTAATCTTCCCTCCCTCCAATGGCAGTTATGTTTTATTTTCCCTTCTCCTAATGACAGTTATGTTTTTATCTTCCCCTCCCCAAACGGCGGTTATTTTTTTATCTTCCCTCCCCGAATGGCAGTTATGTTTTTATCTTCCCTTCCCCAATGGCAGCTATGTTTTAATCTTCCCTTCCCCAATGGCAGCTATGTTTTAATCTTCCCTCCCCAATGGCGGTTATTTTTTTATCTTCCCTCCCCCAATGGCAGTTATGTTTTTATCTTCCCTTCCCCAATGGCAGCTATGTTTTAATCTTCCCTTCCCCAATGGCAGCTATGTTTTTATCTTCCCTTCCCCAATGGCAGCTATGTTTTAATCTTCTCTCCCCAATGGCGGTTATTTTTTTATCTTCCCCCTCAATTGCAGTTATGTTTTTATCTTCCCTTCCCCAATGGCAGCTATGTTTTAATCTTCCCTCCCCAATGGCGGTTATTTTTTTATCTTCCCTCCCCCAATGGCAGCTATGTTTTTATCTTCCCTCCCCGAACGGCAGTTATGTTTTTATCTTCCCTCCCCCAATGGCAGCTATGTTTTTATCTTCCCTCCCCGAACGGCAGTTATGTTTTTATCTTCCCCTCCCCAATGGAAGTTATGTTTTTATCTTCCCTCCCCAAACGGCAGTTATGTTTTAATCTTCCCTCCCCCAATGGCAGCTATGTTTTTATCTTCCCTCCCCGAACGGCAGTTATGTTTTTATCTTCCCTCCCCCAATGGCAGTTATGTTTTTATCTTCCCCTCCCCAATGGCAGTTATGTTTTTATCTTCGCTCCCCGAACGACAGTTATGTTTTAATCTTCCCTCCCCCAATGGCAGCTATGTTTTTATCTTCCCTCCCTCCAATGGCAGTTATGTTTTAATCTTCCCTCTCCCAATGGCAGTTATGTTTTTATCTTCCCTTCCCCAAACGGCAGTTATGTTTTAATCTTCCCTTTCCCAATGGCAGTTATGTTTTTATGTGACAGAATGGTTATTTTTGCATTAATGGTAAAATTATTTTTAACTGTTTCTAACTGGTGACTGTAATCAAAAACAGACAAATTTATACTGTGTAATGATTGAATTGATATACGTTTGAAATGCAATGAAAAATAAAGAATTACAAAAAAAAAGTTATGTTTTTATCTTCCCTTCCCAAAACGACAGTTATGTTTTAATCTTCCCTTCCCCAAACAGCAGTTATGTTTTAATCTTCCCTCCCCCAATGGCAGTTATGTTTTTATCTTCCCTCCCTCCAATGGCAGTTATGTTTTAATCTTCCCTTTCTAAACGGCAGTTATGTTTTAATCTTCCCTCCCCAATGGCGGTTATTTTTTTATCTTCCCTCCCCCAACGGCAGTTATGTTTTAATCTTCCCTTCCCTAATGGCAGTTATGTTTTAATCTTCCCTCCCCAATGGCAGTTATGTTTTTATATTCCCTCCCTCCAATGGCAGTTATGTTTTAATCTTCCCTTCCCAAACGGCAGTTATGTTTTAATCTTCCCTTCCCTAATGGCAGTTATGTTTTAATCTTCCCTCCCCCAATGGCAGTTATGTTTTTATCTTCCCTCCCTCCAATGGCAGTTATGTTTTAATCTTCCCTTCCCAAACGGCAGTTATGTTTTAATCTTCCCTTCCCAAACGGCAGTTATGTTTTAATCTTCCCTTCCCCAATGGCAGTTATGTTTTATTTTCCCTTGTCCTAATGACAGTTATGTTTTAATCTTCCCTTCCCCAAACAGCAGTTATGTTTTAATCTTCCCATCCCCAAACAGCAGTTATGTTTCAATCTTCCCTTTCCCAAACAGCAGTTATGTTTTAATCTTCCCCTTCTCAAACAGCAGTTATGTTTTAATCTTCCCTTTCCCAAACAGCAGTTATGTTTTAATCTTCCCATCCCCAAATGGCAGTTATGTTTTAATCTTCCCATCCCCAATGGCAGTTATGATTTTATCTTCCCTTTCCCAAACAGCAGTTATGTTTTAATCTTCCCTTTCCCAAACAGCAGTTATGTTTTAATCTTCCCATCCCCAAACAGCAGTTATGTTTCAATCTTCCCTTTCCCAAACGGCAGTTATGTTTTAATCTTCCCTTCCCAAATGGCAGTTATGATTTTATCTTCCCTTTCCCAAACAGCAGTTATGTTTCAATCTTCCCTTCCCCAAACAGCAGTTATGTTTTAATCTTCCCATCCCCAAACAGCAGTTATGTTTTAATCTTCCCATCCCCAAACAGCAGTTATGTTTTAATCTTCCCTTCCCCAATGGCAGTTATGATTTTATCTTCCCTCCCCCAATGGCAGTTATGATTTTATCTTCCCTTTCCCAAACAGCAGTTATGTTTTAATCTTCCCATCCCCAATGGCAGTTATGATTTTATCTTCCCTTTCCCAAACAGCAGTTATGTTTTAATCTTCCCTTTCCCAAACAGCAGTTATGTTTTAATCTTCCCATCCCCAAACAGCAGTTATGTTTCAATCTTCCCTTTCCCAAACGGCAGTTATGTTTTAATCTTCCCTTCCCCAATGGCAGTTATGATTTTATCTTCCCTTTCCCAAACAGCAGTTATGTTTCAATCTTCCCTTCCCCAAACAGCAGTTATGTTTTAATCTTCCCATCCCCAAACAGCAGTTATGTTTTAATCTTCCCATCCCCAAACAGCAGTTATGTTTTAATCTTCCCTTCCCCAATGGCAGTTATGATTTTATCTTCCCTCCCCCAATGGCAGTTATGATTTTATCTTCCCTCCCCCAATGGCAGTTATGTTTTTATCTTTCCCTCCCCAAACGGCAATTATGTTTTAATCATCCCTTCCTTAAACGGCAGATATGTTTTAATCTTCCCTTCCCCAAACAGCAGTTATGATTTTATCTTCCCTTTCCCAAACAGCAGTTATGTTTTAATCTTCCCATCCCCAATGGCAGTTATGTTTTTATCTTCCCTTCCCTAAATAGCAGTTATGTTTCTATCTTCTGTTTCCCAAACGGCAGTTATGTTTTTATCTTCCTTTTCCAAAACATTAGTCATGTTTCAATCTTCCCTTCCCCAAACGGCAGTTATGTTTTAATCTTCCCTTCCCCAATGGCAGTTATGATTTTATCTTCCCTCCCCCAATGGCAGTTATGTTTTTATCTTTCCCTCCCCAAACGGCAATTATGTTTTAATCATCCCTTCCTTAAACGGCAGATATGTTTTAATCTTCCCTTCCCCAAACAGCAGTTATGATTTTATCTTCCCTTTCCCAAACAGCAGTTATGTTTTAATCTTCCCATCCCCAAACAGCAGTTATGTTTTAATCTTCCCTTCCCTAAACAGCAGTTATGTTTTAATCTTCCCTTTCCCAAACGGCAGTTATGTTTTAATCTTCCCATCCCCGAACAGCAGTTATGTTTTAATCTTCCCATCCCCAAACAGCAGTTATGTTTCAATCTTCCCTTTCCCAAACGGCAGTTATGTTTTAATCTTCCCATCCCCAAACAGCAGTTATGTTTTAATCTTCCCATCCCCAAACAGCAGTTATATTTAATCTTCCCTTCCCCAATGGCAGTTATGATTTTATCTTCCCTTTCCCAAACAGCAGTTATGTTTCAATCTTCCCTTTCCCAAACAGCAGTTATGTTTTAATCTTCCCATCCCCAAACAGCAGTTATGTTTCAATCTTCCCTTTCCCAAACGGCAGTTATGTTTTAATCTTCCCTTCCCCAATGGCAGTTATGATTTCATCTTCCCTTTCCCAAACAGCAGTTATGTTTCAATCTTCCCTTCCCCAAACAGCAGTTATGTTTTAATCTTCCCTTTCCCAAACAGCAGTTATGTTTTAATCTTCCCTTTCCCAAACAGCAGTTATGTTTCAATCTTCCCTTCCCCAAACAGCAGTTATGTTTCAATCTTCCCTTTCCCAAACGGCAGTTATGTTTTAATCTTCCCTTCCCCAATGGCAGTTATGATTTTATCTTCCCTTTCCCAAACAGCAGTTATGTTTCAATCTTCCCTTCCCCAAACAGCAGTTATGTTTTAATCTTCCCTTCCCCAATGGCAGTTATGTTTTAATCTTCCCTTCCCCAATGGCAGTTATGTTTTAATCTTCCCTTCCCCAATGGCAGTTATGTTTTAATCTTCCCTTCCCCAAACAGCAGTTATGTTTTAATCTTCCCTTCCCCAATGGCAGTTATGATTTTATTTTCCCTTCTCCTAATGACAGTTAGGTTTTTATCTTCCCTTCCCCCAACGGCAATTATATAAAATACGAAAGAATATGGAATATGTGCCAGAAAGACACGATCCACCTATTGAAATGATTTTGATAAATGTACAATGCAAAATTTCGCTGCGTGTGAAGCGCTTTTCTGGATTAACCTTCATCAGACACGCTAGGAGTAAAAACTTTGGAAAACCGGTAGTATAAAAGATTTGATAAAACAAAAACAGAAGCCAAAAATATTACAACAATGACCAAACAAATAATTTATCAATTTTTAAAGAAATAGCCAAACGTTGTCAAATTTTGGAAATATGTAAACTGTGTCTTTCCAACACATATTCCAGTACTCGAAAATATATAAGAGCATACAACTGAAGCACGGGGAAGCTTTCTACGACCTCCACACGGCACTAAAGCCAAGTTCTGAAATAATATAAAATACGAAAGAATATGGAATATGTGCCAGAAAGACACGATCCACATATTGAAATGATTTTGATAAATGTACAATGCAAAATTTCGCTGCGTGTGAAGCGCTTTTCTGGATTAACCTTCATCAGACACGCTAGGAGTAAAAACTTTGGAAAACCGGTAGTATAAAAGATTTGATAAAACAAAAACAGAAGCCAAAAATATTACAACAATGACCAAACAAATAAATTTATCAATTATTAAAGAAATAGCCAAACGTTGTCAAATTTTGGAAATATGTAAACTGTGTCTTTCCAACACATATTCCATATATGTTTTTTTCTGCATGACAGCAACCCTCTATGAAACACAGTTATGTTTTTATCTTCCTTTCCCTAAATAGCAGTTATGTTTTTATCTTCCCCTTTCCCAAACAGCAGTAATGTTTTAATCTTTCCTTCCCCAACGGCAGTTATGATTTTTATTTTCCCTTCTCCTAATGGCAGTTATGTTTTTAATTTTCCCTTCACCCAACAGCAATTATTTTGTATCTTCCTGCATGACAGCAACCCTCTATGAAACATCATTTGTTTGCAAGTTAAACTGTTTTATCTTTGAGGTATTTCTTGTCTTTTTAATTTCTTTTTGGCATACTTTTACCAAACAAGTCAAAAATACTTTTAATATCATTTATTTTTCACCAGAGTTATATTAAACTAGTTAATGATGTGTCTTTATTGTGACAGTTCAGAGTAAGATTATGTCAGCTTAATCTAATATCATGTGTGACATTTACAACTTAATTAACTTATCATTGAAGATTGTTATTATTTTTTGCCTTTTCTTTTAAAATGATAGCCTATTCATTGGTGACATCTATTATCTGCTGAATTAGTAAAGTTTTTTTGTATAAATTATTTTGGTTGTACTCCAAATCTTAAAATAAAATTTGATTTCAATGATATTCATAAATTAACTCTTAAATTCAGATTTTAATTCAATAAATAAAACATAAATCAAATTATATTATTGAATTTGTATTAGAATACATGTTATTTGAGTTGTATGCCATAATGGTATGATTTGAATTAGATTTATGTATTAGATAAATCATTAAACAGTACTCATATACCATAAGAAAATAATTTTGTCTTTAATGATTTTGTTTTGTTTTGAAAAACCTGTCAAAGATGTAGGTTTAAGGTATGATTTACATATCATCACAAATCACACCATGAAAATTTTAAATAACACTCTCAGAATTAGAATATGCACTCAAATTTTATAAAATTTCTGAGTATGTAATATGTGGTGATATTTTAAATCATACTCTTGAAGAGAATAGTGTGCGATGCAAAGGCCTTTTGTTGGCAAGTTTGACTCTGACGGATCAACTTCTCTGGGTTCATATATGTTAATTCTGGTTTTGTTTGCGTTTTAAGAATTCTATTAGGGTTTACTTTATAGCAATAAACTATTTGAAAACTAATGTGCATGAGGAAGTACCATAGCCCTAGGATATTATTTTGGGGAGATAATTGGACTTAACATTTTCCTTTTTATAGCTTTAAATGGAGAGCACAGTTATCAACAATGAGGTTCCTTCTAGTTCTATGTTTACTTCTAATTACAGATTGACTGTAAGACAACCCTATTTCAAGCTCTGCCATCTCTTATCAAATCCATAGCTCCATCTGTGATTAAGATTTTTATAGAGAAAGGAGGCAGTGAGATCATACTATCTACAGACATACAGGCCAAGAAGAGTGTACTCCAGGGTCTCCAGCTAGCCCTACATGTGCCGGACCCTCCAGAATCTATCACTAGTGTCTTACATCAGTGTCTGGAAAGTCTTTATAAATTAACAATTCATGAGGTAAGAAGAGTGAAGACTTTTTGATTGACCCTCTGAAAATGTATAATGTGACACATACCACAATTTCTTTCAAAATGCCTATACTTACTCAGGACCATATCTATATTCGATTAGATAATAGTTGCATTTAAGTTACAATTCTACAGGATTTTTCAGTTCAAAACCATTAAATTCTTGGTTTTATCTCCTGTTGGAACTATTCATTAGTAACACTATCCTGTAATATCTATGAATTAAGGGAAATAATTACTTTAATTTGTGTGAATATCCAAAATATAACAGTAATAAAAAAGTAAAAACGATTAACTTGATAAGTGTGAATAACCAAAATACTACTGTGAAAAGATGGATTGTAATCTTTATTGAATCTGATGATAGAATATACTATACAGTTATTTGAATATTTTTCCTTGCCGAAATCACTGATGAATTGAGTTAAACTCTAAAGCAATGTGAAAGTAGAATTGGGAAGGGTTACAAAAATCTAATTGGGTCAGTTCCTTGTTCAGTCTATGAAAAACTCATCAGAGATGCTCTTTCCAAAACTTGAAAGCTAAATAAAACAGGAAATGAATACAATACGGGTATTAAACAGTAAATTGCACAGATTTGAATAGCACAGTCTAAGACAAAGTTTTTACTGACCAAATTTGCAATTGATTGTTGTTTGTTCTTTCACAAGACACAATCAGCATTTTATCATTCTATCTTTCACAATACACAGTCAGCATTATATAATTCTAGGCAGAAAATTCCAGTTTAAAACTTTATATAATGTCTGATATTTTTATGGAGTTTTAATGGTCCTATATAAAATCCAAGTATATAATAGGCATGCAACAGTATCAGATCATAATCAAAAGATAAAAATACACAAACTAAACAAGGCCAACAAAGGTAACAGGAAAATTCACTCGGTTTTTAATATTTTTTAACTTATTTAGCTGTTTTATTTCTCAAATCTTTATTTCCAGCACTGTTTGATGTGTCTTTTTGGTGAATGTTTTTCTGAGGTACCAGATAACATATTTGATAAGAATACCACTGACGACATATCATCTGAGATATCTAGTTACAAAGGAATTTTCATCAGATGTTATTTAGTGGCAAGGGGGAGACAGCCTATGGCCATTCTGAATTCTTGTGTTGATCACTGTATTAATACTCCTACTACAAATTTGTAAGTCTGAAGTCTGAACACAGTTTATAACTTGTTAAGCTGTTTTATACTGATCTTTAATGATTGTATGTATCAATAACTACAGAATTATTTTAAGTTCAAAATATTATAAAAATGTTTAAAAGACGTTACACAATACTGAAGAAGTAATAAGGTCAAAACATTCAATATAACTTTATTTGAATTTATCTGTAACCATCATATTTTCTGATTTATTTTGTAATGTTTTTCTTGTCAATGAACTAAAGCAAGAAATTCATACGGCTTTACTGACTGTGGCAGCATAAACTGTCAGTGTTCAAGTTTTATGAACATATCCTTATCTCAGAAATTATTAGTGTTTGATTTATAAAATTTTGTATGCATATGCTTCAGTATTAGCTTAGCACAGTTTCATCCTCACTTTTCCTCCTTGCCCTTAATTTTGCAATTAAATGAATTTGACATTTTTTTTTCAAAACATATGATAACAGTGTTTGATTTTTATTAGCACCTCCAACTATAAGTCCAAGATTGATTGGTATGCAGATGTCTACATTGCATTCCAGTCTTTTGAACTTGACCTCTTATTCTGGTTTGTTGTTGATTCATTACAATAGAAATATATGACTGTTTCATTAGCACCTTTATATCGTAGAAACTTAATTCATCGGTTAGGGAAACTTGGCATGTGATGCATCAATGTAAGACTTACAGCTCCACTAAAATCCTTGAACAGTTTTAATTGGTTTTTGTAATGTTGAAGCTTATATAAAGGGTTTAAGTGATGTTCATGCCCAGGTGACAATTCTATGCAACATATCAAAAGAAATTTCTCTTAAGCTTTTCTGAAATAAACATATACGAGAACGTTCTGAAATTTTGCTGATTGGTTCAGTATATCCAAAAATAATTTCAGACCTATCATGCTTCGTGTTTGGAAATCCAATATGACCAATTTTTCAAACTTGTCAAAAAATGTATATGAATATAATTCAAACAATTTTTTAAGACCTTTTTGACTGCTACTTCCTGTTAAGGATGAAGAGCCAACACATTCCTCCTTTATCCCAGTTATGTTTTCTCTCCCCTAAGTTTAATTTTGTTTTGATTACAGAAAGAGAAAAAGAGTACTACAACTCCTACAGAACACTCTGTACCAGACCTTTTTGACTTCTACTTCCTGTTTAGGATAAAGGGCCAACACATTCCTCCTTCATCCCGGTTGTGTTTTCTCTCCCCTTTGTTTAATGTTGTTTTGATTACAGAAAGAGAAAAAGAGTACTACAACTCCTACAGAACACTCTGTACCAGACCTTTTTGACTTCTACTTCCTGTTTATGATGAAGAGCCAACACATTCCTCCTTTATCCCAGTTGTGTTTTCTTTCCCCTACATTTAATTTTGATTTGATTACAGAAAGAGAAAAAGAGTACTACACCTTCTACAGAACACTCTGTACCAGACCTTGCTTTTTATTCCCCCATCTTTTAATTTTGTTTTGATAACAGAAAGAGAGAAAGAGTGCTACACCTCCTACAGAACACTCTATACCAGACCTTGCTTTTTATTCCCCCATCTTTTAATTTTGTTTTGATTACAGAAAGAGAAAAAGAGTACTACACCTCCTACAGAACACTCTGTACCAGACCTTGCTGTGTGATTCAGAGTTTACTGGTACCCTTCAATGTGTTCAGTGGTTTATGGAGTTACTGGGTCACTCAAGGAACATCACTAATGGTGTCATGGAAATTTCCAAAGATGTCCAATTGTCAGAAGTAAGTTTATAATCATTATGTTAATCATATTAGTAAAATTACTAGAATTGGCATTCATTTTAACAAGTACTCTATGATATAACTGTGGAAGTAGATTTTTTTAATTTAAATTTTGGTGTTTGAAATAGGTCAACCAAAACACAAAATTTAAATATTGCTGAGTAAAAAAATATGGCATAAATTTTTAAAATATTTCTGGATCTTCCTCTTTTATTTTGACCTAAAATTTCAGGATTCACCAATGTTGAGCTTATCACGTATGTTAAACATTGTTATTAACCCCAAACTTTCTACACCGGTGCTGTATCTTACTTCAGGTTTTAAAATCATGTGTTCAGTAGAATCGAGTGTCGTCTGTGTATGAACTTCAGTCTTGTTCATACCACTACTTGCATTGAATATAACAAGCTTCTCTGTCTTACTTTCAGGTTTTAGATTTCCTATGCATGGTAGTATCTAGCGCCATTTGTCTTTGGACATCGACTCTATCTATACCACTACTGGCAGTAAATGTTAATTATTTCTCATCCGATGAGGATGACTATGATATGTCTGTGGCAAGACCTGCCTTACATTGTCTGAGGGCCTGTATAGAGAGTATCCAGGTCAACCCTTGGGACCAACTCTCTGCAAATGTAAGAGAACTGTAATTCCAAATGTTGTCAACTGCATATAATACAACTAGAAAAAAATCAAGTAGAATGGAACCTGTCTGCATTAAATTTTCTACCAGAATTGGAAAGTTTAGAACATTTAAATGTGAATAATACAAATCAAAAAGATCAAAGATCAATTTAGTTTACAATTATACATTTTATATTGTACCCTATCATTTTTGAAAAGCAGGAGACTTATAGAATTTTGCTTTCCATCTGTCTTTTTAATGTTTCCAATGCATAACTTTAAAATGCATCAATGGAATTTCATTAAACCTACACACAAAAAAGCTTAGTGATTTAGGGATTCATAGGTCAAAAGGTAAGGTCCAAAGGTTTGGCAGGCATGGGAAATCTGGTCATGCTCGTGTGTCAATATTAGTTTGATTAAAATTTTGTAGTATTTTGCTGCATAACTTTTATGAAAGATTAAAACATTATACATTTTCTTTTGTTACAGGTCATAGACTGGCTAGGATTACTTTCATCCTCTGGAAAGATTAGGGATAACACAAAATCTTATATTATAGGTAATTAGTACATCATTTTCATAATTCCATAAGTTTAACACAGAAGTATCTACATTTGAATTCAAGAAAAATAACATCTGTATGACAAAAGACAAATATTGGGAAAAAATGATCCAAGCACACCAAAACACACTAAGAAAACATTTCAGTTTTCCACAAGGTAAGACAGGTAGTGCATATTGGAACAAAGTCAACAAACATGTTGTTATGTAAAATAATGAATTTATGGTCCAGCTTTTAAAGCTGTTATTTTACTTAAAAAAATTGTAAAGAAAGTGTATCTTACACAGTTAACAGTCTTTAATGTCACCAGCAGTTGTTGCTTGCCATTTTGAAATTGGCTCAAGATAGGATAATCAAATGATTCAAAACCAGGACTAAAAATTCAATGAAAAATATGATAATGTTCATCTGCCTAATTATTTTGTATTGTTTTTTTTTATTTTCAGCTTGCAGTTTGATGACTAGGCATATTAAAGACTTCCATAAAATAGCTGTGTGGACAAAGTTTGTGCATGAACATATCTAAACTACAGCAAAGTGTACAATAAAGAATGAACAAACTTTATTTTCCTGTATCATTTTGGATATTCGACTTATTTTGGACTCTGCCTGAGTTTATATCATTTAGTTTTACACACTTGAACTGCTTACCCTTTGGTAGTAGTTGAGTTCACTAACAAGAGAGCTAGGGTAAGAAATATGGCTAAAGCCAGTTCAGTTATTTTATGCATTTCTTTAAATTGTTTAGTGGAGGATCTCTTTACTAATGCCCTCACTAACAAAATATTTATCTCCACCATAGTTGTTGCTGTCATTAGAGTATTTCTCTTTTTGTTTTTTTTGAATTATTTCGTATTCAACTTATTTTGGACTATGTCTGAGTTAATATCATTTAGTTTTACACACTTGACCTACCTAGCCTTTGAAAGAATTTGACATTACCAATATGTAAAACAAGAACGCTAGGGTTAGGATAATGGTTAGAGTCAGTTAAGTTATTTTATGCATTTCTTTAAATTGTTAAGTGGTGGATTAGAAGTGGGACTCCCTTTACTAAACCCTCTAAAAAGGATATTTGTCTAATGGTCCATTAAAAGTTCTTACTTCTGTACGTCTGCATGTCATAATTTCTTCATCATTGCCCTTTTCCTAATAAAAAGAAATATAAGTACATATACATTATAAGTATAAATTTCTACTACATATAAAGAAAGGATAATCTTGTTTTATCAGAGTAAAGCTGTTTAAGTCCATATCAATGAAAATTGTCATTTTATATATTCCCAATTGATTCATTTTACATAAAAAACAAGTTATAAGTTGATAAAAGAACAACATTTACAATTCCGGTGTGGTAAAGTCTTAGTATATGAAATTGCTAATTTACCAGAAATAACTTTGATGAATAGAATTATTCAAATGCCTTTCAGTCATGATTCAATATTAATAAAGACAGATAATTAGATGCTCCTGGTCATAACCAAGACTTTGTTTAGAACATGGCCTGAGTTAAGTAAGAACAAAACTTACACATCAGAGACATCTCGAGGGTCATAGGTCAAAAGGGGACAGTTTCAGTGTGGACCCAAACTTCAGCCATGGTCCAATATGTGAAGACAATGAACTAAATGCTCCTTATGATTGCCAACACTGATAAACACATTACTTCTGTTTAATAAGTACACAATTCAGAACCTATTTACAAGCAATAAAACTATTTTAATGATGTCAAAGGTTTAAGTTTCAGGTTGGGATCTTAATAAAAACACATTGTTTCTAGTATATATTTAAGGGTTTGGTATTAGGCGAGGACAGTTCAAATATACACCCGACTATAATTCATTCTAAATTAGACTAGTGATTAACAGAAATATTTCTAAAGAATGAAAATGTTACTCAACTGCTAGTTACTCAATAATTTCTAGAAGAAAATCAAAGCTGTTCTGGTTTTTCTTGTAGGTTTTTAGTTTGCCTTTGTATTGCATGTTGTGTCATAAACACCGTTTTATGCCTTTGAGGATTGTAATACCGGTAGCTTCAGGTTTTTAAAGAAATTGTTAGTTTTGATATGACATGTACACTTAAGAGAGGATTAGAATAATTATTGCTGTTCATATTATAATGAATCAATGATTCTGTGATTACTTCCAAATATATGTTTTTGTCAATCAGAATCATAATACCTCCAGCATAGCACAAGATAATCAATTAGTCAATGAGTTTTCAAGGACCATATATGCTGACAAATGACTCATTGTATAACCCTTTGTCATTGATTGATAAAAAGCTATTATTATTGATTCGTCAAACAACCCAACCTAGGATTAATGATAAACTTTGCAGCACCCAAAAGATCTGCAAGGCACCACAAGTTGAAATTGCAAAGGTGTAGGGGTCATTTTCGCACACATTACAATTGCTAAATATTTGCAAATTTACTCCACTTAAATGGTTTGCTTATTAAGTGTAAATACACCAAAAGCAACAAGAATCTATGCACCATATTAAACATTCACTCAATGGTCATTTGAACAGATTAAACTGTTTTAAAAATAAAATATAAATATATGTATAGCTGCAATGTTAACTCATAAAATACTCCCATTGCCTAAAAAATCAATCAGATCAAGTTTTGGAATAGGAAATTTACATCTACATTTTATCTTAAACCTGTTTCAGTTCCGTTGGGATCCATTAAGTTAGTACGGACGATTTGTGAGAAAATTTGATCAAAATATGGTAAAAGCATTTACTGTGGCATTGTGGTTGAAAATAGCATGCTTAATAATATTAGATATGGACCCGAACCAAATTCAAAATGTCGTTGCGTCTTTTTGAAAAAGGGTTTGTTTGAGGTTGACTTTTAGGCGTATTATTATGAGGGCATATATGGTAATCAATAACTTTTCAAGGTAGGTCATTTGAACACACAGAAATCCATTTTTAACCGATAGAAGTCAGAAATTACCACTACAGAAGATTACCGGGTGTTTTGAACACAGGAATTCATATGCAGTATAAGTACCTAGGTACATAAAAAGATTTAATTTAAACGATTGTTTAAAAGTATCCATGATAATACCTATTAAACTTGTTTAGTTTTAATGACCTAGGTTTAATAAAACTTGACTGGTTTATGTATATAAATAGAAACAGACATTGTGGTGTGCATTTCATTATTAATACTGAGGAAATATAGGTACATATAGAATTACAAATAAATTATTTTGCCATCTTTGCACCGACATATGTCGGAGGCAATTCTATTCCAATATTCCCTCGTGATGAACTGTTTGAATACTAAATACTTTAACATCTGAACTATGTAGACTTTTTTGTCTGTGACTACTATGTAAGATGATAGAGTTAATTACAAATTTATGAATGAATGGCAGAGATAAAGTTTTACTGTTCTTGGTATCATATTGTGACGAATTTCACAAAAAACTCTAGAAAAGATGTCCAAATGTTTTATTTTATGTATCAAATTTAAAGTTGAATGTCGGGCACAAGATGGGCAGACATACATTGAAACAATTTCCGTACTTGTCTTGTGAGCATATATTAGTCACTTTTATCAATGAAATTCGCCAATATTGATTTTTTACTGGCGATTTTCAGTCTTGATATGAAATTTTTTTTCAGATTAACGAGGTTAAGTTGCATTCATTTGTAAGTATCTAAAGTACATAATAAAAACTAAGCGGTTAAAAAGTCAATTTTCTGTTAAAACATTATGGGTTCCACCCTAGAGATTTAAAATGTGTCTACTTATGACCAACAATGCTTAAACAAGTTACATTTTACTTGACAACCTATATTGTTTAATCTTTTTGTACTTTGGAGATTTCCATAACATCCCGTTATAACAGTGGTGAACAACAGACCTGAAACTTGTAGTACTTCATACTAAGAATGGTTAAAAAGTTATATACCATTTGCATAATGACCTATATGTAGTTGATCACTTAATAACAGTGACAATCAACATACGAGGCTTTGTCACAATTTATAGAAAAATCTAGGTCACAGTGAAAAAAATGGTGAGTTAGGTAAAAATCTGGCCCATATTTCACAGTGAAAATAAATGGCAGAGAAAAAAGAAGTTTGTATCACTTAACTTTTAGCTTGGGCCAATTAAAGATTAATGTTACACTTATAAATGTTGAATTAGAAGATAATGAGATGTGGAATAAATGTTCGCGACACTATTTACAATATAAACGATTGTTTAAGTAATCCACAACGGAAAACAGCCAGATGTGAAAGTAAACATCGTTGTACACAAGCTTTGTAGAGGTTAGGACAGATAAAAAAATTGGAAACTTTTTGACAAAAAATCAGTCATTTGTCTGATTTCCAAGTTGCCAAATATTCTGGAGTCTAACCCATAATGATGTCAGCTAGTGATTGAAGGTCTAGTGTCTTAACTAGTTCGCCACCCTGAGCTATATGGCAGGTTGCTGAAAGTCTTTCATATTGCAGATTTGCAATTGCCATTGCTTTTTGAAGGTAATTTCATATACACTTATTCCACAATTTTATTATTATCTATCTGGCTTTTGTATTTTTTTCTTTCCTGTTTTAATGACTATACTGTTTAATTAGAATGCAGGACAGTAAAGAATCTAAGTTCTTTTTTTCTGTTGCAGACAGGATAGACAGACAGAATCGTTAAAACCATGAACACTTTGCATGCTAATAACGTCTTAAATGGGTCAACCTGTCAAAGTTATGCTTACAAAATATACAGAGAAATCATTATTATGTCATGAAATGGGCATCATAGCAGGTTTTAGAGCTGAAGGTGGTTATTTTGTTACCGAGCCAGACTGAGGAAAATGTTATGTTATGTCTTGTAAAATCTAGTGGAGTTTTCTTAAATGTATATAATAATTGACTATGATTTCAGACACTTTATACTCGTCCACCCTTAAAGAGATATGGTTCAGAAGCAATAGTTCCAGGCACTTTAATACACATCAACCAGGCCATATTAATATCAAGGATAACAAGAACATCCTTTATTTTATACAAATTTGATGGATATTAACGGTTATATAAAATATAATTTATACCTGAATTTTTTAACATCTTAGATCTTTTTTTATGATATCACTGTCATTTTATGATGATTTATTAATGAGAAGATAATTCTTCGCATGGCCTTTATAAGATATAACTATTATGGAAGAAAGTCTTCACTTAAACCAAGCCTTAGGAGTTCAACTTCATTAAACTGCATGTGATTTTCTATTGAAAAACAAAACAGATACAAAATAAAAACATTGAAAAGATAAATATTTTTTTTATTTGTTTATTTATGAAATCTTTAAAGATTCATATTCTCAGAGGAATACAAAACTGACATGTTTTGATTTTTACATATATAGATTTAAAATAAAATGATAGTACCATGATTTAATTATAAATTAGTGAGAAAGGGTTGACTTGTATAATGAAAGAAGCAGAGGTACCAATGGGGTATCCGAATGTCAAAAGTCCGAAAGGGCAGAGACTAAACCAGTAAACACAAACAAGAACGGGACAAAAACAGACAACACGTAAAACATGGAAACACAAAACAACTGAATATCAATCAACAACGCGAACTCCAGTCGAAACAAGAGTGAACTCAGGTGCTCCGGAAGAGTAAGCAGTTCCTGCTTGCTATAGCACACCCGTCGCGTTGCCAATAGTCCATTCAGCGTGTCAAATCAAGTAAAGGAAGACAAAACAGCACACTATGACAAACCAACATCTGCACTCATCTGAGAGATCGAAATCCCATATTTGTCTATAAGTGCATGATGTCTTCCGTAAAATTTCTTGAGTGAAGACAGCAACCGAGGAGCAACATAACCCTGTGTGAGCAATTTTTGTGTCAGACGTGTCGCTCTGCTAAGGAAATCGATGTAAGTCCCGCACGCTCTGGAGTACCGAATCAATTGAGATACGTAAACTCCATAACTTCATAAAGTAATATTTGTTTGTTTTATTTAACATCTTGCTTAAAATAGGCTTATAATGACATATAGCTAAATTCATTTTAAAACAATTTCATTCATTTAAAAACAATCTTAGTAAAGTTATTGTAACTTCTTTGAACCTGTAAAGATAACCGTTAATTTATCATTAGGATTTGTAGGAAAATTAGCTGTTAGATGCAGTAACACTTGACTGTTCAGTCGTAATAGATCTCTACATTGATCGAAATAGCTCAAGGATATGATTTTCCCCAATGTAAAAAGACTAAAAGGTCTCATTATGGGTTAAAACTGAAACCCATTATTGTAAGAATGATGATCTGAATTAGATTGTTAACGCCTTTTTTACAAAGTGACTGGAATTAAGTCATATTTCTTTTTTACAGCCCTTATTCTAATTTAGTTATTGTTATATTATACTTTGAGACAAATTCGAAATCCTGTAAAGTGAATGTAATATATTTCTTATAAAGTAAAATTTAAAGTTCTTCGTTATCAACATTTACATGTAATGTTACAATGTTTATTGTTTAATGGCAGGACTTCAAACTTAAATAGATTGAAGTATGCCATACAAAAAATACTGACAATTAAGCTAGTTTTTGTTCATTAATCTAACAAGACAAACGCACTTTAAATCCACAGAGAGATTAACTAATGAGGCATCAAAATTATGTAAAGTTCAAAACAAAATCAGTCAACACGAAAGAGAACAGCATGAAGAAACATAAAAACAACTGAAAAGAGATCAACAACTTTAGACTTATGAGGGAAGCTGCAGCTGAAGTTTAAGAAAGAGAGAGAAAATTCAGAAAACTATATCAATTTGAAAATCTGATATGAAATACAATGGACAGAACAAAAAACTTGAATTCTTATAACATGTGCAAATATAACTTTTGAAAAACTACTTTTTTTGTTTAATGCCAAAATTTTAGTCAAAACTGACCAACAATAACAAATCCAACTTAATGATGTAGGATTCTGACTCACCATGTATTTTCAGTTTAACACGAGTGAAAGTGTTGCAGTAACCTCTCAGTTTTTAATGGAACTGTTATCACGAGTGGATGGAGAGGAGGAGTTATTTACCCTGATACGTATACGATATTGGTGGGATATACCATACTAGCAGAAACGTAAGAAGAATGTGTTACTAGAAATAGCACCAAGGCATGAGGCAGAGGGAGAATGTTCTTTAAAATAGCAAATTCCAAAGGTGCTGTATCAGTGTTTTGAGAAAAAGAAAAAAGGTTTTGAGCAAAGGAATCATAAAAGTATAAACTTAATATAATAAATGTTTAAAATCATAATGTTATGCATGAGTTTGATTGTAAATAATAATAAAATTATAAAAAAATGGTTGACAGTAAATAAAGTTAACAACAAAATTACTAATTAGCATTAAATCCTCATGGTCTTCATTTAAAACTGACCTGTCAACTATACGTGGCTATATGGCTAATTCAGGTCATTAAGTAAAAACCTTTTACATGAACTGATTGAAAGGTTAACACACTGACAGACAGACCGTCAGTTATATATCATTAAACCCTCGTGGTCTTTATCAATTGTAGGGTTATTGTTACCAATTGACTATTACTAGACACCTCAGCAAGCAATAATTCTATGTAATCAAACAATTGAACATGAGATACAACCGTGGATCCTACCAGCTTTTAGACCTTGGGATGTAAGAATTATCTGGTTAATTTGAAGATAATTCCTACAACCCTGATCTGCCCTTTATTGGTGTAGCTTTGATAATGGACTGTGTGTTGAATGTATTAGAATGTAATACTAGAGTTAATCTCATCAACTTTCAATACTTCATATATACTTTCTGCATGCACTCTTTTAGGTTATCCATCACCAAAAACTAGTAAGAAACTCCAACCCTTTTACAGGTCTTTTCTGAAAATGTAATATTATTCTAACAAAGCCTTATTTGATGATGTGACTGAGATTCCGTAATAACTTTGGCTTTATCTTGGTCATTGCGTTAAAGTTTCCAATAGGGGGATATCTTTATTCTAAGGCTGCAATTATTGTTATCGGGTTCATAACAATTGCTTTGCAGACTCAGACTTTAAAATACAAGATAGTTTATTTTCAGCTGACATTATCTTACTTTGATGAATGCGTTCATGACAAGAGGGAAATCCCATTTTTACAATAAACCCCGCTCCTGAATAGCTATCTGTATAATAAATATCTGCTAATTCTTGTTTTAGTGTTATGGGTCTCACTTTTTATCTATAACGCTGTCATCTGATAATACCCAATTATTACATCAGTTGTAATTGTTGGTTTTGGTGCATTCCAGGAGTATTTTTCATCATATTTGTTTGAGAAAGAGGGATTGGGACTTCCAAAGCAACCCAGTTCCAATGAAATTGAAAAACAGTCATTCTAAAATATAAAAGTCACAACTTGTTAAAAAAAGAAACGCAAAAACTCACTGGGTCATTCTTCACCAGATAAACAGATGAAATATAATGGTATGATGCAATGTTTATGGACTGATTAAAGATAATGGGATGTGGAATAGGTGTATATGACATAACCTACAATATTAACGATAATTTAAAAAATCAACAATTAAAAACAGCAAGCAGTCCTCGATGTGACCAGCGGTCGCTGCTCACTTTTCTGCAATTGGTGTCCTGAAAGACCACTTCATAGAAAATATCATATTACTAAGCATCAATAAAGGTGATTGGTTTTATAGATTTCTTCTCAGACTGGTTTATTTAAATCTGTTAATCGTATTGATATCCTTTATGATAAATACTTAAAGGATTCTCTGTCTTGCATGATATCCGTAATGTAACCCACCACCTAGCAACTAATTCAGGAAGTTAAGGTAGCATTGATTCTCATACAATTTAAATGCCACTTTAAATCAGTGTTTTGGTGTCTTTTGTACGAGGATTAACATGATAATGTTGATTTTACAGGCTCTTGGGTGAGTTTAACTTTATTTTGTCAATCAAAATCTTTAGAGATTTTATAATTCTCGATGTCAAACCTTCAGGATGTCATCCAACACTTTGGTCCATATTAATACATACTAGAGTGTGTTCCTTCATTTTGGTCCTAGGTATACATACCAGAATGTCATCCAGCAAGCTGGATCATATTTTCATGACTGTGTAAGAATGTCATACCTGGTCGTCATCCTGCACTTTGGTCCATAGGGTTATAGATTAAACCCATTTAAAGAGGGAAAGTTAGATTTAAATAGTGTACAGGGATTGTTTAGGTGGACCCAGAAATATAGATAAGATATCAGAAAGGAGGTTCAACATACAGTGGACTATGGACGAAAAAAGGCTAGGTTCAAGAACAGTTTTTTCCTGATTATGTCTAATTGGGCCACTGACTAAGCATTTATCACAGTGTCATTTGAACAATTTTCAACTGCGGTCCAGTCTTTTTACATTCTTCACTTCATGGGTGTTTCTCTGCTTTGTAGCAAATTTTGCCCTCCAGACGTGGACATGAAATGCTTGCATGTTGGAATGGTTGCCATGCCAACCCTTGTACTGGTTACTACACCTTCAGTTGTTGAGACACGGAACAAGATAACCAATCAGCTTGCGAACAGCATCAGGACTTTATTGACAACAATGAAAAAAATTAATATGGACCAATCAAGACAGAGAAGAGGTGGGGTCTCAATTTGTTTACATAGTTTGGGTGTTCATGTTCTAATATTGATTTATTGATTAGAATGAATTGATTCATTGCAATGTTTGCATGGCTTTTTTAACATGCATCTGATAATAAGGTTATCTGAATATATTTATCCTCTTGTGAAGCTCTATATCATTATAAAAGTAAATCAGGTTTTCTTCCTATTTCTGTGTAACCTCTTTTAAAGTTATTTTTTATAATGAATAAAGGTAATAACAAAACTACCGAACTTGAATGATCAATCTCATAGTCCGGAGAAAATGACAAAAACGAATCGGTCATACCGGAGAACTGGTGGATCGCAATGGTCCTGACTTGGTACAGGCATTTCAAACGAAATGGTGGGTTAAACCAGGTTTTATGGCGCCAAACCTCCCACTTCCATTGCAATCTGCAAGTCCACTATATATATAGTTACATAGAAAAGTGTAACACTGGAAAATAGTCTAAACCCATAATACCGTATATAGTTACGTAAAATAGTGAGACACTGTAAAATTTTCTTGGAATTGGTTTTATAAGTCGAACATAATAGGACATGTAGGATATGAAAATTGTCATGAATAAAATACAGAAGCTTTTGTCTGGAGCTTTGTTGTAATTTTCATTTGAGAAAAACACAAAACGAGAAGAATTAAAGATCGCAATGGTCCTGACTTGGTACAGGCACTTCCAAAGAAGTGGTGGGTTAAACCAGGTTTTATGGCGCCAAACCTCCCTCTTCCATTGCGATCTTAGGATCCGGTAATGACCATAGAACACAACATAGTTGTGAGACACAATAGGGATATTGAGGTGATCATCTCAGTACAGCAGACCAGTCAAACACTAATTAAAACAATTAACTATCATATCTTTTAACTCAATTTTGAACTTTTCTACTAGTGGCTGATAACGAAGAAAGAATTTTTTTAGTGATCGTATGAGACGTATTTTCTTATAGCCCTGCTTCAAAAGTCGGTCACGAAGAAACCGGTGTCTGATAAAAAAATCTGTGAAATGTGTGCAAGCTCTGGCATATCGAATAAGTTGAGAAATATAAACACCGTATGCAGGAGAAGTAGGTATATTGCTCTGTAGATTAGGAAAATTAATAATTTGAAAATTAAAATCGTCTCGTTTATCGTAAATTTTTGTACTGAGATGACCACTTGGGTCAAATTCGAGGTGCAAATCCAAGAAAGACGTGAAGCAATTAGATTCGGTGGTCTCTTTAATCTCCAATTCCGGAGGATATATTGAAGGAATCCAACTACCAAATGAAGTGTTATTGACAGAAAGGACATCATCAATATATCTGAATGTAAGATTAAATGACCGTGCCTCTTTCATCTTCTTGTCCTTTACGAGTCCCTGAAGAAATTCAGTCTCGTAAGAGTATAAAAACAAATCGGCGAGGAGAGGAGCACAGTTTGTGCCCATTGGAATGCCGATTTGTTGTTGAAAAATCTCTCCTCCGAAGGTGACAAATATGTTGTCAATGAGGAAATCAAGCATACTGCAAACTTGTTCCAGTGTGTAACAAATTTTATCTTTGAAAGATGTTTTGGAAAAGAATGTAGAATTATAACCCAAAACAACAAAATTCCTTGAGTTTGAAAAGGCTTTTTCGAGAACTAATTGTTATCCCGACTTTCTGTGTGTATTATCTTTAAAACCTTTTAAAAAAATCTTTTCTAATACTTAACATCATCTATAAAATTATATATTAGATAAATTCATGTTTACACTTTTACTCTATAGAGTTTATTACCGTTATTAATTTTAAACCCATGTAAAGGCTTTAAAAACAACCCTATTAGTGTGTGATTATGTTTTGATAACCAAGTAACTAAATTCAACCTAATTACTTTAATAATTGAGTAAATAAAAATGTCCGTTAAAAAATAATGCAATTAAAGGATTTTTCTGTTATTCACATCATTACTCAAATGCAATATCTTATCATTTTTGTCCATATACAATATCTATGAATTGCCTGTAATGCATTTAACTCTATACATTCAAAACTTTTTTTTGGTATGCTTATCTTTTTAAATTTATGACTAAGATGCCAAATAAAGCAAATAACTTTATCAAGAAAATCCTAATTTACGATATAAACAATAACAAAGACAATACATAGTAGCACAATTTTGCAATTCTAACAAATGTGTGCATTACAGGTAACCAATGTCATGTCTAGAAGACACATGTGTGCATCACGGGTAAGCATTGTATGTCTCAGAGACATATGTGTGTATCACAGGTCATCACAAGTCATCATTGTCTTGTCTAGAAGACAACAGATGTGTGCATCAAAGGTCATCATTGTCATGTCTAGAAACACATATGTGCATCACAGGTCACCATTGTCATGTCAAGGAGACATACGTGTGCATCACATGTCACCATTGACATGTCTAGGAGACACATGTGTGCATCACATGTCAGCATTGTAATGTCTAGGGGATACATGGGTGCATCACATGTCATCAGTGTCATGTCAAGGATACACATGTGATGTACACACCCCCATATTTCATTTGTCGTCGTCATTTCATGTTCATTCCGTCTTCCTTTTCATGTTGGTCGCATTTGAGTGGTCTGTGTGGTGTTGAGGGGGCGAAAACGAAAGTTCACCCACTCTCACTTGATATAGTACTCCACGTGGGCTCGAACTCACATAATATAGTGCTCAAGGTGAACTGGTTTTGTCCCTACCCACCTCTCCTTTTTTCCTGTTGATCCTCAGGTTCATTTTATCTTACATTTTGATGACGTATTTTGTGTTTGCTCTGTTATTGTAAGTCTTTGCAAACAAACTCGTCTCCGCAGGTGGTATACCTAATGTCTACACTCGCCATTCGGTTCTGGTCAGCTGACGTCTCCACATCTTTCTTGTTCTTTTAGCACCCGAGGAAGGACTTGCAGTCCGAAAAATTTGGGCATCTTTTATTTTTTTTATTTTTAACTTTTATTGTGATTTTCTTATTTGGATTTTACCTTTTAAATGTGCTTCTAAACAATTGTTTTGTATACACATGTGTGCATCACTGGTCATTGTTAAGTATTTACAAATTGATATCTATGTTTTAATGCCAATGGTTCATTCACCTTAACTATTCTCACAACAACACACCCTTATCACTTGTCGCTGTAACATTTAACTTTGACAGTTCTATAGTAAAGTTCTCTATGTTTATCAATTTATATATCATTGTGTGTGTTCTGCATACTTTGTAAACTCTGTCATACTTTTAGTCTTTAATAATACAATGTAGATACTAGACGTGTTTTTGTTAATACTTCAAATACACCACAATTATTTGGCGACGAGGAAAAAGAAAATTCATGAATTCTGCGAACTTCTCCGTTATTATTACTGCGAGACTTTTGTGATTCTTGAATTTAAATGATGGCTGGATATATAGGCAAAATAGAAGCTTTTGACGAAAACTTAGAGACATGGGAGTCTTACACAGAGAGACTTGAACAATATTTTAAAGTGAACAAAGTGGATAATGACTTAAAAGTTGCTGCATTGTTGAGCTTAGTTGGAGGAAGAACTTACACTTTATTAAGAAACCTTACAAGTCCAGACAAACCAGCCGACAAAACGTATGACGAAATAGTGAAACTTCTGAAAGATCATTTGTCGCCGGAGCCGTTACAAATAGCAGAGAGACACCGTTTTATTAAACGAATTCAACTCGAGGGAGAGAACATTAACAATTATATAGCTGCATTGAGGAAATTAGCAGAACATTGTGACTTTTAAGACCTTAATAACACTTTACGTGATCAGTTAGTGTGTGGATTACGAAACCAACAAATTAAGAACAGACTTTTGTCCGAATCAAAACTTACGTTAGCTAAAGCCTTAGAGATAGCACAGGCAATGGAAACAGCTGCTAAAGACGCCGAAGGAACTAAGAACAAGAGAAACCGCTGGTCTCAACAAATTCAGACGTGGCCCGCCAAGAAAACAACTAGGACCAAAACAACATTCTAAGTGTTATCGTTGCAATGGTACAAGTCATCACGCAAATGATTGCCGATTCAAGGAAGCTACATGTTACAAATGTCACAAAAAGGGACATCTTCAGAAAGCATGCAGATCGACTGGAAATCGTAAACAGACGCCAAATCTAAGAAGACAAGTACACTCGTTGGAAGAAGACGACCGTGAAGTTGAAGAAGATCTTAGTAATTAGGGAATATATAGTGTCCGTGGAGATCGTAATAATCCGATATGGCTAGAGCCAGAAGTTAACGGCAAAACTATCAAAATGGAATTAGATACCGGATCCGCTCTTTCGGTTATTTCAAAACAGGATTATGTGCATTTATTCGGGAAGAAATCGCTCAATAAGACGTCCGTAACATTGAAAACTTATTCAGGCGAAGCGCTAACGCCATTAGGATATGCAAATGTAAAGGTGCATTACAAGGATCAGAATACCGTGTTGAAATTATATGTGTTGGATGTAGGCTGCCATCCGTTGTTTGGTCGCGAGTGGTTACGTGACATTCAGATAGATTGGAAATCAATTAAATCGTTGCACAAGATGAGTGATTCTGATGCGCCGAAATCGTTAAAGCAGATGCTTAAGATGTATGAATCCGTATTTAGTGAGGGTCTAGGAAAGGTGAAAGGCATGAAGGCGAAATTCACGTTCAAACCAGATTCAGCGCCGAAATTCTGTAAAGCAAGGCCTGTTCCGTACGCCTTGAAACCTAAAATTGAGCAGGAATTACATAAGTTACAAGAGCAAGGAATAATCATACCCGTTGAAAATAGTGAATGGGCAACGCCTATTGTACCGGTCCTTAAAAAGGATCAAAATAGTGTGCGCATCTGTGGTGACTTCAAAGTCACAGTTAATCCGCAGCTTGCCGTGGATCAGTATCCTTTGCCACGAATAGAGGATATATTTGCTTCTCTTTCTGGAGGTAAAAAGTTCAGTAAAATAGATCTCCGAAACGCATATCTACAACTAGAAGTAGATGAGAAACATCAAGAATGTTTAACCATTAATACCACGCTTGGATAATTCCGTTATACCCGCATGTGTTTTGGGGTAGCGTCAGCGCCTGCAATTTGGCAGCGCACGATTGATCAAGTTCTAAGTGGATTAAGTGGTGTGCAGTGCATTCTAGACGACATGATCGTCACAGGTGAAAATGATGAGCAGCATCTTGCTAATTTAGAAAGTGTGCTAAAGCGATTACAGGAGCATAATTTGAAAGTTAATTTGGATAAATGCAAATTCTTCCAAGATCGTGTTCAGTATTGTGGTCATGTTATTGATGCTGAAGGATTACATAAAATGTCAGAAAAAGTTGAAGCAGTTCTGAATACCCCGACCCCGAAAAATGTTAGTGAGTTAAGAGCTTTCTTGGGATTACTCAACTATTATCATAGATTCTTGGAAAATATATCCACAATTGTGAAACCGATGAGCCGTCTACTCGAGAAAGGCCGCAAATGGATTTGGGATAAAGAGTGTGAATCTTCATTTCAGAAAGCGAAGGAATTAGTTACGTCCGATCTAGTGCTATGTCACCATGATCCGAAGCGCCCGATTCGTTTAGCGTGCGATGCCTCTCCGTTTGGCGTAGGAGCCGTGATATCACACATCATGGACGACGGAAGCAAAAGACCGATAGCATTCGCGTCACGTACTTTGACAAAGACGGAACAGAACCGATCACAAATAGACAAAGAAGCTACCGCTATCATCTTTAGAGTGAAGAAATTCCACACTTATCTGTTTGGGAGACATTTCACGTTGATAACAGATCATCAACCTCTCGTTTTGATCTTTAACCCGACGAAAGGAATTTCAATGACAACTGCCGCGAGACTACAACGATACGCGCTATACCTTACAGGATACGATTATGACATTGAGTACCGTAATACGAAACAACATACAAATGCCGACGCATTATCGCGACTGCCATATGAATCAACAGAGGACAAGCCAGATTCTATAGATTTGTTCTATACCGAGCAAATAGAACAAGCGCCAATTAACAGTGCTTCTGTGAAGCGCAAAACGCAGAGAGAAAACGTACTAAGCAGAGTGTTCGAATACACTATGACAGGTTGGACAAAACCAAACGAACAGTTCTTACAGCCGTTTTACACGCGCCGTGAAGAATTGACCATTCATCAAGGATATATTCTTTGGGGAATACGAGTCGTGATTCCGATTAAACTGCGCAAAGAAGTTCTAGAGATGTTACATTTAGGACACCCCGGAGTGGTTAAAATGAAAGCTATCGCGAGGAGTTACGTGTGGTGGCCTGGAATAGACGCGGACATTGAAACGTTGGCGAAACAGTGTTCGGGATGTCAACTTCATGCAAAGAATCCACAAAACGCGCCGTTACATCCATGGGAATGGCCAAGTACACCGTATGAGAGACTACACATCGATTTCGCGGGACCGTTCATGAACAGCATGTTCATCGTTATTATAGACGCACATTCGAAATGGCCAGAAGTATTTCCGATGCGAACGACAACTACAGGACAGACTATTGACATTTTACGTTCAGTTTTTGCGAGGAATGGTATTCCGAAACAAATAGCCACGGACAACGGTCCACAGTTCATTTCAGAAGAATTCCGTAAATTTGTCACAGCAAATGGAATCAAACATTTTCGCTCAGCTCCATACCACCCAGCTACTAATGGATTAGCCGAGAGATTCGTACAAAGTCTTAAACAAAGTTTAAGGGCTATGTCATCTCAGCCGATATCGCTTAACCACAAACTTGCAAACTTTTTGATAACGTATCGAAATTCACCTCATTGTACGACAAACGAGACGCCAGCAAAGATGTTTCTAGGACGAAATTTACGTACACGTTTGGATTTATTAAAGCCTGATGTCAAAACTGTTGTAAATGACAAACAATTTAGTAAATCGTTTAATATCTCAAAGAATAAAGTGAGACAATTTGAACCTGGACAAAATGTGAATGTACGGGGAGAAAATAAGTGGAAAACTGCAAACATTGTAAATCGATCGGGACCTCTGATGTACGAAGTTATGACTCCTGAAGGTACCCGTTGGAGACGACACACCGATCAGATCCGAAGTACAGAGATGAGACCATCAGCCCAACAGCCAGATGTTATAACCGAGAGTATAGACACTGACAATGACAATAATATTAAAGAAAATCCAATGCCGGTTATTGACACTAGTAACGAAAGTGACACGCGCAGATATCCAGAAAGAACCAGACGTAAACCGAAACGTTTAATTGAAGAAATGTGACTTTGTTAATTGTTAAAATATTTTTATTAGGTTTAGATAAGTGACTGTAAATATTTTCATTCATAGTTAGGATTTTATTACTCTAGCACAGACATTAATTGCTTCTCAATTTTAGGGGAGAAAGGTGTTAAGTATTTACAAATTGATATCTATGTTTTAATGCCAATGGTTCATTCACCTTAACTATTCTCACAACAACACACCCTTATCACTTGTCGCTGTAACATTTAACTTTGACAGTTCTATAGTAAAGTTCTCTATGTTTATCAATTTATATATCATTGTGTGTGTTCTGCATACTTTGTAAACTCTGTCATACTTTTAGTCTTTAATAATACAATGTAGATACTAGACGTGTTTTTGTTAATACTTCAAATACACCACAGTCATCATTGTCATGTCTAGGAGACACATTTGCTTGTTAATGCTTTATTTGCTGTTATGGCTGCCTACAAAAGTTAAGTATTCAGGGATATCTGTCCTAGATCAAGTTAAAGTTTTCGAACAGACTGATCTTGTCTAGCACAATCCTTTCAATATCCCACAAGGCTGATAAACAATGTTACAAGAAAACCACTATACAAAATTTCTACGCTAAGTAGATTTGTTCCGAATGGAGTAACAAGATTATTTTGTGTACATTTTGGTCAACTATAAATTCTATCAACTGATGATGTACTGATACATACGTCTAATTCATTATAATGGTCTCCTGATTTACACGACAACTTTAAACATTAAAAAATAAATTTAGAAGAAGAATTATGTAATTGTTCATCCTTTAAAAATCATACATCTTGATTAGTATTGGGTAAAACAATATGTAATAATTATTCTAATACTTATTTTCAATTTCCCAGCCAGACAACACTCTTGGTTATATGCATTTCAAGAATGTTTAAGGAAGACATCCAATAAAAATATGTCAGTGTTTGTAAATTTATTGTATTTGATGTAAGACCCATGACAAGATTACTCCAAGTACCTTTAGTCCGCAAATTAAGTGGGCTAATAGTTTAACATTTGAATGTCTGTCTGTATGTTGTTTCTTTATCTTGGCTAGATATAAATATCTCAGATGAATGGGATATTATATAGAACAAAACATCTCAGTGGCATAGGCAGCATCTTGTTATTTGTTTTTTTTTCAATATCTAACAGCATGTCTAGACATGTAACCAAGTGTGGATGCTTTGACAGACAAATTTTGGGGACCAGTCTTTTTCAGTTATCAATAATTTGTTTTATATGTTCAATCAAACACTTCCTTTTTCATCATTGATAAGCCTTTTAAAACAGTAAAAC
Organism: Arcuatula senhousia; assembly: GCA_963971305.1. Lineage (NCBI taxonomy): Eukaryota > Metazoa > Mollusca > Bivalvia > Mytilida > Mytilidae > Arcuatula > Arcuatula senhousia. The sequence continues at coordinate 2,192,102 of OZ020305.1, forward strand.
CTGTTAATGTCCTGATTAAAACTACATTATTGCTGACAAGGCATGAGCCGATCAACAATCAATCAATCCTTTAAATACCGTTAATTGGAAAATTTTAGAGTAGGTATATTGAGGCAGTTTTAAATCAATATGGTCATGTCTTATTTCGGTGTGTATTAATTCTTGTGCTTTCAGTTTGATACTTTACATCATCTATAAAATTATAAGTTTATTGAATTAATATTCCACAATTTTACTATCTAACAATAGTAAGTGTACGTTGGTTTTCAACCCCAAGCTAATTAGTAAATGTTTAGGCTTTTAAAAACGACTAATTGTATATCCAAGCTTATTACTAAATTTAGTAACCATAAATGTTCGTTATGAAATAAAAATCTGCTATTCAAAGATTTTTTCTTCATTTACATTGTGGCCCAATTTTCGTTTCTATTTTACTATCTTTATTTTCGTCCACATGCCATATCAAGAAGTTGTTTGTAGTGCATTTATTTCTATGCATTCTAAACTTTTTTTTGGAGTGTTTAATTTTGGTATATTTAGGTGAGGTGCCAAATAAACCAAAATAAAAATACAGCCAAATTATCCCAATATAAGGTAGTTGGGATTTTAGAAATGATTGATGCCTCAGAGAAAGTACTAACTTTTCGTTGGACGCCACTTGATAGCTTATGATTTAATTGATTCATTGAACAAAAAGAATTCCACTCACTAGGAAACCTTAAACAGTGACCATTGATATCTTATGTAATAGATGAAGATTGGTACCTCGTCCAGACCCAGACAAACGATCATTCTACTTGCCATATTTTATAATTAAGTGACCAGTTGAATGAAATTTGATTGATACATTGTACAAGGCTGACCCTCAAGATACGAAGAATTTTTTGGAGTCATATACCACTCAATCTAATTGGTCGGTTAATCTACTTAACCCTCAGGAAAAGGGCATTTACCATTCTAGATTGTATTTGTTTTGAATAGGAAGTTATTGATATAATAAGTCTGATGATATAGTACTGCTAGTTCTTAACGCGAAATATTTGTATAAGAACTGGTAACTAATTTGTTCAGGTCAGTTATATCATTAAGGCCTTTGATCACGAAAAATCAAATGGTTATTCATAGAATCCAGTTAGATTACAAAATGATATGATTGGTTGTTAAGGTAAGTGACAGAGGGATCCATTTATATTATTGAGATATATAATTTCCATTCCCCATCTACAGAAGTATAGGGGCCAATGTTGTGCAGAAAGGCATCATGTCATTTTAGAATATTTAGGGCTCCGCATCGGAGATGCGGACTCCCTATAGCTTTCACTTTGTCTGTCCGTCCGTCAACAAATTTTGTGAACATTAAAACTTAAAAACTATTAACACCAAAGTTCTGAAATTTTGTACAGCTATTTAGTAGCATGTCATAATTGACAGATTAATATTTCATGCAAAAATGTGAAATATTGTTGGAAAAAAAATCATTTTTTATCGAAAATCTAAGATTTTTAGAATTTGACTTTGTGAACACTAAACCTAAAAAACTTTCTACAGCTGCTAAGTAGCATTTAATAATTTGTATATTAAAATTTCGAGCAAATCTGTTGGAAAAAATATTCATTTTTGATGGAAAGTCACAGATTTTGAGAATAAGAAATTTTGAATTATAAAACTCAAATACTATTTATAATACAGCTCTGAAGTTTTGTGCACATTCTATGGAACATGCCTTAGTGGTCATAATCAACGTTCGTATAATTTTGAAAACAATTAGATTTTGGGCCCGTTCTGACTTTGTCTGTATTCTAGTCTTATTAATGTTTTTCTTTTTTGGTAACTACTGTAACAAGTTTAACAAAGTTTAGAAGTTTTATAAACGTTTTCGGTTTTATTTAATATCATGTAAATGAAGTACATAGAAATTAAAAACTGTATACAAATCTACGAGCAAACTTTTGAAAAAATAGAAACAAAATCATGATCATGAAATTGTTTTTACTAATGAAGTGAATCAATTGAAGTATAAGGATACAAATCACATTATAATATTATTGAAAATAGCACAACACATTTAAATGTAACTCATAAACCATTATGAGATCCACGGCATGATAACAGTGTGTTGGTACTATTTTGGTATTTTGAATTTCTTTTTAATTTTTGTTGTTGAATGCTTTGACATATACATTTATTCCACGTGTCCATATTTTGTGTGAATAAACAATTCGTTTTATCACAAACACTTCCACAAAAATGAAGAAATCTTTGATGTGTCAAGATTGGGTAATATTATTAAAGATATATTACTTCCTATTCTAATTTCAAAAGCAAAAAAAAAGTAAAATTTACAGAACACTGTTAAAAGATTTTTATTTTTAAACAGCTTCCTTTAACAGCCTTCTGAAGGCTATATTTGATTTAAAATTCACCGAATCAATTTTAAAACATTAGAACTTACACAAGGCACTATGAAACAAAATGATAACTGAAATTACCATTTCCAAATCCTTTTCAAAATTACTGAAATGAACTGTAATTTACCACAATGTATCTGTACAATGCTGATTTTCTTTGATGCAATATCTTCAGTAGTTATCAATTTCTTCGTTTTTACTGTTTTTAATTGTTCTTAACTGTAGCAGACGATGTCCGTTTATATCAGTCAATTTAATGATTTTTATCAAATCATGACAGTCATTTTAAATATTTACCATGATTTAAATCTCTGATGTTGTTTGTTCCTGTCATTGTCAGTCATTAATAGAACTTTACCTTGATTTAAAATGACTGACATTGACTGAAGATGTATCGTGAACTAATCGGTTTTATGATACTGATTACCCCTTTGGTACACCTTTGCCCCTGTCAGTCATTTTAAATCAAGGTAAAGTTTTGTTAATGACTAACAATGACAGTAGCAATCCTTATCAGTTTAGATTAAAAAAGGCTGTTGCAAGGTAGGATCTATTCAAGATTCATCAAAGGCGCTCTACTAAAAATATTGAAAATGCCAAACAATATATGATAATGAAGAGCACGGAACAATAAAACCAAAAATACCAAACTGGGGGACCAAATTATATCTAAGATGATTAACCTCTGTGGGGTAGGAAGAACCTTAGGGTTAAGACAATTTTGAAATTTAAACGGATAATTTAAAGCTTTGATGTGTTTTCCAACACAAAAGTGTTGGTGCCGGAGCGGGATAATCTCGGGGAATTAAAACTCCTCCAGCAGTGCTAACTTTCACGGGTGTTCGAAATAAAAATGACAACAAAGTTCCAGACAATAAAATTTTCTGCGCCTGACGCTCGTTTCGTCTATTCAAGACTCATCAGAGGCGCGCTACGAAACATTTTGAAAATACCAAACACTATATGATAATGAAGAGCATACAACAATAAACTTAGAAAAGAAACTAAGTAAATGGAGTACATGTACTTCGATCAAGCAATACTAAAAAGTATATATATATAAATAATTTTGATAAAAGCAATTATGTTATTATAGCTTGAATATTTTGATCTCCTAATCTCCTTGCTTTTATTTGGGAATGCAATTAAAGAAAAGGAAATAGTAATATTGAAAGCTATGTCAACCTTTGAGACGTAATCTGATTAACCTACGATTGGATGATTAAACATATTGGGTTACGTCTTCAAAGAAGAATATTTTCCAAGCAGTTGAAACTCCTCTATGTTGATTTCTTTTAGTTTTATAGCTCGTCCAGATTAACTGAATTTGCAAAGATTCAATTATGCCATGAACTTAAAATAAGTCGGAGTTGACTTTAAAGGAGAGATTACCAAGCATGATCAGCTCTCTGAAACGACAATTTTAATCAAGAGAAAATTTCTACAAATTAATCTTTTAAGTAGATTAAATGGATTTGAAAATAAAATCAAAGGTATCTTGCTGTGCTTCACAATGTTTAAGACACAGGCAATAATTAAAAGTTGGATAAAAGTCAACATGACAAAACGTCCATAAAACAATGATAATAAAACAAACAGTCTATGATACCGTATAGCGGGTAATTTTCGCGGCGTGCAAATTTCGCGATTTCCTTCAAAATCACGAAGTTCTTATTTAAGCGGACATTTATTTTCGCGATTTATTAGATTTCTTAAAACAAAACATGTTGATTCTATTTTACGCGGGTTCTAAATTTCGCGATAGGGTAATGGTCGCGAATATAGCGAAAATTAGCACCTCGCGAAAATTTCCCGCTATACGGTATAAAGACCATTCATTTTTTGGTTCATTTTTTTAGTAAGCCTCTGATGAAACATATATATATTTAAGTCTCAAAATGCAAGAGTTTCAAAAGCATACATACAGAAATAAACACAACTAATATCACTAATAAAACAAGGACAAACAAAAACTTTAATCAACATTAAACATTCTTAAAAGTAAACTATTTTAGATTGATATTTTATTCAGCATGACGAAGCAAAATAAAGGGTTATTTGGTCTCAAGTGCGAAATACAAACAGACTTGCAAAAATGCCTGTGTTTAGTCAAATTATGTACCAAAGACTGTTGCATCCAGTGAATTTCCATGTTACAAAATGATATATTATAATGCTTAAGTTTATAAAAACAACAATTTCTTTTCTTGTCTTTTGGTCATGAATTAAATATAATTGAATTCAAACTTTCAAAATGTCCTTCAATTCTCCAAGTTCGGTAATTTTGTTTTTACCTTTATTCAGAGAATAAACAAATTACTATGCGGTTGCATATCACCTTTCCTGTCAAATTTTTTTTAGATAGAAAATTTAAAATATAAATCTAACGTTTTTACTTTTAAAGTCTTCTAATTTCCTTCCTAAAATTTCAAATTATCTACGGGTATTTATTTCAGTCTCCAAATTTCCTGCCACGGGATTGAGACTAGCTGGGATGTAAAACTGAATGTATTACGCTCACTACCGAGATTAGCCAGACAAAAGGTAAAATCCATAGAGCTTACATCACTTGTAAATTAGCATTGACAGCATGTGTAGAAAACATCGAGCTAGGTAGCTACAATTTGTATTGAAATAAGCAGCGGAAGGAATACTGTAAAAGACAATTTGAGAGAAGATTAGCTATGCTTCTATGGTTGCAGAATTATTGTTGTGATATTCAGAAAAAAATTATCAAGGTTAAGCAGTGAAAAAAACCTGACAAAATTGAAATTGGATATATCTTTTTGAGAAATATGCCAAGAAAAAGTTGCTTTATATTTCTTAGATAATATAATATTCTTTTATAAATAAATAATTCTGAGCAGTTTTCATGAGATTAAGTTAGGTAAAACTACATGAAACTACGTCTATGAACAACAGTTCAAACTTGCACAACAGCAGAAAATAGTCCTCTACATATGCTGCCCACTTTTTCCCATTGTGTGTCCTCTGAATTAAAAAAAAATGTTCACTAGAAACCTGACCCCACATCTTGGTAAATATCTTATTTCATATCTTTAGATATGTGTGGACTCTATCCTGAAGACTATCCAGTCCCTTGGGACCACCCCACGTCTCAGACTCATGTCCATGAGTCTGGTGGTGGACCTATCCCAGCTACCGGACAGATGTTTCGCACAGTTACTCCAGATGACACACGACGCTACAAAAGTGACCTTTGACTTCCAGCTTGCCAGAGCTAAGGCCTTTCTTGAAAATTGTAAAACTAGGTAAAACTTAAATGTTATGATCAAATAAAGGAATCAAACATATTTCTTAAGCAATATATTCTCGAGATATACTGTTGGCTTATCCTCATTCATACTCAAAAATTCTTTCAAAACACCAATAAAACAAGTGTCAGGTGTGATGGAATTGTAATTTTGTATGATGAAGTATTTATTCTGTTTTCATTTAAAAGTCATGGAAGTCAAACTATTTATTAAACATTAAATTTAAAGCCATGAAATAGTCTTTAAGAACATAAGAACTACAAAATATAATGCCCAAAGTTAAGATTTCAAAAAGATTATTCATTTTGATTCATTTTTCACTTCCAGACCAGAACAGCATGGTACAGACATGTTAGGTCCACTGTCAGACATTCTGAATACATGTACTGAAGATTCTCAGGCCCCATTGTTTTGTATGCAGCATCATCATGAGTCAAATATCATGAAACCTTATTTCAATTCTGTTGCTTAGGTACTTCTTTGCAAAAAACATGACAAGTCTGTAGGTATTTTTACTTTGACATATTTTTATAATATGTTTTATATCATGATGTATGGGTTATGTTATGTTTTTCAACAAGATTAACCTTTATACCCTAAGATTAATTGTGAAAGAAGCAGAGGTACCAATGGGGTATCCGAATGTCAAAAGTCCGAAAGGGCAAAGACAAAACCAGTTAACACCAACAAGAACGGGACAAAAACAGACAACATGTAAAACATGAAAACACAAAATAACTGAATATCAATCAACAACGCGAACTCCAGTCGAAACAAGAGTGAAGTCTTGTTATTCTGAAACTCTTTTATATTTTACTCTATTTTTTATCTCTGTTGATATTTTATATTGAAGCTGCAAAAAACAATGAATATTAGTATAAGTGGCTTTATATGTCAAAAAGAAAGCTGGATATTAATAAGATTTCAGCAGGATCGACTTATTAGATAACTTCCTGATTGTAGGGTGTTCATTGACACGTTGATAATGTTCTGGTTTATTGGGTCTTGCCTGCAAGCTTTTAAACTCTTGTAAAAGAAACATCTGAGTAACCTTAATTTTCATAAGATCACAGTTGATTTGCCTAAAGGCTTGTGACACTTGAATATATAAACCATAATAAATTACATGAACTGATCTTAAATTTATTTTCTATTTAACTGCCACATAATGGTGTGGTATTATCTAATACCTTTCCTTTCTGTTTGGCAGTCTGTCTTTAGATAATTTATGTAGCAGAACGTCGAATTTTTAACCCTACAATAAGTTCAAATTTTGTACAGCTTTTCAGTATGATAAAGTGATGACCAAGTATGAATATTACCAATCCCCAAAACATATTTTTCGATACTATAACTCTTAAACATTTTTATTGTTGTAAACATGGAGCAGTATCATGTATTTTTCCTTGGGAATATCTATGTTACAGTTAAGGGTGTCTAGAGAGAGAGAGAGAGAGAGAGAGAGTAAACACTTATAAGATAGTTAAGAATGGTTAGAGAGAAAGAGAGTAAACTGTTATTAGATCATGATAGATGAACTTTGTTCTGTCTTCCTCTACCGGATTTAACACTCTGAATTGTAAATTAGCAATACGACGGATGTGCTATAGCAGGCAGGAACCGCTTACTCTTTCGAAGCACCTGAGTTCACACATGTTACGACTGGAGTTCGCGTTGTTGATTTCCGTTCCATTGGTGCCTCTTTGCCTCTTTGACATATACACCTGGAAAGAGTTTAGCACCCAGAGACTTTTTGTACTTTTCGCTGACTTGAAATAATTGTTTAATTTTCATGATTGTGGTTAGTTTTGATTCTTCGATATATGACTTAAATGTGTAAGCGTTCGATGAAAAGCACATTTCTGTCTTGAAAAGCGGGAGATTACCCATATTAGACGCCAAACTGGCAGTGTGAAATCAAGGGTTTTGGCGGACATTCAAGCTAAATATGGAAATTGCCTTTTTGACGATACAGTATCACTCTTTTGATAATTATTTTCGTTTTGAAGTGCGATTTGACCCTTTAATAACAGTTAGGAGCTTCAGGCAACCATACTTTTCGAAGACAATATTTATGTACAAAAGCCATCTCTTTTGCCATGTTATATTATGTAAATAAAAAATGTCCTTTTGTTTGTTTTAAACATGTTAAATTGTGCTTAACAGTGCATATTTTACTTTGCAATACAAATTTACAAAGACTTTCAGTCAGTTAAATAATGGTTAAATAGTGTTTTGAAAATGAATGATTTAAAAAAAAATCCACGGGTGTGCTTAACTAGGTGTATATTTAAAATAATTATGTCATTGTTTTATAGCTTACATTTTCACCTTCTGGTTTTGATCTGATATGTTGGTCATTTTTCTTAGTAATTTTCCGAGACCATACAATCGTAATTAAACAAATAATTATTTTTGACAAGAATCGCTAAGGGAAACTAGACAACGGGACTTCATTGTTTGGGCTTGAATGTCTATCAATAAAAGTAAGACGGGAATTCTACATCTTTATACGGTAAGATGGAAAAATCGGCATATGTAAGGAGTTAAAATAATTAAAACTATAGTTTAGAAGGTAAAACCACATTTAAAGGTACAAACCAAACAAGAAAATCACAATAAAAGGTAAAAATTAATGAAAAAATAAAAGATGCCCAAATTTTTGGACTGCAAGTTCTTCCTTAGGGGCTAAAAGAACAAGAACGAAATGGACTTAACCTTTTAACCAGCCACTGTACAACACCTTTTATTATTGTTAGAATAATGACCTTCCCTTGTTGTCATTGATGAATCTTATCTTAGTATTTAAATTGTCTTTTTGACATTGTTTGTGATGTTGCTATGTCTGGATTTCGTATACACGTCCACATCATTAAATAAGACATAGTTATTAGTAGAATGGAGACTGTGTTCTAATTGTTGGAGTTATAGAAATGAAATGAAAAGCCTAATAAACACTGTTTGACCTATACTTTAGAATTACATTTATCAATGTAAAACATATTGACAGAAATTAATAATTTGTTACCACAATTTATATTTTCTGACATTTGAAGACTTTCCGTGCATTAAAGCACCAAGTCTCTCTCAGATCAAAAGTGACTGGTTCCATTTATGCACTAAGTTTTTTTTTTCATTTTCGAGATAGGTCATATCATGTTTTTATCTTTGCTATTTCGGTCACTTTTCTTATCAATTTTCCACGACAACACAATCATAATTGAACAACTAATTATTTTTGACAAGAATCACTATGGAAAACTAGACAATGTGACTTTATTGTTTTGGTTTGAATGTCCCTACTGGACAGTAAGACGGGAATTTTACATCTATATATGACAGAATTACGAAATCGGCATATGTAAGGTGTTAGAATAATTATCTTCCCTTGTTGTCATTGATGGATCTTACATGTATCTTAGTAATCAAATTGTCTTCTTGGTGTTATTTTTGCAATGTCTGGATTTCATTCACATGTCCACATCATGGGATTGGAAGTTGAAAGGAGACTCTGTTCTGAAGACAGACATGAGTAGCCAATTATGGTCTCTGTCCTACTTTTGTAGTTCATGTATCAACACAATGTGACCCATATTCCAGATTTAAATTCATTAATCTAAAACATTTTAACTGATATATGTATGAGTAAAAGTTACCTAAACCCACTCAGGTCAATACTGTAGGATATTATATATTAAAGATCGCTATAGATTTCAAATTTTTATTTGATTAGATATATATTCTTATCTTTTACTTTCTTTATACTTTTGATTATTTTATCATTTGGTGTTTCACCCCTTATTTTTAAAGTGGCGGGGATCGTCAGCGGTCTCCACTTATTTATGCTCTTATCAATGATACTGGACCGTACACCGGATTATCAATATGCTTTTATATATCTTTTACTTGTCAAATGATTTGACTAAAGCTACATGTAAAATAAGATTTATCAGCTTTTGTAATTTTTTCTTGCAAATTCTTGTGACTTTTTTGTCTATAATTGTTCTCTTCATTAAATGCTAGTATTCTTTCCTCTAGTAAATGTCAATGCTTTATGACAGATATTTTAGATGTATCTCAAAATTTATCAGCTCTTGTAAGTTTTTCTTGTAAATTCTTGTGTCTTTTATAAGCTATAATTGGTTTTTCATTAAATGTACTTGAAGTTATTCTGCTCTCCTCTAGTAAATGCCAATGTTTTATGACAGATCGTTTTAATTGTTTTATTGATGGATTGTATTTTGTTACAAATACTATAGCTCCTCCCTTTTTTTCTTTCCTTATCTACTAATAAATCATTCCGCTCGAAGTCTGCAGTATCTCTAAATATTGTGTCTATTTCATTGTTTTTATAATGTCTGCATAACAGATTATCTTTAAATGATTGCAATATCTCGTTTTTAATACGATCATCGCTCGTGTTTCTGATGTTTCTCATTATTTCGCCTTTAATAAATCCTTTGAAAACGCTTTTAGGATGACAACTTTTTCTGTCTAAATATTGAAACGTTTCAGTCGGCTTTCTATATGTTTTGATATCTAAAATTCCTGACGTTAAGAATCTATTTCCTTTATAAACCTCTGTATCTAAAAATACGATTTTTTCTGTAGACATTTCATAGGTAAATTTAAGATATGGATGGGCTTTATTTGCTATATCAAATAATGTTTGAAGTTCGAATTTACTGCCATTGAATATGATTATTCCATCATCTCTATATCTTCCGCAAAGAACTATTTTGTTTCTATATTGGAATTTGCTTAGTATGTTTTCAAAGATCTCAAACATTCTTATATCAGCTAATTCTGCAGAGGCTGCCCCGCCCATAGGCACTCCAAGTTTCTGTCTAAAGGTTCTTCCATTAAAAGTAAATTCGTTATTCTTTATAATTATATCAATAGCTTTAATGATATCATTGATAGGAGGTATAGGAAATGGATAACTGGTGATTAATAAATCTTTTATTGCGTGTTTGGTAGAACTTATGATTTCTGAATAATCAAGATTTGTATACATATTGCTTGCATCAAACGTTGCTAATAAAATATCATTGTTCAGTTTGAGATTCTCAATTTTTCTTATAAAATCTTTTGTATCTCTTATATAGGTATTCTGTTTCTGCACTAGAGGTAGTAGGATTTTATCAATAAAGTGAGCTAGATTGTGGAAAGGGGTACCACATAAAGATACTATAGGTCTTCCTTGTATACCATGTTCTTTTACTTTCGAATGATCTTTTTCCATCTCTTGAAGTAAATCTTTTGAAATCTTGTGGATTTTTGGCAAGAGGAAAAACTTTCTTAGTTTTTTGTTGTAAAGGTTTTTTCGTAGGATTCTCTGTCTCTGTCCTACTTTTGTAGTTCATGTATCAACACAATGTGACCCATATTCCAGATTTAAATTCATTAATCTAAAACATTTTAACTGATATAATTACGTATTTTCGCCCACAATTTATATTTTCTCACATTCGAAGGTCTTCCGTGTACTTATTCTTTCAGATTAGAAGTGACTGGTTTCAATTGTTGCACTTTGTATCAATAATATTAAATGAATGATTGCCATTTTGCGTGCTTACAACTTAAAACAATAAATCAAATCCATATGCAGTGCCAAGGAAGCAATTGAACCTCTTGAACTTATTTAGTACTCTAGAATGTGACCTTCCGGTGACCTTTTAAATATTTTTACGCTTTTTAAGGCATATCTAAATGAATCACCCTTATTCATGCAAGGGTGTTAATCACCAACTTACTCATAATTTAGGTAGAAGTTACTTCTTTTTTCCAGGCCAGTAGTTGTAGAGAACATTTGTCTTTTTATCTTCATGTAATTGTTTTAATACCAAACTTATAATATGTATCAAGTATTACTACTAACATACTAGATTTGACATCTTGCAGTTTTATTACACTCGACTCTGTGGAATAATTCGTTACCATTAAAAAATAAAAGAAGAATCGAAACAGGACAGACGTAATCAATTGCCAATAATCAATTGAAGCAAAATTATAAAACCTTTTTTGTGGTACACTGTGAACTAAGTACATGTAATAATTGTTTAAAGTAATTAATCATTTTTTACTTGACACTTTGTCAAAAGCACAAGAATGCACAATACAACAATTGTTTTTTCTTGTCAAAAGCACAAGAATGCACAATACACCAATTATTATTTCTTGTCAAAAGCACAAGAATGCACAATAGAACAACTGTTATTTCTCATTTGAGTATAAAACTGAATATTAGATAATGAGAAGATTTTACAGAAAACTGATATAATTTTACTTAAAATGACAGTCTTTGTATTTGTTCACACTTAAATATTATGCCTGTCAAAAGCACAAGAATGCACAATACAACAATTGTTTTTTCTTGTCAAAAGCACAAGAATGCACAATACACCAATTATTATTTCTTGTCAAAAGCACAAGAATGCACAATAGAACAATTGTTATTTCTCATTTGAGTATAAAACTGAATATTAGATAATGAGAAGATTTTACAGAAAACTGATATAATTTTACTTAAAATGACAGTCTTTGTATTTGTTCACACTTAAATATTATGCCTGTATAATGACTTCCAAACTTCTAAATTTTTTGTTCAGGCGAATTCATAACTGTCGTTATTTGATTTTTTTTAACTGAAAAATAGTTTTCAGGCAATGATCTTTTTTTTTGCGGCCAAACAGATACTTTTTTTGCAAGATCACTCAGTTAGTATTATTCATGTATTATCAGAAATAGCTGATGGTTTTATCATTGACCATTTAATCCTATTTTAGATGTTTCATTGAGCAAGGCAAGTTTATATCTGATCCCTTTTCTGATAACTTTGTATGGCATTATGCATTCTGTTGCATCTTATACTTTTAGATCATTGACGATTTTGTTGAACAAGCTCAATTGATATCCGATCAACAAGAAGGGTCCGTTGTATCTGTGGATGATATCTGGCCTAATATACCCGCTTTTATCTATGTCAGGATACCGAAGTACATCAGAGATTGAAACCAGAAAGGTACAAAATGGATGAGGAAGTAGACAAAGAGGACAGTCATAGGGCTAGGGGGTTCAAGTTTTGAGCAGGGGAAAAGGAGACAACAAAAACACAAATTTCAGATGTTAAAATAAGAACATTTTGAGAAAATGGACCAAACGGGTAGGCCAGCAATGTCCAGTCCCCATGACTAAGACATTTACTAAGTCATATTGTTACAGATTGAAATGCACTTTGTATTTTTGCACTAGTAGTTATGGTATCGCGAATCTTATGTTAGCAGTATGGTTTGAAATAAATGGACAATTCTTTAATCTGCTTTAAAATGCCAAAATACAAATGACAACAAAGTTCCAGACAATAAAATTTGCTACGCCTGACGCGCGTTTCGTCTATTCAAGACTCATCAGAGGCGCTCTACCAAAAATGTTGAAAATGCCAAACATTGTATGAATATGAAGAGCATAGAACAGTATAACCAAAGATACCAAACTGGGGAACCAAAATATTACTAAGATATTCAACCTATGTCTGGGATAGGAAGAACCTTAGGGTTTAGACAATTTTGAAATTTAGACGGATAATTTTAAACTTTGATGTATTCTCCAACTCAAAAGTGTTGGTGCCGGAGCGGGTTAACCTCGGGGAATTTAAACTCCACCAAGTAAACCTAGACAAGGTGTCACTAGTTTAACAATATTCCTATTACTAGATATGCTTAAGATCATATGAAACCTTGATTTAATTTCCATTTATCACCAAAGAAGTCATAAAACCGAGACATAACTATTTTACAATATCTGTCATCTCCAGCCATGTATACTTTATAAAAAATGCCAAATATGAAGGATTAAGTCTGGGAATATTATAACTTGTCATGTCTAAGCATATGGCACAATGAAAGGAAAGAATCCGTTTAAGATAATTTTCAAAGTTTGGTGTATGGCTATGAAACGGTCTGCCTGGATTTATAAAGAAATACAATGGGGTATCCGAATGTCAAAAGTACGAAAGGGCAGCGACAATACCAGCAAACACCAACAAGAACTGGACAAAAATATACAACATGTAAAAAATGGAAGCACAAATATATCTGAATATCAATCAGCAACGCGAACTCAAGTCGACACGAGAGTGAACTAAGGTTCTCCAGAAGAGCACCTGAGTTCATTTAGCTTAGAATCATTAATAAGCATTAACTAACAGATTTTTTATGTATTTGTTAAGTTTCATTTTATTGGTTGTTTTGTTTTAGCTTTGCGTTGTCTTTACATACAATCAAGTACATCTGCATCTACTAGACAACATTCTATCTTAAAGTAATTAAGGATTAAAATATCAGTCAGTATAATTTTAATCTTAATCTCTTCATATCTCACAAATTTCAGTTTCTAAGACATACCAATTTATATGTAAATCAAACTTGGTTAACTTTATGTATAAAACACAACTTTTTACCAAGGCAATGAAAAAGAAAATTGTCTAGTGTTAAATATGGTATCACTGAAAAACAGACAAAGATTTTTTGTCCAAGCTTAGCTTAAAAAAGGGTCTCAAATAAGGTCGAAAATGATTGAGAACTTGAATGCTTTTTAGCGGGGGAGGACTTCCAAACTATATTTGATTTAAAAATTATATAACCTTATAAATTCATTTAAAATTTATCTGTTAGCTTATTGAAATGAGCTTTAAATGGGTTCATGATACAGTTTCATAATTAGTTAATTGGTGTGCTCGTTATCCCATGCAAATTAAATTGGCTAATGTGCACATTAGGCTAACAATTACTTTATACATATTACATAAAGAAATGAGTTCCTGATCTTCTGTGAATGTTATAATTTTCGCATGGGGGTTATTTTTGCTTTTTCCCGATTAACAAATATCCCCGAAATTAATCCCCAGGCTAATGTGCCAATCTTTAAGTAAAGAACATAAACAGGAGAAACGCAAATAATTCCTCCACACGTTTACAGAATTAGGTTTGAGATTTAACCTTTACATTTGTTTTCTTTTAAAATTCTTTGAATAGATTGCAAGCTTGCAATTTCCACCAAAATAATTTTACCGTTAAAATACATTTCTGGCATGAAATTGAATAAAATTACAAATAGATTCCCTAGAATACTACAATAACATGTTTCAATTTCTTTTGTTTGTTAACGTACTCCTGTTTGTCAACTATATGCTGTATTTCGTCATTAATTTATAGATATATCTCTAAGTTAAGTTATTAATACATGATCTATGATGAAAAAACTTTTCTCCACAGAAAGGGAAATTACTTTGACGATTAATGACCGTTACTTTCTCTTTAATTAATTTTGTACATTTTGAAATGTTTCCGTAAGGAACTTTCAGAGACATTGGTTCATGTATTATCTTCAGCAGTCAGTGTTTTAGGCAGATTAATATCTCTCAAAGTAAAACTTGAGTGTCTCTTGTCTTACGAAGTGGTCTGATAAAGTACATACAGTTTGAATGAACTTATCTTGTCACAAAATTAGGTTATTGTTTAGAGAAAATTATAATGAGGGTAGTTGAGAAATAATTCTTCTTGATGGAACATAAAATGATTTGTTTCATTTTGTCTCAAGATGCATATGCAAGAAAATCGTTTGAAAATCCCGGGAAAGTCTCAACAAATTTCTTTTGATTGAATAACAAAAACCATCTGAAGAACAGTGGTATTCATCAAAAACTATGACCAATTGCATGCAATCAACAAATGAATTTATCTTGTCACCAGATTAAGTTATTGTTTGAAGAAAATAGGCTTGTCGTGAAATGACCGGAAAATAGTTTGTTTCATTTTTTCTCAAGATGCATATGCAAGACAATCATTTGATATTTCCAGTAGAAACTCTTATTGTATTGAATATCCAATAAATGATAGGAAGAATGAGGCTTGTCCTTCAAAACTCTGTGACCAACCGACATCTTTACTCATCTGGTAGATGAAAACATGTCATTATCTACGAGCTTGAGTTATTTTTTTAATAATGACAAACAAGGGGTATTTAATTCTACTTTTGCATTTTTTTGTGTAAAATGTACTTAATTTTCAAGAATATCATGGTATATCCCAAGTATTCAATGTTGATTATCTCTATATAAATCATTTAGTCACCACAAGCATGAATCAATAAGCCTGCGAACATTATGATTTAAAAAGAAGAAGCAAAGTACCAATGGGGTATCCGAATGTCAAGATCCCAAAGGTCACAGACAAAAACAGCAAACACAAAAAAGTACAGGACGAAAAAAACAGAACACATATAAAACATGGAAACACAAAAACCACTGAATATCAATTAAAACAAAAATAGATTTTCATTCTTTGTCTATTCTAATGAACTTACTTAGTATTGTCACTGCAAATATAAGTCCTTGTGACCTATATATTATGCATGAACGACTTCAGTTAGGTTCTTGGTTAAGGTCCTTAACTTGGATACTAAATGTTGGCAGTTAATGATATTTCAGCAGTAGACGTGTCTTTGGTAAAGTGACACAACCCACAAGTAATTAGATCACTGCAACCTATATTTTACACATGAATGACTTTTGTTTAGTTCTTGGTTAAGGTCCATAACTTGGATACTAGATGTGGGAATCAATAGTATTTCACCACTAGATGTGTCTTGGGTATAGTAACAGCAATCAATAGAATTTAAGTCACTGTGGCCTATATTTTACAAATGAATGACTTTGGTTAAGTTCTAAGTAAGGTCCATATCTCGGAAACTACAGATAGGTGCATACATAACCTGTACGAAAGTTATCATATAGTTAACTTTGTGACTGCTTTCCATGTCTGCTCAGGTCTGCTATAGCAGACATTCAAGTTAACTTGCGTTAACTCGTGACTGATCAAAGTAGACTTGCGACAGCTTTTCTATGACTGGTCATAACCAGTCACCAAATCGTGACTGCTTTAACCAGACCAGTCATTGCAACAGGTCTGCTCTAATTGGACTCTGTTTTATACTGCAATTGTTTACTGTAAAATAAAAAAAACTGTTTATAGCATTTAAAAATGAATTTCAACCATAGTTAGGCGATAGAAGATAAATTTTGTCCTTTTTCATTCAGACATGCCACGAAGTTAACTTGACCAGGCCTGTCGTAATAACGCTACTGCTTTTAAAAGCAGACATATTATCATGACTGCTTTTCAAGTTAACTTGGAAATAGTCACGCCTCTGCCCAAAGCAGACGCATGACCAGCTCTAGTGAACTTGAAGTTAACTTGACGTCTGATTTTCCAGTTAATTTACCGTACAGATTATGTGTGCACCCATCTGAACATGTTGAGGGTCGATTGTATTTCATCTCTAGATGTGTCTTGGGTAAAAATACACCACCCACTAGAAATTGGGCTACTATGACCTATATCATAGGCAAGTACACTTTTAATTATTTCTTGGTAAAGGTCCATATCCCAGGTACATATGTAATACATACCAGGGGTCAATGACATTTCAAGAACGGGAAGGCCATCTTGTGGCCCATAGAAACATTTTCTATTTTATATAAGAAATGCAAAGATGACAAAAACAAAGTGTAAAATGGCCTGAAGTCGCCATCTTCTTTAGTGTTACACTCAGGTTTTTTTATCTTACTTTTAATACATGTAGGATCTTTATGAAGTTGCATGATGGTTAATCATTGCATTTTTCTTAATAACTGTATAGCTAATAAGTATATCAACATTCCTGAAAAAAATAAGGTATACAATTTTAATCAAAGAAAAAGTCATAGTAGACAATAAACTGTGGTTGCATTGGCCAATGCTATTTGCCATGCACTCGTAGACAAATATGGGATCTCTATCTTGCATTTTGCAGATGTTTGTTTGTCATGGAGTTTTGTTTTGTCTTCCTTTACCGGATTTGAAAAACTTAATTGGAAATTAGCAATGCGACGGGTGTACTATAGCTGGCAGGAACAGCTTACTCTTCTTGAGCACCTGAGTTAACTCTTGTTACGAGTTTGCATTGTTGATTTCTATTTAGTTTTTTGTGGTTTTTTTGTATTACCTCGTGCTGTTCGTGTTCGTGTTTACTCGTTTTTCGTTGCCTCTATGGATTTTTGACACTAGAATGCCCCATTAATGCCTCTTTGCTTCTTTGTTAAAATAATACACTTTTTCAAATATTGGACTGTAGGTACATATCTATAAGTTAAGCATTCCAAGTTGTGAATTCATCATTTAAATATGAACTTTATGTTACTTTATTAAGGAAAATTACAATAAAAGATACAAAGTTAGTTGTAGCATTATGAAGTCTTAAATGGAACTTGATATAATTATATCTTATAATTCCCTTCAAAGTTTTAATTCTAACCAGGAATCTTAGCTTGTTTAATCATTCAACATTTCTCTTTTGGATCTTGTTTAATGCTATTTTGGAAGCTTTGATTAAAAACCTTTCTATATATTGTTTACAATTATGCAGGATGGTTATAATAAAGGTACATGTAATAACAAAACTACCGAACCTGAATGATACTAAAATACTTAAATTACATTCTATATCTTATGTTAAACATCAATGATAATTCTACAATAAAGCGTTTACTTGTATGTAATGTTTAATTTGTCCATCAATGAAAACTAAGATTTATGCATTTTTGGTTAAAATAATACAAAAAACTAGGGCAGTTCATTAACTTAGTTTGAATGCTTTTAAAGACAATTGCATGTCTAGAAATACTGAATCATTAAATGCAGCCTTAGTTCTGTGTCTGACGTGTTACTAAATAGAAAAAGGGGATGATCAAATGAAGAACTATGTTTCAAAAAAGGAAATCACTTTTCAAGAGAATTACGAAAAACGTTAAGATTATCAGACACAAGGTTTATAGCTTTCGTGGTGACAGAAAAAATGTTCAAACAAACTGTTGTCAAGACTTAAATAATGTATTGTGTAAATAGATTTGTTTCCCTGTTTTAAACTAGAATTTCATATTAAATGCTATGGACAGCTTAAACCTTAAATACGTGGTTAAACAAAAAGACAAAAAGGACCGCAAACTTGCTTTATCCTTCAATCTCACATTTCGTTATATTGATGATTTCCTTTCACTAAACAATCCTCGATTTGGTGCTTATTTACATCTCCGAAGGAACTTGAGATAAAGGACACTACAGATTCTAGGAGGTCCGCTTCATATTTGGATCTATTTCTCGAAATTGACACACAAGGAAGGCTTTGTACAAAGCTCTATAACAAACGTGATGACTTCAACTTTCCAATAGTTAACTTTCCCTTTCTGTGTAGCAACATTCCGTCCGCTCCAGCATATGGAGTTTACGTATCACAATTGATTCGTTATTCCAGAGCATGTGGGGAGTACAATGATTTCCTTGAAAGAGCAGCACGGCTGACAAGCAAATTGTTAACACAGGGGTACGTTGCTCTCAGGTTGTTGTCATCACTCAAGAAATTATACGGACGACATCATGTGCTTGTATACAAATACGGGATTTTTATCTCTCAGATGAGCACAGATGTTGGTTTGACATAGAGTTTTGTAATGTCATCCTTTCCGGATTTGACCAACACTTAATCCATCTTTGGCAACGTGACATGTGTGCTATAGCAAGCAGGAACTGCTTACTCTTCCGGAGCACCTGAGTTCACTCTCGTTTCGACTTGAGTTCGCGCTGCTGAATGCGGTTTTGTTGTAATGTATGTGTGTGTTTTATGTTATGTGGTTTGTTTTGTTGTGATGATTTTTTGTCTGCCGGTTTTGTCCTTGTCTTTACGGTTTTATGATACTGATTACCCCTTTGGTACACCTTTGCTTCTTTTAAACATTGTTATTAAGCAGAATAATAAAAGCCTAAAGGAACCTGTGTTATTGTTTTATAGACAGAGGCTAAATATAACAAGAGGCTCCCATGAGCCTAAATCGCTCACCTGGTCTTGATGTCAACCCTATATTTTGTAGAGCTAAATGAGCTGAACATTTAAGCAAGCAACAGTTTTTTCTTTATCTACTATAGTTATCATTCTATATGCCAAAAAACACGAAAAAAATGTTATTTTAGGGGCCGTAACCCCTAAAAGGGGTCATCTGACAACTTCAACCCTATGGAGACTTTTGTAGAGCTTTATGCACTGAACATTTAAGCAAGCAACAGCTTTTCTCTATCTGCTATAGTTTTCATTCTATAGGCCAAAAACATGAAAAAGGTTATTTTAGGGGCCATAACCCCTATTAAGGGTCATCAGACGACTTCGATCCTATGGAGACTTTTATAGAGCTAAATGAGCTGAACATTTAAGCAAGCAACAGCTTTTCTCTATCTGCTATAGTTTTCTTTCTATAGGCTAAAAACGTGAAAAAAACATCGTTTTAGGGGCCGTAACCCCTATAAGGGGTCATCTGACAACTTCGACCCTATGGAGACTTTTGTACAGCTAAATTAGCTGAACATTTAAGCAAGCAACAGCTTCTCTCTATCTGCAATAGTTTTCATTCTATAGGCCAAAAACATGAAAAAACATCATTTTAGGGGCCGTAACCCCTATAAGGGGTCATCTGACAACTTCAACCCTATGGAGACTTTTGTAGAGCTTTATGCGCTGAACATTTAAGCAAGCAACAGCTTTTCTCTATCTGCTATAGTTTTCATTCTATAGGCCAAAAACATGAAAAAGGTTATTTTAGGGGCCATAACCCCTATTAAGGGGTCATCAGACGACTTCGATCCTATGGAGACTTTTATAGAGCTAAATGAGCTGAACATTTAAGCAAGCAACAGCTTTTCTCTATCTGCTATAGTTTTCTTTCTATAGGCCAAAAACGTGAAAAAACATCGTTTTAGGGGCCGTAACCCCTATAAGGGGTCATCTGACAACTTCGACCCTATGGAGACTTTTGTACAGCTAAATTAGCTGAACATTTAAGCAAGCAACAGCTTCTCTCTATCTGCAATAGTTTTCATTCTATAGGCCAAAAACATGAAAAAACATTATTTCAGGGGCCGTAACCCCTATAAGGGGTCATCTGACAACTTCGACCCTATGGAGACTTTTGTAGAGCTAAATGAGCTGAACATTTAAGCAAGCAACAGCTTTTCTCTATCTGCAATAGTTTTCTTTCTATAGGCCAAAAACATGAAAAAACATCATTTTAGGGGCCGTAACCCCTATAAGGGGTCATCTGACAACTTCGACCCTATGGAGACTTTTGAAGAGCTAAATGAGCTGAACATTTAAGCAAGCAACAGCTTTTCTCTATCTGCAATAGTTTTCATACTATAGGGCAAAAACATGAAAAAACGCTATTTTTCACCTTTAAGGGGCTGTAACCCCTATAAGGGGTCATCTGACAACTTGGACCAAATGGAGACTTTTGTAGAGCTTTTAATGCTGAAGCAGTAGGGTGGCATTAGATTTCATCTATCTCTTATAATTTTTGATTTACAAGCCAAAAACAATAGTCTGACCCCCCTGGTCTATTTTTAGCAACGGCGGTCATGTTTTTCGACGAATCAAAAATCCCCACATCAGTTCTGTGGGGGACACCCTAAGGTACCATCAGACCAAATTTGGTTCGAATCTGTTCAGCCGTTTCAGAGGAGAAGAAGTTTGAAGAAAAGTTAACGACGACGACGACGACGGACGACGACGACGGACGACGACGACGGACGCCAAGTGATGGCAATAGCTCACATGGCCTTTGGCCAGGTGAGCTAAAAATAAAACAAATCAATCAGTCTTATCTTTTTAAAATATAAGCTGCCAAATCAAGTGACCTTGCCATAATAATAAAATTGTCAACTTTTACAGTGAGTTTTCCCCAATAATTGAAATGTCATAAGGTTCTTATAAGTCCAAACGAAATTCTATTTCTGTGCGCTTGGGCTACCTGGTCAGGGCTTACTTTGATTTAGATAGGATTTCCATTAATTTAGGATTCAGTTCAGACAAGATTCAGGATGATAAGCATTTGTATCAATAATGGTTGTCTTCCATCAGATATTGGTGTTACAGAATTACATAACTGAATATGTACTTTTAATCTTTTTTGGAAATGAAGTACAAGATAGTTTACATATACATATTTTTTTCTTTCGTGTTTTCAACAAGCTTTAGCAAAACACCTTCAGAAAACATGCATTGGAAGACAAACATTTAAAAGTGCTCATTAAACATTTTGTTTTGTTTCTGTCAATAATCTTTAAATGTAATAAGAAACAAGGAACCAGACCAGGAAACTATTACAAAATCTGACGTTAAGAGCTGCTACGTTGTTAGTAATTACACAATTTCTATCTGTTTTAGGGTACGAGGCGAGATTGTAGGAATAATTAAGAATGCTTCAATGTATATTACATCTAGTTAGTTATTTACGTTCTGTTCATAAGCATGTCTCACAGAAGCTAATTGTCCTAATGCAGCTTTCGGCGATCGTGTTAACAGATTTAACAGAAAGCTGTTGGATTGGTTATGAATTTGTTATAATTTGTTAAAGTACATTATTTATAGAAATATTCATTTTCTGTCTGTTAAGAAAGATACAACCGTATAAGTGGTTTTTTTCGCAGTGATTTAATTTTCGCTTTATTCGCGGCAAACATCGCGACACGAAAATTAGAACACGCGAAATATTAGTTTATATATCTAGAGCAACAGCTTGGATATGAAATCTCGAAAATTATATTACGCAAAAATAAAAGCACCCCTTTTCAAAAAAAAAAAACGCGAAATTTTCCACCCGCGAAAAACCTTTATACGGTATTTAGTATTTAGAATTTTATAACTAGACAGTATAGGCAGAATATCTTCAGTTTAAGTCTGCCATTATTAATCGAAATCAAGTAACAGTCCAACAGTAAATTAAGCCGTTTGATTATAACAGTTTGGCATGAAAGTTTCTTTAGGAAGATAACATTAAGACCTAAAGCAATGTAATGGAGGCTCGTTTTGAATTTATTTTGGCCACTTTCATGTAGTTAAACTCCAATTAATAGATAATTTTCATAATAGTTTTCTCAACAACTACCGTACAATTCACAACATCAGCCTTGGGTCTCATATAATGAGATTTGATTTCAGGTCTGTACTTCATGATCACCAACTTCCTGTTAATAAAGGTAATAACAAAACTACCGAACTTGAATGATCAATATAATAGTCCAGAGAAAATGAAAAAAAACGAATCAGTCATACCGGAGAATTGGTGGATTGCAATGGTCCTGACTTGGTACAGGCATTGCAAACGAAATGGTGGGTTAAACCAGGTTTTATGGCGCCAAACCCCCCTCTTCCATTGCGATCTTAGGATCCGGTAATGACAATATAAATGTGAGACACAATATGGATATTGAGGTGATCATCTCAGTACAGTGGACCATTCAAACACTAATTAAAACAATTAATCACAATATCTTTTAACTCAATTTTGAACTTTTCTACTAGCGGCTGATAACGAAGAAAGAATTTTTGTAAGGATCGTATGAGACGTATTTTCTTATAGCCCTGCTCCAAAAGTCGGTAACGAAGAAATCGGTTACATGAAATCTATACATCTGTCACTAAAACATATATACAATACAGTCCTGATACTTTAATCAAACTCGTGAAGTTTTAAAGGCAGTGATCTATGAATTTCCCTACAATCCTGTCTGATAAATTATTCATTAACAATCTACATTCCAATGGGCACAAATTGTGCTCCTCTCCTAGTCGATTTGTTTTTATACTCTTACCAGACTGAATTTCTTTAAGAACAAGAAGATGAATAGGCAATGTCCTTTTATCTTTCTTTCAGATACATCGAAGATGTCCTCTTTGTAAACAATGCTTCGTTTGGTAGATGAATTGCTTTGATATATCCTCCAGAGTTAGAGATTAAGGGAACCACCGAATCCAATTGCTTCACATCATTTTTAGATTTGCATATTGAATATGACAAGGATGGTCATCTCAGTCCAAAAAATTACGATAAAAGAAACTATTTTCATTTTCAAATTAGTAATTTCCCTAACCTTGACAGCAACAAACCTACCTCAACTACTTACGGTGTTTATATTTCACAACTTATTCGATATGCCAGGGCTTGTACAGATTTTTCTGATTTTTTTATACGACACTGCTGTCTCCGTGACCGACTCTAAGACGAGAAAGTTACAAAAAATATGTCTGATACAGTTCCTAAATAGATTCTTCCTTCATTATCAGCCACTGGTAGAAAAATCCTAATTGAGTTGAACGTATTTGTTAATTTTTGTTTTGATGAGTGTTTTGCTGATTGTTATACTGAGATGATCATCTTATTATCCCTATTATGTTGTCACAACCAACCGTGTTATCCGCCATTTCATTTGAAATGACTGTACCAAGCCAGGACCATGGCGATCTATAACTATTCCGGTGTGTGACCATGAGTTGTCTTTTCTCTTGAAAATTGAGATTGATCCTCCAAGTAATTTTGTTATTAACTTGTTTTATTTGGTTTTAGAAGCAAGATTTGGAGGTGATACCAAATTATGTTTATAAGCCTATAATCATAATTATACAAGTCATGTTTAAAATTACAAAAAAATAAGCATAGTTTATTTTTATATAGGTTAATTTTGTGTTCATCTTAGCAATAAACGATAATGAGATGTGGAATAAGTGTACGATACAAAACCTAGAAAACAAGTGGTAATGGCAGACAGAAAGCAGTCTTCAACGTTACCAGTGGTTGCTGCTCGCCATTGCAATGTCTTCAAAGCAATGTCTAAAAACTAAACTACATGAATTGTAGTTGGTTGTGTTTCATAGAAAGTTTTGTCCTCCAGACGTGGACATGGAATCCCTTGGTTTTTGGAATGGTTGCCATGTCAATCTTTGTACTGGTCACCACACCTACGGTTGTTGAAACAGGAAACAAGTCAGAACATCAACTTGAGAACAACACCAGGACATTATTGTTAACAATAAAGAAATTGATATGGACCAATCAAGATATAAAGGTCATGTTTTGTTCAAGGTCAAACTTAGTACAAATATACACCTCAAAACTTGGTTTAAGGTGGTTCAGAGGTGTAAAACGCAGCATTTTTTTCTTTCGGAAAATTTGCAACCGGTGGTCTACATTTCAATCAAAAGTGCAAAGTATTAGAAAAATCTTATTGATTTTGTTTATACCACTGAACCACCTTAAGTGTTAAAGTTTAAATTTAAATTCATTGGTGCAAAAATTGACAAGTTTGCATGACACGAAAGAATTGTTCTAAATCTTGTGTCCGTCCCCTACTTTGAATACATTAATTCCTCCTGTGAAGCTCTCTATATTTTTCAAAGTATGTCAGGATTGCTTTCTTTTTAAAGATACCTCATTTTAAGTTATTTTTTACTTAACTTACTGTAAGCACGACTTTTGGTATTGAATGAATCAAATTTCTTAGGAAATTAAAATTCTAACCAAACAGTTTTAAATGTACCAATTCTTCTTATCTATAGGATTGTAATGAAACTTCCTGGAAAAATAAATCTCTTTTATATTGACATATCAGAAACATCCTGTCTTTGAATTATATGGATTTTACATGGAACTCAAAAGTTTATTTTCATCAAGACATAAGCTGAACCAGGTTTTCAAACAGAGGACACATTTTATTTATTCTGAAGTAATAAGATATTCTTCCCTGTTGGTTAGATTTCTGACACATTTGATTACATTATTCTTCATTCATATTTCAGATATGTTTTCATTGTCTGATGGGTCTCTTGTATTACGAGTCAGAAAAGTCTGTTCTAAAAGGAGCATTTATAAAATACTTCTAAAAAAACTATTATAAGTGTGAAAGATTCCAAGATCCTGCTTTCCTAACGTTTAAGATTTCAAGTTTTTTTTTATATATTTGCTTTATTTTGGCCACCTCTAAATATTGTTCAGCGGTTCTTTCTTCCCAAATCAGATTTAAGCTAGATAGGATGTTTATCTTTGGCATTTTCTTCAATATACTGCAAGGCTGATTAACAATGTTACATCAAAAGCACTATAACAAATTTCTTCGCTAAATTGATTTGTTCCGAATGGAGAAACACAATTACGTCCTGTACTTTGATATGATTTACCACCCTATAAACTTTAAGTAACTCTCGCTATACTGATACATTCAACGTTACGTAATGTTGCGTCTAATTCAATAAGGTGTCTCGTGATTCACACGACAGATGGGACAATTTTAGACATTAAAAAATAAATTTAAATGAAAAATTCCATAACATTTTATTCCTTAAAAAGCATTTATCATGATTAGTCTAGTGAATAAATATGCATTTGTATATATATAATATAGAAAATCGAAGCCGATGACCGCTGATTCAATGAGTGAAGTGAAGTCCACTTAATAGAAAGTCGTAGCCGATGACGACTGATTCAACGAGTAAGAAGAACAATCTAAAGCAATGACCATTGATATATTATTATGTAATAGACAATTGGTACCTCGTCCACAGACAGACAGACGATCATTTCCATGCCGTATTTTATAATTAACTGACCAGTTGAATGAAGAATGATTGATACATTGTACAAGGCTGACCTTCTAGAAAGAGAGTTCTTCATAGTCAGATATCGCTCTGTCTAATTGGTTCGTTTATCTACTTAACCCGAAGGAAAAAGGTGACCGCCATTCTAGATTGCAGTTGTTTTGAATAGGAAGTTGTATTAATATAAAAAGCCTGATGATGAATTGCTGCTCATTGACTTGTAATATTTGTATAGAAGTGGTCACTAATTTGTTAAGTTCAGTAATATTATATAGGCTTTGATAGCCGAGAAATGAATGACTATGCCTAGAATCAGGTTAGCTTACAAAATTGATAAGATTGTTAGTTTAGAAAAGTGGCTAATGGAAATATGATATTCACATGTATTATCTTATATCCTTCTTAAAAAACTTGGACTATATCAATTTCGACTTGAGTTCAAGTTGCTGATTGCGGTTTGGTTATATATTTGTTTTGTAGTTATGTTGTTTTTGTTGTAGTGTTGTTATGTCTACTGATTTTGTCCTTTTCGTTTTGGTTTACCAACATTTGCTTTCCCCTTTGGTACACCTTTGCTTCTTCCAGTACTCGATTAGAATTGTATGCCTATTTTTTTTACCTTGCGTCAATGACAAAACAACCTACTGGTTTTGTTTATGCAGATTGTGTCGTGTACACTTATTCCACATGTCATCAGCTTATAATTATAGTATTTTGGTTTGTCTGTCTGTCTGTGTGTTTGTATCTGTCCTACCCACATGAGAGTGTCGTTCAGGTTAAAGTATAGAATTATATGCAAATTTTAGACCAAACAAATTTTTAAAAAGATGTCGAAACAAAACTGAAACTTTGTACAAAATCACATAATAAAAATATTGTAAATATTGCAGCACATGTTCATTTATAAATTGTGGGATCCGTATCATTGTTACATTGGGTCCGTCATCCTTCGAGTATTTGGTTCTTTAAATTTTGTTTTTCATTAGATGCTGTGACATATACATTTATTCCATAGCTTCATTTTTTTCTCTGAATAAACAAGTCATTTTATCCTAAACACTACCCCAAACCACATCAAGCTGTTAAAATTAATTCTCTTTGATGTGTCATTATAAAGCGAAATATTACTTCCTCTTCTAACTTCAAAAGTCAGAAATTAAGAAAATTTACATAACATCCTTAAAAGATTCTTATTTTCAAACAGATTCCTTTAACAGTGTATTGATGGCTTTGTTTGATATTAAAATTCACGGAATCAATACTAGAAAGTTAGAAATCGCGCGGGGATATCTGTAAAAAATGAATAGCTTCTTGTTTGTATACAGGCAATCTTTGGCTCATATGAATTTCACGTTATTGGGCTTAACGTGAAATGCATGTGAATCTCACATCAGTTCACAGGAAAAAACATGTCTGAAACATATGTTTTACAGGCCTATTTTCACATACGTTGAGGACATACATGTAAAACATACGTAAAAATACATATGGTTTACGTATGTTTTTCGGATGTTTTATGCCTGGTATGATCTGGTATGTAAAACACATGTAATAATTCACATTAGGAGTAGTAGATGTTTTACATATGTAATGTGGGATGTTTTACGCATGATGAAAAACATACGTTTTCTGCATGTTTTTTTTTTCACATATGATTACCACGCGTGAACAAAACAAATGTTTTACACATGGTATTACAGGTGTAATTCATACGTATAACAATACATGCGTGATACACATGGTGCATTTTTTCCTGTGTTTCACTTGAAAAAATCACCTGAAATTCACCAAAATCGAGCTTATCCATGAAACCCACATGAACAAGTTAATGTGAGTTACACGTGAAATGAGCATTCATGTGAAATTCACATGAATCTCACGTTAGTTTCACATGAAATTCTCTCTCATGTGAAAAAACTTCACAACAATTTTATGTGAGCCAGCTTCATATCAAACTCAACTGCTTTTCATGTGAAATTCATGTGAGATTAACATGAATTTCAAGTGAAACTCAATTCACGTGAAATTCATGTGAACCAAGATGCCCTGTGTAGGGTACTCTCTTATCTTTGTATTGTGGTTTTCCTGTTTTCTTACAACCTTTAATATTTGGCGTTGAAAAAAAACACACTTCAAACATGTAAAAGATGGAAACACAAAATAACTGAATATCAATCAACACAGCGAACTCCAGTCGTAACAAGAATAAACGCAGGAGGTCCGGAAGAGTAAGCAGTTCCTGCTTGCTATAGCACTCCCGTCGCGTTGCCAACAGTCAATTCAGCGTGTAAAATTCGGTAAAGGAAGACAAAAAAAAATCTATGACAAACCAGCATCTGCACTCATCTGAGAGATCGAAATCCTATATTTGTCTACAAGCGCATGATTTCTTAGGGTTAGGGTTAGGGTTAGGTTTTGGCTGTTTTTTTATGTGCCCTTGTTTTGTAATCACTTTAATATCTTAATGCACAAAGCATAACGATTATGTGTCGGTTTATTTTAAAAAGAGCCTGAACGCGGAACCAGTCATCAATTTAACTTCATTAGGATATGAGAGTCAAGAGATGGTCCAGTTGGCTCTTACTTTTTTTTTTATAGTGATGAAGCATTTAGGATATTGATAAAGAGTTAGAATCATACCTATCAAAATGCAGTTTGTTTCCATTACAGTGGCGAACCTTGTATCATTTGTATACTTTTTTCGTGCTAAAGTTACAGACTTAGCTCTAGAAACACTGATTGATATAGTTAAATACGATGTCAACCAGGTGAGTGATATCCCCTAAGTTTGATACTTGCACCCCTTCCTATAGCTACAATATTCTTAGTGTCAACTTATCCGAATGTATACTAATGTGTCCATTAGTCTTTTCTATCGTCTCCTTTGAATATTTTGTTTACTCTCAAAATATTTTTCAAGGCAGCGTTAGTCAAAAATTGTATTTCTTTATACATTTTTATAAAACTTATTCAATTAACATAAAGGTCATGCATGCATGAAGTTAGTGGAACTAAGTCCATATATGCATGGGGTTGGGGAATTGAAGAATTGATGTAAATACAGTGCTTACATCTGATTTTAAACAAATGCCAAATTTTATAGTTTTTTTTTATTTAAATATTGAATTCCAGGTTTATTTTATGCCTTGTTTTGAATAGACTTAGACCACAGGGACTTGGTCCCCGTTACCAATATAAGAGTCCATGTTATGCAAAAAAAAACACTGACATATTGACTCTATCAAAATATTTTTTTAAAGTTTATGTGCTCAGAACAAAGTTGACCTGGAGCTAAAGTGTAAAGAAATAAAGTAATTAATGTATCTGTATTAAGATCCAGCCATACTAAAACTCATTTTGAAATAAAAGAAATTTAAGTATTATTAATTGAATGTTTAAAGCTCTTGATCTCCTTGCTTTTATTTGGAAATACAATTTAAGATAAGGAAATCGTAAAATTGAAAGCTATATCAACCTTTAAGACGATATCTGATTAACCTACGATTGGATAATTAAACACATTGAGTTTCGTCATAAAAGAAGAGTTTTTCATCAGCCTTAACTCATCTGCGGCGATTTCTTTTAATTTAATAGATTAACTGAAATCCTTTTGAAGGTATAATTATGCCAACTTAAAATTAATCGTAGATTACTTTGAAGAAGAGATTACCAAGAATGATCAGTTCTCTGAAATGGCAATTTAAATCAAGAGAAATTTCCTACAAATTAGGATTTAATCTTTCAGGAAAATATGGATTTGTTTGATTTAAAATAAAAAATATCCTGCAATGCTTCAGAATGTTTGACTGGAATACAATGGAAACAAATAATAAAAGTTGAATAAAATAGACAACATGACAAAACTTCAATAAAACAAGAAGCACCTGTAAAAGGCAGGATATGAAAAATATATGCATGACTAAACATATATAGAATATTGAATAAATGTTATAGCAAAATAGACTTGGAGGATCAATCTCAAATCTCCTAGACAAAAGACAAGGAAGACATAAGACACATTTTAAATCACAATGAAATGAAACAAAGCAAAGAAACAGCTCTTTTCTTTCGCTGTTCTCCAACCGAAAGTTATATTCACAGGAAACCTCCAATGTGGAACAAATGCTTGCAGTCTTTAACACTGACCATCACAGTAGTACTTGCTTTCAATTTTGCAATAATCTAAAGAGAACAGAGGGTGAAGTGCTTATTGTGTCTGGCTACTAACACCGAGGTTTGTGGATCAGTCTTCGTTAGGGTTTAGTTTCATGAAACGATTTTCTGACTATCTCAAGACATGATTTGCAAGGATGGTTTAAAGGAACGATGCTAGTCCTTCAGAAAGGACAAAAATGGTTGTTCCATGTATGGTTATAACCCTTGAACTTTAAAAAAACCTTTGGAGAGATTCATAAAAAGTTGGCTCAATTGAGGTCCCTTCAATGACCACACTCGCAAACTTTAAACTGGAGAGGTATCAACTTAAGCATCAAACTTGTTTACCAAATAGAGGTGCTTTAAACATAATCCCGTGATCATATTACATGTAGATTGCAATAGTTTTAAATGTGATCATCTGAAAAAAATCATTCTTGACACAGAACAACTGAAAGCTTTATCAACCATTTCTAGCTATAAATCATTAGCAAACAATACCAAATTACTGTTGTTTCTTATCCCTAACCCACCCTAAATTATTAGATGAAATCTTTGATTTTATTTTGGAATACTTATCAACTTTCTTAAATTTTATGGAACTTTTAATAATCAATGGGTAAAAAATAATAACTTCCAATCTGCCCAAATAGTTTCAGCATAGGCGGATGAGAACCTGAAATTAAATTAATTAGCATATGACCTTACATATCCATTTTAAAATAACATTGGCGTAAAAAAAAACATTTTATTTAGCATGAGGAGAGAAAAAAGGGTTATTTGGCCAATAGAAAGATATCACTTTCACTCACTATGGTTAATAAATAATACCCTTATTTAGTCTTAGACTGGCAATGAAACCTCGGCTGCATCTCTTTGGTCTTTGACAAAATAATATATTATGAGGCATTTATAGTTTACTAAGAAATATAACTTATTTTATTGTCTATTTGCCATGCAATAAATTTTATTTGAATTGAAACATCAAAAGTCTCTTTCAAAATATCAATAAATAATTATACAGTTGCATAACGCTTTTCCTGTCAAAATTTGGTCTTGAATGACTTAGTTAAGAACTTTAATTCTGACGTCTTTCCTTTTAAAGTCTTCAAATTTCCTTCCTAAATTTTAAAATTATCTACGGTTATTTTTCACAATCACCAAATTCCCTGCTTCTAATGGTGTTTAAACTCAGGTCGGAGACTACATGTACCATGGATGTAAAACTGAATGTATTACGCTCACTGCCGAGATTAACCAGACAAAAGGTAAAATCCATAGAGCTTACATCTCTTGTAAATTACCATTGACAGCATGTGCAGAAAATATCCAGCTAGGTAGATACAATTTATATTCATATAAGCAGCGGAAGGTTTACTGTAAATGACAATTTTCTCGTCATCGTTACCTATATAATTAGCAATTTAACAGGAGTGAAGTGCAATATGAAATGTTATAAAAAGAAGATTATCGTTGATTCTATTGTTAAAGAATTATTAAAGTAATACATGTATAAATGAAAATTGACTGAAGTAAAAATTGTATTTTGCCTATCTATTTAAGTAATATTCAAATCATTAAGTCTAAGAAAAAGGTTGCTTTATTAATCTTAGCTGTTTACTTTATTTGATATAGTTATTTTAGCAGAGGTTTTCATGAAATTTCGAGGACGTTAAAACCATATGACACAACTTCTATAAAAAAACAGTATTTTTACCTAATGTACAAGGCAATTTTGCACAGTAAAAAAATGTGTTAACACTCTTTTTCCATTGTTTCAACATCCAAACATTTTGTTTCATTTCTTTATATATGAGTGGCCCCCTTTATATACTGAAAACTCTACAGGGACCATTACCCAACTGGAACTACTCCCATGTCTAAAAATCTTATTTCTTATCTTTAGGAATCTTGAATACTAAAAAGTCCCGAACCACATCAGTTCTAAGACCCCTTTCAATTTATTAGGAACCACCCAACGGCATTATGTAATATCACTGAGCCAATGATAATCTCTGCCAACTACAGTATAGGTTTTTCCCACAGTACTCCAGATGATCCATGATACTTACCAGTGACCTTTGACCTCCAGCTGACCAGAACTAAAGTTATTCTAGAAGTGTGTAAAAAACCACGTCCACCAAACTGAACAAATATGTTTTCGATAAGAATTAGAGTTGTTGATGAAAAAGTAAGTTTTACTGTAATCGACTACCAGATATTTATTTCGTCAGGACCGAATTTATAGAAAATTTCCTCATTGCGGAGTGTCATTGACCTGTTAGTGATATTTTGGCTTCTTTTTAACGACACTTCTTAGTATATTAAATTATTATTGGTTGGTCTTGATCAAAGGTGATTGGCCTGTAGGTTTGTGGCTATTTAATTTTGAAATCTAAGAACATTTAAGCCCAACTAAAATCAATTTAAGTACTGAGAGTAATGTTAGCCGGCATAATTAAAAAAAACTAAAGATTTTTTTTACGGTAGGAATAAAAGAAATTGGAAAAGGGACTCTATTGTGTGCTTGTATTGATGTTTGATAATTTGGCAACACGACCATCAGCTAGTTTTTGATTGGTCATTAACTGCAACATATATATTACGGTAAGGTATTATATGTATGTGATGCATCTCATTGTGTTTGGTGTCTGTCGGTCTGTGCCCAGATTGTTTTTTTATGATAACTTGAAAACACTTCAATATCATTATCGTATACTTCAATAGATTAATTCAAATTTTGCCTACCTTTTCAATAAAATGAAAAAAGGGTCAAGCTAGATTTTTAACAAATTTAAAAAACGTATTACTTTAATAAAACAACACCAAAATATTTTTCTCTGTGGTCTTATAAAATATCAATTTAAGTCGGCTATTATAAGATCTTAAAGGCTGATAAATGTTTATAACTTTTTTGCAATAAATTTTATTTACTCATATGTTTAAAATAAAGTAACGTTTGTACAGAGGGGGGGACATATATTGATTAAGAGTGACGTATTAATACACAAGCCCTGTGACAATGTTTTTATCTGTGCTATTTTGGTCACTATCTTAACCAATGTTTTAGTACAACACAAGCACAATTGAAAAAAAAAGAATACACATCACGCATAAAAAATAAAAAAGAAATACATCTTTTGGCTAGAATATCGCTCGGAGTTTTAGTGCGATAACACTAAAACGGGGATTCTAAACTTGATTTGGTAAGATTGAGAAAATCACTATTCGTAAAGTGTTGGAATAATTATCCTTTCTTGTTGATATTGAAGAATCTTACTTAAGTAATCAAATTGTCTTCTTGAAATTCGTTGTGATGTTGCGATGTATGGATTTCATTCACACGTCATGATAAGACATTGATTTAGGTAGCATGGAGACTCTGTTATGATTGTGGGAGTACAGAAAGTTATGAATAGCAAAATATGGTCTGCGTCAATTTTGTAGTCTTTGTACAAAACAATTTGACAAATATTCCTCTTTTACATTTATTAATATAAAAATTTTTGACTGATGATAATTATTTTTCCACACAGTTTATTTTTTCTCGCATTTAAGTCCTTCATGACACTAAAGCACCAAGTCTCACAAATTAAAAGCGACTGGTTCCATATATTCAATGAGTTTTTTATATCCAGATATCAATCATATTGTATGAGATTATGAAGCAACCCAAAACTGCATTACCAATAAAAGAATGATTGCTGTTTTGCATGCTGAACATGCTGAAAACTAATAGCAATCACCCATATGCATATGCAATGTCAAGAAGGAGATTAACCTGTATTGGGCTGTCTATGACTTGTCCTAAACTTTGTTGGATTTGGCCCCTTAACTCAAAATAAAGGAGAAACAGGGGAATAGTTGTACAGGGACAAAAACCTTTAATTTGGAGACATATTTATAGTTGTGATATGTTCTTATCGTAGAAGCTTGTCAGCGATATTGTGAGCACATATGGCTGTTATCTCAGAGCTGTTAAGATAATGCACCCCAGGCAGCCTTTAAGGCACTGTTAATGTTAAATGCTGATCAGTTTTACATTTCACAACTTTCAGCAATGGTAAGTCCTAAGTGCTCCTTTCTTTAAAGGTGGGTAGTAACTCTTTCTTAGGCCGTCTTCAATGTTTAATGCTGATCACTTTATGTTGATGTTACGTCTACCGGTCATGGTTAGTCTTATAAACTCCTCTTGTGCTGTGATCTAAAGCTGAAATGATAATGTAGCCCAGGCTGCCTTGCAAGCGTTGTCCATGTTTAATGCTGATCACTTTTAGATGTCTACCGGCAATGGTCAGTGTCCCCTTTGGCTGTTATCTCACACCTGTAATGATAATGTGGCATATGCCTCCTTCCATACATTATCTATTTTTAATGCTGATTACTTTCAGATGTTACATCTACCGGTAAGGGTAAGTTTTAAAAACTCCCCTATGGATAGTATATCACACTTGTGATGATATTGTGGCACAGGCCGCCTTCCAGACATTATCCATGTTAAATGCTGATCAGTTCAA
Source organism: Arcuatula senhousia (assembly GCA_963971305.1). NCBI lineage: Eukaryota > Metazoa > Mollusca > Bivalvia > Mytilida > Mytilidae > Arcuatula > Arcuatula senhousia. The sequence continues at coordinate 2,226,965 of OZ020305.1, forward strand.
AATGTCACATCTACCAGCCAAGGTTAGTCCCACGTGCTCCCTGTTTAATGGGTGGGGATTATCTGTATGTCCTTATGTAGCAGAGGCCGCATTCCAGGCGCTGTCAAAGTTTAATGCAAACCAATCAAGCATGCCACATCTACCGGCCATATCAAGTTTTGGATTTGATATCCCCCCTCTCTCTATTCTCACCTCATTCGATCAAAGCTTGGGGTATATGAAGTGAGGGGTATTCTAAATGAGCTTGCTTGCAGTTTTAACTTAGACAGTGATTTCTTGTAAACAATAGGTCAGATCTTCAAGAAATTGTATTCACGTATAAATCATGCAAGGATATCACAATACAGCAATTGTGCAGTTAAAACAAATACTGTTTTTGATTAGACATAGGAGACATATCTGCCTGTACAAAAAGCTTGTTGGCCATGTATCTCCCTAATATTATATCAAATTTAGTAAAACTTTTTATAAATAGTAATTTCTAGCATACAAGACTTGACATTTTACAGTTGTATGACACCAGACTCTGTGGAGCGATTCATTACCAACAAAATCTAAAAGTAGACCCAGATGAAATAATTGTGATTAATCAATAGATGAAATACTATTGAAACACTTCTACGGTGCACTGTGCACTAAGGTATGACTTCTGATAGTAATTAATCATATTTTCTTCTTGAGACATTGTCAAAATGACAAAATGTACAATACAGTAATTGTTTTTTTGTCATTTAAGTATTAAATCTAATCTTTGGATATGATATTAAGAAGGTTTTACAGTAACAGTGATATAATGTTAATAAATATGACAGTTTGAATTTAGTCTCATATTTGATACCCTAGGCTTGTATTTTTCAATTTTCAAACTTTTTAAATTTCTTCAAAATCTTCCCTAATACATGTACAAGCAAATTCATACATGTGTCTTAAGGTCATCAATTAACTTGTAAATATAATAAACAAGGATAAAATTGACTTTAATTTTGTAGAAGTTATGGCCTTTTGGCCATTTTCAAATATCCTCTTATATTATTGTTTAAGCTTAACTCCTCTGAAACTAATCAACCAAATTTTATGAAACATGGTAAGTATCTGGTCACTATTTGTAGTTGTGGTGCATATTTCCAAGAAAAATCCTCAACGTTTTAATAGAGCACTGGCTCTTTGAACTGACAATTTTTGGGGGAGACAATGATTTTCAAGCAAAAAACAATTTTTTTTTATTTTATTATGTGAGATTTCGCAGATTATCAAAGGTTTTGTTGATGTTTTGGACATTTAGTTTTATGTTTTACAGATCATTGAAGACTTCATTAAGAAAACCAATTTAATATAATGATCATGCTATCTTATCTTATATCTCTAGATGATTGAACAAGCCAAGTTGTTATCCAATGTTTTTGACATTGACTATCTATTTTTCTATTTAATTTTTGTGTAGATTATTGAAGATTTAATGAAGCAGTAGAAATACAAATGACAACAAAGTTCCAGACAATAAATTTTGCTACGCCTGACGCGCGTTTCGTCTATTCAAGACTCATCAGAGGCGCTCTACCAAAAATATTGAAAATGCCAAACACTGTATGAATATGAAGAGCATAGAACAGTATAACCAAAAATACCAAACTGGGGAACCAAATTATCACTAAGATATTCAACCTATGTCTGGGGTAGAAAGAACCTTAGGGTTTAAACAATTTTGAAATTTAGACGGATAATTTAAAGCTTTGATGTATTCTCCAACTCAAAAGTGTTGGTGCCGGAGCGGGCTAACCTCGGGGAATTTACACTCCACCAGCAGTGCTAACCTTCACGTGTGTTCGAAATACAAATGACAACAAAGTTCCAGGCAATAAATTTTTCTACGCCTGACGCGCGTTTCGTCTATTCAAGACTCATCAGAGGCGCTCTACCAAAAATATTGAAAATGCCAAACACTGTATGAATATGAAGAGCATAGAACAGTATAACCAAAAATACCAAACTGGGGAACCAAATTATTACTAAGATATTCAACCTATGTCTGGGGTAGGAAGAACCTTAGGGTTTAAACAATTTTGAAATTTAGACGGATAATTTAAAATAGAAGTTTATAAAATTTTAAAATTTTAAATCATTGAAGATTTTGTTGAACAAGCCAAGTTGTATCAAATCAACAATAAGGGACGTTGTATCTGTAGATGATATCTGGCCGAACATACCAGCCGAATAAAGAATTAAGGGTTAAGAATATTCTCAGATTTAAGTTTTTTATGCTTTGTTGCACCCAAATTTATATTCATATATCTTTATATGCTTAAGATCATACAAACGATGCTTATAACATTTTGAAGTATTTTCCAGATATCACCCATTAAACCATATAACCCAGACAGAACTATTTAATACGACCTGTCGTGTCCATTAATGTACACTTTATAGGCGAGCGGCGGAAAGGGTCTTGAAAAAATTTAAATTACCCAAAAACCTCATGGGATATTTTTAACTATATTGATAGTTTAATATTTCAGCTTCAATAATATCGATGTTTGCCATTTGGAATCTGGTCAGAACATGTAAAAAATAAAGGTCAAAGGTCACTACCCAAAATCTAAAAGTTTGAGTCTGCAAACATTAAGGCAACTAAAATGTTACAAAATGTGGTAAAAGTTAAAATAAAAACTAAATATTACTTACATATATAAGTGAATATAAATCATTCACTTTTGGTCTCCTTGAAGAAATTTATTACGTCAATTTTTCTATTTTTAGAAAAGGGTCAAATTATTTTGATTTTTGTGTATAAAAGTTTGAATTGCGAAAAAAAGAATTCACATTTTCACTCACTTTTTTCCTCTAATTGTAAAACATTATCTTATCTTTCGTCTGTAACAAAAATAAATGGTTCAAATGTGTTCATTGACTCAAAAACACCACATTTGTGGATTATACCAGAATATTAGGTTTTTAAAAAAAGTGTACTGAGTTACCATTAACATGTTTAAGACGGAATAGGAATCAAAAATCAACAACAAAATCTTAAATCCAACTAGTTAAGTAGAGAACAATAACTTTGCACAGAAAAAAAGAAAGAAAATCATCGAAAAACTAACTAAAAAGCACATAAGAGTAAAGTGGCGAATAGAGGTTTTAAAAACTTTTAAGTTTATAACTTAATTACAAACCTTTGGCGATATTTTGGACTTAATAGAGAGATAAGAGTTTTGGTTTTCAGAACATATTAGTTTGACGCCTCTAAAATGGTCAGAACATTGTGCAATTTGAGCTCAAAGATTAGACATTTTTAAGCGTGAAGTCATAAGTTCAAAAGACGACCAAATCATTGTACAATGACGGCTCCAGTAGGTGGGGTGTTCCAGGAGCCCCTTAATGTCGCTTTGTGACAAAATGTTAAAAAAAATCTTATAGATTAAGATTTCAGGCAAAGTTGTCATGAACATCTTCAACAACATTGCTTTATGTGGAGCCCTCCCCCTTTTTTCGAAAATTTCTTACGTGCACAGTTTATACTTTTAGTTTCAAATACATAGTCTAGTAACATAATTTCAAATATTTTCGCCAAAATATACGGCATTAATTTATTGTTTTTCTGCAATCGAATTTTTATTCAGTTCAACATATCAAACGCACCTCAAGAGTCAAGTACACCTTTCACAAAATTTTAAAACTTTGCTTTTATCAAACATCGCAGGTTAAAAATTATAGCAAAGACCCAATAATAAATTTCTTGTGTTCACACAAACCCAAAACTAGCACATATTCTTCATAATTACACCAATAAATGAAAATTCTTACAATTACTAATCAATCAGATTATAGTTAAAATGTAAATACGGGACACTCCGACAGTTTTCCGAGTCATCTGCAGTCAATTTTCTCAAAATCTTACATATTCAATTAAGTATAACTTTATTATCATTCGTCAGAAGTATGCAGTTTTAACTAAAAAGTAGCCTTACAACATTTTCTTGATCTAAGTATACAATTTATTTGATTTAAATGACAATTAATGTTGCAAAAGTTAAAATTAACGTGTATTTTTGCTACTTTTATTCGTGATTTTTAATTCGATAAAAATTGTAGAAAACTATCAGTGTTTTTGAAAATTTCAATTGCAAACAAAGATTGAGCAAAATATTTCATGATGTGATTTATAATTTTTTTTCGTGTGTGTTTTTAAGGTAAAAAAAATAATTTTAAAAATCAAGCCGTTAAAGAAATTCATAGGGTACATGTACAAAACAACATTTTTTTATATCTTCTGACCATATTCGACTTGTCAAACATATATATCCATAAAATAGAATAATCAACCTTTTATTTGAGTTCAAAAAATCTCATGAGGTTTTTGGGTAATTTAAACTTTTTAATTAGACGACTTTTTCGATATCCGCCGCTCGCCTATTATAACCATTGCCACACATAAAGGATTTAGTCTGGAAATATTATTATTTGACATGTTTAATTTCAGCTTAGGGAACAACGAAAAAATGGTAAAAAAACTATTTCTCTAGGTTTAATTTATAGCTATGAAACTGTCTGCCTAATTTTTTTTATTTTAAAGCCAAAATAGGATTAAATTGAAACCTAATAGTGCTGATGATACAGAGAACCATTGGGCTGATTTTCCAGATACTGTTTAAAATGCAATAAAAATGGCTATAAAAAAATCTTTCTTCAAGGAAATGGTTTCAGTCATGTTTTTTTTAATTGTTTGTATACCTTCTTTAGGTTGTTTGTATACAGTATTTGTGTTAAGTTTTATTTCATTATTAAATTTTTGCTTGTTCTTTATATGCAACCCAGTACATTTGTCATATATCAGACAACATTGCATCTTAAAGGAATTAAAGATTAAAATGTCAGCCAGTAGAATTAACATGAAAATCTTTTCATATCTCACAAACTTCAGATTCTAAGACTTACCAATTTATATGTAAATTAATATCTGTTAACGTAATGTATAAAACATGACTTTGTACTGATGTAATGGATCAGAAAATTGTCTGTTGTTGAATATGGCAACACAGAAAAACAGACCAAGTAACTGCCTTAGCTTTTCTTTAAGATAGACTCCAATAGGGGTGAACATGATGGGCAACATGAACGCTTTTAGGGCACTTAAGGACAAAACCAGTATATCCAAACGAGAACAGCAGAAAGAATCAGACGGCATTAAAAGACACAACTGAATAGCAATCAGCCATGCAATCAAACAAGTCAAAATTTGAAATATGCCTTAAATTTACCTTATCTAAAATCCTAAAAATGTTTCATAAACAACCTTGTGACCTGAGGGGTAACCTTGCAGGAGCATTTGTGTTTATTTGTAGTAGGGACTCAGAAAAAAATCCTTGAATTGAATAATTAAAACATTTATAGAAAGAAGAAGGGTACGTGGTCTTCAATAATGACACGCAAACATCTGTACTCATCTTATAGTTAAAATCCTGTATACGACATATGTACGACCTTGTGTTAATTTTCTAGAATGATGACAACCGTGGGGGCATTTAACCCTTCTTAACCAACTTCAATGTCGAACATGACTCTCTTTTAAGAAAATCAACATCATGATATATCCCCACAAATAATAATTCTTTCAGATTTGGTTTGTCTTGTAATACCTATTACTCTGTGAGGCCTCTTTATAAATCACAAAGACATTATATATAAACCTAAATCAGTATAGATGTGAACAAATCTTTAAAAAATATGTCCTTCTATGAGAATAAATTTTCATTCCTTTTTAAAGCATTTATCCAGTATTATATCACGAAAATCATGACCATTATGCGATCAGCATTAGGATAATGCACATGTTTCATATTGTATAATGGGAGTTATGAACAAGTATGGAAAGTTTTCAAAATTGAATTTTTTGCATATTTATATGGTTGATGACGTCAGGAAATCCAATGATTTAAAATTGTGATGGTCTTTAGATCTTTTTAAGGCAGAAAGAAACATGTAATCCTCCTACATGGAATCCAATCTATAGCTCTGTACTGAGATTTATGCATATGTGTCTTTATCTTTTATTTGTTCATTCCCGGGGTAATTTTGCATCCATAATTAAAGGTTATTTTCTACCTTAAACGATGTTTAAGGTACATGACAACCAAAAGAAGATAGTGAAGTTTTGCAAGCCTATGAATTGAAAATGTTTTATGTCCGTCAGACGGCATGGCATGTCAGAGGGCTCTATTCGTACATGAACAATTGTCTGTCAAACATTTCTCAGAAATAGTACTTGAGAATGATATGAAATTTGGCAGGATGGTTTAGTATGACAATCTATGTATCCTTAGTAACTTTCAGATCAGTCGAAATTCTACGTCCTATTGGAGAACTTACACGGGGACATCTATGTCCCATGGACATATTCCTTCTTTATTATCTGTTTTAAAATTCAAAATTGTTAATGTTTTTTCGATTAAAAAGTTACGGCGGTGTAGATCCCCATCCAACCCATCCTTGTAATACCACACTGCTGGACTTTATTAATGGACAGCCTCACCGCTTTGTTAGAGGTGTATGGAGTCTTTATAAAGATACTATCATGGACTATGTGCATTTACTTTCAGGGTTTTGCAACAAAATGATACTTTGTTGACATTATTAACACACGCATGATAACAATGAAGTAAAGTGAAAATGTACCCAGTCTATTTAAACCCAATCAAAGCCAAAAGAATGCATTCCCCAAAACATTGGGACTGTTAGCCATTATTTAATAATAGTTATTCCGTATTTTGAACAATTGCTAAATGACTCAAAATAAAAGCAAAACGATGTGTTGAATACTAATGTTTTCGTTGTTGACTGCCACTCATCAAAACCACAAAAAATGGTAAACAAAAAACGATGAACACCACAAGAATTGGCACACAATCCTTATTGAACTCCTTTAGTCTGTCACAGTCAGGTCCATTATCGCATTATATTTATTTCTTAAAAATGATATGTCAAATCATTTTATAACTGCATTGTATCTGCATTCACTTGTAACGATGTATAGAAAGAAAATATGAATAAACAACGTTTTTAGCATTTGTTGAATGTAGAGTTTGTGTGCAAATCTGTCTGTTAAACTGAATAGCAGGTAATTAAAATAATATTTGTTTGGTTTCTGTATCATGATGTTTTCTTTAAAATGTTGGTCTTATTTTCGTGGTATAAAATCTTTATATATATGTATCGTGTCAGAAATCAAAATTGTGGGATTTAGTTTCGCGATTATCGGTAAGCTGCAAAAATTAAACCACCGTGAAAATTATCCGATATATGGTTCTGCAAAAATTATGGAAAAAATGTCTTTCCTTGGTGTTTATATCCACCTTTCTACTGGTAATATTACAATAAAGAGATGAAGAGTTGGTTGCATGAATCTGAAGTCTTTAATGGAACTTGATAATTACATCTAGTATTTACCTTCAAAGATCTCATTCTTATCAGAAATTTTAAGCTTAATCCATTCATAGTTTCACTTGAGGATCTGTTTTTTAAATGTTCTGTTTGAAAGCTTTTCTCTCAATACCATTCTATATTGTGTAATTATTATAATTAATGTAGGGTTGGTAAAATTATCTTAAATGTGAATGGACAGTTCTTTACATAGAACCATACAAGCATGGAATGTTTAATTTGTACAAGGGTGCCATTTCATAAGGCGATCGCTAATTAACGTGGTTGTTATCCCATGCAGATTAAATGGGCTTACGTGCACGTAAGGCTAACGATCATTTTATGAAACGACACCCTGGTCATTAATAGTAGTTACAATTTATGCATTTTTAGTCTATATATTGAGAAACTAGGATAGTTCATTAACTTATTTTTGAATCTTTAAAAGACCGTTGCATGTCTTGATATACTGAATCATTTATGTGAAGCCTAAGTCATGTGTCTGACGTGTTACTATATGGAAAAAGAAATCGATCAAATGAAGAGCTATGTTCTGTAAAAGGAAATTATTTTTCACGAGAATTTGGAAAAACTTTTAAATTATCAGACATAAGTTTAATAGCTTTTGTTGGGACAGTAAATTAAGGGACAATTTCTTAATATGTTAAGTCATTAAATAGCTCTTGTCAAGACTGATTGGAAAAAAATGTAGATTTGTTTTACTCTGGTAAGTTTTGACTTGAATGACAAGTAGGTGGTTCAATTATTGGTATGAAATACAGTGAAACGTAATCTGTCTATACTGAACACTCTTTATTATTTATGTTTATGATTTTAATTTTTGAGGCTATCATGATGAGAGAGAATACAATACCCAACGGGTATAAAAACGGTTAATTTGATTATGCTGTTTATCGATATTTTAAGAGGTAAACTCTCAGCAGCAGCATTTGAAGGTCAAAAACCAAAAGACTTTAATAAAAAAAGTTCATTGTGATTACCCTTGGGGACCTCTGGTCCAGCAGCAGCCGTTTTCGATCGGGTGATTTTAAAATACAATACCAAAACGGATATAAAAACAGTTAATTTAGTTATGCTGTTTAGCGATATTTCAAGATCAGCAGCATTTGTATCAAAACATTGAAAAGTGAAAAACATTCCAGACTTTTTTCCCTCATGCTTGCAGATGTTTAGTTTATTTTTGGTATGTGAGTCTATCATGATGAGTTATAGATCTAGTTCGCGTTTGTCACAGTCCGTTCATTTTCAACAAATTAATGGCCCTTGAACTTAAAAAATGTTATGAAAATAAAAGGTGTTTTTCATTTTTTTCTACAATATTTAGGAAAATAATATTTCATCACTTTTGTCCCACATGTCATTTACCATGATAGTTACAGACTGAGTTCAATTTTGTTCTGGTCTGTTGATTTGCACTGAATTTATGGCCCTTGGACGAAGAAAATTTTATGAATATAACAGGTTTTTCTTTTGCTTATTTCTACAATTTTGCCTGGAGATTTTGAGTTGATTTTACGAAACATTGTCGGGGAATGATCTGTCTCCTACACACACGAACAACATAGCTATCTGAATTATTAAGGGTATGATGAATACAGTCTTTTACTCTAAACATAGATAACTGGATGCGGGGGCATATTTCTTTTTCTACACATATATTTTGGTTTGGTATTAATTTCTAAATATGTGCCACAGACTAAAATAATATAAATCTTTACTTTCAATCTTTTTCCGTCTAATGGGGTACAAAGTTAATTAAAATATATACCTTTAAATCTTTCTTTTTCTTTCGCAATTTTAACAAGCTTTAGCATAACACCTTCATAAAACATGCATTATGCAACAAACTTTTTAAACATTTTTTTGTTTCTGTCAATAGCCCTTACATGTTATAAGAAGCAAACCAGACCAGGAAACTATTACGAAATCTTACATCAAGCGATTGTTAGGATGTTTATGATTAGACATTTCCACCTGTGTTAGGGTACGAGGGAAGCATAAAGAATGCTTCAAGGTATATTACATCTCGTCAGTTTTTAACGTCCCTGTTCATTAGCATGTCTCACAGATGTTAATTGGCCTATTGCAGCTTTCGGTTATTGTGTTAACAAACTGGCAGACATTGGAGTGGTAATGAATTTCCTTCCAATTTGAAAAAGTGCATTGTTTATAGAAACATTGAATTTAGGTTAATTTAAAAGAAAGATCCTAGATTCTATTGGAAGTTTTATAAAAAGGCTGTTTAGGCTGAATATAATCCTGTATAGGTATAATATTAAGAGTTGTCGGAAGAAACATGTGCAGTTTGGAATTTTCTTGAAGTGAATTGTCAGATTATTTGTGACATTTCACAAAATGTTGAGTTAACTTTTCCAAGCATCTTGGTGAATATATGTCAATGTATATCAGGATGTATGTAAAATGTATGGTTTTCTGACACACTTTAATTTACATGAATCATACATATATAATGTATAAAATCACTGCAGCACTAATGCTTCAATAAAATTTATAAAGTTATGCTATAAAGTTAGTGACATGAGTAATTCCCTGTATTTTTGTCTGAAAAAAAATAGACTGTCATATGTTTTAGAGGTAGCCCTTTGCAGTCCAACTGGGTATATGCCTTGGCTTGCCTGGCTTTCACCATCAACATACGTGGTACCAGTCTAGCGAAGGAAGCCATAGAGGCAGCAGAAAGATACACATAATATATGAGTCATTCTCATTGGCTGAAAGTTATCATGGATACTATCATGTGCTTAGCAGACGTCAATCACATGCCTAAGGGAGCTCTCCTAGGTCTTTGTCAGCAGGTATAATAACTAATGATAATTTGTTGGCCTATTTCATTCGATAGTTTCAAGATAGCTTTTGTCCTTAGAATGTTTAAAACTGTGCTGTTTTCAGGTTATTATGTTGAGTCACAAAGATAAATCTTGATTTTTTTCATTGTTGATTAGTTTTAAAAAGTTATGACCTCATTATTTCTTAACGAATTGTTATTTAAATACATTTAGTCTAATGTGGGTTAGTATCACATGTTAAAAACAGTTCGAACGTGAACGAGCAATTTATCACAATATGAACTACTGCTTTTTAACAGCCATATAACAAAAAAAAAATATTCTAAGTGCTTATGGCAGGTCTTTTGCATTTACAATTCCGTCATGAAATTCAATTCATAAACTTTGACATTAATTTAAATTCGTGTTTGAGACTTTAACAATAGCCTCATGGGATAGACATGTCTATTTTAGTCTGCTTGTCAATCCTTTACAATATTTCTTGTCTTTTTTTCTATTTTGCATGTCTTAAGTGGGTCTTCTCCAGTCGCATATCGTGTGGGAGAATGCAAATAAGAATGATGCAACTTATTTATCTAAATTATATAGCAACTTATAATTAAATGTGCAAAAAGTTCGCATTTATTCACTAAGACACAGAAAAAGAACAGCTAACTCCAGTTGGGTGTTAGTCTTTTGACTTGTGCGATGGGTTTACCCCCTTTACAAGTTATCGATTTAGATGTAGAAATAAAGTTATCATTATAGCAGAATTGTCCACATTAAATAAAGATAATAAATTTCATTGACTTATCCTGAAATTACATTTTACCTTATAATCAGTAACATGACCAACTCTTAGACTTTGAGCTCTTAGCATATCTTGTTACATGATGGTACCCACCATCTGTTTTTCTTTTTGTAATCTTTTTGAAAATTTGCTTGCATATATTCCCATTCAAAATAACTACATCGATCTGGTACTGAAATATTTCTTAATTTAAAAAAAAAGTGTCACATTTTAAAAGTTGTTCATGTCCAGGGTAAGATTAATAGAGTGCATTTGAATTTGTAGGGAAAATAACGTTAATTGTCTTTTTTAAAGGCCTAGGGAAGCCATACATTTTTGAAAAAAAACCAATGTTAACTTTTGGTGCAAAAGAAAAAATCCTGTTATGATGCAACAAATGATTTGCCTTGTCATTCAATGAAAAAGGTGGCAGTCAATCAACTAAGGCGCTGATTTTCGTATTTTAAAAGATGTAAAAGTTTATCCCTCCTCAGGCATGTCAGGAATGCTTAATCTTTTCCCCAATTATCCCAATATCGTGATAAATGGTCAGCTGATTATTGTCATACTATAGTATGACTGACACACCAAATAACAATGACCAGATTATTAAGGAAAGGATCAATTATATCGTTGAACTGACTGTCATTTCTTATACCATCAGAAATCAAAGATCATTAACTACAGAAATTGGTCAGGGATGTCTATAATTTGGCCGTTTATCGTTTGATTTTGATAAAGACACAAAAACAGAAATATACTTCTTTTCATATATTAAGCGATCATTCGCGAAATTAGATACCCGCAAAAAAGAGAATATTTTGTACACGATAATTAGGATAAATTTTGGGAAAACACGATAGTAATACTTGGTAACTACTTAAAAATTGTAATAATTAAAATATACCTAGTAAGTACACTTATATCATGGTCATTCATTATTTGATTTTGATGGAAGCACAGAAACGGAAGGGGATAATTACAGCTAATTTGTTTCACAAATTGTCAGTTATCATTCATGATTATTTTTGCGGATGAATCATTAAGTAAACAAAATAAGGAAAATGAGATTATTTATTTTAGGTTACCCTTAGGGAAATTCAACACGGTAATCAAAACTCATTTTCAGACAGTTCTCTCTTATGATAATGTCACAAACCTGTATATGAAGTATATACAAATGATAGTATATTGAGAAATTAATTCAATCATTATTCATCATTGTATAGCTATTTTCTTTGATAATAACTTCTATTTACATTTTACAATTGTTTGCCATTCAATTGATCTTGTTTGTATTTTTAAATCGTTGTATTACTCTATTTTATTCACAAGGTTGGGCGGAGCCTGACTTTCTCGGTCTTTAAGGTGAAGTTTGAACGAAGAAGTCCGAAATAACTGACCCGTGACCAACCAGGTAAATAAAATAGAGTACACTTCTTTCTGAACTAACAAAACTTGTAGCTAAAGACGAGCACGTTACAATATGGACAAATAAGTATTATCATTTTGTACTACATTCTATATGGACTTGTGGATCGTGTCTTTCTGGCACATATTCCATATTTTTTCGTTTTTGATATTATTTCAGAGATTGGCTTTAGTGCCGTGTTGAGGTCGTAGAAAGCTTCCCCGTGTTCTTATATATTTTCGAGTACTGGCATATGTGTTGGAAGGACACAGTTTACATATTTCTAAAATTTGACAATGTTTGGCAATTTCTTTAAAATTTGATAAATTTATCTGTTTGGTCATTGTTGTAATATTTTTGGCTTCTGATTTTGTTTTATCAAATCTAATATTCTACCGTTTTTCCAATGTTTCTACTCCTAGCGTGTCTGATGAAGGTAATTCCAGAAAAGCGCTTCACACGCAGTGAAATTTTGCTTTTATACATTTATCAACATCATTTCAATATGTGGATCGTGTCTTTCCGGTACATATTCCATATTCTTTCGTTTTTAATATTATTTCAGATTTTGGCTTTAGTGTCGTGTGGAGGTCGTAGAAAGCTTCCCCGTGCTTAATTTGTATGATCTTATATATTTTCAAGTACTGGAATATGTGTTGGAAAGACACAGTTTACATATTTCCAAAATTTGACAATGTTTGGCTATTTCTTTAAAATTTGATAAATTTATCTGTTTGGTCATTGTTGTAATATTTTTGGCTTCTGATTTTGTTCTATCAAATCTAATATTCTACCAGTTTTCCAAGGTTTCTATTCCTAGCGTTAATCCAGAAAAGCGATTCACACGCAGTGAAATTTTGCTTTTGTACATTTATTAACATCATTTCAATGTTTCAATTTCTGGCACAAATTCCATATTCTTTCGTTTTTAATTATAACCATTCTTCGGGTTATAGGTTTGGTGCAAAATCGCATTCAAACTCTCGGTCTTTTTTAAATGTTTATCAATAAAGGTAATAAAAAGACTAAGAAAATGGAATAATCAATGTACTCCCAAGCAGAAAAGTCAAAACAGGGCAAAAACATATCAGAGAAATTACGATCGCAATGGTTCTTACACAGTAACATATTTGAAAAGAAATGGAGGGTAAAACCAGCAAATCTCCATTACATTCTGTACAAGTATCTAAGGACCCAGAAACAAAAAACATAACATCGTTGTCAGTCATAATAAGGATATTGAGGTGATCATCTTGGTACACAAAAAAATCAGCTGAGAAGCAATCAGCCGTTCAGTACACAGGCTTGCTTTGATTTTGCATTTAATGACCAATAATCATACTATTTTATTAACTTTGTAACAGAGATCACTTGGTGACAAGTTACCTGCCAGTATCTTAGCCCAGGCCTGAGCCAGTGTTGCCCTGAGTCAAATCGTACCGGTCTTTATGTCGGCGGACTCAGCTAGAATCCTACCTGTTACTCTGGAGATTACCAGGAACAGAAGAGGAGTCACCTTATCTAAAATTCCTTGGTAGGCTTGGATTTAGCATGTTTACGGCTCGTATATTTGAGGAGCATTTCCCCAGGTATATTTTTTTTAACTTGTGAAATTTTTTTTTCGAAGGATTTTTTTCTTCATTTAACTTCACTGTTAATAATCTGATATAAATGCATCATTTATTCCTTAAGTATAGATTATGAATAGTCAGAAAAACAAATTTCTATCCCCAACATGAAATGTTGACTAAAAAAAATGAAAATTTCCGTGTTTTCAGTACAGCGGACGTGGTTCAAGCAAGGAAATATGTTTTATTGTAATATCTTTAGGGCTTCGTGCAGCAAAGATGATTGGTATTCCCTTTGTTTGTAGAAAAAAAAAATATGAACTCTGTTCTATTCTCTCAGACAACTGTGATTTTTTTCACTCAAAACATCCTATTTTAGTTGGTTTATGAATTGTATTTGTGTCCTTAGGTTGCTCTAAGATGGTTTTAGACTAAGATTGTCCATACTTTATCACCTTTATAAAGGAAATAACCTTGTTGGCTGAGGCAGTGAGAGGAGAAATCTGTTTATCATAGATTACGTGTTGACCATAACAGTATTAAGCAATGAATGGGTGTTAACATTGATTATTGAACAAGTGAGCTATTAAAATATGATAAAAGTTTGGAAAAGTAAAAATGAATTATCAAACGATTAAGTATGTATAACAATTAAAGGTTTGTTCTGGTGACTGTTTATATCGGTAAAAAGTATATTTAAATACTGCAAAAAATTCTAATTCAACAATTAAGCATGTAAATACGGTAATCAAGTTGTTGTACTGATAAAACTAGTGAAAAGATGTTTTAGATCATTGAAAAACAACAAAGAATGGAACTAAAGAAAGAATTTACTATTGATGACGGATATGGTGTATCAAAATATTATTCTATATTTAAAAATTGTGTGTTGAAAATTGTTGCAAAGTTGTTATTTAAGCACCATCTATTGTTAACGGCTATAAAAATTAGATGTTAGTACCTGAAAATGTTATATGGATAATTTTCATTTAGCCATCAATAATAAATGCTGTTATCCATCTATACTACAAATTAATTTGCACCCTTCCTTTCCTTGGCCAGTTAAGATATTGTTAATAGATCTCAAAGCTTTATTAAAAATCACACTAGAAAAACATTAAACCATTCACGAATATGAGTATGAATTTGCATTTAGATTGGAAGTTTTCCGTCTTTAAGTCTTGACTCGGTGTGGAACAATTAATGACATAGTACTAAAATGTCATTACTCTGATTGTTTGTCATAGTCTTCTGGCATTAGTTTGTCACACAGAGAAAAACTATTTGTTACATGATCAACAATGAATTAAAGTTCTAAATTAACTTTACTTTTAGTATTGTCAGACAGAGAAAGACTATTTGACGAATAATCACCAATGAATTAAAATTCAAAAGTTGTGGCCGAACTTACTTCTAAAAACCTTAAGACCATAATTTTAGTTATGTCAATGAGAAATTGATCAACAATAAATAAAAATAAAAAGTTGTGGTCTAAGTTTTTAGAATAACCTTTAAGTTATGTCAGAGGGAAACATGTTTGTCACATAGCCAACAATAATCAAATTAAAACAAAAAGGAGTTGTGGGCCAGTTTCTTTTAGACTAAGCGATAGTAATAATTTTATGTCACAGCTAGAAATTTGTTATCTAAATGATCAACCATGTATTTAAATCCAAAAGTTTTTGCCTATTTTCTTCTAGACTAAACTCCCGGGACTAGACTTTTACAGCTAGAAATCTACATATATTTGTCAAATAATCAACAATGAATTCAGTAAAACCCCAAAGATTTTTCCTAGAGACATTTAGACTAAACTTTTTAGTTCTTGTCAAGGCTAAAAAAACTTTGCCTAATAATCAAATGAATTAAATTTCGAGAGAAACTTTTTTTGTCAAATAACTGTTGATTAATTAGATTCCAAAAAGGTGACATAGTGTCTTCTACTTTAACGAAACATGTTTTGTGTCATAGTTAAAAGTGGTGGCCCAATTCTTTAAGACTTAACTTTTTATTATGTCTCATATATTAACCATTTTGTCACATATAACCAACAATGATTTTAAAAACCATTCTTTTGCGACCAAGTTTGTTTTAGACATATCATTTAATAATCGATAATAATGCCCCAGCTTGAACTATGATTGTTAACTGATCGTAGAAAATAAAATTTGTTGTCTAGTTATTAAGACAGTTCTGGTCTTTAGCGCAGACTGAAATCTAAAATGGTCAAAGAGGCTTTAAAAACTTTAAAATTTACTTAACTTTCTTCATGACAATCAGAATTACTGTATGTTAAGAGATTTGTAAATCAGCCTTTTTAATTTGTTTTAGATTTTTTTACTCTGGGACACACCCCGCCTAAACTCCTTTAAACAGCTTATGTGAATTTCACACAAGTGAAGCACATTGATCCTACTCTTATTGAACTATACAAAGGTGATTTAAACATGCATTGGGGATAACTCTCCGAAAATCTGCACAAGAAAACCCTTTTATATCCTTTCCAAAGGACTAGCACCATTCACTGAGAATATATTGGCAAATAGAATCAAGAGTGAAGGACAAAAATAGTCAACAAAATGTTCATCCAGTATGCGGGTCGAATCATGGAACTTGGTGTCAGTAGTGTGCATTCGAGTGTCAATTTCGGAAAGACAACAAAAAATCCAGTAAACATAAAGAGGAACAGCATATAGAAATACAAATCATTCCTGTCGTCCTGTCAATTTTCAATTCGGTGTATCAAAGCCAGTAAAAGAAGACAAAACAAACTCCTATGACAAACCACCATCTGCACTCATCTTACACAGGCAAAATGTTGACTGCGTTTAACTGCGTCTGGCGTACGTTAAACGCATGTCATCTGACACATATTAAATTGGCGTTTCTAACCGCGTACGTCTGACGGGGGACGCACATTAAAAATTTATCTTGGCAATATCTTTATTTCATAAATAAACACACTAAATAAATAACTTACTAACTTCATACATTTTAGGAAACTATATGTCTGACGTATGGTAAACGTACGTTTACCTCACGTTTAAAAAACGTACGTCTGACATATGTTTTTACAATAATTTGACGTACGTTTACCGTACAGCGGTTAGAAACGTATGTTTAACGTACGTTTATGCACTACTTCAAACGCACATTTTTATTAACGTACATCTGACGCATGTCTTAATTTTGCCTGTGTAGCATCTGACGTTCTGCTACGTGTGGTTATAAGAGAGAGCAAGACTTTTATCATTTTTGTCTAGAAGTGATTGTAAGAAATCTGCTTCATATAAAAAGTAGCATGAAATATTTATACATGAAATTATATTTACTTAGAATAAGGTATATCAAAAAATATAGAAAACTGAATATTGGATGTTTATGAAACTTTGTTGACTGACAAAGCATGAATTTTTGACAGATTCAATTGTTGGGTCTAGATATGACAATGAGTTCTGTTGTATATTCAGACAGCGATATGAGACATGTGAGAATTTACTTTGTATTATTTTAAACAGGATCTTCATGTAACTTTGTTGACCGATATACATTGTAACATGACTTTTGTTATTTTTAGACAGGTTTGTTTGATGGGCCTTGCTATGACGATGAGTGCCATGTTTGAAAAGGGGAACACCGAATAGAGATCTCATGTCTCCTTAGTAATTTAAAGACTGTGGAGTGATGGAGTAAGACAGAGATAAAGACATAGCTTATCAGGTTTGTTGTTAGCTACTGTTGTTTAATTCATGTCATTAAGATTAAGTTTTGCTGTTTGCTAAAAAATATTGAAGAATTTTAAATTTCGTAGTTTGTGAATGTTAGTTGAAAAAATCAATATGAAAATTAACATTGCATTGAAACCTAATTAATATGGCTGCTTTTCACCCACGAAAAATAACGAAAAATAAGTACCCCAGGAATAATAATGAAATGACAGTATTTGAAATTCATAGAAAAAAATATGTTGGAGATCCATCCTTTTGATGTGTGATGGATTCCAGCAATTCTGTGGTCAGTTTTAACAAAGTTTCTCTAGCACAATTATATGAAATGAGTTCTAAAGGAATAAATAGATTATTTGATATTACTATATAGAAGATAATGAGATGTGGAATACATGGATGAAAGAAGCAAAGAAGCATTCGAGTGTGTGCACAACCTACATAAATCGGTGAAAAATTTTAAAAATCAACAACGGAAAATAGTCAGCAGCTTTGATGTGAGCAGTGGTCACTGCTCTATATCTTGTAAATGACCCTACATAAAATATATAAAGCTTATGATTAAAAAATAATTCTAGAAAGCTTTATCAAAGATAGGTCATATTTCAAAAGAAATGTAGGTTCCTGAAAATTAAAATGACAACAAAGTTCCAGACAATAAATTTTGCTACGCATGACGCGCGTTTCGTCTATTCAAGAATTATCAGAGGCGCTCTACCAAATATATTGAAAATGCCAAACACTATATGATTATGAAGAGCATAGAACAATTAAACCAAAAATATCAAACGGGGGAACCACATTATTACTAAGATGATAAACCTATGTCTCGGGGTAGGAACAACCTTGGAGTTTAGACATTTTTTGAAATTTAAACGGACAAATAATAATTTCAAGAGGGTGAATAATTCTATATTGTGGGATGCTGACTGGGTTTAGGAGCTGTAATTTAACCAAGGACATTTATCATATGACACACTTTACGCAATTGCAAAAGTAAGTATAATACATGTCAATAATAAACTCGATACTGTTAATAATGAATCTTAATGTAGTGAATAGTTGAGACGGTAAAAAAGAGAGTTTTTTTCCATACATGTGATAACAGCACACTATTGTTACTAAAATTATCTGTTAATCATTTCCCCACTTGTAAGAGAAATGGCTATATTGCGATCACCTTATCTGCCCGTTCATCTGACCGTCTGTCCGTCCCTCCGTTACAAACTTTCGTAACAGGTTTCTGTGTTCTACTGAAGGGATTGATTTCAAATTTGGTATACAGCTTTAGCATGAGAAGTTGTATCGTGCCTCCCCTTTCCAAGTCAGTTGCGCATATACATCCTGTTTTCCGAGCCGACTTAGTTATTTTTAGGGTAAAAACAATATTTTTGTAACAGATTTCTCGACCTCTTCTAAATGGGCCTCTCCTTTCCAGATCAGTCTTTCATCTACTTCCTGTTTTCTGAATGATCGAATGGGGTATCCTATCACTAAACAATCCTCGATTTGGTGACTATTTACATCTCATATATCCGAAGGAACTTGAGATAAAGGACACTACAGATTCTAGGAGGTCGGCTTCATATCTGGATCTATATCTCGAAATTGACACCCAAGGAAGGCTTTGTACAAAGCTCTATGACAAACGTGATGACTTCAACTTTCCAATAGTTAACTTTCCCTTTCTGTGTAGCAACATTCCATCCGCTCCAGCATATGGAGTTTACGTATCACAATAGATTCGCTATTCCAGAGCATGTGGGGAGTACAACGACTTCCTTGATAGAGCCACACGGCTGACAAGCAAATTGTTAACACAGGGGTACGTTGCTCCCAGGTTGTTGTCATTACTCAAGAAATTTTACGGACGACATGTGCTTGTATACAAATACGGGATTTCTATCTCTCAGATGAGCACAGATGTTGGTTTGACATAGAGTTTTGTAATGTCATCCTTTCCGGATTTGACCAACACTTAATCGATCTTTGGCAACGTGACGGGTGTGCTATAGCAAGCAGGAACTGCTTACTCTTCCGGAGCACCTGAGTTCACTCTCGTTTCGACTTGAGTTCACGTTGCTGAATGCGGTTTTGCTGTTATGTGTGTTTGTGTTTTATGTTGTTATGTGGTTTGTTTTGTTGTGATGATTTTTGTCTGCCGGTTTTGTCTTTGTCTTTACGGTTTTATGATACTGATTACCCCTTTGGTACACCTTTGCTTCTTTCTAAGCACGAACAAGTGCAACATTTTGTTTATGAAGGAGTTTAATACGGTTATTTAAAAACCTGAATCCTCTAATTTTCTCTTACCTACATACAAGCACTGGATATAAAAGCTTCTAATATAAGGATTTTAGACCGTTTAAGGCATTTTGAACCAAAACCAATTTGTTAAATTGAGAATCAGTATACCGCGGTTTAAAGACATCAAAACCTGTAAAATTAAAACGGACAGACAATGATTGTACAACTGCTTGTTGACCTACATCGTCCGTGGTGTACTGAAAATTAGTATAGGAGGTCATCAAAGTGACTACCATTATAGATAAAAAATAATTAAAACATATTTATAGTTTCCTACCTAAAGGAGACCTATCCCTTCTTTTTTAACTTTCATAACTTTGTTTGAAAACTTGAATGTGTTTTATTTAAGTGCTACATTTTGTTATAAAAGACAAAACATTAATTTCATATAAAATAGATAAAAAAAATTGTAGAAATCTGTCTGGGGTCTTTATTATTGTTAAAATAATTAAAATATCCAAAAAATGATACATGAAATAAAGTGTTGACAGACACATTGCCATGTATCCTGTTCATTCATATACTTTTAAAAATCATTTTTCAAATGCATATTTTTCAAAAGCAGAGACAAATAAATGATATCTAAAACAGCATGACTTTCAAGTTTTTAAAAGATTCTTGATATCAGGCAGCCCCTGTATGTCTGGCTTATGTTACTGAAGCAGCCTTCAGCAGTAACATCTAATCTCCAAAACAGGTAAAAAAATGCCAAAGACAACTAATAGAGGATATTGAGATGTGGAATAAGTGTACGCGACACAACAAACATAAACAAACAGCAATTTGAAAAATCACAACAGAAAACAGCAAGCAGTCTTCAACATGACCATAGGTCACTGCTTACCGTCTTGCATTGGCCCAAGACTTATAATACAATACAAAAGTATCAAAACCAATCCCTATATCATCAATGAAAGACCCAATTCTTGACATAAAACAGTTAACACAGAATGACAAGGACAAACAAAGGCTTTGGCAAAGTTTCCTGGCTTAGGACAGGCACATAAAATGTGGCGGGGTTAAACTAGCTTTTTGGATCCAACCTTCCCCCTATTGATAAGCTTGCACAAAGCATACATATAAAACACACTGTAAAACTCAATCGACAAAAGTTCAATTCAACAAGAGAGAACCTAAGACAAAATACTGTACGAAAACAACAAGACAAGGAGGAACGCTCTTGAGAACACTCGAAGTTACTGACAACTAGCTAAGAAACATTTATCGATTTATGTAAAAGAATCAAATACATCAGTTCTAAATCCGACACCCCACGTCAAAACAATGAATGATTTAGAGTTGTATCATCACACAGAACCAACATACTTGATCGCTGTGGTGCTTATAAATAATACAGTGGATACAAAGTGAAAATTTAACGTTTTAAAGTTTCTATCAAGCTATCAATATTTCTGCCAAAACATACCAAATGCAAAGATTTTACTAAAACATTGAATTCGTATCCTTTTTTCAAAAGGTTTTTAAGCCAGTTTTTAATTTCCATAAGGTTGTTTTTGAATTTTTGTAATTTATAAACTACATTGCTGTAAAAATCAGGATGAGATATTCCTTTAACAATCAGAAATCTACGTGTACAATCATATTTTTCGATGAGATATCCATATTTATGTGCAAATTTTGTAAAAGATTTGACTAATTTGTGGTAACGGTAACCTTGTTTTAGCAATTTTTTTGTAATAAAACGGTTTTTATCATTAAAATCAGACATATCACTGCAAATGCGAGCGTACCTGACTAATTGTGAAATGTATACCCCGTAAGCTGGAGCTAATGGTACGTCTCCTTCAAGAAACGGAAAATTAACTATTGGGAATGAAAAGTCATCCCGTTTATCATACACTTTAGTGTGTAATCTACCATTGATAATGCTTAAGTCCAAATCTAGAAATGGACATCTACTGTCGGTCGAGTTTGCTTTATTTAGGGTTAATTCTTTAGGATATATATCATTTATTAACTTTGAGAATGTGGGGTTGTTTAGATCAAGTATGTCATCTAAGTACCTATATGTATTGTTAAACAGACAGGTTAAGTCACGGTCAACATGGAACAGCACAAGATAAGAAAGACACCTATTAACTTTGGATCAGTACTCACCTAGGTTAAATTTCAAGGCCATACATACTGAAATTCCAGACGAGACATTGAGTCATGTCCTGTTTTCCATAGTTACAGCATCTTTCAAGCAGAGGTGTAAAGGACACAGACAGGTTAAGGTCAAAGCATGGAAAGCACAAGTAATTATTTTCCCCTTTTCTTCATACATATATAAACTGAAGGTCAAAAAGGTCACCAAGGCATCAAGAGTCATCCCTAATAAAATTGATATCAATTGCTAAACTGAAGGTTTTCCATGTAATAAACCCTCCACAAAAAGGTGTATTATTTTTGATAGATCATATTTCAAAAGAAATGTAGGTTTCTGAAATTAAAATGACAACAAAGTTCCAGACAATAAATTTTGCTACGCCTGACGCGCGTTTCGTCTATTAAAGACTCATCAGAGGCGCTCTACGAAACATATTGAAAATGCCAAACACTATATGATTATGAAGAGCATAGAACAATAAAACCAAAGATATCAAACTGGGTAACCAAATTATAACTAAGATGATCAACCTATGTCTCTGGGTAGGAACAACCTAAGAGCTGAGACATTTTTTGAAATTTAAACGGACAAATAATAATTTCAAGAGGGTGAATAATTCTATATTGTGGGATGCTGACTGGGTTTAGGAGCTGCAATTTAACCAAGGACATTTATCATATGACACACTTTACGCAATTGCAAAAGTAAGTATAATACATGTCAATAATAAACTTGATACTGTTAATACTGACATGTATCCTGTTCATTCATATACTTTGTAACATCATTTTTCAAATGCGTATTTTTCAAAAGCAGAAACAAATAAATGATATCTAAAACAGCATGACTTTCAAGTTTTTAAAAGATTCTTGATATCAGGCAGCCCCTGTATGTCTAGCTTTGGTAACTGAAGCAGCCTTCAGCAGTAACATCATATTTCCAGAACAGGTAAAAAGGGCCAAAGACGACTAAGTCACGGTCAACATGGAACACCACAAGATAAGAAAGACACCTATTAACTTTGGACCAGTACTCACCTAGGTTAAATTTCAGGGTCATACATACTTTAATTCCAGAAGAGACCTTGAGTCATGTCCTGTTTTCCATAATAACAACATCTTTCAAGCAGAGATGTAAAGGACACAGACAGGTCAAGGTCAAAATCAACATGGAAAACACAAGTAATTATTTTCCCTTTTTCATCATGCATATAGTAACTTAAGGTCAAAAAGTTTACTAAGGTCATCGAGAGTCACCCCTAATAAAATTGATATCAATTGCTATTTTGACGGTTTTCCATGTAATGAACCCTCCACAAAAAGGTGTATTTTTGGAAGGGATATACATAGCAATCACCCTGTCTGTCTGTCCGTCTGTCCTCATACCTCGTAATCATAACTCTTACTTAACTGCTTGAGGGAAATTTGATTAACTTTACATGAAGGAAGTGTATACATTATATGGAAATGTTCAGAAAGAATATTCATTGCTGTCGGGTATCATTCAGGGAAGATAATTTGATTCAGACTTTTCGCGTTGTTGATTGATATTCAGTTATTTTGTGTTTCCATGTTTTACATGTTGACTGGTTTTGTCTCAACCCTTTCGGGCTTTTGACATTCGGATACCCCATTGGTACCTCTGCTTCTTTCAGTTTAATGTTCATGGGGGACCTTGCAAGTGCAAGAAGCAGAGGTACCAATGGGGTATCCGAATGTCAAAAGTCCGAAAGGGCAGAGACAAAACCAGTAAACACCAACAAGAACGCATCGGGTTACGATCCGCTACCTCTCATCTTCACCCTTGGCAGATATTAAAGGATTTTTGTGGTCATACATTCTCTCATCTGATTGGATGCAGTGAAAGTTGGCTGCATCCAATCAAATTGCTCCACCATTTTCATTTTTAAACAATCTGTTAACAAACATGTGGGTTTACATAGGTGATAAATAATTATTATTTTTGCAAAAAATATTAGCAGTTTTGATCAAATCTTACCAAAATTACCTTTATTTTATCTTTAGATAAATGTTTGTTGTTAATGGAATGAAATATCTCCTATTTTTGCAACTATCTGGATGAAAATGATTTTTTAAACCTGGAATATATATTGCTTCAAGGGAGATAATTAAAATATTGAGATTACAAAAACTTTCTAGATCTGCCAAGGGTGAAGATGAGAGATAGCTGATCGTAACCCTTGGTTAGCGAAGATGACAAGAACGGGCCAAAAACAGACAACATGTAAAACATGTAAACACAAAATTACTGAATATCAATCAACAACGCGAACTCCAGTCGAACAAGAGTGAACTCAGGTGCTCCGGAAGATTAAGCAGTTCCTTCTTGCTATAGCACGACCGTTGCGCTGCCAATAGACCATTCAGTGTGTCAAATTCGGTAAAGGAAGACAAAACAAAACCCTATGACAAACCAACATCTGCACTCATCTGAGAGATCGAAATACCATATTTGTCTATAAGTGCATGATGTCTTCCGTAAAATTTCTTGAGTGAAGACAGCAACCGAGGAGAAACATAACCCTGTGTGAGCAATTTTTGCGTTTGACGTGTCGCTCTGCTAAGGAAATCGATGTAAGTCCCACACGCTCTGGAGAAACGAATCAATTGAGATACGTAAACTCCATAAGCTAGAGCGGACGGAATGTTGCTACACAAGAAGGGAAAGTTGACGATTAAATCCAAAATAAAGGAAATACATCAATTAGAGATGTGCAAGAAATTTCATTGTGTTCAAATATCATTCAGGGGATATAATTGGGCTTATTTTTTAGGCAAAATATAGTCAAATATAAGTGAAAGGTATTTCTTGTTTTTCTCTGTTGCATAGTAAGCTTAGCCATGGTTATGATGTGCTATGGTATTGGTAAGTCTGGACACCCAGCTATTGGAGAAGCTAAAATAAAACTGTGTTCCAGATGGATGAACTCTAACATTGTTTAAAACACAAGGTATGTAGTGATATTTCCTGGTAAAATTAATTATTGTGTAAACAAATTAAGTATTAGATTTGCATGTTGACGCCTTAAAAAGCCTAGTCTTTTAAAATGTAATCATCATTATCAAATGGTGCCATAGGAATGATGATAAATGAGAAAAATAGGTTAAATTTAGTCAGTGAAAGGTGTCTGATGTATCTATGTGTCTGGTGCATCATAGATTTTCTAGTAAAGAAGATACTTCACCATTCCAATATATCATTTTCTAACAAACGTTTTATTCTCAATGTACCATTTCTTGACATTTATTTACTATTGGATCATTTCTCTCATGATCAACATGTTATATTGACATATTTTTCATGGATATATTGTCATTTTTAGGCAAGCGTTAGCTGCCTTATGTAGTCATAAGGTTACTGCTGGCTTTCGCGGTTTTTTTTTTCTGTCTATATAGACGTAGTAATCTGCCTACTGTAATTCTTTATCTTCTATATAACTTTTTAAAATACGGTCAAATATGTTACAATTTAATGCATGTTTTAAAAATCTCCATTTTTTAAAGACACACAACAAGTTTTATTAATTCCTTTGCAATTTTCAAAACGAACTATATAATGATCGGCTTCAGAACATACATGAATATTTATCTGTAATTTGATTGGTCGTGCACTCTACCTTTAAATATTGCTATTATTTCATTGGTTTAGTGTAGGTTAATTTCCGATTCATTCATTAAATTCAATACACAATAATACACTGGACGAGTTCATTTGATCAAAGGGGTTTTTTATTCGATACCATTTGTGTACATAAAATACAATGCATGTGCGCTTAAAAGTTTATATAATTCTTATTTAAAATATGATTGTTTATAGATTGAATAATCTTCTGTGTCAAAAAGGGGGGGTAGAGTGTTCATTAACTTTGAAAATATCTGCTATTTTAGTGCTAACATATTTCGCTTGCCTTTTAACGCTTTAGTTCTTTGATTTCTTTCTAGAACCAGGATGCTATGGTTACTTTCGCATGTTTGAACGGCCTTATTGCACTTGTATAGTCAGAGAGAACACTAATTCCAGAAAGTTCATATATATATATATGATCCATTACTTGTGTAACTCTATTAACCTCTATGTCTTTTTATTGTTTATAAATCTTTTGTTAGGTTTTAATTTACACGTTGATAAACTGCGCCATAAAAGTTTCTGTTGTACAATTAGATTTAAATTTGTAGAAAACAAGCTCGGGTTGTTTAGCCATGTGAACCAAACTGTATGAAATATTTCTATTTAACACTACTTTTCTCAACCATAAACAACATTTTAGAGATATCATGTTCAAACATCTTCATTCCTTATTTGTTATGAAACCCCAAAGGCATGCAATCTAAAAAAAGATAAGATTTAGAAGTAACATTTTTGCAATGTCAAGAAAGTGAAAGGTAAATTAAGCTTTGTTTTTTGTGCTAATGTCTTTCTTGTTTTTACATGTTTTATTCATTGTTCATTTTCTTTGCACAATCAATCATTTAAGGTGGTTCGGGAGTATAAAACTGAGCATCTTTTTCAGACATCTTGCAAATTTTTAGTCTGGATTTCAATTAAAGTGAATAAAAATAACACAAGAGATACAAAATTTAATTCTTTATTTTATTTTATGAATGAAATAAATATAACAAATATGTTTAAACAGAAATTAAGCTTTTTCTAAAAAGTTCTATTTTTAGGGGAGATAATTGGCGGGAAACTGTGTGACAAATTTTTATATAGAAATGTGTAGGAAAAATTAGTATTTCTTAAATATCTTAAAAATAAGGTCCGTGACCCCAAGTTTTTATCATGTTTTTTAGTAGATAGTATAAGCGGCTTGTCATTTGTGAAATATAATTAAAATCTGATGGGTTTCCAGCTCACAGTGATGCTAAATAACTCTTTTCCCTTTATAATCTATTGGAAAAACGATCTCTAGGCAACCAACTTCGCAAGGTCATAAATCTGTAAAAAGGTCCGTGACCCCCAATTTTTTTTGCATTTTTTTAATGTTCTTTTATCAAAGTTTAATTCTGCAAAATTTAATAAAAATCTGATGGATTTTTCTTATACCCCCGAACCACCTTAAGGACTTTGTTAGCTTTAAAATTTCAGATACCATCTATATATACTTTTATTTATTTTAAGTTCAGTTTAACACGCTTCTGATTGGAAATGTCAGGGCTGACCTAATAATTAACCTTCTGATTGGAGGAGATGTCAATGTTGGCCTAGTTATTAACCTTTGATCTATTTCTAGGTACAGAGTAGCACCCTTTTAATTGGAGGATATGTCAATGTTGTCCTAAATATTAACCTATGATCTTTTTCAAATTCAATGTAACACGCTTATAATTGAAAATGTCAGTGTTGTCTTAATTATTTACCTATGATCTATTTTCAGGTTCAGAGAAACATTTCTCTAATTGGTGGAGATGTCAATATTGACCTAATTATCAACCATGTGACAGAGACCATAATAAAGGGAGATAATCTAGGAATACAGAGAAACTGGATGTTAGGTCACTTGTATATGTACTTGTCTGCATATGACGTGGCAGAAACAAGAGCTAGTAGTAAGAAATGAACATGATTTTAGAATTCACTTTTTTCTATTTTCTATTTTGGGAATTGGAAATTTAATTGAAATTCTTAAAAGTCATTGAACTTGGTGACATTTTGTAAAATTATAAAATTATAAGCTGTCGGGTTTCTTTCTTATCAGATGCCTGCTTATAGACTTCCGGGTTTCACCTAATATGTTGTATAACGATGCTAAGTGAAAGGTGTTCTACTTTTCTATCCCTTAACTTAATCACATTCCTTTCCTTAGATTTTGATTGTCAGTGTAAAATTGAGTTGGTTTCTTTTCTTCCTAATTTTTTGCCATTTGGTAATTTAAACTTTATTTTAACATGGTTATTTTTTTTCATGGAAGTGACTATTAAAGGTTTAATATTGATAACAGCTTAACTGTCATTTTTCTAAATTGTCCATTGTATATTTTTCTTAGAAAATGTCATGATTTAATTTGAATAGAGTGTTTTGACATTTCTAATCCAATATTTGTGTTTCAACAATTTTCCATATAACATTAATATCTTGAATTGTATTTTGTTATAAAAGCTTTTGAGTTTTAGAATTGTTGACAAAAGGATAAATTCTAATCATAAAAAAACCTGATTTCATTTGATTTTATCAGCAAAAATGTGTTTTGTATTTAGTTGGGATCAATAGACACCCACAACTAAAACTGATTTTCTGAATGGTTAAGTAATATTTATAGATGATAATATGAGATCTGGAATCCGCCACAACCTACAATATAAAGATACACAATGGAATTCCATATTTGTTTATTACCTATTAAAAGGGAATGTCTAGATTATGACCGGAAATTTATCAATTATAATTCGTACAATCATGGTTAAACATTAGGTTGAACTCTTCTTTACGATACAATGTATTAGGTTGAAATCTTAGTTTACAACATTAAATTGAACTCTATCTTAACATCACATTGAACTCTACATTAACAACATTAGGTTAAACTAAACGTTAACAACATTAGGTTGAACTCTACTCTCACAACATTTGTCTACGTTAACAAGATAAGATTCGACTCTGCTTTAACAACATTAGGCTTAGCTCTATGTTAACAACATTAAGTAGGAATCTACGTTAACACCATCAGGTTGAAATCTACGTTAACATAAGTTCAAACTCGACGTTAACAACATTAGGTTTACTTCTACGCTAACAGCATTAGATTGAACTTTACGTTAAGGTTCACCTTTACACTGCGGAAACAATGACAGATATTTTACGTCATTTTCAGTCTATATGGAGCCTACACATTCAATTGCTTAATAAGGCGTAGCAGCGTCTAGATAAATATTTTTTGCATAAACTTTTAGTATTTTGTACGTGTACACTTGATCTGTTTTGCCGGGTCATCTTCTTTGCGATTTTCAGTTCATCTAAATATAGCCAAATATCAACAATGCCCTGTCATTTGACCTCCACGTGCAAGGTAATTACATTATTGGTGTTATTAAATCTACTCATAATCGGTTTTATGGAAGGTTATTTAGGGGTAATTCATCTTTATTTATGGTACTATTCAAACGGAAAGAAAATGAGTAAAGAAAACAATAAAAGTAATCTTGTAAACTGGAAATAAAGGTTATAACAAAACTACCGAACTTGAATGATCAATCTCATAGTCCAGAAAAAATGACAAAAACGAATCAGTCATAGCGGAGAATTGGAAGGCAAAATGATCGGCGATTTTTATATCTACACGCTGCTACACTTTATTGTGTGTTTCTATGTGTCGTTTGAGTCGTACATAGACTAGAAAAATAGGTCAAATATCTACCATTTTATTCGAATGTAACCATGAACCTTAACAACATTGTTTTTAGACCTTATTTTCTGTGCAAATGTATTGATCTTTTGTCGTTAAAAGTACTTTTAAGTACTACATTTGAAGGCAACTGTAAACCACCACAAAAGAGAAATTTTGTCAATTATGTACTCTGTTCGACATGGTGTTTACGTGCTTTTTCCAAGTTAGAAACAAATACTTACAGCATCAAAGTACATATTCTAAATCTCCATCTTACCTTGTTGTACTTAAGGCCATATCAATTTAGTATGTAGTTTTTTATCCCCACTTGCCTAAACTTTATAGATGGTAATTTTGATTTTTTTCGAAATTTAAATGAAAATAGATTAAAAAAACTTTAAAAAGCCTCCCAACATTATCAACACTTGATGTGGCCTTTTTATCACATGATTAATTTCAACTGCTGTTCACCTTTAAAGTTCCTCCGGACTTCTCATAGTTTTATCCGAGGATTAACTGATTATCTTATGGAAGCTGTTAAACTAAGTTTTTATGAAATACGATCTTGTATATCAATAATTGGTTTCATTCACGTTCGCTGTTAAGTTTTTGTCCTCCTTGGTGACATCACCTCTCTATAATATATTACACGTTAGTTATATGATGTAACGTCACTGAAAAACCTTGTAGTACAATGATTCTGGCTGTTTAATGAGACAATTGATATCATAAGGAATCTCAAAGTCTAAAAACAACAGGCAACACCTGAAGACAATCGAGAGGCATTACAATACGAAATAATAAACCCCTTTGGTACAACCATGAAATTTTGAAAAGCAACTTCTGCGTTCTTCTGAGAGAGAAATCCCGTATTTTCTACAAGCACATGGTGTCTTTAGTGAAATATC
This sequence comes from Arcuatula senhousia, assembly GCA_963971305.1. Classification (NCBI taxonomy): domain Eukaryota; kingdom Metazoa; phylum Mollusca; class Bivalvia; order Mytilida; family Mytilidae; genus Arcuatula; species Arcuatula senhousia. The sequence continues at coordinate 2,257,343 of OZ020305.1, forward strand.
TTGAGTGACGACAACAGCTAAGGAGCAATGTTAAACTATCTTTAATCTTAGTCTTTATTTGCAGCATTGTTTGATGTGTGTATTTTAGTGTATGTTTTTCTGAGGTACCAGATAACATACTTAATATCTCAACTGATGACCTGTATCTTGTGAGATCTCCAGCTACAATTGTATCTTTGTCATATGTTATTTAGTGGCAAAGGGGAGACAACCATAGCCATTCTGAACTCATGTGTAGAGCATTGTATCAATACTTTTAATGAAAAGCTGTAAGTTATCAATACAAAAATAACTACATTGACTACTTTATTGAATAATTTATGTCCCATCTTCGACAGTAAGTGCCATATAATGTTAAGGTCTGTCTGTCTGTCTGTCCATTCGTCCGTCCTTCCCACCAGGTTTACCTTCAGGGTGAAGTTACTTTACCATGAAGGAAGTATGATATCATTTCGGGAAAAAAAATAAAAGTTGCAAGATGGGACATTATGTCTTTTTCTATATTGCAACAAATACCGAGTTTCAGACATAAAATGAGTGCAAATGACTACTCTCTTCCTTTCGATTGATGTTTTAGTTATTGAACTAACGTTTCCACTGGGAATATCAAACGATTTTCTTGCCCATGCAACTTGAGACGAAATGAAATAGATTATTTTTTGGTCACTCATTGCGTATTATTTCTAAAGTAGCCTAAATCCTAATTTGGTGAAGAGAAATTGGTTAAATATACCTACTTTATCAGACTTTTTTACAAGAGACACTCAAGTCTTACTGAGGCATATATATTAATCTGCCTAAAACACTGACTGCTGAAGATGATACATTAACCAATGTCTCTGATAGTTCCTTAAGGAAACATTTCAAATTGTACAAAATTAATTAAAGAGAAAGTTATGGTCATTAGTCGTGAAAGTGATTTCCTTCCAACAAAGTTTTTTTAATCATAGAACATGTATTAATAACATAGCATGGAAATATATTTATAAATTAACGAGTATATACAGCATATAAACGCTCAAAACTAGGAAGTCGATAACAACCCAGGAAAAGAAACATATTATTGTAGAATTCTACGGAAATAATTTTGTAATTTGATTAAATTTGAAACTAGGAATGTGTTTAGGGTATAATTAATTTAGAGGAAGTTGCAAGCTTAGATTTTAATTAATGATTCAATTTTAATTCAATAAAAAAAACTTTTTAAAGTATAAGTTAAACATGAAGTAAATGAGTTAAAAGGTTTACATATTATAGTACTTTAGAATGAAACTACATGTAGTATCCAAAATATTAGGAGGCTGTGACTGCATGAGTAGTTGCCAGGTAAATTTAAACATGTCAGACCAAGTTATAAAAGCAACAGGACAATTTACAAAACATTTATTTTCAACATTAGTGTGAACAGCAATATTAGTACTGTTTTGCTTTAGATCATTTCAATGTTTTAATGTGTTTCTGTAATATGCATGCAATTTACTCATATCGACTCATTTTGCAAGTTTTATGATTGAACCAAAATTTAAAGTGTTCGGAATCAAACAGGTGCCATAAAAGTCATGTTGTATACATAAGATTTTCCCAGTTTGATTAACATATAGATTGATTAGTCTTAGAAACAAAAGATAGTGAGATATTGAATGATTTTGATTTAAATTCTACTGAATGGCATTTTAATCTTTAATTACCTTTAAATAGAATGCTGTCTGGCGAATGACAAATGTACTTAGACAAAGGAATCTTAGACCAAGCTTTCGTTTGTACTTGTCTTTTTAATGATTTCTGTTCCTTGTTTAAGAAGGGGGTCTATCTGTGACTATTGCAGGATTGGATTTGAATTATATGCATTTGATTCAGACAATGGGCCAATAGCAGAACTGCTATCAGCCCCTACTGGCCTCGTTGAAGGCTGCTGGCGGTTGTCCATTGTGTTTTTTTTCCGAATTGCAGCTTGATTGTGGACTGTGTCGCGTACACTTATTCCACATCTCATTATTTTCTATTGGATGCATGTAATTTAAGTACAATAAAATAAGAGATAAGAAAATATGAAAACATGTTTTCTCAATGCTCATCAGTAAAACCCCTGCTTTCACAACTTTGCCTTGCTTGAAATACAAAGTTTGTTACAATCCAGAAAGTAGATATTTAATGAATCAAATATTTTTCCAAAAAAAAACAAGATTGCTATAGCCCTTTCCGAAAACTGTTGTTATTTGCCCTTTACGTAAACTTTCCTTTGTGGAGAACATGGAAATAACCCGGGAATTCCTGTTGTAATTTCATTTTACCGCTTGCGGGTAGTTAGCGAACGTAAACAAACTTACAAACTCGTTGTTTCAAAACAGCATGACGTTGTGTTTGTTCCAACTACATTACTAAGATTTTAGGACGCTAGATGGGAAAAAATATGAATGCATTGTTATCCAACCAATAAAACGACTAAGTCAGCCAGTTGAATGAAAACACGACCTAATCATTATCATACAAGTAACGCCGGACAGGCTTGTGTGACCGGCACATGATTAAAGCTATAAATTTACTACCTTTTTAAAGCACCAGATTGATTAGGAAGAGATGAAACTGTGAAGGTGAAAATCGTCTCTTATTTTGTAAATATGTGTACAATCTTCATGGGACACAAGTCATGTTATGATATACAATGTACATGGAAATTTTATTTTCATGAACATTCATGAAAGACTAGTGTATATTGAAAGTTTAAAAACCTAAGTTTTCAAAATTCTTTTTCATTTACAAGTAAGAAAACACGATTTAAAGTACAGTCACAGTTAATTTTTGCTGTCGTACAGGAATAACTATAGCTATAAATTTAACAATACTTTTTCAAATTGTCTTGACAACAATGCTTAGACATGTTTAGATATATTCTTTCATTTACTGTCGCCACAAAAGCTATAAAACTTATGTCTGGTGATTTGAAAGATTTAAAAAAAAAGATCTTCGTTTTTTTGAAACATAATTCTTCATTTGACCAATCTTTTTGCCATATAGTAACATGTCAGACACAGCACTAATGCTTCATTAAATGATTAAATATTTTAGACATGCAATTGTCATTAAAAGAATCAAAACTAAGTTTATATATGGATTGTCCTAGTTTTGGTGATATATTGACCAAATTGAATCCCAATAATGGTAAGAGTACATTACATTACATTCTAGTTAAGCTTCATTTATAGAACTTTCTATTCATGTTTAACGATTTCTGTTATAAATAATGCAATTTAAGTTCAAAATTTCACCCATCCCACATACATTTTCCCCGCTTAGAAAGAACATTTGTTATAGTTCTAGCCCTTAAGTGAAACTGTGGTGAAATTAAGGATAATGGTTCTGATTAGAATTAGAACTTTGAAATAAAATGAGATATAATGATCAAGTTTCATTACAGACTTTATATAACTACAATTATCTTTGAATATTGTAATTGCAATTTCCAGATTCAGGAAGGTTCATATTTACAAGGGGAATTCACAACAGTCTATGTTTAAGACACAAATATGAGAACACAGTTCGATTAATAAGTATTTTACCAAAGAAAAAGCAATGGTAGATACCAGTTTTAGGTAACTGTTGTTTATATAGCTATTTCTTTGTTAAACATCATACCCTGGATTTAATATTACCCCAATGCAGCTATATCCTAGATTAGCTTAAACTGGGTAAACTACCCAGAAGCAAGCAGCTAGAATCTTTTCATCATCATTTGCCTGTGATATACCGGGTATGTTCTCTTTTCACTAGAAGTTCAATCTCAGTGCCTCTTCCCTATACAATAAAATCAGAGGATACGCTATTAGAGCTAACCATCTATCGAACGGACAAGGCTTGCATACACTGAAATTGTAGATTGTTCACTAGTGTTAGGTGTTCAGGTTAAAATTCAGTACAAAGGCGATCCAGTAGTGCATGGAGTAATAACTCTTGATTTTGACTGGATAAGAAATAATTTGGAACCAGTACATCTAGTAGTTGTCAAGTAGGTTTGTCCGTTCTAGCAGTGAAATAATCCTCTAGAGATAGTGATGCACCCACAAACATAATCCACCTTTTCAATGAAAGCTCATTCTCAGCTACTCTTCCCTAAAATAAAATATCAATAAGTTCATCAAAGAAAAGCAGTCTAAAAAATATTGCCTCACCGCCTCAAATTTTTATTTGATCACACAATTGTATCAGTCATTAACATTACAGGATCATGTCACAAAAACAACATAAAAAGACTATTATTTAGGTCATGCAAATATTTCTTTGGTCAAGCCAAATTTTATAATTATTTGACAATAAGACATGTTTAAATTCAGCTCTTGTGATGAGAAGAAGAAAACAAAACAATTAAATTTGAATACACACAAAACAAGAACTGGGGTTTCACAGTTGAATGATGGAAAATCGCCCTAATTATTAAACAACTTTGAAGCCAATAAAAACAACATGCAGGCAATTGAGAAAAAATGAAATACAAGTAGTTTCATAACGCATTTGTTCTGAGATCTTCCATGTTATGATATCTAAAACCATTATTTTACGATATTAAAAGACCACATCTTTAATCAAACCGCCGATTATTGCTGCTTTTGCTTGACAAAGTTTCATTTAAACCAATATCAACCCATGCAGCACTTAAGTCGCTTGATAATACATAAAACTACAAATTATTAAGACATTCATCGTAACAAAAGTTAACCAGGGACTTTAAATTAGTTACAAACCTATCATTTTCCTTTCCCTTTCTCATAGCTATGCTGCTCAGAAAGAGGGGATTGTATTTAATTTTAACCACATTAACCCTTTTGATATTGTAAATCTAATGCAACTTATATAATGCCTGATGACTTAGTGTACAATTTGATGCTCATAACGAAATATTATGGATAGTGATAAGTATCTGCAAAAAAAAATGTTACGAAAATATCATACCTACGACAATCTGTTCTAAATAAAAAAAATCGTAGACTGGCTCTCTCTTTTAACTTCATTTTCCGTAAGATTGATGATTTCCTTTCACTGAACCATTCTCGATTTGGTGACTCTCTTCATCTCATATATCCCCAGGAACTTGAGTTGAAACATGACGGATTCTAGGAAGTCTGCTTCATATTTGGATCTTCATCTCGAAATAGACTCTCAAAAAGCTCTATGACAAACGCTATGACTTTAATTTTCTAATTGTCAACTTTCCCTTCTTGTGTAGAAACGTCTATCGGCCCCAGCTGATGGAGTTTACATTTCAAAATTTATTCGTTACTCCAGAGCTTGTAGGAATTACATCGATTTCCTATGCAGAGCGTTACCTTTGACACAAAATTGCCAACACAGGGTTATGTTGCTCCAAGGTTGATGCCTTCACTCAAGAAATTTTATCGTAGAAATCATTCACTTATAGACAAATATGGGATTTCTATCTCTTAAATGAGTACAGGTATTGGTTTGTCATAAGGTTCTGTTTTGTCTTCCTTCACCGGATTTGAAACACTGATTTGAAAATTGACGGCACGATGGGTATGCTACACCAGGCAGAAACTGCTTACTCTTCCGGAGCACCTTAGTTCACTCTCGTAACGACTAGAGTTCGCGTAGATAATTGATCTTCAGGATTGTTTTTGTTTTTCTGTGTTGATATGTTGTCTGTTGTTTTTACTATCCTTGTTTGTGTTGACTGGTTTTGTCTCTGCCCTTTCGGACTTTGACATCGGATGCCCCATTGGAACTTTTGCTTCTTACAAACATGCCAGCAAAAGTCACTGATGTAGTGTTCTGTTTTATCTGGAGTAACGGTTGGAAACATCTGTCTTGTTACTTCCAGAGGTCCACTATCATACTCAGTAATAGGAGTCTGAGGCGTAGGTGTTTTTTCTAGGGACTGGATAGTCTTCTGGATAGGGGCTGCACTTACCTAGAAATATGAGACAAGATTTAATTTCCTGGAGAGAGGAGATTGAGGCCTGATGTGGTCCTCTAGAGATGATATAGTCTTTAGGTTAGGGGGTTACGCATACCTAAAGACACGAAATAAGATATTGGCCCAATTAAGAAGTCAGGTTTTCAAGGGAATGTATAGGTTTTAGTACAGAGGTCATAAAATAAAAAAAGTGTGGCCGCAATACATGTGTAGAACAATTTGTTGATACTCTGCAAGTTTGAACTATTTTCAGAGAAGTTGGGTCATGTAATTTTACCTGACTTAACATCTCATGAAAAATGCTCATTTTTTTATTCAAAAAGCACATGTTATCAATTAAGATTAATAAAGCAACTTTTTTAGTCTTAGTAACTGGCATATTTCTCAAAAAGATAAATCAAATTTCAATTCTGTCAAGTTTTATTCACTGCTTAACCTTAATCAATTTTCCTAATAATTTATTAACCACAGAAGCATAGCTAATCTTCTCTCAGTAACATTTCATACTTTTAGTATTGCATATCGCTCCTGTTTACTTGCTAATTATAGGTAACGATGACGAGAAAAATGTCTTATATAGAACGCCTTCCGTGGCTAAATTCAATACAAATTGTAGCTACCTAGCTCGATGTTTTCTGCACATGTTGTCAATGGTAATTTACAAGTGATGTAAGCTCTATGGATTTTACCTTTTGTCTGGATAATCTCGGTAGTGAGCGTAATGCATTCAGTTTTACATCCCAGCTAGTCTCAATCCCGAGCTTGAAAACCATCAGTGGCAGGAAATTTGGAGACTGAAATAAATACCCGTAGATAATTTAAAATTTTAGGAAGGAAATTAAAAGACTTAAAAAGACGTTAGAATTAGATTTTTTAATTTTTCATACAAGAAAAAATTGTGACAGGAAAGGAGTTATGTAACTGTATAATAATATATTGAGTCTTTGAGAGACACTTTTTAAACTCAAATCACATTAATTTCATGATAAAAATAACAACAAAGTTCCAGACAGTAAATTTAGCTACGCCTGACGCGCATTTCGTCTATTCAAGACTCATCAGAGGCGCTCTACCAAAAATATTGAAAATGCCAAATACTTTATGATTATGAAGAGCATAGAACAATAAAACCAAAAATACCAAACGGGGGAACCAAATTATTACTAAGATGATCAACCTATGTCTGGGGTAGGAAGAACCTTAGGGTTTAGACAATTTTGAAATTTAAACATATAATTTAAAGCTTTGATGTGTTCTCCAACACAAAAGTGTTGGTGCCGGAGCGGGCTAACCTCGGGGAATTAAAACTCCACCAGCAGTGCTAACCTTCACGTGTGTTCGAAATAAAAATAACAACAAAGTTCCAGACAGTAAATTTAGCTACGCCTGATGCGCGGTTCGTCTATTCAAGACTGACAAAGAAATAAGTTGTGGTTTTCGAGGTAAACTAAAACATGATTTTGTCACAACGGGTACTTCTATTGGATTCAGCAGTCTTTATTTCATAATTTGACTAAATAAAGGCATTTAGAACTCGGGGCCAAGTATCCATTTATTTTGTCTCATGATGCTGCTTAGAATTTTAGATAAGTTTACTTTGCGTTCAATGATAGCAATCTAAAACCAGAAATGTTTAAAATTGCTGTATTTAAATTATTTGTGTGGGTCGAGAAATTAGAGTTCCTTGTGTCTTTAGAAGAGTCTTTTTGTGAATGTTTTTAAACCTTACTTAAAACATGTACTATTCGGGGTTTCTTAAAACAACTGAACTACCAATGATCCATATGTTAAAGACTGCTGTTTGTTTTATTATCATTGATTTAATATGTAAGTTTTCCCATGTTGACATGCATTACAGTAAATCATCGTGAAGCACAGAAAGAAATCTTTGATTTTAATTTTCAAATCCATAATTTTTACTTAAAAGATAAAATCTTAATTTGTAGAATTTTCTCTTGATTAAAATTGTCATTTAAGAGAACTGTTCATTCTTGATAATCTCTCTTTTAAAGTCATCTGTGACTAGTTCACGGCATAATTAAACTTTCAAAAGGATTGCAGTTAATGTGGATGAGCTATTGAACCAAAAAAAAATCAACACAGAAGAGTTTTAACTGCAAGGAATCTATTCTTCTCTTAAGACGTAACTCAATTTATTTAATTATCCAATCATAGGTTAATCAAATTACGCGCTAAAGGTTGACATGGCTCTTAACATTACTATTTCCTTTTCTACAATTTCATTTTGAAATAAAAGCAAGAAGATAAGGAGCTCAAAATATTCAAGCTATACTGATCTAATTCATTTCATTTTAACACTTTTTGGTTTCTATTTAGTATAGCTCAATCTAGGTACAGGTACACCATATTTACTTAGACTTTTTTTAATACCTAGCAAAGCTCCAGACCATCATTGATCCAGAGCTTGCACACATTTCACAGATTTTTTTTATTAGACACCGATTTCTTCGTGACCGACTTTTGGAGCAGGGCTATAAGAAAATACGTCTCATACGATCACTAAAAAAATTCTTTCTTCGTTATCAGCCACTAGTAGAAAAGTTCAAAATTGAGTTAAAAGATATGGTAGTTAATTGTTTTAATTAGTGTTTGACTGGTCTTTTGTACTGAGATGATCACCTCAATATCCATATTGTGTCTCACAACTATGTTGTGTTCTATGGTCATTACCTGATCCTAAGATCGCAATGGAAGAGGTAGGTTTAGCGCCATAAAACCTGGTTTAACCCACCATTTCGTTTGAAATGCCTGAACCAAGTCAGGACCATTGCGATCCACCAATTCTCCGGTATGACTGATTCGTTTTTGTCATTTTCTCTGGACTATGAGATTGATCATTCAAGTTCGGTAGTTTTGTTTTTACCTTTATCTATTTACAATTTTGAAATATAGTAAGACTGTAGTAATAGAGCAATAAGCAAGAGTCAGCTGGGCAATCTCTTGGCTCTCATAACCAAAAGATGCTGACTGGCGCCTGGTTCAAGCTCTTTTGTAAAAAGAGACACTTTGTATACCATAACACATTATAACAACATGGATTAGTATTGATAAGTAAAATCATAAAAAAAGAAAAAAAATCTTAAAAGACAAGATGCCCTGCCTTGTAAAATATGTTTAAGTTAATTTGTGATGACTTTTGTCTCTGCACCATGGTTCCTATTTGGAAATCATTTAAGTATGATTTTATTAATCAAATTTTAGTCGGACATATATACAGAGTTATGCAAACTTTATAATGACATCAAGATTTATTGCAGAGTTGTGATAGTGTTCTACTCCACAAACAAGATTTTGTAAAATTTTATATTGATACCACTGTGTATTTTTTGATGTTCTAAAACTGATTCAGTGATTTTTCAAATCAAATGCAGCCTTCAGCAGGCTGTTACTTGAAGCTGTTTGTAAATAAGAATATTTTTTTTATGTAAATTTTTATATTTCGTTTGAAATAAGAATAGGACATAATACGTCTCTAATGATATTACTTAATCATGACACATCAAAGAGAATTGATTTTAACAACTTCATATGGTAGTGGAAGTGTTTGTGCTAAAACAACCTGTTTATTTAGAGAATTTTGGAGATGTGGAATAAATGTATTTGTCATAGTATTTAACGAAAACGAAATAAAAAGTTAAAAATACTAAATATGTAAAACAATATGTAAAAGATTAAAAAAAACACTGTTACCATGCAAATAAAAATTTCAACATTGTTTCGGACAAACTTTTTGCTACGCTGGACACGCGTTTCGTCTATTCAGGAATTGTCAGAGGCGCTCTACAAAAAGCTGGAAATGCAAAAACACTTTATGAATACGAAGAGCATAGAAAAATATTACCCAACATGTCGAACTAGAAACCAAAATAGGATGGAGAACAACCTATGGATGAGGTAGGAAGAAACTTTGGTCTTTGATAATTTAGAACTCTAAACGGATAATTAATAACTTTGATGTTTTTAAATTTAAAATTGTTTAAAACACCAGGTTTCTTTCTTTGTAATGCACATGGTCGATATCCTCGGTGCTGGATTTGGCTTCCTTGTTCAAACGTTTTGGTTTTGAGTACTTTTCGTTTTCAAGAGTTTCGGAATTTGACCTTCCAATGTTTTGAATTAAATGCTACTGATGAGAGGTTACTCCTTGAAATATCGATATATAGCATATCCAAATTAACCGTTCATACCCGCGTTTTGGTATTTGTAATTTGATGTGCTTTTCAACAAAAAAAGATTTGGGCAGGCTAACCCCTTAGAATTAAAACTCCACCAGCAGCGCTAACTATCACGGATGTTAGAAATAGAAATTACAACAAACTTCCAGACAGTAAATTTTGCCACACCTAGCGCGCGTTTCGTCATTCAAGACTCGCCAGAGACGCTCTACCAAAAGCTGAAATCGCCAAACCCTGTATAAATATGAAGAGGGATCCTTTAATGTTTAATGAATATCATAAAAAATGTGCTTGGATAATTTCAATATTTATTTATTTGATTTTCGTTCAGGCACGTTATCTCAATTGTGTTAATCAAATAATTTAGTGTATATAATAGTAAATATTTTTCTTTGGAAAAAAATCCAAAAGTTTGTTCTAATGTTCTAAAATTAGCATTAAATTATTAGTTTATCTATAAATTGTAATATTTAATAAAACAAAGAATATTTTATAGTTTCTTAAATTGTGAATATGTGAGCTACATTTGTACAAAAACGAAAACCATTATCAAGACTATTCCAAATAGGATGATGCAAATAATCGACATGCTCAACTTTCTTATTGACAACATATTTGTTCAGTTTGGTGGACGTGTTTTTCAGCAAACAATAGGGATTCCAATGGGCACTAATTGTGCACCTTTGCTTGCTGATTTGTTTCTTCATTCATATGAAGCAGACTTCTTACAATCTCTTCTAGACAAAAAAGACTGTAGACTAGCTCTCTCTTTCAACCTCACGTTCCGTTATATTGATGATGTCCTTTCACTAAACAATTCTCGATTTGGTGACTTTCTCCATCTCATATATCCCCAGGAGCTTGAGATAAAGGACACAACGGATTCTAGGAAGTCTGCTTCATATATAGATCTACATCGAGAAATTGACTCACAAGGAAGACTTTCAACAAGGCTCTATGACAAACGTGATGACTTCAACTTTCCAATCGTCAACTTTCCCTTCTTGTGTAGCAACATTCCGTCCGCTCCAGCTTATGGCGTTTACGTATCTCAATTGATTCGTTACTCCAGAGCGTGCGGGACTAACATCGATTTCCTTAGCAGAGCGACACGTCTGACGCAAAAATTGCTCACACAGGGTTATGTCACTCAAGAAATTTTACGGAAGACATCATGCACTTATAGACAAATATGGGATTTCGATCTCTCAGATGAGTGCAGATGTTGGTTTGTCATAGGGTGTTGTTTTGTCTTCCTTTACCGGATTTGACACGCTGAAAGGACTATTTGCAACGCGACGGGTGTGCTATAGCAAACAGGAACTGTTTACTCTTCCGGAGCACCTGAGTTCACTCTTGTTTCGACTGGAGTTCGCGTTGTTGATTGATATTCAGTTATTTTGTGTTTCCATGTTTTACATGTTGTCTGTTTTTGTCCCGTTCTTGTTGGTGTTTACTGGTTTTGTCTCTGCCCTTTCGGACTTTTGATATTCGGATACCCCGTTGGTACCTCTGCTTCTCTCGTAATATTTTATCCTAACTTTAACAAAGAGGCAAACCTGCCCTTCTACTTTCCTAGGCAGGGCATCAAAGTAACCCTAACCCTAACTTACAATCATGTCAATGTTGCAAATACTGGATTCAAAGCATAACTATTTATTGTGTAGCTAACTTAGGTTTATATGATATAACGAAACTTCATAAAATAGTTACCATTTCTATACAAACATAACACTTTAAGAATTAGCATCAATTTATCATCAAACTTTTTAGCTCACCTGGACCGAAGGTCCATGTGAGCTTTTATCATCACTTGGCGTCCGTCGTCGTCGTCGTCGTCTGTCGTCGTCTGTCGTCTGTAAACAATTTTTCAAACGTTAACTTGTCCGACACCATAAGTCCAATTGCAACCAAACTTGGTACAGTTGTTTAGTGGCATTATGTGTACAAAACTATTGTTCAGATTTTTGATTCGTAAAAAGAAACATGGCCGCCATGGCTAAAAATAGAACATAGGGGTCAAATTACAGTTTTCTGCAACTAACTCAAAAACGGTAACAAATATCAAAATTCTGGCAGTGGGTAAAAGTGATTAGCACCTCAAGATCTACCTGCCCAGAAATTTTCAAAAAGATCCAACAATGGATGTAGGAGTTATGGCCCTTTTTCTGGATTTTTTTAAAATTTTGCACTTATTTAGCCCTATATTTTAAAACTATACAAGATATTTCAAAAATTCAAATTGCCTATGATTAAGCACACCAAGATCTATATTTCTTGTAATTAGGTCAAAGCTGTAGGACCATTCCTTTTAGGAGTTATTGCCCTTAAAACGTCAAAATTTACCATTTTTCATTACTTTTCCCCTGAATTTCAAAGATTAGCTTGTATAATAGCATATGTGCTACAATTCTATAGTTCGGATTTTAGATTCGTCAAAAAACATGGCCGCCATGGCTAAAAATAGAATATAGGGGTAACTTGTAGTTTTTTGCTAATAACTCAAAAATGGTTACAGATATCAAGATTGTGCAAGAATCAAAAGTAATCAGCATATTAAGATCTACCTGTCCTGAAATTTTGAAAAAGATCTAACCGCTGATGTGGGAGTTATTGCCCTTTTTGATTTTTTTTCAAATTTTTGCACTTATTTAGCCCTATAGCTTGAAAACTATACAAGAATTCAAAAATTTAAATTGCATATGAATAAGGACAATAATATCTACAAAATATGTGTATCTGTGTAGCTCAGGTGAGCTATCACAATTGATTCGTTATTCCAGAGCATGTGGGGAGTACAACGACTTCCTTGATAGAGCTACACGGCTGACAAGCAAATTGTTAACACAGGGGTACGTTGCTCCCAGGTTGTTGTCATCACTCAAGAAATTTTACGGACGCCATCATGTGCTTGTATGCAAATACGGGATTTCTATCTCTCAGATGAGCACAGATGTTGGTTTGACATAGAGTTTTGTAATGTCATCCTTCCCGGATTTGACCAACACTTAATCGATCTTTGGCAACGTGACGGGTGTGCTATAGCAAGCAGGAACTGCTTACTCTTCCGGAGCACCTGAGTTCACTCTCGTTTCGACTTGAGTTCGCGTTGCTGAATGCGGTTTTGTTGTTATGTGTGTGTGTTTTATGTTGTTATATGGTTTGTTTTGTTGTGATGATTTTTTGTCTGCCGGTTTTGTCTTTGTCTTCACGGTTTTATGATACTGATTACCCCTTTGGTACACCTTTGCTTCTTTCAGGCTCCTGGGAGCCTCTTGTTTATCAATACAACTTCCTATTCAAACAAATTCAATCTACAAATGGCGATCACCCTTAGCCTTAGGGTTAAGTAGATTTACGGACCAATTAGACAGAGGGGTATCTAACTACAAAGAATTCTCTATCTAGAGGGTCAGCCTTCAACAATTCATCAATCATACTTCATTCAACTGGTCGGTAAATTATCAAATACGACATGGAGAATTATCCTCTGTCTGGGCGAGGTACCAATGTTCATCTATTACATAATAACACATCAATGGTCATCGGCTACATTTTCCTAATAGACTTATTCTTATTAAATGAATCAATTATATAATGAAGTGGTGTCCAAGGAATTGTTAATCTTTCTCCACAAAAACTTCAAGCACTGCTCAAATATTAACTTTATAAAGGATTGATTGGTTGTATTTCGTTTTTGTCATGTTTGCGATTCCACATCTCTTTATCGTCTATTTGATTCTTGAGCTATTTACGAAGATAAGACAGAAAACACAATATCCAAAAGACATCAAAAGGTAAAAATATAAGCCAATGAAGGCACTCGAAGTTGTGAAAAGATAGGTTGATCTTACATCTTATATGTACTTTTTTTTATCGGATCCCGTCCTTGAAACGTTCTCCTTATGCAAAAAGCCAAAAGTGTTGTGCGGCGTAGAAATTGACAACAAATTGTAAAAAAAATTATTATATATTGTTTTACTCTAGACTAGTGATGATAAATGCATTTTAAGGGAATTTATGGAATTTTTCATCTACATCTATTTTCTAATGTTTAAGATTGCCCCTTCTGTCCCATAAAACAAAAGACAATTCAATGAATTAGACGTACCATTAACTAACGTCCAATTCAATAGTACATCAACAGTTAATAGAAGTTTGTAGGGTGGCAAATCATATCAGTGAACAGGACGTAACCGTGTTAATCAATTCAGAACAAATATATAAATTTGTAATGGTGGTTTGATTTAACATTCTTTATCACCCTTGCAGTATATTGAAATGGTTGCACTAGACAAACATGACAAGTCTATTCCACAACACTTTGAACCAAAATAATGACTGACATTGCCATGTACAGTTCAAATCCGACTGATGCATACTGTAATATACCACTATTTATCTGTTAAATGCTGATTCTATTTGATACAATATCTAAAAGTAATTAGGTAATTACCAATATCGGTCTTTTTACTGTTAAAGTTGGCTTTGATAACTGGAGCAGACGGTATCAGTTTATGTCAGTTAATTTCGTTATTTGTATCAGATTACGACAGCCATTTTAAATATTTACCTTGATTTAGAATTACTGACGTGGATTGTAACTGTCATCATTGTCAGTCATTAAAAGAACTTTACCTTGATTTAAAATACAAATGACAACAAAGTCCCAGACAATAAATTTTGCTACGCCTGACGCGCGTTTCGTCTATTCAAGACTCATCAGAGGCGCAATGACTGACACTGATTGAATGTGCACGATCGACTAAACCATGTCAGTCATTTTAAATCAAGGTCAAGTTGTAAAGGACTGGCACATGTACATGTATCATTTTTAAAGGTTGCACGGTGCAAGCCTTACTCTCTCTGCGAGATTGTCGTTTTTTTTAAATAACCGTTTGTTATTTAATTTACGTCACTTATCTCACGATTTTCTCATTACTACATTTTTACAGCATTTTGATTCAAATTCTGCTGATGAGAGGTTACTCCTTGAAATTTCGATATACATCATAATCAAAATTAACCGTTTTATAACATTTTTTTAATTGTATTTTTCTACCAATGGTTGATATTAAATTAATAGCCTTTCAAATTGTATATCAAGGACAGTTCTCTACATGCAAATATTTTCATCTCATAACTTCCCAGATCATGTTCCGTAAATACCTTTTTTTTTGTTTTAAACTTTATTCTATTTGACGTGTGTTCAATTCTCCGTAAATAAAGGTAATAACAAAACTACCGAACTTGAATGATCAATCTCATAGTCCAGAGAAATCGAGAGCGAGAGCGAGAGGTAGTGTAACGTCCAGGATATCGGCTTTTAACTCATTCAATGTATATTAAAAAAAAAGTTAAACATAACAATTTATCCACCTTACATGTCAAAACTGTATTTTTTTTCTCAAAAACAGTTGGCTAAAAGTTTGATGAAAACTTTGTCTTTAAAAGGTAGATTCTTTGACTTGTTTAATATGCACAAGTTTTATTAAACTACAACAAGCCATTTATATGTTATATAATTATGCTTTGGAGACCAAATGTAGAATTGCAGACTGGCAGATGAAGGAAAAGTAAATTTCTATGGCTTTCCTTAGGTCGATAATGAAAACTGACATCGTGAAACAATTTTGGATTTGGCTTCCTTGTTCGACATTTTGGTTTTGAGTACTTTTCGTTTTCAACTGTTTGGGATTTTGACCTTCCAATGTTTTGGTTTAAATGCTACTGATGAGAGGTTACTCCTTGAAATATCGATATATAGCATATCCAAATTAACCGTTTATACCCGCGTTTTGGTATTTGTAATTTTGAAACCACTGGGCGATAACCGCTGCTGGTGGACCAGAGGTCCCCGAGGGTAATCACAAGCCTGGTAGTCAGACTTGTCTGACACGAATTACCATAAAATTTCTAATATATTGTCGCTGAAATTTCCGATAGTTAAATTCAAAATTGATGAAAACACCAGGTTTCTTTCCTTGTAATGCACATGGTCGATATCCTCGGTGCTGGATTTGGCTTCCTTGTTCGACATTTTGGTTTTGAGTACTTTTCGTTTTCAACTGTTTGGGATTTTGACCTTCCAATGTTTTGGTTTAAATGCTACTGATGAGAGGTTACTCCTTGAAATATCGATATATAGCATATCCAAATTAACCGTTTATACCCGCGTTTTGGTATTTGTAATTTTGCAATAACTTATTTGAAAAAAATGACAACAAAAATATCTATCCTATCCGAAGAATAAAAAAACCTTGAATGAAAATTCTGAAATTCAGATGAAGGTTAATCTTCGATAAATGGAATATTCATTCAGAAAAAAATGAGCAATATTAATCATTTGTTTCTGTTTCTCATTCTTAATTTAGGCCAGTTTGATATCAAATTATATTTCCCAAACAATAATGCTATTTTCGAATGACTTATTTGAACTGAGGAAAAAATGTTACGCTAATACCCACTCCCTTTATTGAAGGTGATGGATCTGATTTAGATCTGGATAGGCTTAATGAAGTCAGAAAAACAGCATTACAACTGATGCAATAATTGTATATTGCCAGATAACAGTGTTCCAGATAAAAACGGAGAACCGAAACACTAAAATAGAATTAGCAGATATTTGATATAGAGATAGCAATTAAGGAGATGGGTTTATTGTATAAATAGGATTTCCCTCTTGTCAAGAATGCATTCATCAGCGTAAGATAATGTCAACATAGAATAAATGATCTTGTCTTTTAAAGTAGGAGTCTGTAACGCAACTGTTTTGAAGTCCATAACAAGAAATGCAGATCTAGAATAAAGATATCCATTGGAAATATCTATTGGAAACTTTAACGCAATCAAAATCAAGGCATGGATTTAACGAAACGCCAGTTACATCGTCAATAAAGGCTTGGTGAAAATAATAGGTTTGAAGACACATTTTCAGAAGAGAAGTTTATAAAAGTTGGAGTTTCCAATTAGCTTTAAGTGATTGATATCTCCAAACGGTGCAGCTAGTATTTCTGAAAGATTTTTGTCTGATTGATATTTGATTCGTATTCAGTTCGGATGTACTCAATCTACTTTGAGAGTCTGTTAGTTTACAGTTCATTTTTGTTAATTCTAGTGAACGAAATGCTGCCTGAAAAAAATCATTTTTTTTCCTTTGATTTGGAGAAAATAGAAATGAAATACTTCTTGGCAATGTTATGCCAATAAACAATAACCTTTTTCTATGATCCAAGAAAAAATAAGAGTAAAACCCAAAAATAATTACTGAACCTGACAAAAATGATGAATGGATAAAGCAAACTAAAGAAAATTATTCTTTGTTTCAGTAATCATTTTTAGATTTTTTGGATACAGGGGTCGTTCCACAAATGTTAAAGAGAAGGTTGTTTTAATCGATACATCTATTACCATGATAAAGGTAACTCTACTGATCGAATAATGGACATACAGAGCAACCTGCATGACTTCTAGACCATTGAAAACATAAGTAAACAGAACTTGCATATGCCACAGCAGCGAATAAATAGGATTACTTTTATGCATACGATACATCTAGCAGTTTAAAGAAGTCACACTTTCTAGGATCATGGACAAAAGGACAGACGGACAAAGGTGATTCATATATACCCCTAACCTTTGTTCGCGGGCTATTAAATGTATGGCAGGGGTATCGAATGTAACTAAAACTGAGTTTATATCACAATTGAGTTTGTATCACAATTGATTCGTTATTCCAGAGCATGTGGGGAGTACAACGACTTCCTTGATAGAGCTCTACGGCTGACAAGCAAATTGTTAACACAGGGGTACGTTGCTCCCAGGTTGTTGTCATCACTCAAGAAATTTTACGGACGAAATCATGTGCTTGTATACAAATACGGGATTTCTATCTCTCAGATGAGCACATATATTGGTTTGGCATAGAGTTTTGTAATGTCATCCATTTTTTATTTGACCAACACTGAATCGATCTTTGGCAACGTGACGGGTGTGCTATAGTTCACTCTCGTTTCGACCTGAGTTCGCGTTGCTGAATGCGGTTTTGTTGTTATGTGTGCTTGTGTTTCATGTTGTTATGTGGTTTGTTTTGTTGTGATGATTTTTTGTCTGCCAGTTTTGTCTTTGTCTTTACGGTTTTATGATACTGATTACCCCTTTGGTACACCTTTGCTTCTTTTATAAACTTCATAGAACTTGTAACCTTGAACTTTGACTTTTTGACCCCTTATCTTACCTCACAACTTTTAATGTGTGCAAATTTTATGAAACTTTCTCCTTTATCTGGGCATTTTTCTTAAAGTTTTAAGTACAGGAAACAATTTGAAATATACGAAACTATAAAATCGATGAAAAGGAAGAAACTCTAGGATGCAATTTAAAGTTTCATGAAAGGCTGGAGGGGATAATATATTGACTATATATTTTTATAGCCAGGATAATGACAACAGTCAGTGACATTAAAAATATTGTAAAAAGTACATTTCAATAAGAGGGGCAGCTGTCTAAAAACTAACAATACTTAGGTTTTATGGATATAAATACAATGAATTGCAGCTGAGGAAATATCATTAGACAGCACCATAAGACATCTATAAAGATTTCATTTCGACCATTAGCTAATCTCCTTATACAATATACACACAGGTCTCATCCCTCTTATACTGGTATTACATTCAAATAAACTATGCAAACAGTCCATTATTAATGTAATATGAAAAAAGACAGCGAATTGTTGGAAACAAGGAATTATCTTCAAGTTAATCAGTTATTTCCTTGTCATGAAGTCTGGAAGTTGTAAGATCAACGTTATATCTGGGTACCTTTAAACTGAGAAACGCAATCGAAACGCAACGAAACGAAACGCAACGAAACGAAACGAAATACAACGAAACGAAACGAAATATAACTAAACGAAACGAAAAATAACGAAACGAAACGAAATTTTATAAAATGTAACGAAAAATTATTTGTTGACTTTTTTTTATAAAAATTCAATTCCATTTGCATTGGTTATCACAATCTAGTCTTGTAAATGTCGAATATCGAAAATTCATGTTTTTTAACTTTGTTTTGTGTTTTTGACAGAGAAGTCGCTGGTCTAAGAAATGCATATATCTTATTGCCGACCATTAACAATTTGAAATCTGACGACATTTATCGTTTATATTAATTCAAATTCAACTTGCCAATAAGAAGAAAGAAAATGCACTGTCACTGTAACTACATTATACAAATAACATTTTAGAATGTTTCGAAATGCCTTTAAAACTATCTGATTGTAAAATAAAGTCCAAACTTATCATAATGGTCAGAGCTTATGTTTGTACTGGTCGTCTTCATATTGTTTTTTCTGCGAAGAAGATGTTGGTTTTTTTGCCGCTGATTTATATTGGTAGTGTCACAAGCACTTATTCCACATCTCATTATCACCATGTTATCTTAATTCATTAAAAGCAAATTATTTATATATTTTGTAAAAACGCGTCTGGTCTGGTTTCTGACAATCTAAGTCGACACTAAAACTAAGAAAAACGTTGACATGGGGAGCAAAGAGGTACCGATTGGGCATTCAAATATCAAAAGTTCGAAAGGCAACGACAAAACCAGTAAAGGTGAACAGAACGAAGGAACACGAAACATAGAAACATAAAATCAACTGAACAGCAATCAACAATTCGAACACAAGTTGAGTCGAACAAGAGTAACCTCAGGTGCTGCGAAGGAGTAAACAGTTACTGCATCTGCGTTGCCAATGGACAATTCAGCGTGTCAAACCCGAAATGGGAAATGGAACAAAAACCTAAAGACAAACCAACATCAGCACTCATCTGAGAAATAGAAATCCCATTTTCGTCTAAGAGTGCATGATGTCTTCCGACGAATTTTTTCAGTTATGACAACAACCAATGTGCAACATAACCTTGTGTATGCAATTTTTGTGTTAGACGTGTCGCTCTGCAGAAAAAAATTCATCTAAGTCCTGCAAGTTCTGCAGTAGTGAATCAATTGTAATATAAACGATTTTTGGATTACAACAAATAGTTATTATTGGCTTGTGAGAAAGTCACATTTGTCCTCGTCAGTTTAACAAGCCGTACCAGAGACTGACCATATAAACTTAAAAAGGGTCTTGGTATTTTGTTCTCGTAAACATTTTTCTTCGCGTATAGTGCATGCAGAAAACGGGTCTTTGCAAAATCATGATACTGATGCATGTAGATGTACTCCAATGTTAGAATACCGGTAATTGCTGTGCAATTTTTCCTTCGGTCATCTGAGAGCGAACGTCGCACAATTGTACTTCTTTCAAACTTCTTATTCATCTTCTATTCGAGACCCAAATATCGCAATAAAAGAGGAAAGTTTGGCTTCATCAAACTTGTTTTATCCATCATTTCTTTTAATTTTTGAAAGAAGATAATGATATGTGGAATAAGTGTACGCGACAAAACCTACAACATTGACAACAATTTAAAAACGACCAGCAGCCTTCAATGTGACCAACGGTCACTGCTCGCTGTTTTACAATTGGCCCTGGATTGAAATAACTACATATGATTCAAGCCGAATCCTAAAGTGTCAATGAAAGACCCCCTTTTTGACAAAAAACATGAAAAACAAATAACATAAAAAGCGACAATTACAAACATCTTCCTGGCTTTGGACATGCACATTAAAATTGTTTTGGGGTTAAACTAGTTAAAACGATCAGAAACAATAATATTGCTCACTTTCTCCTGGATGCGTTTGCCTTTTTGCCTTTTTCTTTTGTTTTTTTTCAGTAAAGATTGGTCAACCGACTTCGGTAGTTTTTTTTAACAAACTATAAATGTAAAAGAAAGAAAATATCATAAAATCAAAATCCTAATTCGTTAGTTTTATTCAAACAGTTTATATTACGTAAAATTTCGTTTCGTTTTATTTCGTTTCGTTATATTTCGTTTTTCCGCATTTTGTTTCGTTTCGTTCTATTTCGTTTCGTTTCGTTGTATTTCGTTTCGTTTCGTTGCGTTTCGTTTCGTTGCGTTTCGATTGCGTTTCTCAGTTTAAAGGTACCCGTTATATCTCGCGTTAAATTGCTCAATAAGTGAAGGGATGGGATATTGATGACAATAAAACTTCATTTGATAAAGACCATGAGGGGTTGATGATATGTAATACAAATGACAACAAAGTTCCATACAATAAATTTTGCTACGCCTGACGCGCGTTTCGTCTATTCAAGACTCATCAGAGGCGCTCTACCAAAAATATTGAAAATGCCAAAAACTATATGAATATGAAGAGCATAGAACAATAAAACCAAAAATACCAAACTGGGGAACCAAATTATTACTAAGATAATCAACTTATGTCTGGGGTAGGAAGAACCTTAGGGTTTAGATAATTTTGAAATTTAGACGGATAATTTAAAGCTTTGATGTTTTCTCCAACTCAAAAGTGTTGGTGATTGACAGTCTGTCCGTCAGTGTGTTGGATCTTTACACTCTGCCAACCTTACAATCAGTTAATGTTGAAGTTGGTAACTCGGTGACCTGAATTAGCACTAGTACCACTGTTGTTTACAGGTCAGTATTATAATTATGAAAAAGGCCATGAGGATTGAATGGTAGTTAACGGACAGTCTGTTCATCAATTTGGCGGGTCAGTAATAGAAACTGTTGACATTAAAAGCTGTTTAAGTGAAATGTTTTACTTACTAGCCTAAGCACTTCAAGTAATACTGAGTTATTAACAAGTCAACATATTATTTGTTGTTAACTTCATTTACTGGCAACGATTCATTTTTTTTATTCAATTGGCGTTTACCACAATACTCATGCATTACATTATTTTATTTTATTATTATCATGATCTTACGCTCATAAAAGATCTCTTTGCACCAAGCTTTTTTTTCCTATTTTTCAACAAGTTCCTTATCCAATTTGGAAGCATGGTATACCCAATACCTTTTTTGCTATTTTTATGATCATATATCCTCTGCCCCATACTTTAGTGCTTTTAAGTAACACACTATTTTAATGTCTTCGCTAGCATAGTATATACCATCTGTAGTTTAGTACTCTGTATTCAAAGAGAGACCCCGTATCGTCAGAGGATAGATAACTCAATCTCTCCATCACTTTCACTTGTGT
The DNA here is from genome assembly GCA_963971305.1 of Arcuatula senhousia. Classification (NCBI taxonomy): domain Eukaryota; kingdom Metazoa; phylum Mollusca; class Bivalvia; order Mytilida; family Mytilidae; genus Arcuatula; species Arcuatula senhousia. Next base: position 2,279,602 of record OZ020305.1, read on the forward strand.
GTAGCTGAAAATATAATGTAATTCAGAATCCTGAGTTGAATTTGTTGTAACCGTATGGATGGATGTTGGCCACTAAAATTTGAAAAAAGGTTTTGCCTCAAAGGAAAAGATTATAGGTAAAGGTATAAAACAGGGGGTTTGTTATCTCGTTTTCATGATAACTGACGCTGAAATTTGGCGATAAAAGATTTCTCTAACTTTTTTATTGGTTTAGCATTAGAAGCACTATTTAGCTGTTAAAACCAAAAACAGAATAAATAAGATTTGATAAAACTTTACATTGGTCAAAAGAAAATAGGTTGTTTGTGGGCAAATATTTTACCCCAGTTTTGATGAAAAAAAACCCGAGGATTCAGATTAAATTAAAATGTTTGGAATATGATCAAAAACACCACTAACTTGTATCGTCAAATTATTTTTAAAATGTTATATTTGCATTTGTCTTAAAACGATTATTGTTCCATCTATATTCTCTATCATTGCAAATCTAAACAAATTGTTAAAGGTAAGTGAATGGTGTCTCATAAACACTTATTCAACATTTTATAATTATCTGTTATCTATTATTTTATTAAACTTCAGCCATAGCATCCCTGATACGGCTTGAGTTGGTTGTTGATTGCTGTTCAGTCGTTTTAGTATGTTATTATGATGTCTATTTTTTTCCTGCTGTTCTTTTTCCTATTTAATTGTTTTTACTTTTGCCCTTTTTAGACTTTAGACATTCGAATGCCTCATTTGTACCTCTCTGATTTTTTTGTTAATATCAATTACATGAATTAGATTGTGTTTGGCTTCTTTGTTAAATTAACTAAAACTAATGTTAGCATAAATTTTCATTATAATGTTGTTGTCATACGTAAATTCTATTTGAGGTTTATTTACTCCTGTCATAGAACAAAACAAAGTGTAGCATTTTACTAAAATGTTAATAAAATAACATTAAAAAGACGTAACTTTATACGAAATTTGTTGTTAACACCATACTTTCACATAATAGAATTTAGAATTTGTCTCAAAGTAAAAAATAAAGTTAGAAATAGATAATGCGGACCGTAAAAAGAAATTTAGCTTACTTTCGGACACTTTGTAAAAAGGAGGTTGAAACTTTGCTACAGTAATGGGTGTCAGTTTTAACCCATAATTAGATCTTCCAGTTCTTTTATATTAGAGAAATGCTGGCAAAAAGCTATAATGATTTCGTAGAACTGGTTCGATGAATGCAAAGATCTATTACGACTGAACGGTCCATCATTTATCCATCTTTTAGCTAACGCATTCTTTGACAAATTAACCAACATCACTTCAAACTGTTATCTTAACTAACATGTTTTAAAAATTTACATTCAATTTACTTAATGTGATTTCCCATGGACCTAAATTCAGGGAACCACAACGTATAAATTGGAATCATAACTTTAAGATCATCATGGACGCTGAGGAGGACTATGCTAGAGCCTGGATAAAGAGGGAAAAGGACCAAGAACCAGAGCTTGAATCACTGTCGGACTGGGTAAGGACTATCCGATCTCTTGTACGAAGCCGAATAGACAACTTTTGCAAATGTGTGAACCCTCGGCCTTCTTCTGTATTTAGAGATCGTGAAGCTCTCAATTGTCTCTCTTCCTTACATGACAGGTATGTTTTTACGCCAGCAGACAAGGCTTCCAATAATATAGTTTTTGTATGTAAAGCACATTATTACAATTGTCTAATAAAAGAACTAGGCATTGATGGTAATACTTCCGCTAGTGCTACATACACACGGACTACATTTAACAAAGATGAAATCATAGCCAACCATAGCTCTTTTATGTCCTCTTTCAATATTCCAATGAAAGAGGAACATAAAGAGTTACCATATTTGTACTGGATACCTAAACTTCACAAAAATCCGTACAAAGAAAGGTATATAGCTGGATCTTCATCATGTTCAACTACAGAGCTGTCCGTTCATTTAACTAAAATCTTGTCTGCTGTCAAAGAAGGTCAACAAGCATACTGCGACACTATTTATAATCGTAGTGGAATTAACCATATGTGGATTTTGAAAAACTCAAAAGATTTGTTAGATCATTTTAAATCTAGATCATTTTCTGAGGTTCACTCTTTGAAAACGTTCGATTTTTCAACTTTATACACTACCTTGCCACACGAAAAACTAAAATGTCGCCTGAAAAAACTTCTCGAAAAAGCCTTTTCAAACTCAAGGAATTTTGTTGTTTTGGGTTATAATTCTACATTCTTTTCCAAAACATTTTTCAAAAATAAAATTTGTTACACACTGGAACAAGTTTGCAGTATGCTTGATTTCCTCATTGACAACATATTTGTCACCTTCGGAGGAGAGATTTTTCAACAACAAATCGGCATTCCAATGGGCACAAACTGTGCTCCTCTCCTCGCCGATTTGTTTTTATACTCTTACGAGACTGAATTTCTTCGGGGACTCGTAAAGAACAAGAAGATGAAAGAGGCAAGGTCATTTAATCTTACATTCAGATATATTGACGATGTCCTTTCTATCAATAACACTTCATTTGGTAGCTGGATTCCTTCAATATATCCTCCGGAATTGGAGATTAAAGAGACCACCGAATCTAATTGCTTCACGTCTTTCTTGGATTTGCACCTCGAATTTGACAGGTGGTCATCTCAGTACAAAAATTTACGATAAACGAGACGATTTTAATTTTCAAATTATTAATTTTCCTAATCTACAGAGCAATATACCTACTTCTCCTGCATACGGTGTTTATATTTCTCAACTTATTCGATATGCCAGAGCTTGCACACATTTCACAGATTTTTTGATCAGACACCGGTTTCTTCGTGACCGACTTTTGAAGCAGGGCTATAAGAAAATACGTCTCATACGATCACTAAAAAAATTCTTTCTTCGTTATCAGCCACTAGTAGAAAAGTTCAAAATTGAGTTAAAAGATATGATAGTTAATTGTTTTAATTAGTGTTTGACTGTTTGACTGGTGTGCTGTACTGAGATGATCACCTCAATATCCCTATTGTGTCTCACAACTATGTTGTGTTCTATGGTCATTACCGGATCCTAAGATCGCAATGGAAGAGGGAGGTTTGGCGCCATAAAACCTGGTTTAACCCACCATTTCGTTTGAAATGCCTGTACCAAGTCAGGACCATTGCGATCCACCAGTTCTCCGGTATGACTGATTCGTTTTTGTCATTTTCTCTGGACTATGAGATTGATCATTCAAGTTCGGTAGTTTTGTTATTACCTTTATTTACTTTGAATTTAATTAATGATGTAAGAAGCAGAGGTACCAATGGGATATCCGAATGTCAAAAGTCCGAAAGGGCATAGACAAAACCAGAAAACACCAACATGAACGGGACAAAACCAGACAACATGCAAAACATGGAAACACAAAACAACTGAATATCAATCAAAAACGCAAACTCCAGTCGAAACAAAAGTGAAGTCAGGTGCTCCGGAAGAGTAAGCAGTTCCTGCTTGCTATAGCACACCCATCGCGAAATTCAGGGACCCCGAATTAAAGCAAAACAATCAATAAAACAAAAGTTTATACACGATCTCTAAAAAAATTCTTTCTTTTTTTTTTTTTTTTTTTTTTTTTTTTTTACAATATACAATTATTTATTTTATTTCATCCTGTTACATTTCCCTCAGTGGCCCAGGGAAAGCGCACTGAGGGGCCATGTGTTACACTAACTCAGCCACGCCCATGGATAAGCGGGAGAGAAATGGTCCAATAATAAACCTCAAAATAAATAATGTAATACATCTGAAAATCATTCAACCTTATCATACATGTGTGCGCACGTGCTTAACTCATGTTCATTTTTAATGTAAGGATATATTATCATAGAAATGTAAGTATATTATATAATAGATATAGTTATATCATAGATATCTATGGTTATATAGATATATTAAACTACAACTTGTTCATGTGTGATAATAATCATGTAACAAAAAAATTATTGCGCTGAATTTGATGATAGTAATCGGCGTATAGCTATTTCTATTTCTCTGCTTATTTTAATACGACAATTTATCAAAAGATCAAAATTATCCTTTAATTCTATTTTAATAAGGTTTATAACTGAGATGGCTGAAAAAGTTTTATTTTCGAATTTTATTTTGTTTCTCGTTTTTTAAATAATCCACTTTGATATCATAATAATTGCATTACCTAAATAGGCTTGTATTTCGGAATTTCCGTTGAGTCCTAAAATAATATTTTGTTCCACAAGAGTAATATCTGCAAAATCTAGAATTTCTGTAAAAAGATTTTGTAGATATTGTATAACGGGATATACCTTCTTACAATTGTAAAATAAATGGATCTGAGTTTCAAGGTGGTGTTTACAAAAGTGACATAGTCCATTCGTTTGGGACATTCCGAATTCATTGAGTCTGAATTCAGTAAAAACGATATTGTGTACTGATTTAAAATGAAATTCTTTTATTTTATTTTTTATTTTTATTTTGTTTATGACTGCCCAGATGTTAGGCCATGGTATCCCATTTCCATATTTTCTTTCCCATTTAGTTTCACAATTTGGTTTTGCTTTCTCATTAAATAAGATTTGAATTTCTTTTGATTTCAATTTGTCAAACGTTATCATTTTTTCTAATTTATCATAAAATTCTAATTCCTTCAGATTGATTGGTAATGGCTTATAGCGAAGGACATTTATATTTGTGCCTCGAAGTATTTGAATATATTCTTTGGGTATAGCGGCTTTGATTTTAGAAAACTCGGCTATGCAGTTACGTTTATCGTTTAAGGCGTTATAGATCGTATTACAATTCCTAAAATCATTTTCCATACTGCTCCAAATATCCCTAATTTTAAATATATTGCTTCTAAGAAAGGACCGAAAAAATAATGGTCTATTAGCAAATTGAATATCATTATTACAAAATATATTTGTATTTAGCACTTCATTCATATTAGTTGGTTTATATTTTGCTCGGAGCTCGGACAGTGAGTTTAGAGCGGCTTTGTAATATGAAGGGATTTGTCCAATATTTAGTGCACTTAAGTTGGAACATATGCATAAGAAAAATTCTTGGCCGCTTATCTCGTCATATTGTTTTAACCAATGTTTACCCAAGCCATTCCAAGATTCGAGTTCTGAGTGTATAAGTTTGTATAGAAATTTTATTTGTCGACTTTTAACAAATGAATATATATTTATCATATTAAACCCCCCTTCTTTTGATTTCATACAGCACACTTGTCTGCTTAATTGTGGAACTTTGTTGTCCCATATAAATCCCCATATTAGTTGGTTGATTTCTTTAAGATAGATATCTGGAATTCCACGCATTTCAATTTCATACCCTATTAGGGAAACAATAAAGTTTTTTATTATTAATGTTTTCCCTTCTAGGGTAAGATTTCTAGTTTTCCAGATTTGCAAACAGCTTTTAATTTTATTTATTTTTGGTCTCCAAACGAGTTCATCGTTAATTTCATAGCCATGATGCACTCCTAGTGTTTTTACGTTTGTTTTTATCCATTTAATTGTTTTAAACCTTGGATTGCTACCCTTAAGCCGACCTATGAACAACCCTTTTGTTTTGTCATAATTTATTTTTGCGCCAGACGCGCCTTCGTAGGTCTCCAATATTTCAAAGGCCTTTTTGACGGATGTTTCGTTTCGCGCAAGAAGTTGAGTGTCATCTGCGAATAAACTAAGTTTCGTTTCAATATTTCCGGGCAATCTGATTCCTTCTATATCAGGACAAGCTCGTATCGAGCAAGCCAGTGGCTCAGCTTGTAAAACGTACAAAAGAGGGGCTATTGGACAGCCCTGTCGGGCCGACCGTGTGATGGAAATATACTTAGATAAATAGCCATTAGTCTTAATACAAGTTTTTGCCTCTTTAAGTAGCATGTTAATCCACCCACGAAAGTTTTCCCCAAAGTTAAATGTTTTCATGCATTCGTTTAACCACCCCCATTCCATTCGATCAAATGCTTTTTGCTGATCTAAAAAAACAATGACACCTTCTTCGTCTTTCTTATCAACATAACTAATAATATCTTGTAACAGCCGATTCGCTTCGGAGATATTTCTACCTTTGACAAATCCTTTCTGGTCAGAATGTATTATCTTCGGCAGAACATCTTTTAATCGACAAGACAATATCTTAGCAACTATTTTATAATCACAATTTAGTACTGTTAAGGGTCTCCAATTTTTTAGTAATTCCCTTTCTCCTGCTTTGTAAATAAGTGTAATAATTCCCCTATTTTGGCTTTCACATAGGGTACTTGATTGAAATATTTCTTTGACCACTAAGGAGAAGTGATATTTTATTTTCTCCCAATATAATTGATAAAAGGAGGAAATAATGCCATCCTCTCCTGGAGATTTATTTGGTTTGAGTACTTTAACCGAATTTTCGATTTCTTCGTCCGTTATTTCAGATTCCAACATCATTTTGTCATCCCCATCCAAATGATTATTGACATGTGATAATAACGACCTCCCTTTTTCTTCATCCCAACCTTCTGAAGAAAAAAGATTCTCATAAAAAAATATTTGCTCCTTTAAAATAGAGTCTATATCTGATTTTATGGACCCATCTTCACATTTAATTTTATTCCATAATTTTTCTTGACCGTTATTTTTTTCGAGTTGAAAAAAGTAACTGGAAGATTTTTCTCCCTCTTCAAACCATTTACTTTTAGATCGTAATCTTGCAGCGTCTGCCTTCTTTTCATACACGTTTTTAATTTCATTTTCTAAATGTGTTATGAGTTGAGCATTTGGCCGTGTTTCGGATTTTAATTTTAAATCCTCAAGTTTGTTTTCCATTTCTTTTAAACGTTTATTATTTACATTGAGCATGGTTGAGATTTCAATACAGAATGCTTTTATGTTACTTTTTGTAATATCCCACCATAATCTAAGGTTTGGATATTCGTTTATTTTATTAACCATTTTGGCCCATAAAATATTAAAACTATTTTTGAATTCATCGCTTTTAATAGTGTTTTCATTCATTACCCAGACTCCTGGGCCTCTTTCAATTTTATTCATTTTAATATTGGCTGTAACTAGATCATGATCACTAAATGGAAAGTGTAATATTTTGACTTTAGATACATTACTACTTAACGATTTGCTTACTAGGATGTAATCAATTCTTGATTTTGAATTATTCCTTTTAAATGTGTAACGATTTGTGTTTGGGTGCAGATCACGCCAAATGTCACATAGTCCTTGACTAATAATCATTCGAGTGATTTCGACCAAACCCAGATCGTCCCTTTTGTGCATTGGATGTCGGTCTAGGTTTCTGTCCAAAGCACAATTAAAATCGCCTAAAATCAAATTAAATATATCAGATTCATTATCACTTAAATTGATATCTTTATATATTTTTGATATCAACTTTCTTATTGACAACATATTTGTTCAGTTTGGTGGACTTGTTTTTCAGCAAACAATAGGGATTCCAATGGGCACTAATTGTGCACCTTTGCTTGCTGATTTGTTTCTTCATTCATATGAAGCAGACTTCTTGCAATCTCTTCTAGACAAAAAAGACCGTAGACTAGCTCTCTCTTTCAACCTCACGTTCCGTTATATTGATGATGTCCTTTCACTAAACAATTCTCGATTTGGTAACTTTCTCCATCTCATATATCCACAGGAGCTTGAGATAAAGGACACAACGGATTCTAGGAAGTCTGCTTCATATTTAGATCTACATCTCGAAATTGACTCTCAAGGAAGACTTTCAACAAGGCTCTATGACAAACGTGATGACTTCAACTTTCCAATCGTCAACTTCCCCTTCTTGTGTAGCAACATTCCGTCCGCTCCAGCTTATGGAGTTTACGTATCTCAATTGATTCGTTACTCCAGAGCGTGCGGGACTTACATCGATTTCCTTAGCAGAGCGACACGTCTGACGCAAAAATTGCTCACACAGGGTTATGTTGCTCCTCGATTGCTGTCTTCACTCAAGAAATTTTACGGAAGACATCATGCACTTATAGACAAATATGGGATTCCGATCTCTCAGATGAGTGCAGATGTTGGTTTGTCATAGGGTGTTGTTTTGTCTTCCTTTACCGGATTTGACACGCTGAATGGACTATTGGCAACGCGACGGGTGTGCTATAGCAAGCAGGAACTGCTTACTCTTCCGGAGCACCTGAGTTCACTCTGGTTTCGACTAGAGTTCGCGTTGTTGATTGATATTCAGTTGTTTTGTGTTTCCATGTTTTACATGTTGTCTGTTTTTGTCCCGTTCTTGTTGGTGTTTGCTGGTTTTGTCTCTGCCCTTTCGGACTTTTGATATTCGGATACCCCATTGGTACCTCTGCTTCTTTAAAAAATTGTATTCTACGCTCTGCGTTGTTCGGTGCGTAAATCGCATTTACCAAAATCTTGGTATCGCATGATGATAATTCGAGATTCAGTAGTCGACCATCGTCATCACGATGTTTTTCTACAATATCATGTTTAAAGTTTTTATTTATTAGAATTGCAACACCCCGTGATTCACTAGAACCCGGGTTCCAAATACTTAATCCCCCATTTACGTCTTTCCATTCTCGCGCCCAGAGCAATTCTTCATTTTGTGTACAGTGAGTTTCCTGTAAACAAATGATATCGAATCGTTTACTACTTAACCAATGGAATATATTATTTCTTTTCCTTTTTTGCCGTAAACCATTAACATTAATACTAGCGATTGAGATGGACATATTAATGATAAGCTAACGGTATTTAGAATTTTACTCACTATCCAGGTGATTTAATTTGGTAGACACGGACACTAAATTGATCGTTAATCTTCATGATCATATGATAAATCTGGCATGCACAATAAACTTATAACAAATGGTTACAAACGTTATACGATCACATAGATCATTCTTTGATTTCAGTGCAACAAGGACACATATGAAAAATACAAATACATAAACAGCTATATACAGAGTAGATACATGTTTACATATCATGAGGACCTTCAAAAATGTTTTATACAAACAGATTATCATAAATATACAGTGTATATACATGTATAAGAGATTTTTGTTAATTTATTTATTTATTTTATTATAATTTTTATATTTTTTTTTTTATATATATTATTTCTTTTATATATATATATTAACAAGTTTATACACAATGAATTGATGATGTTTTTGTTTAGTCAAAATTTTCACTTGTTGGTATGAACTGTTTGTTCACCCTTTCAGTAGACAGTGGGGTCGCAGTTGTGTCACTTCGCTGTCGTTTTCGATCCATCCTGGGTGTTTCGAAGTTGTACCCATACGAAGGTACATTGTCAGTAGCTGTAAGGTATTTGGTCAGAACTTCACAAAGTGCTTCCTTACCGGCTTCGCTAATGTGAACACCTGCCGAATCATTACTGTCATATAGGCTTTTTATCGGATGTCCCTGATTTGATAGAAAAGGTGAGACAGTATCAACGAAGGATATGTGCTGATGTCTTGAGCACCATTTCCTAATGTAATCGTTCACTTTACTTGCAGTTTCATTGAGTTTCAGAGCTTGTTGTCCTTTGCCCTTTCGAGGCAAGATACTGCAAATCCCAATACTCGCACCTGGGAATGATTGTTCTACCTTATTAATAGCATCCGTGAAAGAAACATTGACATTGTAATGATCATCTCTATTCCGCGTGACATCATTTGTACCCAGACTGACTAGCACTTTGTTCACTTTTTCGGTCGAGCTATTCAATTTCGATTTTGCTAGATCAATGCATTTGTGGACGTGTTCGAACGATGCACCAGATATCGAGGCGTTAATCGTGTTGTCAGAAAATTTTCCAAGCCTCAGGGTATTAGACGCACCTAGTAGAACATTAATACCTGGTTTGGCAGCTGGGATGCTGTAAGCGTCATCGTTCTTCTCAGATTCTGAAAGATGATCGTCTTCATGTTGGTAGTTTTCAGCCACTTCTCTACCCTCGAGGATCTCATGAGCATAGTCTCCGAAGTCCTGTTTCGCCTTCTGAATAACCAATTCTCTGCATTCAGATTTAGTGTGACCCGTTTGTTTGCAGTAATTACAATATGGCTTATTTGTACAGTCCTTAGCAATGTGACCTATTTCAGTACATCTGTAGCATCTACGACTGTTTGGTTTCAGTCTACATAAATATGCAGGATGGTTAGTTGTATTACAATAGGGACAAATAGTTCTATGGTTGTCAGCAAATATTCTGACTGGAAATCTACCAAAATCTGTCCGATTGGGCAATGTTGAAACACAATCCATAATCTGAATGTATCTAGAGCCATTCTCAATTGACGTACCTTTTATTAACCCCCTTTTGACACTATGGGGCACTGGTTTACCATACTTTAGCATTTGTGTGTAGACAAATGTGTTATCTATTTCAAAGGGCAAGTCTTTTATGGTGACGTTGGTGATGTTTTGTTCAACACTATGGAACGACACTGACCTGTCTCTAATTGTAATGCCTTTTACCAAGATTTTATCCTTGCTTTCTGAATCACTCAAACTCACAATACAGTTATTTTCTGTAAATTGTAGAGACTTTATTTTATTTGTGTCAACAATTTTCTCAAGTTCACTAAGGACATCTTCGTGTTTTACCCCTCTCAAAGATCTTATGTTAAATTGGATAGATAGATCTCTATGGGCTAAGGCCATTATGGAGGTCGTGAGTTGAAATCAAGAATCAAAACATACCAAGTAATGTCAGGTCTAGAAGTTATTTCTTCCAACTAACAGTCTCTAGAGCTGTATAACCTGTTTAATGGTTGTCTTGGCACAGATATTTGATAGCAACGTGTCCAGAAATAAAGTTGAATATCGAAAATATACATAAATTTTCCGGAGCAAAATTTTCTCAACCACCATTCTTTCTTGGTTAGCAGCCACCGGTAGAAAAATTCAATATCATGTTGGCCGAAATGGTTAGTTCTTGCTTTGATTAGTGTTTGGCTGGTTGATGTACTGAGATTATCAGCCTAGCATCCCTGTTATGTCATCACAAACCTGTTGTGTTTTGTGTAACTGCTGGACCCAAAGACCACAATGGAAGAGGGGGGTTTGGCGCGCCTTAAACTCTGGTTTAACCCACAATTTCTTTTGAAATGCCTGCACCCAGTCAGGACCATTGCGATCTTCAATTTTTCCGGTATGACTTCCTTGTTTTGCCTAGTCTTTTGGTCATTTGAGATTGATTCTCCAAGTTCGATAATTTTGTTATTACCGTTATTATAGACAAGGTAGAGTCATAATAACAAGCAAAGGGATACGATTCTGCCACATCTCTCGCTGATTAACATTACACGCAGTTAAACATTATACTATTAGTTGCTTTGAAATCTGTATGTAAATTTCAGAAAAAGTTTTTATTTAAAACATTAGCACAAGGATTGTAAACAATATAAGAATCAACTGCATAAAAATTTTTATTGCATAAAGCTGATACAATGATTGTACATGTATGCACTTTATACTCAGTTACCCGTTCAAAAGATCACATCATATTTATGTCATCTGGACCACAAGGCTTTTCTCCTTCAACAAGACACAGACAAACTACCTATGTCATTTTCAGAAGTTTATATCAATACTTAACCAGACACTCTACCACTGGGAAAAGGATTGAAACCTCTTTATCAGAAATCTGCAATTAAGATCAGATCAGATATAATTTTATACTTCTGACTTTAAAAATGCATTTGTTCATTTATTATTCACATTATTTGAATTATGTACCAACATAGATACATGGATCATTACAATTTCACAATAGACATTTTATACACAACATAGCTGAGAACCTATATAGAGTCCTCTGTTGACGGACAGACAGACACAAAGCTTCCCCAAGGAAACAAATTTTCAAGCCAGGGACTTTGTAATAAATATTTCTAAACAATTAGTTAAAATGGTTCTTAAAAAACTTGAAATCCAGGTAAAACTTTTATCACGTGTCCAATTACATGTACCTCTGTTGACAGACATACAGACAAAAGGCAATATGATTCCTACCACCAACCCCTCCCCAATCCATTAACATGTTCTCAACAAACATGAAAGTCTGCTTAAACTTTAAACATAATCTTCTCTCGAGGTTTCTAATTGTATCCTCAGAGGACTCTGTCTCGTGAACATGAATTGTTGACTCTGTTATGGTTCTAGTAAAACAAACTTCAGACATAAATGGTTCCAACAACCTGATGCTGTCTTTTTCCTACACTGAAAATATAAAGTGAGTGTATGTAAGGGTTAAAAGTTGATTTTACACACTTTGGTCAGTATTGTGCTTAGATTAAATCATGGAGGACACCAAATACTCCTAGAGAAACACCCAAAAACAAAAGGAAAAATTTCTTGACCATTTTATTAATATTGCAGTATTTTGTTAATATAAATTCTATTGAATAAAGGTAACAACAGATTTACCGATCTGGGATGATCAATCTCATATATCCAAGAAAAAAGACAAAACAAGGCAGACATACCAGAGAAATTGAAGATCGCAATGGGCATATGATGAATTATAGGCCAAAACAACAAAATTCCTAGAATAAGATACCTTTCAATGTATGGATCTTTATGCAGTTCAGGTATCCAATACAAATATGGTAACTCTTCGTGTAAAGAAAATTTAAAGAGGACTTGATGGAGTTATGGTTAGCAATGATCTCATTTTTGTCAAATGAAGTCCGGATGTGTGTAGCACTAGAGGAGGCATTACCACCAATGCCTAGTTCTTTGATCAAACAATTGTAGTAGTGCTCTTTACATACAAAAAATATGTTTTAGAAGCTTTGTCTGCAGGTGTGAGAAGATATTTGTCGTGTAAGCAGGAAAGACATTCAAGAGCCTTACGATCTCAATATACGGAAATGCAGGGTGGACACATGTCCGAAGTTTATAGATTCGACTTCGTACAAGAGAACGGCGCGGATAGTTCCTACCCAGTCTGACAACGATTCAAGTTCAGGTTCTTAATCCACTTCTCTCTTTATCCAAACTCTGGCATAGTCCTCCACAGCGTCAATGATGACTTTGAAGGTATGGTGCTGGTTCATAAACTGTGGATTCTGAATTTAGGTCCATGAGAAATCACCTTGCGCAATAAATCCTTCTTAATAATCTTTAGATAACCCGTGATAACATGGCCAGAACAGTCGCATTTCAGAGGGGATTTTTGGTAATCTTCTATGTTTAGGTCCTGCAATGACTTTTTGTAGTTGAAAATTTTACTGATTATTGTCATTGTATAGCGGTAGGAAACAATTGATGTTGATTGATTCGTAAAATAAGGAGTAATCTGAGATTGATTTTCATCGCGATTTAAAATGTTGCTGCTGTTAATTGCGTCTATTCCCTTATTTTTAAATGGAATATGAAAAAAAAACGATCCTCAGTATGGAAAGGTTCAGTTCTTACAGGATTAAACAGAACGAATATCAGTTTTATACAAAAAAAAATTTTTACAATCGTGTTGATGTAAAACCAATGTTCTCAATAGTATAATAAAAGACAAAAATGTTTCAATGTTCTATCAATATCTATGAAAATGATCACATTGGCAGTTAAGTTTTTTTTCTGATAAATTCATATTAGCAACGTAGTACTGAAACATACGGTGGCAGAATGCGGCCATGAAATAAAAAATAAAATCATGTTCCCTCGTGATACCATCACGTTCCCTCGTAATACCATCACGTTCCCTCAAGATAACATCACGTTCCCTCAAGAAAGTTATTGCGTTCCCTCAAGATTATTATCTCGTTCCCTCAAGATAACATCACGTTCCCTCAAGATAACATCGCGTTCCCTCAAAATAATTAATGCGTTCCCTCATGATAATTATTGCGTTCCCTCATGATAATTATCTCGTTCCCTCAAGAAAACATCACGTTCCCACAAGATAGTTATCGCGTTCCCTCAAGATAACATCGCGTTCCCTCAAAATTGTTATCGCGTTCCCTCAAGAGAGTTATCGTGTTCCCTCAAGATAACATCGAGTTCCCTCAAGATAGTTATCGCGTTTCCTCAAGATACTAAGTAGTTATCACGTTACCTCAAGATAACATCTTGAGGGAACGTGGTGTTATCTTGAGGTAACGTGATAACTACTTAGTATCTTGAGGGGACGCGATAACTATCTTGAGGGAACACGATAACAATTTTGAGGGAACGCGATGTTATCTTGAGGGAACGGGATAACTATCTTGAGGGAACGTGATGTTATCTTGAGGGAACGCGATGTCATCATGAGGGAACGAGATAATTATCATGAGGGAACGCAATAATTATCATGAGGGAACGCAATACTTATTTTGAGGGAACGCGATGTTATCTTGAGGGAACGTGATGTTATCTTGAGGGAACGAGATAATAATCTTGAGGGAACGCAATGACTTTCTTGCGGGAACGTGTTGGTATCACGAGGGAACGTGATATTATTTTTTTTCTCATGGCCGCATTCTGCCACCGTAGAAACATCCCTACATTTATTCTAAATAAAAAAATGTCGACAAAAAGAAATAAGGTAAAAAAAAAAATTCCTGAAACTGATAAGAAGCAAGTACGAAAAAATTGTAGATCAAATACAAAATGAAAACCAATACAAAACACCAGGATTAGTTTATAACAATTTTATTTGCTCAAAAGAGTACAAAATGGATAACACACAAGTTTTTCCAACTTATGAAGTCTTCTCCCTAAACTACAAAATACAATATAATTTAAGAGCATACAACAAAAGATAGAATGACACAGAGTAATTTTAGAAAAAGCATAATACAAAAATCATATCACTCAGACACACATACCATCTCACACGCCCTCCCACTCACACACACACGCTCGCTCGCTTAATTTGATGTGCACTTTTGAATAAGCTGTCCTGCATGGTTTGTACTTGTGGTATAAGAGATCACAGGAGGAATCGTTTTGTGGATTTGATATACTCAAAAACTTCATCGAAGACAAGCTTGTTTTGTTCTTCGGAAAGGTTGTCATTGCCTGTTAGCAGAAGAGAATGAGATATTTCAAAGGGTACCCAGTTTAGGTTTCGCCGCATTTTAATACGGTTAGGATTATAATTTGTATATTTTAATAAGAAATGGTCACAGTCTTCATATGCAGCTCCACAGCTGCATGATGGTCTTGCAACAATATTAACCTTCGCTAAATCCACATTCAGAAATGACGCACCGCATCTTAATTGCGTTAAAATTATATTTAGTTTGCGCGATCCATACGAAGAATACTTTAGTTTGTATAAGTCAGGTTTGGGATTGTTTCTAAGAGCTTTTTTGAATTTATTTATTGTATCTTGTTCACGCACTGAATCATTAAGGTTGTTCCATGATCTAATCGCAGACGGAAAGAAGGAGTCAGATGTTACCGACAATCTACAGAATGGAACTATTAGATCTTTACCGTTTCTCAATGGATAATTAGAGACACTTTGTATGGAGGGAGGAACAAGATTTTTTAAGTAGGATGGTGCATTGCCTGCTTGGATATTATAGAATAGTTGTAGGACTCTTCGCTGTCGTCTATCTGCAAGTGGTTCCCAGCCGGTTTCGTTATATAAATGTATTTTATTTGTAAAAATTGGGAGTCCAGTCACTATTCTAGCAGCCTCTAGGTGAAGTTTTTCTAGTTTTGAACAATTAACTGCACCGCATCCATCCCAAACTTCGCATCCGTATTCGAACAGAGGTCTTATAAACGTTTCGAAAAGTTTGTTAAGATTTGTCATACTTAATTTAAATTTTAGCTTACGGAGCACATTAAGGTGTTTCGAAATATTTTTAATGAGATGTTCAATATGGTAGTTCCATTTTGCATCATCAGAAAAATTTATCCCTAAGTGCTTGTGATGTGATACAATTGGAATATCTTGACCATTTAAAGCAAATTTAAGATCATTTTCGATTTCTACGTTGCTAAAAATCATAATTTCAGTCTTGTTTGGGTTAAATGACATAAGCCAATCTTTTGACCATTTGTCAAGTTCTTTCAGATCATTGTCGATTACGCGTTTGATCTCTAACTGATTTCTACTTGAATAGCCAAGTGATGTATCATCGGCAAATAGTCTAGTCAGTGATACAAGTCTGTCACCAATATCATTTATGTATATCAAAAACAATAAAGGACCTAGAACTGATCCTTGTGGTACTCCGGCTTTTATAGGTCTAGATGAAGAAACTTTATCTTTACAAATCACACTCTGTTTTCTATCAGTTAAGTAATTAAGGAAATGCATTTGGCCGCTGATTCCGTATGACATTAGTTTATGTAAAAGTCCTTTGTGCCAAACTTTGTCAAAGGCTTTGGAAAAATCGCAAAACACAAAGCATGTGGTTTCCCGATTTTCAAGCGCATTGAGTACTGAATTATATAGTTCAATTAGCTGGTGTACTGTTGAGTGTTTCGGTAAAAAGCCGGATTGGTATTCATATATTAGATTTTTATCAATAAGGTGATTATAAACATGTTTATATACAACTCTTTCCATAACTTTACCAAGACAGCTTATTAACGAAATTGGTCGATAGTTGGATGGTAATGAAGAGTCCCCCTTTTTAAAAATTGGGATAACATGACTCAGTTTCCACGATGTTGGATACATGCCCTGTTGAATTGATTTGTTGAAAAGGATTGCTAATGGTTTAGCAATAATATCGGGTGATATTTTAAGCATTCTATGGCTGATTTAATCGGGACCTGTGGCTTTGTTAGGATCTAAGATTTGGAGAATGTCTATTATCTCTTGTTCGGTGACTTCAATATTGGACAGTTTATTTTGGGTCTTGTTATCTATTAAGGGTAAGTGAGCCATTTCTTCGTCAAGTTTAGAAACTTCGCAAAAATAATTATTTAATAGTTCACATTTTTGAACATCGTCATAAGCAATCTCGTCTGTTCCGTCATCATCCATAATGTTTATCAATGGTGGTATTGCATTGTTTCCTTTATTCGATTTAATTAACATTTTCATTATCTTCCAGTATGTTTTAGGTTTAGATGCATTTTCAAGAATGTAATTGTCTATATTTTTTTTCAAATGACTCTTTTGCGTGCTTTTTCATATTATTTACTTTATTACATTGTTTTTTGAACTTTTGAACATCTCTCTCATGTTTTGTTTTTAAAGCTTTTTTCCTTAATCTATCTCTAAGTCTCATTTCTTTTCTTATATTATTGTTAAACCAAGGTTTATCATTTTCACGGACAAGAATAGTTTTAGATGGTATGCATTCTCTAATTATTGCCATGTAAGTTTGTTCAAATTTGGATGTCATTTCATTAATGTCACCATGATTGAGCAGGTTCTCCCAGTCCGTGCTATTCATATGATGCATAAACTTTTCTTTGTCTAAGTCATTATACATCCATACCTCTCTTTCATACGACTCATTTTTTGTTCTCGGTGTTTTTAAAAAGGTCACGGCCGCGTCATGGTCAGTTACCTCGCGAGGTGTGACCAAAACGTCAGAATATAGATTTACTAATGAGTTACTTATTATAATTGGATCTAGTAGTGTTTGATTACCATTATTTATTCTAGTTGGTTTATCAATCACATTTTTAAATCCTAATAAGTCTATAATCTCCAATAGTTTATTATTAGTTTGACAAAATAAATTTGAGTTCAAGTCCCCCGCTATCACGATTTTCTCGCTCGCTTGAAGAGCAAGTTCAACGGTGTATTGTAACCGTGTCCAATAGACATCATTAGTACCGGGTGGACGATATGTTGCACAAAGGAGGAAACATTCACCCTGTGTGCGAACTTCGACCCAAATTATTTCATCATCAGGTGTTTCTAACTCAGGTTTTCTAGTTATTCCTATACCGTTTTTGGAATATATAATTACGCCACCACCATGTGAGGTTCTATCTTTACGTTCAGGATTTGTGTTAAAACCATCTAGAATTAAGTCTTCATTTTTAACTTGATCGTCTAAATGTGTTTCAGTGATTACAAGTGAAACACCAGGAAGAGAACAATAAAAGAAAATGCTTGTCTTCCCTATCTTTATCATGTTTATCTAGCAGATATTTAAATATATTAATTCAATTTTATTCAGATCAAAAGGTGTAAGTTATAGAACTTAAACATTGATAATATATGCAATAACAATAATCAAGGTCAATCAACCAAAAAACCAAGGTCTAGGTCAAAAGATGCATGGGTATGCAACTGTGCTAGGCTGCTACTGGGGCATATGTATACCAAGTTTCATCAACCTAGGACTTACAGGTCTTGGGATATGGAGGTACTCATAAAACCTTATCCTTGTTGTTATATTTATTGAACATTGTCGAAGTCAATAAACCGGAATATCAAGGCCAAGGTCGAAAGATGGAGATGCAACTGTGCTAGGCTGCTACTGGGGCATATGTATACCAAGTTTCATCAACCTAGGACTTATAGGTTGATGAAACTTGATATACATATGCCCCACGTCTTCTTGAGATATGGATGTGCTCCCATAAAACCTGACCCAAAAATTTTAAAGTTAACGCCACCGCCGACGGTAAAGTAACACCTATGTATGTCCCGCACTGCTTCGCAGACGAGAAAATAAACTAAAAACTTACTTACAGATAGATATACCGTAGAACCTTTAATTTGCGATTAGCACAACCAGGTAAGGTCATACAAATACAATGCTATTGTTATGTGGTCTATTTTTAAAGCAAAGCAACGATTGATTCTGCCGCGACTTCGCGGGTTTTTCCTAGTATAACTAAAAATATCAGACAGAAGAGATCAAAGGCAAAATCTGCTAATAACAAATAAATGTGTATGACCACTCTTTCAACAGACACAAGTCATGACAATTTCTCATAAATGCTCTTAAAGGGCATATATGCATAAGCGTAGCTGAAACTGTCACTGTTGAATTATAATCTTTGAGGTTAGACAAGTATAAAGTGTCTGAAACCACAACCAGTTAGCCTATACATTTTATTAAAAAAAAAACTCCTTCAGATTTCATTTTCACCTGCCGGATATAGCCGAAATCGCGCTGATTGTAATTAATTTACTCAAAGGGACATAGGTCCCGTAGACATTTGTGGACCAGAACGGAACATTATACTTGATCTATAACTTATCATGGCCAGATGGATTCTTTGCTTTAACAAATTTGCTTGAAATCAATGTAAAACAGTAAATCTGTGAGCCAATGCTGACTAGTGATACCCCTGCTGTCACAATGATAATGATGCCTTATGTCAAAAGTAAAGTTTTCGGTACACAGAAAGTATAGATATCAAATGATCAAATGACTTAAAAACGTATTCCACTATATATTCAATAGAAGAAAGAAGCAGAGGTACCAATGGGGTATCCGAATGTCAAAAGTCCGAAAGGGCAGAGACTAAACCAGTAAACACAAACAAGAACGGGACAAAAACAGACAACACGTAAAACATGGAAACACAAAACAACTGAATATCAATCAACAACGCGAACTCCAGTCGAAACAAGAGTGAACTCAGGTGCTCCGGGAGAGTAAGCAGTTCCTGCTTGCTATAGCACACCCGTCGCGTTGCCAATAGTCCATTCAGCGTGTCAAATCCAGTAAAGGAAGACAAAACAGAAAAAAATTAGATTTGGAATAAGTGTACGCGACACTTTATTAAAAAATCCACAATAATGCACACTGTATATATATAAAGCTTGATTCCAGACATAAGCAACCTAGGAGTTATTGTGAGTTTAAAGATTGAACAAAAGCCTGACGACCGGAATAAAAGTGTGACAGAAAAAAAATAAATTATCGGTACACAAGCGGTGGATGACTTATAAATCTCGAAACGTATTCCGCAATGCCTATTGTAAATATAAAGCATGTTAATCTGTGATATCTCGCAGCATTGAAAAAAACAAAACAAAGAAATATAGAATAATAGAAATACCGGTATAACTGCTGTATGGAACAAGACACTGAACGCTTTGTAAAAATCTGCAAGTAAACACACCATAAACTCCGGTTTTAGTCCCTTTCTGACGAAAGCCAAAGGGGTTTGTACACCATCTGTCTGTCTATCCATCTGGCCATTATGAATTACAGATCAAGTAAATGTTCTTTTCTGGTCCACATATTTATACGGGAGTTATGTACTTTGAGTAAATAAATAACAAGCAGCGCGATTTCGGTTATATCCGGCAGATGAAAATGAAAGCTTTGAAATGAAATGATGATGAAGTGGAGGAAAGGGGGACACAAGGCCAATTGAGTAGGGAGAGGTATGAATACCACTGGAAAGGCGAGTGATGGGTATGCATACGGATCCTTACCGATATCTCCAGCAGGAATCTTTAACGTGAAAGGAATGTGATAGATGTCACTTTGAATAATGTGCTTTGAATATTCAATTAAATTTCAGTTTTCCGCATTTTTAGCTTATCTGACCAAAGGCCATTTTAACTTATGTAATTATGGCATCACTATGCGTCCGTCGTTACTAATTCCAAAATTCTTCTCATCTGAAACCACTAACGTAAAACCAAATTAACTGAACTTTTCTGAAATTCTCATTTTGAAATGGATTTATTAAAAGTTTATATCTCATGTGTACACTTTTTTTATAACCATCATCGAAATTTTGTCAGATTTTGACGTTTTGTCAGAATGGGTAAAAGCTGTGAGGTCATTGGTTTTGAAAAGAATCAATTCTTTGAAAGGCTCAATGAGCACTAAGGCAACATCCATTTTCAACAACGCTGATGTTGCCAAAACATTGTCCACCTTACATGACAAATATGTTGTTGTACCTGCAGACAAAGCACCAAATAACATCATTTTTGTGTGCAAAAAACACTATATAGACTGTTTGACAGCTGAATTGGGGGTTGGCTGTACCAGCAACAGCACCACATACACGGCTACAACACTGTCTAAGGCAGAAATCATTGACAATCACAAATCTGTCATTTCCTCCTTCGGCCTTTCTGTTGGTGGCAGCAATGATGACATTCCATCCCTGTATTGGATTCCCAAATTACATAAAAATCCATACAAACAGCGCTTCATTGCAGGGTCATCCAAATATACAACTAAACCTCTTTCAGTTTTGTTGACTTCAATACTTACGGCAGTAAAATCCGGCCTCCAGAAATATTACGATTGTTGTTATTCTAGAAATGGTGTCAATCAAATGTGGATCCTGAAGAATTCGAAAGAACTGATGGAGATTCTTAACTCTAAATCAGTTTCATCTTGTAACAGCATCAAAACATTCGATTTCTCCACACTTTACACTTCTATTCCACATGAACAACTGAAATTGCGATTGGCACAGCTGATTAAACGCAGCTTTTTCAAAAAGAATGGAAAACGCAGGTACAAATTTCTTGTAGTCGATTATACCAAGACTTACTTTGTCATCAATGAGTCCAAGAAAAAGAACAAATTTACAGAAGACCAAATAATCGACATGCTCAACTTTCTTATTGACAACATATTTGTTCAGTTTGGTGGACGTGTTTTTCAGCAAACAATAGGGATTCCAATGGGCACTAATTGTGCACCTTTGCTTGCTGATTTGTTTCTTCATTCATATGAAGCGGACTTCTTGCAATCTCTTCTAGACAAAAAAGACCGTAGACTAGCTCTCTCGTTCAACCTCACGTTCCGTTATATTGATGATGTCCTTTCACTAAACAATTCTCGATTTGGTGACTTTCTCCATCTCATATATCCACAGGAGCTTGAGATAAAGGACACAACGGATTCTAGGAAGTCTGCTTCATATTTAGATCTACATCTCGAAATTGACTCTCAAGGAAGACTTTCAACAAGGCTCTATGACAAACGTGATGACTTCAACTTTCCAATCGTCAACTTCCCCTTCTTATGTAGCAATATTCCGTCAGCTCTAGCTTATGGAGTTTACGTATCTCAATTGATTCGTTACTCCAGAGCGTACGGGACTTACATCGATTTCCTTAGCAGAGCGACACGTCTGACGCAAAAATTGCTCACACAGGGTTATGTTGCTCCTCGGTTGCTGTCTTCACTCAAGAAATTTTACGGAAGACATCATGCACTTATAGACAAATATGGGATTTCGATCTCTCAGATGAGTGCAGATGTTGGTTTGTCATAGGGTGTTGTTTTGTCTTCCTTTACTGGATTTGACACGCTGAATGGACTATTGGCAACGCGACGGGTGTGCTATAGCAAGCAGGAACTGCTTACTCTTCCGGAGCACCTGAGTTCACTCTTGTTTCGACTGGAGTTCGCGTTGTTGATTGATATTCAGTTGTTTTGTGTTTCCATGTTTTACGCGTTGTCTGTTTTTGTCCCGTTCTTGTTTGTGTTTACTGGTTTAGTCTCTGCCCTTTCGGACTTTTGACATTCGGATACCCCATTGGTACCTCTGCTTCTTTATGGAAATTCTAAAACTTTTAAAAGGTTGAACTCCCTTCATTGTAGTTTTGTCCTTAGCTATATTCGATATTACTGATTAGTCTGATTTAATGTGATATAAAAGCAAGACTAAGACATTAAAGCCTCTTAAAGACGTGACTGCAGAACAGTGTCTTTGTACTATTGTACATGGAATAGAGGAAAATCAAACTTTGTATGCATGCTCTTCCGCATTTGAAATCTAAATTAATGGCCTTGAATATTTGCTTTGAAAGACTTCGACATATAGTAGAAATGTCTTTTTTTTTACCTGCATATTTCAAGAACTAAAGTGAACGAATTTGGTGTGCAGAAATCTTGAACCATATTTTTAAAACCATATTCCACTTCGATCGATGTTGGACTTTTGATTGCGTCACTTGGCCTGAAGTTTACTTATACAGAAATGACAGACAAAAGCAAATGTTTGTGATTTTGCCTCTGAACTATAAATCAATGGTGATCATACATCTCCTCATTTGACCTCCAACCTAGAATTTAACATGCCCCCCCACCTTTCCTAGTTGTCCTCAGATCATGTCACGGTCATCATTAGTTCATTAGTTACGGCGTATTACGTGACGTATTCTATTACCGGCGGTGACATCATATCCGATCTGTGAAGTGTGCATTTATGATGATTTGTTACCTTATTTACATGTAACAGAATAAATAAACAATAAATAGGCAATTAAACCCGACAAATTATATTCGCAGAGATCTATTTATGGAGATGCATGCTGTACTTCCGATTAAACACACGAATATGTTGGAAATTTTGTTCTTTTTGCAAAAATTCCCATGGTCCGAACCATGGTCATAATGACGTCAAAGGAGTTTTTTTTTTAAAAATCAATATTTAATTATTTCTTCTTAATTATTGATATTTCTATCTTAATTTTTTTTATCAATTAATTTTTCTTTTGTTTCGTTTTATTTTATTTTTATTGCGTTTTCTTTGGTTAAGAAAACATTCAGGCTCTATTTTGAAGCAAGCAATCTATTGCCTCTAATAATGTTTTTTTGTTTTTGTTTTTTGTTTTTTTTTTTTATATATATATCTGTAATTTTTTTCCATATTCGTCCTTAATTTCCATTCATTCTTTTTCTTTTAATTTCTTCCTTTTAAATCCAAAACCTGAGTCCTCGCAGCATTTAGAAATATAAGCAACTACCTAACTCGTTCTCAGTACTTAACAGATTTGATTGCTTATAGCCTTCCTTCTTGTTTGACTTGAACGTGAGCGTCTCTGATTAGACAAACAGACAAACTCGCATATACGAGGGCTGTCCGTAAAGTTCGTGGACAAGCAAAGATTTGAACCAATACGACGTACTGGGGATTATTTCTTTACATAATAATAATTTTGAACATTTTCCTTTATTTCTGGTTTATCGTTTTGCAAATGTTCGACATAAATAGTGCTCAATTTTTAATTATTTGACTGAGTCTCGCTGTATTGTAGGTCGGAGCAATGATGAGACAAACAGACAAACTCGTATATATGATGCATTTTTATATTTTTTTTTATTCTCACTTATTTGAATCAGATGAAAGTCCATCAGCCGGACTGACTATAACATATAAGTTTCAGTTTATCTGTAGATAAATTTGTATACATGCAGTATTTAATGGGTCTAATTTGTCAGATTTATGCGAAAATCATTGTCTGTAACGACACCGACACGCTTCACTGACGATACCATGTTCATTATAATAAAAACTACAAATTCTACGACATCCGTCCAAAACGCAGAGTAATGGATAGATACACATTTTTCCAGTTACTGCTGTGTATTGGGATAGTTTGGGGGCACGGGCGGATGATCGAACCCCCCATGAGGTCATCCATGTGGAGGTACGGGTTTCAAACGCCCAAAAATTACAACGATAACGAATTAAACTGTGGTGGTTTTGCGGTAAGTCATTTTTATAATTTATTAATCCTTTAAAAGTTTATAATTAATTAACATGACATGTTTGAATTTAATTTTCATTTGTAATGTTTAAGTAAAACCAAATTGCTGTTTCATTAAAATGATGGTTTAAGCAGTCTACGAGAAAGATTATGTATTCATTTTGAAATTTCTGAATATTTGAATACTTTTATAACAACAATCATGTTGAAAAGAAAGGTGTTTTGATATAGAGAGCCTGTATTTTATTTTCAATACAGGGGCCAATTGAAAAACAGTTAGCAGCGACCGCTGGTCACATTGAAGGCTGCTGGCTGTTTTCCATTGTGTGGATATTCTAAATTTACGTTTATAATGTAGGTTGTGTCGCGTACACTTATTCCACGTTTCATTTTCTTCTATTAGACATTCGGATGCCACATTGGTTCCTCTGCTTCTTTCTCTGTATCAAGCCTAGTTAGATCAAGTCACTATGGTTGGGAAGAAAACAAATGATAATTTTCAGTGTTCTAAGTGTGTCAATTTTTGGCCTGATTTTGCTTGAATATTCTTCAGATTGATTGTCCTTCCCATTGACACATTCTGTGAGAATGTTGACATCAGCATGGTCATTAGTTAACTATAAACGTCAAAGCAAATTATACATGTAACTTTATGTTTATGTTAAGAACATACACAGTCCTATTTGTCTTGATATATTTGTACAGTTTTTTAGATTGAAAAAAAAAACGTTTCAGTTAGACTTTGAAAGTGTTTTTTTTTTTGTGTGTGTTCAAAATCTAATTTAAACGTAGCTCATATTCATTCAAATTGTTGTAACAGCTCTGAATTGTTTCATCAACGTTTCAGTAAGCCTTTTATTTATAGTCATTCTTTTGTTTTTACAAAAAAAATCAAATTTAGGAGGAATGGATTATTGTCTCATGTATACTAGTATATATTCATTCATAGTTATAAAACATCCTAAATTATTCCCATATCTTCAATTTTCTAGAGGAATTCCTGAAAGCCAGACATGATCATTTTTTATATTTGAAATCAAAATTACAACAAATTTCCAAGGCAATAGATTTTGCTACGTCTGACGCGCGTTTCGTCTTTTCAAGACTTTTCAGAGGCACTCTAGCCAAACGGTTAAAAATGCAAAACAATATTTGAAGAAAACCTTTGAATATGAAGACCATAGATAAAAAAAAAGGGCCGAATTGGAACCAAAATTTTTAATTTAGATCAACATATATGCCTGGTGCAGGAATAATTTTATGGGTCTTTATATGGATGGATATTCAAAACTCTACCAGGAGTGCTAACCATCATCTGTTGTTATAATATCAAAATTACATCATCGAATGTTAGAAACTAATGATATATTAATGAAGACAGAATGTAAATGTCTACTCTGCGCTCTCAAAATTCATCACCTTCAGTTTCACAATAACAAAGATATAGACATGAAAGAAAGACATCTTACCACGCCCTATGTGCATTTCGTATGTTCAAGGATGAGCAGCCGTTCTATAAGTTATAACCAAAAGCTTGAAAACGCCATTAACCATGTAGATATAAAGAGGTGGAACAAAACTGTCGAATTGGAACCCAAATTCTGACTTGGATGGAATAGTCTAAGGGACTTGACAATTTTAGATTTCTACACGGACAATCTGAGTCCATGTCTTCAGAAAATAAATCTACTTTAATGAACTTAAAAAAAATGCTCCTGATGATAATTTAAAAGGAAGTCCTCATCAGTAATGTCTGTTATGTTTGGCTTTACAGTGGATATTACACATTTCAGTTTTTGTCTTTGTGCTTTTGTTTTGTGTTTGTTGTAAACTATGTAAATAGTTTTCTCTGTACCAATGTATATGGTAATGAGAAATAAAGTTATATACATTATCCAAAGACTGTTTCTCTGATTATACCGTTACATAAAAAAATAACAGAACTGAGTACAATAGTTTTGAAGATTTGAAAGGATAAATTAACTGGTTACATACAACTTAAAGAATTATAAAAAAAAAAAACTATACATGCCTGGTGATATCTGTGGAGACAATGAAACATACCACAACTAATTCATTAAAATATGTCAACTAAAACCAACATCAAAATAACAAAGAAATAAAAGGACCAAAAAAAAAAAACATTTCCTTTGCTGTATAATTTACAGGTTACTTTTTTTATTTAGAATTCATAGTTTGTTTGTAGATGTTTTGTACATGTCAGAATAGTGGTTGTTTTTTGCTTGTCGCCAACATAAATTTACACCGTTTCACCATTAAGATTCTAACGTTGATAGTTTTGTACGATGTTGTGGAAGACAAACACAGTTATATTCTGCACGTTGTACAAATAAGCACAGATAATAGTTGTTCTGACACTCTTAAATTAGAAACAGTTGCCCCATTAAAGCTGCTTTTAGGCAAATGTTTCATGTAAAGAATATTGTTTTCACATTTATGTTAATATTTATTTGTTGGTTACTTTTTCTAGATTTCGTTATCTTATTAATTAGAAAAAAGAAATGTTTACACATTTTGCGTGAGTTTTTACTTGGCTGTCAACATTTTTTTAATAGGGGCGAATATATAACTGATCATCGCGTTGAATAAAACGTGGAAGGTCTTCGATTCAGATTGCATGTGCTGCAATTCTAATTGATAGAGCTCCTTTTGAAATAACTCTTGTTTTAAATGTATGAATGAATTATGGAAACTTGGAAAGATGTAAAAGCCAAGTAAAAATATAAAATGTGATTGATGAAAGTTGACAATAAAACAAACTATTAAACATATGATTATACATTTGTCAATGGAGCCCTCGTTTCTGCCAATGTTATAAAAAATATTTTATTTATGGCCCATGTAAATTTGACACGTGATTACAAAACGATTAGAAGACTTGCAAATAAAAATAAATGTATTTTGTAAACATGTTAGTCCAAAATTACTGAAACTTTAACAAAGATCGACAAATAAAACGTTGTACATTGAAACATGCTTGTACAAAATTATTGAACTTTCAACAAAGATTTGCAAATCAAAAGTTGTACATTACAACATGCTTGTCCAAAATTAGTAACAATGACTTGGTTAACCAAAGACATGCAAAATTAAAAAGTCATTTGTTCAGAGAACAAATGTGAGGTCTTTCCCTGTCTTATGTTTTTGTTATGGTATTTTATACAAGTACTAAAGACATTTGAGTCACTTTGTTTATGACAAGATGTTGCCAATTATTGTGATATAGGCTCCAGAATGAAGAGCAGGGGATCTAGAGTCAGAAAAAGTATGGTTGCTAAGGACTTTTATGACGGTTGCTATGGACTAGGGGTTACTTCCGGTTAAAAAAACTTAACTCTTAACTCAAAAAGTAGTCTTGGTTTAGAATATATATGGTTGCTATGGACTTTTCATTAATGTTACCTTGTTGCTAGGGAATGACCTTGACCTCTGACCTTTGACCTTTGACTCAAATTGTAGCTCTTTATATACTGATTCATTTAAGTATACATGTTTACTATACTATCTGTTACGGTTTTCAAGTTATTGGCAAAAACGTGTTTCGCGAAACTTGTTTTGGCCGCCATTTTGAAACCGTTCAACCGAATCATGTACTGTTTGGGTTCAAATTGTAGGTAATTTAATCCTTTTTCAAATAAACCCTATGTTTCATTCATCATCTTTTATGGTTTAAAAGTTATAAACAAAAAATCATTTTAAAAATAAGAATCAAGGGCGATAACTCAAAAACGACAAGTTTAACGCTTTCGCACCTGAAACACTTTTTGTACATTTCGACATGGCGAACATTTTTTCCATGTATTGTCCGCTTCAATTTTGTACGGTTTAAGTGCTATTTCATAAAAACTGTTTACGGTGTCAGCCATTTTGAAAATGGCTGCCCGTAACCATTCGACTTTGGTCTTAAATTGAAGGACATATAATGACGGTCACAAAAAACCCATATGATTACTATATTATCTCTGACGGTTTAAAAGTTATAAGCCAAAAACAGATGAGCCGAAACGCGTTAAGGGCCATAACTCGAAAACGGTTTGTCGTACAGTGTTCGACCCTTTATATCAAATAAAGGTCTAAATGAGACGAGTATTTTTTTCCATTACATGTCTGCTTCAATTTTGTATGGTTTTTGAGCTATACTGCAAACAAGGTGTACCATGACCTCTGACCTTGAGATTTGACCTTTGACCTTGACATTTTAAGATGTAACATATGTCATTTAGGATGATTGGTGAAGGTCCCAAGTCTCTAGGACTTACCGTTTTGAAGAAAAAAATTTTGACGCGTCGCAACACTTTTCGAGTCAAGAACGCGTAACCAGGAAGTTGATCGAAAAAAATTCTTCCGAGACAGCAATCAAAGCTCAGGTTAGATTTAATGGCTGGAATTATTTGGATGAAGAGAGGGCACCACCATGGAGTACAGTTGTTTTTAACTGCAGCATTAAAAAACCTGGGACAATCAAATCCAATTTTTATTTTCTCTGATAATAAATATTAAGGGAAAATATTTTTATATCCCACCTACTAAAGTAAATGGTATATTGTAATCGTGTCCGTCCATTCGTTCGTCCAACCCAAACCGGTTGTTCCATCTAGGTTAAAGCTGAGAAAATCGTTAAAGTAACTTCTTGTTAACGAATTGTTTAGAAGGTAAAACCACATTTAAAAGGTAAAATCCAAATAAATAAATCACAAAAAAGTTAAAATTTCTCGTCAGTTGATGTGTCAACATTCTCTATTCTTATAACCTGAAGTCCGAAAATTTAGGCATCTTTTAATCTTTTATTAAATTTTTAACTTTTTATTGTGATTAATTCATTAGTATTTTATACCTTTTAGATATGGTTTTACCTTCTAAACAATTCTTTTATTTACTCATTTACGACCCACATTGCAACATCTTTTATTATTTAACTTCTTGTAAGGTCGGATATGTTTTAGCATATTCTTGCTGTTATATGGTCACTGATACATGAACTATCCCATAAATCTTTTTCAGTTACCCTGTATTTACCAGATTTTAGTGATGTAAACGTGGGCTGGTGTCGTCTGCGTATGAAGGAAATGCACTTTGTGAAAAAAAGACTGAAAGATTATTCATCAAATAGTTCAATTATTGACCCTTTTTAAAGAAAAGAAATAGTGACAACTCAATATAAATGTGTTTTTTAAATAAAACGTTTTCTGTGTAAGTTGTCAATATAATTTCATATGTCAAAACCAAAACCAAGAAAATGAGAAAAAAGACTTTTAAATCAAATGCCCTATTTAAACTATGCAAATGAGATATTTATTAAAAAGTATAAAAAATGTAATATTATTCAACATTAAAATAAGTATAGAAGTACAAGATTAACAATGCAGTTAGATACGGACCCCGGTATGCCCTATCCGAAGATCATTTCTTTTTAATGCATGTACAGGACCTTGTTGCCCTCAAGCATTATTCAGATGAAAACGGATGTTGATTTGTCACAGAATTTTGTTTATTTAGTCCTCTATTACAGAATTTGAAATGCTGAATTGATCGCTTGCAACGCGAAGTATGTGTTGCTACAAACAGGATCTCTTTTCCATTCCGGTGCACCTGGGTTCAATTTCTTTTTACAGCTTTATTTTGCGGTGTTGATTGATGTTGTGTTGTTTTGTGTGTTTGTATATTGGCTGTTCCTTCTTGCTGTTTCCGTTCGTGTTTGCTTGTTTTGTCTTTGGCCTTCGAAAAATAAATGAATCCGCAGTATTCTTTTTTTAACTCGATCCATGGACATCTTATAAGATTAAAATCGACACTATAAGATGTCAATTGCAAGGTGTTCTTATTTACAAGTTAATCCTTTATTACATTGTTTTTTTATTTAATTTCCAGAAAATGATGGAGGACGGCGGACGTTGTGGGCCATGCGGCGATCCCTGGTTCAGTCCACGTGACAACGAAGCAGGCGGCAAGTATGCCACGGGAACAATTGGCCGCCATTACGCCGCAGGACAAATTATTAACGTTACAGTGGAGTTAACCAGCAACCATAACGGCTATTTTGAATTTAGACTGTGTCCGCATAACAACCCTTCCAAACCTGTAACCCAGGCCTGTCTCAACAGAAATGTCCTCAACATAATGGGCTACGGGCGGCGATACAGGATAGAAACCAAGGATTCTAACATGTTCATGGAGTTTCAGCTGACTCTGCCTCCAGGCCTCACATGTTCACAGTGTGTTTTGCAGTGGAAGTGGAGAGCTGGTAGGTATTGTATAGCTAGGTTGAGATTAATGTTATGCCCGTTAAGAAGTGTCAATATTAAAAACGAAAGAATATGTTCTTATCTGTTTTTCGTTGTTGGTTTTAAAAACTTGTTTATATGTTAAGGTTATTGTATTTTTGACATTTGGCAACAGAGGTGATAAAAAAATACATAACTGTTATTATAAATCTCAATGTCTAAGAAAAAAGACACATCGGGTAAATCGAGTGTCACAATGGTCCCAACTTGGTACAGGCATTTAAAATGACATGGTGGACTAAACAAGGTTATAGAGCGCCAACCTTCTTATAACCCAACCTCCAATATAGATAGAAAGCATAGTTACAAAACGGAGCGAACAAAGCACTCGTATATTTCTTGCAGGCAGCAAATTCTTATCAATTTCGAACTGTGTGTCTTGTCAGCTTACATATCACCAAATACACCAAAATACCCCTTAGGTAAATGAAACACTGAACTTAACTTGTTTTCAACTGAAGTTGGGTTTTTTTCGAACAAAATCTGTATTACTTGTTCATAGCTTTAGATTTCAAGTGTTCATGAATATATCCTCCCCTACTTTTTCATCAGAAGTAAAACCAAATGACTAATCTAATCTAATTATTATGTTTAGCTCAGAACAGAGGAGTAGATGGAAAAGGAAAGGAATGTTTCGGTTGTGGTCCACAGGAACATTTTATCAACTGTGCCGACATTTCCATCGGAAGTAGGTCAAGACCACTTCCTCTGAACAGACCAAATCAAAGAGGGGTCCATATTAGTAAAACAGGCCCTAAAACCCAGGTCGCTCACACTCCTGCTGTACCAAGCCCGCAGACGACAAAATCATCTAAACCGGAAGTATACGATCCATCCGTCATGGAACCCCCGACTGGAGCCTACTCTAATGCTTATTCCTCCCCAAGCGCTGGAAGATATAACAACATACATAAAGAAATGAGTGGACCTCGGCAACAATATCAACCCAGACCATCTCCCCAGTACAGACAGC
This sequence comes from Arcuatula senhousia, assembly GCA_963971305.1. Taxonomy (NCBI): domain Eukaryota; kingdom Metazoa; phylum Mollusca; class Bivalvia; order Mytilida; family Mytilidae; genus Arcuatula; species Arcuatula senhousia. The sequence goes on from OZ020305.1 coordinate 2,311,241, forward strand.
CACAACCGACCTATAAACCGGTTACAAAACAGGTCCCTCTCATGTCCAACCAGATGTCGTACGAGTCTATGATCGACTCTAAGAACCAGATAACGGCCTTGGTCTTGCAGTACATGTCATCGTTGCCAATGGAGGTCGCCATGGAATCGGCAGCCGTAGAATGTGACAATAATGCAAGGCCTATTTGTAAAGCTATTCCAATGTGGAATAATAATAGACCTTTTGACGAATGGTGTTCTGTGTTATGTCCAACGGGCGTGTGTCCGGCTGCTGTCTGTTCCTGCACATGTCCATCTGTTACACCTAAATACCAACAAAACAATCATGCACAATATTCACAACATGGACAATACAATCATCACGCTTCAACCATTAAGTGTAAAAGCATGACTGCCTGGGGAGATCACTCTATGGATCAGTGGTGTACCAGTACTTGTAACTCCAACCCTGATAACTGTCCTAGCGATCACTGCTGGTGTGATGGGTTATAGTGCCTCTCAAGTAAACTTTTTGCAGGGTAGCACTTCTCGTATTGTAATACCTGGATAGTTTTCCATCAAGGATTGATTATTTATCAGCTCAGACGACTTAAGGATTGTAGATTTTTAGTGAAATCAAATCTAGAGAAACAGCATCTCAAAAATATCATTTTAAGTACGAGTAAAGTTTACAAATCCTGAACTTCATGGTTGTGCATCACTGAAAGGGTCATCATTCGTCTCGTTCACATCCGTCCGTAAAAGATCCAAATGCTTACTATAGTCATTGTTATTTAGGCTCAGATAGATTATGCAGTAAAGACTATATATAGTGCTTTGTAGGAGGATAGACATTGTTTATAATAAATATGTTTTGATTGGATCAAGAAGTTTTGTTGGTAAAAACAATGATTTTCTCACCCCTCTTTTTGATAATTGTATCGCCATCACAACTTGGCAATCGAGATTGTGCTTCATAATACGTATGAACTTGTTTGCCGATGGCTAACTGAAGAGTCCAAAAAATTAACATTTTTATAGAGGTTGAATAAATGTACATGTTACAACATCCATAAAGCAATGTCAACTCTACAATGGATGGAGGCAAGGTTGTGTGCTCTAGAACTTGTTTAAATGTCATCAAACATTCCTTGTGCATGTCCTTTGTCAGGTCTAATAGGTCCTTCGTTACAACCTATCATGTGAAGTCCTTTGTCAGGTCTAATAGGTCCTTCGTTATAACCTATCATGTGAAGTCCTTTGTCAGGTCTAAATGGTCCTTCGTTATAACCTATCATGTGAAGTCCTTTGTCAGGTCTAATAGGTCCTACGTTATAACCTATCATGTGAAGTCCTTTGTCAGGTCTAATAGGTCCTACGTTATAACCTATCAAGTGAAGTCCTTTGTCAGGTCTAATAGGTCCTTCGTTATAACCTATCATGTTAAGACAACGATAAACTCAGAATCTCCAAAACACACTTTTATTGAACTGAGCTGAACCGAAGCTTAAAAAAAAACATATAAAGATTTAAATGCTCTATGGTTATAATATTGAGAAATCTCCAAAAGCTTTCAATCACCAAGCTGTTTAAGTGAATTGGAAAAGACGTTCGGGAATAAGGTCAATATCCTTCCTAAACGTCCATGAATTTGAAGCTATGCAAATTTAGGTCAGGATAACTTTCTTACACTATCTACGACCTATATGAGAATATTAAAAGTCATGATTCATTTGAATACATTATACACAGACATCTACAGTTTCTTTGCTTATGTTTCCTAAGGCTCTGACTTAATTTGAGCGACGAGACCCTCTTTACATGAGCAAATAAATCACGAGAGAAAATTGGTTCTATTTTTAAGACTTAATGAAGTAAATTAATTGTGGTATGCATCAATGTAAAGTTAGACTTTTATTATTTATGGTGTGCAGGACCGAATTAATGATATGTCATCATAATGATTTGACACACTTACATATCCTTCACAACGGACAGTTTATATATCTGCACGAATAGCCTGTGGCAAGCTTATTCGCAAAATTTCAAAATATCTATGCAAAAAAAGACAGAAAAAAAAAACATTCATACAAGCATTAAAATTGTTTCAAATAATGATTACATGGTGAGGCATTATCAAATCATGGGTCAAATAAGTTTTTTTTTCTTTCTTATTTGGGGATAAATTGAAATGTCAAATTTGCTTTAAGGATCTCTTCTATGAGCTATTACAACTATTAAATTAATCTAACAACTTCCAAACAATTAAGACTTTTGTAGAGAACAATGAACTGAAGGACTTGGTTTAAGTAAGTAACAGTTTCCATTCTATAGGGCAAAATCATGAAAAAAATCACTATTTTTACCTTTAAAGGGCCATAATCACTATAAAGGGTTACATCTGGCATCTTCGACCCAATGGAGACTTTTGTAGAGCTCAATGAGCTGAAGGTTTTAAAAGCAAGAAACAGCTTTTCTCCATTAGCAATAGTTTTCATTCTATAGAACAAAATCATAAAAAAATCACATTTTTTTACAGTTTAAGCAAGCAACAGCTTCTCTCTATCTGCAATAGTTTTCATTTCCAAGAAGGAAGAGGGAGGTTTGGCGCCATAAAACCTGGTTTAACCCACCATTTCGTTTGAAATGCCTGTACCAAGTCAGGACCATTGCGATCCACCAGTTCTCCGGTATGACTGATTCGTTTTTGTCATTTTCTCTAGACTATGAGATTGATCATTCAAGTTCGGTAGTTTTGTTATTACCTTTATTTATAGGACAAAAACATGAAAAAATGCTATTTTGACCTCTAAATGGCCGTAACTCCTACAAGGGGTCATCTGACGTCTTCGACCCAATGGATACTTTTGTAGAGCTCAATCGAGCTGAAGGTTTAAGCAAGCAACAGCTTTTCTTTATCTGCTATAAGTTTCATTCTATACGACAAAAACATGAAAAATTGCTATGTTTGACCTTTAAAGGGCCATAACCCATATAAGGGGTCATCTGACAACTTCTACCCAATGGAGACTTTTGTAGAGCTATTGATGTTGATGAAGGAAAGTCGCATCAGATTTTCTCTATTGCTTATAATTTTTTATTGACAAGCCAAAAATAATAGTCTGAACCCCATGGTCTATTTTTTTAAAAAAGACGGTCGTGTTTTTTGACGGATCAAAATCGAAACACACCTTTTGTGCAGGACACCCTAAGGATCATTCATACCAAGTTTCATTAAATTTTGATCAGTGTTTTTTTAGAGGAGATTTTTGAAAAATTGTTAACAGACGACGACATACGACGACGAAGTGATGACAATAGCTCACATGGACCTTCGGTGAGCTAAAAAAAAAATTTTTCTGAAGCAATGTGATGGTGGGACGTACATATGTAATAATATGTCAAAATTGTCGTTAGATGAGTTTTATTTTGAATTTGTACTTTTTTTTCAATTTCCACATAGAAAGTTTCTATCCTACTGCATAAGTTTGTTACTTTTGATACTGAAGATGCTTGATTACATGATTCCCAGGCAATTTTAAAGGTGATTATTTGATTACAACAGCAAATATTTAATGATTATTAGATTACCAAGGTTTGAATTTTTGATTATTTGATTCCCATTAGGAAAAACTTTTTGATTACATTTGTAAAAAAATATATGATTATTTGATTACTTTAGCAAAAAAAAAGGCTGATTACTTGATTCCTGGTACCCCCCCATGAGGAGCCCATATTTTGTTTTCATATTTGATATTGATGATAAAATCTCATAGAAATGTACGACACATTAAAATCACAATCAATTTAATAGATTTTTTGAATTGGTGGATTCTTTTTTTCGTTTCAAGAGCAATTGTCTAGTTCAAAGCTATTGATTTTTGTACACGTGAAGGACCTTAAATAGTTTTCGAGCACGTTTTTGTAAGTTTTTGAATTTCGTTAAATGCATTGAATTTTCTTTGTGGCAAAAAACTAAATAATTTCTAATACACATTGTGTAAGTCTGTTTACATAAGAAACACAAAGATATATTCGTCCCTATGTGACCCGTGTACATCTATTTGTCACATTCCTGTCACTAAAAGTGCTAAAAATATAATAAACTAGGTGAAGGTACAAGGAAATAATATGTTAAATAGATAGTTAATATAAAATCGTGTAGAATTCGTCTAAAAGCCTTTTGTCTACAATCTATACAGAAATTGTCACTTTTTCCCATTTGTAATAAAATCAAACAGATATGAATATGTCTTTAATATCAATCAAATAAAATATGCAATAATAACGATTGATTCTTCTTAATATTGAGACAGTTGACAAAAAATCTCACAATTTTTCTTTGTTTAATTTAACTGACATTTCTAAGAAAATGAAATGTTAGAACTAACAATTAAAGCATGAAATACTTGATGATTTGTTGTTTTGCAGTTCTTTTTTAAATATTTTTTTTGGGAAGTATTATTTCATGCAAACGACATTCTGCATATGCAGTAGCATAATGATAATATTTTTTTAAGTTCATCCCAAAACTTCAAATGAATAATAAAATATATTCACTCAAGTACATACACACAAAAGTTCCGGACAATCTCCAGAAGAACATGTCTTTTGACACCATAAATCGAGTTCACCTGATTTTTCTTGGTAAGTTGACTGAGCACGGCATACTTTTCTACCTTTCTGAACCGGCGCTTCTTCCTCGCAGGTGCACGAACAGACGGCCGACGGACAATTGCCGTACGGACACATGGAATTGCACCAATCTGCGACCTGTTGGTATTTTCTCCACATGCTTACTGGTTTACAAACTGATTTTTGCACACCTGGACAAGTAGGTGGGCTCGATTTTGTATTCATGAACATTTTTAGTACAAGTTTGGATAAATTTGAAGAAAGCTCTTTCTTTGACGTAGAACCAGCTGCATCTTCGTTCTGGCCGATCGATTTTGAAATTTTATCCTGGATTCTTTTTCTAATCATAGATTCCAATGGCCGTGCACCTGTCGTCTGCTGTTTCGATGACGTCGTCATCTTTTGCATCAAGAACGAGTTGTCTTTTGTCACAAAAGATGGCGTTGACGTCGGTAGAAATTTTGCTGTTTGTTTGAAATTATTCGAAGGTCTTTTAATCGAAAACACACCAGGAAGATAACTTGAGTCTGATTGTGGCGCTGATGAAAACATCTTTGTTTCGTTTGGATCATCTAATTTCATCGGCGGTTTATTGATGCTTTGTAACATTTTCTGCCTTTTCTCGCCGATATCATCCAGACGATTTCCGTTATCGCGCCCCTTATTCGATGAAAACAAAGCATTAGATGACGCTAGATTTGGAAATGTATTTTGATTGTTGTTTATAAGAAATAAATTATTATTTGCATCATCTGTCATTTTATTTTCCATCCCTATAGCATTATCTGTCTTCTCCTTTAATTCATCAACTAAATTCGTTTCCTGAACCTCTTTTTCATTGTTTGCAATTTCATTTTCTGTATCGACTGGTTCTTTCTCTTTTTCAGTTGTCTTAGCTTCACCCTTTTCGGTTTCTTCACCTTGACCTTTTTGGTCTTGTTTTTCTGCGACCTCATTCTCAATCTCAATAGCGTTATCATTTTCGATTTCAGTTTCTTCATCTTTTGGGCTCTGTTTAACCTTGCTTCTAGCCGTAACAATTACATTTTCAGCATATATATCCGGCATCCCTTCAACTTCAGCAGACCAATCATCTTCCTCCTTCTTTTCATTTTCCTCGGTAAACTTACCCCATTTCTTGTCATCTTCATCGTCTATTTCATTTTCTACAATGTCAGGTTCAGAATCAGTGTAATCGTGGGATTTCTCAACAAACGAATTGACTTCTAGCTTATTTCTTTGAATGTTATCCAAATTGGTAGGTGTTGTGCTAATAGGAAAATTCGAGATAGTTTTCTTAAATTTATTTTTAGTATCGTCCTCTTCATAAACATCATTTTCATCATAATCAATATTAGACCTATACAAAGAATTCGCATTCCAGGGGTTAATCCTTCTTGTAAAAGATGATGCCATTGTTGGTTTCCTGAAATATACGTTTTGATAATTTCCCCGCCATTTGATATGCGTGTCCACGTGGTGTTCAGCATCAACGACATCTTGTTCACTAGTACTGTCATAGTCCTTGTTAAAACGTTCATCTGATGAATCGGGTAGATAGTCAGCAGACGACACAAAACTTGACGGTCTAAAACCTTGTTTCTGGCCACCCTTTATATCAAATTCAAAAGAGTCTCTGCTTTCGTCGTCAGAGTCGTCCAAAATCCTATTTTCATCATTGAAAGAACTATATCGATGACGATTTTGTTTATCTTCGGATTGTTTGCTTGATTCGTCCGTTTCATCGTCACTACTTTCGTCAATTTCTCTATTTTTAGCTCTTACAATTGAGAGAATATTTTTCTCGTCACTATCAAGATCTAGATCCTTAGCCTCTGCCAGAAGCCAATCCATGTCCAAGGAATCGTCACTATCTCCCTCGGAATCACCTGACGATTGAAGTCTACCTCCTAAATTTTGCATCTGCAACATTAATTTGATATTTCTATGGAACTCCTCGATATTTTCCGCCTCATCCGCCATTTCATATAGAGCTTCTTTTGCATCAGGAGACGAAGCGTTCAGTAACTTATTGAAATCTTCCCAGAATTCCATTTCACGAAGGAACTGACCTTCATCTTCCAAAAGGTCACCGAAAAGGGTTTCGTCCTCCGAATCATCGTCTGCTGGTAGCTGCATCTTTGGTTGCGGTTTAGAAATCGTTCTCTGAGTTGTTTTGATTCTTGTTACGTTCTGTTTTCGTACTTGAGTACGTACAGGCTGTGAAGCAGTAGGGAGGGGTCTAGCTATAAATGGTCTGGTAACCTTATGTGGTGGCTGTTTCCTACCACCATGATTGTTCGTGCGTTGTTGCACTCGTGGTGGATACCTTTTAACGGTATTTTGTGGTTGACTATTTGGTCTCGATTGCAAAGTTTGTTGATTTTTCGGCGGCATACGGCTTCTAAATCCCATAGCATGATTCACGTTGTCTCGGAATTCAGCATTTCCGTAGATATGACCTCCTCTATGTGTCGGAGGATGAACTCGGTTTCGCATGTTAGGTTGATGTATGGGCCGACCAACCATCGGCCCGGGAGGAGGCATAAACCCATTATTATTCATATAGGGATGATTGAAAGAACTAAAGAATGGCGGAGTGACGTAAAAGGGGCTAAGTTCATCGAAGTATTCTGGAAACATTCCTGGTTGTTGGAACATGTAAGTGTCATACATGGTAATTGGAGTAGTGACCTGGTATGGCGGGGCAGTTGTGACGGATGGGAACATTCCATACTGATCCGTTATGGCAATGTCTGCACAGTTGATGAACTCTTCTTGTTTTCCGCACCCAATGCATTCTTTGTTCGTTACTGGGTCGATTCCAGAATGTTGCCCTGGAGTAAAAGATAAAAATAAAATCATATAATGCTGTCTGAAAGAATTAGCTGAAGCAGGACTTAGATAGATAAGATTAAACTCAGTAGTGTACTTTCAATTTGTCATTATTGTTACACAACTGTCAGAAAAGTCTTGTACAAATAATACAAACGTACAGTTATTTTGGAAAGAATACTTATAGTAAATCATGTCTAAGTCTTTTGTTTGATTCTGGTAGCTAAGGCCAGATGCTCATTAAATGTAATCCGGGATTTTCAAGCCTATTGTTTGGCTGTTTCTTAAGGGTATATATCAATACGCATAGAAAAGTGAATTAAATTCTTATCATTGATATCTTTGCCTTCTCATGGGGTTTTTGATTACATGATTCCCAGGCCATTTTAAAGGTGATTACTTGATTACAAGAGCAAATATTTAATGATTATTTGATTACCAAGGTTTGATTTTTTGATTACTTGATTCCCATTGGGAAACAGTTTTTGATTACATTTCTAAAAAATATATGATTATTTGATTACTTTGGCAAAAAAATGCTGATTACTTGATTCCTGGTACCCCCCCCCCCCCCATGAGGAGCCCCATATCTATTGGTTGTCTGCGTTTATGGCGTTTTTAATATCGGATTTGACCATACCTTCGCATATTTTTCGTTTGAAACATGACGGATGTGTTGCATTAAACACCTACACCTTCTGAAGCATCCGAGTTCACTATCGTTCCGACGTGAGTTTGCGTCTCAGTTGGTTTTGGTTGTTTTCAAACGTAAATAGTTTCTTCGTTTTATAGTCGTTTGTGCCAACATATTTTGCCGTGTCCCATTGGTATTTCTTTTTTTGCTGGTTATAATCCCCACAAAATTATGCCATGCATAAGAAGACAAAGCGAATACGGAGTCATGCTATTGTGTATACATGTATGACTAACGTCTTGCACAACCTCTTGCACTAAAATTAAAGGTTAAAGGTTAAAATAATGTGTACCTACTAACCGGCCTTCCAGTACCACTGCAGAACACACTGTCTGCACGTGACGTAATCCGGAAGTTTCGCTGTATGACGTACTTTGAAATCGCTCTTTTTACTGGATCGCAGATAGAACCTAGTTCCATGACCTTTAATTGGTAGTATGTTTTGGTCCAGACATTGTTGTGTGACCTTGACCTGGAAGTTATTCACAGGACAAAGTTTAAGTTCTATATATCCGCCATGATTGGCTGTGATGTCGGACACAACAGTAATATATTGCCCTGCTTTGTATGTTCGAGCTATTATTCCTTTTGCATACCTTAAAAACAAATAAGATAAAAAAATAATCAAAATGAACAAACCATAGTAAAATTACGACAAAAACAAATTATAGATATAACAGACTACTACATGTACTAGTCTTTGTCTCGAGTTGAGCAACATTCCGTCCGCCCCAGCTTATTGAGTTTACGTATTACAAATGTTTCTCCAAAGCTTGTTGCAATTACATTTATTTCCTTGGTAGAGCGTCACGTTTGACACAAAAATTGCTAACACAAGGTCATGTTGTTCCTCGGTTGCTGTCATCACTCAAGAAACTTTAATGTAGACATCATGCACTCATTGACAAATATGGGATTTCTATCTCTCGGATGCGTGCAGATGTTGGTTTATCATAGTGTTTTGTTTCGTCTTCCTTTACCGGATTTGACACACTGAATTGGGATTCGGCAGTGCGACTGGTGTGCTATAGCAGGCAGGAACCGCTTACTCTTCTGAAGCACCTGAGTTCACTCTCGTTACGACTTGAGTTCGTGTTGTTGATTTCTGTTTGATTGTTTTAGGGGTTTTTTTTATGTTTCCTCGCGCTGTTCTTGTTCTTGTTTTTTGGTTTAGTCGTTGCCCTTTCAGACTTTTGGTCCCGTGCGGGGCACGGGTGGCGAATAGGCCCGCAGGGATTCTTGAGATTCTGACGTCGGGTCAGTGCTCAGCCTACAGAGCGACTAAGTGAGTACCGTAGCTGGCTGATTAGGGTAGCCCTTGTCCGCGGGGATTGTAAGGTCTATAATACGGAAACCCTGGCCACTGATCATAGTGGGCTTCATGCACGTAAAAGACCCTTAGTGGACCGGCAAGTAGTGCACCACATAGGCTAAATTTTTCGCCCCTACCCACTTCTCCCCTTTTCCTGTGGTTCTTTAAAATTACCCGTTCCTTTGTTTCCCACCCCACTCCAATTTTTCATTTATCATCATCATTTCATGTTAATTTTGTCATCCTATTCATGTTCGTCGCCTGTAAATAACCTATATAGCGTTGCACGGGCGACGCCGCGTAAAACACCAACACACTCACTCACTTCAGGCTTTTGACACTGGAATGTCATATTGATTCTCTTTGCTTCTTTGGGCATTTTGAATTGTGATAAAGAAAATAACAAAAGTGACAACTTTGGCATTCAGCTTTTGTCAAACGTATGACACACCTCGAGAGCATATGAGATTGGCAGCTGTTCAAATAACCCTATGGTGTAAAACTTGACTTACTTTCCTCCTGCTTCGTTGTCCCGTGGGCCTTGATAGGGATCTCCACATATACCACATCGTCCTTGCTGTCGCTCATGCTGGTTCTGAAATACAAGGTATTCAGACATGTCATACAACAAATGAGTAATTAAACTAAAACTGCATCAGCGAAAAGATAAAGAAACGTTTTCGCCAAATGAATTGAAAAAAAAATGACCTTAAAAACAATAAAAGATGTACATTGGTTAAGTCATAGAAGAGCAGATCTGCAAACGATTCTAAAGTGCTCTTTATTGTAATCCCTCGGAAACCCAAGACAATACTGAATGTAAAAAAAAATGAACATACCGTAAATCCTCCACAATTTAAGCCATTATCGTTATAATTTGGAACAGCATCCGGGTAATCATATCTCCATAGAGATGACCTCATGGCAGGTTCTATCATCATCCCGTGACCTTCACTGACCGGTAACGTAAAATACACCACCAGCAGTAAATGCGTTACTGACGAAATAACCTCCATCTTCGTTCTTTATACACCAGGAGCGTCACATATTTAAACTACACAATGCTTTTCAAGACGGTACATCTTTCCTGACAAATTAATGTAATGGGCAGTCTCTTGTAGCATACTAATTAGGGTAAATTAATTAATAAACTAATTGTAATACAAAAATAAAAGATATTCATGCCGTAATCGTTAAAAGTTCAAAAACAGGACTAATATATAAATGTTAAACAGAACAAGTTTGATGTAATGATACGTGTTTGTGACAAAAAGTCATAAGTACATCAAGGCTCCATCTAAAAGTCATATATATATGATGTAAGGCACTGGGCTTGTCCGCTATTGTATGTGTATTGCTTAAAAACTCACAGGTATGACAAGCAGAACTTAGATCTAAACGTTTACAAAAATGGCAACTAAACAAATGGCTCAATCAAGAAAGCTTAACACTTTGATTATCAATTCACCGTTAAAAACGTATACTGCTGACTCGAGTTTAAAATATGTTCAGACCAAGCTTTTTATACAATTAACTAACTTTTGAAAAACACAAGTATTCATAAAAATGTCATTTATTATGGTAAAATTTCTAAAACTAATGTTCAGACGTAAAGTGTAGGTCAGTATCATCTATTTACTAGTGACATCAATACGAGAAGGCTTTGTGAAGTATCAATGCTTTAACATTCCTAATAACTGAGACAACAAGTACCGATAAGAACCAACATGTGACAGAAAATAATGGTATCGCCTTACATCCCATTCACATGGGGTGTGGAATTAGTGGCCACAACGCATACTTTTTCTATAACAAGAGCCTCACTAGAGCCCAACCGCCACCATGGACAATTACATGTAAAACATTTTGAGGCGTTAATATGAGGGATCAACATGAAACTCTAACCTATGAAGACTTTTGTAGAGTTACAGGTCTATGATGTAGCTGAACATATAGGCAACATTTTTAATATCGTTTACGGTTTGCGTTTTAAAAACAAAAACAAATATTGTAGGCATTTAGTTTAGGACCATAACTCTTTTTAAGGCGTCGTCCCGAAACGTCAAACCATTTTGTGAAGAGTTCAATGAGATTAACATTTATCCTATCAAAGACTTTTTTTCTATGTTTAACGATTTCATAATATCTAGAAACACCCTGTCCAATGTTTAGTTTAAAAATGAACCTTGTGTTGTCGAGAACACCACTTTTTAATTAAGAGTTCAACTTTTTCTTCAATAAAAGTTTATTTTTTCATATTATCGGAATTATAAATATAAAACTTATATAGCTCATTCGGTAACGAAAACTATGCACAGAGTTATTGCCACACATGCTCGAAGTTTAGATTGGATATAAACAAGTTATACGTGTTTAACCTATACATGCACAGGTACACTGGATGTTGACGAGGTCTAAAACTTTCAGAACACTTCGAATCTTGCTAAATATTGCCCTGCTATATAAAGATATTATAAAGATGTAATCAGAATGCCAATACATAATATTTACAGGGTAAAATGGTAAAAAGTAAGGGTTCTAACGATACACTATAAAGTGATCGAGTGTTGTCTCTAACACGTAATATAGATAGAGAGGTTGGTTCAGGATAACAAACATATAGAGCGATATTTAAGTGCATTTATTAAGAAAAGCAGAGTATGTTTCAAGGCAACAAGAAGCTGTGGCTAATATTCAATTTCTAGATATTAAGTGTATTTTCCAGCCTATGGTAAGCTTAAACTACACATAGAGCTGTAGCTTAAAAATGATATGTTCCTTGTACGTTAAACACTGATGCATATGTAGTCATAGCACCCTCTGAAGTAAGCTAGGTTGTCCGACTTATACTATTCTCCATTTTCAAGGACCCAAATCCTACTTGATTATCATTTCATGTTAAATCTAATCAACACCCTTGTTTTAGCTCACCTGGACATAAAGGCTATGCCATCAATATTCGTCCGCCGTCGTATGTAGACAATTTCAAAAATCTTCTCCTCTGAACCAATTAGGGCACGTATGATGTATAACGTTGGCAACAAACGGTCCCTTTTTTAAGGGAATCGATAAATTACATGTACTAAATTAGAACATAGGGAGGGTATAATCACTTAAACTGGACTATGATAGAAGGAAAAAATAGACTTTGACGTTGTCAACAAACTGTCCCTTGTTTTAAGAGATTCGATAAATTATATAACATGTACTAAAATAGAACATAGGGAGGGTAAAATCACTGAAACTGGCTAGCGAATATTACAGAAGGCTCGTCAGAACTTCGAAAGCTCTACAAAAGTCTCTGTTGGGTCTGAGTCGGCAAATGATCCCTTATAGGGGTTAAAGGTAAAATAGCGTTTTTTTTTAATGTTCTTGCACTTTTGAATGAAAACTATTGCAGAAAAAGAAAAGTTGTTGGTAGTATAAAATTTCAACACAATAAGCTCTAATAAAGTCTTCATTTGGGTCGTTGTCAGACAACCCCTTATAAAAGAGACCGTTGTGGCTTAGGGCCAAGTTAGAGATTCATGCATGCTCCTTGGATCCTCTTGTAATGTTTATCTCCAAGATATAAAAATACGTTTCCTCAATCGTGACCGTTCGTACATTAATAACTGCCTCTGGTCTTCAGCACCCTCCATATTACAGGATAATGCTATATGGAATATGTGTACATGACACAACCCGCATAAACAATCAGATATAAAAAAACAATCACAATAAAACAACAGCCAGAAGCCTTTAACGAAACCATGCAGTAGGCGCTTCTTGCTCGAGGTAAACATAAAAAGATACAATTCAAATTCAGTCCTGAAATTGTCAAATAAAAAACCCGATCTTAATCAAATACAAAAATAACATAAAAACGACAAGTATAGGACAAAACTTTGCTAAGGATTCATGGCTTAGGACAGTCAGATGGTTAAACTAGTTTGTGACCCTAACCTTCCACCTATTAATAATCCTTATCAAAGCACAAATTAAGCATAGTACAATCATAATCAATTCAATTAACGTTTACATTAAATCAACAAGAGAGAACAATAGACAAAAATACTCAAACCCTTCATTTTTCAACCACGCAGTTCATTGTAAAGCCTAACCTCGAAGACGCACTTGTTCCATCTTCCACGTATTAGATACAATGCATATATGTATATATGTAACAGAAAAATTAGCCGTTAAGTCCGAGACGCCTCAGGAACGCAAACGAAAGTCGCAATCGTCTCATACGAAACGGACAACCTCCTAACGGAAATGCGTGTTCTTCATCTACACATATGCAAATTGTGTGCATATTTTTAAGCAAGTTAAAGCTTTAATAAGAACAATTGTTAAAGCAACATTTAAAAAAAATTTAATAAAATAAAAAAAACACGACCTTATTTGAAAAACAACATAGAAATTGCAATATTTACCCTCAAGACACCCCCCTTTTATCTTGTTAAAACACGTGCAACGAAAAAATGACTGGACCAAATTTAAAAAGAATAGTACTGCAATATAGCTTTATCAACAGGCCCCCGAACTGTGCAACAAAATTATAAATAATCATTTCATAATGATGTTTTTCTTACCTTGCAAAGTTTCAGGCGTCCTAATTCATGCCATTTGCGAACAACTCACGATCAAATATCAATTGTACATTAGGTAGGGTGAGAAAAGACTACTTTGACCAATAACAACTTTTGATGAACATCTGCGACTGAACATTTAATCAACCAACAGCTTTTATGCGCAAGAGTTGTTAAGCTTGAAGCGGAAAACATTAAATGGTATGGAAGGTGCACATAGTGATGCTAAGCACAATGCACGCTTCTGATGCTGGATGTGACCTATATATTACGCATGGATCATCAATTACATAAGAATGATTAACTTCATTCCTACTAACAAGCAAGTACCACTTCAACCAAAGTGGTATGGTAGGTGCATCTAGGGATGATTAGTAAGATACATGGTTCAGATGCTGGCTGTGACCTTTTTTCTGCATGAATGACCACTTAAAATTTTGAAAAGATCAAATAAAATCTGGCTATGTGACAATAGTGCGTAACGAGGTTCGTTATTGATAGATAACTTAGCTTTTTGATTAATATAAAGGCGGGGCACCTGTCTGTTTGACACATTTTCTTGTTTACTATAAATGGCTTCACTTGGCAACCTCGCTGCAATTGAGACTTCATAAAATTGTTTGTACATATCAGTTGCAGGAATTTTTCTTTGTAAAAAACGTGCGTCTGACGTAGTGTATAAATGTACGTTAAACATGTTTCTAACCGCCATACGGAAAAAGTACGTCAAATAATTGTAAAAACATACGTCAGACTCACGTTTTGTAAATGTGCGTCAAACATACGTTTACCATTACGTCAGAGGTATAGTTTCATATAATGCATGAAATTAGTGAGTTATTTATTTAGTGTGTTTTATTATGAAATGAAAATTTGTCAAGATAAATTTTTAACTTGCATCAAACGTACGCGGTTAGAAACGCCAATTAAATATGCGTCAGATGACATGCGTTTTACATACGCCAGACGCTTGTTAAACGCAGTCCACATTTTGCCTGTGTAGGACAAAACCCTAGTGTTATTGACTCATTGAAGGTTTTTGAAGAGCTTTGATTCTTTAGAACCTAACATTTATCTGTTGCTGTTACTGAGTTAGAAGCCATTACCAGCGATTTTATCCTATTCTATTCTTAGTAGCAGCGGCCATGTTATTCGTTGGATTTCAAATTGAGAATCGTTTATTGCCAGCATTTCATGCTGCAAAGCTTCAGTAAAATTAATTAAGTGGTATCAGGGGAGATTTTTGGTTGTCTATGAACAACAAAAATGGACTTTAAACAACAAAGGATACATAGTGATGGCAGCAGCTCATTTGGTCTTAGACCATTTAAGCTCATCATCCTGTTTTTATACCATGAATGGGTCATACCCCCTTTAAGAGGGCAAAGGATAACTTCGACCTAATGGTGACTTTTGTAGCGCTTAATATGCTATTGCAAGAAAATCAAAACATTTTTATCTGCAATAAGTGATATTGTATGAAAAAATACAAAGAAATAAAAAGCTACGCCGAGCGCAGCATGATACGACCGCAACAAGTTGAACCCTGTTCGGTGGAGGCCCAATATGGATAGTCTATTGCTTTTGTCACATGAAGCCCATGGTGGACTTACAAAACTTTTTGACACATGCATCCTGTGGTGGACTTTAAAATGCATATTTGACACAAATGTACTTACTTTAACATTTATGATCTAATACAAAAATAAGCCTTATTTACATATTACATGTATTTTAAAATTGACATTTTTGGTCCTTTGACCCCTAATTTCTCAAAAATTGTAAGAGAAATATTGCAAATTAAGACAGAGATTTTCATAAGGAATCCAATGAAAAAAGATTTTGAAAATTGGACCAAATGTTTTTTTTAAATTTAATGACTAATAAAAATTCTACATCAGTTTTGTCAATACACCCGTTTTAGCCCCTTTTGACCCTTTTTTATAAAACAACAGGGGCCACAAACCCCAAATTCAATACCAACATTTATTTAGTGTATTAAAACTTCATAACAATTGGCTGGCCCACTTCAACTTAATTTTTGGTATAAGACCTTGACAAACTTTAAAAAATGATGTTTTTTGCCCCTTTGACCCCTAATTTCTCATAAATGGTTAAAGATATTGCAAATCTGATTGAAAAACACAGGCAGGATTTTATGCAAGGATTCAAAAGAAAAAAAGATTTTGAAAATCGGACCACAAATAAAAAGTCTATTTTTTTGGGTGTGGCCCCTATTTTGACCCCCTATAGCAATGTAACGGTGCAATTTTTATCAAAACTAGTGACACATTTAGTTGACAGAATTTAATGATGAACTCAATACAAAAAGAATTTTCAAAATTGAGTGAATAATAAACATTCTATAACAGTTTTGTCAATACACCTATTTTAGCCCCTTTTGACCCTTTTTTCTAAAACAGCAGGGGCCACAAACCCCAAATTCAATACCAACATTCCTTTACTGAATATAATCATTATATTTAAACCTCATAACAATTGGCTGGCCCGCTACAACTTTATTTTTAGTATATAACTATATGCCTAAACAGACTTTGAAAAATGGCGTTTTTGGCCCCTTCAACCCCTAATTTCTCAAAAACGGTAAAAGATATTTCTAATCTGATTGAAAAACGCAGGCAGGGATTTTTATAAGGATTCTAATGAAAAAAAGATTTTGAAAATCAGACCACAAATAAAAAAGTCAATTTTTTGGGTGTGGCCCCTTTTTGACCCCCTATAGCAATATAACGGTGCAATATATATTGAAACCGTTGACACATTTAGTTGACAGAATTTAATGATGATTTCAATGAAAAAAGAATTTTCAAAATTGAATGAATAATAAACATTCTACAACAGTTTTGTCAATACATCCGATTTAGCCCTTTTTGGCCCTTTTTGCTAAAACAGTAGGGGCCACAAACCCTAAATACAATACCAACCTTCCTTTAGTGGTTACAAACATTATTTCCAAATTTCATATTAATCTGTCAATATTTACTCAAGTTATCGCACGAAAACCAAATGTCCACAGACGACGACGCAGACAACGACAACGACGACATCGCCATAACATTATACGATCGCAAAAATTTTGCGGTCGTATAAAAATCAATACTTGTTACCTTCGAAGGGTCATATATATCCTTACAAGGGTATAAGGGGTAATCTAACAACTTCAGTCTAAAGGAGAGTTTTGTAAAACTTTTCAATTCTGAAAAGGAAGGTTGAATCAGATATTTTCTCTCTCTCCATCTCTTTGATTAATCAGCCAAAACTCATGGTTTTTCAGCAATGCCAGCCATGTTGTGTAGTTGGCAGTCATTATTTATAGGTGAAGAGTGAAAGTTTCAAAACAATACATTCAGTGGTTTCAGGAGATTCACAGAAAAAGCAACAAGGTTGATCTTATCAAATGGCAAGTATTAATTGCTCAGGTCAGGTGAGCTAAAAATGGTTCCCCTTTTTTTCAACAAATTACAATAATGGTAAGATGCTGTAAATCCACTTTATGGAAATCAAAGCGTTGTTGCACTTTTTTCAATATACATAAAAGTACATAAAAGAAACAAGAAATCTGGGAATCAATGCTCACTCAGTATACCCCCTGCTATCCTCAAATTAGATGTTTACCAGCTTTTAATTCTATATGCTCAACAAACTAATGATGAATACCAAATATCAAGTCACTGTGAAATACAATTGCTGACAGTTAACAGGAAATAGATAGGCTACATACATTTTTGTACATGAAATCAGTACTCTTGATCAAGGACCTAAATTTGTAGCTTAATACAACAACATTTTAGTCACTGTGATAAGTAGTTGCTGAGAAAACTAGTGGTTTGTATTTTACCTTATACAATGCAAGGGCAATTATGCTGCAGACTTCAGAACCACAAATTTAAGAATCCATGAACCTATCAATTTTCATCAAACCGCAAAAATTGGTACCAGGAAAATAAATTAATCTACAGTATTATATACAGGTAAATAGAATATTTTTCATTGTTTTACTGACCATTAGATTGCAAACATCAAAACTGAATTCAATACATAAAATCAACAATATAAAAATAATCTTTAATTTTATTTTTATCAAAATAACTCCAATATCTATACATATACATAGAAATGAAAGACAGTTTGGCAAACACAATTTGAGGAAACATCCTCAAGACTTACTTTCATCTTATTGAAAAAGTAAATAAAAATCTTACACTCAAAATCAAATTAACACTGCTGATCCAAAGCTAGTTTATTACTTGACATATAAACAATGATTTTATTACTCATCAAATCATTTTTACCTGTACTGTTTTAATAGCACTTGCTTATAGTAACAAAGTTCATAAAAATCTGTCAAAACTGGCGGGATTTCATTAAACAGGAAGAAGGTAAGCGACAGACCTGAATTTGAATCCCACATTATGGGACTCTACCCTGATGCTGTTAACCAAATATCAAGTGGCTTTGATTAGTAGTTGCTGAGAAAAATTCCCCGCCCTCATGCCCGCACGCCCACCCAACATTCACCATTTTATAACCCAGATTTTTCACTCCTTCAAATCCGGCAAAAAATCCTCAAATATAAAATCGCTAATCCTGAACCCGTCCATTACTCGATATATAAACAACGATTCTTTCTACACTTTGAATCTTTGCATGTTTGTCTATTTTATGTTCTGTTTTAACATTAGCACCATTTTACCATTCTTATGAACATGATTTTAATCAGATTTTGTATCTTTACATGTAGATAGCAAGTGATCCCCATCTTTTTCATTTAACATCAACCAACTTTTCATCATTTTCCCCCATAATCATACAGTACAACTCTGAGATCAATTCCAGTAGATCTTCACGAGCTAATCAGAACTCTGCTTGATTATCCAATCAGATGGCCTGTGATTTTAACAGATCAGAACGGGCTAGAGAGAACAGATTTTACGTCTCTTGTTTGGGAAAGCTTTCTGTGGCTAGATCTGAAGACACGCTGTATTCTTTGGAAAGTATTCTGGTCATATACACTTCTCGATGTATTTGTGAGATCAAAAGGTTCTGAAATTGTAAGGGAAAAAAGTAAAGGACAAGGTATGATAAGGGCTGTTTAAGGGGGTTTGCTCCTCCATCTTAAAGTAAACAAGAGGCTCCCAGGAGCCTGAATCGCTCACCTGGTCTTAATGTCAACCCTTTGAAGACTTTTGTATAGCTAAATGAGCTGAATGTTTAAGCAATAAAAAGCTTTTCTCTATCTGCAATAGTTTTCATTCCAAAGCAAAAAACACTATTTTTCACTTTTAAAGGGCCATAACCCCTTAAAGGGGTCATCTGATAACCCCTTAAAGGGGTCATCTGATAACCCCTTAAAGGGGTCATCTGACAACTTCGACCCTAAAAGGACTTTTGTAGAGCTAATTAAGCTGAACATTTAAGCAAGCAACATCTTTTCTCTATCTGCAAAAGTTTTCTTTCTTTAGGCCAAAAACACTATTTTTTGCCTTGAAGGGGCCGTAACCACTATAAGGGGTCATCTGGCAACTTTGACCCTATAGAAACTTTTGTAGAGCTAAATAAGCTGAACATTTAAGCAAGCAATAACTTTTCTCTATCTGCAATAGTTTTCATTCCTTAGGCCAAAAACACTATTTTTTGCCTTTAAGGGGCTGTAACCCCTAAAGGGGGTCATCTGACAACTTCGACCATATGGAGACTTGTGTAGAGCTAAATGAGCTGAACATTTAAGCAAGCAACAGCTTTTCTCTATCTGCAATAGTTTTCATTCTATAGGCCAAAAACTCTATTTTTTGCCTTTTAGGGGCCATAACCCCTATAAGGGGTCATCTGACAACTTTGACCCTATGGAGACTTTTGTAGAGCTAAATGAGCTGAACATTTAAGCAAGCAACAGCTTTTCTCTATCTGCAATAGTTTTCATTCTATAGGCCAAAAACACTATTTTTTGCCTTTAAGGGGCCGTAACCCCTATAAGGGGTCATCTGACAACTTCGACCCTATGCCGGCTTGTGTAGAGCTAAACGAGCTGAACATTTAAGCAAGCAACAGCTTTTCTCTATCTGCAATAGTTTTCATTCTATAGGCCAAAAACTCTATTTTTTGCCTTTAAGGGGCCATAACCCTTATAAGGGGTCATCTGACAACTTTGACCCTATGGAGACTTTTGTAGAGCTAAATGAGCTGAACATTTAAGCAAGCAACAGCTTCTCTCTATCTGTAAAAGTTTTCATTCCATAGGCCAAAAACATGAAAAAATGCTATTTTTTGCCTTTAAGGGGCCGTAACTCCCATAAGGGGTCATCTGACAACTTCGACTCAATGGAGACTTTTGTAGAGCTTTTGATGCTGAAGCAGCAGCGTGGCATCAGATTTCATCTATCTCTTATACTTTTTGATTTACAAGCCAAAAACAGTAGTCTGACCCCCCTGGTCTATTTTTAGCAACAGCAGCCATGTTTTTCGACGAATCAAAAATCCCCACATCAGTTCTGTGGGGGATACCCTAAAGTACCACCAGACCAAATTTGGTTTGAATCTGTGCAGCCGTTTCAGAGGAGAAGAAGTTTGAAGAAAAGTTAACGACGACAGACGACGACGACGGACGACGACGACAGACGCCAAGTGATGGCAATAGCTCACATGGCCTTTGGCCAGGTGAGCTAATAAAAATGAATAAAATTACATCTGTTTTAAAGAATATTGACAAATGATCAAAATAAGCAAGAAAAAAATGTAGGTCCATGTGCTCGTTTTATGCTATAAGCGATTATAATTTTGGCGGGAAATAAGTTCTCTCTAGATTTTTCTTTTCTTTTGCATTGCCGAAGATTGGCATTTTTAAACCTTTTAAAATGTATGACAGAGTAAATAAAATCTCATAAAGAATTGTAAACTGCATATTCATTGGACATATATTTGAATAAGAAAAAGAAAATAGGGGGTTTTGGGCAAAATATTTCAAGCATAATAGATGGACGAACCCAGAGGATCTCGAAAATCTGACAATAATCCAAAAATATGAGGAGCAAATCTCCTAAGGCCCCTCTTGAAAATGTGAAATTAGTTTCTAAAATATTGATTTTGTTTACTCTAAAAAGTTGAAAGTGAATAAATATGCTGTTTAAACAAAGGCTTTATCAAATTTCTTCTCAGCATTGGCTTAAATTAGATGTAAAATTGGCTTTTCTTCTACCAATGGCCAAAAAACTTGTAATCTTCTGCATATTTTTGACTGAATAACTATGAATGGACAACAGGCCCACAAAAATTTTTTAACTATGGATTTGCCACAAGACAACTAATGTTTCCTAAAATATCTCTGTGGGCCACCAGTCCACTCATGTGTAAATCTCACAAAAACTCTTGTTATTTTAGCACTTTTTAAGCCAATTTTGAAACATTAATATTTTTTTTGCTTTTGGGAACATATGTAATTTAGCGATAACATAAATTTTACCCCCAAAATGGCAAGTTCCCTATATCATAACTGCTTGTTTATTTAATACACTTAAAGTCTATTTTTTTTACATATTCAAGAGAATCAATGCTAGATATACTGAACTTAATGACTGAACTGTTTTAAGACTGTGAATAAAAGTTTGGACAATTGGGATAATTCAGGTGATTAGAAAACAATAACTACTGGTATACCTTCAATATTTATGAACTTCCACTGCTTAGAGTCATCCACTTGTCCCATAGAGATGTACTTCTGCATTCTGGTACCAGTTCTAACACTTATAACATTATTCATAAAACTAAAAAAAAAGAAAAGCAATCATAAGCCAAATACCGATGCTAGTCCTTCAGAAGGAACGAAAAAGGTTGTCTTGTGAGAAGGGAGAGTAATACCCTGTGCATGTTAAAGATCTCTTTGTAGAGTTCAATAAGAGCAGGCTCAATGGGGGATGTAACAAAGGCCAAATTCACAAACTGCTAGCTGGAGAAGGATTTATTGAATTTTTTAGCTTGTTTCCCAATCCAGGATGAATAAATATGTTTAAACTAAAAGCAATCATAATTCACAAACCATACTAGAAATTATACAAAATTGGTGTAAACAACTCCAATTTTCTGAAAATATGAAAATCTATTGATAATTAAAAGAAAAAGTCAAAATATTAAAACCATCACTTTTTTGAAGTAGAGTTCTAAATGTTACATGATGAAATATTCAATTCAAAGCTGAACAATGATGAAATATCCAATATTTGGGTGTTTAATATTT
Organism: Arcuatula senhousia; assembly: GCA_963971305.1. NCBI lineage: Eukaryota > Metazoa > Mollusca > Bivalvia > Mytilida > Mytilidae > Arcuatula > Arcuatula senhousia. The sequence continues at coordinate 2,333,517 of OZ020305.1, forward strand.
TCCAATCCAATTTAATTATTGGACAATTCTAGTAAAGATCTTTAATTGAACTCAAATAAGCAACTTTTTTAAACAGGCAAAATTAAACTACTTGAACTTATGTTAAAATAACTTACTCAAATTTGTTCGTGTAGTATTCCAAGAATCCTAAAAACAAATCTCCTAAGGTGTCTTCATTCTCACTTTTATACTTCAGATCATAGTCAAACCTTAATGCCCTGATGTCAGACTTGGAATGGAATATCTCCTGAAACAAAGATTGCAACATATACTGACATCCAACTATGAATAAATATAGTGTACATTTTTGTGCCTTTTTATGTTCAGGGCTGTTCTAATTAAATTGATGTGGGACCGGGGGATGCAGTTTTTTTATTTTTCTGTTGGTGGGGGGTTAAAATGCCTTTTTTTGTGGATGTGAAATTATCTTTTTTATATTGGTCTGGGGTCTTGAACAAAGTGTGTCCCCCCTACCCCATATCAATTTAAATGGAACAGCCCTCATCTAGACCAGACAGGTAATTTAACTTTCAAGACTATTCAACCAATATAACATTTTGTCATATAAAACATTGAGGCATGATTAACTCAATTGTGCGATAACAGAAAGTTCTATGAATATATATGTGTCTATGAATCAATTTTGCTTGTTTTGGTTTCAAGATTGAAGAGTTTTGATTAAAGTAAGGTTTGTCTTTTCTGCTGGCATCATCTTAACCCATCAAAGCATTCATTATTTCCCTTTAAAATTTTCACCAAAGAATTCTGATTTTAAAGACCATTAATAATGTAAAAACACTTCCTAAAAATTCCTATAAAGAATTATTTGAAACTCTAACAAGCAAAGTTACCGCAAAAGAGTCATTTCAAATTCAAATCTCAAAGTCTATCAAAACAAAGAGAAAACCCAAAGACAATGAAGACTCTATATCAGTTTGTGAAGGAGTCCATGGGTTTAAATCTATATTTATATTTTCTGATCACTATTACTGATAGCATATATCTCTCCCTTGTTAAAGGTACTTACTGGTGACATTTTTATAGATCTCTTCATATATCTCTTATTTTTAAAGGTACTTACAGGTGACATTTTCTGAAGTGATGGTAATACTGGTGGTGAAACAGCAACTAGAAGATAATAAAAAAAATATGTTATCAGCTGGTTGTTAAAACATTATTCTTGTCCAGATACCATTTTTTATGCAAGCTTTGTGCAGGGAGAAATGAATAATTGCAAGATTTGTAAGTATTCTCAGTAAAGATACCTCCACTTAAATTTACTCTCAATTAATAAAATATTTTCTCCCCTGAATAACATTCCACAACTATAATATTCCTTCATACAATGTACTTCTCTTCATGTAACTTATATCTAATTTATCCTTTATCAGTTTAGAATAATCGCTTAAAAGGGATGCGAACAGATGGACAGACAACCAGCGCTTCAAATCTCTGTGGCTTTTGACTGAAAATATTAACTTTCATACTGTCATTTTCCATGTAATGTCCCACCTTAATGCATGTCATTAGCAAGATAAATGATCGTTTGGTCTATAGCATATGTTTTTAAGCCCAATAAAAAGCTGTAATATCAATGAAACTCTTAAGCAAGGTTAGATACCTGAACACCTTGACCTGTATAAGGCTAGAACCCACACACATTGATGTTAAGTACCTTACTAATTGGTTACCTGCCTCCCAGGATCTACTTACATTGAAGGTAATGAATGACCATGAGACAGAGAGAGTAGCTGGATATTGTCATCTTCCGTGCATCATTAATGTCATGGAAACGGGACCACATCTTTATGTACAGCATTAAAGGGCGTACTCGCCAATCCACTGAAAATAGAAAACAAACATGAATATTTCCGTGTGGTAGATGAATAAGAAATTTTGTATCAAGAAAATCATCTTGAAATTCTTGACTTAACATTAGCCACTAATGCTTATATAGGTGTAAAGTAGAAAAGAGAAGAAATTCTTGCCTTTAGATACATCAAGTTGTGTTCAAATCGTAACTCCATACACATGAAATAATATTTGACTTAATGTATTTTTTTGCAGATGCAATATAATTTCTTAAGTGTACAAGTGTAACTCCATCCATCATAGTTTTGCCCTTAGCTATATATATTTGGATTTCGTTTGGCTTAATGCATTTTGAACATCTTTTGAATTGTGGATTTCCCTTGTTTTGGTTCTAGTGCTGCTGATGAGGAATAATTTTCCAAAATGGCCATACAGCTCATAAAAATTAATTGCAGTTGGAGTTAACATATGTGTTGTGGTCTCATGTTCATTTACTCCATATCCTTTCTTAAATTAAGTATTTATATAGAAAAAGCTAAAACTCTTTTACTAATTCACTTTATCTGTATTATTTAGAGAAAAGGTTAAAAATTAAAAAAAAATACTTACACATGCAGTAATATTTGACTAGATGTGTATTCCTAATACCAACGCTGTTATTGACATTTAAATCACACTCTACTTTACTGTAACAAAACAAAAATTACACTTCTAATGTGATATAATGTATAATAATCTACCATGTAAATCAAAAATTGTTTTAACTTATTTTTTTTTTATTTTGCTGAAAATTAAGCTTGAACTTTATTTTATAATACTTGGGGGTGTCACAGCCCCCGCCCCCGGAATATCGAATACCGTTTAAAAAAATAGGGCATGTAATGGGACATTAAATGATACCCCGCGACGTTATAATATCAAAAGTTCATAAAATTTGATTTCAAAGTGGCCTATCTCGAAAACTGTTTTTTGGATCATGGTGGAAATTGAACTTGACCTGTATTTTATTGTACTTAACAGCTGTGCAAAATATCATTCAAATCCTTTGACTCGTTTTCAAGTTATTGGTCGGAAACCTTCGGGGGACAGACGGACGGATGGACAGACACCAAAAAAAAAATGAGGGTATAACATAATACCCTGCCACTTTGTGTGGCGGGGTATAAAAGGACAGAATACCTTTAAAAAGACTGGAATACCGAATACTCTAAAGATCACCGTGTACGCGTACCAAAAGCCTTAAAATTCGGAACATCGCATACCGCATACCACACCTTGGCATACCAAATACCCTTTTATTAAACAGGTCGAAGATTTTACCTTTTAAGGATAATGTTTTCGTCAAACTTTTAACCAATAGTTTTTGAGATAGAATAAATAAATACGATCGCCAACACGTGCTTTTTATGAAATAATTAAATATAACATGACTCACAAAACAAATCTTTAAAATGAGCGGTGAAAAAATTGGTTGTTGTATTTGTATTAATGTCATATTAGAAATAAACATATTAAAGAAACACTTTTTCACCCAAACAGCTTTGACAAGTAGGGAGATTTTATGGCCATGTTTACCTTTTTGATTGTCCATTGACCATAGAAGAAAATGAGATGTGGAATAAGTGTAGGCGACACAACCTACATTATAAACGTATATTTTAAATATCCACAATGGAAAACAGCCAGCAGCCTTCAATGTGACCAGTGGTCGCTGCTCGCTGTTTTTCAATTGGCCCCTGGATTGAAAATAAAATACATATGATTCAAGCCCAATCCCAAAGTGCATTGAAAGACCCTCTTCTTGACAAAAAACAATTAACAAAAATTCGACTAAATACAAACATAAGCTTTGATAAAGATTCCTGGCTTAGGACAGGCACATTAAAATGTGGCGGGGTTAAACTAGTTTTTTGGCGCCAATCTTCCCCCTAATGATAATCAATAACAAAGCACAAACTAACACACAGTAAAAATCAAATCGATAGAAGTTCAATTCAACAAGAGAGTATCTAAGACAAAGGGACAACAGGTAATTAACGGGACATAAAGATACTCTCTTGAGAACACTCGAAGTTACTGACAGCTAGCTAAGAAGCATCCATCGACTGATGTAAAAAATCAAGTATGTCGATTTTAAATGCGACACAACACGTCAAACACTTGATTTGATGATGCATCATCACACAAAACCGACACACTTGACCGCTGTAATGTTCAAAAATGACATAAGTATAAAAAGGCAATTAACATTTTAAAGTAAGTATCAAATTATCAATATTTTTACCAAAGAAGACTAAATTCAAAGATTTTACTAAAATATCCATTTCATAACCTTTATTTAATAAAGTTTTAAGCCAATTTTGCATTCCCAAGGGATTGTTTTTGAATTTATTTGCTCTATAAACAACATTACCGTAGACATCTGGATGGGATATTCCCTTTACAATCAAAAGTCGTCGTGTACAGTTAAATTTTCCAATAAGGTATAGATATTTATGATAAAACTTAGTAAACGACTTCACTAATTTGTGGTAACGATATCCTTGTTTTAGTAATTTTTTTGTAATACACTGGTTTTTATCATTAAAATCAGACACACCACTGCAGATCCGAGCATATCTTACCAACTGTGAAATATATACCCCGTAAGACGGAGCAAGTGGTACATCTCCCTCTAGAAAAGGAAAATTCACAATGGGAAATGAAAAGTCATCCCGTTTATCATATATTTTAGTGTGTAATTTTCCATTGATTATACTTAAATCTAGATCTAAAAATGGGCATCTATCACCAGTAAGGTTAGATTTATTCAAAGTTAATTCCTTGGGATAAATTTCCGTAATAAAATTAGAAAATGTCGGATTGTTTAGTGAAAGAATGTCGTCTAAATATCTGTATGTATAATTAAAAGTTTCAATGAGATGTTGTCTGTTGGGGTCTTTTTGAAGTTTTGCCATAAATTGGGATTCATAACAATACAAAAAAAGGTCAGCAATAAGTGGGGCACAATTAGTTCCCATAGGGATACCAATGACTTGGCGATAAATTGTTCTCCCAAAACGAATATAAATGTTGTCCAAAAGATAATTTAGAGCAGTTATCATTTCTGCATCAGTCCAATTGACGTAACCTTTATGAGTCTCGTTGCTAAAAAACGATTTATTAAATAATTTAGAAACTTTAGAGCAGATGTAGTCACTTTTAGATTTATCGAAACACCATTTAACCAGATATTCAAATTGTTTTTTAATAAGACAGTGAGGAAGGTTAGTGTACAAAGTAGAAAAATCGTAGCTATCAACTGTATGGTAAGTACCTTCAAAAGCGCGAAGTTTGTCTAAAACATCGAGCGAATTTTTCACACTCCAAAAATGATTTATGCCACTGTTTTCAAATACCTTTTCGCAGTATCGAATAATAAATTCTTTCATAGTAGTCAAAGCAAGTGATAAGACTTTAGAAATATTAGTGAGAGAACACTTACTTGAAGCAGATATGAAACGAGATTTATAAGGATTTTTGTGTAGTTTAGGAATCCAGTACATTGTAGCCATTTGTAGGTAGTTTATTGTATGTAGGAGCGGCTCGTAGTGATGTGGTATTTAAAATATGGTCCTCAATAATACTACATTCTGTAGATTGTACGCGAATAAAAGTGTTGGAGCTTTTAATTTCTTGCATCAACACTTCAAGGTAATATTTTCGTCATACAATAACGACATTATTGGCAGCTTTGTCTGCAGGAACGAAAACGTATTGTGAACCAAGTGAACGCATTTTTGTCTTAATTCTTTTTAGATATGTAATTGGCCGAAATTCTACAAAGGAGTTTTGAAAATGATTTATTCTGAGTTTAACAATTGACATGAAGTTATTTATAAAATTGTCAAGAGATTTAGTATCTGCTTCTTCTCTCTTGATCCAAGATTTACAGAAAGAGAGAAGTGCAGTTTTGATACAATCGAAGCAAGAATTCCAATTGATCTTTGAGGGGGGTCTAAATTTTGGGCCCTTTTTCAGAAAATTTATTACCTCTGGGTCCTTGACGATGGTAAGGTCACCGGTAACAACATGGTCACAAGGAACATATTTAAAATCAGAATTACTACAGTCGCATGACAAAGGAATATTCGTATCCAGTTCTTCATCAGTAGTGGTTGACGTATAATCAATACACTTAATAAAATAGAAGTCAATAAGTGGAACATAACATTACTTTTTAAGGAGAATTTACCCATGTTAAACAAAATAACATTTAAAACCAATGATATTTGGTATTTGCGAAATATGAGCGAGGAAGTTAAAGAATAAATGTTTATGTAAGGAACTTTTCTATCAAACCGACGAAAAAGTTTTACCATTTTCCCCCATTTGAAAGGTCAATCTTTTACAATTTTGATTGATTAATAGGTCAAACGAAATCTAGAAAACCCGACCTGTTACAAGCACGGAATAGCGCGTACCAAATGGGCTGTGACACCCTCATACTTATCAGATGTGCATATTTGTATTTAAATCCACTGTATTGTTTTTCTATCAACGAAGCATCAGTTGACATGGCCATATGGTCTCTCATAGTTGTTATTTAAGTTTGCTCATAGATTAACACCAGGTTTCTTTCTTTGTACTGCACATGGTCGATATCCTAGGTGCTGGATTTGGATTCCCTATTCAAACCTTTTGGCTTTGAGTACTTTTCGTTCAATACTTTTTGTTTTTGATCTTCCAATGTTTTGATTCAAATGTTGCTGATGAGAGGTTACTCCTTGAAATATCAGTATACAGCATAACCAAATTAACTATTTTTTACACGTTTTGGTACCAAATTTTAGAATAACACAAAGGTGCTAAAGGAAAATCTGTATGAAATTGGCAACATTAACTTCTTTTGAACAGTTTTGAGTAAAACCTTATTGTGTTCATTTTTATTACCTTTAGCTCTGATTTCCTATTTTTTTACCTTATATTATCTGTGAACCTCAGTATGGGGACTTTAGCTCTAATGACCTGAGTACTGTGAATAAAAGCTGAAAAACAGGATCAAATTATCATGCTTTGTATAAAGCTGTACAAAAGATGAGTGGCAATAAGACCCATTTTGGGCCAAAGATTTACCATGAAACTAAATCTGGGCAAACAGATGTCTTAAGTTGCTGAAACATTATACAAATATAGGGCTTTAAGAAAATGATCAGCTTTTTCCATATCATATTAGGAAGGAAGGTATATCAAAAATGTTTTTTTTTTGTAGTTTTATTTATTCTACAAAATATAACTGTTAGATGTAGTTCTCTCTATTTCATTTAGAATCTCTCTATTTAGACTTCCCATTCTATTTTTAGAAGGGTATAAAAAAGAAGGAAAAAACAGTTAAAGACAATAGGACTAGACATCTATCAGGAAGGCCAACTCACAATGAAGATCAGACATTTTGAAGATTTGATCATGCCAATAAGTTAGCTCAAAAAGCTAAATTTTTAGAAAATCGCCTTAATTCCATCGATTTTTGCTGTTTTCCACACACCTTTCTGTTTGGAAAAATGTGGGAGCATCTGAACAACAACTTCATATTTGGTGAAAATGTGTAAAAAGATGTAATACATCATTTCTGAAAGTTTGAAGTTGTTGTTTTCATGCGACCTATGTTAACTTTAGGAAAATATGCATTGAAAACATTCAAAATTGCAAATTTTCTTGAAAAAGACAGCACATTATGATGTCACTATGACGTCAAAACGAGAGAAATTTGTCTTATTTGATATATTTTCTTAGTAGCCGCTTATAAGGTGATATTTCCAATAAATATCATATTGTTTTAAGCAACTTCATTTTATTGGGCCAAATATGGGTCTTATTGCCACTCATCCTTTATAAGGGTGTTTTCATATTTCTATACAAAGTTCTTCAAATCTGTCGTGTCCACTCATCCTTTATAAGGGTGTTTTCATATTTCTATACAAAGTTCTTCAAATCTGTCGTGTATTTCATTTACGTTAATAAATAATTGTTATGCATCTTGTTACGTATACCTGTTTTGTTTGGCTGGCATTGCCATAAAACCAATACAATTTTCCTGCCCCAAAACCAGTTTTACCAAACCTTAACATTTATTGCAAGGGGAGACAAACATTTGGTGCAATAAAACCTGGATCAAAACACCATTAAAAAAAAATATCAGTAAAAAGTCAAGACCATTGCAACCATCCCCTTTTGATTTGTCCTACCTTTTCATTTAATCATGTTAATCTTGAATTTGCTTTTCTGGCTACTGTAATCTTGCATATATATATATGAATATGTGATGCTTATGTATCTATTAAAGTTACTTACAACATTTAGTTAATGCTCTCTGTATTAAGTAGATGATATATATATTGATAACGTTACTTACAACACTTAGTTAATGCCCTCTGTATTAAGTAGAGTAAATCTGGTGCTTCTTTCGCCTGTTCTATCTGAAAACAGAGGTTTTGAAATATGTTTTGGTTCTATCGGACCTCAAGCTCTAAATCAATTTTTGCCTGTTAATTCCTAAAATTATACGAAACTTACCTTGGTTAAGTTGAAGTGTAATTGGGATTCTATGTAGTCATAGAATCACTGGAGGGCTAAAATGAGATAGTGCTACGCATGTACAACCTTCAGCTTTCAAAACTAAATTTTCCATTGTGGAAAATAAACAACGTAATAGCTACATGTATAAATAAATACCATTTATTGCAGATGGGTGGGAGGGAGGCATTTTAGCCCTCCAGTGATTCTATGACTACATAGAATCCCAATTACACTTCAACTTAACCAAGGTAAGTTTCGTATAATTTTAGGAATTCTATTACGTCATTATCACTTCCGTTCTAAAATGAGACTTCAAAGCCTCACACAATGGAAAATTTTTCTAATTAAGAGAACAGTAAAACTTACCAAGATTACTTTTTCTTGAAAATACCATGGACAAACATGTCTTCTGTCACTATTTCTTTCTTATAGAATTTAGCAAATGTTTTACTGTTGCTCCATCCTGCCTTGTCTAAAATCTTTTCCAAAGGAACAGAATTGGCTTTTGCTTTAGAAGTAACTGCGGCTCTTACACTGTGAGCTCCAAACTTAGAAATATCAATTCCTGATCTTAGTAAGACTACTTTAATCCACCTAGCAATTGTGTCTTTGGTAACCTCTTTATATGGCTTAACATAACTTAGTAACAGTTTCGATTTTGTGCCTCTGAATAAATGTGAACGTTTTAAATACTCTTTAAGAACAGTATAAATACATAACCGTCTATCTGGCGGATATGCCCTCATATGTACAAATGCGCCTCTAAACCCTGGACGACTTTGTTTAATCAATCCCGCATATTGAAAAATAAACTCTGAACTGTTTTTATGTACACTATTTACATCTAGTAAATGAATCGATTGAGTTCTGGCAGCTCCAGTAAGCGCTATTAACATAGTTAATTTTAGTGTCAAGTCTTTTAAACTTAAACTACGAACTGGAGACATAACTCCTAATGTCTTCAAGACCTTCTCTACATCCCAAACTTCTGTGTAACGAGGCATTGAAGGTCTTAGATTAAAAACACCACGCATAAATCTAATAACTAAAGGATTTCTCCCAATCAAAGTTCAATCTACTTTAATATTCAATGCTGACAAAGCTCCTCTTGCTGTATTCAGCGAACTATAGCCTAAACCTTCTTTATAAAGAAATGTTAAATAATCTAAAATTTGTTTTAAAGATGGTTGAACCGGATCAATCTCTCTTTGGTCACAATACTGTAGCCATCACTTAATGCTCGAGCTGTATTGCTTTTTAGTTCCGTATTTCCATGATGACATGAGTATATCGGTTGTTGATTTTGAAAAGCCTTGATCTCTGAAATGTCTCTGGACACTCGACATGCCACAAGGATCAGATTGTCTTTCAACGGATGAAGAGTTTCTTTTCCTGGCAAGTACAGGAGTTGATCTACTCTCGGTAACAGCAACGGAATGTCTACTAGCATCTGCATTAAAGGAGTAAACCACGGTTGAGTTGGCCAAAGAGGGATTATTACGATTCCTTTCGCTCTGTCCATTTGCAACTTCTGAACGCAAGAACTCAACAGACTGAAAGGAGGAAATAAATAATTTAAAGTGAATTTCCCCCAATTCAACAATAAAGCATTTATGTGCGAAGCAAATGGATCTGGTTTCCATGAACAATAACATTTTATCTGGTTATTTAACCTTGATGCAAATAAATCAATACTTGGCTTACCAAATTTATCGATTATTAATCTAAAAAAATTTTCATTTAATTTCCATTCTAACTTTTCATCAAAATTTCTAGATTGATAATCAGCTTCATTTATCTTGCCTGGAATATGAGAACAAGAGATCCAAATTCCATTTTTAATGCACCATTTCCAAATTCTTTTGGCTAAAACATTGCAGTTTTCTGATTTACAACCACCCATATTATTTAGATATGCTACGGCTGTTGTGTTATCTGTTAATATCTTAACATGTTTGTTTTGAACCTCAGTGCAAAATGATCTCAATGAATACAAAATAGCCAGCATTTCTAGATAATTAATATGATTTTTTCTCTCATCTTTGAACCATTGTCCACCTGTACTCTGGTCATCAAATTTACAACCCCATCCTTTAGTAGAAGCATCTGTTTGTAAAGTTATTTCTGGATTTCCCCTAGAAATAACTCTTTTTGCAGTTGATATATTATCAATCCACCAAAGTAAATCTTGTTTCATTTCATCTGAAACAATCATCAATGCATCAAAATTTCCTCTAGAAACTTTCAATGCTTCAATTTTTTTCTTTTTCTAAATTCCGATAGAACAGTCTACCATAATAAACTGCAGAAAAACTTGAAACGATAAGCCCAATTACTCTAGATACTTTTCTTATTGTTGCTCTTTGGACATACCAAAGATTTTTACATTCAGTTAACAAAGTTTGTTGTTTATCATGTTTATCTTTTGGAAGTGTCACAATCATTTTCTCAGAATCTATAAAATTACCTAGAAATGCTAACTGTTTTGTTGGCTGAAATACAGATTTATCTTCATGAATAATAAAACCTAGATTTTCTATCAAACCAACTGTATCTTGTAAATTTGTTTTACATTCTTCAAATGACAGTCAGGGGCGTAACTTATTTGAGTTATTACAGAAAAATCACAACCATTTGTTATTAAACCATAATATCAAGAGTTGTCTGTCCTTACAATCTTCCCTTGTAATAACATACATGTGTGATTTGTTGAAATAGTAACCTGGGATAACTTACATATGTTATTTTGAACAGAGGCAAAGAAGTAGTGTTTATGATTTGTTAAGTCAAAAGGTCAATCACATTATGGTCTCATTTGATGCACATGCATTTTATTGTCATTTTGGATCATAACAAGTGTAGGCTTATTATAGATATAATGAGTTTATTCAGAAAAAAAACAGTCATTTTCTTGTGTTATTTTCCTATTGATTTTTGCTATCTTAAGTCTTACATTAAAGCCCAATATGATTGGATACAAATCTTCAATTATTTATTATTGTATTTCAATCAAAAAAACTTACTGCGCATGATAGAATTTTGTGCAAATTTACTGAGCAGATTAGCTGTAATTTTGCAGTACAATAACATGTCGTAGTTATTATGACTGTTTTACTAAATAACACACATTTGTTATCCTAGACTATGGTTTCCAACAAATCACATATGTATGTTATTACAAGGGAAGATTGTAAGGGCAGACAACTCTTGACATTATGGTTTAATAACACATGGATGTGATTTTCTGTAATAACTTAAATAAGTTACGCCCCTGACTGAATGAGTCACCACAAAGCAAACTGTCATCAATATAACCAATATTAACATGGCCCATGGTTCTTAATTTTGCATAAACAGGTTTCATTAATTTTGTGAATAATCTAGGTGCAGAAGCTAAACCATTAGGTAAACAGGTATATTGGAAAATTTTATCTCCCCATCTAAAACATAAATATTTTTGATGGTCATCTGAAATTGAAACACTATAATATGCATGACGTAAATCAACAGATGCCATAAAGCAGTTTTCTTTAATTAATAAAACAGCTTTTTCAAATGAATCCATTTTAAAATGATGGTAAACAATACTCTCATTTAATTGTTTTAAGTTTAATATCATTCGATATTCACCATTTTTCTTTGGTCTGACAAAAATAGGTGAAATAAACATATCGTTTTGAAAAGAAACTTCCTTTATGACACCTTTTTGTAACAAGTTTTGAACTTCATTATCAATTATATGTGTTTCAACTTCATTAAACTGAATCCTGCCAGAAAATTTTTCTTGAACTGGCGGTAAACAATCAACAAATTCAAGATGACAGTGCTCCACAATATCCAAAATTTGTGGATCATTAGTCAACAATTTCCACTGAGAGATAAAATTTGTCAATCTACCTGCTTGAAAACTACAACCAACCTCATTTCTTTTTTCCTTTTCTAATTGTTCCTGGCACCGCCCCTCCTTGGGAGGTTTTTTGGCCCATTCTTGTCATCTCTATCAGAACGTGAAACCATTGACGTGTTGTAGTGGCTGTAGCCTCCTCTACCACGAGGTCTACCTCTTCCACCTCTGCTATATCGACCTCTATAAGTACCTCTATAAGTACGGCCTCTACCACTTCTAATGCGGCCCCCTAATTTATTACATGTTTCAATCTCTTTTGCCTCTTTGGAAACGTCGTCACCAAATAAAAAGTTAGTAAATGGCAGAGCATGGGCACACAGGTGAACATAATCTAAACTTAGATCAGGTTTAATCAAGTCTCTACGTACCATATTTATCTGACGATTCCCATGCCCCAAAAGAGCCAAAACATCATTACAAGAATCAATAAATTCACCTACATCTTTATCTTTACTTTGTGACTCTTTCTTAGCCATACTATCTACTACTTTAGCCAAAACAATTGCTGCTTTAATTAATGATTTCTCACAATTTTGCAATTTCTTATCATTAATCTGTGTGGATGGTGACATAAGGTTCCATACAAGGTGGTTTGTCTTAACCAAAGACAGACCTTCACAGTTTTCAGGTCTAGCAGTAGATTCATGTTTTACAAGGTCTAAATATTGTTCATCATCCATGCCATTACGGAATAAATCAGTAATATTCTCAGCCAAAGTTTCATCTATTTTCTTTGAACAAACCTCTTTTATCTTAAATCTCTTTGACATGGAGGAAAACCTACTCTGACCATTAGCACTACCTTCATCAACATCATCTGCCTTTCTCTTGTTAGACTCATTACCATGAGATGATTCAACATCATCCTCATCATATTCTTGTTCATCATACTCCTCTCCTTCATTGTAAAACTCATTTTCAATGTCATTTATTTTGTTAGTTAAAGTGTCAATTCTATTATTTTGTTCCACCTGAGTATTTTTTATCTGAGTCAACATATTCATAATTCGGTCATTCTGACTGCTATCTCTACTAGTGGAAGGTTTATCTTTGTTAAGAGGGGAGTTTGAACCCTGTGAAGATTTTATCCTAGATGTACGAGTCTTAACAGACGACTTCGTACTTTGTAATTTTGACAGACTCTCGTCTTTGTCTGTTTTACCAACAACCTCGTTGTCTTTTAGCAAATAGTCTAACGACTCATCATCTTTTTGCTTATCATTTGGTCTGCTTTTAACAGATACCATCTTCTCTGCCATGATTTCTCGTGCAAAATAACGATTTACGGCAGTAATATCAAATTTACGACAGATGTAGTAAAATTGTCGTAAAATGTAAACAAAATTGTTACAACGTAACTTTATTTTTTAATTATATCAATATTAAAGCCAACCTCGTTGACTATTAAATAAATTTTGTCAAATAAATTGACAAAGTGGCTGCTAATGGTTGTAAAATACAACAAGTTCGAACCACGTCCGAACAGTTTGAAAGATGCAAGCACACTGAAGGTTGTACATGCGTAGCACTATCTCATTTTAGAACGGAAGTGATAATGACGTAATAGAATTTAAGTGTAATTTATAAGATTTTTTGCGGGACTTCATAAAATTCTGCTGGACTAATAGGCAGGTCCACCACATTTCAAAATGTCTGTGAAAATAATAAACACAAATATCTATTGATCTATAAGTTGGCTGTCTGAAAATGAGTAATATTCAATTTGATAAAAACTGTACTTTAAATATGTATGGACGTAATAAGTGCTTGAGTAGCCACTAATGTTGGTTTTGTCATAAGATGCTAATTCTCATTTGTTATCAGGGGGCTGAAACTAAAACACAATTGAAATGTGCAAACTATTTAATTCTAATAGGATCAAAATTTTACATTCTAATCAATGTCTCAGGAAGGACAGCTTCCCTTCTCTTTCAAATCATAATTATCTGCTTCAGTGAGGGTTTTACATTTTTTTTAACACTCATGTGCCAAACAGAGTGATCAGTGTTTATGGCGGGGGGAAACTGCCAACAAAAGGCAGGAATCTGACAAACTTTAATAACATACAGGTGTGCAAGCCATTTTTTATTAAGTCCAATTACAACAAGGACTTGAACTATTCTAAAGAGATTATTGACCTATGATCAACACTGTGTGGCATTTAAACCAGTGCCTTAGACCACTCAGACACCCAGGTCCCAAGAACATTAAGGGAAAAGCTGAATTACAAACCTCTGTTTCTGTCAACATGAGACAAAGATCCATATCCGAGGTCATTGTCCCACATCCGCTCATAGACGAACCAACAATATATAAACCACTATCTATAAAATAAAATGAGAAATAATGTATTTATACAAGCTGCAATTCATTTAAAACAGTTACATCAAGGAGGAATTGCACTAAGTCATGCTAAGCATACCCCATTCTAATATTCAGAAAACAGGAATAACAGAGGGGAGGCATGGTACAATGTACAACTCATTAATAGAGGGGAGGCATGGTACAATGTACAACTCATTGTGCTACAGCTGTGTACCAAATTTGAAATCAATCCCTTTAAACAGAAAAAGCCTAGAAATCTGTTATGAAAATTTTGCAACATAAGGACTGGGGTATAACTATTTATGTATAAAAACATGCAACTCGAGTGGTTTATTCGGGGGGGTTTTTTTTGTCCTTATTTTCACTTAATACTTGCTAATTTATTGCATTAGAGAGTTTTACTATGTAAACTCATGGTGAAATTAACCAGACTTGCTTCAAAATAGATTTGGGATCTGTCTTCTCGATCTTAATAACAAATTTGAGCTTTTAATATTCATGTTTTTTTTAAATTTATTTTCTGTCAAAGCAAATGATTTGTTTTTTCTGAAATAAAGTTAGATCACCATTTCATCAACTTACATGGTAGTACCCCATTAAGTATTTTGTAGAGAGCATCTCTTAACTTGACTTTCTTTATGTACATTTCTTCTGTCTGGTGGCTCTTGATAAAATACTCTATCATGGCCTGGGTAATCTGAAGGTTGAACAGAAGCAAAAACATTACAAGGTTAATATGCTTAAATTCAAAGTTTTATGCAGTTATGACATTTTGTAGTTATGAAGCAATGGTTTTTATACAATTTTGACCAGGAAAATAAACTCGACAATTATTTGAACAGACAGAACATGATGTCTTAATTCCTTAATTTTACTTTGCTAAGAATTAGAATTATTGAATTTACAATACTGGCCACATTTTACTGTCATTTAATGTCTATGAAGGGGTGGTTTCAATTTGTAAAGAAGCTATGGGAAATTCTGACAACAATTCTTCTCTTGCAAGGGAGATAACAACTCATGTGTTTTATACCTCAGCATTCGATGAAGACTTTGGGGTGGGTGGTATCTTTAGGACAACGTCTTCTCTTAATTTCTTTGTTTCATTGGCATTAGTATTGTCATTATCTACATATTTCCTCCTGAAATGAACAAGAAAGGAAAATACATGATGTAGGAAAATCATAACTATTAGTAACAAAGACGGTGTTAAACACAAAAAATATTAAGAAAAATTCATACATCATATTATTTAATGATTTAAACTTTCACATGATTATGTATTACTGTAAACCAATTTATTTTCACGACTACAATATTTGGCATTTAAGTATCATAAAGCTATTTCACAGCTATTTTTTTTCATGATTTGTAGTAAAATCATTTATATTACTATGAAAATGAGTTAATTCGCAACAATTCATTTTCTTGAATTTCTGTTCCTTGCCAAATCCGTGAATATAAATCATTCGCGAAAATAAGCTGGTTAACAGTATACCTTTTCTCTTTTAGAGTGCACCATGTGATGTATCTTAGACTTGTAAAACATACCAGGAATTGCTTACCTTTCCAAAGTACCCAATAGAAAATAATGAGAGTTGGAATAAGTGTACGCAACACAGCTCACATATCAAGCGGCAATTTAGAAAAACAACAATGGACAACTGCCAGCAGCCTTCAACGAGGCCAGTAGGTGCTGCTCACGGTTCTGCAATTGGCCCATGGTAAAAATAAAATGCATATAATTCAAATCCAGTCCTGAAATAGTCACAGATAGACCCCCTTCTTAAACAAGAACAGAAAACATCAAAAAGACAAGTACAAACAAAAGCTTTGTCAAAGATTCCTAACTTAGGACAGGCACATATAAGATCACTTTTGTTAATATGTTGCTGATTGTAGTTTAGTTGTTTTGTTTGTTGTTGTTTAGTCTTGTGTTTATTATGTAGTGTTAATTTGTTCATTGTTTCTTGGTGTAGTCTAATATTTCTTTGCTTCTAATGTGAGCAGTTGATTCTTGTGTCCTTACTTTGTCCCCCTGCCCCAAATCAATAATTTTGTAGTGAATATTTCTATAGACTTCTTAATATCTTACTTCCTTTGAGATGAAAACCTGTTATCATTTCCAAATGGCTGTTCAAAATTTCCAAAATCTTGTGGAATGTGTCCTTGACCATGTTGACGTCGTTGCTGTCTGAATCTTTGGTTGAAGCCCCCTCTAATGTGATGTATTGGATACATGACATTCTGCATCGGACTGTTATAGTTAAAGTTTGGCATATTGAGCATGGGTGAGTATTGTTGGACAGGCTGGAACTGTTGTATGGGGTAGATAAAGTTACCATTTTCATATGGTGGATGGAAACCTTGATACATGCTTGTGATTGAAGTGATCAACTTGTTGAACTCACAAACCCATTCAGTTGAGATCCGGTTCAGAAGATTTGATACTGCTTGTTTCTTCAGTGAATGTTGGAAGAATCCCTTGGAGTTACATGCCATAGGATAAGCACCTAAAAATAAAATAAACAAGAGGCTCCCAGGAGCCTGAATCGCTCACCTGGTCTTGATGTTGACCCTATACTTTTGTAGAGCTAAATGAGCTGAATATTTAAGCAAGCAACAGCTTTCTCTACCTGCAATAGTTTTCATTCTATAGGCCAAAAACACCATTTTTCACCTATAAGGGGCCATAACCCCTATAAGGAGTCATCTGACAACTTCGACCCTATGAAGACTTTTGTAGAGCTAAATGAGCTGAACATTTAAGCAACCAACAGCTAATCTCTATCTGCAATAGTTTTCATTCTGTAGGCCAAAAACATGAAAAATGGCTATTTTTCAGGGGCCGTAACCCCTATAAGGGATCATCTGACAACTTCAACCCTATGGAGAATTTCGTAAAGCTAAATGAGCTGAACATTTAAGCAAGCAACAGCTAATCTCTATCTGCAATAGTTTTCATTCTGTAGGCCAAAAACATGAAAAATTGCTATTTTTCAGGGGCCGTAACCCCTATAAGGGATCATCTGCCAACTTCGACCCTATGGAGAATTTTGTAGAGCTCAATGAGCTGAACATTTAAGCAAGCAACAGCTAATCTCTATGTGCAATAATTTTCATTCTGTAGGCCAAAAACATGAAAAAATGCCATTTTTCAGGGGCCGTAACCCCTATAAGGGGTTATCTGACAACTTCGATCCTATGGAGACTTTCGTAGAGCTAAATGAGCTAAACATTTAAGCAAGCAACAGCTAATCTCTATCTGCAATAGTTTTCATTCTGTAGGCCAAAAACATGAAAAATGGCTATTTTTCAACTTTAAGGGGCCGTAACCCCTATAAGGGGTCATCTGACAACTTCGACCCTATGGAGACTTTTGTAGAGTTAAATGAGCTGAACATTTAAGCAAGCAACAGCTAATCTCTATCTGCAATAGTTTTCATTCTGTAGGCCAAAAACATGAAAAAATGCTATTTTTCACCTTTAAGGGGCCGTAACCCCTATAAGGGGTCATCTGACAACTTTGACCAAATGGAGACTTTTGTAGAGCTTTTGATGCTGAATCAGTAATGTGCCTCAGATTTCCTCTATCTCTTATACTTTTTGATTTATAAGCCAAAAACAGTAGTCTGACCCCCCTAGTCTATTTTTAGTAACGGCGGCCATGTTTTTTAACGGATTAAAAATCAAAACACAAGTTTGGTGCAGGACACCCTAAGGATCATTCATACCAAGTTTCATTAAATTCTGTTTGGTAGTTTCAGAGGAGAAGATTTTTGAAAAATTGTTAACAGACGACGACGACAGACGACGACGACGACAGACGACGACGACGACAGACGACGACGACGGACGCCAAGTGATGGTAATAGCTCACATGGACCTTCGGTCCAGGTGAGCTAAAAATAGTACCTTTTGTTTCATCTTACAATATCATTTTTATTTAACATGTTTAATAGCCACTCATACAAAATCCTTAAATTCATTCATCACTAACTGTATGAGCATTAGAAAAAGTCTATTATGATAGAATTATATTTTGTTTTATTACATGAACTTCATCTCATGTTTATGCATTCCTATAAATTAAAAATATACAATTGTGTTTCCATTTAAATCTTTATACATGTATTTACATAATATGATATTATATTACATGTATATTGGGCCTTAACCATGTAAAATGGATGTGTTTGTGCCAATAAAATATCATAATTATCATTATAATATCCAGCTTTACTAAAGGAATGTAACTAAGAGTCCCATCAGGGACAAATCAATAAAAAATTACTAATATCTGTGTTTTGGCCCTTGATGAACGACTGAAATCATGGAAGTTTTTAAATATGAGTTCTGAAGGAGCGACCATTTGATTTTTAGGGGGGGGGGGCTATGGTGAAATTTGATATAAAAAGGCAGGATGGCAAAAATCCAGAAATAAAAAGGCAGGACAGTACTTTGAGTAAAAAAAAAAGGCAGGATGGTATTTTTGGCTACAAAATTTATAGTTGTTTTAAAAATAAAAAAAAAGCGCAAACAAAAAATCCAGGCTCGACTTTTTCCAAAAATAAAAAGGCAGGACAAAGAAAATATCCATAGTCCCCAAATAAAAATCAAATGGTTGCTCCCTAATAAAGAAAACCCCCATGCAAAATAAGAAACCAAGACGAGCCATATTAAAGTGTAAAAACTTCCAATACACACCAAGTCAGCATAAAATTTACTTTAACACTAAAACCAACAACATTATGTTTTGTGTACAAAAAATTTGTTTATCACTGTCGGTCAGCAATAAAAAACAAAAATGAAAAATTAGAAATAAAATTGATCGTTGTAGTCTGTGGTTTGCATTCGATTTGTATCAGTTGTTTTTCTTTATTTGACCCCTAGCTCTGCAGTGTACTGCACTAGGTTCAGGGCAAAATATTAATGAAAACATCGGAAATCCATCTTAAAATCTCCATCAAACCAAGGATGTCCATGAGTTATTTATTATAATTATTAAGTTTTGCCATATTTCCAATTGTTTTGCTATTTATTTATCAAAATAATCATATGGAATGCTTCATGCAGTAGGCCAAATTCTTTCCTCTTTTAAACTCAGACTGCATTTCCAGTCTCAAGAATATATCGAAATGATTTCAATTAAATGCTACAGATAGTGGCCAAAAGTATTCATCAATTATGTTTTTCCCCAATATATTTCATATAAAACCATGTTATATTGTTTCAAAAAATTGTAACTTGGACATTTCTTATCCAATTTCGCTTTAATTGGCACTGTTAAACAGGGAATTTGCAGCAGTTTTATCCTTAATTTGGGCATAATTTTCGGACATACTGTTCTCAAGAACCGACCAGTTGAACAGAAATGTAAATATTGACATCACAATTTTACTTGAATATAAAGGGGAAAATGACAGCATAAATTAAACTTTCTCTTTACCTCTCTTCTTTTCAAATACTAGTCACCAGAAATTCATATTCAAATAAACAAGAAAACTCTTGAAAATTTTCTTTTCAACAGTATTTACTTCATGAAAATTGGTTGTTAATTGACTTCGTAAATTTTTTTGAAAAAAATATAATTCTATATGGAATATATAGAGAACTAGATAATGTGTCTATGAGCCACAGGATGGCCCTCCCGTTCTTGAAATATCATTGACCCTCAATGTGTATTACCTGGGATATGGACCTTTACCAAGAAATTGATCAAAAGTGTTCATGTGTAAAATATAGGTCGCTGTGACCTTATTTCTGATGGGTGGTGCCATGTACCAAGACTCATTGAGAAGTGAAATATTATTGACCCCTAACATGTAGTATTCAAGATATGGACCTTAACCAAGAACTTAACCAAAGTCATTCATGCGTAAAATATAGGTTACAGTGACCTCATTTCTAGTGGATGGTGTCACTTTACCCAAGATACATCTAGTGGTGAAATATCATTGACCCCCAACATCTAGTATCCAAGTTATGGACCTTAACCAAGAACTTAACCGAAGTCGTTCATGCATAAAATATAGATCACAGTGACCTAATTTTTATTGGGTGGTGTCATGTTACTTAAGACACATCTAGTGGTGAAATACCATTGACCATCAACATGTAATATCTGAGATATGGACCTTAACCAAGAACTTAACCAAGATCATTCATGCGTAAAATATAGGTCACAGTGACCTAATTTCTAGTGGGTGGTGTCACCTTACCTAAGACATCATTGACCCCCAACATCTAGTATCCAAGTTATGGACCTTAACCAAGAACTTAACCGAAGTCATTCATGCGTAAAATATAGGTCACAATGACCTAATTTCTAGTGGGTGGTGTCACCTTACCTAAGACACATCTAGTAGTGAAATATCATTGACCCCCAATATCTAGTATCCAAGTTATGGACCTTAACCAAGAACTTAACCGAAGTCGTTCATGCATAAAATATAGGTCACAGTGACCTAATTTCTAGTGGGTGGTGTAGCCCTACCCAAGACCCATCTGGTGGTGAAATATTGTTGACCCCCAACATCTAGTATCCGAGTAATGGACCTTAACCAAGAACTTAACCAAAGTGTTACGGACGGACGTACGGACGTACGGACGGACGGACGGACAAGGGTAAAACTATATGTCCGATCCACATACGTGGTCGGGCCATAAAAATCACTAGTGATGAATACTTCTGGCCACCTACTGTATTAAGATCTACTGATCACAGAGTAGATCTCCCCAGTAAGTAATTCTTGCGACCCAATTTTCAAACGTTTACTGCAAACTTATTTGAACCGTTAGATCAGAAACATAACTTGATCTAGAAAGAGAAAAAAATGCCCTTAAAATGAGCTACTCTGGTTGTCCATTGTGGTTTTTCTAAATTGACGTTTAATTGTGGGCTGTGTCGCGTACACTTATTCCACATCTCTCTATTTTCTATCAATGTCAATTTTAGTGGAAATATAGCAAAATATTCAGCCACATGGTGAGAAGTGCTTTTGAGAAAAGAGTGGTGAGATCTACTCTGTGACTCTGTAAGGCTTTTTTTATGATTTTTGTTATTACACCTTCCTGTTAACCAAGAAAAAATCCAAATAAAAACGTTAGCCTTCCCCATAATGGCCTTATTATATGGACTTCTCTGTGATCAGTCAATATATAAACCAGATATTTGTGGTTTATCATTGCTTATAAAATTGTGTAAGGTATGAAAGAAGTAATAAGGTAGATTATTACATAGATGCATATGAAATACCGATATTTCCCAGTGAAATAAAATCTGGTAAATTCACATTGTGAAATAACAAAAATATTTTCACTCTTGCGTCCTTTCCGGTCAAACTCAATTATGACGTCGTGAATTGTATTGCGTTGTCGGCATGACTCCTGCGGTCTAAATTCATACGCCATTCAAATATATTTATTAAAATCGATTAAATAGCGGCATTTTATCTATGTAATAAATACGATAATCAATTAGGTCTCATGAATAACCAAAATATGATCACTCGTGCGGGAACGCACTGAGATTTAACTCGTGCGCGGAACTTGTTCCGCGCACTCGTATAAATCTGTGTGCGTTCACCGACTCGTGATCATATTTTGGTTATTCACTCGACCCAATTAATTATCCTATAATAATTTGTGAAATACTCAGATTTTTTTTGGTTTTAATTACATTTTTCAGTTTGTGTTAGGATTTGGTGGCATAAAATCACAGGCACTCGTTTCATGAAAAAAAAAAAAGCTATTGGGCTCCTTTACTGCCCAATAGTTTTTTTTTTCGTGAAGGAACAAGTGCCTATGCATAAAATGGTGAAATCCAAACTTGTTTGTTTTTAAATCCTCAATATATGTGATTTATTTGATCATGGACTTTAAAGCTAAATTGCTATCAGTGGGGGACATCATAATGAAGATGGTTCGTTAGACCAATACAATTTTAGTTAGCTGTCACCTCGATCATTTTAACAATTAGAAAACATTTTACACTGGTGAGCTTTCCCGTAACACATGTATTGTGCAACTCGTCATCAACTGCTGTGTTCTTTGTTTTTGACTAAAAGCAAGATTTCAATATATTTTTTGGAATATTTGGCGGGAAAATTTTCCCCAACTTTTACTGTGGAATTTCATAAATAATTTAGGGATTGATTATAACGTAATTAAGAACATGTTACAAAGGACATATACAGCTGTTTAATTTAACAACTTACATTTTAAGTTAACCTACTCTTTTTAACATTTATATAAATGATTTAAACTGTATTTTTAATGATGTCATGACTCAAATGTAATCATCTAGCCTCTTTGAATCTAAGATTGGATCATACTCATTTGCAGATGATTTACTTGGGTCTCCAAGAGAGTGTAAAAAAATAAACAATCATTGTCAAACATTGGCAGCTTACTACAAATGCCAAGAAAACTAAAACAATGATTATTCAAAATAGAAAACAAAAACAAGTGTCATTTATTTCATTAAATAACGTTACCTTAGAGTCAGTTTCAGAGTATATTTTTTTAGGAAACATTATCACCAGTTATGGGAATTTCACAGCCAGTATTGAAGATGAATTCAATAAAGCAGGAAAGTACATTAACGAAAAACTTACTTATCATGGATGACAATATTGTAGAATGTGTTCAACATTACAAATATATTGGCTTGCAGTTTAGTGCTTCTAGAACATTCTCTTATGCTCAATCAGAACTTTATAAAAAAATCATTAAGTAGTACTCCACCGAAGAATCATGCAAAATTGAAGAAAAGTGATTCATCGATAAAAAGGCTACAGTGGTTTATTTTTAACAAAAGATAGTTCAAAGTATACAAAATAAGAAATAAAATAACAATTTGCTCATAACTGTCTGGTCCTGGGAGAAATCTTGCCATTTTGTTACAATGGTTTCTATTGAAATTATTGACAGTTTTAAGAGTTATCTCCCTTTCTTACAATTTTCCAATGCATTCTGGATATATTTTTTTTCTCTCAGGACCAACGCTTGTTTGGAAAAAGAGAACAAAATATCGAATCAGGGTGCTAGTAGGAGTAACATATAAAAAAATAAAGTGGTGTAGGCTTTCCACCCATGAATCGCTTTTTGCATGGTTCTTATAAAAAGTGGTACTTAAAAGCTTATTATAAATTTCACAAAGATTTATTATCATTAAATCCATCCATTCACACTAGTATTCATGTTTTTGATCATACTATTTAACCAATAATGTTATATATATGTGAAAATTGGGGAATTTTTAATACAAATACAGCAAAATTTAGAAATGGAAATATATCCCTTGATAAATATACCAAAACTTAAAATGTGAATCACTTCAAACAAAATTCTGTAAAAAATATTCTTGGAGTTCATAATAAATCCTCAAACTTTGGCGTATTGTCAGTATTGGGAAGATTTACACTACAATATGATATTAGTAAAGCTATGATTAACTATCTTCATCATTTGAATAATTTAAAGACTTTATTTCCAATTCTCCAAGATGCATTTGAAACATCTAAAAACCTCTTTTTATCAAAGAAATCATCTTGGTATGGAGCTATACAAACTCTTTTAGAAAACATGCCTGAAATAAGAAATTTTTATCCAACAAGTTCATCATTACAGACTTTCAAAAATAAATCAAAAACTCTTTTGAAATCAAAATTTGTTGAATCATGGAAAAACTCGAAGAACAAAAGGATGGAAAATTAAGAACTTATAGAAAAACGAAATCCAATTATTGACGAGAGAAATATCTTTCAATATTAAATAATTTTGAGCAAAGGAGGAGTCTCACAAAACTTCGCATATCATGTCATCATTTAACAATTGAAACTGGCAGATACCAGGGTACTCTCCCAGAAGACAGAATCTGCAGACGAATCTCATTTTTTGTTTGACTGTACAAAGTTAAATGAAGATAGAAATATCCTCTTACAAAAAATAAGCCAACATTGTTCAAAATTTGATAATCTTAACTCAGTTAACAAAATGATTTGACTCATGAACTCGGAGGAACATTCAGTGCTTTCGGCAACAGCAAAATTTATTTCGAAAAACATGAATTAACTTGTATGGCCTCTTAAGATCATATTCCTCATTTGTTTTTCAGCGTTGGACACGAGGAGGATGTGAGATGCATGTAATATCCACATACCTTAAGCACCGTCCCTTTGTGCCCTCTGCTGAAAAACAAAACTATTATTTTATTCATCATGTTATATACTTTATTTATTCAATGATAAAGATGTATGAAAAATGTTTCCGTATTGATAATGCACTTTTTCCACAGCTTTTTCTTCTGCAACAGGCACGAGGAGGATGTGAAATTTTTCCCATACCTTAAGCACCGTCCCTTGGTGAATTGAATATATATATATATATATGTTATGTACAATTTGCAACTTTGTACAAGTTGTAACATGAACAGAAATAGTGTACAGGTTGAGAAAAATTTTGACATATGTTGCTTTCTTCAAGGAATTCCAAGAAATTTGATGGCTAACAAATTTTCACAGATTCATATATAATAATCTGAAAGGCAAAGTCAACTTCAATTCACCAAATGCTGTAGAAAATTGCATTGTTTAAGTTCCATATGACACCATGAAAAACCTCTTTTGCAAAAGGAAGAAAGCAAACTTAAATATCTGATTGTGTCATTATCTCCAGGTGTAAACCGCTAAAAAATAAAATAAAATGAAATGAAATGAAGTGAATTTGAAATTGAAATTTAAATGAAATGAAACAGTTATCAGATAAGAAACTATTTGCTTCCTAAGTGTATGTCGCAACATATTCACTGATGTTTCTTGTATATCTTTACGTCTAGGACAACCATCCAACGGTAGAGTTTGAATGTAAAACAAATCAATCCTCCACCTATTTATCACCATCACCACTTAATTAACATATGGATCCATTTTGGATCATTCTGATGTACATGTACAAGCGATATAATAATAATATTGTTATTATAATAAGAATTCATCAATTAACGATACATTTAATCTGCATCTTCTTCTTTTCTTCGTATATCCTTCCTTTATAGGAACACCAGGATAAATTTTAGTTATCCTGTAGCACAGTTACTATCAATGTGGTGCAGGTATATGTACAGGCTAGGTGCGAACAATAGGATTATTCACACGGGTAGCACAATATTAAGTTAATAGCACAATATTTGGACGCAACTGTACAAGTTACAACGCGAATGTCACTCTATTAGTAGTTTAGAAGTATTAAAAGTTAAAATCTGAAATAATCTTCTCCTGCCACCCCCCGTAACTATGCGTATATTTCAATGTATAGGGTTAGTACATATAGGCCTATGGCTAGTAATCTATTTGTGAAGCTCGTTCAGCTTCATCAGAGTGATCCTCTTTACGTATATTTGGTGGCAGTAGGATGTTGTTAACCGATCAATGTCCTTTAGCTGGCCATCTGAAAATAGGTTACAGTAGAACGATGAGTCCAGAAATAGTTTCATCAGGGCTGTTTTTTCATGAAACACCTTGACCCATGTCTCTTTGCCAACAATTGCGATGACTATGCTTAATTTTTAGGAAGCTGTCTTTCCTTAAATTGAACAATAACGAACATTCAAATAAAATGTGCACAAGATCCTCCTCACCCACTCCACATATCAGACATATTGGGTTATCGGAAGTATTGAATTTGAATCTAGTAGATTGTGTCATGAAAGTTCCAGTGAGCATCCTACATTTGGTGATCCCTTTTCTGATGTCTACAGTACAGGGAGGTAATGACAGCCAAGTGTTATGAGCTCTACCAATCCTCAAATTTTCTTTGTTTACATATTGTAACGAAGACTTCTATTTCATCTCTTTTTGGAGTTTTAGTGTCCATGCCTCAGCCAGTGCCTTTTTGCATACAAATTTCCACTTCTCTTTGGGTGGCATTTCTGACATCAGAGTTTGCACACTTGGCAAATCGTACAGGGACAGTATTTGACTTATTTTAGTGAAAAAGCTCGATGGGATGTGCTCAGATAGCATCAGTTGTCTTTCAGTTAGCTTTTGAATTGTAGCATTATCGCAGGTAAGTATATTATGGAGGAAGCTTAGTTGTCTTTTATGAATTTCCGCCTCAATAGGAAGTGCCCCCAGCATTAAGTGTACCGTTGCTGTAGGGGTTCTAGTAGGCATAGATTGAAATCTACGTAATATTGTTGGGTTAGCCATAATTTCATCATAAAAATTTTGCCTGTCTTGTAATTTCTCCATACGGAATTGTCGTCTAAGTTGACGTTGGGCTGTGACTTTCAAAGAGTGAGATGGGCTATTTGTAGGTTTACCCTGGTTTGTCCATTCTTTGTAGGCTTGCTTGCTTTTCAATAGCAGGTTTTTGCCTTAGGAGATGCCTTCCATTTGGGTCCTTTTAGTTGTATAGTTTTTGAGGGAATAGCTGAGGAAGCTTTTTGAATTCCTGAAAAGATGTTTTGAAGTTGTTCTTCTGTAGACGCCTTATGTTCTGTCATTTGCCTCTTTTTAATTTCATTTTGCAATATTTTTTTAAAGCAGTCTATGTCCATCTTTTTCCAATCATATTTTTGTACTGACTGCTTAATGTTTAAAAATCTTTTAGAGCTGGTGTCCACATGTATATGTAAAGTGGCAGTAACGGCAGCATGACTAGAGAGATTAGATGGATGTATATCATGAATGACGTAATTGTCCATTATATTACTGTTTCTACATAGAATATAGTCTATCTGTGATAAGGATGTACCTGCATGATGGTGAAAAGTAGGTTTTGATGATGGAGAAAGATTTTTCAGATTATGTTCTTTCTGAAACTGCTGTAGATGAGTATCGTGCTTGTTTTGATACCTAGGCGCCAGTAGAGTAGCATTAAGGTCACCCAAGATAATGATTTCATGGGAACGGCTGTACTTCACATCAATGTGGTTAATAATATCAAGACAATCTCCATATTCTATAATTGAATTGACTGATGGGTTATTTGTAGGCATGTAAACTGATATGATACAGAGCTTTGGGTTAGTATCGAGAAGAATTCCAATGATTCGATTATTTCCTTCATCCAGCTTTGTTACTTTACTGGAAAGAGATTTTGGCCATGCTATTCCAACTCCACCCTTTCCTCTTGGGAGCTTAAATCCAGTTATTTGATC
Organism: Arcuatula senhousia; assembly: GCA_963971305.1. Taxonomy (NCBI): domain Eukaryota; kingdom Metazoa; phylum Mollusca; class Bivalvia; order Mytilida; family Mytilidae; genus Arcuatula; species Arcuatula senhousia. The sequence goes on from OZ020305.1 coordinate 2,361,281, forward strand.
TAAGTAATCATATAGCATCTAATAAAATACTCTTTGTCGTTAATAAATTGTTCAAATTCATGTTTTTGAAAATCATGTAGCCAGTGTTCTTGAAGACAAACTATATCGAAATTTTGACTGAGGAAGCTTGCATATGCCGAATTGGATTTAAAACCCTCAATATTGCATGTGGCTATGGTTAGACCAGTAGATGTTTGCTCGGCTGTGATATGGCCTCGTCTGGAGGTCTGTGTTGAGGCTGTGGAGTCCCTAAAAAATATTTTGCAGATTCGTTTGAGATGGTATGAGTAGCAGGATCGTTCGGAATGTGAGGTGGGGTGCCAGCATTGGAAGATATGTCAACATATGTGTGTTTGTTGTTGGTTCCATATGTTGGTTCGATAAGACAGACTTATTTGAACATTCTGATGATTGATCGTTTAGCCTCGAGTCTTGCAGGTCCTTTTGTTTGCCAATGTTTGCAGGGGAGTTACTTTCACCATTGGAGACAGGTGATACAGAGTGTGCCTGCTGTAAGTGTCGGTCAGTGCAGTTCTGGGTGTATTGTCCAGGGATTCGTTGATTTTGAATTCTCGAGTCAGGATTTTGAGGTATCCCATGCTGATGAGGTGGTCTTGACGGACGATGGTTAAATGTTGAACGTTGAGGTGGAGGGTAGCACGGACGTAAGATGGCTGGTTGAAAGACTTGATAAGGCGGAGGTGATATTGTGTGGTGGAACGGACTATAATTGTTTATACGAGCCACATTTTGCTGAATAGATTGGATTTGTATTTGTTGTAGCTGAAGTTGTTGTTGCATGTGGAGCTGATTTTGTTGCTGTTGGAATTGAAGCTGATGTTGATGCTGTTGCATCTGTAATTGTTGTTGCATCTGTAGTTGTTGTTGCATTTGTAGTTTTTGAGTTTGTAGCTGCATAATCAGTTGTGATTGCTGCATTTGAGTCATATGCATATTTTGCAGTGTTTGCGACTGCATTCTGATCATATATTCGGCATCAGGTGTGGTATTAGTTGAGGATCTCATATCGCTATGGCTAGACATTGGATTTGGACCAGAAGTATGGACTTTCTCAAATAGATCTAAAGTTGATTTCAGCCTTTGATTTTCACTTTCTAGTTGGGAGATGTATGATTTTTGGATCGATGGTTCAGTGTTCTGCTTTAATGTGGCAGTTTTTCCTGTTGTCTTGCGTGTTCTAGTTTTGATGGTGGGTAGTTCTGAATCGTCAGTAGATTTGACCGATGCCGTTTCCTCTTGTTCTCTCTCTATGATGTCTTTTGGGAGAGTTTCACTAGATGGTTCATTGTGGCTATTGCTATCGTGTTGGTTGCTTACTTGCTCAGATATCCCAACTTTTGTGATGGATTCTGTGTTCATGTCAACATCTTTTGATTCAGTTTGATCGATATTTTCTGTGGCAGAGTATAGCAAGTCATCTGTGCACATTGCGCATACGAAGTCCTTATCCTCCATAGCTGATGGATCGGTTACATTGACACATGAGAAGTGATACCATTGTTGACATTGACCGCATTCAATTGTGTTTTCTCCAGCTATTGCACAACACTGAGGGCAATTAATCTGACTGTTGTTTGATATATCTAGAGTAAGATGAGATTCTTGATTGGTATAGTAGAGGTTGGGCCTTTCTCTTTATTGGTGCTGTTCTCAGTGACTGTACTGATGGATAGAGAGCTTTTCTTACTTGTGGGGTTTTCTGTGATTAGGTTATCTTGAATGGTTTCACATAATTCCTCATTTATAATATTGAGATCTTTGTACTGCTCTGATAGGACGGAACATAATTGTGAGCATCTTGCAGTCTGTCTTTTACTCATGTGTAGTTCGTCATCAATTTTGCTATGACACTGACGTCAACGGCCTTGGACACAAATGGCATGAGTTTAGAAGGAAACACATTCTGAATAACAATTTCTTGTTGCTAACATGATTGAAGCCGTGATATAGAGAGAGGAAACTTTTAAACATCATAGCTCGAAAGCCAAAATGTCATCATGAGCGTCGATGCTTACGCACCGAATTCTCAAACCCTGACATTCCTCGAGACGGAGGAGGATCTTATCGGGGCCGACACGCAAGGAACAGATTTTGACTTTACCGATTTTACTTTACCATCCCAGACCCAGTCACAAACCCAAGCTTCTCAGCTTGATTCCACCCAGAGTCAGGTAATCTGGAAATTTCATTTGTTGTGAAGTCTTATGGTCATGACGGTTTTATATTTCCATATATATTGGCACATGAACATGCATGTAAATGTTGAAAGTGAAAATAGAAACATGGAAAACACTTTCATTATTTATTCTTTTAATGAAAAATAGGAAATTTTAGGCCAGAGCAATACATTCCAAAAGCAATATCTGAGGTTAAAGCTCAGGTTACAATGGGGGGGTAGGAGGGGGTATGATCCCGAAGTCCCGGCAAATAAAACAAGAAATCTTGGATTCCCGCGAAAATAAATGTGTGATTCCCGCATCTCGAAAAATAAAAATGGCTAAATCCTGTTCCCATTAAGGGTTTTCCTGAATTCCCGTAGAAATAAATGGGCTTTCCCGCTGTCCCGCAAAAGGTCCTACCGACCTTCTACAATGATAAGGCACACATGATTTTAAGTCCATTTTTCATTATTAGTTACATGAGTGTGTAAATTCCACATCCATTTTTAAGGGCTAGTCTAGCAACTAGATTCAACCTTTCTTTCTCCCAGTTAGATCATACCAGTAGTGGATTTAAGTCGATGTACCTTGATTCCATACATTTGTACATGTGATTCTCCTGCCGGGACTTTTTTATCCATCTCCCTTTCTGCCGACTTTTTGTGTAATCTCCCGCTTTTTCAAGACATGACAAAATTTTAGTTTTAAAGACAGTTTAATTGTTAAGTCATTAAACATTTCCGTTGTTTTAGGGGTTTGTCAATTAGGTAGACGTAAATTTAACAGGTAAAGGTGTAAATTAAAGGTACGTGATGATTGGATAAACAGTTTGAGATTAATCAGTGAAGCCAGGTATATTTGGCTCACCCTAGTGCCCCCAATTGACATTGAAATGCAATTTTAATGAGCGTTGAAAATCTCCAGGCAAAAAAAATCAATATCTCCAGCTTTGTCATCACAGATTCCACACATGTATGTGATTCAGATATATGCACTTTTAAGCATGTTAAGAGTGCTATATAAATTTTAGTACCTAAAGTTTCATATTTACGGTTTACCGCATGTAAAGTACATGTAGAATGTAGTTGTAGTTCTTCATGTTTTTTCAACACGAAGTTGAAAAAAAAATAAGTGCTGGGTTGTGTTTATAATAATAGTGTGGACCCCTTTACTTACTAGAAGGCATTCAGAAACTTTTAACACATAAAAAAGATTTTCACTATGGATAATTTGATACAGATTTTGGACAATGATGGGGGGGGGGGGGTTGGAGGTTAAATTTATTTTTAGTAAACCTTTGTATGATTTAGTCTTACAACAACTATTTTCTTATTGAGCAGGTAAATGGAGATGCTAACTTGCCACCTGCTGAAGTTGAGAACAAAGTTAATTCTGTTGCAGAGGGGGTGAGAGAACTCAACTTTGAAGAAGATGAAGAAGAACAGTTTTGTATGAAAGATTTACCCAAATATGCTTGTTCGTAAGTAAAGTTCAAGGTATCATGTTACATTCATGTATACTAAATCTCAACTTACACATCAAGATGTACATGTATTTGTATAGATTGAGATTGTGTAGGACTAACACAAATGTTAGTAGTAGAGCTGCATTTCCAAGTCTGCTAAGCAGAAGAAATCTGAGAAATTCTATAGGAATATTTGATTGTAAGTCCAACAGAATGAAAAAGACAAAACCAACACAATGACTAAATAAAAAAGTATCAAAAACTTTTAAGATTAAGAACACAACTAAACATTGCTTAACAATATTTAAACTGTACATAATCTTGCATCTAAAAAAATGAGTGATCTCTGATGCTCTCAGGTGTGTAATTGCAACTCAATGTAACATGCTGACATGCCAGATTTTGATAAAATGTTGTTTAACCAATGATGAAGCCTTTTCTTGTTTTTAGATATTGTGGAATCCATGACCCAAGCTGTGTAGTGTTTTGTAACAGTACAAAGAAGTGGTTTTGTAATGGAAGAGGAAATACGTCTGGCAGGTAAGAATTCATTATAAACCTGTTTTTCCAGACAAACAAAATGTCAGAGAAATACATCTAGCTGGTAAGAATACATATGCACCAGTCTGTCTTAACAAATAAAATGTCACAGAATTAACTTTTATGAAATCAGAAACTGAAACAAAGTTTTGAGTAAGTACAAACATGATGATGTTCGTTAAAGATCAGTTGTAGAGAACTAAGTATTTATTTTTCCTTGAATTATATAGATTTGTTGTGTCACCATTCATGACCATTGCCATTTTGATATAGATATATATTCTGTAAGTTTTATGTAATCATATTTTACTACATGAACTTAAGTCCACCACATGAGTGTTTTATAAACCTGTGGATATTTTTCTATTTTAGTCACATTATCAACCATTTAGTCAGAGCTAAAGCTAAGGAGGTCACTCTTCATAAAGATGGCCCCCTCGGAGAGACAGTACTGGAATGTTATAACTGTGGATGTAGGAACGTCTTCCTGTTGGGCTTTATACCAGCCAAGGCTGACTCTGTGGTTGTCCTCCTGTGTAGACAGCCCTGTGCTACACTCTCTAATCTGAAGGATATGAACTGGTATGCTAAATACTAAATAAATGCATTACTGAATAGTTTTAGCGCTTTTAAAGGTTTGCATTGATGCTACTCACATAAATCAAAATCATAATTTTTAAGTTACATGTATATGATATTCTTTTAAAATTATCACAAATGCTTCACATAATCTTGTTCCTGTCCTGAGTTTTAACTTTAGAAATGTAGAAATGTAGAATTTATTTATCAGAATGTTTGAGAACTATATCTGTTGATTACAGGGACCCTAACCAGTGGCAACCTCTGATACAGGACCGTCAGTTCTTATCGTGGCTGGTGAAGGTGCCATCAGACAACGAGCAGATGAGGAGTCGTCAGATCACTGCTCAGCAGATCAACAAGTTGGAAGAGCTATGGAAAGACAACCCTGATGCTACTCTGGAGGACTTGGAGAAACCGGGTGTGGATGAGGAACCTCAACAAGTCCTACTCAGGTTTGTTATTGGTGATAATAACATGTCCCAAATGGTTAATTATAAAGCTAATCAGGTCTTGCTTAGGTTTGTTGCCAGGCAAAGTCATAATGACATTTCATAAAATGGACTGGAAGTATCAATTATAATGACTGACAAACCAAAAAATATAGTCAGGGAAGTTGAAAATGGCATGGTGTCAAATGTCTAGTATTTTCAAACAGCATCTCTTTCTTATCACAAACTAATATGATACAGGTTAAACCTGAAAAGCTCCCGCAGATTAAGTAACTTTCTTGTATATGGTTCCTCATAATTTGATTAAAGCAAGAACTCATTATCTTTCAATAACAGGAAAAACGCAAGTTTTTGCATGATTTTAAAAAAGGAACGCGACTGCAAACAGAACAAGGAAGTGAATTTGTGCGGACCTCACAGAGAACCCCTACTTTCATTTTCGAATTCAGAGCCGGCTAGAGAGAAATTAACAAAAACAAATATGTTTACTGGGGACAAGGAAAATGAAATGACTGCAGGAAATGAAATTTGTTTGCTGAAACATTCAAGTTATTTGTTTGGTTGACATTGCACCGCTTTTTAGGGGGGTCTTGTTTCGCGAAAATTCGAATGACAGGTTCCTGCGCTTCTGTCATTTTGTTATGATGGGCATGGCCTCTAGTGATAAGAATGGACGCCAAAATATTAGTACTATTTTTTTTTAATTCTTTATATTTAAAACATTTCATAGCTGGAAATACTTGAAAAAAAATATTTTAATACAATAACTATGTTTATTATTTTTAAAAATTGAAAATTACAAAAAAGGAATTTAATTTTGCATTCCGTGTTATTGGGTGCGGATTTCTGACTAGCTTATAGGTCTTCCGGTTTGAGGCATCATACTCAGTCAATTTAGCTCCCGCTGAGCGGGAGCTTATAATATACAACAAACAACAGTTGACAATACATATATATCGTTTCTTAACTAGTGCTTACTTGTTTTTGTAGGTACGATGATGCTTACCAGTACCAGAACATATTTGGTCCCCTTGTGAAGCTGGAAGCTGACTATGATAAGAAGTTAAAGGAATCCCAAACTCAGGATAATATTGTAGTCAGATGGGATGTAGGACTTAACAAGAAAAGGATTGCTTTCTTCCATCTACCCAAAGCTAATGATGGTATGAACCAAAAACCCTGAAATATTTATAGATGTTTCTTCTGAACTTGTTTTGCAGTATATTTTAAATCATTTGAGTTTGGTGCAGTGATTCTTTGAAAGAAAAAAAAATCATGTGGTTTTAAGTTTAGAATATATATTTTCAAGGGCACTTGATGATAATAATTGAAAGTGCAAAATCAACATGCTTTAACCTTTTTTCCATGAAAAACTAATAGGAATAGTTTATCAAAATTAAAACTTTCTAAGATGTAGAGGATATAGTGATAAATGATACGAGTGAAAAGTAGTACAAGTATCATACAAATGATTGAACACTATTCTTTTAAATACTGAATAAAAGCAAATTATATTATAATGTTATATAAAATCTTCTTATCTTGTAGAGATGAAGTTGATGCATGGAGATGAGTTACGTCTGAGATACCAAGGAGAGCTTCACAAACCCTGGTCTGGTGTGGGACATGTCATTAAGATCCCTGACAGTATCCTTAAAACTAGACAAAAACCTATAAACCTAAAACAAACAAACATTGTCTTAATTGTATTCTCTTGTAAATATCCATTTAAAACAATAAGGAGCACATCTCTCATTCTTGGTGTTCAAGTAAAAGTAAACATTTGATTGTCAAGTCATGATCCAGATTGTATTGCTACAGTATAATTATATTTCCTGACCTTGTAATCAGACCATAGTGATGAGGTAGCCATAGAACTGAAGAGCAATGCTGGAGTACCTACTGACTGTACACATAACTTTGTAGTGGACTTTGTCTGGAAGTCTACTTCATTTGATAGGTATGGTATTGGATTTACTAAACTGACGATGTACAGACTAACATAGCATTATATTGTCAATTGGCTTTGCAAAACATATCAGTGTAGTTAAGAAGCAAAGAAATATCAAAAGAGAAATTCAAAGCTCAACTTCAGTCGGAATAAACAGACAAAACGAGGTGACATAGAAGACCAAAAAATTCTGAAAACTTGCACACACACATACACACACACAATGAAATACCTCGATGAGCAGTGCAAACTCCTGTCTAAGTGGAAGTGAAATCAGGTGCTCCAGAAAGGTGCTGAGCAGTTTCTGCTTATTGCAACATGCCCTTCACATCAATATATTACTGTTCATGAAGTTTTTTGCACAGGATTTAGTTAACACTTTAGAAATAACTCTGATTATTTTAATCCCTATTCTTTCTATGGTGCAGAATGATATGATAGTTTCTAATTGGCTATTCAAATATAATCGTTTGGGGAGACAAAGCTGATCATGGATAAATTGCTTCCTTCATATTTTTCCAACAGTAAATAGTGTTCCTATCTTAACATTGCTATATGTTTTATAACCGCTCACTTTCTTTTGAACAGAATGCAGGCTGCCCTGAAAACATTTGCCGTAGATGAGACGTCAGTTTGGGGATACATCTATCATAAACTGCTGGGCCATGAGGTGGAAGATGTCGTCATTAAATGTCAGCTGCCCAAGAGATTCAGTGCTCCCAGCCTGGCTGAGTTAAATCACTCCCAGGTGTATGCTGTCAAGACCGTTCTACAAAGACCACTTAGTCTTATCCAGGTTGGTGTAGATATTCAAGATACTGTTAACTGTGAAATTTTCACAGCAGTTTTATTTTGGCAATTTTTGCTTGGACATTGCTAGCACAAAAATTAAACAGCGCGAATATATTTGTCTTCCTTTGCAGTCTATGGGCAATAACATTGCAGCAGGAACTTTAAACTGCATGAACTAAGATTCAGTCCTCCTACGGCAAAAAAAGATCATATGAAGTTTACAGTCATTGAGTTAACAATTGTAAAAGAGAAGGTTTTCCTGAGGAGTTTAATTTTACAAGCTTGTTGTCATCGATATGTTCACAAAAATAGAAAATGCAAGGTTGATTTTTTTGTAGAATGATAGCTCTACTCAAATTCAACCCCACAAACACATTTCATCTCAGAATTTGTGAAGTTTAAAGCACACAGAAATTTCCCTATTCACAGCAAGAGAATAAGGATAAAAAAAAATCTATTGACATAAATATGTTAAGATTTAAAGGTAGTTATGTTTATTCAAAGGATAATGCTTAGATTTGTACACGTTGGATTAATGATGATTTGAAATCTTCATTACAGGGTCCCCCTGGTACAGGAAAGACTGTGACATCTGCTACTATTGTGTACCATCTGGCTAAGCAGAACCAGGGTCAGGTCCTCGTCTGTGCCCCATCTAACATTGCTGTAGACCAACTCACTGAGAAGATACACAAAACTGGTCTCAAGGTCTGTATACATTTATTCTTGTTCTTTGTGCTCTGTCAAACATGAGTATAGATCAGCTCATCAAATGAACAAATAAATATAATAAAACAAAAGCAATCAATAAAACTTGTGCGGTTTGTTCTCGCCAAACCTAACACATCTTGAATCAAAAGTTGTCTAATTCTTGATTTTTCTATCTCCAGGTTGTCAGACTTTGTGCCAAGAGCAGGGAAGCCATCGATTCCCCTGTGTCTTTCCTGGCCTTACATAATCAGATCAGGAACATGGACAGTGTACCAGAACTGGCCAAACTACAACAACTGAAGGATGAGACTGGAGAACTGTCATCTGCTGACGAGAAACGGTACAGAGCTCTGAAGAAACAGTGTGAGAAAGAACTCTTGCAGGTTAGAATTAGTGTCCTTCAGTAGTTTAAACTTATACACAATAATGAATTGCAGAATAAGAGATAAAGTGTACATGTAATGCAGTGTAAAGTTTTATAACTCATGTTAGTCACATTGCAGGCTCTTAAAGAATTAAGTTATGTCATGTTGGAATCCTTTATTGACAATTGAGAATTTTTGTTATTCTTTTACTTAACACTAGGTCTTTAAGCTAGCTTTTCTAAAACTTCTAATCAGATTATAAAAAAATTTATATACAAGTGCACCATAACATTAACAAAAATATACTTTAAAAATAAAATGTACTGATATCTGTGTTGATGTGGCTCTAACTTTTATATTCTCTACGAATTTTTCTGCATGCAGTACAGTACTTCTTTGTTTCTTTCAGCATGCTGATGTGATCTGTGCTACATGTGTAGGATGTGGCGACCCACGACTCTCTAAGATGCAGTTTAGATCGGTCTTAATTGATGAGAGCACACAAGCTACAGAACCAGAATGTATGATACCTGTTGTATTAGGATGTAGACAGGTATAAATACATACAAACTGTTGTGAAACAAAACATTTAAAAAAAATACTGATGATATTCAAGTAGAGTTAATACATTTATTTTATGACCAAACAGTAGCTGACTAGGTTATCTTATATTTGATGAATTAGACAGAAAATAATTAATGAAGTTAAAACCAGGCATTAAACAATAGCACAAAAATTGTTTTTGGCTTTATGATGAAGAGGAGAACTACCTTCAATGTTAAAATGTTGTCTCGTATTTTCCATACACTAAAAAGAAACCACAAAAAAAGTCCAAACACTATTTAGTGATTTGTTTTCATAAACATTCTTTTTCTATAATTACTGAAAATTACTTTCAGCTAATCTTGGTAGGAGATCACTGCCAGTTAGGACCTGTCGTCATGTGTAAGAAGGCGGCCAGAGCAGGTCTATCCCAGTCATTGTTCGAGCGCTTGGTGGTCCTAGGAATACGCCCCATACGTCTACAAGTACAGTACAGAATGCACCCTGCTCTCAGCTCCTTTCCTTCTAACATATTCTATGAAGGATCACTACAGAATGGAGTATCACCTGGTATGATATACCCATGACTTAAAACCTTGGCATACTTGGCAGGACATAGATAGTATAAAAGTCTAGGCCTATCGTTTTTCATGATTCAAATTTATATTTTGAAGTATTGTTAATTCTATTATTTCATGATTTATTTATTATATAATATATTTATTTTGTATAGAAAAATAACATGGAAGATTTAGTCTCAGATTCCTTTCTTTTCTTTCACTCAATGCACCAATCGTTTCAATGTTCAAGTGAGATAAATTAAAGGAGTAGGGGCATTAAGGCCTGTTTTTGGCCTAAAATTTTACCCAAGTTTCAATCTTTGAATAATGTTGTCAGATGCTGAAAAAATATTTATTAGATATCCAAAAATGAGAAACTAAATACATTTTTTAATTTTCAAATGATTGTTTTGGTGAAAATTATGAAATGAAACTGACCTTTATTCAGAAAATCACCAATTTGCATCAATTTTCAGGATTTTTAAGATATATTTTGGACTGGCAAAGTATCTCCGCACACAAGAAACAACTAAATATTTTTACAGATTGTTAATATGCCTAATATAAAGCTTCTCTAAAAATATGAATTTGTTTCTCATGTGCGGACGATGTTTTCTGGTCCAAAATGTACCTTAAAAACGACCAAAATTTCTCATATTTTGTCATTTTTGCCAAAATCGTTAGATTTATGTCGTCATTATGACGCGTCAATATTAAATTTAAAAATAATTGGACATGTTTTCCTGTTAGGCAGAGTTTACACTATATTGTAGCCAGAAATGGAGACTTTTGAATAACCTTCATATTATTAGGCTAAATAAGGGCCTTATTGCCCCTACTCCTTTGAATTTACATTTTTATCTTCAGCTGATCGTACCAGGAAGAATTTAGACATCCCGTACCCACAGCCTGACAAACCAATGTTCTTTTACACCACATCAGGACAGGAGGAAATATCAAGCTCTGGGACTTCATATCTTAACAGGTAATTAGAGCCGTGACAGTATTCAGAATTTATTAAAGATAATTGATGTATAAACCAAGCGTTTTTATACTGTTTTCCTGTTCAAACTAAATAATAAGATGATTTTGCTTTCAGCTTATTCTTATAAACTTTTTTCATTTGTTAGGCAATAAACTTGTTAACAACATTCGATTTTGCACATTAAAATGGAAAGCCAAAATAAAAGGTGTAAAGAAAATTGAATCGAAAAGTGTTAATAATAAAAAAATTTAAACCAATGATCGCGGTAAGATTTCACACATTGCACCTGAAAAATATATGCATATTTCACACCTTGTATCAACAAACAAATAGGTGTTATAAACACAATTTATTATAACAGCTCTTACTTTCATAAGCAGAGGTTGACCTCAGGTATGCCATCAACCTTTGAATATATTTGTTTTTCCACAAACACATCAAACGTAATGTTTCTAATAAAAACATCTTGGCATCATTTACATCTGTATAACTTTTTTACTTTTATTCCTGTTATCAGGACTGAGACTGCTAACGTAGAGAAGATAGCCACTCGATTCCTCAGGTCCAACATCAAGCCAGAACAGATTGGTATCATCACACCATACGAAGGACAGAGAGCTTATATTGTACAGTACATGCAGTACAGTGGTTCTCTTAACAAGAAACTTTACCAGGTACAACTTGTCAAGTCTAGGATTTATTTTTTTTTTAAATGTTTACATAAGTCACACAAAAGGTTGACTTATTATTGTCTATACACAGGGAAAATAGCTATGGTCATATTACGGATGGTCTTCAACTCATTCTTAAGTCATCCATTTTTCAATTGATATTTATTTTAAGACCTTAAAATCTTATTGTATCAGGATACATGTTCTCTTGTCACTTTTGAAAAACAAGATAGTTTTGGCTCTTTTCATAAAAAAAAATTGTAGTAAGTGTAAATTTAAGCCAATCAAATTTCTTAAAATTGCATTTACAACAAATTTAAACTTCAGATTTTTGGCAAAACACATATTTTGTTCCTTATTTGTTACATCTCTGTTTCAAATTTTACTTTACATTATCTGTTTCTTAATTTGTTTTTTACATACATGTATAAATTATTATATTAACATCATTGTTTATTGATGTTTTGATAGGAGATTGAAGTAGCCAGTGTTGATGCCTTCCAAGGAAGAGAAAAAGACTATATCATATTATCATGTGTCAGATCTAATGAGCATCAAGGCATCGGATTCTTAAATGACCCTAGACGTCTCAATGTGGCCTTGACCAGAGCTAGGTAAGAGGGAGATAACTTTTGTTTTTTTTTATGATAATTTCAGGTTCTTCAATTTTCAGACAAATTAAATTTTTAAGTGTTGTCTAACTTCTAATTGATTTTTATTATTATATACAGCCATTTTTAGGTGATAATTGGTTTTTCATACTTTTGTTACAGATTTGGAATTATAATAGTTGGCAACCCCAAGGTCCTTTCAAAGGTATGATTCATAATAAATTGTGTTTTATTACTTCTCAAGATTTTTGTAAACAAGGTATATTTAATGTGTAAATTATATCCATGCTGGTATAGAAGATAAAATAATTAAGTTGTAAGATAAAACTGTACAGTCCATGATTCTGTTGAAAGCTGATAATGGTGTTTTAGTGTCAAAGTTTTATGCAATAAATTTGACCATGTTGACTTATGAAGAAAGTATGGTAAAGTTCACTGCTTGATAACCAATTCAAAGTTTTCTTAACCTGAAATGATGTAATGTTTTTAAAAAAATCCTACCTGGTGATCTAGCCTATGAACATTTTCTGTTTTTGTGTTCCATTGTGGGGTTATTTTTTTTCAGCAACCACTGTGGAACCATCTATTGACCTACTTCAAGGAACAGAAATGTCTGGTAGAAGGACCCCTGAATAATCTGAAGGAGAGCATGATACAATTCAGTAAACCTAGGAAACTTGTCAACACATCTAACCCGGTATGTACATTGTCTTTGTAGGGAAGAAACAAAGATCTCAAAGCCCACTAGAACGAAAACTAAAGAAGGATGCACTCAAGACAAAGATAAGGAAAAATGTACCTCATAGTAAAGTGTAAAGAAGCTAAGGAATATAAAAAGGGATATTCAAAAGTCCATCAAAACAAAAACAAGCAATATGCCCTGAAGACTATAAGGCAAAGAAAAACAAAAACAAAATACAGCCACTTATGCTCCATAAAGATAAAAATGGTTTTATGTGCTCTGGAAAGATAAGCAGTATCTGATTGTTGAAACATGCCTATTATGTTTACTAATAAAGTGACTTAGTTATATAAAATTGTTGTCTTGATAAACCTATTAAATTTTCCATTTTCTGTTCACAGGGAGGTAGATTTATGAGTAACATCATGTTTGACGCTAGAGAGGTGCTAATCCCAGGCAGTGTTTATGATAGAAGTAAGTGAAATGATGAAACATCTAATAACTGACAGATTTGAACCATACTGACTTCATATTCACTATACAAATTAAAAATATGAAGAAATGGCATGTTCATTATTGCATATACATTTATGTTTATGTATATTAATTTGCGACTGTTTGATATCTGTACAGAATGAATGAAACATTGTGATGAGACATAAAACTTCCATTTTCTGTGGTTTGACACAAGTTCAGACATTGATGATAATGATTGTTGACCTGTTGGTCTTTTTTTTAAATAAAGATAAACCATTCAGCAACAAGATTTATTGGTCTAACTTGGTATGGTTGTTCATATTAAAGCATTCGGTGCTTAGAACTGATGTGTCCTAAAACATGGCCACCGTGGCTAAAAATAGAACATCGTTTTCAACAGTTTGGGAATTTAAGTTTTTTGTTATTTTTTTGTCTTTCAAGGTCAAGGTTATAGAGAACCTGTTGTCAGAACACATGACCAGATGAGTTACATAGGACCAGAGAGAGCGTACGCTGGACCAGCTGTTAACCTTCCTGTCCCAGTCAACATGTTCATACCTCCAGCCATGCCTCAGACCTTTAATGGACAACCACCAATGCATATGGGTAAAGAATAATGAGTGATTCTCTGTTGAATTATGATAATTTCATATTGATTGTTTAATTGAATCATCATATCGAAACTCTACCTTAATTTTGAAATATGTAATAAATTAAAGGGATATAATTCTTTGTACAGAAAAGAACCATTACATTGCATTCTTTGAATGAAGATTATTAGATGTGGAATAAGTGTAAGGGACACAACATCAGAATTTATTTAAAAATCCACATTGAATATAAAACACAGCAATCACCCATCATGAAATGACGAATTGAACAACGGTCTTGTACAATTTTCAGCAAATATTGGGAAATGATTGAAGAATCTGTGTATTTCGATTCTGTGTTAATTCTAGTCTGAGTTTAGCTAATGCTTTATTTTGATCCACAGGTAACAAGCCAGGTCCAAGGGGTTATAACACGAGAGGTCGTGGAGGAAGACAGAAACCTCCTCGTTATAGTAACACACAGGTGCAGCAGCCTCTCAGCCAGAACATGAGTCAAAGTCAGGCTAGCCAGGTAATACATTGTCTAGGTCACTATGGGGGGGGGGGGCACAGAAACCTCCTCGTTATAGTCACACACAAGTACAGCAGCCTCTCAGTCAGAACATGAGTCAAAGTCTAGAAGTCAAGTATACCTGAAAAGGAAAGTTGTGAGGTAGTGTTTTCTTAAATTTGTTTCTCTTTAGACTCTCCATAATGCTGTCACATGTCTCCTTATTTTGGCACCTCCAAATGTTTGAGACACAAGTATCTCAGGGATAACTTAAAACATACTAGTATTTATTGTCTTCATTAATCAATAGCCATATCATAAGATTGCATATAGATGTTTGTTTTTGCTTTCTTAACGCCCATCACACATGGCAAGATTGACATTCTCAAGCACAGAATGTCTGATT
Organism: Arcuatula senhousia; assembly: GCA_963971305.1. NCBI lineage: Eukaryota > Metazoa > Mollusca > Bivalvia > Mytilida > Mytilidae > Arcuatula > Arcuatula senhousia. The sequence goes on from OZ020305.1 coordinate 2,376,352, forward strand.
TATTTATTTATATTACAGGACATGGGACAGTCTTTCTCCCAGGGACCTCTCACACAGGGCCAGATGTCGATGAGTCAGCCGTTCCAGATGAGTCAGCCAGGATTATCAGGTCTCTCACAACCTGAGTTGTCACAGGTAAGTTCTGGTAATGGTTTTCTTTGTCAAAGGTAAATACATTGACACCAGTGTAAATCAATATTTTATAAATCTCATGTACTCATGTATGAATATATAAAATCCTAGTATGAATCAAACACCATCAGTACTAAAAATTTGTCCAGTTTGAACAGGTGTTACTACGGTTTTAAATATCTTGAAATTAAGGGACTAAAACCCCTGTTTAGTTATAATAAAAAAAGAACTTTAATCATATACTGTGGATTCATATATTTTCGTGTGTACCAATTTTCATGGTTTGAAGAAAAAGGATCAGGTTGTGGATTCTTAAATTCGTGGTTTTGAACACTGCAGCATACAGCTCAATGTTAAATTTCCTTTTTGTGGGGAATCAATTTTCGTGGGTATAGGCCACCCACGAAAACCACGAAAAATTGATACCTCACGAATAATAATGAAACCACAGTAGTCATATTTTAAGCTTGCAACTATTCAGAAAATTTAGATACCAGACCTGGGGTAATTAAAAAAGTAATTGTAATTAGCTGTAATTAATTACATCTTTTCCCTGTTTTTACATGTTGAAAGTAATGTGTAATTGAGGCAAATTTTAATTACTTGTAATTGAAAGTAATGCATTACTTTTCATATTTTGCATGTAATGCCAATTACATTTCAATTACTTATCATTACATTGCTTACAGAATTATTATAGCACAGTATGATTTTGGATAATACATGTATATAAGCATAATACATTTTCATGAATTCATAGTATATTTGTATTTAACAAAAAAGCAAATTTTCACATGAAAAAAACACCTTTTTGGTAATGAACATAAAATATTTGATTATTCTTTCAAAGATAAGGAAATGACAAACAGATAAAACAGTATATTTCATTTACTACTGTATGTTTAGTAAATCAGTATTTTCCTTTAAATAAACAGTTCATTTGAGTGACACCAAAGCCCTTTAATCACTAAAACAACATAACACCAAGCCCTGGACACTAAATTTGATCATCTGTTTGAGAAAAGCAAAAACCTTTTCAATGTTCAAAGTGCTAAAACAAAAAGCTGATATACATGTACATGTATTTTGTCAAGAGAATGTCAAATATGGTTTCTAAATAGAACACTTTTTTGGCAGTTGTCTTATCGAAATATCACATAATAAATGAATAATTAAATAGATTATTTCAAGCTAAACATTTTTGAATTAAAAATTTTAATTATAAAAAAACTGATTCATAAAAAAGAAATAGCACCTGAAAATTAAATTGAAAAAAAAATTATGCTCTGCATAGGAATTGCAAGATATATTTTAACTACCATTTTATTCTAATGTAGTTTTTCAAACTAGTTGGACAGCTCTTGATTTCGGGAAAGTTTTTGAACAAAGATGTCCGAAATAATTGCCTATAACCAGTTAGGCTTTATGAATGAAGTGAATTTATTCTGGATATATGCAACTGGCGATCATAGCCATATGTACATGATGTACATTCATTTGACAAAAATATTTTCTTTTGTGTTTTACTTATCACATATAAAGTAATTAATTACATTGTCAAAGTAATTGTAATGTAATTAATTACTCTTAAAAAATTTGGATAATGTAATGTGTAATTTAACTGCAAAATAGATACTGTACCTGTCTAAACTATAAAAATATTTTGAAAATTTATGTCACTGTTTCATATGATTTGTGTGTATTTTACAGGACAGCTACATGGCGGATGACTTCAAATCTCAGGCTGACGGAATGCTATCCCAGGATTCCACCTACCAAGGGGATCGCATGTTTTACGCCTCACAGCTATCCCAGGGTCCATTCAACTAGAGTGAGTAAACTGTCCGCGGCAGTTCAACACTGGAGCAAAACAATGGACAATATAACAAATGAAATCGGTGTGGAAATGAGTAGTGTCTGTAGAAAAGGGGCCTACCTGCACAACAGCTCTCACTGTACAAATGTGCATCGAAACCTCAACCACGACGGAGCACATTAGCTGCCAGCCATGTTTGTCAACAGGTGGTCAATGGGATGTAGGTAACGGACACTGCAGAACAGCGGAAATGTGGAAACAGAAGATGAACGATGATTCTTGTTTTACAAATCATTTTGTTTACCGTGATTTTTTTCTCCCCCCTTCCTCCTCTGGGACGATTTTTTGCTACCAGAATTTATGATGTTATTATATAGTTTGTAGTCCTAGTTATAATTTTTTCTTGTGCTGCTTGATATATTATTATTATGTTTGCTTGGGGTTTGTTATTATGTGCATGTACCTGTAATAATCGGTTTTATTTTATGCAAGTTGATCCCTCTTTGTATTGAAACAAGTAAGATCTGTTGTTAAGAAGAAACCATCAAGAGTTATAGTTTTGAATTTTATTTTTGGAAAAAGTTTTGTGGTATTAAAAGAGATGATATTAAACTCAATGTTAATTCATTCCAAAACAAATGGATATATAATACTATTTATCCCTACCAGCATTTTTTGCACTACACACTTACAATGTATTTGAAAATCCTGTACGTATTTGACACTTTTATTTTGGATGATAAAGTTTCACCCACTCTTGACCGTCACAGTGTGAATTTCAAGTGTAATTATTGTTATTGATATCCTTGATTAATGTTATGTTTTTGGTGATATCTAAGATTAGAATCTGATGAAATGAAATCATTATAATCGAGAGATTCACAAAGGAATAGAATTACCTGAATTTGTTTTGATTTAAAAGTTTTAATTCTTCTTAATTGAAAGTTATTGGTATTGTTTTGGTTTTTTTTTAATTTGGTTAAATTTTGAAAACAAGTAATAAAAATGAAAACAAAAACAGTTTTCCTGATGAAATTTATTGTAGTATTTAATCAAAATAAAGTATGTTCACTCAAATAAATCTGTCTTTGGTTTAACTATGAGCCCCTCCTGTATCGATTTGTTATCAAAAAGTCATGGGGTGCAGTCAATTTTATTTGGTTTGACCAACTACCTGAACTGTGAACTGGATATATTGTTAAAATATAAGAGGTATGAGATGTACACATTGTTTGGTTAGTCCTAATTATACCCCCACTCTGAAAAAGAGGAGGGGGTATACTGGTTTACCTCTGTCTGTCAGTCCTTCTGTCCATCTCTTTCATAACAGTTTTCTCAGCAACTACAAATCATAGTGGCTTGAAATTTGGTATATGGCTTCAGTATGAGTTCCTTTATTGCGAATATCCAAATAAGGTCTGTTGGGAAATCTGCTTCCTGTTTACCCATTTTTAGCTCACCTGGACCAAAGGTCCATGTGAGCTATTACCATCACTTGGCGTCCGTCTGTCGTCATCGTCTGTTAATAATTTTTTAAAAATCTTCTCCTCTGAAACAACTGAACAAAATTTAATGAAACTTGGTATGAATGATCCTTAGGGTGTCCTGCACCAAACTTGTGTTTAAATTTTTGATCCGTCAAAAAACATGGCCATCGTTACTAAAAATAGACCAGGGGGGGTCAGACTACTGTTTTTGGCTTGTAAATCAAAAAGTAAATGAGATAGATGAAATCTGATGCCACCTTACTGCTTCAGCATCAAAAGTTTTACGATAGTCTCCATTCGGTCGAAGTTGTCAGATGATCCCTTATAGGGGTTACAGCCCCTTAAAGGTGAAAAATAGCGTTTTTGCATGTTTTTGGCCTATGGAATGAAAAATATTGTAAATAGAGAAAAGCTGTTGCTTGCTTAAATGTTCAGCTCATTTAGCTCTACAAAAGTCTCCATAGGGTTGAAGTTGTCAGATGACCCCTTATAGGGGTTACAGCCACTTAAAGGCGAAAAATAGTGTTTTTTGCCCATAGAATGAAAACTACTGCAAATAGAGAAAAGCTGTTGCTTGCTTAAATGTTCAGCTCATTTAGCTCTACAAAAGTCTCCATAAAGTCAAAGTTGTCAGATGATCCCTAATAGGGGTTACAGCCCCATAAAGGTGAAAAATAGTGTTTTTAGCTCACCTGACCCGAAGGGTCATGTGAGCTATTGTCATCACTTGGCGTCAGTCGTCCGTAAACTTTTTAAAACGTTAACTCCTCTGACACCATAAGTCCAATTGAAACCAAACTTGGTATGGTTGTTCATTAGCATTCGGTGTTTTGATCTGATGTTGGGATTTTTGATTTGTCGTAAAACATGGCCGCCGTGGCTAAAAATAGAACATAGGGGTAAAATGCAGTTTTTTTGCAAATAACTCAAAAACGGCTACAGATATCAAAATTCTGGCTTAGGGTGAAAGTGATCAGCACCTCAAGATCTACCTACCCTGAAATTTTGAAGAAAATCCAACAACCCATGTAGGAGTTATTGCCCTTTTTGTGGATTTTTTGCAAATTTTGCACCTGCTTAGCTCAATATCTTGAAAACTATACAAGATATTTGAGAAATTTAAATTGCATATTGTTAAGCACATCAAGATCTACAAAATATGTAATAGGGTCAACGTTGTAGAACCTTTCCTTTTAGGAGTTATTGCCCTTAGAACGTCAAAATTGAGCATTTTAACAGCATTTCCTCATTACATTGAAAACGTTAACTCCTCTGACAGTTCAAGTCCAATTGGAACCAAACTTGGTATGGTTGTTTATTAGCATTAGGTGTATAGAACTGATGTGGGGATTTTTGATTGGTCGTAAAATATGGCTGCTGTGGCTAAAAATAGAAGATTGGGTTAAACTGCATTTTTTTGCAAATAACTCAAAAACGGTGACAGATTTTAAAATTTTGATTGGGAACAAAAGTGATCAGCACCTGAAGATCTACCAGCTCTGAAATTTTGAAGAAAATCCAACGACCCATGTAGGAGTTATTGCCCTTTTTGTGGATTTTTGGAAAATTTTGCACCTGTTTAGCTCAATATCTTGACAACTTTACGAGATATTCGAGAAATTTAAATTGCATATTGTTAAGCACATCAAGATCTACAAAATAAGTAATAGGGTCAACGTTGTAGGACCTTTCCTTTGAGGAGTTATTGCCCTTAGAACGTCAAAATTGAGCTTTTAAAAAGCATTTCCTCATTACATTGAAAATGTTAACTCCTCTGACACTTAAAGTCAAATTGGAACCAAACTTTGTATTGTTGTTTATTAGCATTAGGTGTATAGAACTGATGTGGAGATATTTGATTGGTTGTAAAACATGGCCGCTGTGGCTAAAATATAGAAGATTGGGTTAAACTGCATTTTTTTGCTAATAACTCAAAAAGGATGACAGATTTTTGAATTTTAATTGAGATAAAAGTGATCAGCACCTTAAGATCCACCATATTGTCAGATGAACCCCTTATTAAACTTATGACCCTTTCAATGTCAAATAGATTTTGCCTAATAGCCTTTACTCCAGGCACACATGTCAGGTGACCGATTCAGGCTCCTGGGAGCCTCTTGTTGCATGTTTTTGGCCTATAGAATGAAAACTATTGTAGATAGAGAAAAGCTGTTGCTTCAAAAGTCTCCATGGGGTCGAAGTTGTATGACCCTTTATAGGGGTTAAAGTCCCTTAAAGGTGAAAAGTAGTGTTTTTGGTCTATAGAATGAAAACTAATGCAGATAGAGAAAAGCTGTTGCTTGCTTAAATGTTCAGCTCATTTAGCTCTACAAAAGTCTCCATAGGGTTGAAGTTGTCTGATAACCCCTTATAGGGGTTACAGCCCCTTAAAAGTTGAATAATAGTGTTTTTTTGATTATTTAGAATGAAAACTATTGCAGATAGAGAAAAACTTTATCATGCTTAAACATTCAGCTCATTTAGCTATACAAAAGTCTTCATAGGGTTGACATCAAGACCAGGTGAGCGATTCAGGCTCCTGGGAGCCTCTTGTTGTAATAGTTTTCTCCACAGGGACTTGATTGCGAGTATCGAAATATGGTCTGTCAGATATCTACACTCCTGTTTACCCACATAGTTAATTTTGGGGGTAGCAGGAGTATACTGAGAGAGCAGTAGCTCACAAATTCCTTGTTTTTTACTGGTTGCTCATAATACATTTTTAACAGTATCTTCCCAATTCGGTGATTGCTGATTCCCCACCAACATAATGTTTTATTATGTGGAAACAAGTTTTGATTCTATGCTTTGATGTTTCTCATGCAACCAAAAAGAGCCTTAACTTTTCATGATGATATAACCAAAAATGAAGGGTGCTTTCACTTATGGCATTGAAAAATCTGGTCTCTAACATGTATATGATGCTTTCTAGGTCAGCAACTTGGATTTATAGGATAATTAATTGGGTTGAGTGAATAACCAAAATATCATCACGAGTTGGTGAACGCACACAGATTTAACGTATGCGCAGAACTTGTTCCACACACGAGTTAAATCTCAGTGCGTTCCAGCACTAGTTGAGTTTGACCTGAAAAGACACAAGAGTAAAAATATTTTTGTTATTTCACACTGTGAATTTACCAGATTTTATTTCACAGGGAAAAATCGGTATTTCATATGCATCTATGTAATAAAGAGATTTCACATGGTAAAAGATATTTTAAGATACTGAAATGTGAAAATCCACATGATGTCAAGACAACACTTGGTAAAATGTTCAAAGGTTTTGTGTCAAAAATCAGAGTTTTAGCGCACATGAATCATGTGAGCTATTACCATTACTTGGCACCTGTCATCTGTAAACTAAACTCGTCAGACATCATAAGTCCAATTCCAATGAAACATGGTATGGTTGTTTATAAACATGTGTGGTATAGAACTGATATGAGGAATTGTTAGGGCATAAAACATGGTTAAAAATAGAAGATTGGGGAAAATTTAGTTTTTATATTATTAAAAAATTGTGATCGTATAATGTTATGAAAATGTCGTCATCATCATTGTTGTTGTCTGTAGATATTTGGTTTCCATGCAATAACTTGAGTAAATAATGACCAATTGTTATGTAATTTTGATTTGATGGTTGTAACCACTAACGAAAGCTTGGTATTGTGGTTTTTGGCCCCAACCGTTTTAGAAAGAAGGGCCAAAGTGGGCTAAAACGGTTGTATTGACAAAGCTGTTGTAGAATTTTATTATTAGATTTTGATTTTTTTTTTAACTCACCTGACCCAAAGGGTCATGTGAGCTCTTGCCATCACTTGGTGTCCGTCGTCCATAAACTTTTTCAAAGGTTAACTCGTCTTACACCATTAGTCCAATTGCAACCAAAATTCGTACAGTTGTTTATTTGCATATGTGTTTCAAAACTGTCGTTTGGATTTTTGATTCACTAAAAAACATGGCTGCCATGGCTAAAAATAGGACATAGGTGCAAATTGCAAATTACTCAAAAACAGTCACATATATCAAAATTCTGGCAAAGGGTAAAATTGATCTACCTACCCTGAAATTTGAAGAAGATCCAATGATCCATGTAGGAGTTATTGCCCTTTTTAGCTCACCTTGCCGAAGGCAATGTGATCTTTTGACATCCGTCGTCCGTCGTCTGTCGTTCAACTTTTCAAAAATCTTCTTCTCTGAAACCGCTTAGTCAAATGTAATGAAACTTGGTACAGTTGTTCTGTAGAATGTCCTCTACTAAATTATAGTTCGAACTTTTGATTCGACAAAAACATGGCCGCCATGGCTTGAAATAGAACATAAGGGTAAATTGCAGTTTTTTGCAAATTGCTCAAAAACTGTAACATATATCAAAATTCTGGCATGGATCAAAGTGATCAGCACATCAAGATCTACCTGCCCTGAAATTTTGAAGAAGATCTGACAATCGTAGGAGTTATTGCCCTTTTTGTTGATTTTTTCAAAATTTTGCCCTTTTTCCAATATCTTGAAAACTATACAAGATATTGGAAAAATTTAAATTGCATATAGTTAAGCACATCAATATCTACAAAAGTTGTAACAAAACCAAAGTTGTAGGACCGTTCCTTTAGGAGTTACACCCCTTGGATCGTAAAAATTGACCATTTTCACAGCTTTTCAAAAACCGTTTTCTCTGAAACCGCTTGGCCAAATGTAATGAAACGTTGTACGGTTATTATGTAGTATGTCGTCTACAAAAGTTTAGTTTGAAATTTTGATTCGACAAAAAAACATGGCCGCCATGACTAAAAATAGAACATAAGGGTAAATTACATTTTTGTTGCAAATTGCTCAAAAATGGTAACAGATATTAAAATTCTGTTGGGGTAATTGTGATCAACACATCCAGATCTACCTGCCCTGAAGTTTTGAAAAAGATCTGACAGTGTTTGTAGAAGTTATTGCCCTTTTTCTCGGGGTTTTTTTTCTTCAAATTTTGCTCTTTTTATACCAATATTTTGAAAAACTATACAAGAAAATACTATTTGAAAAAAATAAATTGCATATGATTAAGCATATATAGATCTAGAAATTATGTAATGGGGTAAAAGTTGTAAGACCTTTCTTGATAGGAGTTGTTTTCCTTAGAACATTGATAGCAGTCCATTGCAAATTATTCAGCTTATAAGTATCATCGGATTCAGGCTCCTAGGAGCCTCTAGTTTCTACATTTTTTTTTCTTCCAAATTTTGCACTAATAAAGCTCAATATCTAGGAAACTAAAAAGGATCATTGAAAATTTAAATTGCATATTGTAAGGCACACAAAGGTCTACAAAATCTGTACAGGGTCGAAGTTGTAGGTTCGTTTCTTTTATGAGTTATTTCCCCTAGAACGTCAAAATTGACCATTTTTGCAGTCTTTATTCATTGTATTAAAATCATTAACTCCCCAAACACCATAAGTTTAATTGCAACCGTACTATGTATAGTTGTTCCGGATCCTTGACATGAGTGCTACAAAAATATTGTTTGGATTTTTGATTGGTAAAAAAACATGGCTGCCATGACTAAAATAGAAGATAGTGGTAAATTGCAGTTATTTGCAAATAACTCAAAAATGGTAACAGATATCAAAATTCTGACTGGAAGCAAAGGTGTTCAGCACCTCATTTTGAAATTTTGAAGAAGATTTAACAACCCATGGAGGAGTTGTTGCCCTTTTTCTTGATTTTTTTGAATTTTGTACTTATTAAGCTCAATATCTCGAAGGTAGCCAGACAAGTCGGCCCGAGGACAAATCGGCCCGGGACAACTCGGGCCGGATTTTAAGACAACTCGGACCGGTAGAAGACAACTCGGCCCGGTTCAAGAAACGTATATATTCACGAAAAGATACATTCTTAATAATTTTTGGTTAATTTTGTGTGCATTAAACACTAGATTTGCATAATTTTATAGCACTTTTCACGAAATATCCTTTCACTTTTCTAGTTCTCTGATATTGACTTCATATAATAATATTCATTTTGCAAAATATTACATTAGAGCTTTAGGCTACTTATCTAAATCTTCAGCTTTGATTCTAAAAAAATAAATATAATAAGAAGTATGCCTAAGCATGGAAATTATTTGTGTGTGAAAAAGGCTTTAGATTTTTTTAACAAATATAAATTGTTTATTTTTTCATATTTTTGCTTCTTTCTCAAATAAGAATGACTGTACAAGTTAATTAGCTTTCTGGTTGATAAAAATCATGTCTATGGCAGACTTGTTGAAATAAAGCAAAGTTGTGTAACATTTGAATAAAATTTTCTCACTTTGTTGTTAAAGATATAAACAGGTTAAAGTCGGGCCGACTTGTCTTATAGGGGGCCGATTTGTCCTACAGACCGGGCCGAGTTGTCCCGGGCCGATTTGTCTTCGGGCCGAGTTGTCTGGCATTTCTCTCGAAAACTATAGAAGATATTGTAGGAATTCAAATTGCATGTTGTTAATCAAATAAAGATCAACAAAATCTATGATAGGGTCAAAGTTGTAGGACCCTTACTTTTAAGACTTTTCCCCTTAGAATGTCCAAATTAATTGTTCAGTTTTGTCTCGCCTGCGAAGCAGAGCGGGATATAGGCGTTACTTTACCGGCAGCGTTAACTTTTTGCGCAAGGTTTTATGAGCACCTCCATATCTCATGAACTATGAGTCCTTGGAAAGTATTATTGGTCCTAGGTTGATGAAATTTGGTATGCATATGTATGACACGCCATATTTATATTTATTCCTCTTTAAAGATATCTCATAAAATGTATAAGATATCTCGTATACTTTATAAGATATCTTATCAAATATATAAGATATCTCATATAAATGGTAGTTTATAAGATATCTTATAAAACATATGAGATATCTTATAAAACAAACAAGATATCTTATAAAACATATAAGATATCTCATAAAGTTTATAAGATATCTTACAAAGATTATTAGATATCTCATAATTTTTTTTTATAAGATATCTTATAAAACTTATAAGATATCTTATAAAACTTATAAGATATCTTATAAAACTAATAAGATATCTTGTAAAGTTTATAAGATATCTCATAAAGTTTATTAGATATCTTATATATTTTATGAGATATCTTATAAGTTATTTTTTATAAGATATCTCATAAAGTTTACGAGATATCTTATAAACTTTTTAAGATATCTTATAACTTTAATAAGATATCTTATAAATTATTTTATATATCTCATAATCTTTATAAGATATCTGATAAACTTTATGAGATATCTTATATGTTTTATAAGATATCTTATGATAAACTGCCATTTATATGAGATATCTTATATATTTAATAAGATATCTTATAAACTTTGCTAAAATGTTAGACCTCTAGAGCTCTACACTTTAATGCATTAAGTTTAGTTAAATGCATTAAGTTTAGTTAATTAATGTTGTCAGATGGCCTCTTATTAAACTTTAATATAGTCATTTCGATGTTAAAAAGGCATTGAAATCGGGTGAGCGATTCAAGCTCCTGGGAGCCTCTTGTTGATTGAACTTGTTTTATTGAGTTTCTGGTATAAGTAACTTTTTTTTCGATTTCACGCATAATTTGCGGAAACGTCCGGAGAATATTGCGTATTCACACCGAGTAAAGTTCCGATATTTAAGATCTTTGAGACTGGTTCCTGGTTCATTATTTTGATATTAGTACCAGATAATTTCATGCTCACAGAAATTTTACCTGTCAGTTGCATAAGACAGCCAACATGTTCAGGACAATACTATCAAGAAATCAAAGAGTATTACAGGTTTGATATAGTTTAACAAACGGATCACCTGAACTGCATGCAAGATAAGTAGGAAATTATAGTCTTCTTGCCACCATATCTGAAAAATATAAAGATTGCTAGTCTAAGAAAGAATATTCATTTGAGAATCACGTCTTATGTCACAATCTCTTAAAGAGAAAAAAAGAAATAATTGAGGATTGCTAATTCTCATATCTACAGAACAAAATTTTCTTGTCAAAGGTTGACACACTTACCTTGTTCAGGGGTTGGGAAGGTAGGGGGCCATGGGCCATATGCCCCTTGACGATAAAAATTGCCCCTTCCAAATTTAAAATTTTATATAGATTGTTAAAGAATGGCCCCTTCAAATTTTGAATTATAATGAAAAAAGTGGTAAATGGCCCCTTTGTAAAAAATGCTTCCCAATCCCTGCTTGTTCAGCTTATAATCCTTTAAATAATCTCTTATCAAAACAAAGCTACTGTATAGGCAATTTGTTTTGTAGTTATTTAAATAAGCACCCAAGCTATAAAAATGACACCAAAAACATGTTTGCTGTTTACAGTCAAAGTCACTTTAATACATGTATATATCAAAAAAACAACAAAAATATATCATTATTTATTATTCTTTAAAAAAAAACCTCAAGCCTTGAGTCAAAGTATTAGTAATGTATTCAAATAATTTATGACTCACTTTAGTTTCTCAATTTTGCATGATCAAAAAGTTATACCCTTTCTTGAAAATAAAAAATGGCCATTCATGATTGTTTAATACAACAATACCAATAAATGCACATTTTTCAAGGCTGTCCGAAAGGGGGTGCGGTGCGTTGGATGCAATCCCTTTAAAAATATAAAGTGAAAAACTCTCTAGGAATGCACCAAAACCAACATAAATTGGTCCAATTTAAGAAAAATAACTCCAACTGGGAGGGGAACCCCATCCCAGACCCTCCCCCCCCCACCCTGCACCCCCTTACCAGAAACCTAGCGATGGCCCTATTTTTTTTCTGTCAAACAAAATATAGAGGCAGAATATAATTGTACATGCACTTAGGTACAGCCAGGGCAAGAGGATACATGCTTGTTATGTAAGAATGTGAATACAGTCACCTGTTTTAAGCAGCCACCCTTGGGAAAATCCAAAATTGTCTGCTTAACACAGGACGAGGTGGCCTCTTAATTAAGGGTCAAGTTTATGTGGCCACTTGTTCAAGGTCTTCAGTCATGATAGTCACACAACCCATGGCATGTTTTGAAGGTTTCTGACCATGAAAAAAAAAGATAGTTAGTTAGTTATTGCTTTGCTCCCAAGCAGCACGATTTCGGCTATATCCGGGAGTTGTCATCTGAAATTTTAATATGGTTCAATACATGTACATTTTACTTGTATAATTAAAATGTTTATTTATTTAGAGAAATTAAAAGAGCTCAGTAAAATGTCTGAATTAGTAGGCATGTTCTGTTGTTCATTGTTTTCTTTCTCAATCTTTTTTCTGTCAATGTCATCAATTTTTATGGCTGATTTTCATCTCAGTTGTTGCAGTAGTTGACAGCTTTAACTGTAGTTGTCCTTGACTTGTTATTTTATAATCGATAAAATAATATAAAAAGTAGTCCTTACGAATTGTGTGCGCATTGCGATGTGCACATCGACATTGTGGTGATTCCAAGATTTCAAAGTTGGCCTACAATCAATGGCATTACTGTGATTTACCACGGCTTAATCCTTCTTGTTTTGCAATGTTTTGATTATTCCACTAGTCAATGTCCCATTAAGTTTTATTATCTAGACTTAAATTACTCTTACTATGATTGTTTGCTCTTAATTTAAAAAAATCAATAATCTAAGGGCTGTAATCAAAACCGTGTAACTCAGGTGACTGCTGAATACAGTTAAAATATATAGGAAAAATTTTTGGAGGGTATTGGAGTGGCCCCATATCAGAGGTGGCCAGGTTTGACTGTACAATGTAGTTCTATTTGTCATATAGGCTACAAGACAGGCTATGCCATCCTTGTACCAAAAGCAGACAGACTAGATACTTGTGTTATCTGTCTGCAGAAGATACCATGAGACGATGCTTTATGGCACACCTTGGTCTTTGCATATAAAATAGAGTAATTTTTCCAAAAAATATGCTTAAAAAAATTTGTTTGATAGAAATTACATGTCTATAAAATGTTGACTAAAAAAACATATTTTAGAGGCCATAGGTTTTTACATATTCAAAAATAAACACATACCTGTTTTGGAAATGTTGTTTTACTTGTTTTAAAGATGTGTCATCTTTATTAAATAAAAAATCTTCTTTTTTTTTCATTTTTTTAAAATCAAAGTGAAACAGTTACTCATTTGGGTAAATACTCCCCATTTCGAAGGTTGTGCCCAACCTTATAGAAGCAAAGGTAAAACAAAGATCCAATCAAATAATACAAAGTCAAAGGCCAAAGAGACAAACACAAAACCATCACAACAAAGCAAATAAAAACAGACACAACAACCAAACTGCAATCAGCAACCTGACCTGACAAGTTAAAACGAGAGTTAAAAAAAAAAAGAGTTGGCAGTTATAATAATCATGATAATTGTAAGTTAATTTCAAAAATCATATAAATCACCTACCATAAGTGCACAAGGTTGTTGAAACTGTATGAAATTAAATCTATCATTTTTTTGTAGAGCGTTATTAATCACACATCAAAGAGAAATATTAGTCGGCATGGACTACCTATGAATACATTAATAGTGTTTGTTCCTACACAAGAGGCATGGGTTGTAGAAAGATTTGGAAAATTTACAAGAATTCTTGAACCCGTGAGTAGAAACAATATTATAGCAAAGTTTCCTCTCATGTAATTATCAGTTGTTTAGGATTTCTGACATTTAAAAAAAATTGTTGAAGTCCAGTAATGTTTATTCTGTATAAGATTTTAAAATCATTACCAAATTAAACCATTTTTAACATTGGGTAATGGACAATGTATTCTGGTTGATAACATGTATCCGTAGGATAAGCATACATGTACATAACTGGTACTTTAATAACTTTATCAGTCATTTTATACATGTATCATCTTCACAAGCCACATACACATTGTAACCCTTGCATTGATGTTTTATATCAGATAGAAGATAAAGGGATGTGGAATAATTGTATGCAACACAACATTTAAAAAATCCACAATGGAAAACAGCCAGCAGCCTTTAATGTGACCAGTGGTTGCTGCTCACTGTTTTGCAATTGACCCTGGATTGAAAATAAACTACATATGATTCAAGCTTAATCCTAAAATGCCAATGAGAGATCCTTGTCTTAACAAATAACAATTTACATAAATTCAATGAATACAAACAACAACTTTGATAAAGATTCCTGGCTTAGGACAAATGTAGGACAAGCACATTTAGAATGTGGCACAGGGTTAAACTAGTTTTTTTGGGACCAAACTTCCAGAGCATTCATTATTGTTATGTTTTTATCTTTTAATGTTACATGTATGTATGAAATGTTTGCCTTTATCTTTTCATTTCAGGGATTGAACTTCTTGTTCCCAGTGATAGACAAGGTTCATTATGTACAAAGTTTAAAAGAAATAGCAATAGATATACCTCAACAAGCAGCTATCACCATGGGTAAATACATCACACTGATTGTGTTTGCCTAATTTTATCTCAGGATATAAGACTTTTTCCTCTAGAGAGAGTTTCCCAAATGTCAAAAAAAAAAGGCTTAAAATTTTCCCAACAAAGGATTAAAATTTCCCAAAAGATAAAATGTGAAGCAGAAAAATGGTATATCATTTTAAGTTTGCTAAACATGATGATGAACTGCAAGGGAAATAGAGTATGATTGATATTTTATTTTCTTTCAGTTCTTCATATGATTAATAGGAAATTTTACCTAAAAATCAAGGTTTTATATAAAGAAAACTTTATTTAAAATTTTCAAATTCTCATAAAATGAGGCATACATGTATTTTCCCGATAAAAAAGGACAGGGGCAGTTTTAAAAATTCCAACAAAATCACTGCATCATGGCTCATGAGTTAAAAAATAAATATACAATTTGCATGACCCATTATATACAAATCTTTGACTTAATATTTGAACAACATGGATTACATATTATTTACCGGTACCCATTTCTACTTCCTGAATATAGCAGTCTTGTTAATTTTGAATTCTTATGACCTGTGAAAATATGTTACTGTAGTCATGGAAATTAAACAATAGTATATAAGAAAATTATATTTTTTTCAACAAGAAAAGTTCACATTTTTCTAATGTCTGTGAAATCCACTTGTCTGATCAAAGAAGAAAAAAAATATTGTTAGAATACACGTACATGTATAATTTGGGTTTTGATGTTTCCGTAAATTGTAACTGAACTTAAATTGTCTACATTTCTAGTCTGTTATTGTTATATACACTTTTATGTTACAGATAATGTGACCTTGAACTTAGATGGAGTGTTATATTTACGAGTTATTGATCCACACAAGGTACATTTAAGTAAACTACAAATAGATAACACTTGCACATGTCTTAATAGGACTTTTAAACTTGCTGAATTATCTGATTGTAATGCTTGCTTACAAGGATGTTTAAAACAGTTTACTGCAGATTCTAATAGATATACACATAAAACCTACAACAATGGACAAGAATACCGGTAGGAAAATTGTATAAGCTGTTTTACCTTAGTGATAGTTAAAGTCTTATTTGGTTATACCTATGTACTTTTTAGAAATATATTAAAGATGAAACCATTAAATTGTGTGATTATAAAGAGATAAAAGGGCTTTTTTTTGTTGTGACAGTATTACACCAATTTTATTCAATGTTTATCTAAACATTTAAAAAAAAAATAATTCCTATAGATGACGTCTAAATAACATCCATTAAAACCAGCTACTGTGGTTTCTTAAATTCTTGGTTCTGAAATCTGTAGCATACAAATCAATATTAGATATACTTTTCATGGAGTATCAAATTTTGTGGATCAAGGCCACCGACGATAACCACAAAAATTGATTCCCCACAAAGATAATATAACCACAGTATTTTAGAATCTGCTTGAAAACCACAAAAACCTGTCAACTCTAACCAGTGGTTACTGCCTTCCTAATGTCTGTATTGCATGAACCTTGTAATAATTGTAGGCCAGTTATGGTGTAGAAGATGCAGAGTTTGCCATCACACAGCTGGCCCAGACAACTATGAGATCAGAAATAGGAAAGATTGCCTTAGATACTGTGTTCCGAGAACGAGAGGTCCTAAATGTACAAATTGTTGGTAAGTAATAAAAGTATACAAGAGGCGCTGAACATCAACATTAATTGCCAATCAAAAAGACCATTTTGCAGATTAGGAAATTCACTAAAAATGTAGCCAGCCCTGAATTAGGTTTTAACCAGTTTCTTTTATAAACTTAAGTCATTTTTTTCAGAATTTAAGCTAGCCCTGCCCAAAAAATATCAGTCACGGACTGGCAGACAGGCTCTGCATTTTGGCTAATTATTTGATAATGTTCTTGACATTGAGGAGTTAAAATGACTTCCATGTTTCCAGCATAATAAACCAGGAATAAAACAATGTGTCAGATTTGTAGATTTATTTAATTTTCAGGAAGGAAAGACAATTTTTATAGCTGTGCTATCTGCTTAAAAAGAAAAATTTTTATTATGAATTTTGTTGGCAATAAAGATGATAACAAAATTACTAAACTGTGGTGATCAATCTCAAATGTCCAAGAAAAAAGCAATAAAGACCACAATGGACAAGACTTGATATAGGCATTTCAAAACAAACAGTGCAGACAACATTTAGCCACCAAATAATAAATACAATAAATGTTGCAAATATTTTGTTCTTAGAAATGACAGTTAATATGTAGCATGAAATTATGCTGATGGCAGAAATTTACATATTAATGAATATTTTGTGTATTTTTACAGAGGCACTGAACAAAGCAGCTGATGCCTGGGGACTGACGTGTCTGAGATACGAAATCAGTAAGTCCAAATAAGTCACATCAGTGTTACCCTTGCAGGATAGAAACACCAATGTTCATGTTTGTGTTGACATTTAGGAGAAAGAATTTAAAAAAAATAAAAAAGCACATGGTCATGATACGAAATCAGTAAGTCCAAATTTAGAAGCTAATTTTGAAGGATTCAAATTTTCTGCTTCATTTGCAATGTCATTTCAAGGCAGGATTTAAAAATATGTCTACTTTTACTTCACCATACATTATCTTTAGAATAGATAAAAGGATATAACAATTAATGGAAAATTACTTGTTATACAGTTTGAAAAAAAAATACTTTCATTGTATTTTTGAACATCTAAATACTAGAAGTAATTTAATAGAAAATAAATAAATAACTGTTTGTTTAATATACGATATTGAGATGTGGAATAAGTGTACGCGACACAAAAATATCTTTTATCCTTTTGAGTTTTTGCATTTGCCTTAGAAATTTTTTTTACACAAATTGTAAATGTATTTACAGGGGACATAAAGTTACCCTCCAGAATTCAGGAAGCCATGCAGATGCAGGTGGAAGCTGAAAGACGAAAGAGAGCATCAATCTTGGAATCAGAAGGTACACAGGCAATTTTGGTTAATGTTAATTTAACATTAAAAATTAACGTTAAATTAGTGTTAATCGAGCTTCGATTGTTAATTTCATGTTAAAGTTTAACATTTGACTTCACATAATTCAACAGGAAAATTAACGTTGAAAAGTTTAACACTAAATTAGTGTTAATTTTTAACACTAAATTAACATTAAGCTAACGTTACCTTAATGTTAAATTAGTGTTACATTAACGTTAAATTAATGTTAATTGAGCTTAACGTTAATTTAACGTTAAGACAAATTGCCTGTGTATAATGTGGGAATTTTATGTTTTCTGCAAATTCCTCTCAATAAATGTTTTTAGTTAGAATTGTCAACATTATTAAACCTCAGTTCACATTTCACATAATCTTAACCTCTTAACCATGTAAACCCCTGGTTTATTTTGACATAATATAGAGTTGTGCTTAAAGAAATTCATTGTCATAGGATATCATTTAGGGGAAATTGAATTTGATATATCTAGAATTAAATTTGAAGTAGGAATATAGTTTTAAAAGTATTATTATTTGTTGGGTATCAATTTTCTTGGTTTTCGTTGGTCTGGAAATACCAGTCCCACAAAAGAAGAAATTATAAATTATTTGCTGCTATGAATTTGTAAAAACCATGAAATCAGAAACTCATGAAAATTGATGTCCATGAATTTTAGGACTTTCTTTGTATATTAAGAATATATATATTTATATGATATTGATTTTAGGTGTTAGAGAGGCAGATATAAATGTAGCAGAGGGTAAAAAGAGAGCTAAAGTCTTAAATTCTGAAGCTAATAAAATAGAACAGATTAACAATGCTACAGGTAAGTTAAAGGAAATAAATATAAACCTACAAATTAAAACAAACAATGGACAAACATGCGGCAAAATAAAACAAGCATTGCAACATCATGGACATAGGACTTGGGGCTTTTCCAAGAAAATATTTACTATGAGGTCAGAACTCACTTACTAATGTAGAATACAACCAACAAAATTTTATTAATCATTTTTAAAAATCTTGTTAGCATTTAGAAATATAGCTTCTTACATTGTTTTAAGTGGATTATCAGATTTCTCAATCAATATAGTTAAATGATGGAATTTAAGCTCGAGACTCTGTCGAGAGCTTAAAATCCTGACATTTAACTATTGAGATTGAGAAATCTAATAATCCAATAGAAATGATGTAAGACGCTGTTTCTCTAATTTTCCGGAAAACCCAATAGTTTGGTTAAAATTTAAATTCTCCTAACCTTTGATTTGGTCAGTATATTACGTATAACGCTATACCAATAGTTTCAAATTAATAAAAGTAGTCTAAACATTTAGGTTTTTATTATATTCATAAACATAATTTATAATAACATAATAATAACAATTGTGTCAGAAAATATAAAAGTAAACTAAAATATATTGTGACTGTCTAAAGGAACTACATTCATCGGCGAATGTTTTTCTTGCAGTTTTCGGTAGCAATAGCCACGCCTACTGTAAAATTGACCAATCAATTAATGAGAACTTGAAATTCTCTAGAGAGAAGAAATATTTTTTCACAACTGGCTGGAAAGTAGTTAAATCGGATGAAAATTAGAGAAACATGTTTTACCCACCACAAAGAAAATAAAAATTGAAGAGATTCCCCCCCCCCCCTTTCGTACATTTTTTCCTGGAAAAGCAAAATAGAATTAAAGTTAATATACATGTAATAAAATAAAACCTGGCATTACTTTGTCAAACGCTCCAAAACCTTGTCCTGGATCTTTCTGCAATTTTTCACAGTGACTAGACCATGATAGCCACACATGCACTTTTCCTTTCCAGAAGGTGTTACTTTCCTCTGTGTCAAACATTTAATGAACATTTGGGTCAGAAAATTCAAATGCCAAATTAAACCAGTTTCATGTTGGCTGCTTCACAAGGAACATCTGAGTATTCAATACAGCTTAGAGAAAACTTATTTCAGCAATAGTTTACATTTTATTGTGTATTTACAGGTGAAGCTGAAGCCATTTTAGCCAAAGCCAATGCTAAAGCAAAGGCTATCTCAGTTGTAGCTGAATCCATATGTAGAGAGGTAATTCTCCTACATACTCTTTCTAATAGATTAAGAATTAGCTGATTGTTTTGGGGTCTGAGTGACTGAATGTTCTACAATTCAAGTATACTACAAAACTATTGTTCATGACAAGAATATTTACAGTTTGAAATGCAGTCAGCTGAAAGTTAGCAGTTTTCTCTTGGTACTCTGGTTTCCGTCACCTGAACATACTACAATGTATCTTTTTTAAACTTTTCTGTGTCTGAACAGATGTTAAGTCACACAAATAGTCTACCTTTCATTTTTATAGAAGTCAGACTTCAAAAAAGTAAAAGAATGCAAATTTGGCACCCAACTAAAGAACCAACAGGGTTAAGAGAGCTAGCTATAGTTGTTAGTTGTTAAAATTCCTTTATTCAGACATGAAGACTCTTGAGGAGGGGGAAGTGTAATAGGACAATTTAGATACCTGGGTTCAGGTAGAAAATATAGAGATGCAAATTATCAACTTGACTAACATGACTGAAGGTTTAAATCTTTATCATAAGAACTGGCTTGTCACCAGGGCAATGAGGGTTTGATCCTTGGTGGCGGTGATGTGTATCATGCTCTCTGGTTACATAGGAGAGTTCATTTGTTATATTTTTTCGCTTTATTTTTAGAATGGTGTAAATGCAGTGTCTTATAACGTAGCAGAACAATATGTGTCAGCATTTGGTAACTTAGCCAAGGAAGGGAATACAGTATTACTACCAGCTAATACAGGAGATGTAGGAAGTATGGTGTCACAGGTATGTTTCTGTCCCTGGTAAAAAAATACTCTAGCTTCAACTGGGGGCTGCACAAATCATGGTGCAGAACTGTTAGAACATCCAGAACAGGACTTAATGAATCGGAACACTGTTCTGAACAGATTCTGTCTGTTCCGGATTGAGAGGTGGTGTAGATGGAACAGTGACGTAATGACCACGTGTTTCATTTGTATCATTTACCAATACACCACTTTTATAAAATACTTTTAGGCCAGAAAGTGTTAAATAATTATTAATGTTTGTAGGAAATTAAATATTTGATTAAGTAATTTTTAAAAGACGACTTAAGAAAAATCACTGGAATCTGGTTCTCTCCAGAACTACTGAAGCCCACTTGAATCACAGGGGAGTTCATAACATTTGGAATCAGTACGGAACAGCTAACCTGTGCAGTCCCTTGAAGAACACATCAAAGAGAAGCTAGTGTAACTCAAATATATTATTTTTACCTGCGTCGCTGAAGGCGAAAGCAGGTCTAGGAGTCGGGTCACTCCGTCCGTCCGTCTGTCAGTCAGTCGCGTAAAGGGGTGCCTGTCTTGTGTAATCTGAATCTCAAAAACCAAACACTAGATCTTTCTGAAATTTAAGACAGTGATAACATATATATTGAAGATGTGCACCTCCCCTTTTGGTGTCCATTTTATCATTCTGTTTATAATTAGGGGCCAAAAATGGGCAAAAAAAGCAACTTTTTTAATTGTTTCCACAATAACTTTTGTTCTGGTTGACCAAATGCTATGAAACTTTACAGTAATGTTACTTACAATTAAAGGAAGAATTGGTATGATTTTGGGTGTCCCTTCTTTTTTAATTTGAAATAAGGGGCCAAAAAATGGCTAAAAAATGAAACTTTTATTAGTTTTTTACAATAACTAAAGTATTGATATTTTATTTTTTAATAATGTTCATTATCATTAAGAAACTGATTGGCATGATTTTTTAGGTCTTCCCTTTTTTGTTCAGAAATTTTAAAAAGGCCCAAAAGGGGCAAAAATTCAACTTTTTTATTTAAGGTCGATTTTAACATGTTTTGGGGCAAGATAATTTTTGTCATATATTCATACATGTGACGGATCAGTGATGACAAAGCTGGAGATTTTGATTTTTTTGGCTGGAGATTGGACCAAAAAGCGGGAGATTTTCAAAGCCCATTAAAATTGCATTTCGATGTCAATTGGGGGCACTAGCGTGTGCCAAATATACATGGCTTTCACTGATTAATCTCAAACTGTTTATACAATCATCAGGTCAATTATGGCAATAAACCTTTAATTAACACCTTTACCTGTTAAATCAACGTTTACCTAATTGACAAACCCCTAAAACAACGGAAATGTTTTATGACTGAACAATTAAAAGGTCTACAAAACTAAAATTTTGTCATGTCTTAAAAAAGCGGGAGATTACACAAAAAGTCGGGAGAACGGGAGATGGATCAAAAAGTCGGGAGATTTCGTCTCCCGGCGGGAGAATCACATGTATGTATATTGGATATAAAATAGAGGATAAATTTCTTCTTGACCCTTCCTTTTCTATTTAGCAATTAGGGGTCAAAAGGGGGGAAATTGAAACTTAATTTTTGTCTGGTTTTGTGTGTGTTTTTTATATTATTGTTAGATACATCTATAAGGATCTTAGATATTTTTATTTCTTAATATTCATTGTCTTTCTATAAATTGGGATGTATGTGCATGATGTGACAAATATGATTTGTCAGTCCACCATAGGATGCATGTGTCAAAAACTATTTAATGTCCATATTGGGCCTAGAACGTACAGGGTTCAATGTTTTGCCATGCAAAGCAGGGCCAGATATCAATTGCTCTTGTTTTTAAATGAACATTCAGACTTTAAATTTAGTATAGTAACCACAATTTTATTGGCCTTTGACTACATTTCTTAAAAATTGCTGTATTATATTATATAAATTGAAGTCTTTAGGACTCCGTACGGCAACCCCGCCTAGCATATAATGCATGCCGCTTATAGCGTGACGCTACGGTGACTCTCTAAGAAAGGAGTTCCTACAACGTCCTTATAAACGTCATGCATTACACACCCCGGAATCTACTATTTTTGAGTATAGTATAATCGCTAATGCTATAGGGTCGTTCCGAAGGAACATTACAGTATTTTGTATACTGTAATGAAGAAATACAAAACAAATTCTACTATATCTTTACCAGCTTTGAGAAAACTGGGGTAAAAATCATATTATTTTATTAAATTTATAGAAATTTGGCAATCTCTTCATTTATTAAAGCACGATGAAATGCAATTTTTGCAGACAAAAAGATTGGCAAATTATTAATGTACTTGAGAAATATTCTCTATTCTCATACTCTTTTTAAAAAATAGCCACCTAATATACTCTCAAAGATGAAGCTGATGTTTATGTTTTCAGACTTTTTAGTGTATTAATGATATCATTATATCATGCATGTTGTCATCAACATGGGAAATCAATTAAATATGTAAAAAGCAGGTTTAACTACTAAATTTCATCAAAATTATGAAGACGGTAAAAATTGTTGTGCAAACTACATAATAAAATTTCTGAATTATTTCTTTTTCTTTACAGGCAATGGCTATATACAACAATCTATCGGAAACAAATAAACACAGACCATCAAAAGTGAAAAGAATAAACAATCCAGATACTCCAAAATATACCAGTGAAATAGGAGATGATTTAGACATTGGAACTTCCTCAGAACCTAATGAAACAATTTCAGAAAAACTAGATTGGGATCATTTTGATGTGACCGACAAGAAAAAATAAATCAAAACTCTTTAATTTCAATGATGTTGCTAAATTTTACACCTTTTTCAAAGAAAAGGGAAAAGTTTTAATGGTTTTTCTACATCAGTCCTTCATTCTGCAGCATGGTTTTAATGTTACAATTGTCCTACAAGCAACTACATTTGTACTTCCAGTCTCTTGTGATTTTATTTTGATCAAAAGATTTTTATTTAACCATGAACCTGTCATAGTAGTAGTAGACCATCATTCAAAGTTTTGCAGCAAGTTTTCAGTGATCAATTAGCTGCTGTTTCAAATTGGCAGTTGTTGCTAAAAATATAAGTTTGTTGAATCATCACAAAAATGGTTTAACTGAGTAAACTAGGTATGCTGAGCTTAACAGTACAGTTTTGATCCGCCTTGGTTTCAAAATGACAGCTGTTTGATGCAATTCCCCCTGTGAAAAAGTCAAACTTGTCTGATTTCACCAAAATTTGATTTCAATGCATATTTTAGTACATTTAATAAAATAGTGTACTATCCAAGGTGATTTTGGCAAATTATTGTTCGTTTAATTTATATTCGTGACTTTATTATGAGTTCTCACTTTCCTGATTCTAATTGCAATTCAAGGTCTGTTATGTATCTTATTTACCCGGTAGATATTATTTATTCTTATTTAAATATGTTAAAACAATCAGAATAATTTTAATACTATACCCTAACTGAACAAATTTTTTAGAATCATCAGTAGCCATGTGGTTAATGAGGTGGACAATAGAGAGAAAAATTGATGGATCAAATCTAGACATGGAGAAAATTTTTCAAAAATATGTTGAAAAACATACTTTCTTCTTTTTTGTCTCACCTGCGACGAATGTCGCAAAAGGCGAGACTTAGATATGGTGATTCCGGCGGCGGCGGTGGCGGCGTCCACAATTAGTTAAAGTTTTTGCTTAAGTCTGTTTTGTGTGTACTAGTTATGTTACACCATTGATATTTGGTATGCAGTTGCAACAGCATCAGTACAGATCAGTTTTAAAAAGGATTTCACCTGTATGCTCCTGCAGTCACTGTCTACTGACTGAAATTTTACACTGATTTTGCTGAGGTTAACCTTTTTTCTTACGTCTGTTTAACATGAAGCAGTTATGGTTCACCATTGATATTAGGTATGCACTTGCATTAGCATTAGTACAGATCAATTTCAAAAGGATTTCACCTGTATGCTCCTGCAGTCACGGTCTACTGACTTTGAAATTTTACACTGATTTGGCCGATGTTAACCTTTTTAGCTCACCTGGACCGAAGGTCCATGTGAGCTATTACCATCACTTGGCGTCGTCATCGTCGTCGTCGTCTGTCGTCGTCGTCGTTGTCTGTTAACAATTTTTCAAAAATCTTCTCCTCTGAAACTACTGAACAGAATTTAATGAAACTTGGTATGAATGATCCTTAGGGTGTCCTGCACCAAACTTGTGTTTCGATTTTTGATCCGTCAAAAAACATGGCCACCGTTACTAAAAATAGACCAGGGGGGTCAGACTACTGTTTTTGGCTCGTAAATCAAAAAGTATAAGAGATAGATGAAATCTGATGCCACCCTACTGCTTCAGCATCAAAAGATCTACAAAAATCTCCATTTGGTCAAAGTTGTCAGATGATCCCTTATAGGGGTTACAGTCCCTTAAAGGTGAAAAATAGCGTTTTTGCATGTTTTTGGCCTATAGAATGAAAATTATTGTAGATAGAGAAAAGCTGTTGCTTGCTTAAATGTTCAGCTCATTTAGCTCTACAAAAGTCTCCATAAGGTTAAAGTTGTCAGATGATCCCTTATAGGGGTTGCAGCCCCTTAATGGTGAAAAATAGCATTTTGCATGTTTTTGGCCTATAGAATGAAAACTATTGTAGATAGAGAAAAGCTGTTGCTTGCTTATATGTTCAGCTCATTTAGCTCTACAAAACTCTTCATAGGGTCAAAGTTGTCAGATGACCCCTTATAGGGGTAACAGCCCCTTAAAGGCGAAAAATATTGTTTTTGGCCTATAAAATGAAAACTGTTGCAGATAGAGAAAAGCTGTTGCTTGCTAAAATGTTCAGCTCATTTAGCTCTACAAAAGTCTCCATGGGGTCAAAGTTGTCAGATGACCCTTTATAGGGGTTAAAGCCCTTTATAGGCGAAAAATAGTGTTTTTGGCCTATAGAATGAAAACTATTGCAGATAGAGAAAAGCTGTTGCTTGCTTAAATGTTCAGCTCATTTAGCTCTACAAAAGTCTTCATAGGGTTAAAGTTGTCAGATGATCCCTTATAGGGGTTGCAGCCCCTTAATGGTGAAAAATAGCATTTTGCATGTTTTTGGCCTATAGAATGAAAACTATTGTAGATAGAGAAAAGCTGTTGCTTGCTTATATGTTCAGCTCATTTAGCTCTACAAAACTCTTCATAGGGTCAAAGTTGTCAGATGACCCCTTATAGGGGTAACAGCCCCTTAATGGTGAAAAATAGCATTTTGCATGTTTTTGGCCTATAGAATGAAAACTATTGTAGATAGAGAAAAGCTGTTGCTTGCTTATATGTTCAGCTCATTTAGCTCTACAAAACTCTTCATAGGGTCAAAGTTGTCAGATGACCCCTTATAGGGGTAACAGCCCCTTAAAGGCGAAAAATATTGTTTTTGGCCTATAAAATGAAAACTGTTGCAGATAGAGAAAAGCTGTTGCTTGCTAAAATGTTCAGCTCATTTAGCTCTACAAAAGTCTCCATGGGGTCAAAGTTGTCAGATGACCCTTTATAGGGGTTAAAGCCCTTTATAGGCGAAAAATAGTGTTTTTGGCCTATAGAATGAAAACTATTGCAGATAGAGAAAAGCTGTTGCTTGCTTAAATGTTCAGCTCATTTAGCTCTACAAAAGTCTTCATAGGGTTGAAGTTGTCAGATGACCCCTTACAGGGGTTACAGCCCTTTAAAGGCGAAAAATAGTGTTTTTGGCCTATAGAATGAAAACTATTGCAGATAGAGAAAAGCTCTTGCTTGCTTAAATATTCAACTCATTTAGCTCTACAAAAGTCTTCATAGGGTTGAAGTTGTCTGATAACCCCTTATAGGGGTTACAGCCCCTTAAAAGTTGAATCACTTGGCGTCCGTCGTCGTCGTCGTCGTCGTCGTCCGTCGTCGTCGTCCGCCGTCGTTAACTTTTCTTCAAACTTCTTCTTCTCTGAAACGGCTGCACAGATTCAAACCAAATTTGGTCTGGTGGTTCTTTAGGGTATCCCCCACAGAACTGATGTGGGGATTTTTGATTCGTCGAAAAACATGGCCGCCGTTGCTAAAAATAGACCAGGGGGGTCAGACTACTGTTTTTGGCTTGTAAATCAAAAAGTATAAGAGATAGATGAAATCTGATGCCACGCTACTGCTTCAGCATCAAAAGCTCTACAAAAGTCTCCATTGAGTCGAAGTTGTCAGATGACCCCTTATGGGAGTTACGGCCCCTTAAAGGTGAAAAATAGCATTTTTTCATGTTTTTGGCCTATGGAATGAAAACTATTGCAGATAGAGAGAAGCTGTTGCTTGTTTAAATGTTCAGCTCATTTAGCTCTACAAAAGTCTCCATAGGGTCAAAGTTGTCAGATGACCCCTTATAGGGGTTACGGCCCCTTAAAGGCAAAAAATAGTGTTTTTGGCCTATAGAATGAAAACTATTGCAGATAGAGAAAAGCTGTTGCTTGCTTAAATGTTAAGCTCATTTAGCTCTACACAAGTCTCCATATGGTCAAAGTTGTCAGATGACCCCTTATAGGGGTTATGGCCCCTTAAAGGCAAAAAATAGAGTTTTTGGCCTATAGAATAAAAACTATTGCAGATAGAGAAAAGCTGTTGCTTGCTTAAATGTTCAGCTTAATTATACCCCACGCAACGAAGTTGCGAAGGGTATAATGTTTTTGACTGGTCCGTCCGTCCGTCCGTCCGTCCGTCCGTCCGTCATTCTGTGATCAAAGTTTGTAATCGCAACTCCTCTTAAACTACCGAACAGAATTTAATGAAACTTGGTATGCAAGAAGAACACCATATGTAGTTGTGCATATTACCGGGAATTTTTGATTCGCAAATTTTTGTGGGAGTTATGGCCCTTTGGACTTAGAAATTTGCAGAAAATCATGATTACAGTTTGTAATCGCAACTCCTCTTAAACTACTAAACAGAATTTAATGAAACTAGCTATGCAAGAAGAACACCATATGTAGTTGTGCATATTACCGGGAATTTTTGATTTGCAAATTTTTGTGGGAGTTATGGCCCTTTGGACTTAGAAATTTGCAGAAAATCATGATTACAGTTTGTAATCGCAAATCCTCTAAAACTACTGAACAGAGTTTAACAAAACTAGGTATGCAAGAAGAACACCATATGTAGTTGTGCATATTACCGGGAATTTTTGATTCACGAATTTTTGTGGGAGTTATGGCCCTTTGGACTTAGAAATTTGCAGAAAATCATGATAACAGTTTGTAATCGCAACTCCTCTAAAACTACTGAACAGAATTTAACAAAACTAGGTATGCAAGAAGTACACCATATGTAGTTGTGCATATTACCGGGAATTTTTGATTTGCAAATTTTTGTGGGAGTTATGGCCCTTTGGACTTAGAAATTTGCAGAAAATCATGATAACAGTTTGTAATCGCAACTCCTCTAAAACTATTGAACAGAATTTAACAAAACTAGGTATGCAAGAAGAACACCATATGAAGTTGAGCATATTACCAGGAATTTTTGATTCGCAAATTTTTGTGGGAGTAATGGCCCTTTGGACTTAGAAATTTGCAGAAAATCATGATTACAGTTTGTGATCGCAACTTCTCTTAAACTACTGAACAGAATTTAACGAAACTTGGTATGCAAGAAGTACACCATATGTAGTTGTGCATACCACCGGGAATTTTTGATTCGCAAATTTTTGTGGGAGTTATGGCCCTTTGGACTTAGAAATTTGTAGAAAATTATGATTACAGTTTGTGATGGCAACTCTTCTTAAACTACTTAACAGAATTTAATGAAACTTAGTATGCAAGAAGTACTCGATATGTAGTTGTGCATATTACAAGGAATTTTTGATCCCCAAATTTTTGTCGGAGTTATGACCCTTTGGACTAAGAAATTTGACATAACTTTGTTATGATATTCAAATACTTGCACATTCACTTTTACAATCATTCAATATTATAAATTCTTGTAGCTTGATACTAATTCCTCAAGGATAACATTGATAGTCCATTAGCGGCACGCGTGGGGTATGTGAGCGTGCTCACTAAGGTTCTTTCATTAGCTCTACAAAAGTCTTTTTAGGGTCGAAGTTGTCAGATGCCCCTTTAAGGGGTTATGGCCCTTTAAAGGTGAAAAATAGTGTTTTTTGCTTTGTAATGAAAACTATTGCAGAAAGAGAAAAGCTTTTTATTGCTTAAACATTCAGCTCATTTAGCTATACAAAAGTCTTCAAAGGGTTAACATTAAGACCAGGTGAGCGATCCAGGCTCCTGGGAGCCTCTTGTTTGATTATTAGCTCACCTGGCCAAAGGCCATGTGAGCTATTGCCATCACTTGGCGTCCGTCGTCGTCGTCCGTTGTCGTTAACTTTTCTTCAAACTTCTTCTCCTCTGAAACGGCTGAACAGATTCTAACCAAATTTGGTCTAATGGTACCTTAGGGTATCCCCCACAGAACTGATGTGGGGATTTTTGATTCGTCAAAAAAACATGGCTGCCGTTGCTAAAAATAGACCAGGGGGGTCAGACTACTGTTTTTGGCTTGTAAATCAAAAAGTATAAGAGATAGATGATATCTGATGCCACCCTACTGCTTCAGCATTAAAAGCTCTACAAAAGTCTCCATTTGGTCCAAGTTGTCAGATGACCCCTTATAGGGGTTACAGCCCCTTTAAGGTGAAAAATAGCGTTTTTTCATGATTTTGCCCTATAGTATGAAAACTATTGCAGATAGAGAAAAGCTGTTGCTTGCTTAAATGTTCAGCTCATATAGCTCTACAAAAGTCTCCATAGGGTCGAAGTTGTCAGATGACCCCTTATAGGGGTTACGGCCCCTAAAATGATGTTTTTTCATGTTTTTGGCCTTTAGAAAGAAAACTATTGCAGATAGAGAAAAGCTGTTGCTTGCTTAAATGTTCAGCTCATTTAGCTCTACAAATGTTTCCTTAGGGTTGAAGTTGTCAGATGACCCCTTATAGGGGTTACGGCCCCTGAAATAATGGTTTTTTATGCATGTTTTTGGCCTATTGAATGAAAACTATTGCAGATAGAGAGAAGCTGTTGCTTGCTTAAATGTTCAGCTAATTTAGCTGTACAAAAGTCTCCATAGGGTTGAAGTTGTCAGATGACCCCTTATAGGGGTTACGGCCCCTAAAATGATGTTTTTTCATATTTTTGGCCTATAGAATGAAAACTATAGTAGATAAAGAAAAAAATGTTGCTTGCTTAAATGTTCAGCTCATTTAGCTCTACAAAGTATAGGGTTGACATCAAGACCAGGTGAGCGATTTAGGCTCCTGGGAGCCTCTTGTTTAGAATGAAAACTATTGCAGATAGAGAAATGATTATTCATGCTTAAACATTCAGCTCATTTAGCTATACAAAAGTCTTCATAGGGTTGACATCAAGACCAGGTGAGCGATTCAGGCTCCTGGGAGCCTCTTGTTTCTTATGTCTGTTTAACATGAAGCAGTTATGGTTCATCATTGATATTGGGTATGCACTTGCATTAGCATCAGTACAGATCAATTTCAAAAGTATTTTATCTGTCTGCTCTTGCAGTCACCGTCTACTGACTTTGAGATTTTACACTTTTTAACTTTTTACTTATGTCATGAGTGTTTTATATAAAGCAGTTATTGTTCACCAGTTATATTTGGTATGCAGCTGCTTAAGCATCAGTTAAGATCAGTTAAAGGAGGATTTTTACTTCATTTTATACTGTGTCCAGTTGCAACAGGCGAGACATGTCTCTGTGTTAACAGTTTATTCTAATCAAACATTTACTTTAAAAATGTTCATATAAGTAAAAAATAGATTAACTGATATACCAATATTATATAAAAGCAATCCAATATTAAGTAGCATGTAGGTCAATATCAATACTAAACAGCAGTACTTAAAGGTAAAATACAGTACTGCCTTAAAAATACCATGATGTCACAACTGATTGATGATAAAGAGATGCGGAATAAGTGTATGCGTTTTGTTATTGTTGGTTGTGTTAACCAACAATAACGAAACGGCAATTTAAAATATTCCAATGGGAATACAGCCAGCAGTCTTTAACATGACCAGAGGTCACTCCTCGCTGTCTTGCATTGGCCCAAGACTAAAAATACAAAACATAAGATTCAAACAAATCCCAAGATTATCAACGAAAGACCCATTTCTGGACATAAAACAAAAAACAGTTAGTTGACAGGGACAAACAAAAGCTTTGACAATGATTCCTGGCTTAGGACAGGCACATATAAAATGTGGCGGGGTTAAACTATTTTTTGGGGCCCAACATTCCCCCTATTGTTAATCTTGCACAAGGAATTAGAATACATCTATGTAATGCCTTGTCTTGTACAAACCACAAAAATAACACACTTTGAAAATCAAATCGATAAAGGTTCAATTCACCAAGAGAGAACCTGAGACAAGAGTACTATACAATAACAACGAGATGTAAAGAAACTCTTTTGAGAACACTCTCAGTTACTGACAGCTAGCTAAGAAGCATTTATCGACTGATGTAAAAAAATCAAAAATATTGATTCTAAATCCAACGTTACACTTCAAACAACTAATGATTTAGAATTTTTTTAAAAGCTCTAAGCATTTCAAAAAACCTTGCTACCCAAGGATGTATCTTATATGAAGATCTTTTGTAACGTTTTTGTTAGTTTCTGTGATTCACTGATATTTAAGTCTGAAATGTAACCTCCAAGGACTGCAAAAAGCTGCAGCTGAGAGGTTCTTCATGTTGGATAAAGCTATTGATTTCCTCTTCATTTTATGTGGTACCACTTCCCCCTAAACATAAAAGGGTACACTGGGGGGTATACATTAAAGAAAACAACAGTTGATGTGCCCATGAAAAGTGCTATATATTTAACCTACATTGATACTAGACAGGTCTATGAAAAGACATAAAATAATTGAATTTGACAGGTAACCCTCCATTTCATTGTCTGACCTTATTATTCCCCTGCTTCGAATGAGAGGGGTATACTGGTTAACCTCTGACCTTCCGTCCGGAAGGTCAGTCCACAACACAACTTTCGTAACAGTTTTCTCAGCAACTACATATTACAGTGACTTGAAATTTGGTATATGAGTTCAGTATGAGGTCCTGTATCCAAGTAACGAAATTAGGTCTGTTGGATTATGGATATCTACTTCCTTTTAAACAACATATTGAATTTTCAACATTACTAGTCAATTGTTGAAAATTTTCATAACAGTTTTCTTAGCAACTACATATCATTTGGTATATGAGTTCAGTATGAGGTTCTTTATTGCGAGAACCGAAACTAGATCTGTCAGATTATATCTAACTTCCTGTTAACAAATTTTCAACAATACTAGTCAGTTGTAACAGTTTTCTCGGCAACTATATATCACAGTGACTTGAAATTTGTTATATGAGTTCAGTATGAAGTCCTTTATGTCGAGTACCGAAGCTTGGTCTGTCCGATATCTACTTCCTGTTTACCAACTTAGTCAATTTTCAACATTACTAGTCAATTGTTGAAAATGTTCGTAACATTTTTCTCAGCAACTACATATCACAGAGGGGCGGACAGGGGGTACGGGGGTTGAGAAGGCGGGGAGCGGGTGTAGAAGGGGCGGGGAGCGGGGGGAGAGACCTCCCTGTCCACCACCCCCATCACAGTGACTTGAAATTTGGTATATGAGGTCTGTATAAGGTCTTAATTGGAAGTACCGAAATTAGGTCTTTTTGATATCTACTTCCTGTTTAACGACTACATTACTGGTCAATTGTCGAAAATTCGAAACATTTTTCTCAGAAACTACATATCAGTCTCTTGAAATTTGGTATATGTCTGTCCTTTATTGCGAGAATCTAAATGAGGTCTGTCTAAAATTTACTTCCTGTTTACCGACATAGTGCATTTTGGGGGTAGCGGGGTATACTGAGTGAGCAGTAGCTCATAGATTCCTTGTTAGATTGAGGAATATGTTAGGGTTACATGGCATCCTGGGTCTGTAATACTCGGCAAGGAAAATTCAAACAGTTCTTATAAATTCAAAAAGAAAATTTGCGTTTTATTAGAATGATTCTAAGTTAACCAAATTTATTTAAAAAAAATTGTTTTGTTTTGAAAAGTAAATTTCTAAATCCATGAATGTAAAATTCTAATTTCTTTTTTGTCCCAAAGTCCAGGGCGTGAGGGTTCCTTAGCAACTTCTCTTCTATTCATAATACAAGCTGACTCAGCGACTGTCCTGTGTTGTATGACCGATGTGGTTAAAAGGAAAAATTCTGTTTGGATAATTACACCTCTTTCCAATAAAAAAATAAGCAAAGACATGAATGTTGTTATGATGTGTTACCGAACGTCTTATTTATTAAAGCACATTGTATCAGCTACAATGAACTGTTAAATGTAATGCAGATTTACCTTAAATTGCCATAACATTATAGATAGAGTAAAAATTACAGGTGCAGGTTCAACATAGGTCAATTTTAGCTCACCGTAAAAAAAAAGCTAAGACCGCGTGGATGTCTCATGCTCACCTGGCAAAGGAATAAACGAGCTAATGCAACCCAAGTCAGCCTGCCGTCCATGGTTTGGCAAATTGCCTGACATCTGTCATCAGCCGGGCGTTTGTTCTTTCAATTTTTAAAATCAGGGACAGATCCAGAGTTCAACGAAAGCATGGAAAGGGGGGCGTAATTGCCAAAATGTGAAATTTTCGATGGAAATTTGAAGTAGTTTGGTCAATTTTATACAAAAAAATAAATTTTCTCAATTAAAGAGGGGCGTACGCCCCCTCCGCCCCCCTCTGGATCCGCCACTGAAAATATTTACTTAAACCACATACATTTTTGTGGCAAAATGTAACCAAAGTATATTTATAATGATCCTATAGGATGTCTCCTATCGTTGAGTTTTTTATCCAAGTTAAGGTACTCATGGGTAAATTGTATTTTTTTTTATATTTTTTATTTTTTTTTGTTGGTTTGTTGCAAATAACGCAGAAACAGTCGCAAGTTTAAAAATCTGCCAGATGGTGTAATATGTTATATAGCACTTCAAAGACTCTCGCGTTAATTTTTATGCAGATCCAGCAATTTAAACATCAGAATTTCACTAAAAATTGTCCAAATTTATTTTTAGATATTGGTAAAAAAGATCTGTTTTGTATGGATATTGAATAATGATAACTGCCATTTTGTAAATTTTCCTGATTTAACTGATCAGAGAGATCAACTTTGTTACAATGCAATAGGAGGATTAAGCACGGGAACTCCAAAGTACCCAGATGAGTTCCTGTTCAGCTTGGGGGAGTTCGGGAAATAAAAATTGAAAAAAAATCACGAAAGTTGTCGAATGCATTCAACAACTTCATTTAAAACTTAGGGTAATGGGGACATTCTTTATTATTGGTCTGATATTTTGCAACCACTGACAAAGTTTTAAGTATTTAAATGAAGAATCTATCCAAAAAACTATTTTATCGATCATAGCCTTATGATTTTTTTTGATAAAAAAAACTGTCAAAACTGTCGAATTCGACAACAACATTGTCGAAAGGAATTCGTGTATTTCCTGGAATTAAACAATTTATTTGCCATAAAAGAAAACATCTTTTAAAAATCAATCAGCGGACATTTGAATGCTCCACATTTTCTATTTCCAGCGGTTATCTCACATTTGTTAAATTGGGGGCAAAACTCATTTAGGCAAACGTTATGTACAAAACCATTTCTGGCATGTCTTTGTGTTGCTGACGTCGATTTGCAAGAGCTACGTCCCTTACAACGTCCTTAGCACTGGTAACGAAGGCAAGTTGTTAACAAGCGTCACAATACAAGAAATACACATGGACCCCATTGGAGTCAACACTTTTACTTGTGGCGGCTGAAAATGTAATGCTATGAAGAAAAAGAGAGTGAAATGTAATAAAAAGAGCAAGAAAGGTAGGATACGCAGTGATTTTCAAAGTTCTTAAACATTACATTAAGACGGTGGTGAAATACCGTATATAGGCCGTATTTTTCAGTGTTCAAAACTTCTCTTCATTTTCGCATTGTAATTTTTTTTCTCAGCTAGCCTATTCCATCATCTTCGCAAGCCAAGGGTTACGATCCACTATCTCTCATCAAGATGAGAGATAGCGGATCATTACCCTAGCGAAGATGCTATTCCATACACGTTTTTGTTCTGAACATTTAGCATACGGTAAGCATGGAAAGAGAATATCAACAATGTCTTTCCCATGGTTTAAAGAATACTAGTAGATCAAAAAGTTTTTTTTAATGCTAGAATATATGGTGTTGTTTTTGTATATGTAACAAATTACATCGAAATGATTTTAGCTAAAGCCAAATCCAATAGTTACTCTCCTGAAAATGAAGGAACTCTAAAAGATGGCCATGAGATAGCGGAGGAGCAAACCAGTGATACAGTCACACAAACTATAGATGCAAAATTAGATGCCGCGAGTAAAAACGTCACTGAACTAATCGTTGGATGCAAAAAGAACATAGCACGCATAGAGTATGTGTCTTAATTATATATGTTTTGAATTGTAAAATTTTCAAAGATTAAAATTCAAAAAATGATATATAATTGAGCGACCTTAATAAGAAGTAAATAGTAAACCTATTTGTCAAAAATCGCACATGCTTTGTGAAAAATCTCTTTTGTTAGTGACTGCTTATATTATTGGCAAGTCGGTTTATAATTTTTAATAAGTATAATATTCTTTTTGATGTATTGAAGTGGACATTTTTATATTTTTCAACTGTTGTAATTCAAGTCATCTAATATAAGTTTCTTAGAAGTTGTATAAATGATAATGCGATGTGAAATATAAGTCTACGTTAAAACAAAAAAGTACTCAACGGAAAACAGCCAGCAGCCTTCAATGTGACCAGTGGTCGCTGCTCGCTGTTTTGCAATTGGTCCTTGATTGAAAATAAACTACACATGATGCCCAACCCTCAAGTTTCAACGAAAGACTTTCTTCTTGACAGTGCTGTTATGACAGTTTTTTAATTTATGTATACTCTGATAAAAACCTCAACCCCAAAATGAATGTTATATAACTTTACAGGGACATAAAGAAGAGGGGTCAATTATGTATACAAGACCTACTGGAACTTCCTGTCCCGGTATTCGCTAATGAAAGGGATCGGCTTCGTCAAAAGTATGTGTTTAATTACGATTTACTTTACTAATAGCCAGAGTTGGTCCGAGCAAAATTGAGTAACTTTTAAAAGTTAAAGAAGAGATAATAAAATATTAAATATTTCATTTTATGTTTTGTTGCTACCTTTCTACATGAAAATACTGCTTATTAATTTAAAAAACGACAGAAAAGTACCAACTGGTCATTTGATCGTCAAAAGTCAGTAAAATCATAGAAAATTCAGTCGTCAACAAGAAAACAATGACAAGCACAACAAAGCATGGTTGCAACTTTTGAACTTTACCCCAAGATCAATTAAAGTTTTATGTTGCTATAATCATTTCATTTCAAGTTCATAACGCTCACTATTGAAGCCATAGTATTCAAAAGATTTTTTTTCTCAATTTTCTGATCATTTAGAAGATATCTACCGTTCGGGAGCTCCAAGGGAACATATTATTAAATAGACCGATTGATATGGTACTATTTTTTATAGGGAATTGGATGAACAATG
Source organism: Arcuatula senhousia (assembly GCA_963971305.1). Classification (NCBI taxonomy): domain Eukaryota; kingdom Metazoa; phylum Mollusca; class Bivalvia; order Mytilida; family Mytilidae; genus Arcuatula; species Arcuatula senhousia. The sequence continues at coordinate 2,412,724 of OZ020305.1, forward strand.
TGATGCATACATAAAAGAACTGAAAGAACTTCACGTTCTTATCCATCTACACAAACATGATGAGCATTACCAAGAGTAAGTATTTCACAAGGTTTTAAAAGTGTCAGGACTAAATAGCGGGTCCCAAGCAAACTTGCAACACAATACCAGGCATACAATAGAAGATCTGTCCGTCTACAAAGACTCATTAGAGAGGCTCGCGCCAGAAATTCATAGGTCAAATTGAAAAAATCAAGAATAAGGAAAACAATGCATGGCAAACCTCGGTTCAGAATCTGACCATTAATTTAAGTCCTCTATGAAAATAGAAAATGTGAAACTTTTTTATACGCCATTGGAATGAAAAAGGGATATGGGGTATCTATGCATAACACAAAAAAAGACTTTTATTGCTGTTCTGCATCCTAGATAGAAAATAATGAGATGTGGAATAAGTGTCCGCGACACAGCTCACATAACAAGCGGTAATTTAGAAAAAAAACCAGCAGCCTTAAACAAGGCTAGTAGGCGCTGTTCGTCGTTCTGCATTCGGACCATGGTCTAAATAAAATGCCTATACTAGTAATTCAAATCCTGTCCTTTAGGACGCAAGGAGGCCCTAAGTACCCGGTATACAATTTGTTTTCACCTCAACAAGTCATTCTGTAAGTAAAGAGACCATTATTATTTTTATTCAATCTCATATTTTAGGAAATATACTAACCGTTGTGATCAAATTTTCCGTGAAATGGTGTCGTGGAAGAAGGAAAAAGAGGAAATGGTAAGGCGCTGGTATGTACAGCAAAGAGCTGCAGGGGATTCTAATGAAAGCGATGAAAAAGATTCTGACAAGACGAAGAAGGCCGATAAAAAACCTGTTAATTTAGATGAGTTTAACGAAAAATTTCCTTCACCTTCCGAGAGAGAAAGTAGGCAACGAATGATTCAATTGAAAAAGAAACCCATATCAAAACTTGCTCTTGAGCCCACACCGGCGATTGCTTACGAAGAAAACATTCTAAACTTCACAACTCGTCCCCGGAGCAAAAGTGTATCGTTCGAAATTAAACTAGAAGAAACAAAACCAAAACGTCATAAATCAACGAAAAAGTCCGGAGTTGAAAAACAAAATAAGAAGTTTCTAGAAAGACGAACAATATATGAAGATTATTCCAGAAACTGCGCTCCTGCACTTTATTGTGAACAAAGATACATATCAATCAGGAGCTTCAGGTACTCCAGACTTCATGCAACGTTTTCTTCCATCCCTTGTAGGATTCCGGGTCCCATTAGACCAAAACGCAAACGTCGTAGGAAAACCAGCCTGATTCCTATCCGTGTCGATGGACCTGTATGGAACAATTTATCTGGGAAATCTATTCCTTTTCCGGTGAGCCTAGACCAAGGAAGTAAGCTCCCTGTAAAGGGTTTTTATTACACGGGAAACCAAAACGGAAACGCTGTTAGCCCAAATCTGGAGGAAAGAAAGGGCGTGAGGTTTCCTGAAATCCGCAAACCCTTCAGGAGTAGGATACCAGTTAGAATACCGGGTTACATCTGGAGCTCCGAGTCGAGCAATAGCGATAGCCCTGCTAGAAAGGCTAAAGAGGATCGGCGGTGGTCGGCACCCAGTAAGATTCCAGTGCTGAAATCAAAAGCTGATGTACGAATACCTCGACTCGATCCAGACGAACACTTACCTGCTATCGATATTGGCCAACGGGTTGGAAATGTTGTGAATGGAACTGGAAACAACAATTTCGTGATCGTCCCTAAGAAGGTTAAAAAGGAAACCATGTCGGTCTCGGAGAAGAAAAAGGTTGAACTTGAAAGATGCAACGTGTCTCATAGGATGGTTTCCAAACCTTTCAGGCTTCCTCCAATTAACCGAGCACCAACTCCAGTCGTAAAGATAATATCGAAGGGAAACTTGGGAGCCAACAAGCTGAGTCCTCTTGAAACGTACTCCGATGTAAGCATGGCATCCTCGCCTCTCGGGGATGGTCACTCTAACGACAGCAGCAGGACTGGGACAGCCGCTGGTTTCTCCGTGCTTCCGCCAATCGAGACCGTCAGAAAGTCACGTGACTTTAACAGGCCGCTTTCTGCTGAAGAATGTAGAAGTACTCCATTTCTAGACAAGGATGAAATACCAAGTCGTCCATGGTCAGCCTCTAGTTCACAAGCATCCAGAGCAGCATCAAGATTGATTTGAAACAACAACAATAACTTTGATAAATTTTATATTTTGATTCGTAACACATAAAATGCTTTATACATTTTGATGGTTCTTTATCATATCGAAGGTTAAGATGTCTAGAAGAGAATGCTTTTGATAAAAAAATATATATTATTTCTGTTTTGTAATTTCTAGGCTTTCAGCTTTACTTTACTATATATATTTAATACATGTATATGAAATATTGTGGAGTAAATGTAGAACTTGTCTCGTTTTATTAGTGTCCTACCGACAAAAAGCTTCGTCCCTCTGCCCGTTTTTCTGTAACAAATTAGTCAGTGCATCTCTTCTTGAACTACTCATGACAAGCGATTGCCATGGAACCGGTAAGAATATACAAGAGGCTCCCAGGACCCTGAATCGCTCATCTGGTCTTGATGTCAACCTTATGAAGACTTTTGTATATAATAGCTAAATGTTTAGGCAAGAAAAAGCTTTTTTTTCTATCTGCAAAAGTTTTCATTCCATAGGCCAAAAACACTATTTTCGCCTTTAAGGGACTGTAACCTCTAAGGGGTCATCTGACAACTTCGACCCTAAGAAGACTTTTGTAGAGCTAAATGAGCTGAACATTTAAGCAAGCAACAGCTTTTCTCTATCTGCAATACTTTTCATTCTATAGGCTAAAAACACTATTTTTCGCCTTTATGGGGCTGTAACCCCTGTAAGGGATCATCCGACAACTATTACCGTATGGAGGCTTTTGTAGAGCTTAATGAGCTGAAAATTTAAGCAAGCAAAAGCTTTTCTCTATCTGCAATAGTTTCATACAATAGGGCAAAAACATGACTATTTTTCACCTTTAAGAGGCCGTAACCCCTACAAGGAGTCATCTGACAATTTCGACCAAACGGAGACTTTTGTAGAACCTTTGATCCTGAAGCAGTAAGGTGGCATCAGATTTCATCTATCTCTTATACTTTTTGAATTACAAGCCAAAAACAGTAGTCTGACCCCCGGTCTATTTTTTGCCACAGCGGCCATGTTTTTTGACGAATAAAAAACACAGCTTTAGTGCAAGACACCCTAAGGATCAATCATACCAAGTTTCATTGAATTCTGTTCAGTAGTTTCAGAGAAGATTTTTGAAAAAAAATTGTTAACAGACGACGACGACAGACGACTACGGACGCCAAGTGATAGCAATAGCTCACCTGGACCAGGTGAGCTAAAAAGGGCATAAAATTTAGTTTTGCATATTACAAGAAAATTTTGATCTGTCATGCAGCCAATATTCATACGACCGCAAAAAATTGCGGATGTGTTATGGTATGATGTCGTCGTCTTTGCTGTCTGTTAAGTGTTCCAAAATAACTTAAGTTCTAGTTATCCGATTCATATGAAACTTAACATTGATGGTTTAAGTAGTGGATTTACAAAATGAAGTATTAATTTTTGCTATACCCCTTTTCCGTATATGCAGTTAAGGACCAAAAAGGGCCAACATGGAAATATTTTATACTAAATGCCCGATTTTATTTTTTTTCTAATTCTTGTCAAGTAGGTTAACAAAATAAGGAATAAATTTTGTGCCCCCCCCCCCCATAGCCGTTAGGGGGCAAAACTTAAGTATAGCAGATACGCTTATTTAGGGACCAAAAGGGGTTATATTTTTGGTCTGCTTTTGAAAAAACATCTATTGACACCAAAGAGTGCATGTGTCAAAAAACGTTGTCAGTCCACCCTGGGCTGCATGTGTCCAGAGCAATTGGGCCTCAGACTACAAGTTTTAACATGTTGCGGTCGTATCATGCTGCGTCTGATGAAGCGTTTTACTGCGAGAGTTATGGCCTTTCGAATTTTTAACTAAGTTAATGATCATTAACAGAGTTTGTAACCACAAACCCATGGAGGATACTCATTTTTCAATGAAACATGCTATTCACCACTATTTCTATGCATTGCTGCTCACTTGTTGTTCATTCACGAAGAAGTTCATAAATGTTGAGATTTTAGAAACATGAATGTTGAAACGTTCATTTGTTCATTTTGCTGTAAACCACATTATTTTCTATATAAAACTTTGTCTTATTAAAACGATAGAATTTGAAAGTGGGATGTGTCAATAAATGCAACACAGCTAACAACGTTCATTGTGTTCAGTGGTCGCTGTTCGCTGTTATGCGATTGACCCTCGTTTGTTTAATAGTTCTAAAATAATATGAACTGAGTTCAATTATTTGATGAAGAAGATATATATTTTTGTTTGACATGTATGTATATTTAAACCACGTTTGTATTTTAGCTGGAGCATCTTTGATGGTCCAATAATTTAGCACAATGGGCAGTTATAAATTTTCAGCATCTAATATGGCTTATAGTTTTTTACTTAAAAGTTTTTTTTCGTGCTCAAGCCTAAACAATGTAATAGTACGGAGATTATAATAAGAATATATGTACAATTAAAATGCTAAGAAATGAAATTTAAAATGTCTTGATAATGTGATTCTGTAGCAAATTATCCTAACGTTTTATAAAACATCTGAATTGTTTACACGTGTACCGTAAGCAGACATTTTCTCTTTTAGAAGTGCATACTACAGACACCTTTTTTCCCTAGAATACTTTTTTCACAGTCAATGATACACAATCATCAGTGTAGCGGAGTGAAGTTAGTGCTTTCTTTGAATGTCAAACACGGAGATACTTTTCCCGTCATGTGTGGATATAAATGCCTTGTTACACTCCTTGTTAAAAGAAATAGCCCACGGCTTGACAATCCCGTCAACCCTGGTCAGCGGAATGTCTACGAGGTTTCCAGCGATGCTAACACAGTGGACATTCTGAGATCCACGTCCAGTGACGAACAAACATCCCTGGTTATCCCGCGCGATTCCTTCGGGAACTTTCAGGTCAGGATGGTTGTATCGGAATATTTCGGTACCGTCCATGTTCACATGGTAGACGCTGTGATAATCGGTATAATACACGCTTCGGTTATCGCCGGCGCACAAGAAATAAATCAACTGACCTGGGACTTGGACGCGAGTTTTGATTGTTCCGTCGAGCTCAAGAATATACAGCTCTCGGTTTGCGCCTACTACAATTGAATTTGAAACAACGGCCACGCCATGACATTTGCAGTGAAGTCTAACGGGCTCCCGGTCAGCAATAATGGCAGATATATTTACAAATTGGATTGAATTTTCTAACGGAATCGTAACAACAGCCCGGTTTCCATCCGGTAAAATCGCAATGTCCCATGGCTTGCAATTTACAATGCAGTCCTGCAAGAATTTTCCACTCTCACTGTACACTAACAATTTGTTACAGTTACGGTTACAAAGTATTATCCGATTGTCGCCAGTGACAGCTATGGCGGTGATTTGCGCATTCTCGGAACAGGAGATATCTATCTGAGACTGGTAAAAATACTGCGTTTTGCTCGTAAGTCTTGGACGTAGTTTGACTTGCGCATTACGTCGGTTCAGCGGAAAAGGCTCAAGCGAACACGGTTGTTTGTGAATTTTCAAGTTTCCAAGAGTATTCACGATATCCGGTAGACGGTGATCGGGTGCAAAGGTGACCGTGACGTCGGTGAGGTTTTGTGTCTTCTGCTGAATATCTAGTTCGTCTTTTGCTAACTGTTGTGACAGGTGATGGGTAAAAAGGAAGATTTGAGAATCAGAACCATACTGAAGCACAACGTCAAGGTCACTCTTGTTTCTATGGTAAAGTTTCCTGTTTTCGCAGATTTCATCCAAAGAGTGTCTGCTGACCTCCCGCTCTTCTATAGTGAAATCTCTTAGATAGTCTACCACTAACTTTTCTAGTTTGTCTAAATGATCAACGATGCTGGCCTTGAATGACTGAATATGACATTTAATGTCATCTACCATCTTTTCAAACGTTTTCGATGATTCTTCTCTGTTATGTATCAGCGTGTTGAGAGTTTGTAAATAAACTGTCAAATCTTGTGCCAACATGGCCGGAAGTGGCGACGTCTTGATGTTTTTAGAAGCGATGTCGATGGGCAAGATTGATTGGCACGTTCTGTGTGATTCCGTCATACAATGGCGACAGCACAGCGTCTCGTGGTCGGCACAGAACAGATCAATCCGGCTATCTCCATGTTTCGAACAGTGAAGAATTGCGGATAAAGTTTCTGTCGGGAATATATCCATGAAATCTAAATCGACCGTATGGTGGTTGACGAGGAACTTATTTTTCCTATGGCCTCTGAGACACTCTTTACAAAGAGGCTCTTCACAATCAAAGCACCAAAATTCAGCGCAAATGGGAATTTTTTCTCTCAAACAAGATTCACATTTTTTGGATTCCATCAGATTAATGCAACAAAACTTTCTGTATATATCTGTTATATCCTAAAAGAAAAAAGAAAAAAAATATCACCTGAGGCACATGTTTAATATTACAGCAGTCTTGTTGAACTGTTTTCTGAAAAAGACTGTCAAGTGAAAACGTTTAACTATTACAGACCATATGGTCCGTGCATAAACTTCCGAACTTTTCATTTAAAATCATCAATATTGTTTATTTATCTTATATTCATATAAAGTTATTTCTAACAAACCTGTGAGGAGTTTGCCTGGCAACATTCTGGCTACCCGTCCGGACTGACGGGATACCTATCATAGATTGTCTAGGAGCGTTTCAAGTGTTTCAGATTCCGTCAATAATGTCCCACAACATATTGACGCAATGCCTACACGAAATGGTTTAATTAAATTTGATGATTGGATTAGTATTAAGACATAATTAAATTGTAAATACCAAAAATTAGAGGACAATGACGAAGATGTCACATCATCAGTTATGATATTGACAGAAAATTGACTAACATTTCCAGAGCAGACACCATCTTTAGCTAAACTATTCATTGATCTTATTAATCTTCTATATTAAATTACCATCACACTATATGTTATAAAGTGTTAGCTAAGTAAATTCAAATTAATGTCAATCTTTCTCATTCTCTTTCCCGTTATTGGTCATGATAGTGAATTATCAGTTGCACCTTATTCAAAATCAAGTTTGTTGTAATTTTTTTGGTTTTCTGAAAAATGCTGGTTTGAATATTTCTTGATTTTCATTGCATACGATGACAGCCAATAATTCAATTTAAGTATGAATGGGTATGAAATTTCAGTCTGTCAGTTATGTGAATGGGTGGGGTTTCTGAAACTTCAGCGGCTTGACCGTATCAGTTTTTATTATACAGTTATTTAATGTGTAGCCAGGCAATGGATCAGAATATTTTCCCCGAGGTATCCAGATTAGCTTAATGTTCTATCGCCCGAAGCCGTAGGCTGAGGGCAATAGAACATTTAGCTACTCTGGATACAAAGGGGGAAATAGTTCTGATCTATTGCTTTGCTACACATTCAATAACTGTTTTATTACCTAATATATTTTTAATTAAATTATTAGTCGAATTGTGTTGAAAGAAAATTTGGGTACTTATGAAAAAAAAAGATTGGGTATAATGACCATTTTAACTACGCCCTATTATGGAAGTAATAACAGACCAGCCGGTTTTAACCAGAACACACACAAACAGGCTTTGCAGTTGTACGGACTTCGCGTAAATGACCCGTGATAGATAATAAATATTCATGTATATAAATTGTCCAATCAAATTTGAGGTCAAAATGTCAACAGGCAATAGAACGTCACCGGGCAATAGAACACCACCTTTCTATTGCCCGGTAGAATGTGATAATGGTCAAAATTAAAATATAGTTAATAGAAAAGGAAATTTTATTATATTAGGTAATAAATGAAGTTACCCACCTTCGGGGCTTATAGTGAGCAAAAGCTATCATCATAACTAAGAATAGGACAACTGTCCCCATGGGCATCTGCTGTTCACCTTTTTTAAGACCACAAATGAATTTTCAGAAGCAACATTAAACCAAAAATTATAACTATACCTTACAACAAATCATTTGTTCTTTAGACCACCCTATTCCAAATTTCTTATTCAAGTCACAAATTACCTTAAGTTTCACTTTGTGCAAATAATGGAATTTTTCTAACAATTATTTTAAAATGTGGCATGCAGAGAAAAACCCATGGGAAAGGATTAATCAGTTTTTAAAAAAGTACTTTTCCATTAGACCAGATTTCATCATCGTATTATTCACTTTATACCTTATAATAATAAATCATAAATTTTTTAAATGATACCACGTAAAATTTAATTATCAATAGATATACGTGCTAAGCAAAATAGAATTAAAGATTTATGGTATTGGAAATGTATAATTTCAATATTTAATCACATTAAGTCTGAAATTGCAGACAGACTAAAGTGTAAATTTTCAAAACAGAAATCAACTCTAAATTTCAAAACTCGTTATATGTACATCAGCAGTCTCATTAAAATGTCGCTCCTCCCTTTTCTTGCCGTGTCCGTTCTAGCAAAACAGAAAAAAGGAGAGCGACATTTTAGGTCTGATTTTAATGAAACTTAATGCGTCATTTAAAATTCTGAAAAAAAAAGAAAAAATGAACAGATATTCAAATGAAAAATACAAATTTACCGCCTTCAGGTTGGAACTAAAATGCTATAAACTGCTACTGCTGAGAATAGAACATATAATAATTATACACGTTATCAGTTATACTTACTTTAGAAATTTAATATTCAGTCATTTACACAATCAATATTGAAACAAGTAAAATTTCAACCTTCAGCAAAACATATGTGACATGTCAAAAGGATGTGGTTGATTTGTCTTCCGTACCGGTGATCATGTCCCCGCTAATTGTTGTAGGTTATTTGTTAAATAGATAAAAAAATATTATTTTCATAAACTTATGAACAAAGTACTATCAAACATATGATCACATCCCAAAACAGGTTTTAAAAGATGCTTCAGGTATATTTATATTAATTACGTATTCAATTTGATTTTACTCAATTCAACAAAGCATAACTTTGGCAAAATATTTTTGTAATAATCTCATAAGATATCTTACATATATATTGAAAAGAATCAAAGTTGTTGTTCGCTTACTTAAGTGTTTAGGGTGCGACCATTTGAATTTTATGGGGAGAAGGGGTGTTATAGTGAAATTTGAAATAAAAAGGCAGAACGGCAAAATCTAGAAATAAAAAGGCAGGACAGCGCTTTGAATTTAAAAGTGCGCGCAAAAAAAAATCCAGGTTCGGCTGTTTCTAAAAATGGAAAAGCAGTACTAACAATCTCCATAGCCCCCCCCCAGAAAATAAAGGTTGCCCCCTTGGTCAATTATGTGTGAATGCTTGTTTGTTTGTTTGGCTCCCTTTTCAACGCAGCTTTGCCATATTAGGGTGGTAAATTTTAATGATGAAGGAATATTAGGGCGGTAAATTATATGGTGAAGGAATATTAGGGCGGTAAATTTTAATGGTGAAGGAATATTAGGGCGGTAAATTTTAATGGTGAAGGAATATTAGGGCGGTAAATTTTAATGGTGAAAGAATATTAGGGCGGTAAATTTTAATGGTGAAGGAATATTATGGTGGTAAATTTTAATGGTGAAGGAATATGATGGCGGTAAATTTTAATGGTGAAGGAATATTAGGGCGGTAAATTTTAATGGTGAAGGAATATTAGAATCATTTTGGTGTTTAAATAGACAAAACCATCAAACTGATAAATCAATATATTTGTCTTCATAATTTAAACGTATGTTTATTTTATTTCTTTATTTCTTTATCTATTTTTTGCAATTCAAGATGTGACTGTTCTAATTCTGTTTTTCTTCTACTAAAATTTAGTCAGATACTGCTTCTAACCCGAATAATACAGTGGTTATATTTCCATGATTTCGCTCCTTGCATTCGCTACATTAACCTGTATCGCCGAAGTATACGAAGACGGATAGGGCTTGAATTATTCGAGTTATAGGCTACACCTGCAGCATCCAAACTGTTGATGAATACTAGGAGGCGCATGCCGGAAAAAAAAATGTGAAACAATTTAGTGGGAGAAACAAACCGTTCAGGTAAGCACACAGTGGAAGATAAACAACCCAAGAATTTGTTGGTTAATCATGTGTTTAAGATATGTATCAAATAGGCAGTGAAAAATACGGGAAAATTTTCCCGCCATTTTCACCCTAACAAGGCCGGTCATAGACAATATAATATTATAATACAATATTGTTTTGTTTAAACACATTTACAATAAATGGTTATAACACAAGTTTATAACAAACGAAAAGTTAAATCAATGTACAATACTGTTAATAATAACATATTTACAAATAATAGATTGAAACTTATTGTTTCAGGTTTCTGGAGTGCCGGTGACATTTATTAATATATTCAATTAGAGATTTAAGTAAAATCAGAGATTTGCTATTAAAAACAAAAAAAACAAGTTGTTTTTAGTTATAGATGTGATGTTTTTATTAGTTTAGTTTAAACATATTTTATTTGAAACAATTTCAAAAGGGAATCGGACACAAGTATTATGAAGTCCTCTCCCGATAACAATACAATACAGAAATAGCTATGGACATAAATATGATTGTGATAAAGTAATAACAACAAAAATAATAAAGAAATAAAGTAAAAAGGTAAAAAAAAAATCACGAGTCATGCGTTAAGTGTGTGTGTGTTTGTGTTTGTCTGAGCTCTAATTTGTTCCATATATATATAATCTAATAGTTGAAGGAACAAATGGTACGTAGTTAACGATAATCTACAAAAAGGAATAACAAGATCATCTCTATTTCTTAACGGATAGTCTGATAAGCTACTTATACTTGGGGGAGCCAGTCTACAGAGAAATGGGGGAGCAAGATTGTTCACCATAGTATACATCACTTGTAATTTTCTCCGATCGCGTCTGGCTTTCAGGCCTCCCATCCTACTTCACGATAGATGTTCTTTGTTCGTAAAAATAGGCACACCTGTTACAATTCTTGCTGCTTCTAATTGTACACTTTCGAGTTTGTTTGAGTAGACTATGCCACAATTATCCCATAGCTCACAAGAATATTCTAATATTGGTCTTATATAGACAATATATAGTTTTTCCAAGGTAGACCTGGACAACTTGTATTTAAGCTTACGCAAGACATTGACATGCTTCATTGCATTTGTTATTAAGTTATCAATATGTTTATTCCATTTACCATCGTAATTGAACGTAACCCCTAAATGCTTATGGAATGTGACATTTTGAATTCTTTGACCATTTAAATCAAAGCTCAGAGCGGGAGCTTCAATGTTCGAGATTAATAAGACCTCTGTTTTATTTGGATTAAAACTCATAAGCCACTTTTTTGCCCATAGGTCTAATTCGTTTAAATCGTGTTCGATTACGGCCTTTATATGTTCATTATCGTTGCCTGAAAATCCAAATGATGTATCATCAGCAAATAATCTTGCGAGTGAGGTTAGTTTATCAGAAATATCATTTATATATATTATGAATAGTAAAGGTCCCAGAACAGAACCCTGTGGTACCCCAGCCTTAATACCACATAGTGGTGATATTGAGTTCTTTATCATAATTAACATTTTGTCTGCGATCCGACAAATAGTTAGAAAACCATGATAACAGATCACCATTTATTCCATATCCCTTTATTTTATGCAATAGACCTTTGTGCCAGACCTTGTCAAAGGCCTTAGAGAAGTCACAGAATACAAAACAGCTAGTTTCTTTTTTTTCAAGGCCATCAAGTATACTACTGTATAGCTGTAATAGTTGGTGTACAGTAGAAAAACCGGGTAGGAAGCCTGATTGATATTCGTATATCAGATTATTGCTAGATAGATGATTAAAGACATGTTTGTAGACTATACGCTCCATGACTTTTCCAATACAACTTATAAGTGATATGGGTCTGTAATCAGATGGTAAATCTGCTTCGCCTTTCTTAAAAATTGGTATCACGTTGGCAGTTTTCCAACCTGAAGGAAATTTGCAAGATTGAAGTGATTTATTAAATATGATTTGAAGGGGAACGGCAACTTTTTCAGGATTTATTTTAAGCATTTTATGACTGACACTATCGGGTCCTGATGCTTTGTTAGGATGTTTTTATTCAGTTGGTTTTTAATTTTGAGCCTGATGCTTTTATTTCCTTCAATGACAAGTAAACCTTTTCCCTTTAAAAGATGTGTGCCAAACACCCTGTCAAAACACCTTTAGTTAAATCGAATAATTTTAAAGCTGGTACTTGATCACATCTTTAGAGAGTATAACCAAGTACCGAAATACTGCGATGAAACATTGTTAGAAAGTAATCTAAAAACTGGCTCATTTTACACGATTTAATGCAACTCATGAAACAGAATGGCTTCATTTGACCCAAAAGGTAGTAAAGTGTAACATATTTTATGTTTTATTATTATTTCCGGTCCTTAGGGGGATATATATTTTTTAATGTCCGTGATTTAGCAGCTGTGGGGTTTAGGCCGGTACCCCGCTGTTATCTGAAGATCATCCTTGTATTCAAGGAAACCTGGAAAAGTCCTTGAATTTCATTTCAATGCTCATAAACCTGGAAAAATCCCTGAATTTTATCAAATAGGCAGTGTCTGCACGTCCACGCCGCGTGGATGAATAGACCACAGGCTGCGCGTCCACACTTCCGATATAACGAGTAATTAAGGATTTTTTCCGGACAATTTCCGTTATTTTGTAATTTTTATAAACTTCCCAATGCGTAGAGCAATAAAGTAATTAATATTTAAACATAAAAATGTATTTTAATATTCACTGATATACAATTTAAGTATTAAATAAGTGAAAAATTAGCGAAAACTGCTAGAATTTCGTAATTGTTTTTATTAATTTTTATAAATCATCAAAGGGAATGCAGTGTAAACAATAATTCTTTGGGAATTCGAAAAAAAATATAAATAATGATATAAAAACGTAATTATGGTCTAAAAGAAACCAGAAAACTCTAACTGAACTGTTTTAATGCAGACTGCATAAAAATAATTGCAGTGAAGATATATTAAAATCGTATACATGTAACAGTTAAGCTATCAGTCGGACACGGAAAGAATCTTTCCACAGGAATTTTAAGCTTACGGCATACACTACTACATATACTTATTATAGAACGAGGACTTGCTCACATCTATCAATATTATGCCAGGATTCAAATGATAAAAGTTGGTACTAATTAGCTTGAACAATCAGTCTCTATCAATATTTGATATATTTTAAGAGTCAATGTGCATACGAAAAAAAACATTTGGTTGGGTTTTGTTTTGTTTTCTGTTAGGACGTTGCTGGGATGTCCGAAATTCTGCATTCTGTTGTTATTTTTTGCCGAATATTCTCCTTTTTTCTAAAGATTTTGACTACATGTTCTCGTTATTAAAGTTTATATAAATTAGAACTTTCATTTACTGAACTTCCATTCATTGTAGTATGAAATTGAATTCTTTGTCATTATTTGTACCTGGAAATGTCAAAGTAATTCCGTGACATTAGATGCGAAATGTGCATGCCGAAATGCAAATACCGGAAGCGTGGACGCGCAGCCTGTAGTCTATTCGTCCACGCGGCGTGGACGCGCAGACACTTCCTATCAAATATCCTTGAAATCCCTAGAATTTTGTAACATGCAGATTTGTTGACCGTTTGATAAAAAAAGGCCACAAAATATTGTTTTATTTTAAATTTTTTTGCGGACTGTTTTAATCCTTGAGAATGACCTCAATAACCTTGAAAGGTCCTTGATAAAACCTTGAATTTTGTGTCCAAAAAATAGTGGGAACCCTGGAAGATAAAGGACTGTATGACCCGATTTTGTAAGTAAACTCTTTTACTTGTGAGATTTAACGACACTTTAACAAATATGGTATTACCATGTGATTGAAATCACCCCTCTTTCCTTATCCACACTGTTCGTTAATTAACTGTTAATTACATGAATTAGCTATACAAACATTTCTCGTGGTAAAGTTAAAATATAAAGAAATTCCTTGGTCTTTAACGTTTAGGTGTCTTGCCTTCGAAGCAGAGGGGGACAAAGGTGTTACTTTATCGGCAGCGGTGGGGTTAACATTTTGGAAAAGTTTTGCGAGCACCTCCATATCTCAAGAACTATAGGTCCTAGGTTGATGAAACTTGGTATGCATATTCCTCAGTAGTAGCTTTAGCTTAGCACAGTTGCATCCCCATCTTTTGATCTTGACCTTGATTTTCTGGTTGAGAGACTTTGATTATTTTCATTGCATATATTAGCAATGTTTAATTTCTATAAACATCTTTTGATCTCAGAAACGAGTGGGGCGGAGCCAGAAATTTTCGAAAGGGGGGGTCCACATACTGGGTTCTGTGGGCCAAAAGGGGGGTTAGACCAATTTTGTTGAAAATCTACACAAAAATTTTAAAATTTTGGAGGAAAGGGGGGGTTTCGACCCCCTGACCCCCCCAGGATCCCTCACTGAACTGAAAATCCACGAAGTGAGAAAGAATACTTGTTTCTGATGGTGCCGGCAGGCGAGACATACTTTAGTGTTAACTCTTGTTTATCCTTTGAGATAGGGCTTTGATATTTGGCATGTGGATGTATCATCATGAGACGATGTGTCGCATATCAGAATGACCTTCATATGACCTTGACCTTTAACCTCAAGGTCATATTAATACTTATTTTACATGCAATGTGTGTCCAGGTAATAACTTTTTTATCCTTTTAGATAGGGCTTTGATGTTTGGCATGTGGATGTTTCTTTATGAGAGGATGTGTTGTGTACCAGAAATGACCTTCATATGATCTTGACTTTGACCTCAAAGTCAAATTAATGCTAATTTTACATCCAAAGTGTGTCAGGACCATCATGACCATAACTTTTTTGTTCTTTGACATAGGAATTTAATATTAAGCATGTGATGTATCACCATGATACAATGTGTTGCTTACCAGAATGACTTTCATATGACCTTGACCTTTGACTTCAAGGTCAAATTGATGCTTATTTTACATGCCAAGTGTGTCAGGGCCATAACTTCTTTGTTTTATGACAAAGGAATTTAATAATTGACATGTAGATGTATCACCATGCGATGATGTGTAGCATACCAGAATGGCCTTTATATATTCTTGACCTTTGACCCAAAGATCAAATTAATGCTAATTTTACATGTTAAATATGTCTTTGCCATATATATTTTTTACCCTTTGACATACACATGACATAGGACTTTAATATTTGACATAATGATGTGTCATCATGGGAACAATGTGTTGACAACCTTAATGACCTTGACCTGTGACTTCAAGGTCAAATAATGTTAATTTTACATGCAAAATCTTCCAGGCCATAACTTTTTTATCCTTTGACATATGGCTTTAGAATGTAGATGTATCAATATTAAACAATTTGTTATATACAATGTATGTCATTGTGACTTTGACATCAAGGTTGAACTTGTGTTATTCTTACAAATTTAGGAAGGGGAGACATCCTTTTTAGTGTGCTAAAACAGTTTTTCCTAGTTATACTATGGATTTATTTAATTTACTTAAAATATTTATAAAACATTTTGAAAGTCTTCCATTCAATAAAATACTGTTATCAGAAGAGCTTTTGACTGATGGCAAGGTTAACGACTTTTGGCTATTATAGGCATTGGTGTGGGGCTTAGGATGCAAATAGGCTAAAGTTGTTGGTAAAAGTCCACTAAAGAGTGCTTAGTCTCAGAAACCTCACATCAGGTCAATCCTCTTAGCCAATAAAGCAACTGGGATGTGTGCTCCAGGTGTTTAAATGGGGCAGCCCTGTCAAAATGAATGCCATGGTGGTATAGCTATAATAAAGAAAACTTGAATGCAAACCATATTGGGCCAATGTGTGTGGAGAGTGCCATGCTTCATGCACGTAAAAGATCCCTTTGAGTACCACCAAGTTATGCACATGCAAAATTTTCCGCTCTTACCCACCTCATCCTGTGGTCTTCAAAAGTTACTGTTCCTTTGTTTCCCACCCTACCCCTATGATTCCTTTCTCATCTTCATTTCATGTTCATTTTATCATCCTTTTCATGTGCATCACCTTTAGATAATCTATATAGTGTTGCAAGGGTGCACAACATCAACTTACTCAGGCTAATATAGGCCCAATGTGCAGTGCTAGTCCCATTGATTTGTCAGTGGGACTGCATATTGAGTAGATATAGATATTATATGTGACAGTCCCAGGTCTGCTTCATGTCATGCAACTCGTGTGAGACTCACACATCAAGTCTGCAATTTGGCAGCAATTTTCTTTGATTTTTAAAATTTTATCCTTTGATTTTTCAATTTTTGGGCAAATCTCACTCGAGCAGCTTATCAAAACTTGACAGCCCTGCAGCCCATTTTTTAGTGGAACCACACATTGATAGTAAACATAAATATTATTTGTGACAGTCCCCTGTGGATAGGAGGGCATAACTGCTAAATCCCATAAATTAACATAAATACATTTTGTAACAGTTTTATCAGCAAGTACTTTAAGGTCTGTCTTATTGCATTGAGGTCTACTTTTCTGTATGACCATTTTTTTTGGCATTAGTGGTCTATAGATGATAAATTGAAAACTTTCATACAAGTTTTTCAACAACTGCCAATTGCTGTCAGTGACTTGAAATTTGTTATATTACTTTGGTATGAGATCCTTTATTTCAATTTGGAAGAACAAATCTTATTTACCTTTTGATATACATTTTACTTGTTTTGTTTATTATAACCTAGAGCATCCTCACATTCGATATAACCCATTGAAAGATGAATGGGTGACAGTATCTCCACACAGAATGAAACGACCTTGGCAAGGTCAGATGGAGAAACCACAGGAAACAGACGTACCAAGGTTTGATCCTAAGAATCCACTGTGTCCTGGAGTGACCAGACCAAACGGACAGGTAATTATAGAATGGAAATGTTAAAGACTTGATGCATTCATGTATGTACATGTAATTTGGGGGAGTATTGCACACACGGTAAGTAGTAGAATAAGTGTATTTGACACAATGCAACCTACATGTAATGATGACAATTTAAAAATTCACAATGGAAAACTGCCAGCAGCCTTCAATGTGACCAGTGGTCACTGCTTGCTGTTTTTCAATTCATGCAATTGGCCTTAGATTACATTTGTATTTTTTTTATTAATTGATGTTAACTGTGGCAGATACCCAAAATAAAAAAGAAATGGGCAAACACACAGCCAACATAGATATACTTGATTTTTATTTTGAAAAGGTTTTAGAATTGTATGTACAATATTCACTAATATTTGGTAAATCTATTCCAGTTTTTATCTTTTTTTTTTAAACTTGTCGTTTCTCAGGTAACAGAAGACTACTCCAGTACTTATATATTCACTAATGACTTTCCTGCTTTACTAGAAGACGGACCTCAGCCTGGTATTTATTTTAGCAGTTATATTTGACATCATATTTTGTTTACGATTTGTGTTTTTTTTTCTTGAATCGAAGTTAGGTTCTGGATCATTGCCTTAAAGGCGTTTATGGATGGGTCAACGAAATCAGTCTACCAACAAATTTTGCATGGTCTTTTGACCTTTAAACAGTTTGTAAGGGTGGACTATTTAGCTTGAAGGGGTGAGCTTGTTTTTTCAAAAAAAAAAGGAAGATTTTTGATGATATGCCTCCCCTTCAAGTTAGATGGTCCATCCCTAAGTGAGTCCTAGCAGGGTTTACACATTCATTAATTCCTTCAAAGTGATCTTTATAACAATAAATGAAGCAACAACTTGTCTATGTTAAAAGCTTTTGGTCATTTAACCAATCATAATTAAAAAAAATGCTGCTTCATTAAGAAATAAATTAAAGGTAATAACAAAATTACCGAACATGGAGGATCAATCTCAATGTCCAAGAGAAGAGACAAAACAAGGAAGACGTACTGGAAAATTTGAAGACTGCAATGGTCCTGATTTGGTACAGGCATTTCAAAAGAAATGGCGGGTTGAATCAGGTTTTACGGCTCGCCAAACCTCCCCCTTCCATTGCAATCTTAGGGTCCGGTCGTAACACAAAACATAACATGATTGTGAAGATTGAGGTGATCATCTCAGTACAACACTCAGCAAATTACTAATCAAAACAACCACTTACCATTACTTTTAACACAATTTATGAATTTTTGCACCAGTAAATGAAAACGGATAAAGAACTTTTTTAGAGATCATATAAGACAGATTTTCTTGTAACCCTGGTCTAACAGTAAACTATTCATTCCTAATCTTATTTCCATGTATGATCTATGTATTGCTTTTACAGATGCCAGTGATGACCCACTTTTCCAAGCTGCTGCAGGTTTCGGTACTTGTAAAGTGATGTGTTTCCATCCCCACTCTGACGTTACCCTCCCATTGATGTCCAAAGAGGAAGTCAGAGCTGTGATAGACAAGTGGGCGGAGATTAATGTTGACCTTGGCAAGAAGTATACCTGGGTTCAGGTAAAAATGCTAATCAGTATTGCAGGCACTGATTAAATTCTAACTATACATGTATTTGAACAATAGCTGAAAAAAAAGCAAACACAAGATCTTGAAGATGGAAGACTGCAATACAAATTATTCAATTAATTGTTTTAAATTGGTTGTGTTTTAAGTTTAAACAGATAGAAGAAAATGAGTTGTGGAATAAATGTACGCGACACAACCTACAATGTAATCATAAATTTGAAACATCCACAATGGAAAATAACCAGCAGCCTTCAATGTTGCAAGAGTTTGCTTCTCGCTGTTTTTCAGTTGTCACCTGGATTGAAAATAAACTGCATATGATTCAAGCCTAATCCTAAGGTGCAATGAAAGACCATCTTCTTGACAAAAAACAATTCACTTAAATTCGACTAAATGCAATCATACATGAGAACATAAACAAATTTTAACATTTTCATTGGAAATATCATTAAACATAAACACAATAGTAATCCTGTACATGTATAATTATATCTATGTATTGTCTTTGTATTTCAGATATTTGAGAATAAAGGCAGTATTAATGGATGTTCCAATCCTGTACATGTATAATTATATCTATGTATTGTCTTTGTATTTCAGATATTTGAGAATAAAGGCAGTATTAATGGATGTTCCAATCCTGTACATGTATAATTATATATCTATGTATTGTCTTTGTATTTCAGATATTTGAGAATAAAGGCAGTATTAATGGATGTTCCAATCCTGTACATGTATAATTATATCTATGTATTGTCTTTGTATTTCAGATATTTGAGAATAAAGGCAGTATTAATGGATGTTCCAATCCTGTACATGTATAATTATATATCTATGTATTGTCTTTGTATTTCAGATATTTGAGAATAAAGGCAGTATTAATGGATGTTCCAATCCTGTACATGTATAATTATATCTATGTATTGTCTTTGTATTTCAGATATTTGAGAATAAAGGCAGTATTAATGGATGTTCCAATCCTGTACATGTATAATTATATATCTATGTATTGTCTTTGTATTTCAGATATTTGAGAATAAAGGCAGTATTAATGGATGTTCCAATCCTGTACATGTATAATTATATCTATGTATTGTCTTTGTATTTCAGATATTTGAGAATAAAGGCAGTATTAATGGATGTTCCAATCCTGTACATGTATAATTATATATCTATGTATTGTCTTTGTATTTCAGATATTTGAGAATAAAGGCAGTATTAATGGATGTTCCAATCCTGTACATGTATAATTATATCTATGTATTGTCTTTGTATTTCAGATATTTGAGAATAAAGGCAGTATTAATGGATGTTCCAAACCTGTACATGTATAATTATATATCTATGTATTGTCTTTGTATTTCAGATATTTGAGAATAAAGGCAGTATTAATGGATGTTCCAATCCTGTACATGTATAATTATATCTATGTATTGTCTTTGTATTTTAGATATTTGAGAATAAAGGCAGTATTAATGGATGTTCCAATCCTGTACATGTATAATTATATCTATGTATTGTCTTTGTATTTCAGATATTTGAGAATAAAGGCAGTATTAATGGATGTTCCAATCCTGTACATGTATAATTATATCTATGTATTGTCTTTGTATTTTAGATATTTGAGAATAAAGGCAGTATTAATGGATGTTCCAATCCTGTACATGTATAATTATATCTATGTATTGTCTTTGTATTTCAGATATTTGAGAATAAAGGTAGTATTAATGGATGTTCCAATCCTGTACATGTATAATTATATCTATGTATTGTCTTTGTATTTCAGATATTTGAGAATAAAGGCAGTATTAATGGATGTTCCAATCCTGTACATGTATAATTATACCTATGAATTGTCTTTGTATTTTAGATATTTGAGAATAAAGGCAGTATTAATGGATGTTCCAATCCTGTACATGTATAATTATATATCTATGTATTGTCTTTGTATTTCAGATATTTGAGAATAAAGGCAGTATTAATGGATGTTCCAATCCTGTACATGTATAATTATATATCTATGTATTGTCTTTGTATTTTAGATATTTGAGAATAAAGGCAGTATTAATGGATGTTCCAATCCTGTACATGTATAATTATATCTATGTATTGTCTTTGTATTTCAGATATTTGAGAATAAAGGTAGTATTAATGGATGTTCCAATCCTGTACATGTATAATTATATCTATGTATTGTCTTTGTATTTCAGATATTTGAGAATAAAGGCAGTATTAATGGATGTTCCAATCCTGTACATGTATAATTATACCTATGAATTGTCTTTGTATTTTAGATATTTGAGAATAAAGGCAGTATTAATGGATGTTCCAATCCTGTACATGTATAATTATATATCTATGTATTGTCTTTGTATTTCAGATATTTGAGAATAAAGGCAGTATTAATGGATGTTCCAATCCTGTACATGTATAATTATATATCTATGTATTGTCTTTGTATTTTAGATATTTGAGAATAAAGGCAGTATTAATGGATGTTCCAATCCTGTACATGTATAATTATATATCTATGTATTGTCTTTGTATTTCAGATATTTGAGAATAAAGGCAGTATTAATGGATGTTCCAATCCTGTACATGTATAATTAAATCTATGAATTGTTTTTGTATTTCAGATATTTGAGAATAAAGGCAGTATTAATGGATGTTCCAATCCTGTACATGTATAATTATACCTATGAATTGTCTTTGTATTTCAGATATTTGAGAATAAAGGCAGTATTAATGGATGTTCCAATCCTGTACATGTATAATTATATATCTATGTATTGTCTTTGTATTTTAGATATTTGAGAATAAAGGCAGTATTAATGGATGTTCCAATCCTGTACATGTATAATTATATCTATGTATTATCTTTGTATTTCAGATATTTGAGAATAAAGGCAGTATTAATGGATGTTCCAATCCTGTACATGTATAATTAAATCTATGAATTGTTTTTGTATTTCAGATATTTGAGAATAAAGGCAGTATTAATGGATGTTCCAATCCTGTACATGTATAATTATACCTATGAATTGTCTTTGTATTTCAGATATTTGAGAATAAAGGCAGTATTAATGGATGTTCCAATCCTGTACATGTATAATTATATCTATGTATTGTCTTTGTATTTCAGATATTTGAGAATAAAGGCAGTATTAATGGATGTTCCAATCCTGTACATGTATAATTATATCTATGTATTGTCTTTGTATTTTAGATATTTGAGAATAAAGGCAGTATTAATGGATGTTCCAATCCTGTACATGTATAATTATATCTATGTATTGTCTTTGTATTTTAGATATTTGAGAATAAAGGCAGTATTAATGGATGTTCCAATCCTGTACATGTATAATTATATATCTATGTATTGTCTTTGTATTTCAGATATTTGAGAATAAAGGCAGTATTAATGGATGTTCCAATCCTGTACATGTATAATTATATCTATGTATTGTCTTTGTATTTCAGATATTTGAGAATAAAGGCAGTATTAATGGATGTTCCAATCCTGTACATGTATAATTATATATCTATGTATTGTCTTTGTATTTCAGATATTTGAGAATAAAGGCAGTATTAATGGATGTTCCAATCCTGTACATGTATAATTATATCTATGTATTGTCTTTGTATTTCAGATATTTGAGAATAAAGGCAGTATTAATGGATGTTCCAATCCTGTACATGTATAATTATATATCTATGTATTGTCTTTGTATTTCAGATATTTGAGAATAAAGGCAGTATTAATGGATGTTCCAATCCTGTACATGTATAATTATATCTATGTATTGTCTTTGTATTTTAGATATTTGAGAATAAAGGCAGTATTAATGGATGTTCCAATCCTGTACATGTATAATTATATCTATGTATTGTCTTTGTATTTCAGATATTTGAGAATAAAGGCAGTATTAATGGATGTTCCAATCCTGTACATGTATAATTATATCTATGTATTGTCTTTGTATTTTAGATATTTGAGAATAAAGGCAGTATTAATGGATGTTCCAATCCTGTACATGTATAATTATATCTATGTATTGTCTTTGTATTTCAGATATTTGAGAATAAAGGTAGTATTAATGGATGTTCCAATCCTGTACATGTATAATTATATCTATGTATTGTCTTTGTATTTCAGATATTTGAGAATAAAGGCAGTATTAATGGATGTTCCAATCCTGTACATGTATAATTATACCTATGAATTGTCTTTGTATTTTAGATATTTGAGAATAAAGGCAGTATTAATGGATGTTCCAATCCTGTACATGTATAATTATATATCTATGTATTGTCTTTGTATTTCAGATATTTGAGAATAAAGGCAGTATTAATGGATGTTCCAATCCTGTACATGTATAATTATATATCTATGTATTGTCTTTGTATTTTAGATATTTGAGAATAAAGGCAGTATTAATGGATGTTCCAATCCTGTACATGTATAATTATATCTATGTATTGTCTTTGTATTTCAGATATTTGAGAATAAAGGTAGTATTAATGGATGTTCCAATCCTGTACATGTATAATTATATCTATGTATTGTCTTTGTATTTCAGATATTTGAGAATAAAGGTAGTATTAATGGATGTTCCAATCATGTACATGTATAATTATATCTATGCATTGTCTTTGTATTTCAGATATTTGAGAATAAAGGCAGTATTAATGGATGTTCCAATCCTGTACATGTATAATTATACCTATGAATTGTCTTTGTATTTTAGATATTTGAGAATAAAGGCAGTATTAATGGATGTTCCAATCCTGTACATGTATAATTATATATCTATGTATTGTCTTTGTATTTCAGATATTTGAGAATAAAGGCAGTATTAATGGATGTTCCAATCCTGTACATGTATAATTATATATCTATGTATTGTCTTTGTATTTTAGATATTTGAGAATAAAGGCAGTATTAATGGATGTTCCAATCCTGTACATGTATAATTATATATCTATGTATTGTCTTTGTATTTCAGATATTTGAGAATAAAGGCAGTATTAATGGATGTTCCAATCCTGTACATGTATAATTATATATCTATGTATTGTCTTTGTATTTTAGATATTTGAGAATAAAGGCAGTATTAATGGATGTTCCAATCCTGTACATGTATAATTATATATCTATGTATTGTCTTTGTATTTCAGATATTTGAGAATAAAGGCAGTATTAATGGATGTTCCAATCCTGTACATGTATAATTAAATCTATGAATTGTTTTTGTATTTCAGACATTTGAGAATAAAGGCAGTATTAATGGATGTTCCAATCCTGTACATGTATAATTATACCTATGAATTGTCTTTGTATTTCAGATATTTGAGAATAAAGGCAGTATTAATGGCTGTTCCAATCCTGTACATGTATAATTATATATCTATGTATTGTCTTTGTATTTTAGATATTTGAGAATAAAGGCAGTATTAATGGATGTTCCAATCCTGTACATGTATAATTATATCTATGTATTATCTTTGTATTTCAGATATTTGAGAATAAAGGCAGTATTAATGGATGTTCCAATCCTGTACATGTATAATTAAATCTATGAATTGTTTTTGTATTTCAGATATTTGAGAATAAAGGCAGTATTAATGGATGTTCCAATCCTGTACATGTATAATTATACCTATGAATTGTCTTTGTATTTCAGATATTTGAGAATAAAGGCAGTATTAATGGATGTTCCAATCCTGTACATGTATAATTATATCTATGTATTGTCTTTGTATTTCAGATATTTGAGAATAAAGGCAGTATTAATGGATGTTCCAATCCTGTACATGTATAATCATATCTATGTATTGTCTTTGTATTTCAGATATTTGAGAATAAAGGCAGTATTAATGGATGTTCCAATCCTGTACATGTATAATTATATCTATGTATTGTCTTTGTATTTTAGATATTTGAGAATAAAGGCAGTATTAATGGATGTTCCAATCCTGTACATGTATAATTATATCTATGTATTGTCTTTGTATTTTAGATATTTGAGAATAAAGGCAGTATTAATGGATGTTCCAATCCTGTACATGTATAATTATATATCTATGTATTGTCTTTGTATTTCAGATATTTGAGAATAAAGGCAGTATTAATGGATGTTCCAATCCTGTACATGTATAATTATATCTATGTATTGTCTTTGTATTTCAGATATTTGAGAATAAAGGCAGTATTAATGGATGTTCCAATCCTGTACATGTATAATTATATATCTATGTATTGTCTTTGTATTTCAGATATTTGAGAATAAAGGCAGTATTAATGGATGTTCCAATCCTGTACATGTATAATTATATCTATGTATTGTCTTTGTATTTTAGATATTTGAGAATAAAGGCAGTATTAATGGATGTTCCAATCCTGTACATGTATAATTATATCTATGTATTGTCTTTGTATTTCAGATATTTGAGAATAAAGGCAGTATTAATGGATGTTCCAATCCTGTACATGTATAATTATATCTATGTATTGTCTTTGTATTTTAGATATTTGAGAATAAAGGCAGTATTAATGGATGTTCCAATCCTGTACATGTATAATTATATCTATGTATTGTCTTTGTATTTCAGATATTTGAGAATAAAGGTAGTATTAATGGATGTTCCAATCCTGTACATGTATAATTATATCTATGTATTGTCTTTGTATTTCAGATATTTGAGAATAAAGGCAGTATTAATAGATGTTCCAATCCTGTACATGTATAATTATACCTATGAATTGTCTTTGTATTTTAGATATTTGAGAATAAAGGCAGTATTAATGGATGTTCCAATCCTGTACATGTATAATTATATATCTATGTATTGTCTTTGTATTTCAGATATTTGAGAATAAAGGCAGTATTAATGGATGTTCCAATCCTGTACATGTATAATTATATATCTATGTATTGTCTTTGTATTTTAGATATTTGAGAATAAAGGCAGTATTAATGGATGTTCCAATCCTGTACATGTATAATTATATCTATGTATTGTCTTTGTATTTCAGATATTTGAGAATAAAGGTAGTATTAATGGATGTTCCAATCCTGTACATGTATAATTATATCTATGTATTGTCTTTGTATTTCAGATATTTGAGAATAAAGGTAGTATTAATGGATGTTCCAATCCTGTACATGTATAATTATATCTATGTATTGTCTTTGTATTTCAGATATTTGAGAATAAAGGCAGTATTAATGGATGTTCCAATCCTGTACATGTATAATTATACCTATGAATTGTCTTTGTATTTTAGATATTTGAGAATAAAGGCAGTATTAATGGATGTTCCAATCCTGTACATGTATAATTATATATCTATGTATTGTCTTTGTATTTCAGATATTTGAGAATAAAGGCAGTATTAATGGATGTTCCAATCCTGTACATGTATAATTATATATCTATGTATTGTCTTTGTATTTTAGATATTTGAGAATAAAGGCAGTATTAATGGATGTTCCAATCCTGTACATGTATAATTATATATCTATGTATTGTCTTTGTATTTCAGATATTTGAGAATAAAGGCAGTATTAATGGATGTTCCAATCCTGTACATGTATAATTATATATCTATGTATTGTCTTTGTATTTTAGATATT
Source organism: Arcuatula senhousia (assembly GCA_963971305.1). Lineage (NCBI taxonomy): Eukaryota > Metazoa > Mollusca > Bivalvia > Mytilida > Mytilidae > Arcuatula > Arcuatula senhousia. The sequence goes on from OZ020305.1 coordinate 2,438,987, forward strand.
TGAGAATAAAGGCAGTATTAATGGATGTTCCAATCCTGTACATGTATAATTATATATCTATGTATTGTCTTTGTATTTCAGATATTTGAGAATAAAGGCAGTATTAATGGATGTTCCAATCCTGTACATGTATAATTAAATCTATGAATTGTTTTTGTATTTCAGATATTTGAGAATAAAGGCAGTATTAATGGATGTTCCAATCCTGTACATGTATAATTATACCTATGAATTGTCTTTGTATTTCAGATATTTGAGAATAAAGGCAGTATTAATGGATGTTCCAATCCTGTACATGTATAATTATATATCTATGTATTGTCTTTGTATTTTAGATATTTGAGAATAAAGGCAGTATTAATGGATGTTCCAATCCTGTACATGTATAATTATATCTATGTATTATCTTTGTATTTCAGATATTTGAGAATAAAGGCAGTATTAATGGATGTTCCAATCCTGTACATGTATAATTATATCTATATATTGTCTTTGTATTTCAGATATTTGAGAATAAAGGCAGTATTAATGGATGTTCCAATCCTGTACATGTATAATAATATCTATGTATTGTCTTTGTATTTTAGATATATGAGAATAAAGGCAGTATTAATGGATGTTCCAATCCTGTACATGTATAATTATATATCTATGTATTGTCTTTGTATTTTAGATATTTGAGAATAAAGGCAGTATTAATGGATGTTCCAATCCTGTACATGTATAATTATATCTATGTATTATCTTTGTATTTCAGATATTTGAGAATAAAGGCAGTATTAATGGATGTTCCAATCCTGTACATGTATAATTATATCTATGTATTGTCTTTGTATTTCAGATATTTGAGAATAAAGGCAGTATTAATGGATGTTCCAATCCTGTGCATGTATAATTATATATCTATGTATTGTCTTTGTATTTCAGATATTTGAGAATAAAGGCAGTATTAATGGATGTTCCAATCCTGTACATGTATAATTATATATCTATGTATTGTCTTTGTATTTCAGATATTTGAGAATAAAGGCAGTATTAATGGATGTTCCAATCCTGTACATGTATAATTATACCTATGTATTGTCTTTGTATTTTAGATATTTGAGAATAAAGGCAGTATTAATGGATGTTCCAATCATGTACATGTATAATTATATATCTATGTATTGTCTTTGTATTTCAGATATTTGAGAATAAAGGCAGTATTAATGGATGTTCCAATCCTGTACATGTATAATTAAATCTATGAATTGTTTTTTGTATTTCAGATATTTGAGAATAAAGGCAGTATTAATGGATGTTCCAATCCTGTACATGTATAATTATATCTATATATTGTCTTTGTATTTCAGATATTTGAGAATAAAGGCAGTATTAATGGATGTTCCAATCCTGTACATGTATAATAATATCTATGTATTGTCTTTGTATTTCAGATATTTGAGAATAAAGGCAGTATTAATGGATGTTCCAATCCTGTACATGTATAATAATATCTATGAATTGTCTTTGTATTTTAGATATTTGAGAATAAAGGCAGTATTAATGGATGTTCCGATCCTGTACATGTATAATTATATATCTATGTATTGTCTTTGTATTTTAGATATTTGAGAATAAAGGCAGTATTAATGGATGTTCCAATCCTGTACATGTATAATAATATCTATGTATTGTCTTTGTATTTCAGATATTTGAGAATAAAGGCAGTATTAATGGATGTTCCAATCCTGTACATGTATAATTATATATCTATGTATTGTCTTTGTATTTTAGATATTTGAGAATAAAGGCAGTATTAATGGATGTTCCAATCCTGTACATGTATAATTATATCTATGTATTATCTTTGTGTTTCAGATATTTGAGAATAAAGGCAGTATTAATGGATGTTCCAATCCTGTACATGTATAATTATATCTATATATTGTCTTTGTATTTCAGATATTTGAGAATAAAGGCAGTATTAATGGATGTTCCAATCCTGTACATGTATAATAATATCTATGTATTGTCTTTGTATTTCAGATATTTGAGAATAAAGGCAGTATTAATGGATGTTCCAATCCTGTACATGTATAATAATATCTATGAATTGTCTTTGTATTTTAGATATTTGAGAATAAAGGCAGTATTAATGGATGTTCCAATCCTGTACATGTATAATAATATCTATGAATTGTCTTTGTATTTTAGATATTTGAGAATAAAGGCAGTATTAATGGATGTTCCAATCCTGTACATGTATAATAATATCTATGTATTGTCTTTGTATTTCAGATATTTGAGAATAAAGGCAGTATTAATGGATGTTCCAATCCTGTACATGTATAATTATATCTATGTATTGTCTTTGTATTTCAGATATTTGAGAATAAAGGCAGTATTAATGGATGTTCCAATCCTGTACATGTATAATTATATCTATGTATTGTCTTTGTATTTCAGATATTTGAGAATAAAGGCAGTATTAATGGATGTTCCAATCCTGTACATGTATAATTATATATCTATGTATTGTGTTTGTATTTCCGATATTTGAGAATAAAGGCAGTATTAATGGATGTTCCAATCCTGTACATGTATAATTATATATCTATGTATTGTCTTTGTATTTCAGATATTTGAGAATAAAGGCAGTATTAATGGATGTTCCAATCCTGTACATGTATAATTATACCTATGTATTGTCTTTGTATTTCAGATATTTGAGAATAAAGGCAGTATTAATGGATGTTCCAATCCTGTACATGTATAATTATATATCTATGTATTGTGTTTGTATTTCAGATATTTGAGAATAAAGGCAGTATTAATGGATGTTCCAATCCTGTGCATGTATAATTATATATCTATGTATTGTGTTTGTATTTCAGATATTTGAGAATAAAGGCAGTATTAATGGATGTTCCAATCCTGTGCATGTATAATTATATATCTATGTATTGTGTTTGTATTTCAGATATTTGAGAATAAAGGCAGTATTAATGGATGTTCCAATCCTGTACATGTATAATTATATCTATGTATTGTCTTTGTATTTCAGATATTTGAGAATAAAGGCAGTATTAATGGATGTTCCAATCCTGTACATGTATAATTATATATCTATGTATTGTCTTTGTATTTCAGATATTTGAGAATAAAGGCAGTATTAATGGATGTTCCAATCCTGTACATGTATAATTATATATCTATGTATTGTCTTTGTATTTCAGATATTTGAGAATAAAGGCAGTATTAATGGATGTTCCAATCCTGTACATGTATAATTATAGCTATGTATTGTCTTTGTATTTTAGATATTTGAGAATAAAGGCAGTATTAATGGATGTTCCAATCCTGTACATGTATAATTATATATCTATGTATTGTCTTTGTATTTCAGATATTTGAGAATAAAGGCAGTATTAATGGATGTTCCAATCCTGTACATGTATAATTAAATCTATGAATTGTTTTTTGTATTTCAGATATTTGAGAATAAAGGCAGTATTAATGGATGTTCCAATCCTGTACATGTATAATTATATATCTATGTATTGTCTTTGTATTTCAGATATTTGAGAATAAAGGCAGTATTAATGGATGTTCCAATCCTGTACATGTATAATTATATCTATGTATTGTCTTTGTATTTCAGATATTTGAGAATAAAGGCAGTATTAATGGATGTTCCAAACCTGTACATGTATAATTATATATCTATGTATTGTCTTTGTATTTCAGATATTTGAGAATAAAGGCAGTATTAATGGATGTTCCAATCCTGTACATGTATAATTATATCTATGTATTGTCTTTGTATTTTAGATATTTGAGAATAAAGGCAGTATTAATGGATGTTCCAATCCTGTACATGTATAATTATATCTATGTATTGTCTTTGTATTTCAGATATTTGAGAATAAAGGCAGTATTAATGGATGTTCCAATCCTGTACATGTATAATTATATCTATGTATTGTCTTTGTATTTTAGATATTTGAGAATAAAGGCAGTATTAATGGATGTTCCAATCCTGTACATGTATAATTATATCTATGTATTGTCTTTGTATTTCAGATATTTGAGAATAAAGGTAGTATTAATGGATGTTCCAATCCTGTACATGTATAATTATATCTATGTATTGTCTTTGTATTTCAGATATTTGAGAATAAAGGCAGTATTAATGGATGTTCCAATCCTGTACATGTATAATTATACCTATGAATTGTCTTTGTATTTTAGATATTTGAGAATAAAGGCAGTATTAATGGATGTTCCAATCCTGTACATGTATAATTATATATCTATGTATTGTCTTTGTATTTCAGATATTTGAGAATAAAGGCAGTATTAATGGATGTTCCAATCCTGTACATGTATAATTATATATCTATGTATTGTCTTTGTATTTTAGATATTTGAGAATAAAGGCAGTATTAATGGATGTTCCAATCCTGTACATGTATAATTATATCTATGTATTGTCTTTGTATTTCAGATATTTGAGAATAAAGGTAGTATTAATGGATGTTCCAATCCTGTACATGTATAATTATATCTATGTATTGTCTTTGTATTTCAGATATTTGAGAATAAAGGCAGTATTAATGGATGTTCCAATCCTGTACATGTATAATTATACCTATGAATTGTCTTTGTATTTTAGATATTTGAGAATAAAGGCAGTATTAATGGATGTTCCAATCCTGTACATGTATAATTATATATCTATGTATTGTCTTTGTATTTCAGATATTTGAGAATAAAGGCAGTATTAATGGATGTTCCAATCCTGTACATGTATAATTATATATCTATGTATTGTCTTTGTATTTTAGATATTTGAGAATAAAGGCAGTATTAATGGATGTTCCAATCCTGTACATGTATAATTATATATCTATGTATTGTCTTTGTATTTCAGATATTTGAGAATAAAGGCAGTATTAATGGATGTTCCAATCCTGTACATGTATAATTAAATCTATGAATTGTTTTTGTATTTCAGATATTTGAGAATAAAGGCAGTATTAATGGATGTTCCAATCCTGTACATGTATAATTATACCTATGAATTGTCTTTGTATTTCAGATATTTGAGAATAAAGGCAGTATTAATGGATGTTCCAATCCTGTACATGTATAATTATATATCTATGTATTGTCTTTGTATTTTAGATATTTGATAATAAAGGCAGTATTAATGGATGTTCCAATCCTGTACATGTATAATTATATCTATGTATTATCTTTGTATTTCAGATATTTGAGAATAAAGGCAGTATTAATGGATGTTCCAATCCTGTACATGTATAATTAAATCTATGAATTGTTTTTGTATTTCAGATATTTGAGAATAAAGGCAGTATTAATGGATGTTCCAATCCTGTGCATGTATAATTATACCTATGAATTGTCTTTGTATTTCAGATATTTGAGAATAAAGGCAGTATTAATGGATGTTCCAATCCTGTACATGTATAATTATATCTATGTATTGTCTTTGTATTTCAGATATTTGAGAATAAAGGCAGTATTAATGGATGTTCCAATCCTGTACATGTATAATTATATCTATGTATTGTCTTTGTATTTTAGATATTTGAGAATAAAGGCAGTATTAATGGATGTTCCAATCCTGTACATGTATAATTATATCTATGTATTGTCTTTGTATTTTAGATATTTGAGAATAAAGGCAGTATTAATGGATGTTCCAATCCTGTACATGTATAATTATATATCTATGTATTGTCTTTGTATTTCAGATATTTGAGAATAAAGGCAGTATTAATGGATGTTCCAATCCTGTACATGTATAATTATATCTATGTATTGTCTTTGTATTTCAGATATTTGAGAATAAAGGCAGTATTAATGGATGTTCCAATCCTGTACATGTATAATTATATATCTATGTATTGTCTTTGTATTTCAGATATTTGAGAATAAAGGCAGTATTAATGGATGTTCCAATCCTGTACATGTATAATTATATCTATGTATTGTCTTTGTATTTCAGATATTTGAGAATAAAGGCAGTATTAATGGATGTTCCAATCCTGTACATGTATAATTATATATCTATGTATTGTCTTTGTATTTCAGATATTTGAGAATAAAGGCAGTATTAATGGATGTTCCAATCCTGTACATGTATAATTATATCTATGTATTGTCTTTGTATTTTAGATATTTGAGAATAAAGGCAGTATTAATGGATGTTCCAATCCTGTACATGTATAATTATATCTATGTATTGTCTTTGTATTTCAGATATTTGAGAATAAAGGCAGTATTAATGGATGTTCCAATCCTGTACATGTATAATTATATCTATGTATTGTCTTTGTATTTTAGATATTTGAGAATAAAGGCAGTATTAATGGATGTTCCAATCCTGTACATGTATAATTATATCTATGTATTGTCTTTGTATTTCAGATATTTGAGAATAAAGGTAGTATTAATGGATGTTCCAATCCTGTACATGTATAATTATATCTATGTATTGTCTTTGTATTTCAGATATTTGAGAATAAAGGCAGTATTAATGGATGTTCCAATCCTGTACATGTATAATTATACCTATGAATTGTCTTTGTATTTTAGATATTTGAGAATAAAGGCAGTATTAATGGATGTTCCAATCCTGTACATGTATAATTATATATCTATGTATTGTCTTTGTATTTCAGATATTTGAGAATAAAGGCAGTATTAATGGATGTTCCAATCCTGTACATGTATAATTATATATCTATGTATTGTCTTTGTATTTTAGATATTTGAGAATAAAGGCAGTATTAATGGATGTTCCAATCCTGTACATGTATAATTATATCTATGTATTGTCTTTGTATTTCAGATATTTGAGAATAAAGGTAGTATTAATGGATGTTCCAATCCTGTACATGTATAATTATATCTATGTATTGTCTTTGTATTTCAGATATTTGAGAATAAAGGTAGTATTAATGGATGTTCCAATCATGTACATGTATAATTATATCTATGCATTGTCTTTGTATTTCAGATATTTGAGAATAAAGGCAGTATTAATGGATGTTCCAATCCTGTACATGTATAATTATACCTATGAATTGTCTTTGTATTTTAGATATTTGAGAATAAAGGCAGTATTAATGGATGTTCCAATCCTGTACATGTATAATTATATATCTATGTATTGTCTTTGTATTTCAGATATTTGAGAATAAAGGCAGTATTAATGGATGTTCCAATCCTGTACATGTATAATTATATATCTATGTATTGTCTTTGTATTTTAGATATTTGAGAATAAAGGCAGTATTAATGGATGTTCCAATCCTGTACATGTATAATTATATATCTATGTATTGTCTTTGTATTTCAGATATTTGAGAATAAAGGCAGTATTAATGGATGTTCCAATCCTGTACATGTATAATTATATATCTATGTATTGTCTTTGTATTTTAGATATTTGAGAATAAAGGCAGTATTAATGGATGTTCCAATCCTGTACATGTATAATTATATATCTATGTATTGTCTTTGTATTTCAGATATTTGAGAATAAAGGCAGTATTAATGGATGTTCCAATCCTGTACATGTATAATTAAATCTATGAATTGTTTTTGTATTTCAGACATTTGAGAATAAAGGCAGTATTAATGGATGTTCCAATCCTGTACATGTATAATTATACCTATGAATTGTCTTTGTATTTCAGATATTTGAGAATAAAGGCAGTATTAATGGCTGTTCCAATCCTGTACATGTATAATTATATATCTATGTATTGTCTTTGTATTTTAGATATTTGAGAATAAAGGCAGTATTAATGGATGTTCCAATCCTGTACATGTATAATTATATCTATGTATTATCTTTGTATTTCAGATATTTGAGAATAAAGGCAGTATTAATGGATGTTCCAATCCTGTACATGTATAATTAAATCTATGAATTGTTTTTGTATTTCAGATATTTGAGAATAAAGGCAGTATTAATGGATGTTCCAATCCTGTACATGTATAATTATACCTATGAATTGTCTTTGTATTTCAGATATTTGAGAATAAAGGCAGTATTAATGGATGTTCCAATCCTGTACATGTATAATTATATCTATGTATTGTCTTTGTATTTCAGATATTTGAGAATAAAGGCAGTATTAATGGATGTTCCAATCCTGTACATGTATAATTATATCTATGTATTGTCTTTGTATTTCAGATATTTGAGAATAAAGGCAGTATTAATGGATGTTCCAATCCTGTACATGTATAATTATATCTATGTATTGTCTTTGTATTTTAGATATTTGAGAATAAAGGCAGTATTAATGGATGTTCCAATCCTGTACATGTATAATTATATCTATGTATTGTCTTTGTATTTTAGATATTTGAGAATAAAGGCAGTATTAATGGATGTTCCAATCCTGTACATGTATAATTATATATCTATGTATTGTCTTTGTATTTCAGATATTTGAGAATAAAGGCAGTATTAATGGATGTTCCAATCCTGTACATGTATAATTATATCTATGTATTGTCTTTGTATTTCAGATATTTGAGAATAAAGGCAGTATTAATGGATGTTCCAATCCTGTACATGTATAATTATATATCTATGTATTGTCTTTGTATTTCAGATATTTGAGAATAAAGGCAGTATTAATGGATGTTCCAATCCTGTACATGTATAATTATATCTATGTATTGTCTTTGTATTTTAGATATTTGAGAATAAAGGCAGTATTAATGGATGTTCCAATCCTGTACATGTATAATTATATCTATGTATTGTCTTTGTATTTCAGATATTTGAGAATAAAGGCAGTATTAATGGATGTTCCAATCCTGTACATGTATAATTATATATCTATGTATTGTCTTTGTATTTTAGATATTTGAGAATAAAGGCAGTATTAATGGATGTTCCAATCCTGTACATGTATAATTATATCTATGTATTGTCTTTGTATTTCAGATATTTGAGAATAAAGGTAGTATTAATGGATGTTCCAATCCTGTACATGTATAATTATATCTATGTATTGTCTTTGTATTTCAGATATTTGAGAATAAAGGCAGTATTAATAGATGTTCCAATCCTGTACATGTATAATTATACCTATGAATTGTCTTTGTATTTTAGATATTTGAGAATAAAGGCAGTATTAATGGATGTTCCAATCCTGTACATGTATAATTATATATCTATGTATTGTCTTTGTATTTCAGATATTTGAGAATAAAGGCAGTATTAATGGATGTTCCAATCCTGTACATGTATAATTATATATCTATGTATTGTCTTTGTATTTTAGATATTTGAGAATAAAGGCAGTATTAATGGATGTTCCAATCCTGTACATGTATAATTATATCTATGTATTGTCTTTGTATTTCAGATATTTGAGAATAAAGGTAGTATTAATGGATGTTCCAATCCTGTACATGTATAATTATACCTATGTATTGTCTTTGTATTTCAGATATTTGAGAATAAAGGTAGTATTAATGGATGTTCCAATCCTGTACATGTATAATTATATATCTATGTATTGTCTTTGTATTTCAGATATTTGAGAATAAAGGCAGTATTAATGGATGTTCCAATCCTGTACATGTATAATTATATATCTATGTATTGTGTTTGTATTTCAGATATTTGAGAATAAAGGCAGTATTAATGGATGTTCCAATCCTGTGCATGTATAATTATATATCTATGTATTGTGTTTGTATTTCAGATATTTGAGAATAAAGGCAGTATTAATGGATGTTCCAATCCTGTGCATGTATAATTATATATCTATGTATTGTCTTTGTATTTCAGATATTTGAGAATAAAGGCAGTATTAATGGATGTTCCAATCCTGTACATGTATAATTATATATCTATGTATTGTCTTTGTATTTCAGATATTTGAGAATAAAGGCAGTATTAATGGATGTTCCAATCCTGTGCATGTATAATTATATATCTATGTATTGTGTTTGTATTTCAGATATTTGAGAATAAAGGCAGTATTAATGGATGTTCCAATCCTGTACATGTATAATTATACCTATGTATTGTCTTTGTATTTCAGATATTTGAGAATAAAGGCAGTATTAATGGATGTTCCAATCCTGTACATGTATAATTATATATCTATGTATTGTGTTTGTATTTCAGATATTTGAGAATAAAGGCAGTATTAATGGATGTTCCAATCCTGTGCATGTATAATTATATATCTATGTATTGTGTTTGTATTTCAGATATTTGAGAATAAAGGCAGTATTAATGGATGTTCCAATCCTGTGCATGTATAATTATATATCTATGTATTGTGTTTGTATTTCAGATATTTGAGAATAAAGGCAGTATTAATGGATGTTCCAATCCTGTGCATGTATAATTATATATCTATGTATTGTCTTTGTATTTCAGATATTTGAGAATAAAGGCAGTATTAATGGATGTTCCAATCCTGTACATGTATAATTATATATCTATGTATTGTCTTTGTATTTCAGATATTTGAGAATAAAGGCAGTATTAATGGATGTTCCAATCCTCATCCTCATTGTCAGGTATGTGCAGCAAGAACATATAAGGGTACAATTCACATGGTATTAAGGTTTTTTCTTTCATTTAACTATTGAACTTACTTCTTCTCTAAAAATATAATAAAATATGTGTAAGGGAATAGATTCTATGAACTATCTTAAACAATTGTTTCATCTTTCTCTTTTGAAATGGCAATGGATTGTTGAAATGAAACATACACATATTACAGTATATTTGAAATGATTCTTTGCATAAAATACAAAACAGTACAATATAACATTTTTATTTAACATTACTCAAAGGTGTCAAGACATTTTAAAATAAATGTTTTGCTTAAAATATAACTTTATAAAACTGATAACCCATTTTCGCAATGAATATTTTGAGATGTCTTGCATAGAAGACAGAAATTCTAGTTTTCCCTTTTGAAGATAGGGCTAGTTCCTTTTCACCTAATGACCCTCTATAGTGCCTATGTTTATATATTTTGATATTTCCTATTGTAAGGTGTGGGCTAGTTCCTATTTATCTAATGACCCTCTATAGTACCTATGTTTATATATTTTGATATTTCCTAATGTAAGGTGTGGGCTAGTTCCTATTTACCTAATGACCCTCTATAGTACGTATGTTTATATATTTTGATATTTCCTATTGTAAGGTGTGGGCTAGTTCCTATTTACCTAATGACCCTCTATAGTACGTATGTTTATATATTTTGATATTTCCTATTGTAAGGTGTGGGTTAGTTCCTATTTACCTAATGACCCTCTATAGCCCTTTTCAAAAAGTCACCCGGAATTCCGATTCAATTCTTTTGTTTTCATTTTTGCAAGAGTAGTTTCCCTTTGTGGGTCGGCCTCATGGTGTAAACAATGTTGAGCTAAGGAAAAACATCAATTTATCCCTATCCGATTTTGGCGTAATTTCCCATTCCCGGTTCAAATAAACTGGTTTGGAGTGAAGCCTTGGATGTTAACGTATGTTTTAGTAATTTTAGACTTTGGCAATCAGATTAAAAATGTTTTAACAAGTTGACGAATTTGGTTAATTTCAATAGATTTTCAATGGAGAGGCCTACCCGGAAGTCGTTAACCTGTAGTGCATAAGTAAAATATTTCTCAGGTCTGCACGTCCGGAAAATACTTTCTAAAAAGGACTATAGTACCTATGTTTATATATTTTTATATTTCCTATTGTAAGGTGTGGGCTAGTTCCTATTTACCTAATGACCCTCTATAGTACGTATGTTTATATATTTTTATATTTCCTATTGTAAGGTGTGGGCTAGTTCCTATTTACCTAATGACCCTCTATAGTACCTATGTTTATATATTTTGATATTTCCTATTGTAAGGTGTGGGCTAGTTCCTATTTACCTAATGACCCTCTATAGTACCTATGTTTATATATTTTGATATTTCCTATTGTAAGGTGTGGGCTAGTTCCTATTTACCTAATGACCCTCTATAGTACCTATGTTTATATATTTTGATATTTCCTATTGTAAGGTGTGGGCTAGTTCCTATTCACCTAATGATCCTCTATAGTACCTATGTTTATATATTTTGATATTTCCTATTGTAAGGTGTGGGCTAGTTCCTATTTACCTAATGACCCTCTATAGTACCTATGTTTATATATTTTGATATTTCCTATTGTAAGGTGTGGGCTAGTTCCTATTTACCTAATGACCCTCTATAGAACCTATGTTTATATATTTTGATATTTCCCGTTGTAAGGTGTGGGCTAGTTCCTATTTACCTAATGATCCTCTATAGTACCTATGTTTATATATTTTGATATTTCCTATTGTAAGGTGTGGGCTAGTTCCTATTTACCTAATGACCCTCTATAGAACCTATGTTTATATATTTTGATATTTCCTGTTGTAAGGTGTGGGCTAGTTCCTATTTACCTAATGACCCTCTATAGAACCTATGTTTATATATTTTGATGTTTCCTATTGTAAGGTATGGGCTAGTTCCTATTTACCTAATGACCCTCTATAGTACCTATGTTTTTATATTTTGATATTTCCTATTGTAAGGTGTGGGCTAGTTCCTATTCACCTAATGATCCTCTATAGTACCTATGTTTATATATTTTGATATTTCCTATTGTAAAGTATGGGCTAGTTCCTATTTACCTAATGACCCTCTATAGTACCTATGTTTATATATTTTGATATTTCCTATTGTAAGGCGTGGGCTAGTTCCTATTTACCTAATGATCCTCTATAGTACCTATGTTTATATATTTTGATATTTCCTGTTGTAAGGTGTGGGCTAGTTCCTATTTACCTAATGACCCTTTATAGTACGTATGTTTATATATTTTGATATTTCCTATTGTAAGGTGTGGGCTAGTTCCTATTTACCTAATGATCCTCTATAGTACCTATGTTTATATATTTTGATATTTCCTGTTGTAAGGTGTGGGCTAGTTCCTATTTACCTAATGACCCTATATAGTACCTATGTTTATATATTTTGATATTTCCTGTTGTAAGGTGTGGGCTAGTTCCTATTTACCTAATGACCCTCTATAGTGCCTATGTTTATATATTTTGATATTTCCTATTGTAAGGTGTGGGCTAGTTCCTATTTACCTAATGACCCTCTATAGTACCTATGTTTATATATTTTGATATTTCCTATTGTAAGGCGTGGGCTAGTTCCTATTTACCTAATGATCCTCTATAGTACCTATGTTTATATATTTTGATATTTCCTGTTGTAAGGTGTGGGCTAGTTCCTATTCACCTAATGACCCTCTATAGTACCTATGTTTATATATTTTGATATTTCCTATTGTAAGGTGTGGGCTAGTTCCTATTTACCTAATGACCCTCTATAGTACCTATGTTTATATATTTTGATATTTCCTATTGTAAGGTGTGGGCTAGTTCCTATTTACTTAATGACCCTCTATAGTACCTATGTTTATATATTTTGATATTTCCTATTGTAAGGTATGGGCTAGTTCCTATTTACCTAATGACCCTCTATAGAACCTATGTTTATATATTTTGATATTTCCTATTGTAAGGTGTGGGCTAGTTCCTATTCACCTAATGACCCTCTATAGTACCTATGTTTATATATTTTGATATTTCCTATTGTAAGGTGTGGGCTAGTTCCTATTTACCTAATGACCCTCTATAGAACCTATGTTTATATATTTTGATATTTCCCATTGTAAGGTTTGGGCTAGTTCCTATTTACCTAATGACCCTCTATAGTACCTATGTTTATATATTTTGATATTTCCTATTGTAAGGTGTGGGCTAGTTCCTATTTACCTAATGACCCTCTATAGTACCTATGTTTATATATTTTGATATTTCCTATTGTAAGGTGTGGGCTAGTTCCTATTTACTTAATGACCCTCTATAGTACCTATGTTTATATATTTTGATATTTCCTATTGTAAGGTATGGGCTAGTTCCTATTTACCTAATGACCCTCTATAGAACCTATGTTTATATATTTTGATATTTCCTATTGTAAGGTGTGGGCTAGTTCCTATTCACCTAATGACCCTCTATAGTACCTATGTTTATATATTTTGATATTTCCTATTGTAAGGTGTGGGCTAGTTCCTATTTACCTAATAAATGACCCTCTATAGAACCTATGTTTATATATTTTGATATTTCCCATTGTAAGGTATGGGCTAGTTCCTATTTACCTAATGACCCTCTATAGAACCTATGTTTATATATTTTGATATTTCCTATTGTAAGGTGTGGGCTAGTTCCTATTTACCTAATGACCCTCTATAGTACCTATGTTTATATATTTTGATATTTCCTATTGTAAGGTGTGGGCTAGTTCCTATTCACCTAATGACCCTCTATAGTACCTATGTTTATATATTTTGATATTTCCTATTGTAAGGTGTGGGCTAGTTCCTATTTACCTAATGACCCTCTATAGAACCTATATTTATATATTTTGATATTTCCCATTGTAAGGTTTGGGCTAGTTCCTATTTACCTAATGACCCTCTATAGTACCTATGTTTATATATTTTGATATTTCCTATTGTAAGGTGTGGGCTAGTTCCTATTTACCTAATGACCCTCTATAGTACCTATGTTTATATATTTTGATATTTCCTATTGTAAGGTGTGGGCTAGTTCCTATTTACCTAATGATCCTCTATAGTACCTATGTTTATATATTTTGATATTTCCTATTGTAAGGTGTGGGCTAGTTCCTATTTACCTAATGACCCTCTATAGAACCTATGTTTATATATTTTGATATTTCCCATTGTAAGGTTTGGGCTAGTTCCTATTTACCTAATGACCCTCTATAGTACCTATGTTTATATATTTTGATATTTCCTATTGTAAGGTGTGGGCTAGTTCCTATTTACTTAATGACCCTCTATAGTACCTATGTTTATATATTTTGATATTTCCTATTGTAAGGTATGGGCTAGTTCCTATTTACCTAATGACCCTCTATAGAACCTATGTTTATATATTTTGATATTTCCTATTGTAAGGTGTGGGCTAGTTCCTATTCACCTAATGACCCTCTATAGTACCTATGTTTATATATTTTGATATTTCCTATTGTAAGGTGTGGGCTAGTTCCTATTTACCTAATGACCCTCTATAGAACCTATGTTTATATATTTTGATATTTCCCATTGTAAGGTTTGGGCTAGTTCCTATTTACCTAATGACCCTCTATAGAACCTATGTTTATATATTTTGATATTTCCTATTGTAAGGTGTGGGCTAGTTCCTATTTACCTAATGACCCTCTATAGTACCTATGTTTATATATTTTGATATTTCCTATTGTAAGGTGTGGGCTAGTTCCTATTCACCTAATGACCCTCTATAGTACCTATGTTTATATATTTTGATATTTTCTATTGTAAGGTGTGGGCTAGTTCCTATTTACCCAATGACCCTCTATAGTACCTATGTTTATATATTTTGATGTTTCCTATTGTAAGGTGTGGGCTAGTTCCTATTCACCTAATGATCCTCTATAGTACCTATGTTTATATATTTTGATATTTCCTATTGTAAGGTGTGGGCTAGTTCCTTTTTACCTAATGACCCTCTATAGTACCTATGTTTATATATTTTGATGTTTCCTATTGTAAGGTGTGGGCTAGTTCCTATTCACCTAATGACCCTCTATAGAACCTATGTTTATATATTTTGATATTTCCTATTGTAAGGTGTGGGCTAGTTCCTATTTACCTAATGACCCTCTATAGAACCTATGTTTATATATTTTGATATTTCTTATTGTAAGGTGTGGGCTAGTTCCTATTTACCTAATGACCCTCTATAGAACCTATGTTTATATATTTTGATATTTCCTATTGTAAGGTGTGGGCTAGTTCCTATTTACCTAATGACCCTCTATAGTACCTATGTTTATATATTTTGATATTTCCTATTGTAAGGTGTGGGCTAGTTCCTATTAACCTAATGACCCTCTATAGTACCTATGTTTATATATTTTGATATTCCCTATTGTAAGGTATGGGCTAGTTCCTATTTACCTAATGACCCTCTATAGAACCTATGTTTATATATTTTGATATTTTCTATTGTAAGGTGTGGGCTAGTTCCTATTTACCTAATGACCCTCTATAGTACCTATGTTTATATATTTTGATATTTCCTATTGTAAGGTGTGGGCTAGTTCCTATTAACCTAATGACCCTCTATAGTACCTATGTTTATATATTTTGATATTCCCTATTGTAAGGTATGGGCTAGTTCCTATTTACCTAATGACCCTCTATAGAACCTATGTTTATATATTTTGATATTTCTTATTGTAAGGTGTGGGCTAGTTCCTGTTTACCTAATGACCCTCTATAGTACCTATGATTATATATTTTGATATTTCCTGTTGTAAGGTGTGGGCTAGTTCCTATTTACCTAATGACCCTCTATAGTGCCTATGTTTATATATTTTGATATTTCCTGTTGTAAGGTGTGGGCTAGTTCCTATTCACCTAATGACCCTCTATAGTGCCTATGTTTATATATTTTGATATTTCCTATTGTAGGTGTGGGCTAGTTCCTATTTACCTAATGATCCTAGAGTGAAAGACAGAACACAGAGGGATCATTATGTAAAATATGGTACACCAATGTTGATAGAGTATCTCAAGAAAGAACTACAGAAACAGGTGGGTTCACAGACAATTGTTCCTGGTTTGTACATACAATGTAATTCACAGAAACAGGGTTTCTACACCTGTATGTAATGAGGTTTGTCAGTTATCTGCCCTAGGTTGATAGTTTTCTTCAGACCAGGTAATCCAGCTCCCTCCACTATTAATTTTGACAGCCCTACATGGCCCAGGTGTGTGGAAATACACACACAATATAGCAAATCATCATTTCACATGGAAAAAAATCCTAAAAGTTTATCATAAGTAAAGTAGTCTCCCTTTTAAGACAACCCTTAAATGCAAATAATCTATGCAACTTACCTTGTTGGTCATTTTTTTTAAAAACAGGTGAAAACTTATTTTTCTGGGTTAAGAATCTAGCAAAGAACTCCCTATGGGAGGAACCTCACATTTGACCATAAAGTGTACATAGTAATGGCCCTTTTACATTTATAGGTCTTAGCAAAACTCCTAGCACATAATTGCTTGATGAAATCAGATGAAGTTTACATAAATAAGTAAAATTGATGAAAATCTGCTCGAAGAAATTTCATATATGTATGTTGGATATCATTCAGGGGAGATGATTTTTTTTTTCACAAATACAAATAGGAAGGGGATTTAGCAACAGGAACCTCATTTATAATCCCAGTCTATTGTATGTTTAGGAAAAAGTTATCACTTGGTCTGGTTGAACCATTTTTAGAAATTTTGTTCTATTTTTAGGAAAGAATAATCCTACAGAATGACCACTGGGTGTGGCTTGTTCCTTACTGGGCTGTTTGGCCCTATGAGACAATGCTGTTACCAAAAAGGCATGTTCTACGGTTAGAAGATCTGAACAATCAAGAAAGAGATGGTGTGTAGCTTCAATCCCTGTATGTATTAGACTGTCATAAAATCAGTAACTGCTTTTATTTCTGCACATGTATGTACACTATAGACGTGGCAGAAAACATTCAGATTTTATTTTGTGGGGTATATCTCACCTTCAAATGTTTTCAACTTAAATATCTATGTGAACATTTTTTTCTTATTATGCAAAGTTGTGAAACATCATAATAGGTGAATTGACAAATGTTTTCCAGGAAGAAAGTTCTGAATTGTTGTGTACATACTGAATTTAAGATTAATCTGGTAGATATTGAACAGGTACCATTTCTTATAATAAGTGAATTGCTTACTGTTAATTTTAAAAATAATGTCTAGTTAAAAGATATTTTTCATTTATTTACAGCATTAGCAGACATTATGAAACAGCTGTTAACCAAGTATGACAATCTGTTTGAAGTGTCCTTCCCTTACTCCATGGGATGGCATGGTTAGTATATTTAAACTTTTTTCATGAAGTTTTTTCAACCTTTCTGTGGCTCAAGCTGGTTGAATGGCTAACCTTTCTGTGGCTCTAGCTGGCCATGTGGCTAGCTTTTCTGTTGTTCTAGCTGGCCATGTGGCTAACCTTGCTGGTTTTAATATCACAACATCAACCTATAGTCAATTACCTCAACATTATATTTTTAACCTCCACTGAAAAAAACAAATGAAAGGTTGTTTAGTAAAATGCCCCAAACACTCAAATTTCTTCTTCCAGTAATATTTATGGTCCTATGACTTAGAGCTTTGAAGGTATAAGACACTCATTTTTAAGCAAGAATGGTACTTTTGCCAATTTATAAATGCTCTCTTGGTGTAATTAACAGTAATCAGCAGTGATTATGTTTTCAGGGGCTCCTACGGGTAAATATTTATCAGAAGACAATCAGCATTGGCAGTTACATGCCATGTATTATCCCCCTTTGTTGAGGTCGGCTACCGTCAGGAAGTTTATGGTGGGATATGAAATGCTGGCTCAGCCTCAGAGAGATCTTACTTCTGAACAGGTATTATCTTATTGCTAAGGTTTCTATCAAACTCAACAGAAATATAATACGTTTGCTTTCAATGGATAGGTATTCTGTGTCTTTTGTCAGTTCAACAAGAAGGAGAATTTCCAAACATTTTTTTTACATGCACTTCAATGACATCAAAAAGTAGCATTTAACATTTAAAAGAATGTTTTTGTTTCTTAAAAATATTAGGTACCAAAGCTCCTCTGGAGTACTCTCATTATGACTAAAGTTCATGTTGTTGATTGCTATTTAGTTGTTTCTCTGTGCATGCAGTTCTTGTTCGTGTTCACTGTTCTTGTCTTTGCCCATTCAAAATTCGACATTCAAATGCCCCATTGGTGCCGCTATGCTTCTACAAAAGTGAAGTATGTTTGATATGTGCATATTTTAATGAGTAACCTCATATAAGATGAAACAAATAACAACTATAAATAAAAATACGAAATCAATTTGCAAGCCTTGATAATATTTTTTAAGTAAATTTCATTATGAAACACCAGATTTTTAACATCTTTAAGTTTAAGCCAGTTATATTTTTTACCACACAATTCATTGTTATAATATGAAATGTACCTTAATTTGAATATATTGTCTTTTGTTTTTGTAGGCAGCAGAAAAACTTAGGAATCTACCGGATATACATTACAAACTGAAGTAGAAAGACTAGTTGTGTGGTTAAGGGGAAAATTTATGGGATTTTATAGAAATAAATGATTATTTATTGTCTTAAAATGATAACCATGGAATTTGATCCAATTCTTTCTTTTAATCATTCTTTTGTTATTATTACATGCATCTCAATCTTGGCCATGATTAAAAAGACTTAATCATTATAACCCTGCTCCCTAATTTTTTTTAGATATATATTGCAATCACCCTGTCTGTCCGTCCATCTGTCCACATGATGATATCCCTTAAGCACAACTCCTCTTAAGCAGCTTAATGGATTGTGATGAAACTTTACATGAAGGAAGTACAATATGGTGTGAGTTAATTTCATTTCTCTCAGATATCAGTCAAGGAAAAAAAGTTTTTATAACAATATAGAATCTCAGGGGAACACTTCTATACTTCATGGATAGCGAGGTGTTGCTGGGATTTTGAGACCCCACCCTTGTCATAGATTTTGAATTTGAAAATTAGTAACCTTATCATATATGTTTACCACAAAAAAGCATCTTTATCCCATATGATTGACATGCTGAGAACTTAATATCAGCTATTTATTTTTTTAAACAACATGCACTAGTCTTGTACCCGTGTTTGAATATAAAAAGATAATTATGAAGAATGTAGAATTTGTTTCCTTATTCTTCATTAAATGAAATGATCACTAGAAAGTCAATATTATTGACCTTATCATATAATTATGTTTGTTTTTCCCACCTTATCACATATTCCCAGCCTGAAAAATTGTTCCTATTCGAGCGGCACATCCTATCACCTGTCCCTGCCCCCCTTCCATGAGTATAGAATACAATGTAAAAGGGGTATCTTTTTGTGAGGCAGCCAAACTATAGTCATTATAGAAGATAAGTATGAAACTGAGTAAGTGTACATGACACAACAAGCCGAAAGCAACAACAACAATTTCAAATATTTCAAAAAATATTTGAGACCACTCTTCATAATTGGATTTTGCAAATTTGCAATCAAAGCAGCCATCAGTCCAAAACATGGTAGGTGGTCACTTCTTACTGTTTTGCAATATGCCATAGATAATGTATACAAGTAAGAAGCAAAGAGTTACACATGGGACAAGTGGTAGAGATTTAAAAACATTCTCAGAATAATGAAGAAATTAAAGACAGTCTTTTGAACATAGAATGAAGAAAAACAAACGTAAACATAGAGCATATAAATGGCAAAAAGAAACTGCATCACTTTGAAAAATCACAAATTCAACATTTTATTCAATACCTGGTATATAATACAGTTAATCAAAAAGGTAAATCAAAATCGTTTTCCTAAAGATTTTAACAAAGATTTTCATTTTAAGCTCAGAGAGAGTTTTTTTTTCAGTTTGAAATCAGTTGGTGTCAAATCGGAATTAAAAAAATCACACCTTAAAGACAACACACAATTTTTGAAATTAAGTTTCTCAGCTGAATTTCATTAAAAAACTTTTCTCCTTTTAATGGTTTAAAGTTTACACCTTAAATTTTGGGTAAAAATTAAGATTTTTACGTCCCCTGCAACGTGTTGCAAAGCAACATTTTATAGGGGTTACTTAGACACTATCCATCGTCTTGCGTCATCCTGCGGGGTCACACAAATTATCATCAATCTTTTCAGGCAACTACATGTCACAGCCTCTTGACATTTTGGCAATTAGCTTCCTTTTATAGTACTACATGGTGAGGAGCAATTTTATGCCCGTGATTTATCTACTTCCTGTTTACCGAATATTTTAGGACGCAGGCGACATATATTTTCCATGGAAGACTGCCATTCTAGTTTTGAAAATTTTCAGACTTTTTATCCTAAAATGATCTGCATTATTCACTTGAGGTTCAGTAAAACCTTCAATTCGATAACTGTATTTAGAAAAAAATTCTGGTTGAAAGAAATTTGGGTACAATTGGATTCCATAAGGTATGCACAGTTTCTTTTTTCCATGGGTATAAAACAAGACCTCTTGTGTACATCATTGAATAGACGATAAAGAGATGTGGAATAAGTGTACGCGACACAACCAACATTGAAGAAACGGCAATTTAAAAATCACAATTGAAAACAGCCAGCAGCCTTCAATTTGACCAGAGGTCACTGTCCGTTGTTTTGCATTGGCCCAAGACTAAAAATACAATACATAAGATTCAAACAAATCCCTAAATTATCAAAGAAAGACCGCGATTTCTGGACATAAAACAAAAAACAGATAGTAGACAAGGACAAACAAAAGCTTTGACAAGGATTCCTGGCTTAGTACAGGCACATATCAAATGTGGCGGGGTTAAACGAGTTTTTTGGGCCCAACCTCCCCCCTATTGTTTATCTTGTACAAAGCACAAAAAATAGCACACTTAAAAAATCAAATCGATAAAAGTTCAATTCACCAAGAGAGAACCTGAGACAAGAGTACTATACAAGAGCAACGAAACGTAAAGGAACTCCCTTGAGAACACTCGCAGTTACTGACAGCTAGCTAAGAAGCATTGATTGACTGATGTAAAAAAAAAATCAAACATATCGATTCTAAATCCAACAAAACACTTCAAACAAATAATGATTTTATAATAGTATTATATCATCACACAAAACCGACATATTTGATTGCTGTAATGCTTCGAAACAATACAATGGTCAAAAAGTAAAAGATTAATGTTTTAGAGTTACTATCAAATTATCAATATTTCTACCAAAAAAACCCCACCAAATTTAAAGATTTTTCTATTACTTCCAACTTGTATCCTTTATCTAATAAGTTTTTTAAGCCAAATTACCATGTCAAGAGGATTGTTTTTGAATTCACGTGCCTTATAAACTACATTTCCATAAAATTCGGGATGTGATATTCCTTCTTCAACCTTCAATAAAAAAAGTTGAAAGTTTTTAATATTTACTTTTCATTATATTTAACAGAAAGACATGTACACTTACTAACACTTACTCACACGGCAGAACCATTACGGAGAAAAAACATTGTTAACGGACGATACATGCAATTTTTTCACGGTTTATGTCAATTTTCAACTTTTAATCTCGAAAATATCAAAAATATGAATGTAATAAACTTTAAAAACATGCCCAGTATATAAACAAGAACATATTGTATAAGGATTTAATTCCTTTTTGTCGAACACAATGGTATATTTTTAAATGAGCTTGATTTGATTACATTGACACGGACAATTCAAACTGGTTAATATAAACAGGCCTGTATAGAGTAATAATCTGGTAAGTTATGCTTCTTTATAAGTAAAAGAAGTTAAAAAAGTTTTGTTTTAATGAAAATATCAATATCCAATAATAACGTTCAATATTTTTTTATATAATTCAAGCATAACAAAATGACTCTAAATACATGCAATAAAACTTGGTAACGGACCGATACATGCAAAATAATTGCGTTGCAGTCAACAGGTGTAACTGAAATACAATTAAGAGGTACATAATTTGACAGTGTTCTGATGATACAAATATAAGACAGGTCACTCTTGTTATGTTGACTGCAAAAAGTAATACATAATGTCATCGTTAATGTTAAAAATTCATACTAAACACAAAACATAAAAAATCAGTGAAAAAAAACTATTTTACCTAATGCTCTATTTTCCACAACATCAAAATGTCAGCGTTCAGACGGGGAATAAATTCTGTAATGCATATTACAAAGTTTAAAACAACAACTTAATCCCAACCAATAATTCAAATATAATAAAAGGTAAGAACAAAACGACCGAACTTGAAGAATCAATCTGAAACGTGGAACTGAAAAAACAAAACAACACAGACACACCGGAGAAATAAGAGATCGCAATGGTCTTGATTTAGAACAGGCCTTTAAAAATATGGTTGAACTTTGTTTTAATGCACCAAAACCTCCCTCATTCATATTATTTTTCGGTACAAATTGCAAAATATATATGTTTTTTCTTTGTTTTGCGTCATCTCTTTTTGTGAAAACCTACCAGCCAGCAAGGCAAAGAAACACACAGACTGAGACAAAAACACAAATCATTTGTATATGCTTTTCCAGACATATTCTTATGTTATTTAGGCACCATAGTCCTACACAACAGGCTGATATCATTCATTCTGTTACTTGTTTATTTTCACATTGCAGAGACACTTGGGTTTTGTAAAGGAACTGACAAAATGCAGTCAACAATCATTCCACAAAATTTACAAATTGTTGAAAGAAATGTAATCAAATTGTCCGATTTTTCACCAATACAAAAAATATTTGTGTTTGTTTTTGTCATAATATGGTCACAAACCTACCAGCACGTGAACAGAAAACAAAGAAAAACTCAACTTTGGCCTAAAAACAAAACTACCGAACTTTAATGTTTGAAAATTATTTTATCTTTTGGCTTTTATCTTAAATTACCATTGAATATTATGGGTCATTGTGTAGAAACACAAGACAGTTAAAAAATTCTTAAGCGAAAGGTTGTTATGCAAATAATCTCAGTACGTGGTGCAAAATGTACATTTATATAGTATAACTTGTAGTACTTATTCAACATTCTTTACAATGTTGTAGGAAAATGTCAACGTATAAAGTCATGCTGACAACCATTACAGATGTACATACCCCTGACCTTTAAGATACATGTATATGGTTCTGCAGCTTTTGACATAACTAAAACCATTACGTACATGAAGCTTCATACGAACGAACACACCAATAGCCATCTTACAATTACAAGAAAGGAGAAGGTTGTTGCACCCACTTGGCGGCACCAGAACTGATATTTATACATTTTTTTATTTAATATTAATAAATGTAACTCAGACTGTCTTGCAGTTAAGACACGACGTTCATACGACAGTCGCTGACAAAGTATATACACGCACCATTTGTCTGATACATTATAAATCATGCATGTATTAGAAATAGAATAGAAATAGAAATAGCTTTATTCCAATTAAGGGCCCTATAATAGAGCATACAATTACATAAAAGTGATTATGACAAATTGTGACAGTAAATAACATTATAACAGATTACAGATTTATTAATAACAACAACTTGATAATTTGACAGGGGCAGAGCCATGTAGTACATAAAGTGATACAGTTACATGTATGAAATATGCATGTATTTATTATGAGAACATTATTATTGAACAAATAAATCATATCTTGCTATAAACAAGTGACATAAAGTTATGCAACAATATTCGTCCGTAACGTAGATTATTTGCATGTACCCCCTTTTCTTGGACAGCGACATGCTTTGCAGACCATGGCTTCGTGAATAAATTGATGAACAGCCTATACAATTTCAAAAATCATTAAAAGAGCACAAAACTTTTAAAAAACACAAAAAAGTTGTTTTTGCTACACGTTGCTCGTATTGAAAGTGTGCTATAGTACGAGGGTAGGCTATTGGTTTGTTAATGTTCTCAAAAACTACATGGCCGATTTCAATGTTTTAAACATAAATATTTAGCTAGTTCATTTTTCTTTATACTGTACGCTTCAGTTTTTCTATTATCATTTGTAAACAAATAAAATGTCTTACCTTTTCTGACTATATCCATCCCAAATTGTGTATTTTACCTGTGTTTTAATCCGTTTCATTGATTTTACGTCTATGTCCCGTCCGTCAACATTATTTCTCGTCTTAATGGTTCTGCCGTGTGTTACTAAGTGATTCTAAAAGTGTAATTGTTTCATTCTTTAGATGGACACAAATTCCCTCATAATTTAAGATTTTTACTTTTATCAAAATGTAAAAACCTCATTATAAAATTAGAATAGCTGGAGTAAAAAAATATATTTACGGAATTTCAGAAAATATCTTGTTAGTTATATCAAATTATTCTATAACAATAGCTCTAACTTAAACCAATTACTTGGTATTTAGAAAAAAGGGTCTAACAAATATAAAGTTTATAAGCAAGCATAGGTGGAAAGTCTGGCAAATGTTGCAGGAAGCAAGACATGATGGACCGAAAACTTTCTGACTGTATTCACATTTCTCTGGTCAGTATTAAAAATGGCATAAATTACTAGCACATTGTCCTTAATTATCTCATCCCATGGATCATTTGGTTGAACTTATCGTTATCCCTTCCCATGGATTTGATTTTATTTCCTACATTTGGTTTTGAACAGACAGTTGTTTTTTTAAGATTTAAATCTGGTCATAATAAAGTCTAATTTAAGAGTAAAAAAATACAGCTAAAGTGAGAAAAAGTTGCAACAGAGGTGAAGAAAAAATATTCTGAAAAATATTTCTGATAAACAATCTAATGAACAAATGAATACAAGATCTAAATAAAGAAGTTATAATGGGTTAAAAACAGTTTAGTAGAAAGTATTACCTATACTATAAAAAGACTAGCACCCACCCTAATTAGATTGTCAGTTCCTTTATCGATAAGGAATAAGAAACCAGTTGTAAACATTAGTAAATCCTCTTACTTGCTTCTGTTTCTCTTCCTTTTTTTTATTCTTTTGTATTGTATTTTTATTTAACAAAATCCGGAAAATAAAGTCGTTGTCGTGACCGGCATTACGTTTTTGCAATATCGACTGGTTTATGGTCATTTTTGTATCGAGAGCAAGCAAAAACAAACAAACAAACAAAATATTTTATTGTCAATCAAAGACGCCCGTTAAGGCAGAATAATTAACATTAATTTCATACATTGATTACATTGATTGAAATGATTAATAAAATGACAAATACATGAAAATATGAACTAAAACAGACAAAATTATGTTTATTTATCTAGCAATAAAAATAGGTTACCAGTAAAAAGCGCAGACCTGACCTTGGACAGCAAGTGCTTGGTAACGAAAGACGCTTGTTGGATTTTAATCCAAGAAAATGGATCAACAGAAAAAGATGATGGGCGGTTACTCTCTGGGTATTACAATATATCTGTGTCATTTAGCTGACTAGATTTGAATAGCTTGCTGTTAATCATTTGTTGTCGCATGTTTTACAGCCTCTGAAAAAAACAAAACTCTTTAATTATAATTTTGAATCATCGAACATTTATTAAACATGTAACGGGGTTGCCCCCCTTCGTACATTAATTAGTAGATTTAAATAGCCAGCCTTTATCCCTGAACAAGGGAAGTACTTTTTGGTTCAGAGGTAGAGTGCCTGACTGTAAACCTAGAGGTCCCGGGATCGAATCCCCCTCAGGACATGTCGATTTTGTGAAGTAATTCATGCTCTCCGGTTACATTGGCGCCCAACTAAAAAACCCACGATGGTTAGAACAGGAAAACTAGCCAGGGTTAGTTGTGTTAAGAGTCATACATGAAGGTATGATGACTCTTGAGGAGGGGGAAGTGTAACGGGGTTGCCCCCCTTCGTACATTAATTAGTAGATTTAAATAGCCAGCCTTTATCCCTGAACAAGGGAAGTACTTCTTTGGTTCAGAGGTAGAGTGCCTGACTGTAAACCTAGAGGTCCCGGGATCGAATCCCGCTCAGGACATGTCGATTTTGTGAAGTAATTCATGCTCTCCGGTTACAAACACACAATTTGTAAACTTAAATGACACATTTAAAATCTGTTTGAGTATTTACAAAAAACGATTGTCCAATATGTACAGATAAAGGGAGCTTACAGAGGGTCCCTCTCATACACGACAGCTTTGATCTGTATCTGTTTGACCCCCAGTGTCCTGAATTTGAATAAAAGTGATGCAGGACCAATACTAGGGTTGCTCAATATATCTGTTCCGAATTTGACTCGTCATTTAGAGGAAGTCATCAGGGGTAACGGGGAGGAAAAACGACGTCATTCAACATGGGACAAAGGGAACGACATTTTCTATCAATGATTCATCTGTAATTATTCAGCATATATGGTAAAAATCATTTGCAACTGACAAATAAACCAACCATCAACATTTCCAGCCAATAAAAAATCAATCTTGAACGGAAATAAAGAAATTACTTTCTTGGTCCATTAGCATGTTGGAACCAGTTTTTTTACCAGTTCCTCCTCTTTTGGCTAAATTAGTGACCAATCCCGCAAATGCGCAATGCGTGCATACTGGTATAGATGCATGCTTCTTTAGAACTGTTTTCCTGCTCCATGTGTCTTCCAATGAATTATTTCATCAACAAAGAAAGACTACCTAAATTGGTTGTTTTTGATGGTGGTATAATAAATTTTCTGTCATGTCTGTCAATGTCTGTTGTTTGATGTTAAACTTTCCTGTTGGTCTCTGATGTTGTAAGTGAGGCAGTCTTCATGTTTAAAGGTCTTTCTTTTAGAATCTGCCTCCCTACCCCTATCCAACCAAAGGTTTTAGAATAATACTTTATTGGTTTAAAATCCAAAATAAATGAATTATTACCAAACATACAAAACAACACAATACAATATTTATATCAGAGATACAAAAATACTTATTTCAATCTGTCCAGAGGAGGTACTATGAATATACATTAAGAAAAACAATATGTGAAAGACAAATATGATTATGATTAAAAGAATTTCAACTGTAACAACATGAGTATACTAGAACATCACTGGCAAGAATTTACAAGATCTCATTGGAGAAATGAAAATAAAAACTTTATTAAAGATAAGAATACAGTGATTCTGAAGTATTGTTTCTCTTATACCAGACATGTATTGCTATCATGTATGTTGCAATGGAAAAAGTAAAAATATTTTACTGGACCAAGCAATTTTTTTACCAGATTTGTCTGATGTCCAACAGACCTTAGGAATGACAATCAATCAAAGTTTTATTTAAAGTTGATGCATATATAACAAAGTAACACAAGCTCTAATGAGCTTTTAAATCGACTATAAACAATTAAAGAATATATCCCAGCCTGTGAAGTATGAAAGTCCTATAGCTAGAAAATAGAAATTAGCTAAAAAGAACAAAAACAAAGCAAAAAAGAAAAAAAAAAATCAACAACAACAATAAAAACAAAAACAAAACAAACCCAAAGGAAATCTAAAGAATAAAATTTATTCATTTATTTTTTAGTTAACAAGTATGAGTTAGTTTGCCTGGAGAATCCTGGAAAAGATGGCTATCAGAATCCAGATCGGATACTATTAGCATTTAAAGTGCTTGAGGAGATAGTTCCTAAACTTGGAGTTTATTCCAGAGTATTGTCTCGTGTTAAAGATGATTTACATGGTAATTAATATGAAAAAGATTCCTTCAAACTTTATGTGTACTAGTTGTTTTTTTTTTCTATTCGCTTATTTTTTCATAGTTCTTGCAAATATAGTTTTCTTTCACTTACTCGAGTCATTTAATTAAGAATTACTATTAAAAAGTCTATAAATTTCAATGATTTCATTATTATTATTTAAACTATTTTCGGTTTTTTAATTTACTAATTTCCAAATTCTTTTTCTCATTTAGGAAGATCTTGGTTAAATGATTAAATGTAACAATATTTTTCAGTGAAATGTTTTAAAACAAGTTCCAAATGCTTTTACATATATTATTCTGTTTGCTTTTGTTATTTTTTTTATAAATAAGGCGGCAATGTCGAAAAAAAAAGAAGTTTGTGGACGGTAGACATGATGACTAAAACGGTTACTGTTACTAAACTGTTACTAAAACTTAATGACATTCTATTTCACTTCTCATTGGACCCAACCAATCCCTTTGTCACGGACATTTTTACGTATAAAAATTGTTAATTTTTAGACAAACTTTTGTGAAAAGTCTTCACTAAATAATGAAAATTTTGAAGGTAATAAAAAACTAACATACTTGGATGAACAATATCAAATGTACAAGAGAAAAGTCAAAACAAAAAACAAAGAAGATGTACATGTATTTATATTAAACAGACGCTGTATATAGTAAAGAACTGACGACTGGACCAGATGGGACAGTTGTCAATCAACCATACTTTACCTTAGTTCAAAGGTCATCTACCAAACAGGCAGATCAAATAGACATCCTTTCAGAACAGTTAGAGACAGTCAAAAAGAGGTGAGTGTCTGCCAATTATTTTGAAAGTTATTTTCCTTACAATATTTTTGTGACCTGCCATTGAAAGTTGAAGGATATTTAGTTTATCCATCTGATCCAGGCCCTCTATTTGATCTTCCGTTCATCCATTCCAGCATATTCCAGTTAAAATTTACCTTTCAAATTGGATATTGACTGTTTTTTTTGAAACTGTATATCAGATATTCATGACTTTTTATATACTTATTAATTCCAACAATAACAACACATTTCAACTAACATTATTTGAATTCTAACAAATAAGTGGGACATCAGTGTCAGACACATGCGCTTGTTTAGGGGTTTAAATTCCTTTAAGCCAAACAATCTTTTTATTTGCTGTTATAACTTTAAAAAAATGAATATATAGTACACTAGATTACTGAAGATTTATTACATATACAAATTGAAAAGAAAGAAATCATCTCTATTGACATTATTTGCAGGTTATTTGAGAAACATAAACAATATGAAGAAAGTCAGAAGAAGATTGAAGATCTTGAGGAGAACTTAGATAACTTAGAGGAAAAATGTCTGAATTTGGAGAAGAAATCAAACCAACAGAAAAGTGAAATTCATAGGTAATTACATTATTAATAAATATGGTTTGAAATTTTAGGAAAGTGTTATTCTCACTAATATATGTAGATCCATAGTCTGAATAACGAAACAGTTTGTTTCTTAAAGCAAATAAGGTTTCAGGTTTGTCTTTTCATTTATGAACAAAATTAGCATTTTTTGAAAATAATGAGATGTGGAATATGTGTACGCAACACAGCTCACATAACAAGCAGCAATTTAGAAAATCCACAATGGACTACCACCAGCAGCCTTCACAGATCAGTCTTAAACTTTATTAAAGTTGTGTGTTTTGATAGATTGGGTTTTTCTTTTATTGAAATTTCTTTTATTTTCTAAAGACTTGCAGAAGAACTTCAGGATGAGAAAGAGAGAGCAGCTGACATGGAACACAGACTTCAGGGGGACATACAAGATTTACAGGTTTGTTAAGCTCATTGTATTAACAAATATAGAAAAAAAGACAATCAAGTTTCACAAAGACCAATAAAAACAGATACTGTGGTTTCATTATTATTCAAGGTGTATCAATTATCACAAAAATAAATAAATCAACAGTGTAAACAAAACTTATTGAGGCAATGAGGATGAACCAATGAAGTACACACACACCAAAAATTATTAAAAAAAAAATTAAACAACTCCACATAAAAAAGAAGTAAGAGAATAAGGAATTTCTTACCCAACAATTTAAAACCAAAAGGACCACAATAAAATCACACACACAGAATTAAAAAAAATTTAAGTCCCACAATAATACAAGGAACAAAGATATTTAAATCCCCTAATCGTTGTTTAGCATGGGTTATACATTTCACATCTCATTATCGGTTATTAACTGTATTGTCAAGGTCAAAGGCAAACCAGGGGAGGCAACTGTGTTAAGATTCTATACCGATTTTCATCAACCTTTAGTTTCCAAGTTAAGGAGGTGCTTGTAACACTGAGGAGGAGACCATTCATCTTATACTTTAAAAACTTGCAATCTTTTTTATTTTTATTATACTTTATACCTGCTTTAAATTTATTGTATTATTTATATTATTTTATAGGATTCTATTGAAGAGGCCAATCAAGAGGTTGAAGCCCTATCACGTTACAAAAAAGGATACGATGACTTATATATAGGTCAGTTTTAAAGTAGAGATATCGTTTTGTGTCAGAAAAAAACAATATAACATCTTACATAAGCATTCAAACGAAAACATTTGAAGTAAAACAAGAAAAATATATATTTAATAAACAAATTAAAAAAAAAGTGAATTGTAATCAGAATTGGTTGTAGTTTATTAACTAGCATGTTAAACCTTGAATTTCACTATATCTGAAACAGTTTGTGTCAGTTGTGTTTACATAAATTTATGTCCTTTTATTTATTTTTAGCTTTCCTTGACACAGCTGAAAATGAGTTTACCAGGAAGAAAAAACAACCAGTCATATCAACAAAAAGGGTAAGGTTGTTGTTATAACAACACACGATGTACAAATCATTCAGGTAGTGTTGAAAGATGTCATTTTTTCTAAATTCATAACTAAAAGAATGCTACAATTTATAAGCGCATAATCTTTGACATGATATAAATAGGCTTTCAATAGGTTTTAAAGGGAAAATTCGCAAAAAAATAATTTTTACATATGTTTTTCATCACATTTTACTAAAGGTAAATATACATGTGAAACTCTTCAATCTTCAGTAATAAGCGAGTATGTGAGCGTTTTGTTTCGATAAATTAGAACGATGGGTGCGGCCATTTTGTACGGCCAGTAGGCCCTTTTGTCACGTGACAGTCACCTATTATCCAATAACCACAAAGTACCAAAACGATAACGACACGCAATGGTCAACTCTATCGTCATTTCAAAATGTATTGTATGATCATGATGATAGTTGGTTGTTTTTCTCAGCGTAGTAACGGTTAAGTGTTATTCCGTTTTTCTGACCTAAAGAAAAAGACAGACTTGCATCTTAAATGGGTCCAGTCTTTAGATTTGCCATCCACTTTCAGTAATGTCAAGT
The DNA here is from genome assembly GCA_963971305.1 of Arcuatula senhousia. NCBI lineage: Eukaryota > Metazoa > Mollusca > Bivalvia > Mytilida > Mytilidae > Arcuatula > Arcuatula senhousia. The sequence continues at coordinate 2,470,824 of OZ020305.1, forward strand.
CCAAGTTTGTGTGTGAAGACCATTTTGAAGCAACATCTTTTGAGGGTGACTAAATGGTTAGAGCAGTGTTCTTTTGTCCATGAAAAATGTTTATATCTATCTATATTCGTCAACAATATATATTCTTTATTTTTTTAGTCAAACGTTTCTTACATTTTAGATTATTACCTAGTATGCCCGGGCTAGTATGTAACGGTCAGAATCTTTGCTGTAATACTCCACAACATGAAAATATCAGTTTTGTTTAAAAAAAAAAAGAATTATAACGGGTGTGCGTAAAATTTTAAAAGAATATAACCGAAAGCGGAATAAAACTTATCTTTTGGTTTTGTATAAGCGTTTTATCACTTCAGTTATAACTGTGCATTTATTCAGAATAATTTTTTAATAACTAGTAAATATACGTTTTAAAACAGACAATATTTTTTTCTTCATTTTTTTATCCATTCCCTAAGCATTCCTTAAAAATGCGCAAATGTATTTTATATCTTTAAAGGATTTCTTTAACGTTCATTATAGAAGATAATAGCGAGCATACCTATATGAAGAAAGTAATTCACAGTCAGGGGCAACGTATTTAAACTTGTGACACTCCCAGGTATTACTTACTTCCCGGGGGTGGTAATTAACAGGTGGTAGTGTAATGGTTTATGACAGAAAAAAGAGATTGTTTGTTTCTGTTAATTATTTATTACAAAGTACAACGGAAGACCTACAATTTATCACTCGTGTCTTTGATTTTTCGACACTTTTATCTGTGTAAAAATAGTCAAATTATTCTTCTTCACTGAGATAATAAAACTAGTTTTTATTTTTCTCAGTTCTTCAGGTGATTTTTGAAGGTTTTTTTACATTTCTCTTTTAAAAAATAAAAAAAGCACACTATACAGACAACGCTTCGCGTTAGCTTCATGTAGACAGCCGTATGAGTATATACCACAATCTTGTGTTCGCAAGACTAATTTTAAAAAGTATAAACATTTTATCACTTGTATTTCTCTGCATAAGAAGCCCAAACAATAATATATCCAAAAGACATCTTCAAACATGAGGACGTACGGACAGACGTACAGAACCGGACACTATATGCCCTCCTACTCCTACTTTCGTAGATTGGGCATAAGATAGACAACCACACCAACAAATTTAGAATCTTATAAACTTATGAAATCAATGTAAAAAAGTTCTACGTGTCAAACTCTAAACTTTGTCTGACGCCCGTTTCTAATATTTAAAATGTCAGATCGGTTCCAAAGTGAACTGAGAATGCGAAGTGTACAGTAGAAATAAAATATCAAACAAGTGCCAATACAAAATTAATAATTTAGATCTTGCGTTTCGTATGAAAGCAGGGATGTCCAAAACAAGTTTTATTTAATCCCCGATGAACGTTAGAATATTTGATTTTTTTTTAGGGAGGGGGGCTTTAGATATATATATTTACTTCGTCCTGCCTTTTTATTTTCGACAACACTGGAGCCTGTGCCCGGTGTTTTTCTAACTATAATTTTTTCAGCCAAAAACAACATCCTACCATGCCTTTTTATTTGATTTTTGGCATCCTGCCTTTTTATTTTTAATTTCACAATAGCCCTCTCATGAAAATCCAATAGTCGCTCCCTTATAATCAGCAACAGCAACAACAAAAAAACACACACAAATAAAAGATGAAATGAGGTTATGCTAATACATTTTATAAATTATGAATGGAAAACAAATTTTAACTAAACTTAGTGTCACCACTATAAAAAAAATTATAAGTCATTGAAGGAAAATCTATTCAGAGTCTGTGTCACTAATACACTCTCTCAATCCTTCGTATTGTCCATCTGCAGAAGGAAATTCTTTTCTGATGACAGACACAACACAAGCTGGCAGCACAACACGATGTGTAAGTAAAAAAAGTAAGCGTCTATTCATATACCTATTTAATAGGAAGTCTGGTGCTCTACCCCGGTGGCGCTTGTACCACAAGAAACTAATAATTTCAGCACAACCGGGTTTAAACAAACTGTTTTGAAGTCGTGGTTGCACCAGGGTCTAAGATATCGGTGAATAATGTAAACTCGTGGCAGCATAGGCATTCTGCGAGCAAGGGCATTGCCACACAGCGATCAGAACATTTGCACCATTGAGTGTCAAATTGGGTTGCTTTGAAATTCAGTCTAGCGATTTATCTTCAACTCTTCTATCTACCGGATTTCTTCTTCCGTATATTCTGGTTCAAGTTGATGCCACTCCTGACCCAATTCGACCAAATCTGCAGAACTAAAGCTGCTTGCAGACACGTCACTCACGTAATCAGACATTACAAATATTTAGAAGGGAAATTGGTGCTAGGTATATTTTATAGCAATTTTTTTTTCTCATTCTCTCGAAATTACGATTAATTTTTTACAAATCCAAAAACCTTATTAAACCCCGTGAAACAATCAGCAGACGAAAGAGTCTAAGAAAAGGTAATACCCAGCTAAAGATAACTGAAAAGAACGGTCTCTTCTTTGATCTTTATGAGGTGACTATTAGACATGCTTAATTGATTTGAATTAATCCGTTAAACTGATAACCTTTCAAGGATCAGTTAATCAGTTTAATTGCTGTCTAATGAGATTAAAAGGCCAGGGAAAAGGTTCACGTCCAATATACAAAATTCTAACCTGGGGCAAATGACGTAATCGCCAATTTGCAATTAACACCTGGGATGTCTGGCCAGGTGACACCCTGTTGTTTTAAATAGCGTGATTATCATATGAAAGGGAAAATTTTCAAATCATTTTAAAGATGTAAATTAAAATAGAGTTATTTATGGATAAGATTAGAATTATGTAGCAGAATTTTAATTATCATCATGATTTAATTATTTAATATTGATGTTTATAAAAATCTTTAATTAAAAATTTTGTTCACAAATAATGATAAAAATACTATATTTGAAAGAAACCTTCATAATAATTATGTTATTGCGTATCGGTTTATCGTTATTAAATATTTTCTTTTGTTTACCAATAAGACCACGCATCACCACTGTGTTTTATTAAATATGATATCGATTATTGATCATATAGCGTTAATCGGATAAAGATGTAATACACAGATTTCCGGTCATATCCCACAATGCACTTGAGACCATCTCACTGACGTCACTGAGCTACTTTTGAAATCAGAAAATGCCAAATATCTCTGTTATAAATAAGAATTTTTTGAAAAAAATTTGGATATATATTTTTGATGACATATTCTATCATTTAAGACCATAAGTCAAAATTTGTGAATTTTCCCTTTAAATTTCATTCAATGTGGCAGTTTACAGGATGTTTTTGTATAACATGTATTTATTCTTTTTCAGGCTAATTTGATAAACAACATAGAATCAGCGCAGAAGTTAGAAGAACAATTACAAACAGTGCTAAATACTGCTGTTGAAGGTAAAAAATGTCAGAACAATTACAAACAGTGCTAAATACTGCTGTTGAAGGTAAAAAATGTCAGAACAATTACAAACAGTGCTAAATACTGCTGTTGAAGGTAAAAAATGTCAGAACAATTACAAACAGTGCTAAATACTGCTGTTGAAGGTAAAAAATGTCATGATTTCTTTGTTTTGTTTGTATAACTTTATATTTGCAAGTATAAGACCATATCTATACAGTTATTGTAAGTAAGTAAGCTATTGATACAGAGACCAAAACTTGACCTACCATCAATACACAGAGTCAAACAAAAACAAGACTTAAAAATTTTATAATAAAAGGTGTTGTACAGTGGCTAGTTAAAAGGTAAACATAACAATAGTTTAGAAGGTAAAACCACTTTTAAAAGGTAAAATCCAAACAAGAAAACCACAATAAAAGGTAAACAATTTTTAGTTTTTTATTAATTTTTACCTTTTATTGTGATTCTTGTTTGGATTTTACCTTTTAAATGTGGTTTTACCTTCTAAACTATTGTAATGTTTACCTTAAAAATTTTACTTCACAGTACATAATTACAAAAAAAACCACACACATACATATCAGTGTTAGAAATTAGGCCGGACTGACTGGAAAAATCCACCAAAAATTGGTTACGTCCAGTTAAATTTAGCAATATTTTATATTGAACATATAGGGAAAAAATCATCAATTTGATTAAAATATGCATTCAATCCACCGGACTCCTCTTTCCAATTTCTATGACTGACTTATGCATGCAAGCACGCACACACGAACGCAGGCAGGCAGACACAGATACAGAGAAACACACACCTGTGATGATATTTCTTAAGAACCTTCAATAAAAGTTGTGAAGTGTAGATTTATTGGTAAAAATATCTCCCTCAACCTATTTTTGGCTGTATTTCACTAGTGAAAATCAGGGTTATAAAATGATAAATGTCAGGCGGGCGGGGAAAAAACTTTCATAACAGTTTCTCAGTAATTACTAATCACAGCCATTTGATATTTGGTATACAGCATCATGAGAGTCGGGTCCCATAAAGTGGGATTGATTTCAGGTCTGTCGCTAATTTACTTCCTGTTTAATGAAATCCTGCCATTTCTGTCAATTGTTCTGTAAATGTTTTCATTTTGCAAAGTTTAAAAAATTAACAATCTGTTTAAATGACCTTTGTTTTTTTAACATAAGTTTTAGAATGTACACATTGTTTTTCATTCCAATTTATCTTTTTAGATTTGTTTTTGGTAATTAAAATTGCAGTTTTGTAGAATTGACAAGTTTCAAGTAATGTTGATTTTTTGTAGAATTGACAAGTTTAAAGTAATATTGATTTTTTGTAGAATTGACAAGTTTAAAGTAATATTGATTTTTTTTGTAGAATTGACAGGTAGAAAGTAATATTGATTTTTTGTAGAATTGACAAGTTTAAAGTAATATTGATTTTTTTTGTAGAATTGACAGGTAGAAAGTAATATTGATTTTTTGTAGAATTTGACAAGTTTTTAGAAGACCACAAGCATGAGTTGGAGAAGATAGAGACAGGAAAAGAGGACGTGACAGATGCTGAGCTGGAGATACAAGAGATGGACCTAGAACAGGCTGATCAGGAGGTACAGAGCAAATGGATATTTATTGTCTGGTTATTACAAGGCTTTATGTCCTGCCTATATAGGAAAGAAGCTGAGGTACAAATGGGGCATCCAAATGTCAAAGTCCAAAAGGGAAGAAACAAAGCCAGTAAACACAAACAAGGACATGAAAAAAAAAAGAAAGGCAATTTGTGTCCATGCATTCCAGATCTCTTTTTGATCTTTCATTAGCGGGAATCAGGTTTACCTTCAGGTGTAAGATAATTTTATTGAAAGAGGTATCATATCATCATGAAACTTGTGTTATGTATCAGGATTTGAACAAACAAACTCTTCAAAAATAATATCTCAATAATTAAGAGCCTACTGGCTGTAGACATTTTAAAGAGTTACCTTTTGTTTAACTGTTTATTATGTCTCCCCCCACTTTTGTGGGAAGACATATTGTTTTTGTCATGTCCGTCTGTCTGTCCGTCACCAAGCTTGTCAGTGCAACTCCTCTGAAACTACTGAACCTATTCCAATGAAACTTGATATATAGGAAGTACACCATATGTTGTTGTTGGTATATAGGAAGTACGTTGTTGTGCATATTACTAGGAAATATTGATCCTAAATATTTTGTTCTTTGAACTTAAGAAATTGCTGAAAATCCTCAATTATCATCTTGTCAGCACAACTCCTCTGAAACTACTGAGCTGAATTCAATGAAATGTTGTATATATGAAGGACACCATATGTTGTTGTGCGTCTGACCAGGAAATGTTGATCTTCAAATTTTTGTGGGAGTAATGGCTCTTTGAACATAGAACTTTTGGGGGAAACGGGGGGAGACATCGTTTTTGTAGGCACTAACAAACTTTAATTTTATTAAAGCTTGAAGCAGTCCAGGAGAGATTTAAGAATACAGTAGGAGATATTACTAATGAGTTACAACTACTGAAGCACCATGGACTGATGTTACAAGAACAGCTACAGAAGTTAGAACTCAGTAAACCATCCTTAGGGTGAGTAGATAAAACTAAGAATACAGTTGGAGATATTACTAATGAGTTACAACTACTGAAGCATCATGGACTGATGTTACAAGAACAGCTATAGAAGTTAGAACTCAGTAAACCGTCATTAGGGTGAGTAAATAAAACTAGGAATACAGTAGAGATATTACTAATGAGTTACAACTACTGAAGCACCATGGACTGATGTTACAAGAACAGTTACAGAAGCTAGAACTCAGTAAACCATCCTTAGGGTGAGTATATAGAACTTAGTAAACAGTAGGAGATATTACTAATGAGTTACAGCTACTGAAGCACCATGGACTGATGTTACAAGAACAGCTACAGAAGTTAGAACTCAGTAAACCATCCTTAGGGTGAGTAAATAAAACTAGAAATACTGTAGGAGATATTACTAATGAGTTACAACTACTGAAGAACCATGGACTGATGTTACAAGAACAGTTACAGAAGTTAGAACTCAGTAAACCATCCTTAGGGTGAGTAAATAAAACTAAGAATACAGCAGGAGATATAACTAATGAGTTACAACTACTGAAGCACCATGGACTGATGTTACAAGAACAGTTACAGAAGTTAGAACTCAGTAAACCATCCTTAGGGTGAGTAAATAAAACTAAGAACTAAGAACACAGTAGGAGATATTACTAATGAGTTACAACTACTGAAGCATCATGGACTGATGCTACAAGAACAGTTACAGAAGTTAGAACTCAGTAAACCATCCTTAGGGTGAGTAAATAAAACTAAGAAAACAGCAGGAGATATTACTGATGAGTTACAACTACTGAAGCACCATGGACTGATGTTACAAGAACAGTTACAGAAGTTAGAACTCAGTAAACCGTCCTTAGGGTGAGTAAATAAAACTAAGAATACCGTAGGAGATATTACTGATGAGTTACAAATACTGAAGCATCATGGACTGATGTTACAAGAACAGTTACAGAAGTTAGAACTCAGTAAACCATCCTTAGGGTGAGTAAATAAAACTAAGAATACAGCAGGAGATATAACTAATGAGTTACAACTACTGAAGCACCATGGACTGATGTTACAAGAACAGTTACAGAAGTTAGAACTCAGTAAACCATCTTTAGGATGAGTATATAGAACTTAGTAAAACATCATTTGAATCAGTAAATAAAACTTTGAACTCAGTAAACCATCATAATGGTGAGTTAATAATGAATCCTTACTATCATATAAAAGAAATAACATGGAGTAGGACAAGTATTTTTACACTTTTATCACTGAGAAAGTACTCATTTTGGCTGAAATTACATTGATCTCGGATATCATTCAGGGGAGATAAATCAACATTATAGTCCTTTATAGAGTGCATGGGTAATCCTCAATAAGATTGCTCACAGTTTTTGTTCATGAATTTAGTTTTATTTAAGTTTATGTGACATTTTCACTAGAACAATATCCATTTTATTCTATTTATTTTAGGAGAAAAGAATTGAAGATTTTAGAACCAGACAATCTAACTAAGGGAGGCAAGTTTAACATGGTTTATGTTTATTTGTTACCTATTGTACAAAAAAAAGACATTCATCGTTTTTAAAGGAGAATTTTAAATGTTCTTGTATATCTTTCTTGCTAAGCTTGTGAGAATTGTGTTCAATAAACAGAATATTGTCTAAAAAAGACGTCCCAATGATCATGTTAGACAGGGTCAAACAAGAAAAAAGTACAAAATGTAATGATGAAAATAAGAATATTAACAGTTGATAAATGAAAATGTTTTGACTATTTCTTTTTAGATTCCATCTTGTCTGCTGGGCTAGGGGATGAAGAAGAAAAGAACGCAGAACCTGATCCATTCATTCCTCAGGAACAAGTCTTCAGTAAATATGCTGCCATGTTGTACACCTCCAGTAATCTTGGAAAGTCATTTGATACCTTCAAAGAGGCTGAGTTTTGTCCTAGCTGTGGGGAAAAGGTTAGTGGAAAAGAAATTTGATTTGAATTTGTTACTTGCATTTCAATAAGTGCATAAAACATTAATTCTTGTTTTTTACCCAAACTTTAAGGCAAACAAAAGAAGAGAAGATTTTATAGCCAAATATTGTTAAGACATGTAATAAAACTATTTAAATAAAAAAATCGATGCCACAATCCAGAATAGTTAATTTCCAAAAACAGCTTGGTTAATGTATTTTTAATGAACTGGCATAAGTTGACTGGTGATTGCACCAAGGCCATCCAAAATTATTCTTAGATTCACGGGCCATTGTTTTCAAAAACAGATGAGGGTGGGGCTTGAGAAGCTAAATGTTTTTTTTTTGGACCTAAGATTCCTTTAACCAGTTACTTGGAATTGAACTTTATTATGATAAAACTCACATGCACTTTCTTTTTGCAGACTGTGATTTGTCCTCACAAATTACCAGGAAGTGAAAAGGTCTTCAAACTCCCAATTAACTGTACTCACATCAAGATATCTCGTCCTAAAGTCAGGGTTAATAAAGAACTCATAGAGTAAGAATAACTTTAGATAAGAAACATTAAAATGAAAAGGTCTTCAAACTCCCAATTAACTGTACACACATCAAGATATCTCGTCCTAAAGTCAGAGTTAACAAAGAACTCATTGAGTAAGAACAACTAACTTTAGATAAGAAACAGTTATGTGAAAAGGTCTTCAAACTCCCAATTAACTGTACACACATCAAGATATCTCGTCCTAAAGTCAGAGTTAACAAAGAACTCATAGAGTAAGAATAACTTTAGATAAGAAACAGTTATGTGAAAAGGTCTTCAAACTCCCAATTAACTGTACACACATCAAGATATCTCGTCCTTAAGTCAGAGTTAACAAAGAACTCATAGAGTAAGAATAACTAACTTTAGATAAAAAACATTAAAATGAAAAGGTCTTCAAACTCCCAATTAACTGTACACACATCAAGATATCTCGTCCTAAAGTCAGGGTTAATAAAGAACTCATTGAGTAAGAACAACTAACTTTAGATAAGAAACATTAAAATGAAAAGGTCTTCAAACTCCCAATTAACTGTACACATATCAAGATATCTCGTCCTAAAGTCAGGGTTAATAAAGAACTCATTGAGTAAGAACAACTAACTTTAGATAAGAAACATTAAAATGAAAAGGTCTTCAAACTCCCAATTAACTGTACTCACATCAAGATATCTCGGCCTAAAGTCAGAGTTAACAAAGAACTCATAGAGTAAGAATAACTTTAGATAAGAAACAGTTATGTAAAAAGGTCTTCAAACTCCCAATTAACTGTACACACATCAAGATATCTCGTCCTAAAGTCAGAGTTAACAAAGAACTCATAGAGTAAGAATAACTAACTTTAGATAAGAAACATTAAAATGAAAAGGTCTTTAAACTTCCAATTAACTGTACTCACATCAAGATATCTCGTCCTAAAGTCAGAGTTAACAAAGAACTCATAGAGTAAGAATAACTAACTTTAGATAAGAAACATTAAAATGAAAAGGTCTTCAAACTCCCAATTAACTGTACACACATCAAGATATCTCGTCCTAAAGTCAGGGTTAATAAAGAACTCATTGAGTAAGAACAACTAACTTTAGATAAGAAACATTAAAATGAAAAGGTCTTCAAACTCCCAATTAACTGTACACATATCAAGATATCTCGTCCTAAAGTCAGGGTTAATAAAGAACTCATTGAGTAAGAACAACTAACTTTAGATAAGAAACATTAAAATGAAAAGGTCTTCAAACTCCCAATTAACTGTACACACATCAAGATATCTCGTCCTAAAGTGAGAGTTAACAAAGAACTCATAGAGTAAGAATAACTAACTTTAGATAAGAAACAGTTATGTGAAAAGGTCTTCAAACTCCCAATTAACTGTACTCACATCAAGATATCTCGTCCTAAAGTCAGGGTTAATAAAGAACTCATAGAGTAAGAATAACTTTAGATAAGAAACATTAAAATGAAAAGGTCTTCAAACTCCCAATTAACTGTACACATATCAAGATATCTCGTCCTAAAGTCAGAGTTAACAAAGAACTCATAGAGTAAGAATAACTTTAGATAAGAAACAGTTATGTGAAAAGGTCTTCAAACTCCCAATTAACTGTACTCACATCAAGATATCTCGTCCTAAAGTCAGGGTTAATAAAGAACTCATAGAGTAAGAATAACTTTAGATAAGAAACATTAAAATGAAAAGGTCTTCAAACTCCCAATTAACTGTACACATATCAAGATATCTCGTCCTAAAGTCAGAGTTAACAAAGAACTCATAGAGTAAGAATAACTTTAGATAAGAAACAGTTATGTGAAAAGGTCTTCAAACTCCCAATTAACTGTACACACATCAAGATATCTCGTCCTTAAGTCAGAGTTAACAAAGAACTCGTAGAGTAAGAATAACTAACTTTAGATAAAAAACAGTTATGTAAAAAGGTCTTCAAACTCCCAATTAACTGTACTCATATCAAGATATCTCGTCCTAAAGTCAGGGTTAATAAAGAACTCATAGAGTAAGAATAACTTTAGATAAGAAACAGTTATGTAAAAAGGTCTTCAAACTCCCAATTAACTGTACTCATATCAAGATATCTCGTCCTAAAGTCAGAGTTAACAAAGAACTCATAGAGTAAGAATAACTAACTTTAGATAAGAAACATTAAAATGAAAAGGTCTTCAAACTCCCAATTAACTGTACACACATCAAGATATCTCGTCCTAAAGTCAGGGTTAATAAAGAACTCATAGAGTAAGAATAACTTTAGATAAGAAACAGTTATGTAAAAAGGTCTTCAAACTCCCAATTAACTGTACACACATCAAGATATCTCGTCCTAAAGTCAGAGTTAACAAAGAACTCATAGAGTAAGAACAACTAACTTTAGATAAGAAACATTAAAATGAAAAGGTCTTCAAACTCCCAATTAACTGTACTCACATCAAGATATCTCGGCCTAAAGTCAGAGTTAACAAAGAACTCATAGAGTAAGAATAACTTTAGATAAGAAACAGTTATGTAAAAAGGTCTTCAAACTCCCAATTAACTGTACACACATCAAGATATCTCGTCCTAAAGTCAGAGTTAACAAAGAACTCATAGAGTAAGAATAACTAACTTTAGATAAGAAACTTTAAAATGAAAAGGTCTTCAAACTTCCAATTAACTGTACTCACATCAAGATATCTCGTCCTAAAGTCAGAGTTAACAAAGAACTCATAGAGTAAGAATAACTAACTTTAGATAAGAAACATTAAAATGAAAAGGTCTTCAAACTCCCAATTAACTGTACACACATCAAGATATCTCGTCCTAAAGTCAGGGTTAATAAAGAACTCATTGAGTAAGAACAACTAACTTTAGATAAGAAACATTAAAATGAAAAGGTCTTCAAACTCCCAATTAACTGTACACATATCAAGATATCTCGTCCTAAAGTCAGGGTTAATAAAGAACTCATTGAGTAAGAACAACTAACTTTAGATAAGAAACATTAAAATGAAAAGGTCTTCAAACTCCCAATTAACTGTACACATATCAAGATATCTCGTCCTAAAGTGAGAGTTAACAAAGAACTCATAGAGTAAGAATAACTAACTTTAGATAAGAAACAGTTATGTGAAAAGGTCTTCAAACTCCCAATTAACTGTACTCACATCAAGATATCTCGTCCTAAAGTCAGGGTTAATAAAGAACTCATAGAGTAAGAATAACTTTAGATAAGAAACATTAAAATGAAAAGGTCTTCAAACTCCCAATTAACTGTACACATATCAAGATATCTCGTCCTAAAGTCAGAGTTAACAAAGAACTCATAGAGTAAGAATAACTTTAGATAAGAAACAGTTATGTGAAAAGGTCTTCAAACTCCCAATTAACTGTACACACATCAAGATATCTCGTCCTTAAGTCAGAGTTAACAAAGAACTCGTAGAGTAAGAATAACTAACTTTAGATAAAAAACAGTTATGTAAAAAGGTCTTCAAACTCCCAATTAACTGTACTCATATCAAGATATCTCGTCCTAAAGTCAGGGTTAATAAAGAACTCATAGAGTAAGAATAACTTTAGATAAGAAACAGTTATGTAAAAAGGTCTTCAAACTCCCAATTAACTGTACTCATATCAAGATATCTCGTCCTAAAGTCAGAGTTAACAAAGAACTCATAGAGTAAGAATAACTAACTTTAGATAAGAAACATTAAAATGAAAAGGTCTTCAAACTCCCAATTAACTGTACACACATCAAGATATCTCGTCCTAAAGTCAGGGTTAATAAAGAACTCATAGAGTAAGAATAACTTTAGATAAGAAACAGTTATGTAAAAAGCTAGGTCTTCAAACTCCCAATTAACTGTACACACATCAAGATATCTCGTCCTAAAGTCAGAGTTAACAAAGAACTCATAGAGTAAGAACAATTAACTTAAGAAACAGGGAGTGAAAAGGGTCTTTAAATTTACACATATCAAGAGAGTCAACAAAGATCTCATGGAGTAACATTTGTTTGAAAAACAGGATAAAAACCTAGGAAAAAAGTCAAAGCATTGACACTTTGACATGTCTGTCAATAGTGCTAGATGTTATTTTGATTAAATCTAGCATTAATTTACTTAATACTGTTCAGCTTTAACCATAATAATTCTTAATTGCATTGTTTTTTATGAGTTTCTTGAACAGGTAGAGATTATCAGGAGCATTGAAATAACTTTTCAAAATCCAAATCATGTATTTTGCATTTCCTATTTTAAAAGTCATTTATACCATTTTAGTGAGATAATGAAACCTCTGAGTCCAGAGTATACTATAGACATGGCTCCTAGCTCAGCTGACACCTCAGGGTATCAGAGACGACCCATCACTGACTCGGCAACATCCAGGGGGAGCCCTAGTATCATGAGCAGCGAGGCCCACATGGTATGTATTGAGGTCATATGATACAGTAACAGTTGTTAGATGCATATTGTGATGTCATGAAGTTAGCAAATACAATTAGAGAAATAAGTGTTTTTTTCAAATGTCTTAAAACTGACCATGTAAACCACTTTTTATTGAAAACCATTTTTTTAGCATGCCCTTAACACCATCCTTATTCCAGGTTTTCATGATCCATTCTTCACTTTTAACCCCACTGCTTGATGATGGAAATAATTTCAGTAAAATTTTTGTACTGATCTAGCCTTTTACTCTATATGATATCACTTCTGTAAGTTAAGTACTACATTATGTATTTTATCCTGTCTTTATTTTTCAGCCTCACTCTCTACACAGACTGTTCGATGATTTCAAAGACAGGACCAGTATTGAGAGGAATATACCCAGACCATTATCACTGGTGAGAAAGTTTTTGTTGCTTTTCATTCCATTTAGATTTTTTTACAGCAGTTTAGTATTATTTGAGTATTTACATTTTAAAATTTCTAGCAAATTCCAGGAATGTTTTTTTTGGAAAACTTTTTTTTTTTGCTGATGGTACACTTCCAAACTTTGTCATCATCTTTTGTTGAGTAATTTTAAGAATGGTTTGTAAATTATATTCATTTTAATTCAATATTGGGCCTTTGCAATGAGCTTTGCCGAATAGTCACTTTGATTGCAGCTGTTTTTTATCTATTAACAATATTTAAATTGCTGCTGATTTGTAGAGCAAAATTGATTCAACATCTCATCATTATATATTGAAATGATAAAGCTCAAAAGAAGACCAAACATTTTTACTGTATTCCAATCTTATATATATTTCTATAGAGAAGAATGTTATCATTCTTTGAGCAGTAGTATTCTCTGATTTTCTGAATTTCAAGGTAACAACAATACTACTGCACTGGGATGATCAATCTCATATATCCAAGAAAAAAAGACAAAACAAGGCAAATTCATACCAGAGAAATTGAAGATTGCAATGGTCCTGACTTGTTACAGGATTTTCAATTACTGTGGTTTCATAATTATTCATGGGGTATCAATTTTCATGGGTTCCCTTGACCCAGGGAATTTGATTCCGTACCAAAAGGAAATTTAACATTGCTGCATGCTGCTGACCTAAAAACCATGAATTTAAGATTCCATGAAATGGTCCTTTAAAATCAAACCATGAAAATTGGTAGTCATGTTTAAAATATTAATGAATCCACAGTATTGTTTATACAGAGGTATCCTCTATGATTTTCTGAATTTCTTTATAATAGCGAGCAAAGCTGGCAAGCGGGCACGAAGTGCCAGCTTGAGCAGAGAGCTCTACGGTATTTGTTTCCGCGAGAAATTTGCTAATGCTGATTTAGATTTTTTATGGTCCGGAAAGGGTTATTATTTTTACAGGGCCGGAGTGAATGTTAAAATAATTTATAAGAAAAGAAATAATGCTTAAACAAAATAATAAATTGCGCTTTTTACAAGAAAATAATATCCTTAAAATAATAAATACACATAAGCTGCTCGTTTCGTCTTGGTTATATGCACGTACGAAACTAACGTGTCTCGAAGCTTAATCGCCCCATACCATCTCGCCCCCAAATACATTATATTAACAAAACGTAGTCCCTTTTAGCTATGCTCGCATTTAGGCAATGCCTACTCCATATTAATTTTATTTTCCAGGATAGAACATTGTCTCAGATTGAACAGTTCTGGTCATATTTGATATTCACAGATGAAAACATTGATGAAAAAAATATCAAACATTCTGTTCTGGTTTGTATATTTATTGTTATTCATTACATTTAAGCTGAAGCTATCCAAAAAATATCTACAGATACAAAATAATTTATGTGAGAAATAAAGGTAGTAACAAAATTGGACTTGGAGGATCAATCTCAGTGTCTTAGATAAAAGACAAAACAAGGATGGCATTCCGAAAATATTCTGAGCACTTTGACACAAAAGATACATGGTACATGCAATAATGTTTTTGTTTGTCCTTTCTGTCACCATCTTTTTTTCTTTTCTCAGTCAATGCTAATTTTATTTTTTTCAACATTTATTTAAGAAAAGAAGTAATCTATAGGCTAATTTAGAAATGGGTTTTAATTATTCTTTTGATCAATATATTTGAAAACCTTAGTATAGTCGGCTTTGAATATATTTCCTATTTCTATTTCAGGATTACCTGTACATGTTCATGAAGGAGCGCTATATGATTGAGGACATAATGTTTCTATGTACACATGACTTCCTGTCGTCAGTAGCTGAGCATTCTGGGAGTGATAAGGTAAAACAGTGAATTAGAAAAAAACATGTTTTTTCTGTGTAAACATGATATTTTGTTATCTGTACCCAAGCATTCTTGGATTGACAAGGTTAAAGATGGAAAATTAAAAATTTCAAAGTGATATATACATTTGTAGTTGTAAACAAAGAGTCATTTTGATAGAACATTTTTATCCTTTTTATTTGACATGAAAAGCATCGACACAGGTTAATTTTCAAGAGAAAAAAAAAACATGATTACACAAAATGAAAATCTTTGCAATTGTATTTGATTTTTAAACAGTACGCCATGTAATGTGGTTGTGCAAAAATACTAAATTTTCTGCAAAAACAGCTTGGCATTGAAAACATTCAGCAGTATTTAGTTTGCAATTGATTGTTAGGGATATCTCATAAAAAAAAAATTCTTTGCTTTCAGACTGTACAAGTGTTTGGTCACATCCTTGCTGGTAATTTGGACGGGGCTTGTTTCAGATCCTCCATATAACTATATGACTTTTTACCTTTCAGACATTTCAGACAGAACAGGTGCTTTAAAAGTCTTAGGTAGTAGTTCAAATGGAGTTTTATAAGAGTTATTTTACAAGTATATTTCTTTTCTTTCAGACTGTACAAGTGTTTGGTCATATCCTTGCTGGTAATTTAGACGGGGCTTGTTTCCGATACACTATGGTACTGTGTGACTTCATTGATCAGGTGGAGTGGAAAACTGTAGAGGATTTCAGAGTGTTTGCTGGAATAGCTTACAGAAATATGGATGTAAGTTAGGCTGAAAACTAGGTTATTTATTATTCTTGGAGTAAAAGATTTATGGACAAATTAGAAAAAAACCCAATAAAAACCCCAATTTTAATTACTATTAATAAGTTATAAGTATTCTAGGTCATTCCAACTTTAATGAGACAAATATAGTTTTTAGTGATTTCCTTCTTTCTACTTTTTTACTTGTTCACACAGTATTCTTGAATTTTAATTGATTTTTAATTAATTATTAGAAATTGTATAAGAAAACAGCCTTTTTTCATGTCTATACACATTTGCTAACAACACCATACATATTAATGAAGCTTTTTATATCTGTCCATACATATATAAAACATCAATTACTACTCTGTTATGTTTAATACAAAAGACATTTAAGGTAAGACTGTAGTATTTTGTTATTTTTACTAATTTTACAGATATTTGTTGAAAAAAATGCATGCATTGGCTCTAAAAGCTTACTTGGTTAGAACTCTAAAACATTTTAAAACATCTTTTTCATTCAGATTGATAAAGTTCTTTTCTTTTTGTTTACTATTAGGTTTTTCTGTTTAATTGACTGAAAATTATTCAAAAGAAAACTTCTTTTAGCATGAGCTCTTTTAAAGATAATCATTAACATTTCCTTGTAAAATTTTATAGAAATTACTTACTGGTTGTTCAGCTAACTTTTCATCTTATTTTTGATGACACTATATGCTTACTAATATTAAGTAATTATAAAAGAGCAACTAAGAAAGACTTTCTTCTACACTTCTTTGCCTTTCAGAAAACATCTCATATAAAAGATGTTGTTGAAAATAAGGCAACGTTTTTAATTCTATTGTAATATTAACCCATAAGTCATAAAACCAGTAGAATAAGCCAAGCAAGCTTCCTTTTTTTTCTAAGGTACCAGTTATGTTTTGCAACTTTTATCATAATACGTACCAGCATTGCACTACAAATCATGGAGGGTAAATATGTTGAGGCAGAAACCATTTGACAGTTTATTCTTTCATTTCTAATAGACGATATTAAAAGATGTGGAATAAGTGTAATCCACACAACCAACATAAAGAAACGGCAATTTAAAAAAAAACAAAATTTTAGTGTATATAGTAAAAAGTATGAGGTAAGAAGAAAACAAAGTAAGCTATTTCATGTAATAGTATACCATCATGAACAATATATAAGAGCAAACACCTGAAGCACAGGGATAATGTTGAAATGCATTAACTATATATTAAGTTGAAATGAGCTGCAATGTGCACTTGGAATTTGTTGAGCTTTAATATCCTTGATGCCATTTTAGGAAGAAGATTTAGAGACCCTACAGATGACATACACATCGTTTAGTGAAAATAAAATCTCCAGTCAACTTGTCTGCCAGTTTATCATGCACCTCATACTCAAAGGGAGAGAACCCAGAATATTTGATGTAAGTAATTTAAATATTTCAATATATTGTCATTAGCTTTTTTAAAAGAACATAGCAAGGCATTAACTTCTTTTGTTTAGGTATTATAGGGATTAATTGTTCCTTTTATTGTACTCTTGTTTAGGACTATTCCATTTAAACATATATGGTACCCAGGGAAGGCACTTTTGAATTTAACCAATCATGGATAGAAGCAAATTTTTTAAAAGCACTACAGGTATATGCAAGTGTCCTGAAAAAAAAAACAACCACCCATAGGTAATTATAAAAAGTGCCTTCCCTGGGTACCTCATATGTTTTAATGGAACAGCCCTTATTTATTTTCTATCTTGATTAAATCCTTTAAACATTTACATGTTATTTTTAATTTACATTTATTTTTAGTTTGAAAACAAGTTATTGCCCTTTAAAACCCATGACGCTGGACAGCAGGTGTTGACAGAGAAAGAATTCATGGACGCCATTGACCAGTTTGTGCCACTCTCCAATGAGAAGTTAAGGAAGAAGTTATACTGGGAGTCCGAGACTGCTGCACAGTACGATGGTTTACGTATGGTGGTTCCCATCTCTAGATTGGCTCGTATCCTTTCTTAGACTTTGATACTTGAATACAGATATTTTTAAAACTTGTGTCCTATATGATGATTCTGAATCTCCTTGTTTTCTATTGTAGCTTTATTTGGAACACATGAAAAAAATTGAGATGCTTTGAAGTTCTGCATGAAATGTAATTTCATTAAAAGCGGTATTAACACTTTGAACATGTCACAAACCACTGCCACTATTATATCCAACACACAACAAAGCAAAGATTAGATACATTTGTAGAACCAACATTTAAAAAAAAAACTCCTCAAAAACTAAAAGAATACTTAAAGAGGGAAAAGAGTGAAAAAAATAAATCTTATTTTAAAAGTAGTATGCACAAATAAATGACACTACCTTTCAATACATCATTGCATTTCAGTTTTTCCTTTTTCAGACCAAAACTTCTATGTTTTGTTTGATCATTTAATTTTGAGTCTGTCTTAGACACTGTTTTAGCATTGTTATATAACTTTTGTTTGTGTCTACCTATACTGTACAACCCAAATTTTAATATACACCATGTAATTCCTTGACCAACTCTCCAGAAATCACAGCTTACCTAGATATAGCTGAATCTGCCAGTATGATAAAATCTACGATCGGTAGACGGATTGAGGAAGAGAGAAATCGACCAAAGTCCCCTGGTTCAGGTATGTTAGAGTCAAGCAAACTGATATACATAGAACAGGATTTATTATACCTAATTATTTCAAGTGGACAGTTAATATAAAGTACTAAATGTATACATGTTAAGTATTTGAAGATTCATATACTTTTCTTGCAATATATTAGAAATACAGCAAGCAAACTTGCCTGTTAGTGATGGTGTCTAGAATATAATGACTATCAATAAACAAACATCAATCAGTATCAATCCTATTACAGATAAAGGAGGGGGTCATGAGTCCCATGTTGTCCCCTCTACAGTCCTGGTCTACAACCCAACTGATCAGTATGGGCAGGTTTGACTTTCCCTCCCTAGGCAGCCTGAGTAAATTATTTTTCCCAGGATGAAATATAAAACAGAATGTGGGTGACCTCTGTTTTGTAATTGTCAATGATGTACATTCAGAACATTCAAGGTTACATATTATATTACTATGTCATTACCCAGGTTGTTCTCGTTCTGTCCCATGTGAGCGACATTTTTCCTTCCTGAGACTCCCTGGGTTTGAATGTCGAATGTAAGCTATGACCTCTGTGTAGACATCATCCAAAAAAACATCAATTGATAAATTATTTTTCTATTTCAGATAAAGGAGGCGTCCATGAGTCTCACGTTGTCCCCTCTACAGCCCCACTGATCAGTATGACCTCAGTCAAGACATTGGCCTCCAATGTGTCAAGGTAAAGAATATGTACATGTACCTTTCAACAATAGTTTGACTCCCTCTTTTGCCCCCTATTCTTCCTTTCCCTTCCTCGCATAAAATCATATTAACTGCACTCTCTAATGTGAAAGATATGTTTTGGAGGTATACAAGGCAGAAACTGTTAATTAATAGAACTGTAAATATATTGTTTTCACCTATTAAAGTGTAAAAGTGTAATAGGTCCAAATTCTACATTTTAGAATGGTTTATAGTATGGTTGATTACATGCATGCTTATATTTATACCCCCCACTTCAAAAGTGGGGGGTATATAGTGATAGGGGTGTCCGTCCGTCCTTCCGTTACACTTCAGGGTACCCATCTCTTATCCGCAACTCCTCCTAAACCCCTTGGTGGATTTTCATGAAACTTACACACAATCTTTGTGACATAATGTAGATGTGCACCTACTATTTTAAAATTTGATCAGAATGATTTTTGGGGTTTCCCATAGCAAAACATGGACTTAGCCATTCGACTACATGGGGGTACCCATCTCTTATCCGCAACTCCTCCTAAACCCCTTGATGGATTTTCATGAAACTTACACACAATCTTTGTGACATAATGTAAATGTGCACCTACTATTTTAAAATTTGATCAGAATGATTTTTGGGGTTTCCCATAGCAAAACATGGACTTAGCCAATAGACTACATGGGGGTACCCATCTCTTATCCGCAACTCCTCCTAAACCCCTTGATGGATTTTCATGAAACTTACACACAATCTTTGTGACATAATGTAAATGTGCACCTACTATTTAAAAATTTGATCAGAATGATTTTTGGGGTTTCCTATACCAAAACATGGACTTAGCCATTGACTACATGGGGGTACCCATCTCTTATCCGCAACTCCTCCTAAACCCCTTGATGGATTTTCATGAAACTTACACACAATTGTTGTGACAAAATGTAGATGTGCATTTACTATTTTAAAATTTGATCAGAATGATTTTTGGGGTTTCCCATAGCAAAACATGGACTTAGCCATTGACTACATGGGGGTACCCATCTCTTATCCGCAACTCCTCCTACACCCCTTGATGGATTTTCATGAAACTTACACACAATTGTTGTGACAAAATGTAGATGTGCATCTACTATTTTAAAATTTGATCAGAATGATTTTTGGGGTTTCCCATAGCAAAACATGGACTTGGCCATTCGACTACATGGGGATGCCCATCTCTTATCTGCAACTCCTCTTAAACCCCTTGATGGATTTTCATGAAACCTACACACAATCTTTTTGACAAAATGTAGATATGCATCTCCTATTCTAAATTTTATCTGATTAATTTTTTGGGGGGGGTGGGGGGTATTTATTTGTGAGCTGCGGCTCACAGTTTTTCTAGTTTACAATACTTTAATTGACCACTTCAAGCAAAAATAAATTAATTATTAAAATTATCTTTGTAATCAAAACAAATATGAATATAAACAATTATTACTAATTACATTTTTTGCTACAAAAACTATATGACATACCACACTTTTAGATTATATTTTTTCTTGTCACTGTATTTTTAACTAAAAGCCAGACTAATATTATAACTGAAGACTTAACAAAGTTTGACATTTCTTATAACTGTGTTTTAAATTTCTGACACTGTTGATTTTTTTCTGTCAAGAAGTGTTACCAATTATACATTGCCCTACATCTATTGTACTTTGGCAGTCAGAGTTGATTATCTTTGTGTTGAGTAATGGTACAGTCAGTTTTTTCTGCCTTACGTTTTTTTTTCACCCTGTCCATTTCATTCATTTAATTATAGAGTCAACTAGGTCGACTTTTCCTTATACTAAAGTTTATCATCAATACTATTTTTCAGAAGCAATAGAAATTAATTTTTCATTGTGGTTATTAGTACCAAACCTAAAAAGAACAGTTCAAGAAATAATGGTTCTGTCGATTTCAATCATTTAATTATAGAGTCTGTAAGACATGCCTTGAAGTCTCCCCACCTCTTAGAGTATATCTGATACTATTTTTACAGAAGAAATAGATTTTTTTATTTTATTATGGTATCTAGGACTAAATAAACCTAAAAAGAGCAGTTAAAAAATAATGATTCTGTCAACTTTCATCATATAATCATAGTTTGTTAGCTTGACTTTTTCACTTCCTAAAGTTTATGTAGTACTATTACCAAAAGAAATAGATCAATATAATTAAGTAATTTTGATGGCGGTAACCAGTACAAAAACCTTTTAAGGACTGTCAAAATCAATTTTATACTGCACAGTGCTTTAAGAAGTTTAAAGTCAGGGTTTCCAATGTTGAAAATTTTGTCCAATATTTGAAAATGCTTGAAAGAGTTGCCTTTTCTTTTAAGGAAAATAAAGTAGTGACCCCCAATAAAAAAAAAACACACAACACCAAAAACCCACTAGATTTGAGATTTCATATTGAGTTTTTTATTGTAAGTCTGCATATGGTATTGAATAATAAATATGTTCAAAAAGATAATAGATTGTACTGTTATGACATGACTTTGTTGCAGAATGAGGTTCTATAGGAAACAGAGACATACTTAAGTTTGTATCTTCATGCTATGTTGTTTTATATTGTGCTAATGATGTAAAGCTATGATTTATAGTTGTTCATGCTCATTGATTATTTTGTTGTTAGTGTACATTTATTACTACATGTAGTATATGATTTAAATGCTATGTGTGTATTTTGTTCTAACTGTTTTTTGATATTTGTACTTCAAAAATCATCAAGAGATTCAGTCTGAATTTCTAACCTGATTTTAGTAAACAATTTTCATCTGCCAATTTTAAATTGTGTGGTATCATTTAATATCCCATTAGATTTTTAATGTATCACTGACATAACTTCTGTTTTCTCAGATTCTATTTTTTATACCCTGCCACATCAAGTGGCGAGGTATTATGTTATACCCTCAGTTTTTTTGGTGTCTGTCCATCTCCCAAAGGCTTCTGAATGATAACTTGAAAACACTTCAAAGGATTTTAATGATATTTTTCACAGCTGTTAAGTACAATAAAATACAGGTCAAGTTCAATTTTTCAGGATGATCAAAAAAAATATGGAAGATTTGCCACTTTGTAAATATTCCAAATTTGAAAATAATGAAATTTTCTGGTCAAAGAAAGATAACTCATTTCTTTTCTATATATATGTATAGTATATACAGTATATTACACAAATATATTTAACAATTGTTGAATATCATTAAATGTCTCATTAGATGCCCTATTTTTGTTTTAAGTTGTGCATAGATATGTTTTGTTACCATACTTAGTAGATTATGGTGTTGAAACAGTGTTAACATATTTTGTTTGTGTTATTCAACTTTGAAAAAATAACCTTGTATAGAATAAATCTCAAACAGATCCTAAGCATTTAATCCTTGGAATGAGAAAGTGTGGGGATAAAGGAGTCTAGTTCCTGACAATATCATTAGCTCTATAGCCTCAGCTCAAGATGTATCAAATTGTGTGTGCTGTTTTTTATTAAACTTTTTGCAAATAATCATGGTTGCTAGATATGGAATTAAGTAACAAAGAATAAACATGGTCTCATTTTCTCAATGATGTCAAACAAGTACATGTCACATATTTTGATATTTACTTACAGATTGAAATTGTACATTTGATATAGTTACAAATTGAAAACCAAATTTTTTTATTTGAGGAATAAAATTAGGTTCAATGATCGTTTTCAAAGGTTGTTAACTTCTTTATATATGCAGATATATAAGTAAATTAAATTATTGGTGACATTTTAGTTCTAGAATATGTGATAAAATTTTTCTTGAGGGACCTGGTTAAGGTAGATGCATCATTATATATACTGCTATTATGAATACAAAGTACTAGTGAATTTAGGTGTGAATCATTTGAACTTTTTTTTATATTTTTTGTATTTTTAGGAGAAATATAATCAGGAAAGATTTTAACTTTTTATATTTTTTGTATTTTTAGGAGAAATATAATCAGGAAAGATAGATATGAGAATCAGGACCAAGGAGACTGGTATTAAACATTAGAGAAAAGTTACCCCAGGGATTGTACACTTTCTGCATCCATGTCTTTATATGACCTTATAAAATATACAGTGGAACCTGGCTTTAATGAAACCCATTGGGACTTGAAATTTTGGTCATGCAGTTCAGACAGAACTCTTACAGATGTAATGAAGTGGATTGGAAACCTGTTAGATTTAGACAGGTTTTGTTAATGTGGATTCATTTATTGTCTTGGGTACCAATTTTTGTGGTTTGATAAAAATTGTTAAGCTATATGATTCTTAATTTTGTGGTTTTGAAGTCTGCAGCATACAGATTAATGTTAGATTTCCTTTCTGTGAGATTTAAATTTCTTGGGTCAACTCCACCCAATAAAAGATACCCCACAAAAACCACGAAAATTGATACCTCACCAATAATAATGAAATCATAGTATTCAGGGTTCAATTATGCTGGTTGCATTGTAATTACATTCAACTTAGAATAGAACCATAAATTTGTATGAAATTGAAGGGTATTAGTCAAGAATGCCAGTTTCTGACTTTCAGCTGAAATTACATTTTTTTTTAATTTGAATCACTTAAGCTTCATTTTTTTTTTAAATTGCATAGAAAGGTAAAAGAAAAATTAAATAGATGTTGTTTAGAGTTAATAGTTAAATGTGATTTTACTTTTATCATCCCTAAATATTACAATGTATTAAAACAATAACCCTGATTTTTATAGATTGTTTATTTTCATTGGCTGTGATAAATGTTATATTTTTTATAATTTTACATGTTATGATAAACATTGAATTT